>OV702284.1:408195188-409590324 GCA_916181665.1 Avena sativa | reverse complement strand
CTCCTCACAGGAGCGAGACGCAAACGGCCTCCCACTATTCTCCACCCTGATGGACAACCTCGTGGCAGGCCGAGCAGCAGCCGACAGCATCACGGCCACCGGCAACGGCGCCCTGCAGATCGAATACGTCAAGGCCTTGCTCGCGAAGGCCGTCGAGCAGCAACGAGCGGGCGCCGACTCGCAAGGACGAGTATACTCGCGTTCCTCAGGAAGCAGAGCGGCCTCCAGCGGCCGCCCAGCGGCGACAAACACCCTCAACTGCCTGCCACCAGAGCCACTGCAACTCCAATACCGACCCACGAACGCGGCACTCTCCACCAACGACCCCAGGCCGGCAACCAACCTTGTCGCCGCCAACGGGCAACCCATCGACGCCCGCACCCACATCATCAACAACCAAAGCTGGCGCGCACGCCAGCCCGACGACCTGTGACACACCCTAACCAATCGCCGCGACGGCGAGCCCATGGGGTCGCTCAGTCGACTCGGGCCCAAGTGCTTCGGACCAATGATCTGAGGCGAGAAGTATCCGCCAAACTTCAAAGCGCCAAAAGAAATAGAAAAGTACAACTCCTCGTACGACCCCGCCGTATGGCTCGACACATACCTCATGGCAATGGGGATCGCAGGCCACACTGACCTGCTCGCCGCCCGTTACCTCCCCCTGATGATGGAGGGGACGTGCAGGTAGTGGATCAACACCCTCCCCCAGGACAGTATCGACTCCTGGGAGGAAATGCGTGACGCCTTCGTCAGGCACTTCGAGTGCTCCTACACCCGCGCCACCACTATCGAGGACCTGGAACGGTGCGTCCAGGGACCCCGCGAGTCGACCCGCAACTGGGTCCAACGGTGGCAAGAGCTGTGGTACAACGCGGTGGGCATCCACCCGGACACCGCGATCCATTGCTTCAAGACCTCGTGCCGCTACGAGCCCCTAGTCGCCAAGCTCAAGCGACACTCCCGCACACTCAACAACATCCCCGACCTCCTCGAGATCGCCAAACGGTACGCCGAGGAAGATCCAAACCAGGAAACTGACGACGAGTCAGGAGGTCAACGCCGCACGGGCGGCAACGACGGCGGACGCCGATCAGACCTACGCTACAGCGGCACTCGCCTCACCGGCAAGCGCCGCAGTGACGGGCGAGTCGACTTCGTCGCCAACGCCGGGCACGCGCAGCGCGAGCCCAAGAGCTTTCGCCGCGACGGAGGACAACGCCGCGACGACGGCAACTACAAGAATAAACCAAGGTTCGACCCCGCGGCCCTCCTTAACCAACCATGTGCGTTCCATAGCAGGGAAGGGAAGCCCGCAACGCACACCACCGCCGACTGCCACACCCTCAGGGAAATCGAGAAGGCACGGCGAGCGCGGGAGGACCCCGACAACGACCCGCCAAACGGCGGCAAATTAGGCAAAGTGGCCGGCTCGCTCCACACCTTCACAGGCTTCAACACGAAGCGCGAGAAGAAGGTCATCGCCCGCGCCGTCGCCGTCAACGCGGTGGCCCAGATAGACGTCCCCCATTTCCTAAACTGGTCGGAGCAGCCCATCACCTGGAGCCGCCAAGACCACTCGCCACGCATCGAGTACCCAGGACGAGTCGCCCTGGTGGTCAAGCCCAAGGTTGGCGACTACTGGCTCCCCAAGACACTGATGGACGGCGGCAGCTCCATCAACATCCTCTACCTCGACACCTTCAGGCGGCTGCGGCTTCCGCAGTCAATGATCGAGACGACTCACACCACATTCCACGGCATCATCCCCGGTCGGAAGGCGTACCCGATCGGCAAGGTCACGCTGCCAGTAACCTTCGGCACACCGGCAAACTTCCGCACCGAGCGGATCGTCTTCGAGCTAGTGCCCTTCGACAGCCCCTACCATTGCGTCCTGGGGCGCCAGGCGTTCGCTAAATTCATGGCAGCGCCCCACTACGCGTACAACGCGATGAAGCTCCCCAGGCCATGCGGCGTCATCACCATCCACGGCGACCCCGACATGGCCGCCGAGTGCGAGGCCAAAGGAGCCGAGCTCGCCGACGCCGTCATCGCGGTGGAGACCAACCACGCCGATGAGCTCGCCAAGTACGCGAGCGGGGTCAACAACAACGACCCCACCATACTCAAGAAACCCAACTCAGAGGGCGCGAACACCTCAACCTTCGAGGCCACGACGCACACCCGCACCGTCGAGCTGGTCCCAGGCGACTCCAGCCAGACGGTGATGATCGGGACGGGCATGAGCCCAGCATAGGAAGGCGCGCTCATCGAGTTCCTCCGTGAGAACAGGGACATCTTCGCATGGAAACCCTCCGACATGCCCGGTGTTCCCAGGGAGCTCGCTGAGCACAAGTTAAACGCCGACCCCAAAGTGCGACCTGTCAAGCAGTCGCTGCGGCCCTTCAATGAAGAACACCATCGAGCAATCGCCGAGGAGGTGCAGCGTCTACTCGCTGCCGGCTTCATCCGGCCAATCAAATACTCCAAGTGGCTGGCAAACCCAGTCCTGGTCGAAAAGAAGAACGGGACCTGGAGAATGTGTATCGACTACACAAACTTGAACGGCGCCTGCCCAAAGGAGCAGTTCGTCCTCCCGTGGATCGACCAGATAATCGATTCGACCGCAGGCTCAGAGTCGCTCTGTTTTCTCAATGCCTACTCTGGGTACAACCAGATCAAAATGGCTGTCGAAGACGAGGAGAAGACGGTGTTCATCACGCCATTCGGAGCTTTCTGCTACACCGCCATGACCTTCGGCCTCAAGAACGCCGGGGCGACCTACCAGCGGTGCATGCAAGAATGCCTCGCGAGCCAAATTGGCCGCAACATCCACGTCTACATCGACGACGTGGTCGTGAAATCAGCTCGCCAAGGCGACCTACTCGCCGACCTGGCGGAAACATTCGCCAACTTGCGAAGGTACAAGATAAAGCTCAACCCAGGTAAATGCACCTTCGGTGTACCCGCCGGACAACTACTGGGGTACGTCGTCTCTAAATGAGGGATCGAGGCGAACCCCACGAAGATCGACACGATCGCCCGGCTCGGCAAACCCGAGTGCCTGCGCGACGTCCAGAAGCTGGCCGGGCGGGTAGCGACTCTCAGTCGCTTCATCCCCCGCCCAGGCGAAAAGGCGATGCCCCTATACCGCCTGATGCGCAAGAACCCCACCTTCCAGTGGGACAAGGAGGCGGACGACGCGCTCCGCGACCTCAAAAAGGTGCTCCTCGCTGCACCACTACTCGCCGCCCCCGCCGACAAAGAACCCATGCTGGTTTACGTCGCGGCGTCCGAGCGCGTCGTCAGCGCCGTGATGATCGTCGAGCGACCAGAGGAAGGAAAGGAGCGCCCGGTCCAGCGGCCGGTGTACTACATCAGCGAGGTCCTCACCGAGTCGCGCCAGCGGTACCCACAGTACCAAAAGCTAGTATACGCGGTCTTCAGAGCTCAGCGGCGCCTGCCGCACTACTTCCAGGAGCACCCGATCACGGTCGTCTCCTCAGCACCACTGCAAGACATCATCCGCAATCGCGAGGCGACCGGGCGGGTCGCCAAGTGGGCCGTCGAGATCGGCGTCCACAACATCAAATACGAGCCACGAAAGGCAATCAAGTCACAGGCACTGGCAGACTTCATCGCCGACTGGGAGGAGGCCCAGCAACCAGAGAAGCTGCCGTACCTCCATTACTGGAGCCTGCACTTCGACGGCTCCAAGAACGCGGACGGTGCAGGCGCAGGGATAGTGCTGACTTCACCAAAGGGCGACAAGCTCCGCTACATCCTCTGCCTCGACTTCACGCCCTGTACCAACAACATGGCTGAGTACGAGGCCCTACTCCACGGCATGCGAGCCGCCAAGGAGATGAACGTCAATCGCCTCCGCTGCTACGGAGATTCCGACCTTGTCGCGGGGCAAGTCGCCGGCACCTGCGACGCCGTCTCCCCTACCATGGCGGCGTACCGCCAAGCGGTGGACAAGTTGGGCGGCCACTTCACCGGCTACTCCGTCGAGTGGATCGACAGGCGAAAGAACGAGGAGGCCGACGCACTCTCCCGCATCGGGTCGGCTCGACTCGCACCACCCGCCGGTGTTTTCCTCGACACGATTACCAAGCCGTCAGTCTCTCCCCCGAGGGAGATCGACATTGGGGTCCCACTCCAACCAGAGGCAGCCTTGGTCGCACTCGTCAACGAGCCAGACGACTGGACCAAGCCCTACATCGCCTACCTGGAAGCCGGCACCCTGCCGGCAGACGAGACAGACGCTCGAATGATCGCTCGTCGATGCAAGTCCTACACCATCATCGACGACGAGCTCCACAAGCGCAGCGTCACCGGCGTGTTCCAACGCTGCGTCCAACCAGCTGAAGGACGCAAAATCCTCCACGACATTCACTCCGGTGACTGCGGCCACCACGCCGCCGCTCGCTCCCTGGTCGCCAAGGCTATGAGACATGGCTTCTACTGGCCCACCGCACACGCCGACGCTGTCGATATCGTCCAGCGATGCGCCGGGTGCCAGAAGTACGCCAATCAGACGCACTTACCGAGCTCAGCGCTCAAAACAATCCCCATCACCTGGCCATTTGCTGTGTGGGGCATGGACATGGTAGGCCCCTTCAAGAAGGCCCCCTCTGGCTACACCCACTTGCTAGTCGCCGTCGACAAATTCACGAAGTGGGTGGAGGCCAAGCCAGTCCGGAAATGCGACGGGAAGACCGCCACTAAATTCCTACACGATCTCATATATCGCTACGGGTTCCCCAACAGCATCATCATGGACAACGGCACCAACTTCGCCAAGGGAGCCATGGCCGAATTCTGCGAAGAGCATCATATCCGGCTCGACCTCGCGTCAGTCGCCCACCTGGAATCCAACGGCCAGGCAGAACGGGCCAACCAAAGCATCCTCCACGGCCTGAAGCCGCGACTCCAAGTACCACTCGAGCGCACCGCCGGGTGCTGGGTCGACGAGTTGCCCTCTGTCATCTGGGGGATCCGCACCTCAGTCAACAGATCGACGGGATTCACTCCCTTCTTCATGGTCTACGGTGCCGAAGCAGTCATGCCCACCGACCTCGAACACGACTCGCCGCGGGTCGTCCACTATACGGAGGTTGCAAACGAGCTTGCCTGCCAAGACGGGATCGACCAAATAGATGAAGCACGCGACCTCGCTCGGTCACGCACTGCCATCTACCAGCAAGGACTCCGCTGCTACCACAGCCGGCGGGTGAAAGCTCGCACCTTCCAGGAAGGCGACCTGGTGTTACGCCTCATCCAGGACAAGAAGGGCATGCACAAGCTCTCCCCTCCGTGGGAAGGCCCATTCGCTATTGGGCGCGTACTCGGCAACGACGCCTACTACCTCATCGACGTCCGCGGGGACGGTGAACTCGACGTCAAGCGACCATGGAATGTAAACCTCCTACGGAAGTTCTACTCCTAGAACCCCACACATGTACTCTCCAGTCGCTATGAAATAAAAAGAAACGGTTACCGCAAATTGCGCCTACTCTCCATGACTTGTGCCACTCGCACTCGTAATAACAGCGTTAAGCTAACTGCAGAAGTCAACCTTTGGTACAGCGACCGGAACGGCTAAGTAGTGCGGTGTAAGAGCACTGACTCACCTCAGGTCTTGCATCGTCCACGAAAAACGCCCACCCGGAGCCCCATTGGAGTCGCCTAGCTCGACTGGTTCTACGAGCCAAGACAACTGCCCTCGCTTCTCACAGCGACCTTGGTCCTCCGCATCCTCGGCATAGCGACTCGAACAGCTAAGTACCACGCTCGGGGACTGACGACCAGTTCGTCGCGAGCGGCCAGGGAAAACGCCAAGTAAGAGAGCATGTCCAGGACTCGCCACGCGACTGACCCCACGGGCCAGGCAGGAGTGACGCGCTCACACCAACGCGCTAAGTCCTCAACCACCCTCGAGTCGCGCCTAGAACAACCAAGTACCACGCTCGGGGACTCGGCCACCCGACCTCGTTCGCGCAAGGGAAAACGGTAAAGTACAGAGCACTCAAGGGAGTCGCCTAGCGACTGGCTCTCCGAGCTCGGGCGAGTCGACCAAAACAACAAAACACATGATAACAACACATATATCGTATACGAGGTAAACCCCACAAAAGGGCGGACGCGCTCGGGGACTCGTTCAAAAATCAATCACAAACACACAACAAATACCAAAATAGACACGATGTCTCATTCATTCGCATAATGCATTGTTTCATGTTACAAAATATGCCCGCGTGGCAGACCTGCTACTAACGCCACAAGGCAAAATATCCTACTCTGCAGGCTTCGATGACGACCCGCCAACATCCCGGCGATTGCGGATGAACGCCGTGTACGGGTTTGACGGATACGTCGTCAGTTCACCCGCCATCGCCGCGCGAAAAGGTTGCTCGACCTTGAAGTCACGATGAGGATGCTCGGGGTCGTTCGGCGCGACGACCGTCTCCTGGTACGGAAGGAGGTCGCCCATCGCCCAGACACGTTCTGAGTACGTGGCGGCACGGTCCTGCAACTTGAGGACCTCGGACAACTCCACCGCGCCAGTCGACGATGGATACCCACTCGTCACATCGTCGATGTCGAAATCTTCGGGGAAGTGGGCGAGTCCAAGGCTCAGTGCCGTCGACGCTCCGCGCCGAAACGCCGACCGCGTCATGAACTCAACGACCGCGGGCGCCTTCTCCAAATACTTCCACACCTCAACGAGGTCGCTGGGAATCACCTCCGTGGGTGATATCTCTTGGAGATAGGCGCGGATGCACGTTGCCGACAATGTCGCCGAATCGACAAGCATGCTTACGCACTGCTTCGCGTCAAGCGAGCTCGCCTCTCCTTCGCTATCAATGATGCGACCTGCAAGTAGAAGACAATAATGAGTACGACGGATACCGCAAAAGACACAACCACTAGAAAGGGAAGATGTACTCACCAAGCAGCGGGCGGGCGAGTTCCGTGATGAAGCATTGAAGCGATGTATGGTCGTCTTGAAGCCCAGCAATAAGGACTTCCGACACCTTGCGATCCTCCTCAGCGGCCGCAATTGCGGCCTTAGCTCGCCCGTCAGCCGAGCTCGCTTCTTCTTTTGCCTCTCGCAGTTCGCGCTCGAGGCTGGCGATCTGCTGTTCAGCGGCACTCAGAGCAGCTTGCGCCGCCACCAACTCACCAGCGGGGACAAGCCCCCGGCGAGCTTCCTCTGCCTTCGTAGCAACAGCCTGAAGCCCTTTGTTCGCCTCCTGGACGATGGCCAGCTCCCTCTCCGCGCGCTGTTTCGCGGCCAATCGGTCCGCTGACTCAAGCTGCAGACCCTGCACGTCACCAAAAGGTTAATCAAAGCAAAATTCCTAAGTGCCCACCCGCTGAAATTCAGCGAGTGCGCACTCGGGGACTGGTGGTCAAGAAAACTTCCTAAGTGCCCACCCGCTGAAAATCCGCGAGTGCGCACTCGGGGACTGGCGGTCAAGAAATTCCTAAGTGCCCACCCGCTAAAATTTAGCGCGTGCGCACTCGGGGACTGGATGCGACAAACAAAAAGATGAGAAATTATAAGAATCAGGCCACTGCAAAGCACCGACCTGATCCTCGGGGACTGGATGTACCTGGATGGCCGCGCCAAGCATGCCGTGGAGTTGTACCGCGTCCACGGACGCGAGAAGTGCCGGCGTGTGCCTGCGACGTTGGTCGACTTCAGCGTCGGCGGTCCCAGGAGCGTGGCTCGAGGGCGCAGGCCCACTCGCCGTGGCCGCCTTGGTCACGAAGCGCGGGTAGATAGCGATAGAGGCACCCGCTCCAAGAGAGGTCGCCTCCGCCGTTCCAGGCAAGGAAGCACCCTCCTTCGTAGACGCGGCTGCCTCCGTCACGGGCCCAGCTGGTGCGACCGCTGTATCATCAGAGATAGTGACGGTGTCGTCGCCCTTGGCCTTCTTGCTGCCATCCGCCGAGGCGACGACCTCGTCCGCCTTCCTCTTGCGGGAAGGATCCTCCTCGCTAGCGGCGGAGGGCACCTTAGCCACGGTCGGGTGGCCCATCCTTTTCACTCCGGTCCTGCGCATCAATCGAATCAATAAATACAATCGAAATAGTTATGAAAAACAAGGAAAGGTGAGCGCACTCACTTGGCGACTGGGATGAAACATAGCCCCGTACGGAGGCCGGCCGGTTTTTCCAGTTCAGGGCCCAGTCGGCGACTGAGCCCTAGCTCCAGGACGTCGCGTGCCCAAGACACGGACGGCTTCTTCGTCGTTGAGGCCGCAGCTGGCGCCTCTGGGACATCCTCGGCGGGAGCCTCCTTGCGAGGCGAAGCCACTGTAGCCGGAGCCTCCTTGCGAGGCGAAGCCGCCGCAGCCGGAGCCTCCCCCAGCCCAGAGACTGGGGCGAATGGCGGAGGCATTGAGGCCAGCGGCACTTCCACGGTCGCCGCGTCCAGCACGGCTGTCGCTGGCGGCGCGTCGTCACCGGCTGGGCTGGGAGCGTCGGAGCTGCTCGCCGAGTGCGGCGGCGAGGCCGTCTTCGACGGCTTCGTCTTCTTCTTCGGGGGGGGGGGGCCCTCGCCTCCTTTTCCTTCTTCTTCTTCTTCTTCGACGGAGTGGCTTGACGGCTCGAGGTGGTCTCTGGGAGCTCGTCGTCGTCATCATGACGCTCGAGGCTTCTGCTTGCCTCGATCTCGCGCTGTCGTTGCCCGCGGGTCTTTCGGACCAGCGGGGCGACCTCCTCCTCGGACTCGTCCTCATCATCCTCGTTGCCCCTGGCGGGCGGCGACTCGCCTACGTCCTGGGCGGATGAGCCTGAGCTCTCATCGTCTGAAGGTGGGAGCCACCCTTCCACCACTTGGAATAGCTGCAACGAATACGGAACGGAATCAGAATTACCGCGACTGCATAAACTGCAACTGCGAGCAAGGTAAAGTAATTACCGTTGGAGCCGAACGCTTCGCGGTGTAGGGGGCGACCCCAGCCTGCGCATCCAGGTACACCGCCTGGGTAATCTTCTTCAACGCTGGGAGATAATCCTCCAGCTTCCACTCATCGAGGCAGGCCTTCGTCGAGTCTCCCCGGCCCGTGTACTGGTACATGTAGTGGTCGCGTTGGGCGAGTGGAACGAGCCGCCGCCCAAGCCAGCAGTTGTACAAGTTTATCGTCTGAAGGCCCTTCTTTTTCAGACCACGGATGGTCTGGAGCATCTCGTCAACGACCATCAGCTGGTCGTCGGGGAGCTTGCCGACTTGGAGATGGCGTGGCTCGGACCGATTAGCGGAGTACCGCGGGATCGCCACCTCGCCCTCCGGGGTCGCCTCGGCCACGTAGAACCACGACTTCTTCCAGTCGCTCGCTGCCTTGGCGGGTAGCATCAGATCAAAGAAAGAAGCTTTGGACTTGAGCTGAAACGTCAAGCCGCCTGCGGCTAGCATTGGGTCGCCTGCCTCCTCGCGGCTGATCCGTCCGTGGAACAGATCTTGCCACAAGGGAAAGTAGGGCCGACAGCCCAAGTAGCATTCGCAGAACGCCACGAAGATGGCAAGCTGCTCGATGCTGTGGGGGCCCAGATCTGAAGGCTGGATCCCGTAGTAGGCGCAGAAGCGCCGGAAGAACAGGGACGTCGGAAATCCTAGCCCCCGCTCGAGATAACTGGTGAAACAGACGAATTCCCTCTCTCGCGGGTTTGGGGTCGTTTCTCCGGCTGCGGGGATATGCCAACAGCCGACTCGCAGGATCCCGGCCTCCTCGAAAGAGGCCAGCTGCGCCCTTGTGCACTTGGATCTACCCCACGGCTCGGTGGAAAGAGCCATGGCCGAGAGATTGGTTGGAGATCGGAGGATTTCGGGTCGACTGGATCGCGGTGCGAAGGAAGGAAAATGCGTGCACTCGGAAGAAGTGGTGAGAAGTTGGTTCTACGATTGCCTGCCATTCCTCTTATATAGCGGGTGTTACCCGCCAAATCAGGGAGCCGTTACCACGCGGTGATTACGCCAAAAGTTACCGTTGGATTACCCCAACGGCTAGTTTGACCACGCCTGGCGGTCCAACTACGGCCACTCGGCTCGCCGACCCAATCACTAGGACAGTGTTTTCGCTGACTCGACTCGCCAAAGCTGCGACTTGGGTCATTGGTTGTCTCCTTTGTACAGGAGCCCGCCGACGATTTGACTGGACGCCTACTTTGAAGCCGCATACTCCGACTGCCAGCAGCCACCTACGCCTAATCGACGACGGCCTCGGGGACTACTGATGGGGATATGCCTACCGGGGTATACCCAGCAGGACGTTTCCGACTGGCCCAAGAACCGGCGAGTGGGCCTGCAGAACGGCGAGTGGATCGAAGCCCAGCAAGGAACCGAGCGACTGGAAGCTGAAGGCCCAGGCGAGTAGATAGGCCCAGTCGGGTTAGGTTAAACGACTACCGAAGCTTTAACTGAATCAGTTGAGATATGTAAACCCTAGGGAAGGTGAGCCTATATAAACCTCCCTATAGGGTGAGTAGAGACACGTTCCCTCAGACACCCAAGCGACTCGCTGCCTAGCCACCGAGCTCGCCCATTGTAACACCTTGATAATACAATCTAGCAGGAGTAGGTCTTTACCCTCCGGGGGGCCGAACCTGGGTAAAACCCTGTGTCTTTGCCCTCATCTCGCACCGCAGATGGCTGGCCGCCCTTGCCCCTCGTTCTACTACTCGCTGCCGATTGCAGCATCTGCCGTGACTATTCCCACGACAGTAAACAAAAGAACAAGGAATCAACTGGATGAGATATCCAACAGGCATTGAAAGCATTCCCCGTGACAGCACGGTTCTGTTGACTCCCAACATATAATTAGCAAGCATATAACTTTCATGGACTAGTCACAATGGTTCAAGATTATTAAGCACAAAGAATAAAGTGTGCCATCATGTTCGTGAGAGCGTTACTAACTAACTTTCTCAAAACAGACAAACATTTTAATTTGGAAGAAAACAAGGCATATAGAATATGCACTGAAATAGCAAATTATGCTAATAGGTAGGTATGGTGGACACAGTTGTCAATATTGGTTTTGGGGAGTTGGAAGCACAGGTAGAGCACATACTCAGTGCAAGTGAAGGCTAGCAATAGAGAGGGAGCGACAAACGAGAGAGCAATAACTATCATAATCATGCTTGCAACAAAACAGGACTAACTATGGCATGAAAGTGATACAAGAACTCTGAGGCAAAATAAATCATCGAGGCTTACTGACTATTGATTAGTCATATGCATGCGTGAGCATGTGCCAAGTCGATTCACATGAACAGTCAGAGGAGGATACCACAATATTATACCAAAGTATGAATAAAACAATGCAAGCAAACATTCATATGACATGCTACAAACTATTAGCAAGCTGGAGCTAATCATAGACAAGCAAGAACTACTAAGCATCCATAATGACATATACCTTACACAAACAGGCTAAGCATGCTCACAATGATGAGTATATGTACAAAAATGAAACAAATAGAGTTCGTTACCAGCCTCTTACCACACCTCGAGTTGTCTTAATCTTCATTATTGCTCTTCACTTGTGTGACTTGAATAATAACATGAAACCAAAATCCACTGAGGACGGCTGAACCCTGCAAAGAACTCACAAAACCAAAGAAGAACAACAAATATTTTTGGTGTTTTCAATTTTTTAGAAACAAGTAAACAAAGAAAAACCAAACAAAAGAAACAAAGAAAACCAAACAAAGCAAAAAAAATTGGATTTTTATTTTAAGGCAAACCAAAGCAAAGAAACAAACTAAGAGAAACAACGAAAATATTTTTGGTATTTTTAGGTTTTTGAGAAATAAGCAACAAGAACCAAAAAGAAAGCGAAACAATTGATATACAAAGAACCGACCGAACATGATATATATGAGTGTGATGTCGGTATACCTCCCCCCAAGCTTAGGCTTTTGGCCTAAGTGGGGCTCAATCCCATGGTGCCCAAGTAGATGCACCTCCGTAGTATGTCGAGGAAGCTCCCTCGTCCTAGTACGAGATTGAGGCCTCCCCTGTGTAATGTACCGCGGGTCATATGAGGGCGCTTCCTCCTGATAGGACCCATGGAAGTTTAGAGAGCGCAACTCGTTATCCATCTCCGCCTTTGAGCGTGACCAAGGTCCTTGAAAAATACTGAGCAAAGTGGTTTGGGGTAGAGGGATCTCTCTCTTCCCCATCAATAAACAACATTCTATAAACCAAGTTATCAAGAGTAGAGCTAGTGGTGACAAAGTGGTGCGCCTTCATGGTAGTAATATCAAGCCTCAGAGGAGCTAAATCTATATCATGTGGATCAACATCAATGTCTAAGGTAGCAGCAATACGGTTAGCAATAATTCCCCCATAAATGGGTGCCTTAGCAGCTAAACGACGAGCAATGAGAGAACCAAGATTATACTTGTCCTCATTGTTGAGCGCAGCATCTAAGAAGGCCAATTGATAGTTGGAAATATTACTAGTGTTCTCCCTACCAAGAACACTGGTGGCAAGATAGTAGGCAAAGTACCTGATGGCTGGAAGTTGAATATTTTTTATCTTCCCTCGCTGAGCTCTGCGGTCATCATCATTGGTTATTCCTCGGTGAAGCTCCAACAAATCATCGGGGAGAGCCGGAATCTTCTTTGATGACCCAGTTGTACCAAGTCCCAGAGCCTTGCAAAATTTCTTTAAAGTCATAGAATGAGCCCTGCCATAAATTTTGAAAGACACAGAAGGCTTGAACATGCTGTTAGTAAAGGAGAAACTCTCCACAAATGTTTTAGTAAGCAAAGCGTATTGTGCACTCTCATCCTGCATGTAACTTGTTAGACCAGCCCTCTGTACCAAAGTCATAAAATCGTTAAGAATCCCAGCAGCTTGCAAGAAAGTTTGGCAAGGAAAGGTGGAGGGGTGCGCATCCCCTTCATCTCCCTCGTCACCAAATCGCGGAGTGATGAGATCCTCATTGTATGAGGGTCTAGTATTGGTAGATGACCTTGGAAGCCTTGCCCTTCTAGGTGCATCACTCTCAAATATGTCACCAAAGGTGTGGTGGTCCATGACTTACCTATTCTAAAATTTTAAACAACCATCAAACCAAGTGATTTCTAAGTTGATAAATGATGATAAACTACTATAGGAACTTGCTAGAGGACTACACATGCATCAAAACAAAGTTTCTAAGCATAGAACAAGCATGCAAGCTCAAACAACCTGACACCAATCAAAATAAAGTTTCTATAGCAGCAAAATACTCAAGATACAATCTACCAATCACAAATCTAATTGGACAAGTGGAGGAGGCACATACCAAGGAGCAATCCCTCCAAAAATCAGCACTTGAGATGGGCTGAACAAGGAGATCGAAAATCGCGAGCAAGAACAGCAAGAACTCGAGCTTGAGCAAGTTTTCCGGTGTTTTTAGGGAGAGAGAAAGAAGGTGGCTTTGAGGAAGCAACCTGGAGGGGCCCAGGTGGGCCAGACCCCCCAGGCGCTGCCACCTGGTAGGCCGCGCCTACCAGGGGTGTGGTGGCCTGGGGTGGCCCCCTGGGTCACCTCAGGTGCCACTCTGTCCCTTTTTTCGAGGAAAAAAATATTTTGAATTTTCCGGGATTTTTTGGGAAACTTTATTTTTGGCCAATTTTCAGGGTATGAAAATTGATTTTCTTACAGAAACAGTTTTTTTCAGAATAAGAAAAGGCAAACCAAAAGCCAAACTACAGCAGCCCTTAGAAACTCAAACAAGCAAGCAACTAGCAAAACTAAAGCTAAAGCCAAGACTAGGAAGGAGAAAGGAAAACGAAAGCAAGTATAACCATAGTGGAAACATTATTTTGTTCATTAAAATCCTTTTGTTAACAAGGTTGATCAAGTCTTGTTACCAAAACAATCTTATATGAAACAAAACTTTGCATATCACAAGGTGATTATGTTACCTCACACTTGATAGCAATGGTCCCAATCATAATAGTTTCAAAATTTTCTTGTGGAATGGGACAATATATTTCTCCAACCTTGATGCTCTCAATATTTTCAATGGAATTCAGGCAATAGCTTTTAACAACCTTCTTGGGGAAATAGACAATGTGCTCTTTGTCATTAATATTGAATGTTACTTTTCCTTGATTGCAATTGATGACAGCACCTGCATTATTAAGAAAAGGTCCCCTAAGAATAATAGACACATTATCATCTTCAGGCATTTCAAGGACAACAAAATCAGTTAAAACCATGCAATTATGAGCAACTTGAACAGGAACATCCTCACATTTACCAACAGGAATAGTAGTTGACTTATCAACCATTTGCAAAGATATATCAGTTGGTATCAACTTTTCTAGCCGGATTCTCTTGTAGAGAGAAAAAGGCATAACACTAACTCCGACTCCCAAATCACATAAAGCAGTTCTAACATAATTATTCTTAATAGAGCAAGGAATAGTTGGTATACCTGGATCACCAAGTTTCTTTGGAACCTTACCATTGAAGGAGTAATTAGCAAGTAGAGTAGAAATCTCCTCATTAGGAATCTTACTTTTATTAGAGACAATATCCTTCATATACTTTGAATAAGGAGGCAACTTAATAGCATCAGTCAAAGGAATTTGCAAAAATAAGGGTTTCATCCACTCATAAAACTTCTTGTACCGTTCTTCCTCCCTTGACTTGCGTTTCTTACCTGGAAAAGGCATAGGTTTCTGCACCCAAGGTTCTCTCTCTTTACCATGTTTATTAGCAATAAAATATTCCTTTGTGTACCTAGTGTTCTTAGTGTGTTTCTCAGGTTCTTCCTCACCTTCCTCCTTATCAGGAGCATCATTATTATCATTACCACTCTCAGATTCAGCATCAAAGACATATATACTATTAGGATCTACAGCAGGCTCAAGTGGTTCCTCAACTATCTTATGTTTCTTTTTCTTCCTATTACGAGGACTACCACTATATTCACCTTGTTGGGAATCCTGCTATATTCTTTTAGGGTGTCCTTCAGGATATAAAGGATCTTGAGTAGCTATACCACTCCTAGTTCTAATTCCATAAGCATGCTTTTCTCCTGAAGCATTAACTAGCATATCCTTTTGTACCTTAGCAAGTTGATCAAGTTGGGTTTGAACCATTTGAAAGTGTTTACAAAGCATTTTAATATCATTAGAAGTTCTTTCCACAATATCTTTCAAATCATGGATAGCTCTAGAGGTTTCCAATAAATGATTCTGAACTTGTTTATTAAAATGACCTTTTTTAACAATAAAAATGTCAAGTTCCTCTAAGCATTGATCAGGAGGCTTACCATAAGGAATATCACCTTCATCAAAGCGTTGGAGAGAGTGTACCTCAATAGTAGATGAGTGGGGAATTGGCTTACACAATTCTTCTATAGGAGGTAGATTCTTCACATCTTCAGCTCTAATACCTTTCTCCTTTTAGAAGGTAGGTTCTCTCTCTTTACCATGTTTATTAGCAATAAAATCTTCCTTTGTGTACCTAGTGTTCTTAGTCTGCTTCTCAGGTTCTTCCTCAACTTCCTCCTTATCAGGATACTCATTTTTATCATTACCACTCTCAGTTTCAGCATCAGAGATAGATATAGTATTGAGATCTACAGCAGGTTCAAGTGGTTCCTCAACTATCTTATGTTTCTTTTTCTTTCTCTTACGGGGACTACCACTATCTTCACCTTGTTGGGAATCCAGCTCTATTGTTTTAGGGTGTCCTTCAGGATATAAAGGATCTTGAGTAGCTGTACCACTCCTAGTTCTAATTCCATAAGCATGTTTATCTCTTGAAGCATTAACTAGCATATCCTTTTGTACCTTAGCAAGTTGATAAAGTTGGGTTTGCACCATTTGAAAGTGTTTACAAAGCATCTTAATATCATTAGAAGTTCTTTCCACAATATCTTTCAACTCATGGATAGCTCTAGAGTTTTCTAATAAATGATTCTAAACTTGTTTATTAAAATGACATTGTTTAACAATAAAAATGTCAAGTTCCTCTAAGCATTGATCAGGAGACTTACCATAAGGAATATCACCTTCATCAAAGTTTTGGAGAGAGTGTACCTCAATAGTAGATGAGTGGGGAATTGGCTTACATAATTCTTCTATAGGAGGTAGATTCTTCACATCTTCAGCTGTAATACCTTTATCATTTAGACACTTCTTAGCTTCCTTCATCACTTCATCATTTAATGCAATAACTCCCCTCTTCTTTGTTTTTGGTGCTAGAACTGGTTCAGGAACAACTAGTCAAGGAGTAATTGGCTCAGGTGCATTCAGCTCAATTGAAGTCCAATCATCATAATTCTTGCTTATCTTGGTCATTAATTATTCAGCATCTGTAGGAGTCCTATTCCTGAAAACACAATCAGCAAAGCTATCTAGGTATGTCCTAGAATCATCAGTTAGTCCATTATAATAAATATCAAGAAGATCATTCTTAGGTAATGTACATCCAGGATGTGCATGAATCAAGGCACAAAACCTTGTCCATGACTCGGGCATTTTCTCTTCTTCTCCCTGTTTAAAATCAAAAAGTCTCTACAAAGCAGCATGTCTATCACTGGGAGGAAAATATTTCTGGAAGAAAGAAGCAATCAAGCAATCAGGGCTATCAATGGAACCAGGAGGTAATCTATTAAACCAAGCCCTAGCTTATCCTTTTAGTGAAAAAGGGAAGATCTTAGTAACAAAGTACTTGCACATTTTAAAATCATCAAAGAACAAAGCACTCATAGTAGAAAGCTCATTCATATGAGCCACAACACTCGCATATTCAGTCCCGCAAAAAGGTCCTTTCTCAACAATATCTAAATAAGATAAATCAAGAGAGAAATCATAATCTTCATCTTTAATATCTATGGGAGAGGTGGCAAACTTAGGATCAGAGGACATCTTAGACATAATAGTATGTCTAGCAAGGAGACTCTTAATATCACTAGTACCATGTGTGTTTCAACACTCTTCAAAAAAATCATTAGTGAACTCAATGTAACCATCATTAATATCATAACTCTCACTATCCTCAGGTGAGCTAATAGGTGTAACAGTGGCTTCACTAGGATTTTCGGTATTTCCTAGACTAGCCATAGTAGCATCTAGAAAGGGACCTAATGAACCACTCGCATCAAGCACAGTAAAAGTAACATCATGAGCATCAAAAGCAGTTTCAGACTCAACAGTAGTAGCAGTATGTGTAGCATGTGTATGTGGTGGTGGTGTAACAAACTTACTTATAATAGACGAGCAGCAGAGGTGTTTAGGACTATACCTCTTCTTGTAGTGGATGGTAAAATAGGAAACTTTCCATCACGAGACTTCCCCATGATGAAAGGAGTAGCAGTGAACAATAATAGATCCAAGTGAACTTACAAATAAAGTATTCTCCTCGGCAACGGCGCCAGAAAATAGTGTTGATGACCCACAAGTATAGGGGATCGCAACAGTCTTCGCGGGTAGTATTACCCAATTTATTGATTCGACACAAGGGGAGCCAAAGAATACTTGCAAGCCTTAACAACTGAGTTGTCAGTTCAGCTGCACCTGGAAATAGTTCTTGCTCATAGAAGTTTATCAGTAGCAACAGTTTGTAGTAGCAACAGCAAAGCAACATCAATAGTGAAACAGGAGCAATAATAATAGTAACAGTAACAGTAGGATTCGAGTGCGATAGGCATAGGGATGGATGGACGGATGTTGCATGGACAAGTCTAAACATGTAACATCAAGATCTAGGGCATTGCAGATAAATAATAACAAGCATCCAAGTACTAAACAATCCTAGGCATGTGCTCCAAATATAGTCATACGTGCTCGCAATGATAACTTGCACAACATCTTCTGTCCAGCCAGCCCGTGGCAGCGGGGCCTCTAGGGAACTACTTTCAATTAAGGTGCTCCTTTTAATAGAGCACCGGAGCAAAGCATTAATACTCCATGAACACATGTGATCCTCACACCACAGCCATCCCCTCCAGTTGTCCCAATTATTGTCACTTTGGGGCCTTTGGATCCAGACAATGATATGTGTACACAACTTGCAGATAAGGTCACAAACAATACTATCATAATGATTCAATAATAAGTTCAGATCTGAGATCATGGCACTCGGGCCCTAGTGACAAGCATTAAGCACAACAAGTTGCAACAAAGTCAAATAGCACTAATAGAGATACTAGGCACTATGCCCTAATAGATCTTATTCAATTACATGATAGAAATCATCCAATCCCTACCATCCCCAAGCCTACCGCGGGCGATTACTCACTCATGGATGAGGGAAACATCGGTGGTTGATGGAGATGCGTTGGTGATGACGATGGCGATGATCCTCTCCAAATCACCCGTCCCGGCAGGGTGCCAGAACGGAGTTTCTAGCTCCGAATCTTGGGTTCTGGTGGTGGCAGCGGAGCGGAACTCTTTCTAGAAAACTATCGACCCCCCGTGAGTTTTTAGGTCAGAAGGCAACTTATAGGCGTAGAGGGAGGCCGAGGAGGTGCCTGGGGAGGCTGCACCCCCTCCAGGCGCGGGGTCAGGTGGGCCCGCACCTGGGGTGGGTCTGGGCCCCCTAGGCCTCCCCTCCATCTCTTCTTCTGGATCCGTGGATCTTTTGGTGAAATATAATTTTTGTCATATTTTCCGGGATTTTTGCTAATAGTTGATTTTCTGCACAAAAACAAGACACCAAGGTAATTCTGCTGAAAACAGCGTCAATCCGTGCTAGTTGTATCCAAATCACACAAGTTTAGAGAAGAAACAATAGCAAAGTGTTCGAGAAAGTAGATACGTTTTGGACATATCTCCATCCAAAAAGGATGTCCTTGTCTCTGCAATCCTGAAACTAGCAGCAGAGCTTATGCGATCAAACCTAGCCTCATACTCACAGTTTTGATTTTGTATGTCGTAGAGTTGTGCTTGTAATTGGTTGGTGGTCTAACGAAGTGAGAAGATTTCTTCTCGGAGCTCATCCACCTCCTCCTCGTATTTGATGATGAGTTCTGAACTTATCTTGTGAATAACATCCACTTCGTGTTCCGCCATCTTCTTGTACCTGAAAACCTCCTGCTCCAATGCTTCCATCCTGTCTTCCAGACTTCCTTCTCCCTTGGGGCCTTGAACTTCTTTCATCTGTACCTTCCCATCTTTGAGAATCATCTCCTTGGGATGAATCTTCAACTCATACATCTATGGGTTCAGGACATCCGTAGAGGAATTCTCCATGGGTGATCCAGAGGAAGACATTGTAGATATAAAACTGAGAATTTGCCTCGCAAAACAGATTGAAACAAAAACACGATGAGAACTCGATGCAAGAACCTCAGGGAATCCAGGGGGTTATATATTACGAAGTTTCAAAGCATAAGGAAAGTTTTGACACGGAAACGAGGCGGAGTTGGAGCTCGGGGGAGTTACACCCCCTCCAGGCGCGGGGCAAGGTGGGCCCGTGCCTGGGGTGGGTTTGGCCACCCTGGCCTCCGGTTCCTCCTCTGTTCCGTCTCGTAACTTCCCTTTTGTATTAAAAACATCAAAAATATAAAAAGATTGGGGTTTCACGAACCTTCTGTTTTCACCACTTTTACCTATTCAAGGACAAACTCTGCAGTTTCTGGTGTTTGGCTTCTAATAAATTCTTCTAAAGTCACCATTTTAATAACATCCACATCTTCATTATAAGGATCTCCAGAAATATAATGGTTTATTCTTTGACCATTAACCACCTGTGTTGTGTCATCCTTTAGAGAAGAAATTTTGATGGCACCTGAAAGGTACACTTCCTTGATAACAAAAGGTCCTTCCTATTTTGAGAGTAGTTTCCCTGCAAAAAATCTAAGACGAGACCTATACAAAAAAACTTTCTCACCAACATGGAACTCCCTTTTGAGAATTCTCCTATCATGCCATCTTTTTACTTTTTCCTTAAAAAGCCTAGCATTTTCATAGGCTTCACCTCTCCATTCATCTAGATTACTTAAGTCGAGCAGTCTTTTCTCACCTGCAAGTCTAAAATCTCTATTCAACTCTTTCACTACCCAATAAGCTTTGTGTTCTAATTCTAAAGGCAAATGACAAGCTTTCCCATAGACCATTTTGTAAGGAGACATCCCCATAGGATTTTTATAAGCAGTTCTATAAGCCCACAAAGCGTCATTCAACTTTTTAGCCCAATTTTTTCTAGATCTATTGACAGTATTTTGCAAGATAGTTTTAATTTCCCTATTGGAAATTTCTACTTGTCCACTAGTTTGGGGGTGATAAGCTGAAGCAATTCTATGGTTTACATCATACTTAGCGAGAGTTTTTCTAAAACCCCCATGAATAAAATGAGAGCCTCCATCAGTCATGAGATATCTAGTCACACCGAACCTAGGAAAATGACATCCTTAAGCATTTTCAAAGAGGTCTTACCATCAACACTATTTGTAGGTATGGCTTCTACCCACTTTGTAATGTAGTCGACAACAACAAGAATATGAGTGTATCCTTTTGAAGGGGGAAAGGGTCCCATAAAGTCAAATCCCCAATGATCAAAAGGTTCAATAACAAGAGAATAATTCATAGGCATTTCATTGCGTCTAGAAATGTTACCTACTCGTTGACATTTATCACATGATAAGACAAACTTCCTTGCATCTTTGAAAAGGGTAGACGAATAAAATCCAGATTGTAAAACCTTTTGTGCAGTCCTATCCCCTGCATGATGTCCTCCATAAGCACTACCATGGCATTTTATCAATATCTCTTGTTGTTCAAATTCTGGAACACATCTTTGCATAATGCCATCTACTCCTTCTTTATATAAGTGTGGGTCATCCCAAAAGTAATGCCTTAGATCATAAAAGAATTTCCTTCTCTGCTGAGCTGTAAAGGTTGGAGGCAAATACTTGGAAACAATAAAGTTAGCATAATCAGCATACCAAGGACTCTCATGCGGACTTACCCTTATCGCAGCCAACTGCTCATTTGGAAAACTATCATTAACAGGCAATGGGTCAAAAGAAATGTTTTCCAAATGAGATAAATTGTCAGCAACAGGATTTTCAGCACCTTTCCTATCTACAATATGCAGATCAATTTCTTGTAAAAGCAAAACCCACCTGATAAGTCTAGGCTTAGCGTCCTTCTTTGTCATAAGTTACTTGATAGCAGCATGATCAGTATGAATAGTAACCTTTGAATCAACAATATAAGGTATAAACTTATCACAAGCAAAGATTACAACTAAGAACTCTTTTTCAGTAGTAGCATAATTATTTTGAGCAGCATCTAGAGTCTTGCTAGCATAATGAATAACATTCAACATCTTATTAACACGTTGTCCAAGGACAACACCCACAGCAAAATCACTAGCATCACACATAATTTCAAAGGGTAAACTCCAATCAGGTGGTTGGACAATAGGAGCAGTTGTCCAAGCTTTCTTCAAAGTTTCAAAAGCTTCCTTACAATGATCATCAAAAACAAAAGGTACATCTTTTTGAAGAAGATTAGTAAGGGGCTTTGAAATTTTGGAGAAGTCTTTAATAAACCTCCTATAGAAACCAACATGACCAAGGATACTACGAATACCTTTGATATCTCTAGGACAAGGCATCTTCTCAATTGCTTCAATTTTGGCTCTGTCAACTTCAATGCCTCTTCCAGAGATCTTGTGTCCAAGAACAATCCCTTCATTAACCATTAAATGGCATTTCTCCCAATTAAGAACAAGGTTGGTTTCTTCACATCTCTACAAAACTTTATCAAGGTTGTGCATATAGTTATCAAAAGAGGTTCCATAGACGGAAAAATCATCCATGAAAACCTCCACAATTTCTTCACAAAAACCATGAAAGATAGCAGACATACATCTCTGAAAGGTAGCAGGAGCATTACATAAACCAAAAGGCATACGCCTATAAGCATAAGTACCATAAGGACAAGTGAAAGTAGTTTTCTCTTGGTCTTGTGCTTTCACAACAATTTGAGAAAACCCAGAATAACCATCAAGAAATCAAAAGTGAGTCTTTTTGGACAACCTTTCAAGCATTTGATCAATAAAGGGCAAAGGATAATGGTCATTCTTAGTAACTTTATTAATCTTTCTAAAATCAATGCACATTCTATACCCAACCACTACTCTTTGGGCTATAAGCTCATTATCTTCATTAGGCACAACAGTTATTCCCCCTTTCCTGGGAACACAATGAACATGGCTAACCCATTGACTGTCAGCAATAGGATAAATAATACCAGCATCAAGGAGTTTTAATACCTAATTTCTTACCACATCCTTCATCTTAGGATTTAGACATCGTTGGTGCTCAACAACTGGTTTTGCATCAGGCTCAATATTAATAGCATGCTGACATATAGTGGGAGAAATTCCTTTTAAGTCATCAAGAGTATAACCCATAGCTCTTCGGTGTTTCTTCAATAATTCCAATAACCTTTCTTCTTCCTTTCCTGAAAGTTTAGAACTAATAATAAGAGGATACACTTTCTTATTGTCAAGATAAGCATATCTAAGATCATCAGGTAAAGGTTTTAATTCAAAAACAAGGTCCTCTTTAGGTGGTAGTGTGGTACCCAAATCTTCCATAGGTAGATTATGCTTAAGTAACTCAGGCTGATGAAGGAAACCCTCGTCAATCTCATTTCTTTCCTTCATGAAGACATCGCTTTCGTGATCTTCCATAAACTTCTGCAAGGCATTGTTAGGAGCAAGAGAAATAGCAGAAAGTTGTTCAACCCTGAAATCATCATTAGGCAGTTCAATTCATAAGGAGTTTTTGCAAATTTGGAAAAATTAAACTCATAAGAATTTCCATCAAACTTAGTCAAAAAAAATTCCTTCCCACAATCTATAATAGCCCCACAAGTATTCAGGAAGGGTCTACCAAAGATAATAGGATAGGTTTTACTAGCTTCTTTACCAAGTACTAGAAAATCAGCAGGATATTTAATCTTACCACAAAGTACCTCCACATATCTTACAATGCCAATGGGGCAAACTAGCTCTCTATTGGCAAGGTGAATAACCACATCAATGTACTCAAGCTCACAAGGACCAATTTCATGCATAATTTCCCTGTAAAGCTCATAAGGGATAGCACTAGAACTAGCACCTATCACATAAACCATAATAGCTATGATTGCCAATTCTAACAGAAAGCACAGGGACACTAGCTTTTCTATCCTTTTTAGGATGAGAAACAATATTAGTAGCGTCTTCACAGAAGACAATATGCTCATCATCTATAATTCTAATGACAAGATCTTTCACAATAGCTACCACAGGCTCAATATCAATAAACTCATCAGGCTCCACAGTTTTCTTTGCACTTTTGCTAACTACATTAGCTATAATGGAATGTTCCCTTACCTTAGCAGGAAAAGGGATTTTCTCCACATAAGGTTTAGGCAAAATAGGATCAACAGTACAAACCTCTATGCTAGCAGGAACATGGGTGACAATGTCTTTATAAGGAGAATGGTACTTGTCCCACTCTTTCTTGGGAATTTCAATATAAGAGGCAAAGGCATTAAAACATTTTGCAAGAACCTGAGGATCAAGACCAAACTCATTGCTAATATCACGGAAGTCATCAGTTCCCATAAAATATTTAATGCATTCATAATCATAGTTTATACCTGACTTTCTTCCTTTGTCATTCTCCCAAGCTTTAGTGTTTTCTTGAATACGGTCTAAGAGATCCCATTTAGCTTCTTCCTTCATACGTGTGAATGATCCATCACAAGAAGCATCTAGTAAATCTTTATCATGAAGAGAAAGCCTAGCATAAAAGTTATTGATAATAATATTGTTAGGGAGTTCATGAATAGGACATTTAAGCATTAGTAACTTCAATCTCCCCCAAGCTTGAGTTGTACTCTCTCGATCACGAGGCCAAAAGTTATATATCAGATTTCTATCCTTATGGATCTCACAAGGAGGATAAAATTTAGAATAAAAGAGAGATGCCATCTCCTCCCATTCCATTGATTGTCCATTCTTCAGCAACTTATACCATTCTTCATCTCTCCCTTTCAAGGATATGGAGAGTAACTTCTTCTTCACATGTTCAGTTGTGATACCTGCTCACTTAAACAACCCACATAACTCATGGATAAAAAGAAAGTGATCACCGGGATGGACAGTTCCATCCCCAAAATAATAATTATCCATAACACGATCAACAATACTTGTAGGTATCTTAAAAGGATCTATCTCAACAAGAGGTGGTTCATCTACTACCCTAACGGTGGTAGTATTTTTCCCAAACAGAAAACCAAGTGGGTTATCCATATTGGAAACAAAGTAACAAGCAGTAACAAAAGAAATACTCACAGTAGAAGTTTCTTTTACCAGTTCCACTCTTCAATAGCGCTTCACTCCCCGGTAACGGCGCCAGAAAATAGTCTTGATGACCCACAAGTATAGGGGGTGTATCGTAGTACTTTCGATAAATAGGAGTATCGATCCCAACGAGGAGCAGAAGGTGCTGAACAGTGGTATGGAGCAGGAAATCCCTGTGAATACTTAGCAAATGGATTTTTAGTGGTTTTCTGATAAAGCAATAAAACAAAGTGCAAGTAATAAAGAACAAATGCAGCAAGTGGCCCAATCCTTTCTTAGCAAAGGACAAGCCAGTGGAAATACTTATAAAGACCAAACGTTCTCAAGGACACATGGGAATTCTGTCAAGTGCTTTCGCTTCAAATAGTTGAGTACTTTTCTTTGGTGTTGTAAGTATTGTGTGGGTTAACCTGTGCTAATTTACCGACCTTACTTGGACTAATACATACTTGTGATTAAACCACCTGCAAAAATCCGTAACTACAGGATAGTAATTAAGATATAAATCAAACCACAACCTTAAACTTTGAGATCCTACACTCCCTTGTGCAAAGGTCTCCTAACGGGGGTTCAGGTTTCTGCCACTCCGGCAACCCCACAATTAGTATCCAAATACATAATTCATTCCCCTAGGCCCATAAAGGGTGAAGTATCATGTAGTCGACGTTCACATAACACCACTAGAAGAATAGCACCACAACTTAAATACTAACCATTGAATAATAACTCAACACAAATCCACTAATAACAACATGACTTCTCCCATGTCCTCAAGAACTAGACGAACTACTCACAAGACATCATATGACAAGATCAAGGATGATATGATAATGGATAACAATCTGAACATAAACAATAATCCAGTGGTTCCACTCACAAGCATCAACTACAATAGTAATTAACACCGGGAAAGTTTCCCCTAAGAACTAAAGCAATATCAAACACAATTGTTACAGCGGGACGGAGTGGTGATGATGGTGATGGTGGAGATGATGGTGTGGATGATGATGATGATACCGTGACGGTGTTGATGGCGATGATCTCCCCTCTCCGGGAAGGAATTCCCTCGATAGAAATCTGTCTGCCGGAAGATCTTTCTCTCTCGGTGTTTTCCGCCCCGCAGAGGCAGCGGAAATCTATCTCTAGTCGCCCCCTAGCCTTAGGGTTCCGTAGGGAAGATATATGCGAAGGGGCGGAGTCAGGAGCCGGGCAGGTGGGCCACACCTGCCCTAGGCGCTACCTAGGGTGGGCTCGTGCCTAGAGGGGGGTGGGGCCCCTGTGGTCCTTCTTCGCTCCTCCTTCTGGCTTCCTCAATCTTATGGAAAAATAATATTTTCCCATATTTTTCTGATCTTTGTGAAATTGCATCAAAACGCCTTCTTTTTCATCAGAATCCATACTCCGGCAGTCCATCCTCCAAGAATCATCCAACATGCATAAACAGTGGAAAAGCCATAAGTCATACCTCATAATAATACAAATATCAATGAATAGAGATAGATTATGATATAGAATGGTGATGCAAATTAGGCGTATCAACCAACTCCTAAAGGAATCACCTAAGCTCACTTCACTTAAAGTATTGGAAATTCATTTCAGAAGCTTTACAAAATGCGTAGCATTACTTATGCACAATAGCATATTCCTTCTTTAAACATTAGTCCTTACCGGACCAATGATGTTATTTTCAGATATTGGATCTTATATCATCTTGAAGACCGTGATTGCATAATCTTGTAATCACAAAGGCAAGTTCACACTTGCTCATGTCCTTTGATTATTTTCTATCAAGTATTTGCAAATCTACTATTATCATCACCTGCATTTCAAAAAGGTCAGAAAACTCTATTTTCATAATTATATGATTATGGGTTATTTACCGAATGGTAATAACCTACTATTATAGTTCCAATGGTGGAGGAACATAATATCTAGGACTTAATTGTAGGGGTTCGTAGCATGGAAAAACAAATTTTTCTACCGCATGAACACACAATCAAGATCTAATCTATGATCAAGCCAAGATCTATCTACTAGATTGTAGCAACGAGTTGATAGAATACTAACCCTCGAAGATCCAAAACGGTTAACGAGAGCAGATTCTCGTGAGTGATGTAGTCGTACACTTCCGATCTCAAGATTGCGTAGACGATCCTTTCGGCGCTGCGTTCCGGCAGCGCTTCCGTAGTCGGTGACACGTTCGGTACTCGATGAAGACCTACCTATCCCTTGTTCCAGCAGGCAGCGGAGGTTGTAGCACTCTCCTCGTGATTCCGGCAGCACGACGGCGTGGTACCAGAAGTAGAGGGGAGATCTCGCAGGGCTTCGCCTTAAGCCGGAGCGAGTATGGTGGAGTATGAGAGAGGGCCTTGGCGATCTAGGGTTTAGAGGCACCAAGGGGAGAGCTTGGCCGGCGGCTAGGGTTTGGGGAAACCCTAACTCGGCGACTTAGAGGATGCCCTAGGCGGCGGCTGCGCTGGAGGTGGCCGGCGACTTGGGGCTAGGGTTTGGGGTGTGAGAGGTGTGTTGAAGAGGGGCACCCCCGCCCCTCCTTTTATAAGTGGGAGGGAGGCGCGGTTGGGAGGAGGGAGTCCTCCTCCAACTCCTCCTCCTTGGCCGGCGGGTGGAGGGAGTAGGACTTCCTCCCTAAGTAGGTTTCCTACTCTCCCTCCACCAAGCAAACTTGCCATTTGACTTTTCAAATTGGCGTTTGACTTTCAAACTAGGAATTGAATTCTTCCTTTATTTTGCCCAGCCAAGTGACCTAGTACATGATGCAACCATTCCATATTGTCATGACACATTCATGTACCCTTCCCCTCCGAAGTGCCGGACCTTCCGGACCCTTCTAGAACATTCCCGGTGAAAACACCGGAATCATTCCCCAACTCCGAAACAGGACTTTCCTTATATGAACCTTATTCTCTTGACCATTCCGGATCTCCTCGTGATATCCCAGATCCCATCCGAGACTCCGAACAACATTCGGTCTCTTACTCATCATTCCATAACTACTCAACAACATCGAATCCTTAAGTGTGTCTCCCTACGGTTCGTGAATTATGCGGACATGACCGAGACACTTCTCCGATCAATAACCAATAGAGGAATCTGGAAATTCATATGGCTCCCACATATTTCTACGATTACTTTGCGATCGAATGAACCACTTACATACTATACCAATTTCCCTTTGTCTCACGATAGTTTACTTATCCGAGGTTTTGATCGTCGGTATCTCTGCATACCTAGTTCAACCTCGTTACCGATAAATACTCTTTTCTCGTTCCCGTGATATGTGATCCCTTGTGAGCTAGTTACATGCTTGCAAGCTAATTGGATGACATTACACCGAGAGGGCCCAGAGTATATCTATCCGTCATATGGATGGACAAATCCCACTCTTGATCCATGTGCCTCAACCCATACTTTCCGAACACTCAATGCCATCTTTATAGCCACCCAGTTACGGTGTGGTGTTTGATGTCATCAAAGCATCCTTCCGGTGATGGTGATTAACATGATCTCATGGTCGAAGGAATTAGGTTACTATGTATCAGAAAGCTTATGGCAATTGAACTATTAAAATGACTTGATCTTTATGCTACGATTATCTATAGGAGTATGTCCATCATACCATTCTCCTAATGATATGACCCTATTGTTAATAACATCTCTATGTTCATAATCAGGAAACCATGATCATATATTAACCAACAAGCTAGTTTAAGAAGAGGCTTTACTAGGGACTCTTTTATGTTTACAAATCACACAAGTATTAATGTTTCCGGTTAATACAATTATAGCATGGTATGTAAACATTTATCATAAGTATGAAGATATGATAATAACCACTTTATTATTGCCTCTTGGGCATATCTCCAACAGTCTCCCACTTGCACTAGAGTCAATAATCTAGTTTCAAACCTTTGTGTATTCAACACTTATGGCTTTCTGGTGTTGTATGTACACGATTGCTAGTGGTCAACTGATCTCTAGATCTGACACTTCCAGGTCCGTGTGTAATTGCATGTCTTTGCGTCTCTACGCATCACTCATTCTCTAATGAGATGACTTTGTACAAATTTGGTCCTTTGGTGTGACCTTTAGTTCTTTGGGGTTAAAACATGTTGATAATATTGTCGTACAATATATCTTCATAGTATTATCCCTGCTGTGAACTACACCTAGTTTGATAAAAAACTTCTTGACACAAATGCCCTCTTTTGCTGCTATAATAGCAGTTATATACTTAGCCCTTTTGTTGTAGTATCTGTCACAATATCTTAACTTTGGAACTCATCCAAATTCATTATGGAACTCTCATTCCATCATATTGTGCCACCCTTAGTTTAGATTGATATAAACTTAATTTGTACTTTGTGACAAAACTAGTATCAATGTAATTCATTTACAATGAACTAACCATCTATTTGTCACTTTTACAAAATAATATATTCTTAGTTCTTTGACAAGATCATAAGAATATCTTTACTATCGTCCAATAATCATCTTATGAATCATTCTGGTATATGCTCATAACATATAGAGCATAGGACATATCTGGATTTGTAGATATCACAACATGATTGATATAAATATTCTTTGTGATTTCATACATCAAGTATCAATCTATACTTGAATCTTTGTTTCACTTACCAAGTGTCAATACACTTGAATATATCATCAATATTGAACTCATTCAATCCTTTTTGTGCGACAAGAACCTTTCTTGTAGTTTCTATATTAAACTCATTCAATATATCATCTATGTACTTTCGGCACAACCATATTAGCATCTATTGATGCTAAATATTTGGGTTTTGCCTAAGTCTTTCATCGAGATGAAATTCTTATCCTGTGTTAATAAAAAGATACATCACTTCCAATCAAAAATATGTCTTCCATATAATGTATTAGAAATATGTCTTAGCGCTCCCACTTAATTTATTGCAAGTGCAAGCATCTTCATCGTCTCCGATGAAATTAAACTCTTTTAACAGTTTCATCATAGTGAAGATTCCAACTCCGCGATGCTTACTTCAACTATTGAAGTTTGCATATGCTTTTAGCATCCTTTGAATTAACAAAACCCTTTGGACCGTGTTATGCACACGTCCTAGGTAACAATTCTATCACGAATTTTATGGCTTCAAGCCATTTTACGGAGTCAGGGCCCATCATCGCTTCTTGGCATGTAGTCCGTTCATTATTCTCAAATAATGATTCATCCCTCAAATCTTGGTATTTGATTGTTTACCCGACCTACTTGGTTCAATAGAAACTTCGACCTTCGTAACCACAACCTTTGAGGCATGTGAGCCATGAGCATTGTTGCTGCCTCCGGAACACTTTTCGGCGCTGCGCAACTTTGCACATATAGCTAAGGTTCTTTTAACTTTATCAAAGTTCTATTGTCCTCCCACTTATCTTTTCACGAAAAAATTCCTTCTCAAAGAAACTTGACGTTCTAAGTGACAAACACTTTTGTTTCCGGTGTTATGGAGGAATACTTAACAGTTATTTGAAATAACATACAAAGACAGGTTCATCCGACTTTGGTTGCAAACATCTTTCTTATGCATAGCATACCAATGTTTAAGAAAGGACAACTTGGGTTTTATCCCAAACCATAACTTTATATGGTGTCATTTCAACGGATTATGATGGAGCTCTTTTTAGTGGAAAACGGTAGTCTCTAAAGCTTTTAATCTTTAAAATATAATGGCAGTTTTATGAATTACACCTTTGATCTTACCATGTCAAACAAGGTTTAATTACATATCTCGAACGCTCCATACTCTTATGGTGTTTCAGGAAATGCAAATCCACGGAACGATTCCTTAAATCTTAGGTAATGCTACACTTGTAACTCAAATATCTTCCTTTATGATCTTATCATAAACTATTTATATTCTTGTTACAATGATTTTGCACTTCATCTTGAAAATCTTTGAACTTTTCAAATGATTCACTTCATCCTTATTAAGTAAATATTCATATATTCACTCAAATTTTCGGAGAAAGCATATGAAGTTGAAATCCATCGCTCTTGACTACACATAATGGACTTCATACAACAATATGTATAAGTTCCAATAAGCTAGTCATTCGTTCCCTTTTGGCCTATGAACGAAGTTTTAATTATCTCTAGGAAAGTTTCACAAGCGTCATTTGATCAAAAATCAAAAGGACTCCAAAATTCCATCCACATGGAGTTTCTTCATGTTTTCTTTCCAATATAATTTAAACGGCGATGTCACTTCCTAAGTGATCTTTCAATCAATTTGTCTTTTGACATTTTTAGCACTAGTTTTATGGATGTGATTTTTCCAACGAGATTTTTGAATCGTCCGGCAATTATTTGAACAACCCTTTTGTTCTCATAATACTTGATAAAACAAATCTTGAAGGCAAGATTTGATGTTTAACGAGCAACACAATAACCCTTTATTTGTTCTCGATGAACATCTTCACATATTATTTTGCTAGTTACTCAGGCCATTGTAGTTCATGAATTCTGTTGTTTCGTATGACGATTCATACCAACAAATTCAGTATCAAATACTTAAGAACCACATTTTTTAATAAGCAAAGAATATAGCCATAACATGTATATCATCTATATACTTAAGCTGAACAATTCTAGTCTTTTCTTTTCTGCCATATATTTATGAGATTCTCTTTCAGTATTTCATTTTCTGTTTGAAAGAATCTATCAACATCAATAGTGGAGCCATATACATGACACATAGTCCAAAGCATGTATAGTAAAATACCAATGTCTTTGGACTTGCACTTTGAAGTGGATCACCATCATCAAATGTTTGGTGTTCTTTTAAATTCCTTTCTTTAGTAATCTCTTGGTGTAGTAAACATTTTACCTACATCAAATATTCACCCTTATCATGGAATTATCCATGATCAAGCTACATTTAGCTTGTACGGTGAATCGCGGGTATAATGTTGCTCTCCAAAACCTTTTGGACGATTAGGACAACTAGTGTCTCCAACCTTTTGCAAATTCTCATCAAATATGAGAACATGACTTTTGCCATATTGTACTATATCTTGTTGCAACCAAAACTTCGTTTCAGATATCACAATATCTTCCACACATCATGGTTTCTGAAACAACTCTTTCAACTCCTAGATTACCTTGATATTGAAACTATCTGTCGAATATCAAGAATCATGGAGACTCACTGTAAGGTTCCCAACCTTTAATAAGGTAGAGATCCCTGTGTTTACAATGCTAGTCCCTGGATCAATAGCTAGCATCCACAGTTAAGATGTAATATCAAGAAACAAAGGTCATAATACAACTTTATAACCAAGAATAAAATAATTTATTACATCTTACATAGCTCATTTGGCTATCTCATTACAATGCAGCAGAATATAACAATAGCATGGGGTCCTTCATCTTCAAAGTGCCACAGGCGGACATGTTGGTTGTAGACTTGTAATCCTAATCATTAAACTTCACTAATATCCAAACAAACCTGCAACATAACAAGTTACAGCCACAAGGGTCAATACATTTGAATTGTATTGGCAAGTGATACTATGGTAGTATAGTGGAGTATATCATCTATATGCATTTGGCTAAGTGAAGCTTAGGCTTGCTTTGCTCAAAATAGATTTTCCTTATCATTTGAAAACACTAAGTTTTTGCTTGACAAAAATCTTTCCCAAGGCATCTCCCAATAGAAATTGGTGATCCTTCAACCCTTGTTCAACCACAAGTTTTTAACTTAGAAATTGGGATGAGGAGATTCTTGATAGCTTCCATGTCTTGATGCTCAAATTGTACTTTGCCAGGGACATGGCTAAGTACTTAGATTTTACACTCTGCAGAGGTGGTGCACTTTCCCCACAAGACTTGGTTTCACCAAGACAAGATCTTTTAGAAGCCTTCCCTTAGACCAGAATGGACGCGCTCCAACCTATCAAACCCCTACCACCAACTGTCCATTTGGCTAAGTTATTGCAACCTATATGATCCATGCAGAGCCCATAATGCCAAGTGGCTGCACTTGAAGCTTCTCAACATTTGACACCTCAAATCTCTTTGTTCCTGGGTGGTCATCCACAAGTGATATACACAAGGTAAACCATAGAAATGGGCCTTGTGAACCACTCAACACAAACCATTCCTTCCATTCCACCCAGGTGATTCATTCACTTAGTTGTTTTATTAAACAAAACACAAGTCCACAGACTTAGAAATATTCCATAGTATGAATATATATTCCACCCTTGTTTTCTATTAGCTAAGCTAAGCATGATAGTAGTAGGAATCTTAACTTAGGAAATTCTACTAAGGTTTCATCTACTAGGATTTCCCATGGCATAGTTTATACTTAGCAAAATTCCATGCAAGTCCTATTTAGAAATATCACTAATGCATAGTGAAAATAATGGGACAGAAGTATGAAGCATCACTTGCCTTTTTGGTAGAGAATATAGGTTCACTCCTTGATCTTTGAAATGTTCACTCACTTTAAATCACTACAATTCAATCAAGCAAACAATATTTCAATCTACCATTCAAGCAATTCATCACATAAAATGATAGAAACAAAACAATGCATGCAAGCATGCAAGAGATTGTTTTATTTGTAAAAGTGGTTTCTAATGGTTCATAAACATTTGAAAACACCTAGTGGTCATTTTATAAAGTGGTGAAATCATTTGCAAAAGATTTTACTTCATAAACCATTATTAAACCAAGTCATTATTTCATGTGGTTGAAAATGCCTTTATCAAAGTAGCAACCTTTATAGGGTTTACCAAATACATTTATAAATCATAAAACTTGGTGCTTGGGGTCAGAGATTTTATTCCAAAACATTTCCCAAAGATTTTCTCCCAAAAGCATTTTGAATAAATAAACATTATTTTTATTTGACTAGAAATGGTTTAAATCAAAGATTTATTCTTTTGCTTCACCAAATATATTTTTGAAACCACAATTTTATTCCTAAGGTCAGTAGGTTCAAAACAAACCATTTGCCAAAGGTTTTATCTCAAAAATCATTTTAGAACAAATTTTATATTCTAAACATGCATACACAAGTTTCTGCAAAAACAATCAATTTAACAGAAGCTTTTTACTAAACAAAGTACATGGTCAGAAAGTACTTGTCTTGCTGAATCGATTGATATAAAATTTGCAAAATTTGGACGTGTGGTTCGAAAGTTATGGATTTTTCAAATTGGAACATCTAATAGACATTTCTGTTTTTATTTCAAACGGACAGGGCCACGTGGCGTGTTTTTATTCGCTGATACCGTTTCGTGCGGATAGTGCAACGAGAGGCGTTGGATATAAAGGTGATCGTGCGGCGCAGATCGATCAAAAACGGTTCGTTAAGTTAATCTAACACAACCACAGGATTAGCATCTAACGGCTCTCAATGCTCTGACCATATACTAGCGGTGCTGGCGGCGGCGACTGGCGGCGGAGCGGCCTGGCGGTGGCGTCGCCGGCGATGCAGGAAGCGAGAGAGGGTGGGGAGAAGCTCACCAGGTTCGCAGAGTCGCGGTGATGCTCAAGGTGCTCGCGAGGGTGCAAGGGGCGCACGGGGTCACTAGCGATTCCTCGTCGGAGTTCTCTCTGGCAACGGTTGCCCTTGGTTGAAGATGAAGGTGACGCTACGGTGCATGCTAGAGCAAGTAAAGGATGCAGTCAGATGCGCAAGATCGCGGTGAGCACGCGTGTGTCAAAGAGAAGGAGAGGCGCGGTCGGATTTTACCTCGAATGCTCGTCGGAGATATGGCAGACCACGGCGGCGCTCATACGTGGACGAAGTCGAAGTTCTAGGGCACGCGCGGTCAGACGGGCGATACTGGGAGATGCAGTGAACAATGGGGAGCACGCTTGTTTGCTGTAGCGAGCGAGAGGTGGCGTAGACTAGCCGGAATCGTTGCTGAAAGTTCGTCGGAGACAGTGGCTTGCCGCAAGGAATTGGAGCAGCCTGGGGGCAGAGAGGGGGAGGCGAGTGAGGGGAAATGGGGAGGAGAGGCAGGCGTTTAATCGTGCATGGTCGCAGCGAGGTTTAAACGTGGCATTATGGCGAATTGATCGCGAGAAATCAATGGCAGAAAATGGTCGCGAGGTGAGAGGGAGAAGGAGTCGCGACGAGGAAGAAGCTTGCGTGGCGGTGGGGTCGTTTCGTCAGCGAAGAAGGGACAAGGGAGATGGGGTCCACGCGTCATAGACTCAGCGGGTTCTGTCTGCGGTGAAAAATGTTTCACCGCGGGAGTGAGCAGGTGGGCTGCTGATGGGCTTAGTGGGCTAGGTTAGTTGGGCTAAGTCCTTTCATTTTTTTTGTTCAGATTGTTTTTTCTTTTTCCCATTTGATTTTCTGTTTTGGTTTTGTTTAATTAATTTAAACAACAATTTGAATTCACACCTCTCTCAAATTTTGTGTGGATTCATATACTGATTAATAGTATATTCTGAAGTCAATTTTGGAATAAAACTTTATTCTTTTGGGGGTCTTTTAATTTATTTAAAGTAGGTCCTTGTTTTAATTCAAATAAGATCAAATATAATTTTAATCCTTATTTAAATTTAATTTTTCCACAAAACCTTTTCATTAAGTTTTATTCAATTATTAGGGTGTCAAAATATTCACCTAGAACTATTTGGAAAATATTTAATATGATTCATAAATCATTTGAATTGGGTATTTGTTTTATTTCCAATAATATTAAATATAGTTTTAGTTCCATAATTTTATTTAGAAGTTTCCTTTGATCTTATTATTTAAGTTATTTAAACAACTTTTAATTCACTTGGGTAAATTCCAACTATATTTTCCTATGATTTAATTAATCATTTCTAATAGGGGGTTTGTCTTTATTCAAATGGAATTTGGTTTAAGCTATTTTATTTTATTTTGGAAAATTATTTATCCATTTATTTTATTTTGGTTTTGGATTATATTCATTCCATTTGCTTATGGATTTGGCAAAGATTTAATTTGGTCTTTAATATTCCTTATTGAATAATTTCTTTCTTCAACATATAAACTCCATATCTTTTAGTTATAGATCCAAACTTGGTGATTCCAATTTGTAAAATCTTATTTGATATTTGTTTATCCTTTTAAATCCCTTTAGGATTATTTGCTCACCATTTTGTATGGATTTTAGATAAGTGCTTTATTAGCTTTGTAAATTACTTTTCCTTATCTTATTATATTCATAAGATTTTATCTATGGCTCCAAATGAAGTGAAACCAATTCCTATGGTCTTATAATATTTCTATTTGTCTTTCTTGATCTTTTGTAAATGTTTGTTGACAAATTTTTATATGGATCAAATCCATAGGCTTGGAGATAACTTGGAAATGATTTTCTTCCATTAGGGTTTTAGGGTTTGGATTTATTTTTCCAAGTGTTTAAATTTCAAGTTACATTCATTGAGGAATGCATTTCTCTTGATTTGGATTTTGTTGAATTCAAACTTTAAATAAAGTTTGTTCAAGATGGGATTTTAAGTTTCCATTTAGAAACAAAGTTTCTTTTCACCCTGATTTTCAACAATAATTTATTTTGTTTATTTATTTTTCACATAACAAGATTTGGAAAATCTTGGGATGTGACAGGCTACCACCCTTAAAATAAATCTCGTCCCGAGATTTGGGGAGGGTAGGGTTACAAGTTGGCTCAAAGCAACTAGGATACTACCACCCTTAAAAAATTTCCAACTAGATTACATCTTGGCTTGCTTGGGATCTTGTTGAAACTTCTCTGGGAAAACATCTGCATAGTGTCCTTTGTTTCCACACTTGAAACATGTGACAAGGCTGAGATCCTTCATAGGCTTTATCTTGTGCTTCATCTTTTATGTACAATTGCTTGCATAATGTCCTTGGTTACCACAATTGTAACATGTGATAAGATTGAGTTCTTCACGTATCTTCTGTGGACGAGTTGACACATAATGGCCTAACTCTTTGCAGTTGTTGCACCACACTTGGCTAATTTCCTTATACTTCTTCTTCTTTGGTTTCTCCAAAGCTAGGAGTGCTTCTAGTTCATGTTCTTCATATGTTATCTTAAAGGTAGGAAAAGTTCCTGGTCTCCTTGACCTTTTCCTTGGATAATACATATGTCTCCTCTTTGGTCCTTTAAATTGAGTCCTATTGCATGGAGGTGCAAGCTGAGATTTTCCTTTGTCTTCATCCTTCTTGGTAGACTTGGCTCTCTCATGGTAGTTTGCAATCAGTTGTTGCACTCCACCTTGTTTCCTTTGTTGAACTATGGAATAGATGGGGCATTGGATAGGGACATGATTATTTCCTTCACATAGGAAACAAGTAGCTTGAGATGTGGGGCATTGGTTAGATGGATGTTTCTCTTCACAATTGGGGCATTGATCTTCATGCTCTTTGGAAGTGTGATCCTTGTCTCCACAAATATTGCAAGCTTGGGTTCCTTCTAGAATATCATCCTTGACATCATTGTTATCACAAACTCCTTGGAAAGAGTTGTCTCCCATGTTGATCATTTGAGTAGCCATCCCTTGCAACAATTGGGATTGAGTTTTCAATTTTTTTTGCATGGTTGGGTCTAACTCATTGTTGTTGGCTAAAAACTGAGTTGTCACTTGGTTCAACTGGGTTTGTTTTGCTAGCAGTTGATCTCTCATGTTGACCTCTTGGTTGTTGTTGTTGCCATCCTTGATGTTGGAGTCTCTTGGAGTAGTCATCTGTTTGGGTTGGTTTGGGATTAGAATAGGCAAAAGATTTCTAAGGGTAAAATTTCTAATCACACACATCACAATTCACACAAGCAATGTGCAAGCAATCACAATCAAACATTCCACTCAAACAACAAGTTTCAAGCATATTTTTAGGCAACCAAAAATATTTTTGTTACACCACATAAGTTGGTGGGTTTGACTTAAACTAAATATGGTGGTCCATCTATATGGTTCACTTGAGATTTTTCCATCCTTCTTGGTTGATTCTTCTTGAACAAGATGTTTGTATACTTAGAGAATTTCTTGCATCTTGGTCTCAAAACTTCAAGGTGATGATGATTTTCTTCTAAGTTGTGTTTCCTTAGTCTTCTAGTCTTGAGCATTATTTCTTGTCTCACTTGTAGTCCTTAGTAATATCCAAGGTTGAAGTCCTTGTTGAGACTAAGGTTGAAATCACTTGAAGATGTTGAAGTCATTAGAGTTGATGAAGTCCTTTGCACATGGTGAAGTCTTTAGCCAAGGGGTAGGCTTGTCCAACAAGTTTGAAATAGAAGAGATGTAGAATCAAAAACCAAAATGGTTGAGAAAAGAGTTTACAAGATTGTTTGTAAATAAGTTTTGGAACAAATACAACTCCTATTTTTCTAAGGGGTTTTGTCCAATCCTAGGTTTACAAATCCTACAGGCAACACAATGCTCGGATACCATCTGTAAGGTTCCCAACCTTTAATAAGGTAGAGATCCCTGTGTTTACAATGCTAGTCCCTGGATCAATAGCTAGCATCCACAGTTAAGATGTAATATCAAGAAACAAAGGTCATAATACAACTTTATAACCAGGAATAAAATAATTTATTACATCTTACATAGCTCATTTGGCTATCTCATTACAATGCAGCAGAATATAACAATAGCATGGGGTCCTTCATCTTCAAAGTGCCACAGGCAGACATGTTGGTTGTAGACTTGTATTCCTAATCATTAAACTTCACTAATATTGAAACAAACCTACAACATAACAAGTTACAGCCACAAGGGTCAATACATTTGAATTGTATTGGCAAGTGATACTATGGTAGTATAGTGGAGTCTATCATCTATATGCATTTGGCTAAGTGGAGCTTAGGCTTGCTTTGCTCAAAATAGATTTTCCTTATCATTTGAAAACACTAAGTTTTTGCTTGACAAAAATCTTTCCCAAGGCATCTCCCAATAGAAATTGGTGATCCTTCAACCCTTGTTCAACCACAAGTTTTTAACTTAGAAATTGGGATGAGGAGATTCTTGATAGCTTCCATGTCTTGATGCTCAAATTGTCCTTTGCCAGGGACATGGCTAAGTACTTAGATTTTACACTCTACAGAGGTGGTGCACTTTCCCCACAAGACTTGGTTTCACCAAGACAAGATCTTTCAGAAGCCTTCCCTTAGACCAGAATGGACGCGCTCCAACCTATCAAACCCCTACCACCAACTGTCCATTTGGCTAAGTTATTGCAACCTATATGATCCAGGCAGAGCCCATAATGCCAAGTGGCTGCACTTGAAGCTTCTCAACATTTGACATCTCAAATCTCTTTGTTCCTGGGTGGTCATCCACAAGTGATATACATAAGGTAAACCATAGAAATGGGCCTTGTGAACCACTCAACACAAACCATTCCTTCCATTCCACCCAGGTGATTCATTCACTTAGTTGTTTTATTAAACAAAACACAAGTCCACAGACTTAGAAATATTCCATAGTATGAATATATATTCCACCCTTGTTTTCTATTAGCTAAGCTAAGCATGATAGTAGTAGGAATCTTAACTTAGGAAATTCTACTAAGGTTTCATCTACTAGGATTTCCCATGGCATAGTTTATACTTAGCAAAATTCCATGCAAGTCCTATTTAGAAATATCACTAATGCATAGTGAAAATAATGGGACAGAAGTATGAAGCATCACTTGCCTTTTTGGTAGAGAATATAGGTTCACTCCTTGATCTTTGCAATGTTCACTCACTTCAAATCACTACAATTCAATCAAGCAAACAATATGTCAATCTACCATTCAAGCAATTCATCACATAAAATGATAGAAACAAAACAATGCATGCAAGCATGCAAGAGATTATTTTATTTGTAAAAGTGGTTTCTAATGGTTCATAAACATTTGAAAACACCTAGTGGTCATTTTATAAAGTGGTGAAATCATTTGCAAAAGATTTTACTTCATAAACCATTTTTAAACCAAGTCATTATTTCATGTGGTTGAAAATGCCTTTATCAAAGTAGCAACCTTTATAGGGTTTACCAAATACATTTCTAAATCATAAAACTTGGTGCTTGTGGTCAGAGAGTTTATTCCAAAACATTTCCCAAAGATTTTCTCCCAAAAGCATTTTGAATAAATGAACATTATTTTTATTTGACTAGAAATGGTTTAAATCAAAGATTTATTCTTTTGCTTCACCAAATATATTTTTGAAACCACAATTTGATTCCTAAGGTCAGTGCGTTCAAAACAAACCATTTGCCAAAGGTTTTATCTCAAAAATCATTTTAGAATAAATTTTATATTCTAAACATGCATACACAAGTTTCTGCAAAAACAATCAATTTAACAGAAGCTTTTTACTAAACAAAGTGCATGGTCAGAAAGTACTTGTCTTGCTGAATCCATTGATATAAAATTTGCAAAATTTGAACGTGTGGTTTGAAAGTTATGGATTTTTCAAATTGGAACATCTAATAGACATTTCTGTTTTTATTTCAAACGGACAGGGCCACGTGGCGTGTTTTTATTCGCTGATACCGTTTCGTGCGGATAGTGCAACGAGAGGCGTTGGATCTAAAGGTGATCGTGCGGCGCAGATCGATCAAAAACGGTTTGTTAAGTTAATCTAACACAACCACAGGATTAGCATCTAACGGCTCTCAATGCTCTGACCATATACTAGCGGTGCTGGCGGCGGCGACTGGCGGCGGAGCGGCCTGGCGGTGGCGTCGCCGGCGATGCAGGAAGCGAGAGAGGGTGGGGAGAAGCTCACTAGGTTCACAGAGTCGCGGTGATGCTCAAGGTGCTCGCGAGGGTGCAAGGGGCGCACGGGGTCACTGGCGATTCCTCGTCGGAGTTCTCTCTGGCGACGGTTGCCCTTGTTTGAAGATGAAGGTGACGCTACGGTGCATGCCAGAGCAAGTAAAGGATGCAGTCAGATGCGCAAGATCTCGGTGAGCACGCGTGTGTGAAAGAGAAGGAGAGGCGCGGTCGGATTTTACCTCGAATGCTCGTCAGAGATATGGCAGACCACGGCGGCGCTCATACGTGGACGAAGTCGAAGTTCTAGGGCACGCGCGGTCAGACGGGCGATACTGGGAGATGCAGTGAACAATGGGGAGCACGCTCGTTTGCTATAACGAGCGAGAGGTGGCGTAGACTAGCCGGAATCGTTGCTGAAAGGTCGTCGGAGACAGTGGCTTGCCGCAAGGAATTGGCGCAGCCTCGGGGCAGAGAGGGGGAGGCGAGTAAGGGGAAATGGGGAGGAGAGGCAGGCGTTTAATCGTGCATGGTCGTGGCGAGGTTTAAACGCGGCATTATGGCGAATTGATCGCGAGAAATCAGCGGCAGAAAACGGTCGCGAGGTGAGGGGGAGAAGGAGTCGCAGCGAGGAAGAAGCTTGCGTGGCGGTGGGGTCGTTTCGTCAGCGAAGGAGGGACATGGGAGATGGGGTCCACGCGTCATAGACTCAGCGGGTTCTGTCTGCGGTGAAAAACGTTTCACTGCGGGAGTGAGCAGGTGGGCTGCTGATGGGCTTAGTGGGCTAGGTTAGTTGGGCTGATTCCTTTCATTTTTTTTGTTCAGATTGTTTTTTATTTTTCCCATTTGATTTTCTGTTTTGGTTTTGTTTAATTAATTTAAACAACAATTTGAATTCACACCTCTCTCAAATTTTGTGTGGATTCATATACTGATTAATAGTATATTCTTAAGTCAATTTTGGAATAAAACTTTGTCCTTTTTGGGGTCTTTTAATTTATTTAAAGTAGGTCCTTGTTTTAGTTCAAATAAGATCAAATATAATTTTAATCCTTATTTAAATTTCATTTTTCCACAAAACCTTTTCAGTAAGTTTTATTCAATTATTAGGGTGTCAAAATATTCACCTAGAACTATTTGGAAAATATTTAATATGATTCATAAATCATTTGAATTGGGTATTTGTTTTATTTCCAATGATATTAAATATAGTTTTAATTCCATAATTTTATTTAGAAGTTTCCTTTGATCTTATTATTTAATTTATTTAAACAACTTTTAATTCACTTGGGTAAATTCCAACTATATTTTCCTATGATTTAATTAATCATTTCTAATAGGGGGTTTGTCTTTATTCAAATGGAATTTGGTTTAAGCCATTTTATTTTATTTTGGAAAATTATTTATCCATTTATTTTATTTGGGTTTTGGATTATATTCATTCCATTTGCTTATGGATTTGGCCAAGATTTAATTTGGTCTTTAATATTCCTTATTGAATAATTTCTTTCTTCAACATATAAAATCCATATCTTTTTAGTTATAGATCCAAACTTGGTGATTCCAATTTGTAAAATCTTATTTGATATTTGTTTATCCTTTTAAATCCCTTTAGGATTATTTGCTCACCATTTTGTATGGATTTTAGATAAGTGCTTTATTAGCTTTGGAAATTACTTTTCCTTATCTTATTATATTCATAAGATTTTATCTATGGCTCCAAATGAAGTGAAACCAATTCCTATGGTCTTATAATATTTCTATTTGTCTTTATTGATCTTTTGTAAATGTTTGTTGACAAATTTTTATATGGATCAAATCCATAGGCTTGGAGATAACTTGGAAATGATTTTCTTCCATTAGGGTTTTAGGGTTTGGATTTATTTTTCCAAGTGTTTAAATTTCAAGTTACATTCATTGAGGAATGCATTTCTCTTGATTTGGATTTTGTTGAATTCAAAATTTAAATAAAGTTTGTTAAAGATGGGATTTTAAGTTTCCATTTAGAAACAAAGTTTCTTTTCACCCTGATTTTCAACAATAATTTATTTTGTTTATTTATTTTTCACATAAAAAGATTTGGAAAATCTTGGGATGTGACACTCACATGATACTTATACACTAACACTGGAATTATCACTCTTGATTTAATACCAATTATTAAACTTCATGGAGTAACCGGAACTTACTGAAAGTTTGCAATAGGACTTTTAAACTTTAGATTAACACTTGAAAACAATACGATACCAGTTCGTAAAGTAAGTAACCAGAATTCTATAGTTCTATCATCTCAATTATAACTAATCGCAAGGTGGTAAACGGATGCCAATGACTACAACAACTATGCAAATTCACTTTGATTTAATTTATGATAAATAGTGTTCAACTTTTAATCATATTGCTGTTGAACTCCCACTCAAAACAATATCCCTCACATTGTTTTAGTGATCACACGAACCAAATCCACCACATCAAAACCGATCATCACAAGAGTTGATGTAGCTTCAATGGCGAACAATCAACATGTTCATCATATCTACTATATGACTCATGCTTTACCTTTCGGTGATCCGTGTTCCGAGACCATGTCTGTACATGCTAGGCTCGTCAAGATCAAACCTTAGCTTCCGCATGAGCAAATCTGGCTTGCTCACGTTGTATACACTCGCAGAATTTAACACACCCGATCATCACGTGGTGCTTCGAAACAACGAGCTTTAGCAACGGTGCTTACTAAGGATGAACACTTTAAAACTTGAAATTGTGTCCTTGAGGGATCATCTTATAATGCTACCGTCGTGAACTAAGCAATACAAGATGCATAAAAGGATTAACATCACATGCAATTCATAATATGTGATATGATATGGCCTTTCTTCTTGTTCTTCCGATCTCCATCTTCAAGCATGAACATGATCTCCATCATCACCGGTGTGGCGTCAAGGTCAATGGGGCCGCTTCATGGTTGTCGTCCACTAGCATCAACTATTACAACTTCTTTGAATAGACATGCAGGTCTTTAACGGAATTTAAAAGACAACCATATGGCTCCTGCCGATTGCCAACTTACAATAAGGGACATTGCATACATCATATATAATTACAATCATGGCCATATCACATCACAGCACACCCCTGCAAAACAAAGTTAGACGCCTCTAATTTTCTTTGCATATTTTACGTGGTTTGGGGCTTTCAATAAGTGTCGCTCTAACTTACGAACAAGAACCACAACATTGATACTAGTATTGTCAATCACCCATTGTAAATTGAATCTTAACTATGTTGGGAGAAACAGGCACCCGCAAAGCCACTTATGCAATACAAGTTGCATGTCAAGCGTGGAGCAAGTCTCATGAACGATGTCATGTAAGGTTAGCCCGGGCTGCTTCATCCCACCATCCCGCAAGATGCAAAGTACACAAGAAGCAATCGACAACAAAAGCATCAACGCCCACAATGACCATTGTGTTCTACTCGTGCAACAGATCTATATATAGAAACGGCTCTGATACCACTGTAGGGGTTCGTAGCATCGAAAAACAAAATTTTCTACCGCATGAACACACAATCAAGATCTAATCTATGATCAAGCCAAGATCTATCTACTAGATTGTAGCAACGAGTCGATAGAATACTAACCCTCGAAGATCCAAAACGGTTAACGAGAGCAGATTCTCGTGGGTGATGTAGTCGTACACTTCCGATGTCAAGATCGCGTAGACGATCCTTCCGGCGTTGCGTTCCGGCAGCGCTTCCGCAGTCGGTCACACGTTCGGTACTCGATGAAGACCTTACTCTCCCTTGTTCCAGCAGGCAGCGGAGGTTGTAGCACTCTCCTCGTGATTCCGGCAGCACGACGGCGTGGTACCAGAAGTAGAGGGGAGATCTCGCAGGGCTTCGCCTTAAGCCGGAGCGAGTATGGTGGAGTATGAGAGAGGGCCTTGGCGATCTAGGGTTTAGAGGCACCAAGGGGAGCGCTTGGCCGGCGGCTAGGGTTTGGGGAAACCCTAACTCGGCGACTTAGAGGATGCCCTAGGCGGCGGCTGCACTGGAGGTGGCCGGCGACTTGGGGCTAGGGTTTGGGGTGTGAGAGGTGTGTTGAAGAGGGGCACCCCTGCCCCTCCTTTTATAGGTGGGAGGGAGGCGCGGTTGGGAGGAGGGAGTCCTCCTCCAACTCCTCCTCCTTGGCTGGCGGGTGGAGGGAGTAGGACTTCCTCCCTAAGTAGGTTTCCTACTCTCCCTCCACCAAGCAAACTTGCCGTTTGACTTTTCAAATTGGTGTTTGACTTTCAAACTAGGATTTGAATTCTTCCTTTATTTTGCCCAGCCAAGTGACCTAGTACATGATGCAACCATTCCATATTGTCATGACACATTCATGTACCCTTCCCCTCCGAAGTGTCGGACCTTCCGTACCCTTCTAGAACATTTCCGGTGAAAACACCGGAATCATTCCCCAACTCCGAAACAGGACTTTCCTTATATGAATCTTATTGTCCGGACCATTACGGATCTCCTCGTGATATCAAGGATCCCATCCGAGACTCCTAACAACATTCGGTCTCTTACTCATCATTCCATAACTACTCAACAACATCGAATCCTTAAGTGTGTCTCCCTACGGTTCGTGAATTATGCGGACATGACCGAGACACTTCTCCGATCAATAACCAATAGAGGAATCTGGAAATTAATATGGCTCCCACATATTTCTACGATTACTTTGCGATCGAATGAACCACTTACATACGATACCAATTTCCATTTGTCTCACGATAGTTTACTTATCCGAGGTTTTGATCGTCGGTATCTCTGCATACCTAGTTCAACCTCATTACCGATAAGTACTCTTTTCTCGTTCCCGTGATATGTGATCCCTTGTGATCTAGTTACATGCTTGCAAGCTAATTGGATGACATTCCACCGAGAGGGCCTAGAGTATATCTATCCGTCATATGGATGGACAAATCCCACTCTTGATCCATGTGTCTCAACCCATACTTTCCGAACACTCAATGCCACCTTTATAGCCACCCAGTTACGGTGTGGTGTTTGATGTCATCAAAGCATCCTTCCGGTGATGGTGATAAGCATGATCTCATGGTCGAAGGAATTAGGTTACTATGTATCAGAAAGCTTATAGCAAATGAACTATATTAAATGACTTGATCTTTTATGCTACGCTTAACTATAGGAGTATGTCCATCATATCATTCTCCCAATGATATGACCCTGTTGTTAATAACATCCCTATGTTCATGATCAGGAAACCATGATCATATATTAACCAACAAGCTAGTTTAACAAGAGGCTTTACTAGGGACTATTTTATGTTTACAAATCACACAAGTATTAATGTTTCCGGTTAATACAATTATAGCATGGTATGTAAACATTTATCATAAGTATGAAGATATGATAATAACCACTTTATTATTGCTTCTTGGGCATATATCCAATATTAATAACCCATGTCGCCAGTGATTCTTGTGTCGTATAATACGCGTTAACCATGATATCTATATGGCTCTGGGGAAGTCAGCTGGATCTTCATCCTTTCGCATGCCAGAGACACTGTTCTGGGTGTTTTGTAAGTTGCAGATCGTGTTAAAGCCGTGTATTCGGGGGGAAAGCCTACCTTGGATCTGGGCTTATAAAAGACATATTTCTTATTTTTATGGTTATCGTGCGTATCAGACTAAGGTAAAGCCATATTATTGGGGGAATGTCTGCCTTGAGTATGATAGTACAAAAATTGCGGGTATGCGGGCGCACGAAGAAGGGAAGTGATCGGCTTGGGTCCTTATACCGGGCCTCATACCAAGTAAGTATGAACGGGTTGTCCGCTCGGATGTGCAACATGGATAAGGATCTCTCATGGTTAAAGCAACACACCTCTGCAGAGTATAAAAAAGTGTGACATGTTACTCCCTATTCCGGGAAGGAGCTGCGCATGCTACAGGAAAGGGACTCCACAAAGTTCTAATTGATCTGTGAAGACTGACGGACATAGCTTTTTAGAATAAAAGCAACATTTGAAAAATATTTATGAAAATCTGCATAACCTACGACCTTTGGTCTGTGGTTGTAGCTAGTGTATCAAATACTCATTTTTAGTGAAATTGCTGAGTACGCTTGTACTCAACCGTATCTTCTTAACCCTTGCTAGATTTTGGAGCAAACAATGGCGAACCTAGAAGATGAGCTACTATTAAGAGTTAAAGGTATCCAATGAGATCAGTATGAGTCAACGATTACATCAGAAGCTTTTAGAGTCAATCTGAGGAGTTCTATATAAATAAATCCCTAGATACTAGAACCTACTTCTGCAGAGTATTGCTTTAATAGAAATTACAAGCCATAGATATATAGTCACAGTATTTTAGAATAAACTTCGAGTCACTATTTCTGTTTTTCTTCTGTATAATATCCTCCTCACTGTTTCGAGAAAGTTCCCTAGATATTTTGTATTGTGTTATATGTAATCTAAAGTCATACTTTGGACCCTGTTGATGTTTCTATTGTACCACTCTAAGGGATATAATACTGATGAATGGTGTTCATTGGTGTTATGTCAACGACTATAGTATATTATATCATGCAGTGGTATGCTGGATCAACGCACCTAGGGACTGTGGTGAGGCAACATGGTTGGACTAGAAGGCGACCCAGTTGATCCGGAGTTAGGGCAGGAGCTGGCGAGCCCGTAGAGCTCAGGGAACCAGCACCAGGTGGTCCAGGAGCATGCCCGTCGATCACAATCGGATCCTGAAATACAAAAGCATCACCTATAGAAGTTTGATTAGCGGACACCTATGATAAATCATATTTACACATATGGTGATGCATGTAGATGCACTTATAGTTTATTATACTATATTCCATCACAATTGACTTGTATAAGTGGTTCTAATCATGTTTTAGAATAATTTTTGAGATTTTCCCCAAAGATCTTTTTTATTTGTATTATAACTCTGTAGACAGAAAAATCCTATTTTGTATATTTTTGACTTTTCACGTACCTTCACGAATCCAAAAGGACCTGAGATTTTTCGAAGCAAGTTTTTATGGAAGAGGAAGACCTAGAGCACCTGGATCTCACCTAGATCCGAGGGGCCCAAGATAGGGCCCATCATGCGACCTAATACCCCAACCACATGGTGGGGCCCTTCTTCCCCCCCGAAGCTCTGGTGTCGTTGATCTTCGTGCCCCTTGACTCGTCTTGACCTAAAACCCCTATATATACTTCCATGATCGTGATCTCGAAATACGACACACCATAGAGATAAAAACACGACACATAAGAGATCGTGCTAAGATTGGAGGGGAGAACGCTACTAGAACGAAATCGGCTCGCATCTCTAACAACATCTCCATCATCACCATGATCAAGAGGGGGTAATCCACACCCGTACTATGGGTTTATAGAAGTAGCTTGTCCTATCTCTCATGCTATCAATGTTCTGGCGCCATATGAGCTGCCCAACATGATTATGGTCATCTATTTGTAATCCTATTGTTGTATATGGCAATGGTCTTGCTAAACACATTGTTTTGCAAAATCAGACTTCTTCAGGGTGAAAACACAAGATCTTTGAACGGACGACGGAAACGTTTGAGTATTATTTCCTTCTTGGATACGTTGCTTGAGAATTTTGTTTGTAGTACAGGTGTTGTCTTCGGTGGTGGTCAGAGTGCTATTGTTGCGAGTGGTTCATAAACGGGACTCTTTTTTTTGGTTATGTGCATATCTCTGATGTCTTTGGACATCTTGGTTGTGCATACGCTAGATGTAATTGGTATCTTCGAAATATTTATTTATATTATGTTTATTGAAAAATAATATATTTAAGATATTACAGTGCTTCTTCCGTTTTTGCCCAAAAAAAGCAGTCCTTGCTCCTTAGCTACCTAGACTGCAGAGGAATTGCAATCTACTCCTGGTTAGGCTCGTAGTTAACAAGGAAAGGACGTGCACTACTGCTTCATCACTGGAATTACATCCTCTAAGTTTGGGTCATACCATATGGCATTGATGGGCTCCTTGGCATAAAAGGAAGGATAGTATTGTTGCTCTTTGAAAGAGTAGAACGCCTGCGTCCTGCCACCACCATTGGTCTCATTATAGTTCGGGAGGAACATCTTGTTGCATGAATCTTCTTCCTGAGGCGGCATCGCAATCAGAGCATTGCTCCTGTCCCAAAACACGGCCACATCCTCCATCCCTTCCAACTCCGACCAAACCATCCGACACCGATCGAGCTTGAACATTCTGACGGACCCAACAATGCCGATCTCCCTAACAATGGCGATAAGCTCCCGCTTCCACTCCACCAGATAGCTATAGTCCCATTCAAGATCATGCACCACATTGCTGCCACGTAACGGCTGATCGGGCGTTTCCAGAACATTCCATTCCATCTCTTCCTCATTCGGGTCCACGACTCCTAGCCTGCCATTGATGTCTAGGAAGTAGAATTGGCCGTCGAGGAAGACGGGGCTATGAGATCCCATACGGAACGGGGCATCCTCATCGAAAAAGCATTCTTCCTTCCAATCCTCGTCACCGATTCGCCATGTTTGTATGGTGACAAGCTTGAAGTTTGGGCTAGTTGCCACAGCGAGGACCACAAAATCCGGAGAACCTGGCACGGATGAGAACGAGAGCCCTTTGAGACCAAGGACACCGAGACGTGGAAGAGCAATCACAACGCCACCGTCCGAGTAATTCTTGAATGGATTAACTAGGAAGAACATTTGGTCGCCGCCTCTTGACATGATGACCCAGCCGTTCTTTGTGAAATGCAGTAACTGCGATCCTTGCGATTTGAGACCTGAATCAGGGATACTTACCCTGATGATGTACTTCTTGTTGCTCACTGGATCAAAGATCTCGACGAGATCCTTGGCCCTTCCTGGCCTAGTTGTCATGAGTAATGGCGACACTCTCTCATCCTGGACCGGGCATGCGATGGTGTTCCATTGTTTGCATACAGCTTTTACGTGAAGGAAATCTATGAATGATATCTTGGTTACTAGGAGCTGTAATAAGTCAGTATGGAGATCACACCACTGCCTCTCCTCTGCAATGTATGTGTCCTCTTCTTCCTCTTTGCAGCACTGCTCAATTCTTTTTTGGTTCACCTGTCAAGTGAAAGTTGCACCCACACCGTCAAGAATAATGTTTGCAGTAATTAAAAAATAGTAGAATCAGATAGTATCTACAGTATAATCAGTACCTGAACATTGGAGACATCATAAGTGCCAGTGACTTGTGATTTTAGGCCGAAGCTGCAGATGCATACATACATTATTAGACCACCGCATTGGTCGAGACAAAGACTTGTCCTGATCAATCCAAACAATCAATTTGAACTTACCTAGTGGGAAGAGCCCAGAAAGTTTCCCCCTCCTTGTCATCGCAATCCTCGACTATGCTGAGCCTCATGGTCATATCATCCAGAGACACGGTGTAGATGCCAATTGTACCGCAGACTCGGCGCAGGACATGGACGCAGTTGGGCTGTGTTCCTGATTCAGCCGCCGATGGAACCACGAAAGAATGCCTGCCCACGAAGAACGTCCGATCCCCGATGCTTTCCACCGTCTCCCACGCATTGTCGTCATTTTGATTCCACCGGAAAACCTTGCAGTCCGCCAAGTCCCCCATGTGGCCGAAATTGCAGCAGCGCACCAAGAAGAGCTCGCCGGTGCCTGGACACGGCACAGGGAAGCATTTGTACTCGTCGTGCACGGGGCACGCCGGCGGGTGCCTGATATCCGTCCTTGCGACCGCCGGTGCCAGGCCGGACGAGTCGACGGCCACCAGTGATCCCATGGTCGTCGCGTACACCTTCCCCTGGTGGCCAGGGGTTATAGGGCCGTCGAACTCGTCCCCAGCCTCGGTGAACTCCACCGGGAGGCGGGACCACTCGTGGTCGCCGGGGCGGCAGTAGAGGAGGGACTTCTCCCTGGCGAAGTCCAGCATGACGGTGCAGTCGGGCGGGGTCAGCTGGTTCGAGAGTGCGCAACCGAAGCGGAGGGACGACGGTGGCGTAGTGTCCTCCGGTAATGGCGGGAGAGAGATCACCGTCGGAGCCGACGGGGAGGAAGTATTAGCGAAGCTCATGAGGGAGCACTCGTGGGTGACCTCGTCGGCCATGAGAAACCAGCGTCCGTCCAGGCCGAGGCACCGCTTCCCTTGCAGCGCCGCCATGTCGACGGCCTCCGTGCGGCATCCGTCGAACGCGGCGACCAGGACCGGCTTGCTGGTCCCGTTGAACTGGACCACGCATGGCTGCTGCTTGGCCCTGGCCATCGAGAACGCGCGCAGCTACGAGATCGACCGATCCTTCTCGTCTTCGAACACAGCCGTTTTGATCGATCTGGAAGATAGTATAGGAGTAGTGTATTTTCCTTGGAAGATATATCGTATGTATATATGGATCAGCTTGTGGTTTATTACGTTGATACGTGTACGTGTCGGTGTCGGGCAAGACTCCCTATCGATCATGGAGAGAAATTATTCCGGTAAACTCTGTGCTTCGATCGGACGTCCGGGCGGACGTTTTGCTCGGACCACTCCTAGTCGTTGGTTCTTCTGGTTAGGAACGTAATTGCTCAAAATCTATCTCTATCTCTATCTCTTATCTACTATATAATTTGGACCGTGCTACTCGGCAGACGATCTATGAGTTTACAATCCTGGCGGACGTCGGACAGCGGAGCGAGCACCCAGCGAACACGCCAAATCACGTTGTCGCGTCGCGTAGCATTCTTTCCTTTCATACGGATGAGCATGCAAAATCCGTCGAGGCGTTTGGATATGCGCAATATCTTGTTAAACACTAAAAGACAAGATTTCTGATTAGTCAGCTCAATTCAAATACAAAAATTTAAAATGTTTTCTAGATTAAACCGTTTGTCGGAATTAAGATCTGTTTTCACCGTTAGGCTAATCGTGACGAGATCTTCGAAACTAGATCACATGTTGGTATGTTCCGACAACTTCTTTTTTTGACCAAAAGTTATCCATCAGCATATAAGTTATCCACCCAATAACATTTAAGTTATCCACTATTATAAAATTTACTCACGAATGACGTGTTAGAGATGGATAACTTTGTTGTCAACCCAAAAGTTACCCATCAGTAACACGAGAGTTATCCAGCCTTGAGCATGCAAGTTATCCACCCAATAACATTTAAGTTATCCACTGTTATAAAATTTACCCACGGATCATGTGTTACAGATGGATAACTTTTTTGTTTACCCAAAACTTACCCATCAGTAACACGAGAGTTATCCAGCCTTCGGCATGCAAGTTACCCACCAAATAACATGTAAGTTATCCACCACTACAAAAATTTATCATGGATAGAATATAAAAAGTTTTTCTAACGACACGGCCTTGTCGCCTGTCGCCGCTTTCACAACGTACGGAGTACTCAACCTCGAAAGTCTACCACGTCAAATATTAAACATAATTTATTCAAAAGAATTAAATCTAAGTCTCTTTTACATACTATATGAATTAATGGAGTCTTATGCCTATCGACCACACGCAACCAGTAATCTAGCGACTCGACTTCGTCGACGTCCATCGATGCTACCATGGCGGACAGATGATGAAGCCTCGAAGGGTTTTAGGATACCGAGCCTTAATCGCTCATCGACATTAACACGTTGATGATAATGAAGTCTTAGTATCCTAACAATTAGGCTACCGCATTCCAATTAAACTTGTTCAACACATACGCAAGAACGCGTCTATCCAATATGTTTATATGATAGATAACTTATATATTACTGGATGGATAACTTATATATTATGCTATGGATAATTGACGTGTTTGGGGTGGATAACCTTTTGATCCGAATTTTTTTTCTCGAAACATATCAATATAGGATCTAGTTTTGAAGATCTCGTCGCGACTAGTCTAATGATGAAAACGGATGTTAAATCAGACAAACGGTTTGACCTACAAGACATTTTGAAACTTTTCTTTTGAGATGGTATAGTCCCAACATTAACTAATGGAATAATTACTAAAACTTTCCTTTTTAAGGCGCACACGTGTCCCCGTGTATTTCACATGTTCGGATCAGGTGTGAAGCAAACCCCGCGCCGGTTGAGGTTATTGGATGACGATCGCGTGGCTGCTGTGAGTCTGTCGAGATTGGACTATTTCAGACCGGTCTGAAACTAGAAATTTCGTATAATTTTGATTACGGTGGTTTTCTTCACCAGATTTTTCGTACGTTGTAACTCTGGCTGGTCCGTTTACTATTCGTATCCACGCCGAAAGAAAAAACCACAAGGGAAACAAACTATAATAGGAAAAACAAAAACCGCAAGGAACAAACTAACGAAAATACCAGCAGATTCTCTTCCGTACGTGCTCTATCTCTAGGATCGCCGGCGTCAAGATTTTCTGAAGCAGCCACCTCAAACGCCGCTGTTGCTTGCCACGACCCTAAAAGTCCCTGATGTCTTCTCCGTTGACGTCCAGGAGCTGCGTCGGAGGGAAGATACCCGCAGCCAAGGCATCAGGCATGTAGGGGATGGAGCGGTCATCGGTGCAGAGGCGTGGATGCATAGGAGGTGGCGGGACTCGCGTGCTCAACTAGAAGGCAGGGGAGACGGTGGTCCTCGCCCTGATGGGTGGAGGAACTTGAGGATTCGGTCATGGCAAGTGGGGGTCTGGGGGAGTCGCCGGACCCGAGCCACGCGAGCATAGTGGGCCATGGTAGCGATGGAGACAGCTAGCTCGGGAACAGGACGATGGGGTCGAGGAGCTCAGGTGGGGCGGACGATGCACCGATTAGAGTGCTATCCTCGATCACTATGTGCCTCGCGCCGCCGTCGTCACTTTTGGTGTTGCTCCTCTCTCGCTCTCTCACCCACCAACCCACCCTGCGTCCTCTCCTCTCCCCGCCTCCACCCCCTTTCTCCCTCTAGCCGTCGCTCACCGGATCGACTGCCGGACCGATCAAGGGCAGCGCCACTGTTCTGCAGCGCCCCTTCTTCAACTAGCGCCGCGACAAGGACTCTGAGAAGGTGCGTTGTCGAGGAGACGTGTGCATGTGCTGACTAAATCACCCCGCGGACGAAGAACGCACAGCCGGACGATGGTTGCGTATCGTCCAGGGGATCTCCATCATTTTCCTTTCAAAATTCGAATTCAAAGTCCTCGGTATGATCTTTACATCGGTTTTTTGTTAAAATTCATAAATTTCATACAATTCAAATAAATTCGGGATTTTTTGAACTTGAAGGACCCTCGAGAAAGGTGTAAAACCTTACAGTTGTGTTTGGGTCTATAAAGAAATAGACATGGATGTTGCACATCTATGAAATAGTTGACATGATTGGGAAAGAGTTCACAACAATGTTCAAAGGTTGACTATGACAAGATCTGATCTTTCATAGCGATATTTAGTCTAGACGGATTAATATAGCAACCACGACATATAATTTTGTTATGTGTTGAATAAACAAAACAAGTTCTTCTAATAGAATTATTACCAAGGACGTGTGCATGACACGGTCCAAAGGGTTTTGTTAATTCAAAGGATGCTAAAAGCATATGCAAACTTTAATGGTTGAAGTAAGCATCACGGAGTTGGAATCTTCACTATGATGAAATTGTTAAAAGAGTTTAATTTCATCGGAGACGATGAAGATGCTTGCACTTGCAAGAAATTAAGTGGGAGCACTAAGACATATTTCTAATACATTATGTAGAAGACATATTGTTGATTGGAAATGATGTATCTTTTTATTAACACATGATAAGAATTTTATCCCGATGAAAGACTTAGGCAAAACCCAAATATTTGGCATCAATAGATGCTAATATGGTTGTACCGAAAGTACATAGATGATGTATTGAATGAGTTCAATATAGAAACTACAAGAAAGGTTCTTGTCACACAGAAAGGATTGAATGAGTTCAACATTGATGATATATTAAAGTGTATTGACACTTGGTAAGTGAAACAAAGATACAAGTATAGATTGATACTTGATGTATGAAATCACAAAGAGTATTTATATCAATCATGTTGTGATATGTACAAATCCAGATATGTCCTATGCTCTAAATGTTATGAGCATATACCAGAATGATTCATAAGATGATTATTGGACGATAGTAAAGATATTCTTATGATCTTGTAAAAGAACTAAGAATATATTATTTTGTAGAAGTGACAAATAGATGGTTAGTTCATTGTAAATGAATTACATTGATACTAGTTTTGTCACAAAGTACAAATTAAGTTTATCTCAATTTAAACTAAGAGTGGCACAATGTGATGGAAAGTAAGTTCCATAATGAATTTGGATGAGTTCCAAAGTTAAGACATTGTGACAGATACTACAACAAAAGGCTAAGTATATGACTGCCATTATAGCAGCTAAAGAGGGCATTTGTGTCAAGTAGTTTGTTATCAAACTAGGTGTAGTTCACAGCGGGATAATACTTGGAAGATATATTGTACGACAATATTATCAACATGTTTTAACCCCAAAGAACTAAAGGTCTCACCAAAGGACCAAATTTATACAAAGCCATCTTATTAGAGAATGAGTGATGCGTAGAGACGCAAAGACATGCAATTACACACGGACCTGGAAGTGTCAGATCCGAAGATCAGTTGACCACTGGCAATCGTGTACATACAACACCGGAAAGCCATAGGTGTTGAACACACAAAGGTTTGAAACTAGATTATTGACTCTAGTGCAAGTGGGAGACTGTTGGAGATATGCCTAAGAGGCAATAATAAAGTGGTTATTATCATATCTTCATACTTATGATAAATGTTTACATACCATGCTATAATTGTATTAACCGGAAACATTAATACTTGTGTGATTTGTAAACATAAAATAGTCCCTAGTAAAGCCTCTTGTTAAACTAGCTTGTTGGTTAATATATGATCATGGTTTCCTGATCATGAACATAGGGATGTTATTAACAACAGGGTCATATCATTGGGATAATGATATGATGGACATACTCCTATAGTTAAGCGTAGCATAAAAGATCAAGTCATTTAATATAGTTCATTTGCTATAAGCTTTCTGATACATAGTAACCTAATTCCTTCGACCATGAGATCATGCTTATCACCATCACCAGAAGGATGCTTTGATGACATCAAACACCACACCGTAACTGGGTGGCTATAAAGGTGGCATTGAGTCTTCGGAAAGTATGGGTTGAGACACATGGATCAAGAGTGGGATTTGTCCATCCATATGACGGATAGATATACTCTGGGCCCTCTAGGTGGAATGTCATCCAATTAGCTTGCAAGCATGTGACTGGCTCACAAGGGATCACATACCACGGGAACGAGAAAAGAGTACTTATCGGTAACGAGGTTGAACTAGGTATGCAGAGATACCGACGATCATAACCTCGGATAAGTAAACTATCGTGAGACAAAGGGAAATTGGTATCGTATGTAAGTGGTTCATTCGATCGTAAAGTAATCGTAGAAATATGTGGGAGCCATATGAATTTCCAGATTCCTCTATTGGTTATTGATCGGAGAAGTGTCTCGATCATGTCCGCATAATTCACGAACCGTAGGGAGACACACTTAAGGATTCGACGTTGTTTGAGTAGTTATGGAATGATGAGAAAGAGACTGAATGTTGTTCGGAGTCTCGGATGAGATCCGGGATATCACGAGGAGATACGGAATGGTCCGGAGAATAAGATTCATATAAGGAAAGTCCTGTTTCGGAGTTGGGGAATGGTTCCGGTGTTTTCATCGGGAATGTTCTAGAAGGTTCCGGAATGTCCGGCACTCCGAAGGGGAAGGGTACATGAATGTGTTATATCAAGTTGGTATGATTGCATCATGTACTAGGTGTCATCGCTGAACAAAATAAAGGGTTTAATCAAATCCTAGTTTGAAAAAGTCAAACGCCAATTTGAAAGTCAAACGGCTATTTTGGGAAGTGGAGAGGGAGGTGGAAACCGAGTTGGGGGAGGAGTTTTGTAGCATCCCATTTGTCTAACAACTGTAATGCTACGTGGTTTAGTAATATAATGACTTCTTCCTAGACATAATTGTTGCATCATCATTATATCATGCTCATGTCATCATGCCAAGCATCACATAAAACCCTTTTTGGTTTGGTTCTTCTCTCATATGCATTGTAAATTGTATTTGGTTCTTGATATATTGTTTAAATGCCCAAGTTGAGTTGGGGGCATATCTTTTGTTGACTCCACCACCTTTCTTGTCACCACCCAACATTCCACCATTCCACCACATGGGAGCATTGCATTTTACTTGTGTGTATCTCTAGCTCATGTTGTTGGAATGGACTCTTTTCCATTCTACCTGCTTCCATATGGAATGATATGGGAAGGTTGATCATGTTGGAATATTTTTAGGATAATATGCACATAGTGGAATTTACACACCAGCATGTCCAAAATATATTCAAATATGGTCATCCTCTTTCACTCCACATGGAACATTCCTTCAATCCTTAGCTTGCCCCTTACTCCATTTTTGAGGTTGCACATAAATAAATGCCATGGGATTTTATTTTGTTTTCACAAGTTTAACACATGGCATTAAATGCTTGCATGGGCCATGCAACCATCATCATCCTTTGATCTCCTTTGGGTTTTCTTTGGTTTTTGAGTGGATCTTGTTCAAACCCTAAAACCCTCACATCTTGGCCTCCTCTCTTTGTCTTGGGCACTAAAACCCTAAGCCCTCACCTCTCCCTCTCTAATCTAGCTCAACCAAAACCCTAAACCTAGTCTTCCTCTAACCTAACCCTAGTTACACCATCTCCCCCTCTCACCTCACCTCTCCTCTCACCAACCCGAGCTACCCTACCCATCCCTAGCAAACCCTAACCGAGCCTCCCCTCTCTCTCTCTCCCTCTCTTCTCTCCCTGCCATGAGGGCCCCCTAACCCGAGCCCTCTAGCTCCAACCCTAGCTACACCGACCCTAGCTCCATGCCACTCCCCTCCCTCTCTCTTCTCTCTCTGCCACAGCAGCCCCACCCGAGCTCCCTCACCCGCTTGGCCCCACCTGGACGTCCCTGACCACCCCTGACCTGCCCTGCCCGAGCAAGCACGCGAGGAGGAGGGAAAAAGGTGGCACCCGAGCCACCTTATCTACCCCTGCCTCGGCTGCTCCTCCTCTCTCTCCCTCCCTTTTCCTCCTTCCCCACGTCTCCTCTGGCCTCTCCAGATCTACCCCATACCGCCCCCTTCCTCTCCGTCTACCCCTACCACCGGCTACACCATCGCCGGCCATCGTCGGTGTCCACCACCGAACCCTCGAACCAGCAGGCGGGCGTGGCGTGGAGGTTGTCGAGGAAGTCGAGGAGGCCCTCCGCATCGTCCCTGTACCCGCAGACGAGGAGGAGAAGGACCAGCCTCGCTGCACACCGACACGCCCCGCCGAAACCCTAGCTCTGCCCGGCCTCTGCTCCGCCGTCGCTCTGCTGCTCCCCGGCCCGATCCAACACCGCCAGCAGCCTCGCGGTGAGCTCCTCTCTCGCCCTGACACCTCCGTTCTCGCCATGGCTCCCTGTGCTCGCCAGACCTTTCGTCGAGCGCCCTCAGCGCGCCGCCGCTCGCGGCGATCTGCTCGCTCCCGCGCCGCGTAGTGCCTCAACTAGCCGCCATCCCCCTCCTAGCAACCTCCCCTCACCAGCCGCACTGGTTCCCGCCCTCGTCTCGCACCCCGCAGGTCGCGCGTTCGATCCCCGCCTCGCTGCGTCGCGCACCGCGCGCGCCAGACGGTGGAGAAGAACAACAGTACGCGTCTTTTTTTTGCAGATAGCCCCTCCGTGTTTCTCTCGCTCAAACCGCGGTACACGCTAGCCCCACCTGTCTGTGCCTGTGGAGTTTTACAAAAAGAGACCTGGCTTTTGTAAGCCTTAACCCGCGCTCCAGCCCCAGCCCCACCTGTCAGCTCCTATCCCTCTCCCCACTGTCTCATGGGCCCGCAGCCACTGGGCCCGCTTGTCATCCATGCGGGCTAGGCAGAGCCCCGGTGTGAAAGCGTTTCTCGCGCGTGTGCCCGCCCAGTCAGCAACGGTCCCACCCGTCTGTGACTGCGGCTAGGTCTGTCTGTGGGAGAAAAGGATTTCCGTTTTCTGTTTTAATTTAAACCTTTTTCAAATTAACTCAAATTCAAATTCAAATCAGCTTTATAATAACTTTTAAAATACAAATCCAAATCATACAAATGATATATGTTTTGAAATCAGAAAAATGTGAGGATTTCAAATATGCTATCCAAAATATGTTTTGAACAATTAAAATTTCAAGTTGATTAAAATTACAAGAAAATGCCCTTCTCCCTTAATTAATTAATAACTTTAGTTTTATAACTCCAAATTTAATAAATGATATGTCTAAAATGATTAGCTCGACAAGACCTTTCCGTTTATGCATTCCATGTTCTGTTTTGCAGCATGCATTATATAAATATAATGTAAACAGCAACTAATATGAGAATAAAATGTGACCAAAACTCAATAAAATGTTTATTTCTTGTATTCTACACCTCACCCATGCCATGCTACATTACTGCCATGCAACTTGTGCATCATTCATCATGGCATGATTGTTTGCTTGTCGCATTTTATTCATATGCTTGTGCACTGTATTTATGTTGGCCCTTGTTTGTTTGGTTCTTCTTCGAATAGACGCTGAGCAGGGGATATATCAAGAAAACCAGGAGCACTACCCAGATCCTTCTCTCGCTTCAACTGAGCTGCCAGGCAAGCACTACCACATGCTTGCATACATATAGTACCTATTGCCTCTATCTTATTCTTGCATCATTGAGCCTCGATTGCATTAAATTGAATCCCAAGTAATGCATACCCTTTACTTTTAAACCCCACCGAAGCTTGTTCCTCCCTCCCATGAGCCATTACTACAGGAGTTGTTTGAGCCATGCGAGTCGTAGAACAACATGTGTAGGGTATGTGAGTGTCTGATGGATAACGAGGTACCTAAACAACTTAACCTGAGTAGTATGGGATAACTAATGAAAGTGGCACCGGTGAGCAATATCTGCTATTTGGTTTTTCATGCTCACTTGTGTCCCGTAGGACCCCGAGTACTTGATTCCTGTTCCTTGAATATTCGCGCTATCCACATCCGGGAGGCTTATGGGACCCCCCTGAGCCAGAGCTTGATTCATTCTTATTTCTTGGGGCCACAAACTAGTTTGAGGTTTTATTTACTATCCTGTACTTATGCCATGCTTACTTCTTTATTTAAATTGTGCGATGTACTACACCTGTACTGTTTAGGATCGGGACACGATTTCGCGGTATCGACAAGCCCAGTCACACTTTCGGGTTCCCAGTCGTTTACAGCCGTCCACCCAAACCTTGAGTCCGTTTCAGAGTCAGCTAACTTCCTTGCGGGTAGCTTAATGGGGTGGCCCCCTGAAATATTTCTGAATCTTGTGATTGCTTTGTCGTGAAAGCCTCGTTGGGTTTTGATTTGGTTTTTCCGAGGTTGATCGAGTGTGTGTTGCTATTTGTGCACCCCTGCAGGGTAAAACTTTCTGAAAGCCTAGGGGTCCCGCGCGAGCGGCGGTGAGAGAACGGGGTGGAGTTGACCGGGCCAGAGGGCAACGAGGAGGGTTGTGAGCAGCGCTGCACAACGAAGGGTGGTCGGGGAGCACGACAGGGAGGCTCGAGGAGGGCCTCGCAGGCCAGGCAACGACGGCGGATGCCGGGGCCTCAGCGGCGACCGGGACAGGCGAGGAAGGCAGGTTCGCGGGCCCGACAGCTCCAGGCGGCGGTTGAAGAGGAGCCTACGGCCCAAGGAGAGGGAGAGAGGGGACGCCCGCGAGGTCAAAGGGGAGGAGCAGAGGGGCGCGGAGGAAGGCGACATCCAGCGGCGGCGGCGAGAAGGGGAGGCGCTGGCGGCGGGGAGGGGAGCTCGGGGGATGCGTGGCGGCCGCGGGACTGCGAGGCGGTCGCGGAGGAGGGGATCGGCGGGGGGAGAAAGCCGGCGCCGGGGAGGTGTTGGTCGGCGGGGACCGAGCGCGGGCGGCAGAGGGGCGGTGGTTGGCACTCGAGGGAAGGGAGGAGGAAGCTGGGGTCGCGGGAGGAGGACGAGGGAGGGGAGAGGGGCCCCTCGCGGCGCTTGGCTGTGAGCAGAGAGGCGGGGAGGCGACGGGGATGAGCGAGAGAGAAGGCGCGGGGCGCACGGCCGGCTGGGGTCGGGCGGGTCCATGGCGGCCTGCTTCTCTGGGGAGGAAGGGAGCGACGCGATGGAGAGAGGACAGGACGCTGGGGCGGCGAGGGAGGCGGGGAGGAGGAGCAGAGGGCGGTGGCCGGAGGGGAGGAAGAAGGGGCGGGGCGAGCGCGCGAGAGAGGTGAGGCGGGGGCGTGTGTTGTGTGCGTGGTGGGGCCCAGGGGCGTGGGTTGTGTGCGTGTGTTGCACGCAGGGACGGGGTGGGAATTGGGGCAGGTGGGAGGTGGGTCCAGGGGTCGGGCCAGGGTAGTGGGACGGGGTGGGGAGCGTGTAGGCAGGGCTGGCCAGGTGGCGAGATGTGAGTGGTGGGGGATTGGCCAAGGGTGATGTGGCGTGCACCGATTGGTGCAGGTGAGGTGGAGGGGGCTGGGTAGAATTAGGATAGGTAGGAAAGAATTTTGGGTAGGCTGGTTTGTACTGGGGGTGGCCGACTGGGTCGGATCGGCCCGGTTTGGATGCCCCCTAAAAATAATTAAATAATTTATTTATTCCAAACGGGGCTTTTGCAAATCGTTGGCAGACAAAACAAAAATAATCCGGAGACCCGGGTTTTAATTTGAAAACAAGACGGGGCGTTTAGAAAACGGAAACAGGCTTTTCGAAAATAGTTTCAGACAACCACATGCATGATGAAGATGCCCAAATGCAATGCACAAAATCAACGCGATTTTCTAGTAGTGGTTTTAGCGGGATGCCACAATTCGACACCACTAACAATGGATCTCGCCCTTGAGATCCGCCTCGTGGTACCGGAAGGAAGGTTGGCGATCTGCGTCTTCTCGCTTCGTGTAGATCCTCGCGACACCACTAACAAGGGGTTGTTGTCCGTGATCGTCGAGAGAACACTCCGGAAACAAAAGGTCGAAGGTAGAGGTATCAACAAATAAGGCCACCTCTAGCTTCGATGGAAAGAGGGAACCGATGCATTCTCATCCACTTCAATGTACACAAGCGAATAGAGTGAGTAGTCGGCATGGGGGCCAATCCATCACGCACCCAAACTATTACTCTGCACAATCAGTAGAAAAGCGTGCAACCATTCTCGGAGTCAGACTGAAGATCTCGACAATCGAGGTTCAGGACAAAGGAGTGATGCAGACTCTGCATCGGATCTGGCGTAGATGATGTTGTCGCGTCAGAAAACACCGGAAGGCACAAACAAGGAACAAAGAATGGTACCACAGTAGACGGATTCCTCAGATAGCATGAACACCGGATGGTAGAACACCGTTATCAAAGGAGGAAGCGAAACCCTGAAGGTACGACGGAACCCAACCACGAGAAATCCTGGACTCGAAGAGGGAGAAGAGAGCGGATTCAAAACACGCAGAGGTGAGAGGAGAGCAGCAGAGGGTGAGGAGTAAAATTAGACCTAATCAGAACTATCCAACCGATTTTTCAAAATAGTTTTGACACTCTACTTCGGCCGTTAGCTAGGTTATCCTACAGGCTGGACTTGTGGGGTATCGCAACTGCTGAGCTCTGATACCACTCTGTAACACCCTCAGAATCGGCCCTATGCAAGTTTCAGCGCTTCCCGCCAAACCCGCATAGAAACGATTCAAAGGTGCCCACCAGGCACTTGCGTGCGGGTGGAAAACGAAGTAATAACATTACACAACAGTCCTCGATGGGACCCACAGAACAGATATATATACAACACGACTCCATGAGTCAAGAATACAGATATACAGGACAAAGATCCAAATCACCTTGAAAACGATAGAGCGCCCAGCTACGGACAAGATGCAAATGGGGCTAAGAGCCCTGAAGAATAACCAATGGCGTCCATAACCCTGCCCAGGCCAAGCCGGAAGGGTAACCCTGCTAACGACGTCGATCTCAAAACCTGTTTAAACAAAAAGGGGTGCCGACAAAGGGCAAAGGAAAAAGAGGAGCGTCAGTACTGAGGCCAGTACACGGCGAGGCTAGAATTCGGCGGTCCTCGCCTACATAGGTATGGTGGACTGAAGCGGCGGCGCGGCATGCACTAAACAACCTATAGAGACTCGATACAACTAGCGGCTATCAGAGAGGGGTAAGAAAGACCTATTCGGAACCAACCTGATGCTACCACCAAACAAACCCATCCTGGTGTTTCCCCCTCGAGACCAAACGAGGAAGTCAACCGAGGAACTCACACCGTTGGCAGTTTTATTTATTCAGTTATCGTTGCAGCAATTACTAGTCAGGTGTAGATAGTCGTCCTGATAGAATAAGCAGTGGGCAGTTTAGTTAACCATTCTGTTGTAGTGGCAACACTTACTAGTCAGATACAATTAGCATGAGATAACCCCAAAACCCAGCAGTTGTTGGTACTTTTATTTAGCCATTCCGTTGCAGTGAAGCTGATTACTAGTCATATCGGATACAAGTCAAATTATAGCAGTAAACTTTAGTTATAGTTGTCAATGATCGAGACCTGTGCTCCAAGTCGTCCATAACCGCGGACACGACTTCTCGAAAAGATTTAACCCTGCAGGGGTGCACCAAAGTTTCCACACGCACCTACACCCTTTTTGTCGGATCAGGTAGGTACAAGATCACAAAACATACACCCAACGGTATGTCGACGGGGTTTCAGACACGACGTTTCCCAGACCCAAAGCAAGCACGGGGGGCCACCCCACTAAGTACACCCGCAACGAAGTCGGCCGGTCTCCGAGACGGACTCAGGGTTTGTGGAGCCGGCTGTAAACGACTGGGAACCCGAAACTCTCGGGCTTGTCGATACAGCGAAAACGGGTCACGATCCTAAACAGTACAGGTGCTCCTCGCACAATCGTAAATAAAGCAGTAAAGCATGGCATAAGTACAGAATAGTAATAAAGCCCCAAACTACTTTGTGGCCCCCAGTACAGTACTTGGAATCAGGTACTAAATCGATGGGGGTGCCCATACATCCCACATGTGGTTAGCGCGCTCGATCTCGGAACAAGTGTCAAGAACTCGGGGTCCTACGGGACACAAGTGGACGGTTAACAACCAAATAACATCTATTGCCCACCTGTGCCTCTGCTTACCTACTTCAATTTTAGTTATTAAACAATAATTAAAGTCTTGATCATCTTCAACAATAAACACACGGCAATACTCCAACAACTGTGGTACTTGACGACACGCAACAGCACTTGAGCAAGCGACTACGACGCGCAGGTCCAACTATCTACCAAACAACAGGTAATAGGAGGTGTCCAAGGCAATATAAGGCTGCAAGGGATATCATGGGTACGAAAACTAGAGCAACGCAACACAGATAGCAATAGATCAACAGGAGGGAATAAATACTATAAAAGTAAGATAGGTAGAAAGGGGGAGGTGCTCGCCTGAAAACATTGCCGAAGGTTCATTCGAAGATCGGGTCGACACTCGCATCAACTCATCGGCCTAGTCCGTGAAGAAGCAACACACTAGCATAAACACCGGATGCACTATTTAATACTACGGCAAAAGATCGGGCATGATGCATGTATGATGTATGGCATGGTAAATATGCGGTGCAATTAGGCCATATTAAGCGGAACCGGGGTCCCGACAATTAATTAATAGGTTCAAGTTGTTTAGATACCCCACAATTTAAATGTTGTCTTAACAAGGCGAAACATGGCATCGGTTTGCTACACAAATTTAAATGAGGCCAATATAAGACTGGATTTGCCCGCATATGGACCCCATATTTAATTATAAGGTGAATCGGCATAATGCCCCCAAACCACAGACAAGTATGCATGCATGAACAATTGATATGCAACAAGTTTTATATATAGCATTTATAAAATAGGGGCTCGGGAAAAGGTTCACACATCTGGGCTCGGGGGATCTTGGTTTCGGGGGTTCGGGGCCGGACTCAGGGTTCAACAGGGGTCGAGGTTCAGTTCCAGATGGAGAACTTGGTGCCAAGCGGTCGATCTTGTCGGCGATGGCGAACTTGAGCGGATCGGGTACCGGGGTCTTCGGATCCGTGAAGTAGATCTTGTCGCACGGTGTCCGGGGTAGACGAACTTGGCGCATTCGCATCGGCGATCTTGGCGTCCGGGTTCTCGACTTCGCATCCTCGAGGGAGTACTTGTCGTATCCGTGAAGAAGATCATGTCGGTCCACGGGGTTCGGCTTCGGGGTTCGACGAGGGATCGGGGCTCGATCTTGGAGAAAACTTGTCGATGTTGTGACTCAACAAGAAGAGATTGTCGATCTTGGCGTTTCGAACTTCTCGCGTCCTCGGTAGATCTTGTTGACTCCACTCCGAAGACCTTGTTGTTCTGCAGCGGAGATCATGGGGCCATCGGGGTCCGGGTCTTGTCACTATATCCATGAAGGAGGGCTTGAGTGGCACCATGTGCATCCCTCAGGACCATTGGCATCAAACCGGCCTTGTTAGCAGGGGAGATCTTGTCGAGATAACCAATCTCACCACACTGACAGCACATCCAGACATCTTCAAGCACTAGCACCCAGGCACACAATCGGGCCAAGAGCTGATGATCACAAGCAGCTAGCAAACAATTAGCTAGGCACACGGGCTGAAGGGAAGCTCTCACACCGAAAGCAAACAGGGGGACGCGCGCAGGGGGAAGCTGGCACCGAGGCAGGCCCGGGGGAGAGCTAGACGGGAAGGAGGCGGCCAGAACACAGGGCGGCAGCGAGCGGCGGTGAGAGAACGGGGTGGAGTTGACCGGGCCAGAGGGCAACGAAGAGGGTTGTGAGCAGCGCTGCACAACGAAGGGTGGTCGGGGAGCACGACAGGGAGGCTCGAGGAGGGCCTCGCAGGCCAGGCGACGACGGCGGATGCCGGGGCCTCAGCGGCGACCGGGACAGGCGAGGAAGGCAGGTTCGCGGGCCCGACAGCTCCAGGCAGCGGTTGAAGAGGAGCCTACGGCCCAAGGAGAGGGAGAGAGGGGACACCCGCGAGGTAAAAGGGGAGGAGCAGAGGGGCGCCGAGGAAGGCGACATCCAGCGGCGGCGGCGAGAAGGGGAGGCGCTGGCGGCGGGGAGGGGAGCTCGGGGGATGCGCGGCGGCCGCGGGACTGCGAGGCGGTCGCGGAGGAGGGGACCGGCGGGGGGAGAAAGCCGGCGCCGGGGAGTTGCTGGTCGGCGGGGACCGAGCGCGGGCGGCAGAGGGGCGGTGGTTGGCACTCGAGGGAAGGGAGGAGGAAGCTGGGGTCGCGGGAGGAGGACGAGGGAGGGGAGAGGGGCCCCTGGCGGCGCTCGGCTGCGAGCAGAGAGGCGGGGAGGCAACGGGGATGAGCGAGAGAGGAGGCGCGGGGCGCACGGCCGGCTGGGGTCAGGCGGGTCCATGGCGGCCTGCTTCTCTGGGGAGGAAGGGAGCGGCGCGATGGAGAGAGGACATGGCGCTGGGGCGGCGAGGGAGGCGGGAAGGAGGAGCAGAGGGCGGTGGCCGGAGGGGAGGAAGAAGGGGCGGGGCAAGCGCGCGAGAGAGGTGAGGCGGGGGCGTGTGTTGTGTGCGTGGTGGGGCCCAGGGGCGTGGGTTGTGTGCGTGTGTTGCACGCAGGGACGGGGTGGGAATTGGGGCAGGTGGGAGGTGGGTCCAGGGGTCGGGCCAGGGTAGTGGGACGGGGTGGGGAGCGTGTAGGCAGGGCTGGCCAGGTGGCGAGATGTGAGTGGTGGGGGATTGGCCAAGGGTGATGTGGCGTGCATCGATTGGTGCAGGTGAGGTGGAGGGGGCTGGTGTGGCATCCCGCAAACCACTACTAGAAAATCGCGTTGTTTTTGTGCATTGCATCATCATGACCGCATGCTCATGTCATCATGCCACATTGCATTTTAGCATCGTCATCATCTTGCATTTTGCTTGCATAAAACTATTTGCGGAAAAACCTGTTTGTGTTTCCTAAACGTCCCGTCTTTATTCAAACGCAAAACCCCGGGTCTCCGGATTATTTTGTTTGTCTGCTATCGGTTTGCAAACGGTGCATTTAAAATAAATAAAATATTAAATTATTTTAGTAGGAGCAGTCGAACGGGCCGATTCGACCCGAACGACCACCCCAGTCCAAACAATCGGTCCGCCTAAAATACCTAAGCTACCCAACCTAATCTACCCACCCCTTCGGCCACCTCATCCCACCCAATCCCCACCTGACACCTCACCCTCTCCCTTCCCCCAACCACTCCCTGGCTGCCACCTCATCCTCACTCCACCTACCCCTCCCTCTCTCTCCACACCACACAGCCACTCCCCACCACACCCCCATCACAGCCCCACGCCTGGCCCACCGCCCCTGGCCTGACCCCACCACGCACTCGACCGCCCCAGCCCCACACCGACACGCTCCCCTCCCGCACGCCTCGCGACCCCGCCCTTCTTCCTCCTTCCTCCTCTGCCTCACCCGCGGTTCCCTCCTCCTTCCTCTCCCTCCGCCGGTCCACCCATCCGCCTCCCGCCTCCTCCTCTCCAGCCGCGGCCGCCTCCCTTCCTGCAAGCCCCGCCGGCCTCCTCCAAGCTTTCCTCCTCCGCTCGCCCGCCGCGGCATCTCCCCGCCCCGAAGCTCCCCGCGGGCCGACCCCCTCGCCCCCTCGACCGCGCCTCTCCCTCCCTCTCTCCGGTGGCTCCCCCTCCTCGAGCCGCGCCGCCCCGGCCCGTGCTTGCCGGACAAGCCCCGCCGCGCGCCCGCCTCTCTCCCCTCCCGGCCCGCATCGCCACCGCCCCGCGTCGGTGCCGCCGCTCGCCCTCCGCCGGCCGTCCGCGACCTCGTCCTCCGCCGCGCCACCGGGCCATCCGCATCCTCCGCCTACGCCTCCGCTCCTCCAAGCTCTGCCCGACGCCGCGCCCCGACCTCCCCGCCTGGAGCCCTCCGTCCCGTCGCCTCTGCGCGTCCGGCCGCCGGTCCCGCCTCTTATGCAAGCCACGGGCGCACCTCCCTGCCGCCCGGCTCGCCCGGCAGCCCGCCGCCAACGCGCCCTCCTCCTCGCCGGAGACCGTCTTCCTCCTTGCCATGTCCGTCCCTGGCGCCGTCCTGGACCTATCCTCACCAGCCCGAGCCGTCTCCCGTCGTCGCTCCTCCTGAGCGTGCTCTACCGCCGGCCTGCGCGACCCCTCCTGCGTCGGCCGCCTTGCATGCTTCTCTGTGGGTGTGGATGTTGGAAGATTGGAGTTGAGATGGAAGTGACCGAGTAAATATGGTGATGTGCCGACAAGTTGTGTTGACGGTGTGATGCTACAACCAGGACCTCCTTTGGCTCGAGTCGGCGAGGTCGGCAAGTGACGTTGAGACCCGAAGAAACACCGACGAGGACCGTCCCTACACCAAGAGCTGCTTCCGAACACTTCGACCGAAGCCGAGTCAAGGTCTCCCCGGATGCGACAAGTTCTCCTTCCCGGATGCGATGCCCGAGCACCCGGATGCCTAGGACGTCGACACGGATACGCCAAGTACGTCCTCAAGGACGCCAAGGTCTTCATCCCGAACGACAAGACCGATGACATGGCCCGACGACCCGACAAGATCTTCGCGACGATAAGAACGACACCGACCCGGAAGAACCCGATGCGCCCCGACGCCGAACCAAGTCCTGCTTCCGGAACGCCAAGATCTACCTCAGTTGCCCGAGAACGTTCCGTCGAACCCTGAGCCCCTGTCGAACCCTGAGACCGGACCCCGAACCCCGGAACCCCAAGCTCGTCGAGACCCTCTAATGTGTGACCCTTTCCCGAGCCCTATTTTATAAATGCTAAATATAAAACCTGTTGCATATTAAAATTGTCATACTCGCATGCATCTTATCATGTGGTTTGGGGGCCTTATGCCGATTCACCTAATAATTAAATATGGGGCCCATATGCGGGCAAAGCCAGTCGTATATTGGCCTCATTTAAATTTGTGTAGCGAACCGGTGATATATTTTGCCTTGTTAAAACAACCTTTAAAATTGCGGGGTTCTAAACAACTTGAACCGTTTAAATAATTATCGGGGCCCCGGTTCCACTTAACATTGCCCAATTGCATCGCACCTTGCCATGTCATACATCATACATGCATCATGCCCGATCTTTTGCCGTAGTATTAAATATTACATCCGGTGTTTATTCTAGTGTTTTGGTTCTTCGCGGATAAGGCCGATGAGTTGATGCGAGTGTCGACCCGATCTTCGGTTGAACCTTCGACAATGTTTTCAGGCGAGCATCTCCCCCTTTCTACCTATCTTACTTTTATAGTATTTATTCCCTCCTGTTGATCTATTGCTATCTGTGTTGCGATGCTCTAGCTCTCGTACCCGCGAAATCCCTTGCAGCCGTATAATGCCTTGGACACATCCTATTACCTGTTGTTTGGTAGATAGTTGGACCTGCGCGTCGTAGCCGCTTGCTCAAGTGCCGTCGCGTGTCGTCAAGTACCACAATTGTTGGAGAATTGCCGCATGTTTAATGTTGGAGATGGTCATGGCTTTAATTATCATTCACTTTAATTATTGTTTAATAACTAAAATTGAAGTAGGTAAGCAGAGGCACCGGTGGGTGATAGATAATATTTGGTTTCCGACCGCCCACTTGTGTCCCGTAGGACCCCGAGTTCTTGACACCTGTTCCGAGATCGAGCGCGCTAACCACATGTGGGGAGATATGGGCCCCCATCGATTTAGTACCTGATTTCAAAGTATTGTACTGGGGGCCACAAGTAGTTTGGGGCTTTATTACTATCCTGTACTTATGCCATGCTTTACTGCTTTATTTACGATTGTGTGAGGAGCACGCTGTACTGTTTTGGAAGCGGAGTGTTTTCGCGGTATCGACAGTCCCCGTTTGGGGATTTGCTATCGTTTACAGCCACTGTCGCAAACCCTGAGTCCGTCTCGGAGACCGGCCGACTTCGTTGCGGGTGTACTTAGTGGGGTGGCCCCCCGTGCTTGCTTTGGGTCTGGGAAACGTCATGACTTAGGCCCCGCCTACATACCGATGGGTGTATGTTAATTGATCTGGCAAAAAGGGTCGAAGTGCGTGTGGATACTTTGGTGCACCCCTGCAGGGTTAAATCTTTTCGAGAAGCCGTGTCCGCGGTTATGGACGACTTGGAGCACAGGTCTCAATCATAGACAACTATAACTAAAGTTTACTGTTATAAATTGACTTGTACCCGATATGACTAGTAATCAGCGGCAACTACAACGGAATGGCTAAATAAAAGTACCAACAACTGCTGGGTTTTGGGTTAACTCATGTTAAATGTATCTGACTAGTAAGTGATGCCACTACAACGGAATGATTAACTAAAACGGCCCACTGCTTATTTTATCAGGATGATTATCTACATCTGACTAGTAATAGCTACAACGATAACGGAATAAATAAAACTGCCAACTGTGTGAGTTCCTCGGTGGACTTCCTCGTTTGGCATCGAGGGGGAAACGCCAGGATGGGTTTTTTTGGTGTTAGTATCAGGCTGGTTCCGGATAGGTCTTTCTTACCCCTCTCTGATTGCCGCCAGTTGTAACGAGTCTCTATAGGTTGTTTAGTGCATGCTGCCGCTGCCGCTCAGTCCACCATACCTATGTAGGCGAGGACCGCCGAATTCTAGTCTCGCCGTGTACTGGCCTCAGTACTGACGCTCCTCTTTTTCCTTTGCCCTTTGTCGGCACCCCTTTTGTTTAAGCAGGTTTTGAGATCGACGTCGTTAGCAGGGTTACCCTTCCGGCTTGGCCTGAGCAGGGTTATGGACGCCATTGGTTATTCTTCAGGGCTCTTAGCCCCATTTGCATCTTGTCCGTAGCTGGACGCTCTATCGTTTTCAAGGTGATTTGGATCTTGTACTGTATATCTGTATTCTTGACTCTTTGAGTCGCTGTTGTATATATATCTGTTCTGTGGGTCCCATCGAGGACTGTTGTGTAATGTTATTACTTCGTTTTCCACCCGCACGAAAGTGCCTGGTGGGCACCTTTGAATCGTTTCTATGCGGGTTTGGCGGGTTTCGCTAAAACTTGCATAGGGTCAATTCTGAGGGTGTTACAGAGTGGTATCAGAGCTCAGCAGTTGCGATACCCCACAAGTCCAGCCTGTGGGATAACCTAGCTAACGGCCGAAGTAAAGTGTCAAAACTATTTTTGAAAAATCGGTTGGATAGTTCTGATTAGGTCTGATTTTACTCCTTACCCTCTGCTATTCTCCTCTTACCTCTGCGTGTTTTGAATCCACTCTCTTACCTTTCTTCAAGTCCAGGATTTCTCGTGGTTGGGTTCCGTCGTACCTTCAGGGTTTTCGCTTCCTCCTTCGGTAATGGTGTTGCTACATCTGGTCTTCATGCTATCTGAGTGATCCTTTATCTGTGGTGCCATTCTTTGTTCTTTGTTTGTGCCTTCCGGTGTTTTCCGACGCGACGACATCCTCTACGCCAGATCCGATGCAGAGTCTGCATCACTCCTTTGTTTCCGAACCTCGCTTGTCGAGATCTTCAGTCTAAATCCGAGAGTTGGTTGCATAATCTGTCTATTCGTGTACAAAGTAATGCTTTGAGTGCGGGATGGAGTCGCGACCATACCACTACTCTTATCATTGCTGTTGTATATTGAATGGTGGAACGATGCAACTCTTACTCCTTCCATGATAGTTAGAGGTGGCCTTACCTTTAACTTCGTCCGTTGTTTATCCGGAGTGCTCTCTTGACGAACAGGATCAACGACACCATTGTTAGTGGTGTCGCGAGGATCTACACGAAGCGAGAAGATTCAGATCGCCGCCCTTCCTTCCGGTACCATGAGGCGGATCTCGAGGGCGAGATCCATTGTTAGTGGTGTCGAATTGTGGCATCCCGCAAACCACTACTAGAAAATCGCGTTGTTTTTGTGCATTGCATCATCATGACCGCATGCTCATGTCATCATGCCACATTGCATTTTAGCATCGTCATCATCTTGCATTTTGCTTGCATAAAACTATTTGCGGAAAAACCTGTTTGTGTTTCCTAAACGTCCCGTCTTTATTCAAACGCAAAACCCCGGGTCTCCGGATTATTTTGTTTGTCTGCTATCGGTTTGCAAACGGTGCATTTAAAATAAATAAAAGATTAAATTATTTTAGTGGGGGCAGTCGAACGGGCCGATTCGACCCGAACGACCACCCCAGTCCAAACAATCGGTCCGCCTAAAATACCTAAGCTACCCAACCTAATCTACCCACCCCTCCGGCCACCTCATCCCACCCAATCCCCACCTGACACCTCACCCTCTCCCTTCCCCCAACCACTCCCTGGCTGGCACCTCATCCTCACTCCACCTACCCCTCCCTCTCTCTCCACACCACACAGCCACTCCCCACCACACCCCCATCACAGCCCCACGCCTGGCCCACCGCCCCTGGCCCAACCCCACCACGCACTCGACCGCCCCAGCCCCACACCGACACGCTCCCCTCCCGCACGCCTCGCGACCCCGCCCTTCTTCCTCCTTCCTCCTCTGCCTCACCCGCGGTTCCCTCCTCCTTCCTCTCCCTCCGCCGGTCCACCCATCCGCCTCCCGCCTCCTCCTCTCCAGCCGCGGCCGCCTCCCTTCCTGCAAGCCCCGCCGGCCTCCTCCAAGCTTTCCTCCTCCGCTCGCCCGCCGCGGCATCTCCCCGCCCCGAAGCTCCCCGCGGGCCGACCCCCTCGCCCCCTCGACCGCGCCTCTCCCTCCCTATCTCCGGTGGCTCCCCCTCCTCGAGCCGCGCCGCCCCGGCCCGTGCTCGCCGGCCAAGCCCCGCCGCGCGCCCGCCTCTCTCCCCTCCCGGCCCGCATCGCCACCGCCCCGCGTCGGCGCCGCCGCTCGCCCTCCGCCGGCCGTCCGCGACCTCGTCCTCCGCCGCGCCACCGGGCCATCCGCATCCTCCGCCTACGCCTCCGCTCCTCCAAGCTCTGCCCGACGCCGCGCCCCGACCTCCCCGCCTGGAGCCCTCCGTCCCGTCGCCGCTGCGCGTCCGGCCGCCGGTCCCGCCTCTTATGCAAGCCACGGGCGCACCTCCCTGCCGCCCGGCTCGCCCGGCAGCCCGCCGCCAACGCGCCCTCCTCCTCGCCGGAGACCGTCTTCCTCCTTGCCATGTCCGTCCCTGGCGCCGTCCTGGACCTATCCTCACCAGCCCGAGCCGTCTCCCGCCGTCGCTCCTCCTGAGCGTGCTCTACCGCCGGCCTGCGCGACCCCTCCTGCGTCGGCCGCCTTGCATGCTTCTCTGTGGGTGTGGATGTTGGAAGATTGGAGTTGAGATGGAAGTGACCGAGTAAAGATGGTGATGTGCCGACAAGTTGTGTTGACGGTGTGATGCTACAACCAGGACCTCCTTTGGCTCGAGTCGGCGAGGTCGGCAAGTGACGTTGAGACCCGAAGAAACACCGACGAGGACCGTCCCTACACCAAGAGCTGCTTCCGAACACTTCGACCGAAGCCGAGTCAAGGTCTCCCCGGATGCGACAAGTTCTCCTTCCCGGATGCGATGCCCGAGCACCCGGATGCCTAGGACGTCGACACGGATACGCCAAGTACGTCCTCAAGGACGCCAAGGTCTTCATCCCGAACGACAAGACCGATGACATGGCCCGACGACCCGACAAGATCTTCGCGACGATAAGAACGACACCGACCCGGAAGAACCCGATGCGCCCCGACGCCAAACCAAGTCCTGCTTCCGGAACGCCAAGATCTACCTCAGTTGCCCGAGAACGTTCCGTCGAACCCTGAGCCCCTGTCGAACCCTGAGACCGGACCCCGAACCCCGGAACCCCAAGCTCGTCGAGACCCTCTAATGTGTGACCCTTTCCCGAGCCCTATTTTATAAATGCTAAATATAAAACCTGTTGCATATTAAAATTGTCATACTCGCATGCATCTTATCATGTGGTTTGGGGGCCTTATGCCGATTCACCTAATAATTAAATATGGGGCCCATATGCGGGCAAAGCCAGTCGTATATTGGCCTCATTTAAATTTGTGTAGCGAACCGGTGATATATTTTGCCTTGTTAAAACAACCTTTAAAATTGCGGGGTTCTAAACAACTTGAACCGTTTAAATAATTATCGGGGCCCCGGTTCCACTTAACATTGCCCAATTGCATCGCACCTTGCCATGTCATACATCATACATGCATCATGCCCGATCTTTTGCCGTAGTATTAAATATTACATCCGGTGTTTATTCTAGTGTTTTGGTTCTTCGCGGATAAGGCCGATGAGTTGATGCGAGTGTCGACCCGATCTTCGGTTGAACCTTCGACAATGTTTTCAGGCGAGCATCTCCCCCTTTCTACCTATCTTACTTTTATAGTATTTATTCCCTCCTGTTGATCTATTGCTATCTGTGTTGCGATGCTCTAGCTCTCGTACCCGCGAAATCCCTTGCAGCCGTATAATGCCTTGGACACATCCTATTACCTGTTGTTTGGTAGATAGTTGGACCTGCGCGTCGTAGCCGCTTGCTCAAGTGCCGTCGCGTGTCGTCAAGTACCACAGTTGTTGGAGAATTGCCGCATGTTTAATGTTGGAGATGGTCATGGCTTTAATTATCATTCACTTTAATTATTGTTTAATAACTAAAATTGAAGTAGGTAAGCAGAGGCACCGGTGGGTGATAGATAATATTTGGTTTCCGACCGCCCACTTGTGTCCCGTAGGACCCCGAGTTCTTGACACCTGTTCCGAGATCGAGCGCGCTAACCACATGTGGGGAGATATGGGCCCCCCATCGATTTAGTACCTGATTTCAAAGTATTGTACTGGGGGCCACAAGTAGTTTGGGGATTTATTACTATCCTGTACTTATGCCATGCTTTACTGCTTTATTTACGATTGTGTGAGGAGCACGCTGTACTGTTTTGGAAGCGGAGTGTTTTTGCGGTATCGACAGTCCCCGTTTGGGGATTTGCTGTCGTTTACAGCCACTGTCGCAAACCCTGAGTCCGTCTCGGAGACCGGCCGACTTCGTTGCGGGTGTACTTAGTGGGGTGGCCCCCCGTGCTTGCTTTGGGTCTGGGAAACGTCATGACTTAGGCCCCGCCGACATACCGATGGGTGTATGTTAATTGATCTGGCAAAAAGGGTCGAAGTGCGTGTGGATACTTTGGTGCACCCCTGCAGGGTTAAATCTTTTCGAGAAGCCGTGTCCGCGGTTATGGACGACTTGGAGCACAGGTCTCGATCATAGACAACTATAACTAAAGTGTGTGTTGCTATTTGTGCACCCCTGCAGGGTAAAACTTTCTGAAAGCCGTGTCCGCGGTTATGGACGACTTGGAGCACAGTTTCTCGATCATAGACAAGTATAACTAAAGTACCGCTTTTAAATTTGACTAAGTAACTGACTAGTAAATAGTGCAACACTCATGGAATGGATAATAAAATTGCCAACGGCTGGGGGGGGTTGTTCGTCCGCTTCCTCGTTGGTAAGCGAGGAGGAGGATGGATCTGTTGATATTACTGTTATAACTGTTGTCATTAATTCACGGACATCCGTCTATTTTTGGTTAGGCGGATGGTTAGCGAGTATCTATAGAACTGTTAGGGTTTATCTTTTGCTGCAATTGCGTCACCCCAGGTTGTGTCCCCTTTAGAGGCATAAAGACTTGCTGAGTACCCCTAGGGTCTCACACGATAAACTATTTGATTCAGATGAACAGGTACACTCACGAGATGGATACTGGGTGGAGGAGACGGACGATGTGGGCAACGATCATTCGGTGTAGAGATTCCGGGAACGGGGATCCCTGAGATCTGTGGGCGGGATGTGTTTATTTATGGGGCATCTTATGCCGATTTGCTTCTTATCCGTACTCGGATCTTGTTTTCCGCTTCCGCTTGATACTCTGATGTTTGATGTATGAGGAGATATCCTAAACTATTATATCTATCTAGGATATTTGGATCTTGCCGTATGGCGTTGCAATATTTCTATTTCTTTTAGATGGAATGGCTCTGATGTACTGTTGTATGGTGGCTTGCATACATACCCATTTGTGTATGTAGTTGATCCCTTCGCCTGCCGATTACGCCGCCCGTTCTTGTCCCGATGTTTGGAAATGGTTGGGACGGCCGAAAGGTCTACCTGTGAGTGGCATTTGGGCCCCACCGTACTATTTCAACCATTTCCGCTCATCCAGGCTTGTAACTAGGAGCGTAATTCACCGAGGTAGTTACAATTGGTATCAGAGCCATCCCGACCTTCAGGGTCTCAGCCAAATGGTCGTTGTCAGTCTAGCAAATATTTTTGGTAGTTATGTATACTAGGGAAAAACAAAACGTGAGAGTAGGACTGCTTCCACTTTTCTTCTTAACCACCCACCCACCCTTTTCTGGTAAGGAAGTGTAACGTTTTCAATCCTCTTTTTAAAAGTTCAAACTAGGATTCACGTGTTCTGGGTTTCCGTAGTACCATAGGTTATGTGTGTGTGTGTGTAATTCCTTGTCTATCTGTTGCATCCAAGTTGTTATCACAATCGGCCTTTTGGTTATCAACTGTTGGTACATTCCATACCGACAGGCTTTTGCAAACCGACGCGATCTATCTGATTCGTTGTATACCGCCGTGATCTGTCTTGTTCTTTGTCATCCGACGTTATCTTGTTTGGGGTGTTCGTTTCCGTAGTTGCTAATCTTTAGGTCCATTCGTGAGAAGGGGTTAGGATATGTGTTCTACTTATTCATGTGCGGAGTAATGATTTGAGTGCGGGATGGAGTCGCGACCATACCACTACTCTTATCATTCGCTTTTGTATATTGAATTGGTAGAGTCACTAATCTTGATTCGTTAAGTGATTTTGCGCATCTACTGGTATTTTAATGCCGAAATTTGCGGAAATTTTTTCTTTGATATATCTGTGTACCACACTCCTTTTCAGTCGTGTGCGATATGCTTAATATCTTCTAGGTGCTTTGGACTTTGTTGATATTTTAATATCATCTTAGTAAATTGTATCCTTTAATCTTGGTTAATTCCATCTTGGTACTATTTTGGATTATTATTATTCTCCATTATAGTACTGACTTGTGTTTTATATCAATCACAGGATGGCACCACCACGCCGTTCTGATGAGGACATACCACCTGAACTGGGGTCCGCGTTGTCAAACATCGCCAATGCCTTGGCAGCAATGCAGCAGAACCAGCAGCGTTTCGAAGAAAGTGTCAGGAGGAATGAGTTTGCCCCGCTACCTCCACCTCCCAAGCGAGGAGACATCAAAAGCTTCCTGAAGTTCAACCCACGTCAATTTGATGTGTCCGATCAACCACTTGATGCTGATGATTGGTTGCGTGAGATGTCAAGGCTACTGGAGACTGCTGATGTTCCTGAGCAAGAATGGGTAAAATGTGCTACTCACCTTCTGAAGGGAGATGCAGCTCTCTGGTGGGAGAATTACCTGAAGGCAAACTGCATTGGTTTTCAGCCTACTTGGGAACAGTTCACTGGAGCGTTCAAAGAGCAGTATCTGTCAGAAATTGTCATGGAGAGGATGAAGGAAGTGTTTCTCAACCTCAAGCAGGGAAATGACAATGTCAATACCTACATCAGGAACTTCATGAACCTTTCTCGTTATGGTGGTGATGAGATCTCTGATGACAAGAAGAAGCAAAAGAGGTTCCGGCAAGGGCTCAATGCATCGATTAAATATGCAATCACACATGCAAGGCCGGCGTCTTTTCTGGAACTTCAGCATACAGCTCTACAGGAGGAAGCAAGTAAGCAAGTGTTTGAGGAGTCAAAGAAACACAACCGCGAGGCAGCAAGCTCTTCAGCTATGTCAACTCCTTCTAAGCGTCGTGTCTGGGTTCCTAACACCCCACCGTCGCTCCCGGCTCCACCAAGACCTGCAAGCTACGCGGCAAGGCCACCAAACTTCCTCACTGTTGCTCCCAGGGGCTACAACCACCACTACCCTGGAGTGCCTAGCGGAGTCCCTAGCTACGTTGCTCCACGTCCACCTGGTGCTTGCTTCACTTGCGGAGACACTGGGCATCAGTACTGGAACTGTCCGATGAAAAACAAAGCTCTTCCTCCACCACCTCCAAGATCTGCGGCAAGCTCTCCTTTGGTTCGTGCACCACCACCTCGGGCTCTCAACATCAACACCAAGCCCGGGTCTACTGTTGCTCGTGCCAACTGTGTCAACGCCGCTCAAGCTGAGCATACACCTGGAGTTGTGATGGGTATGCTTCCCGTTAACTCAGTCCCTGCACGAGTTTTGTTTGATTCTGGTGCATCGCATTCTTTTGTTTCTCACAAGTTTGCAAATGAAAATGAGTTAGCTATAGTTCCTCTTCTCAAGCGGTTAATGGTCCTTTCTCCTGGAGCAAACATGAGGGCTGCTCAAATCAGCCATGGCAATCAAATTGAGATTGGTGGCTCTTCGTTCTCGGCGTCCTTAATTGTTCTGGGCAATTCTGACATTGATGTCATTTTGGGCATGGATTGGTTGACAGCAAATGCAGCTGTGATTGATTGTGCTGAACGCTCGGTTTATCTGGAAATTCCTGAAGGCCATATAGTCTTTTCTCCAAGTCTGACTCCTGCTATCCAGCTTTTCTCTTTGGTGGCTCTGAATGATGATGCTATGGAAGCTATTCAGAGTGTTCCGGTGGTCTGTGAGTTCCCAGATGTCTTTCCTGAAGAGTTGCCAGGTATGCCTCCGGATCGTGAGGTTGAGTTTGTAATTGAGCTTGAACCTGGAACGGCTCCTATCTCCAAGCGGCCTTATAAAATGGGTCCTGCTGAGTTGGCTGAACTCAAACGGCAGCTTGATGAACAAGAGAAGTTGGGTTTCATTCAACACAGTACTTCTTCTTGGGGTAGCCCAACAGTGTGAAGAAGCGAGACAGGACTGATAGACTTTGTGTTGACTATCGGGCTCTCAATGCTAAAACCATCAAGAATAAATATCCCCTTCCGCGGATTAATGATCTCTTCGATCAGCTAGCTGGAGCTGTGGTGTTCTCTAAGCTTGACTTGAGAAGTGGTTATCACCAAATCAAGATTCGCAAGGAAGATGTTCCTAAAACAGCTTTCACCACCCGCTATGGCCTGTATGAGTACACGGTCATGTCTTTCGGTCTCACCAACGCACCTGCTACCTTCTCGAGGATTATGAACTCGGTTTTCATGGAGTATCTTGATAAGTTCGTTGTGGTCTATCTGGATGACATCTTAGTCTATTCTAAGTCAAAGGAAGAACATGAAGAACACCTTCGGTGTGTCCTAAACAAGCTTCGTGAGAACCGCTTGTATGCAAAGTTCTCCAAGTGTGAGTTTTGGCTGCCTCAAGTAACCTATCTTGGTCACGTCATCTCTGCCAAGGGCATTGCAGTCAACCCGGAAACTGTAAAGACAATTGTTGAATGGCTTCCTCCTGTTAATGTCAAAGAAGTGCGGAGTTTCCTTGGTTTGGCTAGTTATTGCCGTCGCTTTGTTCAGAACTTTTCGAACATAGCGAAGCCTCTTACCGATCTCCTCAAGAAAGGCAAGAAATACCTTTGGACTCCTGCATGTCAAGCAAGCTTTGAGACACTCAAAGAGAAGCTCACTTCCACACAAGTCTTGGTTCCTCCAGATACATCTAAGCCTTTCCAGATATTCTGTGACGCCTCTTTGCAAGGATTGGGTGCGGTCCTTATGCAAGAAAAGCAAGTTGTTGCTTATGCCTCTCGACAGTTGAAGACGCATGAGATCAACTATCCTACACATGACCTCGAACTCGCAGCAGTTGTGTTTGCTTTGAAACTATGGAGGCATTACTTGCTGGGCAACCGTTGTGAAATCTTTTCTGATCACAAGAGTCTGAAGTATATATTCACTCAGCCTGATCTCAACCTTCGGCAGAGGAGGTGGATTGAAGCAATCAATGATTTTGATTTGACCATCAACTACACTCCGGGCAAAGCTAATGTCATGGCCGATGCTCTCAGCCGAAAAGCTTATGTCAATAACCTCATGATGGAAGAACAACAGCCTCTCTTGTGCGAGGAATTCCGTCAGCTCAACCTTGAAATTGTGGAACAAGGGTATCTCCTGAACCTTCTAGCAACCCCTCTCTTGGAAGAAAAGGTTCGCTCTCGTCAGCTTGGTGATCCGCACACCAGAAAGATCATCTCAAAACTTCAGCTTCCGAAGTATGAGTCCTTCCACGTCGATGATCAAGGCACGCTTTTCTTTGAACACCGGATGTTTGTTCCGAACTACCAGGTTTGAGAGAGCAAGTTCTCAAGGAGGCGCATGAATCTGTTCTTTCTATCCACCCTGGCAGCACAAAGATGTACATGGACTTGAAAACACAATATTGGTGGCCGGGATTGAAACGATATTGTGCCAAGTATGTCTCGGAGTGTGATGTCTGCCGCAGAGTGAAAGCTGTCCATCAGAAACCTTACGGCCTTCTACAGCCATTGAAACCCCCGGAATGGAAATGGGAGAAAGTAGAGATGGACTTCATCACTGGTTTTCCAAGGTCGCAGAAGGGCAACAATGCAATCTTTGTTGTCATTGACAGGCTTTCTAAAGTGGCTCATTTCTTCCCCGTCAAGGAAACAATTTCTGGAATTCAGTTGGCTGAGCTCTATATCAACAGAATTGTCTCTCTGTATGGGGTTCCGCTTGAGATCAGTTCAGACCGTGGGAGCATCTTCACTTCCAAGTTCTGGGAAAGTTTCCAAAATGCTTTGGGAACAAAATTGAACTTCAGCACAGCTTACCACCCTCAGTCGCAAGGACAAGTGGAAAGGATCAATCAGATTCTGGAGGATATGCTTCGTGCTTGCGTCATCTCTTTTGGCATGAAGTGGGAGGAATGTCTTCCTTATGCTGAATTCTCTTACAACAACAGCTTCCAGAAAAGTCTAAAGATGGCACCATTTGAGGCTCTCTATGGCCGCAAATGCAGAACTCCGATTGGTTGGTCAGGTGCAGGAGAAAGAATATGGTTTGGCCCTGACATTGTAACTCAAGTGGAGGAGAAGGTGCATATCATTCTTGAAAATCTGAAGATTGCTCAAAGTCGCCAGAAGAGCAATTATGACAGAAAGCACACGGACATGGTGTATGTCCCTGGTGATCTCGTTTACCTTCGTGTCACTCCCATGAAAGGCACGCACCGTTTTGGTATCAAAGGAAAGCTGGCTCCTAGATACATCGGTCCATTCAAAATTCGTGGAAGAAGAGGAGAAGTTGCTTATGCTCTTGAGCTCCCGGAAAAACTCAAGGTCCATGATGTTTTCCACATCTCTCAACTCAAGAAGTGCTTCAAGGATCCCGGCAGGACCGTGGATCATGAGCTAATCGATCTCCAAGAAGACCTGTCTTATCAAGAACACCCCACCAAAATCCTTGAGATCGTAGAAAGAAGGACTCGCAACAAGTCCATCAAGTTCTGCAAGGTGCAGTGGTCGCACCATTCCGTTGATGAAGCCACTTGGGAGCGTGAAGATGAGCTCCGTGCCAACTATCCTACCCTCTTTGAGTCTTCTTCTTCTTCCTAGAATCTCGGGGCGAGATTCCTGTTTAGTGGGGGAGAGTTGTAGCATCCCATTTGTCTAACAACTGTAATGCTACTTGGTTTAGTAATATAATGACTTCTTCCTAGACATAATTGTTGCATCATCATTATATCATGCTCATGTCATCATGCCAAGCATCACATAAAACCCTTTTTGGTTTGGTTCTTCTCTCATATGCATTGTAAATTGTATTTGGTTCTTGATATATTGTTTAAATGCCCAAGTTGAGTTGGGGGCATATCTTTTGTTGACTCCACCACCTTTCTTGTCACCACCCAACATTCCACCATTCCACCACATGGGAGCATTGCATTTTACTTGTGTGTATCTCTAGCTCATGTTGTTGGAATGGACTCTTTTCCATTCTACCTGCTTCCATATGGAATGATATGGGAAGGTTGATAATGTTGGAATATTTTTAGGATAATATGCACATAGTGGAATTTACACACCAGCATGTCCAAAATATATTCAAATATGGTCATCCTCTTTCACTCCACATGGAACATTCCTTCAATCCTTAGCTTGGCCCTTACTCCATTTTTGAGGTTGCACATAAATAAATGCCATGGGATTTTATTTTGTTTTCACAAGTTTAACACATGGCATTAAATGCTTGCATGGGCCATGCAACCATCATCATCCTTTGATCTCCTTTGGGTTTTCTTTGGTTTTTGAGTGGATCTTGTTCAAACCCTAAAACCCTCACATCTTGGCCTCCTCTCTTTGTCTTGGGCACTAAAACCCTAAGCCCTCACCTCTCCCTCTCTAACCTAGCTCAACCAAAACCCTAAACCTAGTCTTCCTCTAACCTAACCCTAGTTACACCATCTCCCCCTCTCACCTCACCTCTCCTCTCACCAACCCGAGCTACCCTACCCATCCCTAGCAAACCCTAACCGAGCCTCCCCTCTCTCTCTCCCTCTCTTCTCTCCCTGCCATGAGGGCCCCCTAACCCGAGCCCTCTAGCTCCAACCCTAGCTACACCGACCCTAGCTCCATGCCACTCCCCTCCCTCTCTCTTCTCTCTCTGCCACAGCAGCCCCACCCGAGCTCCCTCACCCACCTGGCCCCACCTGGACGTCCCTGACCACCCCTGCCCTGCCCTGCCCGAGCAAGCACGTGAGGAGGAGGGAAAAAGGTGGCACCCGAGCCACCTTATCTACCCCTGCCTCGGCTGCTCCTCCTCTCTCTCCCTCCCTTTTCCTCCTTCCCCACGTCTCCTCTGGCCACTCCAGATCTACCCCATACCGCCCCCTTCCTCTCCGTCTACCCCTACCACCGGCTACACCATCGCCGGCCACCGTCGGTGTCCACCAACGAACCCTCGAACCAGCAGGCGGGCGTGGCGTGGAGGTTGTCGAGGAAGTCGAGGAGGCCCTCCGCATCGTCCCTGTACCCGCAGACGAGGAGGAGAAGGACCAGCCTCGCTGCACACCGACGCGCCCCGCCGAAACCCTAGCTCTGCCCGGCCTCTGCTCCGCCGTCGCTCTACTGCTCCCCGGCCCGATCCAACACCGCCAGCAGCCTCGCGGTGAGCTCCTCTCTCGCCCTGACACCTCCGTTCTCGTCGTGGCTCCCTGTGCTCGCCGGACCTTTCGTCGAGCGCCCTCAGCGCGCCGCCGCTCGCGGTGATCTGCTCGCTCCCGCGCCACGTAGTGCCTCAACTAGCCTCCATCCCCCTCCTAGCAACCTCCCCTCACCAGCCGCACTGGTTCCCGCCCTCGTCGCGCACCCCGCAGGTCGCGCGTTCGATCCCCGCCTCGCTGCGTCGCGCACCGCGCGCGCCAGACGGTGGAGAAGAACAACAGTACGCGTCGTTTTTTTTGCAGATAGCCCCTCCGTGTTTCTCTCGCTTAAACCGCGGTACACGCTAGCCCCACCTGTCTGTGCCTGTGGAGTTTTACAAAAAGAGACCTGGCTTTTGTAAGCCTTAACCCGCGCTCTAGCCCCAGCCCCACCTGTCAGCTCCTATCCCTCTCCCCACTGTCTCGTGGGCCCGCAGCCACTGGGCCCGCTTGTCATCCACGCGGGCTAGGCAGAGCCCCGGTGTGAAAGCGTTTCTCGCGCGTGTGCCCGCCCAGTCAGCAACGGTCCCACCCGTCTGTGACTGCGGATAGGTCTGTCTGTGTGAGAAAAGGATTTCCGTTTTCTGTTTTAATTTAAACCTTTTTCAAATTAACTCAAATTCAAATTCAAATCAGCTTTATAATAACTTTTAAAATACAAATCCAAATCATACAAATGATATATGTTTTGAAATCAGAAAAATGTGAGGATTTCAAATATGCTATCCAAAATATGTTTTGAACAATTAAAATTTCAAGTTGATTAAAATTACAAGAAAATGCCCTTCTCCCTTAATTAATTAATAACTTTAGTTTTATAACTCCAAATTTAATAAATGATATGTCTAAAATGATTAGCTCGACGAGACCTTTCCGTTTATGCATTCCATGTTCTGTTTTGCAGCATGCATCATATAAATATAATGTAAACAGCAACTAATATGAGAATAAAATGTGACCAAAACTCAATAAAATGTTTATTTCTTGTATTCTACACCTCACCCATGCCATGCTACATTACTGCCATGCAACTTGTGCATCATTCATCATGGCATGATTGTTTGCTTGTCGCATTTTATTCATATGCTTGTGCACTGTATTTATGTTGGCCCTTGTTTGTTTGGTTCTTCTTCGAATAGACGCTGAGCAGGGGATATATCAAGAAAACCAGGAGCACTACCCAGATCCTTCTCTCGCTTCAATTGAGCTGTCAGGCAAGCACTACCACATGCTTGCATACATATAGTACCTATTGCCTCTATCTTATTCTTGCATCATTGAGTCGCGATTGCATTAAATTGAATCCCAAGTAATGCATAGCCTTTACTTTTAAACCCCACCGAAGCTTGTTCCTCCCTCCCATGAGCCATTACTACAGGAGTTGTTTGAGCCATGCGAGTCGTAGAACAGCATGTGTAGGGTATGTGAGTGTCTGATGGATAACGAGGTACCTAAACAACTTAACCTGAGTAGTATGGGATAACTAATGAAAGTGGCACCGGTGAGCAATATCTGCTATTTGGTTTTTCATGCTCACTTGTGTCCCGTAGGACCCCGAGTACTTGATTCCTGTTCCTTGAATATTCGAGCTATCCACATCCGGGAGGCTTATGGGACCCCCCTGAGCCAGAGCTTGATTCATTCTTATTTCTTGGGGCCACAAACTAGTTTGAGGTTTTATTTACTATCCTGTACTTATGCCATGCTTACTGCTTTATTTAAATTGTGCGATGTACTGCACCTGTACTGTTTAGGATCGGGACACGGTTTCGCGGTATCGACAAGCCCAGTCACACTTTCGGGTTCCCAGTCGTTTACAGCCGTCCACCCAAACCTTGAGTCCGTTTCGGAGTCAGCTAACTTCGTTGCGGGTAGCTTAATGGGGTGGCCCCCTGAAATATTTCTGAATCTTGTGATTGCTTTGTCGTGAAAGCCTCGTTGGGTTTCGATTTGGTTTTTCCGAGGTTGATCGAGTGTGTGTTGCTATTTGTGCACCCCTGCAGGGTAAAACTTTCTGAAAGCCGTGTCCGCGGTTATGGACGACTTGGAGCACAGTTTCTCGATCATAGACAAGTATAACTAAAGTACCGCTTTTAAATTTGACTAAGTAACTGACTAGTAAATAGTGCAACACTCATGGAATGGATAATAAAATTGCCAACGGCTGGGGGGGTTGTTCGTCCGCTTCCTCGTTGGTAAGCGAGGAGGAGGATGGATCTGTTGATATTACTGTTATAACTGTTGTCATTAATTCACGGACATCCGTCTATTTTTGGTTAGGTGGATGGTTAGCGAGTATCTATAGAACTGTTAGGGTTTATCTTTTGCTGCAATTGCGTCACCCCAGGTTGTGTCCCCTTTAGAGGCATAAAGACTTGCTGAGTACCCCTAGGGTCTCACACGATAAACTATTTGATTCAGATGAACAGGTACACTCACGAGATGGATACTGGGTGGAGGAGACGGACGATGTGGGCAACGATCATTCGGTGTAGAGATTCCGGGAATGGGGATCCGTGAGATCTGTGGGCGGGATGTGTTTATTTATGGGGCATCTTATGCCGATTTGCTTCTTATCCGTACTCGGATCTTGTTTTCCGCTTCCGCCTGATACTCTGATGTTTGATGTATGAGGAGATATCCCAAACTATTATATCTATCTAGGATATTTGGATCTTGCCGTATGGCGTTGCAATATTTCTATTTCTTTTAGATGGAATGGCTCTGATATACTGTTGTATGGTGGCTTGCATACATACCCATTTGTGTATGTAGTTGATCCCTTCGCCTGCCGATTACGCCGTCCGTTCTTGTCCCGATGTTTGGAAATGGTTGGGACGGCCGAAAGGTCTACCTGTGAGTGGCATTTGGGCCCCACCGTACTATTTCAACCATTTCCGCTCATCCAGGCTTGTAACTAGAAGCGTAATTCACCGAGGTAGTTACAAGTTTCTCCCCTCCACCGCCGGCCCACCTTGAAGCAGAGTTGGGGAGGGACTCCCCTCCCCTTGGCCGCGCCTCCCACCTATAAAGGGAGGGGCAGGGCTGCCCCTCCTAACACACAAGTTCCCTACCTCTAAACCCTAGCAGCCGCCGCCCTCCATAGCCGCCGCCTCCCCCTAGGGTTTCTCCCCTAGCCGCCGACTTGGGCACCTCCAAGCCCTAGCCGCTGGCCCTAGCACCTCTTCCTCGGTGTGTCTAAACCCTAGATCGCCGAGGGCTCTCTCATAGTCCACCATACTCGCTCCGGCTTAAGGCGAAGCCCTGCGAGATCTCCCCTCTACTTCCGGTACCACGCCGTCGTGCTGCCGGAATCGCGAGGAGAGTGCTACAACCTCCGCTGCCTGCTGGAACAAGGGAGAGGAAGGTCTTCATCGAGTACCGAACGTGTGACCGACTGCGGAAGCGCTGCCGGAACGCAGCGCCGGAAGGATCGTCTACGCGATCTTGAGATCGGCAAGTGTACGACTACATCACCCACGAGAATCTTCTCTCGTTAACCGCTTTGGAATCTTTGAGGGTGAGTTCCTCTATCGACTCGTTGCTACAATCTAGTAGATAGATCTTGGCTTGTTTGTTTGTATGCGGTAGAAATTTTTTGTTTTCCATGCTACGAACCCCTACATGGTGTTGTTGCTACAAATGCTGGCCTTCGATTTGCTACATTGATACATTTTTCTGCTATCTCTGTTTTTTTGTTTTGCTACAATACCATGAAAATTTTGCTACAAGTTTTCGGACGAGGTCTTCCGGCGATGTATCCGGCGAAGTAGGTTTTTTGCTACATTAGAAGAAATTTGTTGCTACAACCGTTTTGTGGTTTTGCTACAACAGTGTCAACTATTTGCTACAAGGTCTCCGGTGAGAATCACCAACGAGTTTTTTCGACGATGTCTCCAGCGAAGTCGGTTTTGCTACATTAGCACAATCTTTTTGCTGCATAGTCTCTGACAAGGTCTCCGGCGAGATCTCCGGCGAGACGTTCTATTTCTAAAACGAACCGTTTTTTTTATTCGGAAGCAAAACGGGAGACATATGTAGCAAAAGCGGGATATTTTGCAGCAAAAACGGGATCTGTGGGGAAAAAACAGGACACGTGTCAGCCAACGGACGAGGACGATGGAAAACTTGTATCGTCCGGGGGACGCTCAGCATCTTCTATTTTGAAATTTAAATCCGTCCGATAACCGGTCGGTATTTCTCGGTAACCGGAAATCCTGACCACCCTCGGGATTTTTTTCGTACCGGAAACCAAAACCACTGCAGCCTTGATGGGTCTTCGTTGCTTTTCACTGAATGTCCAGAAGTAGGATTGTAAAAAAATATAGAGGTAGCTCAGATGTACATCTTTCCGTGAAAATCTTACTACCAATCTAGGCACTCTAGCGCACGCGAGGGCACGAGGTGCAGGACGGGAGCCCTTCCATGCAGGACATATGAACATTTAGAAGAGTGGTGTCTCATAGGTTTTCCTTACTATTTTTCCTTACGATCGCTAGCTTGAGACGGAGCAGACCATTGCCGTGTCCTCCTGTCTTTGCCGGGCATGGACTGGTTTTTAAACTTAAGTTTACCAATTGTTCATACTAACCGATTTTTCCTCTGAAAATGCATACATGCATAAATAGAATAAACTAGGCACTACTTCCTTTAACACCCCACTTTTGGGGTTAGAGTTGTGGTTCTCAAAACATGTGTACCTTATATGTGTAATACCCTCTTTTATGCTATAAAAAATCTTGACATAAATTGCATCGCTGCTTTTATCTACAATCATAGACAGATTGATGCATGCATAAGTTGCCTCTTGCTTGTTGTTGATGCATCTAGGAAGAAATTCACGGCTGTTTGGAAAGTAAAATAGGACAATGTGGGACTTATGAGGGAGACAAGTTATACGAGTCTATGCGGTGACCCAGCATACCACTGCATGATGTAGTACACTATAGTCGTTGACATAACACCAATGAAACACCGTTCACTAGTATTACATCCCTCAGAGTAGTATAACAGAAACACAGCAGGTTCAAGACATGACTATAGGTTACAAATCAACTCTTTACACAAGATCTATAGAACACTTTAGGTTAAAGAGAGAGAAAGAAACTTCTTACAAAGAAGAATCAGAAATAAACAACTCATAACTATTATGCTAATAAAATTAGCATCCAACTATTTGGCTTGTATTGCTGTTATTGCAGTACTCTACAGAAGTAGGTTCTATGGCTAGAGATTCTATTCTTATCTAATCCGCAACTTTGTCTTCACTTGAGTTGATATATATATTGACTTCCTTGACTTCATTGAAGAACTTTAGCTTTTAATGATGATTCCTGGATTATATCTTGATGTAGACATCGTCTATACTGACTTTAGAACCTAGCAAGGATTAAGAAGATACGTTGAGTATGAGCGTACTCAGCAAGTTCACTAGAAAAGGAGTGTTTGATGCACTATAACTACAGCCACAGACCGTAGGTCGTAGGCAATGCAAGTTTTCATAAACATTTCTTTAAAGGTTGCTTTTATTCTAAAAAGCTATGTCCGTTAGCCTTCACGGGTTTACCAGAACTTTCATGGAGTTCCTTTCCCGCCGCGTTCGCAGCTCCTTCCCGGAATAGGGAGTAACAGGTTACAGTTCTTACACTCTGCAGAGGTGCGTTACTTTACCCATGAGAGACCTTAGGTTTTGTTGCACGGCCGGGAGTATGTCCCCGTTCAAACTTCCTTGGTTTGAGGCCCAACCTAATATCCAAGCCAATCACTGCCTTCTCCACGACCCCGCATGTCTCCTTGGTGTACACCATGCCCACCTATTGAATTACGGCAATGGTTTGTATAGACCGTTTAGATGCCGGAACTATCGTGGGACGTTGAGGGCTCCCACCCATATGCTGCATATCCTCTACGAATTACCATAAATAATATGCACGCTACGAGTGATAACAGCCACGACCCGCACATCCAGCTCCATGCGAGAGGGAAAAGATACAGCTGACTTCTTCATCCCATTCCAAATCTCATGGTCAACGCGTAATATACGGCGCAAGAATCACTGGCGACATTGGTTGTTAAGTCCTAGATAATATGTTCCTTTACCACCGGAACTCTTATAGTAGGTTATTACCTCATGGTAAATAACCTATAATCACATTATTATGAAAATAGTGTTTTCTGTCCTTTTTCAAATGCAGGTGATGATAACACTGGATTTGCAAAATACTTTACAGAAAATAATCAAAGAACATGAGCAAGTGTGAACTTGCCTTTTGTGATTGCAAGATTATGCATTCACGGTTTTCAGAACAATATAAGATCCAATATCTGAAATCAGCATCATTGGTCCGGTAAGGACTAATGTTTAAAGAAGCAAGATGCAGTTATGCATAAGTAATGATATGCATTTTGTAAAACTCCCAAAGTGAATCCCCAATGTTTTGAGTGAAGTGAATCTAGGTGATTCTTTTAAGAGTTGGTTTATCTTCAAATTTTACTTTATAAGTAATGTCATTTATAAGGAACTTAAGTGATAACAATTTTAAATATACAGATAAAGTATAAAGTAATGTGATTATGATTAATTATTATTTGGTGACTAAGAAAAAAGTCTTGGTTTTAATTGTTAAGATATGAAGAATTTATTATGGGATTATTGTTTGAAGTGGCAAAAAGAATAACATTTGAAGAAAAGATTTCCTTTTTAAGGTTTGAACAACCCTGATAGCTTTTAGAATATGATGGATAGAATGTGATTGATGTTGTTTATGCTTGCTTGAATAGTCTGGACTTGAGATGCATTATGTCTTGATTAAAATAGACCAAAGTTAACTATAAAAACATAAGTAGTTTATTAGACATGATGTTTAGAAGCTTTTGAGACTAAAGTTAAGTAAACTTAAAATGTAATATATTTTAATTCTTGCCAAGTTTTTAGATTTATGATAGGTATAATTAAAGTGTGGAATTATTCACTTTCTATTTAAGTGAATGATTGGATTAAATTTGTTTGGCTATTATGAAAGGAATATGTATTTATTTAATGGAATCATAATTAGATGGTCTTAGTACTTTGTGAGAATTTAAAGTTATGTTAGTAGTGGTTAAGATATAATGATTATTCACCATATTATATAAATGGGTGATACCCAATGTTTATTTAAAAGGATTCTTAATAAGACTTTTAAAAGAATATTTTAAAGTTAAAAGTTATACTTAAGTTTGATTATGAATTCAAGTGATGGATTCAGAATTAGTACCAAGACACTAATTACTTAAGGTTTTATAAGAATTGTAATTATTTCTTACTTAAGAATTGTTTTAAAGAATTCACAAAATAGGTATTAGGTAAGGCTTTATTATTTAAAATATTAAAGACTTTCCTAATAGTATATTTAATATTTTTCTAGTGTAATATATTTATTCAAGATCTTAAAAATGAATTTTATTTATTTTTAAGTATTATCTTTATTTTTATAAAATTCATCAAAGAATTAAGTGTCTTTAATTATTTGATTTATATTCTATTTGTAAAAACTCTAAGTTACTATTTTTATAAAATAGTAAAATTATTTTTATACACAAAAATGATTTTTATTAAATTTTAGGAGTTTTTTCTTATTTTATGAATTTTTACTTAACATTTAATAGTGTTTAATATTTATTTGCATTTTATTAACTTAAATAAGTAAAGCTATATTTTTCTTAGGTGGATATTATTTTTGTGATAATTTTAATACATTAAATATATTTTTAGGATTTTTTTATATTTTTTCTAGGGTATAATTTATGTTTAGGGGTAATTTGGTCATTTAGTGATTTGATAAATATTTTATTTTCTTATTTATTTTTCTTTGGAATTGGGCCAGGTTTACCAAAGGGGCCCATTTGGACCCAATCTGGCCCATCTGGCTCAGGGTCAAACCCCACCCCGACCTGTCTCCCCCATCCACCCCTCTTACACCTCACGCACTCACTTCCCCTTCTGGCTGTTGGCGACGCCGACGCTGTCGCCCACCCGATTCCGGCGAGGTAGGCCATTGTGGTCGCCGCTGATGGTCGCCGGGGCTTCTCCTCCCTCAGGCCGACCTGGCTCTCCAATTGGATTTGTTCTTAAAGCCCCCTCGAGCTCGCCCCATTCATCTTGTGTGCGTCTGGGGTTCTAGTGCCTTACTTTACTGTATTTTTGTGATGTTCTGATGGTGATTCGGGGTGGTTTGGTGCGGTGTTGGTGGTGATATGATGGTGGTGAAGTTGGGTTCATTCTCTTCTAGTCCGATGCCGGTGGGACGGCAGTAGGTGCAACCCTAGCGTTGGAACTACGGTGGCCGTGGTGGTATTGATGAGTTTGAAGACTTCCTCGGGTTAATATCACTCTGGCCGCACGGGCACTGCCCCGCCACGCCGTGGTGAATGCTTCTCGGGCGCTAGGTACACTCCCTCTGTCTCACATCTACTTCTCCCTTTGTTTATCTCTCTCTGCTTAGTATCACCTGTTGAATGTTGTTCAAAACCAGTGGTATGGGATCACTTGTTAACACAGTAGAAAAACTATGGCTATGTGCTGCAATGAGCTTCAGTTGGAGGGAGGTTTATTTATTCTTGACATGGTATGTTTCTTGCAGATCACTTGATCACCTAAATACATGGGCTATGGTCCAGGTTGTTGTATATGTTTTATTAAGGATTTTCTATTGGCTGTGATGTACTGGTGTGATTTACAAATAGATTCTGGATGGATTTAATTGTTGTCTATCAAATGTGTATTACTACAACACCCTACTCTCATAAATTGATCAAAAACATATCTTGCTCACTTACTTGGCTAGAAAATGGTGCAAAGGTGGAGGTTTTATCTTGAGTCAAACACATACTAAGATGGTTATCCTTAGCTGATCATAAGCTAGGTAAAATGATTGTAGAGATGAAATGATTTCTAGATTGGTGGCTAGGAAGATGATTAGATTCATTTAATTGATCTATGCTGCATAATAAAATGGGTATAGTGTCTGGCTCTAGTAACATCTAATGCACTGGTTGTTGTTGTGGTGCCTCTACCTGGAGTGTGCACAGCAGCAGCTGGGTAGCATGGCTTACTGTTGTGTTACAGCTGACTAGAATATTTCCCAGGCCAAAGATGCATAGACTGAGGCTGTAAGCACATGTGATCTTATGTAAATAAGGTGACCTTATCAATGATTCCTAAACTATTTGTCTAGGAAGATGATTTATGTGATATTTGTACTTGCTGGCAGATAAGCTTAAAATCTGTCTTTTGAGGATAAGATGATTTAGTTAATTATAGTGGCCGTATTAGTTATGAGATTGCTACTGTGGAACCTTATTAATGGGTGCACAATAGCATGACCATAATGAATATGATTTTCTACTACTTTAACTAATGTAACTGGTCAAAGGTCATTTGTTCTTGATGATTTATGTGTGTAACCAGTTCCAGCCCATGATGCAAAGGTTGAGGCACAAGATTTAAATAAGAACAGATGCTTGAGTGCTCCAAAGCTCTATGATGAGCCTTGCATAACATTTCTATGCAAGACTGAGAGCTTCCCCCTTTTAAAAATCTTTTCATATAAGAACAGATGCTATGATTGATCATAGGAATGGATATTTCTGATGATTTTTACATGCTACTGTAGAGTCAACAAATGATTTGTGCTGGAATTTTGTCTACTCTTGATCAGCTAGATCTTCTTGCTCTTGGGCTTGAAATGCTCCACCTTGGTATGTTGTGGATCCTTCCTTCTTCCTAGCTACTGGCCTGCTCCTCCTCCTCTTGAGCTAGCTTATTATCTTGTCCTGATTTTCTTCTTGTCCTAGCTCTTGGATGACTTTTAGGGAGCAACCAGAGTTGGGGTGTGGAGATGAAATCTGGCTAGTGGTGTGGTTGGTTTGTTTAGCTGAGATCCAAAGCTAGAGTTATATGTGATGTGGTGTCACTGGGAAGATGAGAATAATGTGCTAGCTACGGCTGGTCCACTCCCCTTTGTGCACAAGAGTTGCCTCCTTCTTGTCTACTTCCTGGGTTTGCCGATGTGTTGACAGCACAACATCATGCAGATGTGTGAGTTGCCTGCATGTGTGCTGTTGGTTCAGGGATCCTCTCCCTATCCAGGTTGTATCTGTGGAATATCTTTACCAAGGCTTTGCTTGGCTGGTTTGGTATTATCTGATCCTGATCTTAATTTTGAGTTGCCAAGTGTAATTTTTGACTCTATGCTAATGATGCTCAAGGTTGAAGCTAAAATTTAATAAGAGCAGATCCTATTTTATTCGGTGAAACTTGCCTCTCTCTCAGGCCAGTGATGCACATAGTCTGAGGCCAAATTTACTGATAGAACAGATTCTACTTTGGCCCCAATTACTGCTCAGTGTTGAACCTCACAGTGCATCACACTGTGTACCTGAGAGCAATACTAACCAAACTAACCCCCTTTTTTATTTACTTACCAGTTTTGTTTTGCAGATATAAAAGCGGATGAGAAGATATTAGCTTTAGTTTAGGTTTTCTTTCTTTTCTTTCTTTTTAATTATTATTGTAATTTCTTTTCTGTTTAGATAATGTAAAGACATTGTATGGTTGTATCTAATTTAATAAAGTTATTTGTTTTGTATATTTCGTTTGTAAAGACAATGTAATACTATATAATCTTAATAAAGCTTAATTCTTCTTTCCATTTGTAATCTAAATTATTTTAATATTCATATCTTATTATAATTATGAACTCAGTTCTTATTTGTAAATCTTTTTCCTTTTTTGTTTGAATTTCAATTATCTTGTATACTTAGATAATTTTAAATACTGTATCTTAATCATAAATAAGAGTTCACCTTTTATTTATTTTTACAATTTGCTTTCCAATTATTATTCCAGTTCAAATTTTTTTAGAATTCAAATTCTCCAATTGAATACTCAAATTTGAATTTCCTTCCCCTCAAACACAAAGATACCATAGAGGTCATGTCACGCACATGTCCTGGTGTTTCCATCAGAACAAGAGAGATCTCAATCCCTCTACAGCTTCTTTACTTTTGCACGAAAATTCTCCGGATTTTCTTATGCATGAATACAATGCACAACCCTGTGTCCTCTTTATTTCTAGGTGCTAATCCTAGGATGTTACAGTCTACATGGAGAGGATTGAGCTATGATCAATATCACATATAATGCGCATCCTAGCTATATACAGAGACAGGGTGTAAATAGTGCGCCCATTTAAAAAAAAGGAGAGGATTGAGACCAGCGTTTGCTAATACCAATATAACTAATACCCTAATGAGAGGCTTTTCTTGCATTCCTCAATTGATAGTAGGAGTTATGGGTATTTAGGGATGTTATTATGTTATTCATTTTTGTGGGTTAGTTTAGTCACGACGTTTCTGTGAGTTCAAATCTTGGATTTTCTGCTTTGCTTAGAAGGAGGAAAGGAGAGGGGAATACAATAACTTTTGAGGATTTGGGACCTTGTCAAAGTATTTTGGAAAACTGCTAGATATTTTAGTGGGAGTGGAGAAAACTCTAATTAATGTTGTTAAAAATGGAGTGAGGATTGCTACAATCCAACCGAAATTATATTCAATGGGAAGGACTAAGGCAATTTTCTAAAGCTGGAGAAAACACATCGACACTTTGGATTAGGATGACTATGGAGTAAAATGATTCTCCCCTCGGCTGGATAGTATAGAGCCATAAAATATTATCAATTGCAAAAATTATGTAACGGTAGCAACGCACGGATATTCAACTAGTAGTAGTAGAAGATATAAGTAGGAGTAGTATATTTTCCTTGAAGATACTTCGTATATCCGTATGTATATATATGCGTCGGCTTGTGGTACTGGGGGTGATGTTGATCCGTGTGCGTGTCGGTGTCGGGCTTGGCTCCTACATACCGATCATGGAGAGAAAACCCTCTGCGTCGGAAGTTCAGGCAGACGTTTTGCTTGGACTATTCCCTTGGACGTTGGCTCTTTTCTCATCCAATTGTAAGAGCATCTCTACTATCATTTTCAGAAGGCATTCCCATCATCAGGACGGCGAAAATTCATTCAGTCGTGTTTCCAATCGTCTACTTTTCGTCGGATTTGGCCCATATTTTATTCGGCGTTTTCAGGCCGAACCTGGGGCGCTGGGAACCGCGTGAGAATGCCGAACGAAGCAAAATCGATGAAAAAAACCCGTCGGTAGCCTCGCCCTGTCAGCGTGTGAAGTCAAGTCGTCCTCATCCTGTCGGCTCGGCTCCCTTGATGGACCGCCGGACAATGATTGTCTGTCTCGTCGCCGTAATGGCGCACCACCGCCGGCCCGCCTTCCCACTGTTTTCTCTTTTTTCGCCCACACCGCTACACCCCTCCCGCTTTTGTGGCCCTTTTCTCTTTTGGCTATAAATGTCGGCGCCCTCACCAGTTTCCAGAGCACACACTCTCACCTCCCATTCCCAACCCACAAACTCCACCTTCAGCGACAAGAAGAAGAACTCAGCAGTAACAATGGCGGAGAGGTGCCCTAGGGACCCGACAGCGGCGAACGGCTTCGTCTAGCGGTCTCTGCATCTGTGGGAGGCACGACTGCTTCATGACACCGGCTACCCGGCGTTGTCGGACTTCTGGTGCCCGCCGACCTTGAAGCTCAGCGCCGGCGGTGGTCCGGTGCCGCCGATGACGGAGGACTTCGACATGGTCAAGGAGATCTAGGCGTCCATGGAGGATTGATGCGGCGCTGAGTTGATGTAGGAGCGCTTCGTTGGGAACCCCAAGAGCAAGGTGTGAAGCAACACAACAGCAAGTTTTCCCTCAGTAAGAAACCAAGGTTATCGAACCAGTAGGAGGAAGGAAACGTCAAACAGGTGTTGCAAGCAACGCGGAGACCTGCATAACACAAACTCAAGACTTTGCCCCAATGAATCAGTGAGGTTGTCAAGCTCACCGGTTTGCTATAACAAAGGATTAAACATATGGTGTGGAAGATAATGGTGGTTTGCAGCAAGTAAACAGGTAACAGTGAAAGATGTATCAATGGTAAAGATTGGACCGGGGTCCATAGTTTACTAGAGGTGCTATCCTTAGATAAACAAACATGGCATGTTGGGTAAACAAATTACATCAAGGCAATTGATAGGAACTGAGCTAGGCATAACAATGCAAAAACAGACAAAAAGATCCTATGAGATTCGATTGGGAAATACAACAAGATACATAGACCGCCATCCAACTACATCTATGACTAGAAGTCCACCTTTGGGTTATCATCCGAACCCCCTCCAGTATTAAGTTGCAAATAACAGATAACTGCTTTAAGAAAAGTGTGTAAGGTAAACAATCCACTTGTTCTATGAATAAGAGACCGTTGTTTTCTCCCTAGTAGCAACAACACATCTACAACCGAAGAGATTTTTGTCACTTCCCTTGGAAACTAGAGGCATGAACCCACTATCGAGCATAAATACCCCCTCTTGGAGTCACTAGCAACCACTTGGCCAACATAGCTACTAAAAACGGAGAGCATGCTAGACCACAAACAACACAGACATGATTAAATCATAAAGACAAAACCATTAATCATTCTGACATAGTAATCTCAATATCCATCGGATCCCCGCAAACACAACATGCATGATTACAAATATATTATATCTTGATCATGAACGGAGCTCACAAGATCTATACATGAAAGCACAAGGAGGAGATACAACCAGCTAGCTACTACATGGACCCATAGTTTAAGGTGGAACTACTCACGCATCATACCGGAGAAAAAGGCCTCCAGGATGATCTCCCCTCCGGCAGGGTGCCGGGAAGAACTTCAGATCCCCCCGATCTAGGGACGATGGTGGCAGCGGCTACAGATGGTTTCGTGGAGTTTTGATCGGGTCCTAGGGTTTCTGCATCGGGGGCTTCTTATAGGCGAAGAGGCGAGGCTGGGAGGCGACCAGGGGGCCACACCCTGCCTAGGCGCGGGGCCACCCCTAGCCGCGCCTAAGGGGGTTTGGCCGCCCTGGCCCACTTCTCTGTCTCTCCTCTGGACTTCGTGTCGCCCACGGTAAAATATTGACTTTGGCTTTTGTCCCGTCCAATTCCGAGAATATTGATTTTGTGCCTTTATGGAACCAAAAACAGAAGAAAACAGGCAAATGGCACTGTGGCAACTTGTTAATAGGTTAGTTCCAGAAAAGATATAGAAACACCTCAAAGTGTAGACAAAGCAAAGCAAAGTAGATACTAAACAAGCATGGAACATCAAAATTATAGATACGTTTCTGACGTATCAAGCATCCCCAAGCTTAAATCCTGCTTGTCCTGAGTAGGTAAGTGATAAAAAGAATAATTTTTGAGGTGACATGAACCATCAAAACCAAGATCAAACCATTTGCAAGCATTGAAAGTTAGGATCAAAGAACTCTAAACATGTGCATAAAAGATGGAGTTCTAACAGTAAGACAAAGTAACTATGCATGCAACATGAAAGGCTACAAACAAAGATCATGAATAATATGCATTGAAAACGTTTGTTTGTTTCACATACAGAAAACATGGCATAGTGGCATTCAGCTTGTCCCTCATAGAGTAGCAAATAGATGCATAGGACACCTTCAAAGTTCACAAGGGTGACTAGAAACAAATACCACAAGAACAAGTAATATCACAATATGCATCAATCAATAAGTTTTGGGACACTGCACATAGAACTAAGAATGGCAACTATGCTCTCTTAATGGTGCCTAAAGGTAGAAGGTGGTGACTCAATAGTAGTGGAAGAAAGGCCCTTCATAAGGGAAGCAGGGATTTCAAGTTTCAAAAAGAGCTTTCAAAAATTATGGTACTTGTTAGCTTTCAGCCCTCATTGCCCCTATCATAAGCATCTTGACGTGATTAACGTTAAAGCGAACAAACTATGGAGTATATGCTTGACAAAGTATAATTTGGCAATCTCAAGTCCCTTGAATACGAGGGCTACACCTCATGCTACTCAACTTCAGTCACATGTAAGTTCTTGTCATTGTAAGTACATGCATATCATAGAGAACCGCCAACGGGGTACCCCTTGCACATGGTACAGGAGCTATCCCATAACCAAAATGACAAGGCAAGCAGAAAATGAGCATCTTAGCGATCTTTTTATTTACTATATGCATAGATTTTTATTGAGGATGCTTAATAGATAGCTCACTATGGTGATGTTGCAAGTTTCCACCATGATTAGGCATGTCTTAGGCTAGCGGCCCAGGCGTTTATCTAACATAAAATACATAACTCCATGGACTTACAAGCTCCCTCTTTATTTCACACCGGTGACATCCATAGACAAAAGAGCATGATATTACAACACAACTGTGCATGAAACAATAAAAACAAAGTGTTGAACTAACGAAAGTTATCTAACATACTAGGGATTTAATCGTAAATTTTTAGCTCAATCCAACTTACAGAGACTCCTCACGATTTTTTATGGTGGGGGACAAAAATCTGTTTTGGGACAGCAACTCCCCAAATCTTACTTTCCTCTCATTAGAGGTCATTCTTGGCACAAAAAGCAAACAAAAAGGATAAGGAGAGGTCATTACTGAAGTAATAACTTCCAAGACTCAAGGAAACTCTTGGGTTATCTCCCAACAAGTACTTTTCTTTAACGCCTTTAAGTTAGGCATAAGAAGCAAGAATAAACAAGTATTTTCAAATGAAGAAGCATTAACATCAAACCTTGCTTTCAAAGGAGGAGCAAAAAGCAACTTCTCTCTCTTCATAGGGAAGTGTTCAATACCTTTCTTGAATGGAAAATGATACTTAATGGTGCCTTCTTTCATATCAATGATGGCACCAATAGTTCTAAGAAAAGGTCTTCCCAAAGTAATAGGACAAGAAGCATTGTATTCAACATCCAATACATAGAAATCAACATCCAATACAGGGACATAAGCATTGTTAACCATAATGAGAACATCGTTGATACTCCCCATGAGTTTCTTCTTATCATTATCATCAAGTGGGACATCCAAATAATAATCTTCCAAAGGTGGAAAATCAAGCATTTCATAAATCTTCATAGGCATAATAGAGACACTAGAACCAAGATCACATAAAGCTTTGAGATCAAAGTCATTCACTTGCATATTAATAATGGGTTCCCAACTATCTTCTACTTTCCTAGGAATAGAAGCTTTGTGTTTTAACTTCTCTTCCTTAATCTTAACAAGAGCATCTGTAATGTGTTTGGTGAAAGCAACATGCATATCACTAGCATCAGGACTTCTAACAAGCTTTTGCAAGAACATAATCACTTCAGAAATATTGCAACCATCAATATCAAAATGAAACTTAGCATCACTAGTAGTAGACTCAATAGGCTTAGGCATAGTAGGAGGAGGAATAGGGACTACTTGTGATTTAGTGGTGATGGTGCACACACTATTATTTCTAACAATTTCAGCTTCCCTTTCCCACTTAGCATGAAGTTGAGCTAACAGCCTAACATTTTTATCAATAGTAACTTGTATGGCATGAGTGGGCAAAGGTACTTTCCATGGTTTCAGGTTTAGCAGCCATTTTATTAATCAAGGATGACTGAGCTTCAAACAAAGAGGATATGTTCTTCTCAACAGTTAAAAGTTTTTCCTCTATAGTCTTATTGAAAGTGGTTTGTTTACTAATAAAGTCTTTGAGCATGACTTCAAGTTCAAAGGGGGCACTTCTAGCATTGTTGTAAGAGTTTCCATAGGAATTGCCATTATTAGGAGGATAAGGCCTATAGTTGTACCACCAAAATTACTCCTATAAGCATTGTTGTTGAAATTGTTGTTTCTAATTAAGTTCACATCAACTTGCTCTTCTTGAGCAACCAATGTAGGGGTTCGTAGCATGGAAAACAAAAATTTTCTATCGCATACAAACATACAAGCCAAGATCTATCTACTAGATTGTAGCAACGAGTCGATGGAATAACTTACCCTCGAAGATTCCAAAGTGTTTAACGAGAGCGGATTCTCGTGGGTGATGTAGTCGTACTCTTTCCGATCTCAAGATCGTGTAGACGATCCTTCCGGCGCTGCGTTCCGGCAGCGCTCCCGCAGTCGGTCACACGTTCGGTACTCGACGAAGACCTTCCTCTCCCTTGTTCCAGCAGGCAACGGAGGTTGTTGCACTCTCCTCACGATTCCGGCAGCACAACGGCGTGGTACCGGAAGTAGAGGGGAGATCCCGCAGGGCTTCGCCTTAAGCCGGAGCGAGTATGGTGGATTATGAGAGAGGGCTATTAGTGGTCTAGAGATTAGACACACCAATTAGAAGGCTCTAAACCACAGGCTAAAGCAATTAGAAGCTCTAAACCTGAGATTAGAGGTGGAAACTTGTGTGTCTCAAGGAGGAGCCCTGCCCCTCCTTTTATGGGTGGAGGGGCCTTGGCGCGCCAGGGGAGGGAGGGAGTCCCTCCCCAACTCGGCCTAGGGCTGGGCGCCGGCCTGGAGGAGTGGGACTCCTCCTCCAAGTTGGTTCCAACTCCTCTTGCTTGTTTCCCACAGTTTCCTGTTTCCCACAGTTTCCTGTTTTAGCCGTTTGACTTTCAAACTGGCAATTTGACTTTCATGTTTTTGGAACAGCAAGAACACTTAGTACATGATGCAATCATTCAATGACACACTCATGTACCCTCCCCCCCGGAGTGCCGGACAATCCGGAACCTTCTAGAACATTCCCGATGAAAACACCGGAATCATTCCTGAACTCCGAAACGGGACTTTCCTTATATGAATATTATTCTCCGGACCATTCCGGATCACCTCGTGATATCCCGGATCCCATCCGAGACTCCGAACAACATTCGGTCTCTTTCTCATAATACCATAACTACTCAAAACAACGTCGAATCCTTAAGTGTGTCTCCCTACGGTTCGTGAATTATGCGAACATGATCGAGACACTTCTCCGAACAATAACCAATAGAGGAATCTGGAAATTCATATGGCTCCCACATATTTCTACGATTACTTTGCGATCGAATGAACCACTTACATACGATACCAATTTCCCTTTGTCTCACGATATGTTACTTATCCGAGGTTATGATCGTCGGTATCTCTGCATACCTAGTTCAACCTCGTTACTGATAAGTACTCTTTTCTCGTTCCCGTGATATGTGATCCCTTGTGACCAAGTCACATGCTTGCAAGCCAATTGGATGACATTCCACCGAGAGGGCCCAGAGTATATCTATCCGTCATGTGGATGGACAAATCCCACTCTTGATCCATGTGTTTCAACCAATACTTTCCGAACACTTAATGCCACCTTTATAGCCACCCAGTTACGGTGTGGTGTTTGATGTCATCAAAGCATCCATCTGGTAAAGGTGATATGCATGATCTCATGGTCGAAGGAATTAGGTTACTATGTATCAGAAAGCATATAGCAATTGAACTATTGAAATGACTTGATCTTTATGCTACGCTTATCAATAGGAGTATGTCCACCATATCATTCTCCTAACGATATGATCTTGTTGTTGATAACATCTCAATGTTCATGATATGGAAACCACAATCATTTAATCAACCAACAAGCTAGTGAAGTATAGAGGCTATACTAGGGACTTCAATTTAAGTTTACAATTCACACAAGTATTAATGTTTCCTTGTTAATACTATTATAGCATGAATATAAAGATTTATCATAAACACAAAGATATAATAATAACTATATTTATTATTGTCTCTAGGGCATATCTCCAACAGTCTCCCACTTGCACTAGAGTCATCTAATCTAGATTACATGGTAATATACCGAACACCCATGGCAGTTTGGTGTTGGTCATGTTTTGCCCTCGGGAGAGGTTTAGTCAACGGATCCGCCACATTCAGATCTGTGTGTACTTTGCAAATCTTTATATCCCCATCCTGGATATGTTCTCGAATAGCGTGAAAACGTAGCTTGATATGCTTCAGCTTCTTGTGTGACCTTGGTTCTTGCGCATTGGCTATGGCGCCCATGTTATCACAGTAGATAGACATTGGGTCCAGCGCACTAGGAACCACACCCAGCTCTGTAATGAACTCTTTCATCCATATCGCTTCTTGTGAAGCCTCCGAAGCAGCCATGTATTCCGATTCAGTTGAAGATCTCGCCACAACGCTTTGCTTTGCACTCCTCCAGCTAACTGCTGCACCATTCAAAATAAATACGTATCCAGATTGTGATTTAGAATCATCCGGATCGGTGTTCCAACTAGCATCGGTGTAACCATTAACAACGAGCTGTTCATCACCTCCATAAGAAAGAACCATATCCTTAGTTCTTCTCAAGTACTTAAGGATGTTTTTGACCGCTGTCCAATGATCCACTCCTGGATCACTTTGATATCTGCTAGTTAAACTAACAGCATATGCAATGTCGGGTCTAGTACATAGCATGGCATACATTAGAGATCCTATGGCTGAGGCATAGGGAGTCTTACTCATCCTTTCTCTATCTTCTGCCGATGTTGGACTTTGAGTTTTACTCAAGGTCGTATTGGGCAACATGGGCAAGAACCCTTTCTTGCTTTCTTCCATTCCAAACTTCTTTAGAACTTTGTCCAAATATGTACTCTGTGACAATGATATTTGGCGTTTCGATCTATCTCTATAAATCTTTATGCCTAATATGTAAGCTGCTTCGCCAAGATCCTTCATTGAAAAACTATTATTCAAATATTCCTTGACACTATTAAGAAGGTCTACATCATTCCCAATCAACAATATGTCATCCACATATAGTATTAAGAATGCTACAGAGCTCCCACTCACTTTCTTGTAAATACAAGCTTCTCCATAAGTTTGTATAAAACCAAAACTTTTGATTACCTTATCAAAACGTTGATTCCAACTTCGGGATGCTTGCTTCAATCCATAGATGGACCGTTGAAGTTTGCATACCTTGTTAGCATCTTTAGGATCGACAAAACCTTTGTGTTGCATCATATACAACTCTTCATCAATATCTCCATTGAGGAATGCTGTTTTGACATCCATCTGCCATATCTCATAATCATAATATGCAGCGATTGCTAACATAATCCTCACAAACTTTAGCTTCGCTACCGGTGAGAAAGTCTCATCGTAGTCAACTCCTTGAATTTGTCGAAACCCTTTTGCGACAAGTCGAGCTTTATAGACAGTAACATTACCATCAGCATCTGTTTTCTTCTTGAAAATCCATTTGTTCTCGACAGCCTTCCGGCCATCCGGTAAGTCCACCAAAGTCCATACTTGGTTTTCGTACATGGATCCAATCTCGGATTTCATGGCTTCTTGCCATTTATTGGAATCTGGGCTCATCATCGCTTCCTCATATGTCTCGGGGTCATCGGTGTTGTACACCAACATGACACTCATAACGGAATCATACCAATCTGGAGTGGTACGAGTTCTCGTTGACCTCCGAGGCTCTGTAGCAACTTCAACCGAAGTTTCATGATCACCATCATTAGCTCCCTCTCTAATTGGTGCAGGCACCACAGGAACTTCTTCCGGTGCTGCGCTACTCGCAATTTCGAGAGAAGGTTCGACAACCTCGTCGAGTTCTACTTTCCTTCCAGTCACTTCTTTCGAGAGAAATTCCTTCTCTAGAAAGGATCCATTCTTGGCAACGAAGATTTTGCCTTCGGATCTATGATAGAAGGTATACCCAATAGTTTCCTTCGGGTATCCTATGAAGACGCATTTTTCCGCTTTGGGTTCAAGCTTGTCCGGCTGTAACTTCTTTACATAGGCTTCGCATCCCCAAACTTTAAGGAACGACAATTTAGGTTTCTTCCCAAACCATAATTCATACGGTGTCGTTTCAACGGATTTAGACGGTGCCCTATTTAAAGTGAATGCGGCTGTTTCTAATGCATAACCCCAAAATGATAGCGGTAAATCTGTAAGTGACATCATAGAACGAACCATATCTAAAAGAGTTCGATTACGACGTTCGGACACACCATTACGCTGTGGTGTTCCCGGCGGTGTCAATTGTGAAAGTATTCCGCACTTCTTTAAATGCTCGCCAAACTCGTAACTTAGATATTCACCTCCACGATCAGAACGTAGAAACTTAATCTTCTTGTTACGTTGATTCTCTACCTCACTTTGAAACTCCTTAAACTTCTCGAAAGTTTCGGACTTATGTTTCATGAAATAGATATACCCATATCTACTCAAGTCATCTGTGAAGGTAAGAACATAACGATAACCACCGCGTGATGCTACACTCATTGGACCACATACATCGGTATGTATGATTTCCAATAAGTCCGTAGCTCGCTCCATCATACCAGAAAATGGAGTCTTAGTCATTTTTCCCATCAGACATGCTTCGCATCTATCAAGTGATTCAAAATCAAGTGATTCAAGAAGTCCATCGGAATGGAGTTTCTTCATACGTTTCACTCCGATGTGACCAAGACGACAGTGCCACATATAGGTCGAATTATCGCTTGATTTCAAACGTTTAGCCTCAATATTGTTGATATGTGTATTTCCACTATCGAGATTCAATAAGAATAGACCATCTATCAAAGGTGCATGTGCATAAAACATATTACTCATATAAATCGAACAACCATTATTCTTGGACTTAAACAAGTAACCGTCTCGCAATAAACAAGATCCCGATATAATGTTCATGCTCAACGCAGGCACCAAATAACAATTATTTAAGTATAAAACTAATCCCGATGGTAGATGAAGAGGTAGCGTGCCGACCGCGATCACATTAACCTTTGATCCGTTTCCCACGCGCGTCGTCACCTCATTCTTCGCTAGCTTCCGTTTATTCTGCAGCACCTGTTTCGAGTTACAAATATGAGCAACCGAACCAGTATCAAATACCCAGGCACTACTACGAATACTAGTGAGATACACATCAATAACATGTATATCAGATATACCTTTCTTCTTGATGTTGCCGTTCTTCAAATCCGCCAAGTACTTTGGGCAATTCCGCTTCCAGTGACCTTCTCCCTTGTAGTAAAAGCACTCAGTATCAGGCTTAGGTCCATCCTTGGTCTTCTTCGCCGGTGTGGTAACTTTCTTACCACCCTTCTTGAAGTGTCCCTTTTGCTTAGACTTGCCTTTCTTGAATTTGGTGGTCTTATTGACCAACAACACTTGGTGCTCTTTCTTGATCTCCACTTCTGCAGATTTCAACATGGCAAAGAGTTCTAGCAACGTCTTGTTCATGCTCTGCATGTTGTAGTTCATCACAAAGTTCTTGTAACTTGGTGGTAGTGATTGGAGGACACGGTAAATCCCCAAAGCATTAGGAATCACTATACCCAAGCTTTGAAGTTTGTTTGCGTGCCCAGACATCTTAAGCACATGCTCACTGACGGAGCTGCCTTCTTCCATCTTGCAGTTAAAGAACTTTTCAGAAGCCTCATAACTTTCAATTGCCGCATGAGTCTCAAAAATCAATTTGAGATCCTCGACAATATCATATGGGTCTGAATCCTCAAACCTTTTCTGAAGCTCCGATTCCAAACCATACAAGATAGCACACTGAACTATGGAGCACTGATTCTTCCGAGCGAGGTAAACATTCTTTACTTCATCGGGAGCATCAGCTGCAGGTGGGTCACCCAGCGGTGCATCCAGCACATAGGTCAAATTACCAGTTGTGAGGACAATCCTCAAATTGCGGAACCAATCCGCGAAGTTGCTTCCATTGTTTTTTTTTCAACTTTTCTTTCTCTAGGAACGCATTAAAATTGATGGTAGGGGCTGCCATTGATCTACAACATATTTGCAATAGTTTAGACTAAGTTTATGACAAATTGAGTTCAAATTAATAAAGAAATTAAACTAGGTGAACTCCCACTCAAAACAATATCCCTCACATTGTTTTAGTGATCACACGAACCAAATCCACTATATCAACACCGATCATCACGAGAGTTGATATAGTTTAAATGGCGAACAATCGTCATGTTCATCATATCTACTATATGATTCATGCTTTACCTTTCGGTGATCCGTGTTCCTGAGACCATGTCTGTACATGCTAGGCTCGTCAAGATCAAACCTTAGCTACCGCATAAGCAAATCTGGCTTGCTTACGTTGTATACACTTGTGGAATCTAACACACCCGATCATCACGTGGTGCTTCGAAACAACAAGCATTAGCAACGGTGCATACTAAGGGTGAACACTTTCGAACTTGAAATTCATGTGCATGAGGGATCATCTTATAATGCTACCGTCGTCTACTAAGCAATACAAGATGCATAAAGGATTAACATCACATGCAATTCATAATATGTGATATGATATGGCCTTTCTTCTTTGTGCTTCTGATCTCCATCTTCAAGCACGAACATGATCTCCATCATCACCGGCATTGCATCAAGGTCAATGACGCTTCTCCATGGTTGTCGTCCACCAGCTTCAACTATTACAACTACTTTGAATAGACACGCGGGTCTTAACATAAATTAAAGACAACCATATGGCTCCTGCCGGTTGCCAACTTACAATAAGGAACATTGCATACATCAAATATAATCACAATCATGGCCATATCACATCACTGCACACCCCTGCAAAACAAAGTTAGACGCCTCTACTTTCTTTGCATATTTTACGTGGTTTGGGGCTTTCAATAAGTGTCGTTCTAACTTACGAACAAGAACCACAACATTGATACTATCATTGTTGATCACCCGTTGTAAATTGGATCTTAACTATGCTAGGAGAAACAGGCACCCGCAAAGCCACTTATGCAATACAAGTTGCATGTCAAGCGTGGAGAAAGTCTCATGAACGATGTCATGTAAGGTTAGCCCGGGCCGCTTCATCCCAACATACCGCAAGATGCAAAGTACACAAGAAGAAATCGACAATAAAAGCATCAACGCCCACAATGACCATTGTGTTCTACTCGTGCAACAGATCTACATATAGACACGGCTCTGATACCACTGTAGGGGTTCGTAGCATGGAAAACAAAAATTTTCTATCGCATACAAACATACAAGCCAAGATCTGTCTACTAGATTGTAGCAACGAGTCGATGGAATAACTTACCCTCGAAGATTCCAAAGTGTTTAACGAGAGCGGATTCTCGTGGGTGATGTAGTCGTACTCTTTCCGATCTCAAGATCGTGTAGACGATCCTTCCGGCGCTGCGTTCCGGCAGCGCTCCCGCAGTCGGTCACACGTTCGGTACTCGACGAAGACCTTCCTCTCCCTTGTTCCAGCAGGCAGCGGAGGTTGTAGCACTCTCCTCGCGATTCCGGCAGCACAACGGCGTGGTACCGGAAGTAGAGGGGAGATCCCGCAGGGCTTCGCCTTAAGCCGGAGCGAGTATGGTGGATTATGAGAGAGGGCTATTAGTGGTCTAGAGATTAGACACACCAATTAGAAGGCTCTAAACCGCAGGCTAAAGCAATTAGAAGCTCTAAACCAAACGGCTCTAAACCTGAGATTAGAGGTGGAAACTTGTGTGTCTCAAGGAGGAGCCCTGCCCCTCCTTTTATGGGTGGAGGGGCCTTGGCGCGCCAGGGGAGGGAGGGAGTCCCTCCCCAACTCGGCCTAGGGCTGGGCGCCGGCCTGGAGGAGTGGGACTCCTCCTCCAAGTTGGTTCCAACTCCTCTTGCTTGTTTCCCACAGTTTCCTGTTTCCCACAGTTTCCTGTTTTAGCCGTTTGACTTTCAAACTGGCAATTTGACTTTCATGTTTTTGGAACAGCAAGAACACTTAGTACATGATGCAATCATTCAATGACACACTCATGTACCCTCCCCCCCCGGAGTGCCGGACAATCCGAAACCTTCTAGAACATTCCCGATGAAAACACCGGAATCATTCCCGAACTCCGAAACGGGACTTTCCTTATATGAATCTTATTCTCCGGACCATTCCGGATCACCTCGTGATATCCCGGATCCCATCCGAGACTCCGAACAACATTCGGTCTCTTTCTCATAATACCATAACTACTCAAAACAACGTCGAATCCTTAAGTGTGTCTCCCTACGGTTCGTGAATTATGCGGACATGATCGAGACACTTCTCCGAACAATAACCAATAGAGGAATCTGGAAATTCATATGGCTCCCACATATTTCTACGATTACTTTGCGATCGAATGAACCACTTACATACGATACCAATTTCCCTTTGTCTCACGATATGTTACTTATCCGAGGTTATGATCGTCGGTATCTCTGCATACCTAGTTCAACCTCGTTACTGATAAGTACTCTTTTCTCGTTCCCGTGATATGTGATCCCTTGTGACCAAGTCACATGCTTGCAAGCCAATTGGATGACATTCCACCGAGAGGGCCCAGAGTATATCTATCCGTCATGTGGATGGACAAATCCCACTCTTGATCCATGTGTTTCAACCAATACTTTCCGAACACTTAATGCCACCTTTATAGCCACCCAGTTACGGTGTGGTGTTTGATGTCATCAAAGCATCCATCTGGTAAAGGTGATATGCATGATCTCATGGTCGAAGGAATTAGGTTACTATGTATCAGAAAGCATATAGCAATTGAACTATTGAAATGACTTGATCTTTATGCTACGCTTATCAATAGGAGTATGTCCACCATATCATTCTCCTAATGATATGATCTTGTTGTTGATAACATCTCAATGTTCATGATATGGAAACCACAATCATTTAATCAACCAACAAGCTAGTGAAGTATAGAGGCTATACTAGGGACTTCAATTTAAGTTTACAATTCACACAAGTATTAATGTTTCCTTGTTAATACTATTATAGCATGAATATAAACATTTATCATAAACACAAAGATATAATAATAACTATATTTATTATTGCCTCTAGGGCATATCTCCAACAACCAAAGAGGCTAAGGGAACACTATTAGGATCTCGAGGAGCTTTCCCATTAACAAGCATAGTGATGACCCACAAGTATAGGGGATCGCAATAGTCTTCGCGGGTAGCATTACCCAATTTATTGATTCAACACAAGGGGGGCCAAAGAATACTTGCAAGCATTAACAACTGAGTTGTCAGTTCAGATGCACCTAGAAATAGTTCTTGCCCACAAAAGTTTTATCAGTAGTAACAGTTTGGTAGTAGCAACAGCAGCGGTAAAACAGTAGCAATAGTAACAGTAACGGTAAACAGTGGGATTCGAGTGCGGTAGGCATAGGGATGGATGGACGGGCGTTGCATGGACGAGTCTAAACATGTAACTTCAATATCTAGGGCATTGCAGATAAATAATAACAAGCATACAAGTACTAAACAATCCTAGGCATGTGCTCCAAATATAGTCATACGTGCTCGCAATGAGAACTTGCACAACATCTTCTGTCCAGCCAGCCCGTGGCAGCGGGGCCTCTAGGAAACTACTGGCAATTAAGGTGCTCCTTTTAATAGAGCACCGGAGCAAAGCATTAACACCCCATCAACACATGTGATCCTCACACCACAGCCATCCTCTTCGGTTGTCCCAATTATTGTCACTTTGGGGCTTTTGGATCCGGACAATGATATGTGTACACAACTTGTAAATAAGATCACAAACAATACTATCATAATGATTCAGTAATAAGTTCAGATCTGAGATCATGGCACTCGGGCCCTAGTGACAAGCATTAAGCGCAACAAGTTGCAACAAAGTCAAATAGCACTAATAGAGATACTAGGCACTATGCCCTAACTATCTTATTCGATTACATGATAGAACTCATCCAATCCCTACCATCCCCAAGCCTATAGCGAGGGATTACTCACTCATGGATGAGGGAAACATCGGTGGTCGATGGAGATGCGTTGGTGATGACGATGGAGATGATCCTCTCCAAATTCCCCGTCCTGGCAGGGTGCCAGAACGGAGTTTCTGGATTCGAATCTTGGTTTCTGGTGGCAACGGCGGAGCTGAACTCTTTTTGGAAAACTATCGACCCCTCCTCGGTTTTTAGGTCGAAATGCAACTTATAGGCGCAGAGGGAGGCCGAGGGGGTGCGTGGGGTGGCTGTACCCCCTAGGCGCGACCAGTGGTGGGCCTGCGCCTGGCATGGGTGTGGGCCCCCTAGGCTCCTTCTTTGTCTCGTCTTCTGGCTCCTTGGATCTTCTGGTGAAATATAATTTTTGGCATATTTTCTGGGATTTTTCCTGATAGTTCATTTTCTGCATAAAAACAAGACACTAAGGTAATTCTGCTGAAAACAGCGTCAGTCCGTGTTAGTTGTATCCAAATCACACAAGTTTAGAGAAGAAACAATAGCAAAGTGTTCGAGAAAGTAGATACGTTTTGGACGTATCAACTCCCCCCCCCCAAGCTTAGGTTATTGCTTGTCCTCAAGCAATTCAGTTGAAAACTGAGTGCGATAAAAGAACTTTCACAAACACTTTGCTTCATATGATGTAAATATTCTCAGCACAGGAGTAGATGCTTAGACAATTCATAATAAAGAGTATGCAACTAAGTCTACTCAATAGTCATTGCAAGCTATGAAGAAAAACCAACTCAATAATAATAAGTAGCATGGAGCATAAACATAAGTAACATTGCAATGCTCATATAAGGTATGATAGAGTGGTATCTCTCTTACCTTTGTTTGTAGATCACAATATAAATGCCAAGGCACCTCTGAAGTTCAAGTGAAGACTAGAAGTAAAGATATCCGAGATACAAGCATCAAAGTCATGACATAATTAACCAAGTTTTGGAAAAAAACACAAGAATGACAACTATGCTCTCAAGAAGGTGCTCATAGAATAAGTGGTGACTCAATAAGGTGGTGAAAACGGTTTTGGAAAGTTTGAAAGGCTTCCAAATGCTGAAAGGAAGGTACTCATTAGCTTTGAGCTCTCATTGCCCCTATCATAGGCATCTTCATGTGGTTAAGGTGAAAGTGAGGTCCACTCTGAATCATATGCTTGACAGACCATAGACTGGAAATCCCAAGTCCCTTGAGTACGAGGGCTGCTCCGCATGCTACTCAAGTTTGGTCACCTGAAAGTTCTTGTCATTGTAAATACATGCATATCATCGAGAACCGCCAACGGGGTACCCCTTGCACATGGTACAGGAGCATTCCCATAACCAAAATGACAAGGCAAGAACAAATGAGCATCTCAGCAATCTTTTTATTTACCATATGCATAGCTTTTTATTGAGGATGCTTCATAAATGCTCATTATCGTGATGCTACAAGTTTCCACCATGATTAGGCATGGCTTAGGCTAGCGGCCCAGGCGTTTCTCTAACACAATGTATAGACTCCATAAACTCACAACCTCTGCTTTTATTTCACATCATCGACATCCGTAAACAAAAGAGCAAGGTATCAACTGGATAGGATATCCAACAAGTGTTGAAAGCGTTCCCCGTGACAACACGGTTCTGCTGACTCCCAGCATATAACTTTCATGGACAGGTCACAATGGTTCAGGATTATTAAGCGCAAGGAATAAAGTGTGCCATCAAGTTCGTGAGATATTTACTAACTGACTTTCTCAAAACAGACAAACATTTTATTTTGGAAGAAAACACGGCATATAGAATATGCACTGAAGTAGCAAATGATGCTAATAGGTAGGTATGGTGGACACAACTGGCAATATTGGTTTTGGGGAGTTGGAAGCACAGGTAGAGCACATACCCAGTGCAAGTGAATGCTAGCAATAGAGAGGGAGCGACAAACGAGAGAGCAATAGCTATCATAATCATGCTTGCAACAAAACAGGACTAATTATAGCATGAAAGTGATACAACAACTTTGAGGCAAAATAAATCATCGAGGCTTACTGACTATTGATTAGTCATATGCATGCGTGAGCATGTGCCAAGTCGATTCACATGAACAGTCAGAGGAGGATACCACAATATCATACCAAAATATGAATAAAACAATGCAAGCAAACATTCATATGACAAGCTACAAACTATTAGCAAGCTGGAGCTAATCATAGACAAGCAAGAACTACTAAGCATCCATAATGACATACACCTTACATAAACAGGCTAAGCATGCTCACAATAATGAGTATATGTACAAAAATGAAACAAATAGAGTTCGTTACCAGCCTCTTACCACACCTCAAGTTATCTTAATCTTCATTATTGCCCTTCACTTGTGTGACTTGAATAATAACATGAAACCAAACTCCACTGTGGACGGCTGAACCCTGCAAAGAACTCACAAAACCAGAGAAGAACAACAAATATTTTTGGTGTTTTTGATTTTTAGAAACAAGCAAACAAAGCAAAACCAAACAAAGAAAAAGGCAAACCAAACAAGAAGCAAACAAAGCAAAACAAACAAAGCAAAATATTTTTGGATTTTTCTTTTTTTAAGGCAAACCAAAGCAAAGAAACAAAGAAACAAACCAAGAGAAACAACGGAAATATTTTTGGTATTTTTGTGTTTTTAGAAAGAAGCAACAAAAACCAAAAAGAAAGCGAAATAATGGATATACAAAGAACCGACTGAACACGATATATAAATGAGTGTGATGTTGGTATACCTCCCCCCAAGCTTAGGCTTTTGGCCTAAGTGGGGCTCAATAGCGCGGTTAGTAACCCCATGCTGGTGGGTCATCATAGTAATGATCATAGTTAGGCGCTTGCGATGAAGAAGAAGACGCGTGAATGTTCCATAGGTTTTTTGATTTTCTCTTCAAACACTTCATGTCCTAACTCAAGATAAACACTATAAAGCTCTCTAATTTTGTTGTTGTTTTCCATTAAGCCTAACTAGTGAAAACAAGAAACAAAAAGACAAAACTGCAGAATCTAAAGGAAATAACTTCGAGCACTCACACCGGAGGATGTGAGTACCTTTTACCTTACCTCCCCGGCAACGGCGCCAGAAAAGAGCTTGATGTCTACGCACTTCTATTCTTGTAGACAGTTGTTGGGCCTCCAAGTGCAGAGGTTTGTAGAACAGCAGCAAGTTTACCTTAAGTGGATTACCCAAGGTTTATCAAACTCAGGGAGGAAGTGGTCAAAGGTATTCCCTCTCAAGCAACCCTGCAATCAAGATACAATAAGTCTCTTGTGTCCCCAACACACCCAATATAGGTGCACTAGTTCGGCGAAGAGATAGTGAAATACAAGTCGTAACGGTGCCAGAAAAGAGCTTGACGGTGAGGTAAAGACTAAAGGAAACAAGAAGGACGCAAGCAAACATGCAACAGATCTAGTAGAAAATGGTGTTTCAATGCTTAGAAACAAGGCCTAGGGATCATACTTTCACTAGTGAACACTCTCTCATATAAATATCCTCTGTTCATGATACTACTCTTAACTACTCTCCGGTTGGACACTCTAATCCAAGGTAGGGCTATAACATCACACCTGAAAGTCCGCCTTCCCCAATCTAGATAACCCCACACTGTCACCTTGAGCGCTAGATGGTTCCAACAAACACCACAATTTCATAGAGACATCCAACTCCAAATATAACTCATAACAAATATTCAATATAGCCAAAGTGCCACACACCGTATGCCCGCTGTCACTTTCACACACGTGGGGAAAAGCATAGATCTATTAAAGCACAAAGAGTATTTATGTAGACTCAAACCTAAGTGCCACCATGGCGTGCACGCTATCACTTTCACACACATGGGGAGAGCAGAGATCTATTGAAGCACTTGAGTAGCAAGGTAGATCTACTTGATTACAAAGCTCATGACCACAACAAGATCATGCATAGAGAGAGAGGTGAACACATAGCTATCGGTAGAGCCCTTAGCCTCGAGGAAGAACTACTCCCTCCTCATCATGGGAATCAACAACGGTGATGAAGATGGCGATGGCGATGGAGATCGATGGATATGGATCCGGGGGCACTTCCCCGTCCCGGCAGGGTGCCGGAACAGAGACTTTCTGTCCCCCGAATCTCCCCTTCGGTGGCGGCGGCGCTACGGAGGTTTTTGTGGCTTTCTTCTGGATTGCCTAGGGTTTTTGGGTCGGAGGCTTCATATAGGCGCAGGAATCAAGGTCGGTGGGGGGTCCAGGGGGGCCACACCCCCTCCAGGCGCCTCTAGGGCTTGTCCGCGCCTAGGGGGTTTGGCCACCCTATGGCCCCCCCCTCCGGCTCTGCTTCGTGGTTCCGTGTTGCTCTGGGAAAATAATAACTTTGGTTTTTGTCCCGTCCAATTCCGAGAATATTGATTTTCTACATTTCTGGAACCAAAAACAGAAGAAAACTGGCAACTGGCACTGTGGCAACTTGTTAATAGGTTAGTTCCAGAAAATATATAAAAATACCTCAAAGTATAGACAAAGCAAAGCAAAGTAGATACAAAACAAGCATGGAACATCAAAAATTATAGATACGTTTCCGACGTATCAAGCATCCCTAAGCTTAACTCCTGCTCGTCCTCGAGTAGGTAAGTGATAAAAAGAATAATTTTTGAGGTGACATGCACCATCAAAACCAATACCAAACCATTTGCAAGCATTGAAAGTTGGGATCAAAGAACTCTAAACATGAGCATGAAAGATGGAGTTCTAACAGTAATACAAAGTAACTATGCATGCAACATGAAAGGCTACAAACAAAGATCATGAATAAAAATGCATTGAAAGATGTTTGTTTGTTTCACATACAAAAACATGACATAGTGGAATTCAGCTTGTCCCTCATGGAGTAGCAAATAGATGCATAGGACACCTTCATAGTTCACAAGGGTGACTAGAAACAAATAGCACAAGAACAAGTATGCTTTGGGACACTGCACACAGAATGACAACTATGCTCTCTTAATGGTGCCTAAAGGTAGAAGGTGGAGACTCAATAATGGTGGAAGAAAGGCCTTTTATAAAGGAAGCAGTGATTTCAAGTTTCAAAAAGAGCTTCCAAAAATTATGGTACTTGTTAGCTTTCAGCCCTCATTGCCCCTATCATAAGCATCTTGAAGTGATTAAGGTTAAAGTGAACAAAGATGGAGTATATGCTTGACGAAGTATAAGTTGGCAATCTCAGGTCCCTTGAATACGAGGGCCACACCTCATGCTACTCAACTTTAGTCACTTGTAAGTTCTTGTCATTGTAAGTATTTGCATATTATTGAGAACCGCCAACGGGGTACCCCTTGCACATGGTACATGAGCTATCCCATAACCAAAATGACAAGGCAAGCAGACAATGAGCATCTCAGCAATCTTCTTATTTACCATGGGAATATGGTGCTTTTTTCTCTCTTTCCTCTTTTCTCAATGTGTCTCTTTTTTATAAGAAGAATGCTTCATAGATGTCACTATGGTGATGCTACAAGTTTCCACCATGATTAGGCATGGCTTAGGCTAGCGGCCCAGGCATTTCTCTAACACAAAATACTTACTCCATGGACTTACAAGTTTCCTCTTTATTTCACACCGGTGATATCCATAGACAAAAGAGCATGATATCAACTGAGTACAAAGTACAAATGCAATGTTGAAAACGTTCCCCGTGATAGCACGGTTCTGCTAATTCCAACGTATAAGTGCAAGCATATACAACATAGATGACACAATTGTTCAAATTTATTAGGGGCAAAGAATATAAAGTGTGCCATCAAGTTTGTGAGGGCTTTAATCACTTAGCTATGTTCATTCTTGAATTGAAATATAGCTTGATAGCTAGATCAATGATGTTGTTCTGAGATTTAGTTGGATCCTTATACTTTTCTGATTGTTTTTAGAGTTTAAAACCTCAATGATGGATTCACCCCACTTGGGTGCTTTCTGAGAGTTTGAATAAGAGACAGATCATGTATGCTTGTCTAATCTTAGACAGATAGATCATGTGATGGTCTATTTATTCACCACTGTCACTTGATGTGGGGTTTCCTGTGGTTGATCTTGATCTGATGCTCCCCTGGTATTTCCAGCTCCTGGCTTGTCCTTGATCTAGCCCTTCTCCTCCTGGTCCTGATGGCTTGATCTTGGGCTTGCTATCCACCTGATCCACCCCTCCTTATGTCACCATTTTGGTGGTGTGATCCAAGGTTTTGTTTGGTGTGATTTAGCTTGGCTTTGGCTGGTTTTAGCTGCTGGCTGCTGTTCTTGGTGTGTATGAACAAGAAAGTGAGGTGGGGTTGTATTCCCACGGCTGTGCTGATGGTTTTGTTTGGTTGTGATGTTGCTGTGGTGCTGACAGCACACACCATGCAGTTTGGTGTGTGTGCTGCTTGTGTGCCTGCTGCACAGACTGTGGATATGTTCTGGTTGTGAAGTTACCTTTATCTCGTTACTTTTACTTGACTGGTGAAATTTGCCCCTCCTTGCTGTTTATTTGACTTATGGCTTAAAATTATGAAAGATATATTCTATCATATTGGTGAAATTTGCCCATTTTTAAAAGATTACTCAATGATGAACCTTGATTAGTGCACTTCACTGTCAAGTCTAAGAGTAATGTTCTTTTAACCTTAACTTTACTTCTTTTGTTTATGTTTATTTTGAAGGTATCAGATTTGAAGATCAAGACTTTAGTTTAGCCTTTTCTTTTTATTTCTTTAAAATAGTCACTTGTAATAACTCTCATATTCAATTGTAATCTTTAATTTATTCTTTTTTACTATTTATTTTATTATTTTATAATAAAGATTATACTATCATCAATAAAGAAATATTATTCTTTATTTATTTACTATTATAAAGATTGTGAATGGTTTTCATAAGTTACATTTTTGTAACTTATTTATTGAATACAATATGAAATGGAGATTCTTATTCTTAATTGCTTTCTTTAAATAAAGTTTGAGTTATTATTGGTTAACTCTTAATTAAATCAAATACTCAAACATCATTAAAAAATCCTTTTGAATTATAATTGAAACACTCAAGTTTTTAAATTCAAATTTCATTTCCCAAAACACATAAGTCTACCAAGATCATATCAAAGTCTATAACAATCATCCTTCAAGACTATACCTAATCTCAAAGTATGAAAGAAACTTTGATCACTTTAGGTTTTTATTTGGCGAAAAATTTACCCACATTTTTACAGATGAATGCATGCAACATCTTAAATTCCTAAATCTACCCTTCGTTAGTTCCTAAATGTTGGGATGTTACACGCGCCCTCGCCACCAAGTGGCCATCTTCGTATGGCGAGGCCGCGGCTGCACATGCCAAAGCCCGAGCTGGCGGACTCGGCCGTCCTCGGCGACGAGGACACGTTCATCCTCAAGATATCCATGGAGGCGCCCCTCCACGACGTGTCACCGATGCCGGCGTCGGACGCATGCGCCTGGTACAGGGAAGACTAAGAGCGGGAGGAGGCCGACCGCATCCGGCGTCTGTAGGGGCAGGCCAAGCATCAGGTCTCGCGCGGTGCTCGCCGACAGCATGCCTACCAGGGCGCGCCGCTTATCGTCCTCGATGATGACGCCGAGGAAGCTGGGACCTCATCGCAGCTATGGTGCTGCGGCAACGCCGGCCAGGGCACCCCCCGACCACCGCAACCGGAGACGTGAACATGATGTGCACGCATGTTTCCGACGTTATACACAATGGGCACAGTCCCGTTGCCCAGGCCATTACGTTTCGAGACCTCTACTCCTAAAAGAAGGCGATCCCGTAGCAGCTGCCACAGAAAGGTCATCAAGCTCAGGGGGAGGGGGTCTTCCAAAGGGGGAGTCTTCCACCCTAGCTATGGTCCCTGGAAGAGGGTCCTGTAGGACGAATTAACTGAAAAGGCTCCTGAAGGAGACTGTCGCCAAGTTATCCCTGACGAGGGCAGGGTGCCCTGCTGTCTATGAAAGTTAGAGGCCTCGGCGAGGCTAAAGGTCCACTGGAACGGGATGTTCCAGTTACCTCCTTGTCCCGCCGCGGCCACCAACATCGTGGGAGTTGCGCAAATGGCGAATAGGGACAGCAACCCCTGGCATAGGGGGAGGCCTCTAGCGAAGGGTCCAGCCAAAAGAGGACTTTCGCTCGTTGTCTATGGCGAAAAGTGCCCCACGCCAGATGTCATGTTTGATGTCCTGGATGACTCACCAAAACCGGGAGTTCTCCCAACACTCACATGCCAACAAGAGGGGGGGCCAGAGATATTTGGGCTTAATGAGTTGAAGCCACGACCCATCATCATCCTAGAGGATCCCTCACATCCATTTAAGCACCAAGGCTACATTTAAGCGGCGTGAATGGAGACTCCCTATGCCCCCAAGAATCCTGGGAGCAAAGATGTTAGCCTATTTCACTATATATGATATTTCCGGTGTAAATCCCTAACTACCAAAAGAACCGGGAGAACTTTTTAGCCAACTCGATCTGGTATCCATCCGAGCGGGCTGGCTGCTATGTGGGCCATGGTCTTATAGATACTCCATCGTTAGTTTAATGTGCCGACTAATCCATGCATGATGCATGCACGTAGAGCCCCAGGTTGTTCTTTTGGTTTGGCCAATGTGACGCCTAGTACATGCATGCCTAGTTCATTCAACAATTCAATTATATTAGCACTTAATGTCATGGTTTGTTGCTGTTTTCCCCCAAGAAATTCTATGTGACTTCCTGGTAGGCCGTTATAATTACTTAACCATTTTTGGTAGCTTAATCGGAGGGGCCAAATTTATACATCCATGGAAGGAAAAATATGTGCATATAATAGTCACATTAATAATTTTAATGTGTGACTCGCACTTTGTCATGCACTAATGTTTATCGACAATTATATATATATATGTTCGGAAAATTTATCTTTGTCATAACCGCTGCCCGGTTCTTGGAAATAACTTTTGTTATCATTATTTTGAATTTATGTCATTATTTTATTATAATGAAATTTTGTCGTTTCAATATTTAATAATATTTTCGATATATTTTCCACACTATTATTTGCTTTGGTCAAAATCGATGTCAACACCAACCGACTCTTAATACCAAATTATTAGCCCTCTTTCTTGGAGAACTGGCAGATGGTGCTTGACCACGACATTTACCTTGCTTTCGTCGACACCATGAGTCGCACCCTAAGGAGATGAAGCCATAATGGGTCGAGTCGCAAAGTCGGTCCCTAGAGTTGTGTGTGGGGACCAAGATTACAAATGCCGTGCCTTTCATGTTCATGGCCATGCCCTAACTGCTATGATGCACCTCCTTCGCCACCTTTCAAAAACATCCAAAATGCATACGCCGAATGTAAAGCCTGAACTATGTGACTCATGAAATCTACTAGGCAAGTTAGTAAGTCGAGGGGGTTTCTAGTCCCCTGGGTGGATGTACGCTCATTCTTGGTTCAAGAGGTAAGAACTCGGGTCGTAGGGGTGGCTAGAATGGGACTACCAATACCACACCACACATGGCCTCCTCCGATACCTGCCTTAGCACGTTTATCATCCATCTCTGGTCATACCACATCATCTTGTCATGCTAGCTAGGTTCATTCACATCTCTGATGCATCAACTGGATGGATCGGACTTGGACAACTAAGCTTGACTAATATAAAGGCTCTAGCGATGCTCGTAAGCCAAACCCTAGGTATGCTGGAAGTAGTGGATCAGGCATTTTAGTATACCAGACGCACAAGCGCGCTTCGCCGCGCCGTCTGCTTGGCGTTGTTGCATGGTGCGATTCATCTTTGGACTCTTTAGTCTGGCGTTGTTGCATGGTGCGATTCATCTTTGGACTCTTTAGTCTGGCGTTGTTGCATGGTGCGATTCATCTTTGGACTCTTTAGTCTGGCGTTGTTGCATGGTGCGGCTGGTGCGATTCATCTTTGGACTCCTTAGTCTGAAAGCGGCCGGACGTAACGATGTTGGTATCCTTTTTTGTGTGAAACACTCCCATTCCATTACTTAGGTTTAACACAAATTGCTAGCCATCAACACTATTACATTGTTCAGAAAATCATCAAGCAAGAGAAGTTTAGATGAATGCCGGTAAGCACCTATTACAGTCAGGGAGACTAAATTGAAAAAAATAGCACTAAAGTTTAGGCAGATAAAACATATAATGTCTCATAGATCACACCTAGTTTAAGATAAAGATCGCATAGCAACAACCGATTTCGAGAAAACCCGTTGTAGAATAACGCACGGTACAACTTTTCTGCATAAACAACTTCCCATGCTATTTCAACCAACATCGCTAAATAACCAACATCCCCAACATCCTTTACCAATCACCATATGTTCCTGAACTCTATTATGGCATGCTAATACGTTGTTGACTGCCTTGGTGTTAGCATGTCAGGTGCACCGTCAAAACATGGTAATAGCAGTTCAGTATCAGATGTCATACTCTATGTTAGGATGGTAAAGCAGACTTGATGGATTTCTTGATATCACACATGTGGAACTCCTAAGTTTCGGTTGGAAACCAGTGAATACAACATCACTGAAACAGTAAACACTGGTTTATAATGACATGAACGGTAGGCATAAATGTTTGATGCTAAATGTTCGGTTACATTCATGAGCCACAACTACAGTTCTACAATAGAGCTAAACCATGACTGACGGCCATCACACAGAAGCAATAAGGATCCAAGGCGCACCAGCACCCACAAACTGCTAGTCCAGGTTACAGACCCACAACGACACATACAATACATGGAGCAAAGCTCAAAAGACACAATGTGCAGGATGTGCAACCAGGATAAATCTGTCTACCTAAGCATCGGGATTGCTTTGCTAGAATGAAGACAAGCATCCATCACCCTTGTGTACGGCATGATGGCCCCTGCTTTGCACACAAAATTGTCACCAAACCTACCTTGTAGGATATGGAATAGTAAATAAAATGTAGATAGCAAGATCAGGTGACCTTTCTCTGCGTTATAGAACAGAATGACGCACCTTATCAATCCAGTTCGTCCAGACTGTATATAGTTGAATAACAATGCGATGGAAGCCCCGGTAAAACCTCTCCATACAGGTAACAGGTGGCCTCCAGTATAGGCTATACTTTCCCATGAGTGTCCTCCCAGACCGTGCTCCAAGCGTCACCGGCACATGAAGGGTATCTTCATATTTAGCACACATCTATGCTATGCTCAAAATGCATGATTCAATTAAGTGAATTTTTGGCAGAGGCATAACCTTCTTGCAAGGTATGGACATGCACCTAAAGATGCTTAATCGCCCGGCCAGCTACTTTAGCTGTTGTCGAGTTATCTTTGCGTAATTGTAGTTGACATCATACCCTATGACTAACTTCATCAGCTCGATGGTCCTCTACCATAGGCTTTCTTTCACGTCGAGCTTCCTTTGATAGGGGCGCCCCCAAACTCTTTTCATCATGAAATCAACAGGCTTATTCTATATGACGGCATAAAGCCAATCCACTTGGTCTTTTTTCCACATAGTTGTATGGTTGATCCCTTCATAATGGATAGGTAGCCCCATGCCATATCCAAAGTATGCAGGACAAGCGTATAACTTGGAAAATTGCACAAACGGGCAAGTGTTATATATGCAACCATGCATATAAAATAACGATGATCATGATCGATAAGCATACAAATAGGCGCGCTTGCACACTCAAACTATGGCCAGATAAATCATGGTCATGTATTTGGCATGAAAGAAATAGACTTTATTGCATGCCACTGTCAAAAACATGTAGCGAGATCACCGACACCTAGCCTAGAGCAAAATGTGTGCCTTCGTATGGTCTTCTAGAGTTTTTAACAGAACGTAGCCATGCTATAAAATCCTTGAAAAAATATCTTGTTCTAGGTAGGAGATCCGCTCTTGGTGAGATTTTAGATGAATTTCTAGAATCGCCAACATCCTGAGTGTACATAAGACCTTGCCCACCAGTAGAAACCTCAATTTGCAAGTATTAGGATGCGGTGGGCATGCTGTAAAATCTGCTAAACAACGTCTAGTTATAGCTAGGTAAGTCATCCTAAATGGGATACAAAAATTCAGGTAATCTCGGTTTTTCTTAGTAAACACTAAATTAGTTGCCTACCGGCAAAAATAGCCCCAGCACTCTAACGGCATAGACGGATTGGCCATATTGTGACACATATTTTAGGATTTTTAATATATGGATGCACTTTGAAGATGAGAACTGAATTAACTGAAAATATATTCACCGTTCATATTAAAAGATGATCAGCAAATCACAATTTCAAAAAAGAACATGGCAAGGGGCTCAAGGGGCTGCACACGTACATAGCAATGATCCTAGTGTATATTGGACAAGAACACCTCTAGCAGAAGAAAAATGTTACTGTCTAGAATAGACTTGCATATCCCAGGTAGATATAAATCAGAATCCTTCACAAGTCATTTTCTTGTTTCCGTAATAATTATATAGACAATTGGATCAGCTGGCGCATGCAGATAGCACGTACAAATAAGTTCTACTCATACATGACGATAATATCCTGTTACTTCTAATTGCACAATATTCTCTCCCTCAAACAAATTCATCATAGAGATTGATTTATTAGAATTATTGATTTGCACAATCACTTACATATTGGATTTGAAGAGCAGGAAACCATGGTAATGGTGTTTTTGTTGCAAAAAATCTCTTCCACATCCACTTTCCACCGTGCCATAAAATGTGTGTAACTCACATGGGATTTTCATCGACCACCTACAGTACATATCAGAGTAAAGTTCAGAAGAAATATTGGTCAGGTGGTAGAGAATTCTCGATCAACTTGGAACGAAAAAACTGAAAGTTGCAAGCTGCAAGTAGAAAGTAGATGAACTGTCGATCTCCTACATTTTCAGCTGGTCTTCATTATATTATCCCAATTGAAAAGAGCAGTTAAGTTTCTGGATTTATGTTACACAATAGGTGAATTGTAATGGTCTATGCATATCTATGATTGGCAAAATTCGGTGGTAGTATCCACTAAGCTCACGGCCTAGAGATAAGCGAACATCAATTAGGACAGTGATGATAGTACATTTTAACCATAAACACTGTACGCTAATTAACTTGACACAATATCATTTCACCTCTAACCTATTGAGAAACTCAAATTGAAGTTCAGAACACATCAATACCATTTGCACACTACATGCATTAGTCTACAGAGGAATAGCAACCATACCCTCATGTTCATCAAACTGTGATGAACAGGATATCTACACCCCAATCTAAGAACCCCTAGAATTATATTAGATCATCATTAGTATCTCCCCAACATCACAGCCACACAGGCAGTACCCAAACCACCCTAGAACAATTCCTCGGCTCGAAGGCCGGACACATAGAGGCCATACCTGAGTTGTAGGTGTGCAGTAGCCGAGCCATGGTCGACGTTGAGGAAGGGCATCCGTAGGCCACAACCTACCACCGCATCTAGGGCGGGAGGCCACGGCTATCCCATGGTAGTAGCATCAGCACCACCGCAAGGTGGAGTAGCTGGGGCTTGAGGTCGTCACGGGGTGGCGTAGTCGATGTAGAAGGCGACGTAGGTGCTGCAGAACGCAGCCAGAGGCGTAGGAGCGCAGGGTCGTGCCGACAAGCCCGAGCCACAAATCTAGGGTTACGCGGGGCAGAACATGCGGTCCCGTGCGAAGCCAGGGGCTTGGCGGCGATAGAGAGGTGGCGGGGAAGACCAGCGCAACGCCTTGCCGACGGGCAGCAGTGCCGACAACTGTCGGAGGTGGCCGGAATTGGAACAGCAAGAGACGGGGTAGGGTTAGACATCAGAGCGCCTTGCTCTCCCCCGACTGTTGCCCCAGCGCCACCCATCCCCGAGGCTTAATCCACGCCTCGAGCGGGGCCTCGAGACCGCCGGCCCATCCGCCTAAGCAGCGCTTCCATGGTGGGGGAGTAGGCCTCTACGGCGGCGGCGATCCCTAGCAAAAATTCGTCGACGCTGATGACGAGCCTACGGTTCAACGGGAGCAGTTGGGGCGGCCGACGGGAACCCTAGCCTAGATTGCAGGGCGCAGGAGGCTCTCAGGAGTCGGAGGAGGAAGAGGAGAAAGCAGATGAATCGGAACTTCCCTTCGAGAGGGTGGGCGGTGGACCGTGAGCCGGTCCAGTGGTGGCTCCCTGGTTACGAAAAAACCGACTAATCAAAACGTAGTTGAGCCGGGGCTCAGCACTCTGGGTTTCAACCACGCTTAAGCTTTAAGATAATAAAGGGGAAACATGCATCAGATGGGATACTCTATCTTATGACAAAAGACCATATTGAAATTGTATGCACATAGCAAGAATGAAAATACTTCTAAAGCATAGGTTCAGAATGATGGTGATACGCTTGCCTTGTCCTTCAATGGACTAGTCCTTATTTTTAGTGGCGTTGACTTCAGACTCGGGCTCGGTTCCTATCATGGAGAACCAACACCGAAAAAGAGAACAACATTCAAGACATGGCATGTGCAATGCTAATACAATATGAATGGTGTGAGACATTGCATGTATCGAAGTAACCCTAGGTGCAACATCAATTTAAATGGATATGGAGTGCCTTAAGCGTGACATTCCATCGAACCCATGGTACTTAGGGGTGTCGGTGTTCCTCTAAATAAAGTAGTGTTCAAAGTTGTATGAAGATGTATGCTTACAGTTTTAAATGGTAGAGCTCATTTTTGAGAATTTTGATCACATTTTTATGATTTAAAATGAATTAAATATGAATTTCCAAAGTTTATACAATATTATTCCATTTTAATCATTTCTGGAAAAAATAAAACCCTGGCAGGTGGACTCCACCTATCATAGTATTTATTTACAATAGAAAATAAAAAAGAATTATGACATTAGGGTGACTTTAGCAAAGCATGACGTCATCATAACGCCAATCTCGGGGTGACATTACCACCACGTCAACGCGGCTCTACCGCTAGATGGTGGTCACCAGTGGTGATCCAGAGCGCTGTAGCAAGCACGGCTGGGTGCACTAGAACCGCAATAAGATGGGGACTCAATTTGGTACTAGCTCCGCCTGTTATTGGTCACCGGAGGTTGGCCGACGGAGAGCTACTACTGAGACATAGTCGGGCTCTCGCGGGCACAACGATCTAGCAAGGCGCGAGGAAACCGAAAGCACAGCTCGACCGAAAAGCTCACCAGGAACGAGTAAAGCTTTATAGCGAGGCTAGAGATGGACATGATCAATGGCGAGCGACAACTACTTGGGGCAGGGAGGAGGGGTCAGTTCGGTCGATTGAGGGAGAATCATCTTGCATGGCTTGGCTAGGAAGAACAAGGAGGTCGAGGCGAGCACGATAGTGGTCTCATCGAAGCTCGGGGCGGTCAGAGACAGCAGGGCACGACGACAACTGTGGCTAGGGTTCAGGCGCCATTGTGGGAGGCAGAGGGAGGGTAGGTAAGTGGCGTCTAGGGATTCTCCATTGTGGCGCATGGGGCTTTGTATATGCTAGGGACGGCAACACAAATCTTGGCGCACAGCGACGACAACAGACGACGACGACCATGACACGGAGATGCTCTTCGTCATCGACAAAGACAACGAAAAGAAAAGGAGGCCGAACCGGTACGGGCCGGTGCTTGGCTACACATGGGCCAAGCCTCGCTGCAAGAGGCCGCAGAAAAGTAAGGGGAAGAGAGAGAAGGCCCGAGTAGCTAAGGTTTGCTATTTTTTCCATAATTCCTTTTTCTTTTTCTCTCCTCCGATCCTCTTCTATTGAAATTCAAACACCACTCCTATTTTGAATCATTTCAATACCAAACCAAGGTTTAAAAGTATTTTCTAGAGACAACCTTGAGCATTTATCCAAACCAAGGCCCAAGACATTTTGGTTTTCAAAATAAAAACCCATTTTAGAGATGTTACTTAGAGGGAAAATATTTTTTTTAGGTTTTTTCTTCTTCGTTGATTCCAAACAAATGGTGTGCAAGTGAAATGCATGCATGCAATGATCCAAACATGTTGTTATTATATTGCACATAAAGTTGGTATGTTACAAAAGGTAGCATTACAAGAGTTTAGAACACTTGGGATACTACACTCCCGCTCTATGCAATCAAACTAAAAAAATACGGCAGGATTTAAATGTCCGAAAATCATAATACAACGAGATTTCGTTCGAATACAATAGGAACTTCATTCAAATACAACGGGGATTACAATTAGATTAACTAGACCTAACCCTAAATTCCTCGTCGCCATCGCAGCTGTCGCCATCGCCGTTAGCACCATTCTCTAGCGCCCGAAGGTAAGAGTTGCCGACGATGTGGGGAGGGTGCGCGGGTCTCGTCCTGCGTGGCAGTCTACATGACAATGTCGGCGGTGAGTCCCCTCCACCATCTATGGTGTGCCTTAATGTTCTTCCTGCCCGGCGACGGGTTGGCCCCTTCGAAGCGACCAATGGCCTACTGCCTCTCTGCGGTGAAGAGCTTCGTCCAGTGGTCACTATCGACGACGAACAAGGGGTCGGACCTCTCCGCGCCGGTGAGGGTCGCGTGATGCTCGAGGATGAGGACCTTCCATGCCAAACCGATGGGGGACATGCCGTATAGAGAGGCCACCCGCGCTCATTACCCAGCCATAGGAAAAGCGCGTTTCTGGCAAGACAGGGAAGGCTCGTCGGGCGAACTCCTCTGCCATCTCCTTCTTAAGAGTGTGCGGGAACGACGGGAACTCGGCGACCATGGAGGCAAAAGAGAACTCGCCAAGAGTAATCGGAGGCTAAAGAGGTTGGATGCGAGAGAGGTTGGAGGCTTAAAAAGGTGAGTGCTTGAAACTCAGATGTGCGAAATATCCTGCCACGACACAAATTAGGCGCAGAGGAGGGCGGGTAGGGGAGGGAGAAGGCGGCTGGGCTGGTGGCCAACGAGATGGGAGTTGTGGGGCTAGGCTATGGTGGGGGCGCAAGCAGGGAGAAGGCTTGCGACGCGGGATCAAGCCTTGCGGCCTCACAAAGGGCGTGTGGAGGCGGGGAATCGAGTGAGGGGAGATGGGGCCGCGCGTGCGTGCAGCAAGTTGTTACAACGGCCCGTACACGTGATGGTGCACCCCCCCTCCCCCATAGCGTGTCTTCTATAAACGTTTTTCAAGTAGTGACATTTTATTTGATGTGACACGATTAGCAAGTAATTTGTATTATAAACATATTTGCAAACTTTGTATTTCATCTATGTGTATGTTGGTCCATATGAAATTTATATGAATTTGGGGTGTTGCGCGGACTCGGGGCGGAATAGATCCCGTAAAACTCGTACCAGATCACGCGGCATCGGAGATATCCTGTGCGGGTTATCCGGCGTCTCCTAGAGATACTCTTAATCACCTTTTGAGTGGAAACTCATGTGAGATATCTTTTTACAAGTGGAGAGAAGAAAGCACCGAGGGGCTTCTTGCTAGGAACGGACAGGAAGATCAAGCTCACTAATCTTTACTATTAAAAGCAAAGAGGTAGTGTCACACGGTGTCATACTTTAGTAATATTACACAAAATGCCATCCCGTAACAACTAACAAATCATATAGTTATATCTATTCTTTCTAGAAGATAAACGTACATGTATATCTCAACAGAATTATCTTGCTAACAAACCTTCTTTTTGAGTGGATGGCCAACAAACTTTGCGTTTATCTTCACTTCAAAAGAAAAACTTTCCGTTTATCTCAAAAAACACCAACATGCGCAACCATTAGAGGTGGAACCGCTTTGTCGCTAACCTTATTCATACTCCTCTCACTTGCTTCCGCTGCCGATCGTTGTACCCATTTATAGTGTGGCTACCATCGATGGAGGAAATAGCAGCATGGCACACCGGCAGGTCCTGGCCAGCAGGCTCGAGAATTGTGTGCCGTCACCTCGTTCAGTCATTCCACATCTGGTACTCATATCACTAAGCCGTGGCCTTGGTTCTGAACCCAAGGATATGAACATGCATGTCCAGGAGCGAGCACGTAATGAAGGGGCCGCACGTGCGAACTTCTGTGCAATGTGTGCCAAGACACAGGCGAGGCCGAGCTGCATGTGGCTTTCCTCCACGCTTCCGCGGTTCATTTGTGAGGATCATGAGGTTAGGATGTTGTAGATCTATACTGATTCTTACCACGTAAGTTGAAAGTTGAAATGCTCTTATGTGTAGATAGATATATAACCCTTATATTTCTTCAAGAACCTGGTTTTTTACTGACTAGGCATGGTACTATTGTAGGCTAGCAGCTTTGTTCAATTGCTTTCAGGCTCTTGGTCTTAGTGATATCCCCTTGAATTTCCTTTACGGTCCATCAGTTCGCAAAAAAAATGGTGATGAAACCCAAATGAATAACATGAGAAAAGGCATGTTCCAGATACGAACCTCAGCTGGATAAACACCTCTTTAGGTATCAGCTTGATCTTCTTCTGCTTGACATCCCTCGGCAACAGGTTCTCTATTTAGAAGGTTCAGAAAATTCTCAAGAGTTTTGCTGCCTGCATTGCAATAATAACATTTCTCTTAGTTTGATAATATTTCTACGTAGGTCTAGAGGAATGAATAGTTGGTTATTTTATACGTGCCATTTCTGAACCTTATATCTTTACTAATAATTTTAAAATTACGAATGTCTGATGTCACATATTAAGAAATTACTAGAAAAATACCACTCCTCAACAAACTCCATGCCTAAATAATAAAGAAATCATCGGCTAGCAAACTTTATCTTATCCAAACAAAAATTCAACTCCACGCCTCTCTCTCACCACAATTCCATGCCCCTCTCTCTCACTACAGCTCCACTATGTGTCACACTTCCGTGTAATTACAAGTAATACCACCGCGATAATTATCAGATCATGCTTTGCGCGTGATAAGTGAAGCCTTAACAATCTATGATTAACTAACGAACCTAATCCCATAATATTCCCAACTAGAAAACAAACTCGACGCTCCATTGCGATCAAAAGCAACCATATCAGGTGCCTTTTCCTTTGGCCTCGACTAACGCCAGTGCGACAGCGCCACCAATTAGCCAAACACACCATTCCAGTCCCCGTGAGCCACGTCAGGCCCTGCAGAGTTCGATCTCATGGAGCACTGGAGCGCATGTCGGGCCTCCATCACACGTTCGTCCTTGCATCCATGATGCATGTTGTCGACCATATCACCTCGACCCCCATGGCCCCACCCTGACCACGAGCTCGCCGACTCCTCGCGGGCCTTCATTCGCTTACACTCATAGGGAGACCCCGTCGAGTCGAGAGAAGAGAAGGAGATCGAGGAGAAGTGGCAGCGAGCCGGGAGGTGGTGCGATTGGACGAGGAGCATGAGGCGTACCGGTCCCTGCTGTGGAAGGCGAGAATCTGGAGCGGGTGTACCAGATGGCCATGCACGGGAGGGACGCCATGGAAAGGGGCGTCAAGATAAGGGAGGACGAGGGATCAGGATCTGTGGACGAGGTGGTGGTGCGGGTGCTCAAGGAGGCAGAGGATGGGAAGGTGATGGAGTGGGTGCTCCTTGCTGAGTGGTAGATGCGGCACCTGTCCGAGCATTTCAGTTAGATCCGCGGCCTCCTTGTGCTCGATGTCTCATGCAACAAGCTCCAGGTCAGGATCTACTCAGCAGTTAGGCTATCATGCATTCATGCATAATGAATTGCTCTGTCTCTGTCCTTGTCATCGACAGTCGTTCTATACAACACCCTTTTGATATAGTTCACATGTATCAGAGCATAGGAGATTGGAATCGTTCGTCTGATCCGGAAAATTACCGTGATGTTAATTTTGATGTTATAGGCGTATATGTACAAGGGAGGTGGAATTTCCATTCGTAATACAGTGTGGTTCAGATTATGTACTTTGGCCTCGACTAACGCCTTTTCCTTTAGCCTCGACTAACGACAGTGCGGCAGCGCCACCAATTAGCCAAACACGCCATTCCAGTCCCCATGAGCCACGTTAGGCCCCGTAGAGTTCGATCTCATGGAGCTCTGGAGCGCATGTCGGGCCTCCATCACACGTTCGTCCTTGCATCCATGATGCACGCTGTCGGCGATATCACCTCGACCCCTATGGCCCCACCCTGACCACGAGCTCGCCGACTCCTCGCGGGACTTCGTTCGCTTACACTCATAGGGAGACCCCGTCGAGTCGAGAGAAGAGAAGGAGATCGAGGAGAAGTGGCAGCGAGTCGGGAGGTGGTGCGATTGGACGAGGAGCATGAGGCGTACCGGTCCCTGATGTGGAAGGCGAGAAGCTGGAGTGGGTGTACCAGATGGCCATGCACGGGAGGGACGCCATGGAAAGGGGCGACAAGATAAGGGAGGACGAGGGATCGGGCTCTGTGGACGAGGTGGTGGTGCGGGTGCTCAAGGAGGCGAAGAATGTGAAGGTGATGGAGTGGGTGCTCCTCGCTGAGCGACGGCTGCGGCACCTATCCGAACATTTCAGTTAGATCCGTGGCCTCCTTGTGCTCGATGTATCACGCAACAAGCTCCAGGTCAGGATCTACTCAGCAGTTAGGCTATCATGCATTCATGCATAATGAATTGCTCTGTCTCTGTCCTCGTCATCGACAGTCGTTATATACAACACCCTTTTGATATAGTTCACATGTATCAGAGCATAGGAGATTGGAATCGTTCGTCTGATCCGGAGAATTACCGTGATGTTAATTTTGAGGCTATAGGGCTATATGTAGGGGTTCGTAGCATGGAAAACAAAAATTTTCTATCGCATACAAACAAACAAGCCAAGATCTATCTACTAGATTGTAGCAACGAGTCGATGGTATAACTTACCCTCGAAGATTCCAAAGCGTTTAACGAGAGCGGATTCTCGTGGGTGATGTAGTCGTACTCTTTCCGATCTCAAGATCGTGTAGACGATCCTTCCGGCGCCACGTTCCGGCAGCGCTCCCGCAGTCGGTCACACGTTCGGTACTCGACGAAGACCTTCCTCTCCCTTGTTCCAGCAGGCAGCGAAGGTTGTAGCACTCTCCTCGCGATTCCGGCAGCACAACGGCGTGGTACCGGAAGTAGAGGGGAGATCCCGCAGGGCTTCGCCTTAAGCCGGAGCGAGTATGGTGGATTATGAGAGAGGGCTATTAGTGGTCTAGAGATTAGACTCACCAATTAGAAGGCTCTAAACCAATTAGAAGGCTCTAAACCGCTGGCTAAAGCAATTAGAAGCTCTAAACCAAAACGGCTCTAAACCGGAGGTAGAAGATAGGAACTTGTGTGTTCTAGGAGGGGAGCCCTGCCCCTCCTTTTATGGGTGGGGAGGCGCGGCCAGGGGAGGGGAGTCCCTCCCCAAGTCGGCCTTGGGCTGGGCGCCGGCTTGGAGGAGTGGGACTCCTCCTCCAAGTTGGTTCCAACTCCTCTTGCTTGTTTCCCACAGTTTCCTGTTTCCCACAGTTTCCTGTTTTAGCCGTTTGACTTTCAAACTGGCAATTTGACTTTCATGTTTTTGGAACAGCAAGAACACTTAGTACATGATGCAATCATTCAATGACACACTCATGTACCCTCCCCCCCCGGAGTGCCGGACAATCCGGAACCTTCTAGAACATTCCCGATGAAAACACCGGAATCATTCCCGAACTCCGAAACGGGACTTTCCTTATATGAATCTTATTCTCCGGACCATTCCGGATCACCTCGTGATATCCCGGATCCCATCCGAGACTCCGAACAACATTCGGTCTCTTTCTCATAATACCATAACTACTCAAAACAACGTCGAATCCTTAAGTATGTCTCCCTACGGTTCGTGAATTATGCGGACATGATCGAGACACTTCTCTGAACAATAACCAATAGAGGAATCTGGAAATTCATATGGCTCCCACATATTTCTACGATTACTTTGCGATCGAATGAACCACTTACATACGATACCAATTTCCCTTTGTCTCACGATAGTTTACTTATCCGAGGTTATGATCGTCGGTATCTCTGCATACCTAGTTTAACCTCGTTACCGATAAGTACTCTTTTTTCGTTCCCGTGATATGTGATCCCTTGTGACCAAGTCACATGCTTGCAAGCCAATTGGATGACATTCCACCGAGAGGGCCCAGAGTATATCTATCCGTCATGTGGATGGACAAATCCCACTCTTGATCCATGTGTTTCAACCAATACTTTCCGAACACTTAATGCCACCTTTATAGCCACCCAGTTACGGTGTGGTGTTTGATGTCATCAAAGCATCCATCCGGTAAAGGTGATATGCATGATCTCATGGTCGAAGGAATCAGGTTACTATGTATCAGAAAGCATATAGCAATTGAACTATTGAAATGACTTGATCTTTATGCTACGCTTATCAATAGGAGTATGTCCACCATATCATTCTCCTAACGATATGATCTTGTTGTTGATAACATCTCAATGTTCATGATATGGAAACCACAATCATTTAATCAACCAACAAGCTAGTGAAGTATAGAGGCTATACTAGGGACTTCAATTTAAGTTTACAATTCACACAAGTATTAATGTTTCCTTGTTAATACTATTATAGCATGAATATAAACATTTATCATAAACACAAAGATATAATAATAAATATATTTATTATTGCCTCTAGGGCATATCTCCAACACTATAGGTACAAGGGAGGTGGACTTTCCATTCGTAATACAGTGTGGTTCAGATTATGTACTTGCAATGCTGGTTAGATTATAGGGTTAAGAAAGCGCTACAGATTATAGAACCAGATGCACCAATGTTAGAGCTACAGCACTATGTGTGCTTGGAAATGTCAACCCTTTCTCCTCTGTATTGTGTCTTTCATCTTCACAGTTAAAGATCCGGCTTCTACAATATATTCAAGATTGTTAATTTTGGAGTTGTTAATCTTCAGGTCATTTAGCTATATTTGTTTTTAGGATGCGATTGTGCTGCAAGTTTTCTCCATTTGATTTTGATCCGGTGGTTTATTTTGGTTCCGCTGTATTCCAAACAGTTGAGAAAAATTCTGTCATTTTTCAGTGTAATCTAAGTCATGTTTTGTTTTAGATTTCAAATTTTAGTTTTGGCCTTTCCGTCCAAGTTTTTCAAAAATATCAAATTTTGGCCATCTCGTTTAGGCGGCAAAAAAAAAAATGGAATATGGTTACAGTACACTAAAATTAAGGCACACTTTTATAAAAAAGTAGGCATACTTTTATAGCAATGTTATGAAAAGTTTAGTAGACTATGTTAGACCTTCATACCTGAGCAATATCGGTCCTCGCTGAATAACAATTGTAAAGAGAAATATTTATATTTATTAAACCAGGATTCTCCCTTAACAATATCATGATCTCCCTATGTTGATGCCCCTTTATAATTAAGGTTTTTAGGAAATACCGAATTTCGGCCATTTCCTTCAAGCGGCAAAAAATACAAAAAAGGGAATCTAAATCCTTGGTTACATTACACTAAAATTGAGGCACAGTTTTATGCAAAATAGTATAACCAGATTTGGGAAAAATGATTTCAAAAAAATAGAAGGAGCAAAAAAACTTATTGATTTCTTTTATACGAGTAGACAAGATTTATGTTGTTGCACATGTAATTTAGATATTTTGTGTTGAATTTTATTATGGTTGTGAGACGAGCAAAACTTCTACTATCGAATTAGTTTTGATTTGCACTTATAAGAGGAACATGTACACGTGTCACTTTTGAGGATGTGATCGACATGTGCAAACATAGGTAAAGGTGGAGATGATATCTTCCATGACCGCGTCTAGGAAGGAAGAGACTGAACTAACCATGAGGAAATGAAGTATAGCGAGTTTATTTAGACAGATTTCAGATAGGCAGAAACAGAGTTGTGGTTGTTGACAAAGAGCGGCTATAGAGGGGGTTTCATGTAATTAAGGACTGATGCGCGGTCCGTGGAGCATAGCCTATGGGCAGAGATTGAGTGGCTCTACAATGAGGGAGGGCGTTGAACCAATGGCTGGTAGGCTGCATGATAGTGTAAGCGAAGCTGTTGAAATGCGAGTGTTCAGTTGAGAAAAAGAAAGTAAAGAATGTTATAGCGACGGTCTCTTTTAATGTACAAATTTTTCAGCAGAATCACACGTTCGCGAGCAACAAGGACCGAACCAAATAGAGGAGAAGAAAAGGTAAAATGATGATTTAGTTTATCTATCTAAGCTCCATTGCGAAGCACGGGTATTTAACTAGTCAAAAAAAAAAAACTCACTAATAAAACACTACACTTTGGAGTTCAATAAGGTTTGGCCCAGTTGAAGTGACCGAGGAATAAAAGCATTAGCCCATGGGGGCACCTCCTGTCATCAAAACAATCTTATTAAAAGAAGTTTTCTTGTAGAACTGGAGCTAGCTTCACCTTGCGCGCCAAGCGAAACAATTACACTGCCGCTATGTGGCGTGGGCATGCGGCGCTCGTGCTGGTGCTGGCCCACGGCTCGGGCAATAGAAGGTCCTGGAAGGCTCGAAGCTATAAGTACACAGGGCGGGTCAGGCGCCTAGGATTGGATTCCTCTCGCTACGCTTTTTGCTCACCAAACCACACACCCTCTCGCTTGCATCGCGTCCCCAAAGGGCAGCTCCCGGCCGGAACGGTACAGGCCTAAACCCTAGCTAGCTAGATCCGTTCCTTGAGCGTTCATCCAGATTGCTAGAGCTCTTCCTTATACTGTGTTTCCTTTTGTTTGCAGATGGGAGATGCAAAGAAGGAAAAGCTGGAGCGCACCAAGGTGAAGGAGCACCTGCGTCTCACACATCCCTGCAAGACGTGCGGTTTCCCTCTGAACGCAGCCAAGAACACTCTGTACCATGGCCCCCGTGACTGCCAGAACTACCTCCGCGAGCAGGCGAGCAAGGGGGCTAAGAAGCCCAAGCCCAAGTCCAAGTCCAAGAAGTAGAGAGTTCGTCCTTTGGTGTTTCGTTAGTTTCGAGTTTAGCAGCTCTTATGATGACTCGATCTATCTACCTATGTTTATTTATCTGATGAACTGGTCTCTATGTATGTAACTTGGATCTACGCATCTTGCTTCAACTATGTATGTGTATCTGTGTGCACGGAAGATCTCTTAATATAATTCGCCTTCTCTAGATCCAGTTTGGTTACTCTTTCGAACATTTTTGCCTAAAAGTTACATTCGCCGAATTATAGAATCGTTCGATGTCTGTCTCTATGAGATCACAAACAGAGGGCCCGTGAATGATCAACATATGGGCCTAGGCCTTATCATCTTCTTCCTTGCAAACTCCAGAGCTCAAGGCCCGGGCCTGGGTCTGGGCCTTCTCAGATCCAGCGGGTTTCTTGGTCAGAGATGGCGGCGCCAAATCTCTCATCCCGTCGGCCTGCGGCCTGCGGACTGGGCCTTATCAGATCCAGCGGGTTTCCTGGGTAGTGATGGCTCTCATCCCGTTGGCCTGCAGCCTGCGGCGTGGGTTCTCAGATCCAGCAGCGGGTTTCTTGGTTAGAGGTGGCGGCGCCAAATCTCTCATCCCGTCGGCCTGCGGCCTCACCGGCGGCAAGCCGCGTATGTAGGACACCGGCGACACAGATCCGACGGGAGACACCCCGGATGGCGGATGCTCCGGTGCCAAATGCACATCCGTGCGTCCTTTGTCGCCCCTGCGGGAGGGGTCCTTACGCTCCCTGGCCCCCTACCGCCTCCTCCGAGCCAAGGGACGACGGCGGCGTGGACGGCTTCGACGTCCGGAATCTCGTGGTGCTGCACCGCGGGATGGAGAGACACGACGCGGCGGGGAGCGCCGGAGCGCCGTGTCGACGAGGCCGTTCCCCTTTCCCGTTCTCCTGGCCCGGAGTTCGTCAGTGTCGTCTACAGGTAACAGCTTAACCTTGTTCAGTTCAAGCTGAGCAATTTATTCAGTTTGAGGGTTTTGCTCCATTGAAGTTTGAGGGTTTTGGTTTCTTGTTTCATTTGAGTACTTATTGCCCAGCTTTATTGGTCATGAATATGAAAGGTGCAAGAAGATTAAGGAGCCCGTGTTTAGTTAGGACCTGCACATGCTGGTCAGGCATAGTCCATCTGGTCAGGAAAAAAATGCGGAGTGCAATCAGTAGCTATGAGTTTTTTTCCACCTCAATGTAGAATTTTGTTATGCTGTCTATGTAACTTGGGAAGTCCTGGAGCATGAAGCTACCATGAGCTAGTCGAGTTCATTTGACTCCTATCTTTAGATTATCTTACTACTCCTGTAGTTGTCTAATCTGTGGTAAAAATAATTAGAGCACAAACTAATCTTAGGAGTATTGTTTTTGCTCTTATGAGTATTAGAACACAAACTAATCTGTTGTAATAATAATTAGAGCACTTGTGGTTGCTCTTCTTAAGTTTATATATCTTGTGGTTGCTCTGACTGCATATTCTGTGTAGTCGGAACTAGTATCATATTCTGATATACACACCACGTTGATTAGTGGTTTTTGCAATTTAATCATGTTCTTTTCTTTAGAAATGAAACTTTACATTGATGATTCAGGTGTTGCATACTAGGATCGTATGCAAATGATTTATACCGAGTTTATTGTTGTTACTGATACATGTGCTGGTTTTCGATAGTTGTGTTGCATTACAACGTTAGTGATTTGTGGACTGAGGCATAGCCCAGTGGTTAGGGTGGGTTGATGCACCCCCGCCCGCCCAGGTTCAAGTCTCTGTACTTGTATTTGGGGTCGTATGCATATTTCTACTATATCAAAAGCGCTTTGGGTTTTTCCTCTTAAAGCTATTCATCTTTACAACGTTAGTGATTTCTCTATGGATTAGAGCCATCTGGATATGTTATTTTCACAGTTTCGGTTATCAGACTAGAAGTTGCATCTGAATTGTTTATGTTCTTTTGGGGATGTAGTACTGCTGAATATTTTTTGTATGAAAAAGTCCCACTAGAATTAAGATTTTATAGTCATTATTTTCATATATTAACCATACTTTGTCAACTATTTCGGAGAAGAAATTTTGGATGTTTCCGTCTGATTCCTTATCTAGTTGCACATTTCCGCCTTTTTATATGTTTTTGTCTATTCTTATCTTTTGAATTCTACATGCATGATTGCATGAAATTAGTTCAATATGCTGAGATGGTAATTTATGTTACTTTTCTTCAGTTCTCCGTTCATTTCACAAATCTTTCCTTTTTGTGTTGTTCCTTATGGCCCCAGTCTCATATCTGTGATGATTTTGCTGTGGTGAAGGACTTCACTTCTGTTTCCCCCTTCCATGGAATAAATATTAGTTTTGGGCCTTTTGCATACAAATAGCCACATCCTTATCCTGTCATGTATAGTTCTATTTCAGATGTTACTTTTTCTGCTCTCTAGGATCGCTATAAACAGTTTGTGTACCCCTCCATGGTGTTTGCCCTCTATTATCTCAGTTGGGTAGTGCATACTGCATACTGTTTTATTAAATTATTAATCAAAATTCAGCCACAAGAAACGATATATGTCACCAAGTGAAATTGATTAATGTGGAGTATTTATTTGAGAATGTTTGAAGTCATGAGCTTTCACAATTGTCATTTCTATGTATGGTCAGGTTTTTCATTTAGTGAACTATTCTGGATGATTAAATCCATTTTCCCAACGATATTTACCTTATCTGAATATAACAACGTGTAATAGGATATAGCTTACCAATTCGCATAATTGTTGCAAGTTGTATATCATCTATGAAAGATATTGTAATCAACTATAGTTAAGCATTAATAGAATAAATTATAAATGAAGCTTTGCCCGCTATATGTTGATTCAGTGTTAAGTAAGTTTTACATCTCTACCGGATACTAGGGGGCTACTGAAAAGTTAAAACCATCTTATTTTCAAAGTATAATAATAAATATATGATTGCAACAGTCTAAAGAGAAATCCTTTAAATGTTGCTATATTTAACGAGAATTCACACATGTAGTAGAGCAGAGTAGGGATTCCCAACTGTAAGATTGCGCTTGCAAGTTGCAACAGCCAAAACAGAGCTATCATTGCAGAGTTTTATTCAATGGACTAGCTTTCATGTCTGAAAAGGCTACATCTGTCAATTCAAGCCATTGCCGAAATGGCATGTAACCAAATGAAGTAATAAATTTAAATAGTGTTTTTAATTATGCACTTAAAGGGTTGTTGTTTCAAGTCTATTCTACCATCTTCATTTCTTATGTTTCAGTTTACAACTCTTAGCTGTCGATGCATGTTTTTGTGTGAAGGAAATAGTATGCTATCTGAAGCTTCGGGTTATTGCGTGCTGGTGTAAGAAAGTGAAGTTTCCAAGTGATGAAAGGGAACTTACATGATGGTTCTAACAAATTTTCTTGATGTTGGTGAGATCTGGTACAACTGAATTTATATTTAAGTGTACACTTGGAGAAGCATTAGCTAGCTGTTAAACCAAGTTGATGTTTCCTGCACCGAATCCCTAGAAAGATTTGTACTCATGCATTTTCTATGTAGTGCATTGTTGAACATCGCAACCTGCAGGAGATGATCCATGGAGCCTCTCGCTGATCGCGGCCTACAACATTCATCTAGGTTTGTCTCCGTCTAGGACCCCAGCTTGTTTGATACTTGGTCCTGTTCTTATACACCTTTACTGAATGCCGTCTGCCCTAACACATTGGGTTTGTTCCTCATGGTGTTGGAAAGTTTATTTTTTCATGGTCAAATGGGTGTTTAGATGATGAGCAAAATCACCTAGCAATTTAGATTCGCCAAGAGGTAGCAATGCACACAGTTTTTTTGCATTGTTCGTTCTAAGTAAATGGGTGTGTACAGTTTGGCAATTGTCGACGGATGAGTACTGATATATGTCTTTGCTTATGCAGTTACTATGGATCAGCTTGGTTTCTTCCTGTTAGATTTTACTTTAGGTGAACAGTTTGCTAATATCTAAAAGTATAATTGGGGCAACCCCTGGAGCTTACCACAGCCATTAGTGATTTTAGGCCATTAGATCGAGCTTCTACATCCCGTCCACTCCGTTGGATCACCGTTAGTCTTTTCTACCCCTCTAAACAGTGTTTTGTGTAACCCTTACGCGCACACGGCTCATCTCTCTGCAGCTAGGCCCGACCGTTTTCGGGACCGCTTACAGCCTCAACTCGATTAATTTCATGGGGTACTGCAGCCTCCGACGCGGGACGGAGGGTAAAAATTCCCCCGTGAAAACCCTAAGCCCATCTCCTCCCGTAATGCAGCCACCACCCCTGTTCCCGCATCGCCCCCTCCGCTGCTCCGCCTTCCTCTCCCTCCGTTGCCTTCCTCCTCCGTGTTGAGCTGCTGCCTCCCGTCCCGCGCTTCCCTCGCCTTTCCCCGTCAGCATACTCACAGCAGCAGCCGCCTCACCGAGCGGTCATGGGCGAGCGGTTGACGCGGGAGAGAGGTGGTGGCGCGTGGCGAAGGAGCATGAGCAGGGGCGCCGGCCTGTGGGTGATGCGGGAGAGAGTAGGAGGCCGTGGAGCCGCGCATCGCGCTGTCCCCTGGAGGAGCTCCTCCGACCTGCACGTCCCTGATGTGCCGCTTCAGACCTACACATTCCCTCTCTCTCTCAAAGAAAAACTCGTGTTGGTGCAGCTCCTCTCCCTCCTCAAGGATGAGGTAAAAGTGGAGGACACATGGAAAATTGCATCATGCGTATCCGTTTTTATCTGTGCTTACAAGGTGCCTGACGAAAATCATACCTAAGATTACTGTATATATTGTTTAACAGTGTGTTTGTTTGGATGGATTTAAAGGTAGGGAGTGGAGACTTAACATCCATTGTTTGCTTGGAAGGCTTGGAGTTCATGAGGGATGGGCAAAGGAATTGACGGCCAAATTCCTATAGTTCTATTCCCAGGGTGACCCTTGTAACTGCCGGTTGGAGTGGGAACTGGTGTTGAAAATTCTGAAAAAGAAATTTAGTTTGTTGCCCACGTCCCTATGCTCATGCCTAAACTTTGCAAACACAATTGGTCTGCTTAGAAGCTTGCGCTTTCTTTTGAGGTCAGATATGTGAAGATGTTCATGAAGATCCTGATGCTGATGTACCTGGTTTGTCCTAATTACCAATCAAGGTATTCATGCCATCATGCTGCAGGTTTACGTTCCATCTATACTCATCCTCTATTAAACAACTATATGTATACTCATGCTCTTAGGGCTGAGGCCCAACAGGCTTCATACTTCTGGAACAACTGTAAATGGTGAATTTAATTTTATTTGTTTAGTGAAACAACTTAATGTATATTTCAACCAAGCATGCCTCTAGGATGCACAGGATTTGACAGTCCAGTTTAACATGTATCAAGTGTTTTGCTCTAACACAGTCAATTCAATTGTTTTTTCAGTTTTCCAGTTCCAAATTCAAGTCTTAGGAAGCTAACACTAGGCTGTATCAACAAGTATATTGTCGTGACGCCATCGGTATAAGTCCCTCCTCCCTGCCCATCTTATTTAACTCCTTTTCTACTAACAATCTTGATTTATCTGTAGGAGTTGTATATGTCCATGGATCAGTACATACATGGTTTATTCAGCCTTGTGAAGGATCCTTCAGCAGATGTCTTCTAATATAATAAATTACAGTTTAAGATGCGCAGATGTGCTACTTCTCCTAATCTTGTGTAGATAAAATGGTTCAAATGCAGTTATTCCATAGCTTAGTAGATGCTGCCTGACTCGTCTGGAACTGCTAATGATATAGTTGTTCTTCATAATTTAGCAGTTCAATTGCATATTTATCTTGATAACCCTCCCTGTTTATTTGCTAGGTTTGCTCTTCCTGGGTTCAGCTCATTCAAGTGTGACCGAGAATATGAAGGTGAAGAAACCTAAATGGCATAAAATTTATTCCTGAACCATATCCATATGTTCTGAGCCTTTTTTCATGCCACTTCCCTAGCTTGAAAAACTAGCAGGCAACAAGGTGTGGGATCTAAATAGTTTGGCATCATTCTTCTCCCCTTTCCCCCGAGAAGCATGTTCCCTTCTTTTTCCTGAAATTTCACAATGTGGATCTAAATAGTTTGGTCATATGGTGTTATGTGTTCTAATTGTTTCCCTTTTTCTTACCGTCCTTGAGAAATGGACAGAGTAGCTGTGGGCAGGAGGATTAAGTGATAAACAAAATATCCCTTCAAGCAGAAGAGCCTCTTACCAATTTGATTTTCCAACCTGTATTACCTAGAGCTCTCCTTTATTTTTTTAGTCCTTGATATCTCACTGTAACAGACAGTTTCTCTTTCACGGTGTTGTATGATTAAGTGGTTAGCTTTCTATTTTGTCCATGGCTGAGGTGCTATCGTTCTATTGGGGACTGATGGTGTGTAGCATTTATCAGGTGATTGTGTGCCAGAATTGTCAATATAAGAATTGTCTTCTGAAATATACTTTTGTGATGGTATGATGTTACTTTTCTATCATTTAAAAGCTAGCACATAGCATGGAGTAAACCACAGTCATGCCTTTTGAAATACTTCAGCAAGGAGGTGGTCACCTCCTAACTTTTGAAAGTAGACGTTGGTGGGGAGACCAATAAATAAATCTGTGTGTTTTTTGTTCTTGTTGGCAGATCAAAATGACTGATTCTTTTCCTATTTCTGCACGCACAATTCTGCAGAACCAGTGATGGAAATGTTCTTGGTAGTTCACTAATGATTCTGCATAACGAGTGCTGGGGAGACCAATTCTATTGGGGATACTTTGGATGATGACTGTTTTTTAACCAAATTGGCTATTAGTGATGCTTTGTATGATGATTGCAAGTAGCTATCCCAAAATTTGTACTGCAACGATTTTTACTCTCTAATAAAATTGTTGTTTCAATAATATGGTTATCTATCAGAACAACATCCTGCTTCTTTGTGATCTATTACAAACTGCTTGAGATGTGATTTTTAATATTTCCAACAGATTTGCATTCACTCAGTCTGATTTTGATATTTGTTGCAGGAACCTACTTCAGTATTGTTCTCAGCTGGATTACTGGAAGCAATTAAATAAGTGTTGGATAAACAGAAGTGAGATTTTGATACCTCTTATACACCTCACATTATGGTGTATTCTTTCAGTGTGAGCTTGTAGGTACTTCTCCATCTAAGAAATATCTCTTTAAGCAAATGTATGAGTGTTCATGTCAATCACCCCTGATTTACTGTCTTCTATTTAAGTACTATATGTTCTTCCAATTTGTATTACAATATAAAGTAAGTTAGTCGGGGCCATCCTAGAATATCCCTTTTTATCCCCTAAACCTTGGCACCACATGAAGATTAAATTGTTGTTTCCATGTATATTTGAGGTCATGTCTACTCTGTACTAGGCACTTGTTTGCATTTCTTACTGTTTACATGGCTCAGAGCTTTGATAAAACAAATTGTTGAGGAACCATAGCAACGTGGATGATGAAGGCACCGCATGAAGATTAAATTGTTGTTTCCATGTATATTTGAGGTCATGTCTACTCTGTAGTAGGCACTTATTTGCATTTCTTACTGTTTACATGGCTCAGAGCTTTGATAAACAAATTGTTGAGTAATCATAGCAACGTGGATGATGAATTCGATGTGGAGCATCTGTTGCATAGGTACTCTCTGCTTGGTTTTGTATTAGTTATGTTTCTCCATTCGAGTCATTAATTTCCATTTTATTATTGGCTATTCCTAATGCAAGGAGGTAAACTCAAATCATGTATTCTCTGTTCATTTGTATGATTTAAAATTCATTGTTTGGTACCTACTTAAGATGTAGCGAGACTTCATAACAATTGAAAGATTCGTTAGAATCATATCTAAATATCACCCTTATAATCATATCCTTTTGAAAGGATGACTGGAATAACAGAATAATGCATGATACTTTCCCCCGTCTATATTCTTATGCTAAAGATGAGGACATCTCCATTATAAATTTTTGCACATCTAAAAATATTTCGGCTCTGTTTCACATACCATTATCTTCTGAAGCTCTCCAAGAATATAATCATGTTCAATGGATGCTGCTGCATATCTTTGGTTCAAATATTGGACATGACATTGTCTTATTAATGCGGCGGCAAGTCAATACTACAATTTTTTTTCCAGGCTTATTACACCACCGTAACCATTTCTATGGATTTAAGTCAAAACTCTGGCCCAAACTGAAAGTGTTTGCTTGGCTGCTCCTATGTGATAGACGCGACACTTGTAACATGCTTCAAAGGAGGCATATAAATATTGGTCATAACTTCTCATGTGCACTACGATAACTCTAGAGAAGAAGAAACACTGGAGCACCTTTTCTTCACGTGTAGTTCTTTGAAATTTTGAGCTTTGTGGGGATTTTGGAAAGAGAGAAACTACAGAAGTATTTGAAGTAGAATTCTTGGAGAAGGGTATTTCTGTCTGTAGGGATGGTGTAAACTACAGAAAATTGGCAAAAAAGGTATCTTTTTCCTGTTAGGCTGTTAGTTGATTCTTTCTGAAGTTTAGAGAGCTGAATTAGCTTGCAATGTTTGTTGGATGAAATATGAAAATGAACCTACACTTTCAGAACAAAAGAAATTTTCTATTCTCACAATTTTTATTTGAATGATGTTTCGGAATTCAGAAGTCGGTTACGTGAATATATTTGTGGTAGGATGAAACACACTAAACAGCCCCCCCCCCCCCCCCCCTTTTACACTGAAAAGATAAAAAGAGCTTCAGCACCACTCCGGGAGTAGTTCTACCCATGGAAAAAATCTAGCAAAGAGGTTATCTAAGTTGTTCACTGGAATGCTTATGACCTCCGTTTTCTTGTTTTAGGTTTTTAGCACATCATTGCTAGGTGAAGGTCACTGTTAGATCCTGACCATTCAACATCTTCTATAGTTTCTTTATCCTAATCAATTTTAGCTACAGTCACCGCCTTATCTCTTGGTAGCCTAGGCCCTAGGCAATTTCAAAACAATAGTTGACAAAATGTCAGCGATATGAGAGCCACACAGAAAACAGTGCAAGACATGTTCTACTTGGAAAATTTCCTAGGTTCCTGCTGGAAATTAATACAGAATTCCTGGGTTCACTGATGTAGTTATTATACAGAACATGTAGATATACTGTATATTCGTCAGTTGGTGGGGTGTGCATGTTCAGCATCCAGATCCTAGACAGCGTTTGGAGCACTCCTTACATAAACTCTTCTCTGTTTCCCACCTGAATAACTCTTTACTCTGCATGTTCTCTCTTGCATATTATCACTAAAAACAAATGCACTATGCATAAACACTAGACAGTCAGTTTTATGTTGGACAAAAAAATCATGTGTGGCTTTTATGATAAATGTTAGGCCCACTTGAGTCATGTAAGCAGAGGCTACTTGACTATAGTTCCTTGTGCAAATGCTCTTATGAAGCACAGATTAATAAAAGTAGCAAGATATGATCAGTTGGGAGTATATTCAAGCTCATTTTATACTACTACTGTTATATATATGCTATGGGTTATTTAAATAAAGAACAACTTTGGGAGGTTAGTTTTAAGTTGGTGGTGCAGATTTAGGTTTGTCTATAAATAAGAATATGTTCTTACAAGCAAGATTGGTTTTTCTTGAAGGCGGGCAAGCTTCCTTCCTATGTTCCAACCTTATGTGGAGCAGTTAATTTAATACCTTCCTTCCTGCGACATTCCTTGTGACTGTCAAGGATTTCAAAGATAGATGACTTATGTACAAACTTACACCGAAGGGAATTACCAATTCTATACTTTTGTTGAAGAAAGCGGAAACTACATTGTCCTAATAGTTTTTTTCAAAGGTTTTCTCCATGAACTCTGTTAGTTGATACTTACATGTTTAGCCACGTTCAGTTACTCTTGTTGTAACCTGTGACTAAGTTTTCAAATTTCTATTTTTGTTACAGCTCCAAATTAATCAATAGAAAATATACTAGAACTTTGTAAATCATATTGAACTACTGACAAAGATCATAGAGCTTGTTTACTCTTGCTTCTATTCCCATGCTAAAATGCTGCAGAATCATTATAGTAGAATATTCCATGATTTCTGTAATAGCGTGTTCAGGAACCTTGTGTGTACAGGTATGGAACTATACCTTTTACCTTTGCAGTTTCTACCTTCCCTTTTTTTATTGAAGAACGTGTATTTAATTTTCTTCGGTGCTCTAGAATCTATTCCGTAATTGCGCCAGCTTCTACAGTGAAGAAAAAATAGGTCTATGATATGTTTTTCCTCTTGTAGCCAATCCGTGTCAAAGTCAGCACATGTTTGACTGTTCTCTTGCCTGCTTGCTTTAGAGATAGCCTATTTGGCCTCACTGTCATAATTTTTCAGCTTACTAGATATGCTCAATACATCTGTATACTTATTTTGTGTTGGCGATTTTTCTGTGTTTGCCTTTTGTTGTACCTAAGGCTTGGAATGAGGAAGGTTATCTTTTGTAACTTGCAACTGATTTCTAGGAGAACTACTCATTAAATTAGATTATTTTACATTGGATTTGACTTTTTGATGAAATGTTGCTTGTTCACAATAGTATAATATTCTGTACCCTGTTTTGGTTTTCTAGATTGGTCCAAAGCTACTAATCTGCTAACCTAAGATTTGAAACATATTCATGAAATAAAATCATGAGTTCACTCTCTATTCTAAAATGTGTCGAGTAAAAAATATACCATAGGAAAGTTTTACCGTTGAAGTAGCATTTAAGATGTCAATTCTTTAAACCTATCTTTTTTCTGACAGCAAAGGATAGAAAGTGAGTGACATTGATGACCTCCTGTGCGAAGCGAACCTAGAGAGGAACAAGGTTTGCCAAGAAACGTTTTACCACCATTGATCTACAGGTGAACTGTCACTGTCAGTATTGTACCAATCAACACATAGTCCTAACCAGAGTTTTGGATGCAGTCCTTTGTCAGCTATCCACACCAGTATATCCACTGCTCAGAATCGGTAATCCAATCAATTGAATACATGGTATCTTGACAAAGAAAGGTACTTAAGGACTATAACCACGCTAGGCTGAAGAAAGCAAGATTAATGAATATCTCCACAACAGGTGATCGAGAAATGCAGAGTAAAATATGTTAGCAAGAGCTGGTATTGTTTCATTGATGATGTACATGACGCCGATCTTACCATCTCCTCTCAAGGAACTTTGTATGTAACTGTGTACCTGTGCTATGATCCAAAACTAAATAGTCACTACTATGTAATCGTATAATATATTTTCCTATCTCTCCATTACTTGCACACTGACTTTTGTTTCTATTTATTGATTTCATCAGCATGTACTCCATCTGTCTCCAATTAGATGTTGGATATTTGAGACGAGGGAGTACTATTGTTGATCCACATAGTGTTTCACATTATTAACCATACCGATTGGTTAGATGGTACGTTGTTTGTTGTGCGATTTGAGTATGGAGAAGATATATTATATTAAGAACTATGTGATTTAGGCAAGCGATTACCCCGTATAAATTAGCCCGCCCCATAGTAACGGGTTTTGTGGGCCACTCTATAGCAACTACCTTGTCTTCTTTTTTGCTACTCTTTATCATCAAATACTTCTCACGTGTATCCACTAAAATGAAATGCATAGTGCTTCATTCTTTGTTTGCTAATGTTTAATGTAGAGTTTTACAAATCTTTTACAAACACGGAAAACGGGGATGTCCTTCCTTGCATCGATTTTTATAGGTGTTTAGTGTAGGATTTTACAAATTGTTTACAAACACAGAAAACGGGGAAACCCTGAATCTAAAGACCATCTCCTCTTGTAATTGGTATGTACATATGAAGTGGGTTTATGCTGCAGATGTCCCTGTGTGCAAGTTATGTGGATGTTGCTTTTGTCATTCTTTCATGCTTGATTGATTTTGCACTTTCTTTTGGGATGACTAAGTCACATGTTTTCTTCATTCATCGCTTCTCTTCATTCATGGCCTGTTCACAATATATTTTCATGCATTGTAAAAATAGGGAACGTGTGCACATAAATCATCACCTTTATACAAAATGTAAATCGGTGCGAATTCAATGAGTATGCTCTCTACATGATTGAAAATCTCCCATTAACGTGGTGTTTAAGTTACATTAAGCTAAATTTGCTATTTTATTATGTTCCAGAAAAAACATCATCGGTTGAAAGATGTTCTAAGCCGCGGATCGCACCAAACACTCCTTGATTTTTTGCACTACAGGCTGTCTCCATGCTTCTAAGAACCTGGTCGGTTTTTGATTTTGCTACTACCCACTAAAATAGATGGTGTTTCTTTTGTCATACGATACAAACTACCTTATGTAATTGTAAGATTGTTGCTCAAATCATTCGGCCCATGTTGGGGGCGCTGCTGACATGAGATGAAAATTTGAGTATATTCTTGCTCAAGATATCTTTTTGAATTTATTTATTTTGCCATTAAATTAGACCCTTAATATCTACTATGAAATTTGACCCTTGACTCTACGCTATTCCATTTGGACATATTTCTTTTTAGCTCTTTTTTGCTCATTTATTAGCGCTAATTTGATTCAAATTCAACGGGGTCGTGCGCCAAGGCGCATCCCTAAATCTAGTTGCCAGAATATTAGCTATGTTAGCTTTGATTTTATATGTCATAACTTAGGGGCATAAGGTTGACGGATTTGAAATGTTGCCGATATTTTGAGCTTATTATGCCGAGGGAGATGAAGAGATGTCATAAATTCAGTGGCATGAAGGTTGGTCTGATAGAGTTCAAAGCACATCCGAAACATGAAACAGATGTCACTACTGCGATTATATTATAATGATTGTCTCTTGGAGAAAAGCTCTGCCTGAAGTTTTGTATATGTGTTATTGTCAGAATCCAGAGAAATAGGTACTTGCCAAAAGTTTGTACAAAGAACATGCATAGATATATTTAAGGAAGTGAATAATGGTCTGAGTGAGGATATTGTGGAGCTATACGAAATGGCAAAAATGACTTTGAGACAAGGGAAATAATGGTTGGACATGGAGAAGAAAGAGTGCTCAAGAAGATATTGGGGCTTCCATATACGCAGTGCAGAGAGATTTTGGCAACTACATAGAACAAGATTCACCAACATTGCTTAAAGCATGACTGTCAGCGTATGCTAAGATGCAAGGGAAGTGACGAGAGAGAAAGGCACTTAAGCCAAGAGAGGGAAAGCGAGTGACTTCAGTATATTATTTATTTGTAGATGCTCGCTCTCCATAGTAATATTGTTTGTATAATGGAAGAATAAACCTTGCTTTTGTCGGTTTCTGTGTATCCCAAAACATACATGCTTAATTTTTTTTATTAAACCTTGATGACATGTTCTGTTATTGGCTTAATGGCTTGGTCTCGGCGTGTCTAAGCTAGCTCCAATTGGGCATTATGAACAAGTAAGGAAAGAGTTCCTTGATTATTTTTAGGTAATTGGCCAGGAGGATATGTACGCATACAGGACTTCGTATTAGCACTTCGACGATTATACAACTCATTTTCCATTTTTCCTGCTAAATAAGGCGATCATGTTGTGCTGCTACGATTTGTCGATCTAACTGAACCTGTACATCTACACGCGTGGGCGCGCTAACTGGACCATATCTTGCTTCTGGCTGATCGCTTTGGTTTTGTAAGCCGCGGTGTTGTGCTTAACTCCCGTCAATGACAGTGTGAACCATCATTTCTACGTGTTCTAAATGCGCTTAATTGGCCGTTTCAATATCTGGGATACATGTTCACAACGAAACATGTAACTAAATAATATGTTTTCCTAATGTAGTGTACTATATTTCCCAACCTTTCGGCAAGTACGCACAAACTTTATTTAAGTTGACTATCAAATGCTTTGCTTTACTCCAACGCTCCGCTTTATTTACCTATAAATTTTGGGCTTCCAATCGTGTGTGACGATTTACGGCGCGACGGAATGGCAACTTGCCATATGGCACGTGATTTTGTGGAAGTTGTTGTCCCTCTGTCATTTGGAAAATCCGGTAGCTCACATCCTGTCGTGCCGATACACAGAAAATGGAATGTTATCTCGATATAAATTCCAAACTTTTGATGATCTAGCCACTATCATTCAACCATAATATCTATATGACAAAACTTAAAAAATATTTTTCATCAGCAAATACATCGTAACCACACTAGATGACAACGTCCTGCAGCCGGCGAGGCAAAGCTCGCGTGTCTATCTAGTTCTTTAGAAGCTTGAAGGTCTGTCAAAGATGAGATGAACCAGGAGATGGTCGGCCAAACAATTGACAACTTGATATAGAAGTTGACGTCCACCCAGTTCTCTTGGACTGAGTAGCATCTGCTCCTATCCTGATTACTAACTTATGTACCCCAATTTTTTTGATTTGTATACTGTTCCTGTATAAGCACAACAAGAAAATATGTTGAATTTTTTGCATTATTGTAGAAGGAGAAATGATTTTCAACTCCTGTAATCTATACTTGTAATTACTTCTGTAAAAGGAGAATGATTTTTAATTTTTCAAATACTCCTGTAAAAGGAGAAATGATTTTTAAATACAGCAAGAAATGATTTTCCAAATTAAGAGTACTCTCTTGTGTTTTCAGATAAATTAGGAGTACCTCATTGGTGTGTATTAACACTATAGGAGTATATAGAATGTCTTGTGTTTTTTGACAAATGAAAGTTTGTACTCACAATTACAGTATATTGAATTTACACGCAATTTATATTGCTGCTTATAGTGCCTTGAATTCAGTAATAATAGCTACCCCCAAAAGTCTGAAGATACTCCACAGACTTGTGATACTCCTAGTGTATAATTACAAGTCTACATCCAATACAAACCCTCTTGCGTCTTGTATCGCGGCACTTCTATAACTTGTTTGAAGGATTTCTGTAGTCTAGATATCACACAACTAGTTCTGAGAGACTATTTGGTGTTTATTACGATGTCCTGCATTCATTCTTTAATTTGGCTTAACCATGTCAGCCTGTAGCTATCCTGGACAAGTATTTTGGTGTCCGACCTTGCTAGCTCCAAGCATTTTTTTAATAAACATTTAGCATGGCTATACAATTACAAGTCTACATCCAATACAAACCTTCTTGCATCTTGTATCGTGGTACTTCTGAACTTGTTTGAAGGATTTCTGTAGTCTAGAGATCATACAGCTAGTTCTGAGAGACTATTAGACTATTTGGTGTTCATTATGATGTCCTACATTCATTCTATAATTTGGGTTAATTCATGTCATCCTGCAGCTATCCAGGACAAGTATTTTGGTGTCCGACCATGCCAAATCACCACACGGAACGTGCTCTAATGGACCACTCCAGGGAATTGCTGTTCAGACGCGCATCAATGCACGTAAGAACTCCAATACTTATAGTTTGTACCTCTAATGGACCAGTCCAGGGAACTGCTGTCCAGGCCTCCAAGGAGTAGTAGTGTAGTGCAATCTGCTGGGTTCAGTTCCAGTTGATATCCCAGAGAATGTCAGATGCATAAGTGAAGCCGAGTTATTTTTACTAAAGTTGTCACGATTAGACTTAGCTCAGTTGCTGATCATGTTGTTAGCCCTTCTCAAACTGCATTCATGCAAGGAAGAAACATCCTTGATCGTGTAGTAATTCTGCATGAAACAATCCATGAACTACACTCAAAAAAATTAAATGGTGTACTATTCAAGATTGATTTTGAGAAGGCATATGATAAAGTTAATTGGTCTTTTCTTCAGCAAACACTCCGCATGAAAGGTTTTTTTGAGGAGTGGCGTGCTCTTATTCAGTCATTTGTGTCTAGGGGTAGTGTTGCCATTAAAGTAAATGAGGATACTGGCAAATACTTTCAGACAAAGAAAGGACTGAGACAAGGTGATCCATTATCGCCTTTACTATTTAATATAGTGGCTGATATGTTGGCTATCCTTATTGAGAGAGCAAAGGCTGATGGTCAGATTGAAGGATTAGTTCCACATCTTATTGATGGTGGTCTTTCTATTCTTCAATACGCTAACGATACAATTCTTTTTATGGAACACGATCTGGAAAAGACTAAGAATCTGAAATTAATCTTATCAGCATTCGAACTGCTATCTGGACTTAAAATTAACTTTCATAAGAGTGATTTGTATTGTTTTGGCGAAGCCCAAAAAGAGGCCCATCTTTATGCTGAACTTTTCGGCTATGGTCAGGGGCAGTTTCCAATCAACTATCTGGAAATACCGATTCATTATCGGCGGCTCACGATAGCTGAATGGAAACTTGTTGAGGAACGGCTACAAAAGCGTCTGAATAGTTGGAAGGGAAAATTGTTATCCCTTGGTGGAAGACTAGTACTTATAAATTCAGTAATTACTAACATGGTACTGTATATGATCTCGTTTTTTCCATTACCAAAAAGTATCTTGAACAAATTGGATTATTTCCGATCAAGATTTTTTTGGCAAGGGGATAGTGAGAAAAATAAGTATCGATTGGCCAGATGGAATGTGGTTTGCCGCCCGAAGGAGTTTGGTGGACTACGCATACATGATTTGCAAGTCAAAAACACTACGCTCCTGGGCAAATGGCTTTTTAAACTACTTACTGAAGATGGCGTTTGGCAAACCATGTTATGGAGGAAATATGTGGGGTCTAAAGCAGTGTCTCAAGTGGTTTGGAAACCCGGGGATTCACACTTTTGGGCAGGCTCATGGCCACCAAAAACATTTCTTTCGTTTTGGTGCTTTCGAGATTAAGGATGGATCACAGATTAGGTTTTGGAAAGATAAGTGGCTTGGCCAAACTACTCTTCGCGAACAATATCCAGCTCTATATTCTAATGTTAGACACAAAGGATATACTATTGCCACTGTGTTGGAGAATAATCCTCCTAATGTGTCTTTCAGAAGAACCCTCACTGGTCCTAGACTTGTATCTTGGAACAATATTCTTTTAAGATTATCCACGATACAACTGTCGGATGGTGTGGACGTATTCAAGTGGAAATTACTAGAAAGTGGTAAATTTTATGTTGGATCACTTTATAGAGCTTTGGTCCAACCGGATATCCCGGTCGATGACAATAGTAAGATTTGGAAAATGAAAATACCTCTTAAGACGAATTTTTTGCATTGTATTTACGTAAAGGTGTAATTCTAACAAAAGATAATCTTGCAAAAAGGAATTGGTAGGGAAGTTCACAATGCGTTTTTTGTCATCACAATGAGACAATTCGCCATTTATTCTTCGAGTGTAAATTTGCTCGTTCTATATGGTCATTTATCCAAATAGCTTCTGGTTTATCTCCTCCAAGTTCAGTAACCAATGTTTTTGGTAATTGGTTGTATGGATTTTTTGATAAGTATAGAATTTTATTTAGAGTGGGAGCGCTTGCCATTATATGGTCGCTATGTCTGGGTAGAAATGACAAGATTTTTAATAACATTATGTCTTTATCTCTGCAGGTTATTTACAGAGCAACGACTTTTCTTTGATTATGGACCATTCTCCAACGTACGGAGTTTCGTGACTTATTTGTGGAGGGATGTACGCAATCGGGGGATACGCCGAGGGATATTTTCTCCCGACATGGATGGCCGCGTGACTTGAGGATTGATCTGTCTTAGATTTTGGACTTTTTTCATTACCCGCTTTTTTGTAATGTTTGCCTACTCTTTTTCCTCTAGCTCTGTCGTTTGTGTGGATGTGTGCATCCTATTTATGCAGAGGCTAGGTGTAAATATTAAACTTTTTCGTTAATATATGCGCCCATTTCCAAAAAAAATCTGACGTCGGATTCACAACAAGCCCTTCCCAACCTGCCTCTATGGCAATGACACCAGCGAAAGTCGTATCTGGATCCTATCTGTCTGTGGATGCGGCAGAGTTCCACGTCCAAGAAAAAAGCAAAACGTGCCCAATACGCCCCAACAACGGAGACATTGGTAGAAGATGAGCCGGATAACAATATTGTCATCGTTCGCACTTCAACTCATCGCCACTTTGGTGGCTATGTCGCCATTGGATCCAACTCGGCCGATGTCGGAGATGACGATGGTCCTCAATGCGATCGAGAGTGATACCGATCTGGACACCTCTATGGTGCCTTTCAATTCATCGGACCTTCAAGACTATCTGGACCAACACGGGGATGATGCAGAGTCTGCTATGATGGATGTTAGCACTAATTTTGACTTAGTATAAGTTAGTTAGTTGCACATAGCGAGCTGGCCGAGTCGTGTGTGGAAGTTGAGAGAAAGGTGCACTAGTGGAAACGAGGCCTTTGGTTGAGGTCGGAAATGGGCTTTAACACCGATTCTCCTACGAACCGGTGTTAAAGGGGGTGCCCGTACCAGCGTGGTCCAGAAAGCAAAAAGAAGCACCCCCTTTAACACCGGTTCGAGCCACGAACCGGTGTTAAAGGCCCTGCACCAGTGGCCCGCGCAGCCCCCCTTTAACACCGGTTCGTGGCTTGAACCGGTGTTAAAGGGGGTGCGCCTATATAACACACCGCAACCCACACCCCTCTCTCTCATTTTTTCACTCTCTCATTTTGAAGCATAGAAAGAGGGTGAGAGGTGTGCTAGTTTGTGTTTTTTTCCTATGCACAAGAGGTGTTCGGTGAAATGCCCGAGAGCTCGAAATAAGTTTTCTCGTTGCTCTTTCCTTCTCGGTCGAGGTCGGCAACTTTATCCTTTCATTTGTCATTGATGTACTATATAAATGGTCATCTCCCTATTAATTTTTGATATACTATATATTAATGCAGATGAATCGGCAATGGATGTATGGTGACCGACGCACTTCCGGGTACATTACGTGCCTCCAAAATTTCATCATTGTGGCTAATGCAAACCGTGGTCACAATGGTTTTATGTGCTGTCCGTGTGTTCACTGTCAGAACAAGAAAGACTACTCAAATACCAGAACCATTGACGCCCACCTGCTTCGATTCGGTTTCATGCCCAGCTATAATTGTTGGACCAAGCACGGAGAAAAAGGGGTTGTGATGAAAGACAACAAAGAAGAAGAGGATGATGACAACTATCATAATATGTATCCTGAATACGAAGATACTGCAACTGGGGTAGATAATGAAGATGAAGAGGCGGCAGATGGGCCCGCTGATGACGATCTTGGTCAGGTCATTACTGATGCAAAGGAAGAATGTGAAACTGAAAAGGAGAAGGAGAAGCTGGAGCAGATGTTAAAGGATCACAAAATATTGTTGTACCCAACTTGCGAAGATGGCCACAAAAAGCTAGGTACCACACTGGATTTGCTGCAATGGAAGGCAGAGAACTGTGTGACTGACAGCGCATTTTCAAAGTTGTTGGTAAAAATGAAGAATCTGCTTCCAAGAAATAATGAATTGCCCGACAGTACATACCAAGCAAAGAAGGTTGTATGCCCTCTAGGATTAGACGTGCAGAATATACATGCCTGCATTAATGACTGCATCCTCTACCACGGTGAGAAATACGAGAATTTGGATGCATGCCCGGTACACACTGCACTGTGGTATAAGATCAAACGAGACGATCCTGACGATGTTGAGGGCGAGGCCCCTAGGAAGAAGGTTCCTGCCAAGGTTATGTGGTATGCTCCTATAATACCACGGTTAAAACGTCTCTTAAGAAATAAAGAGCATGCCAAGTTGTTGCGATGGCACATGGAAGACCGTAAGAAAGACGCGATGTTGAGACACCCCGCTGATGGGTCACAGTGGAGAAAAGTCGAGCGAGAGTACCCGGACTTCGCACGTGACGCAAGGAACTTAAGGTTTGGTCTAAGTACAGATGGCATGAATCCTTTTGGTGAGCAGAGATGCAGTCACAACACCTGGCCTGTGACTCTATGTATCTCTAACCTTCCTCCTTGGTTGTGCATGAAGAGGAAGTTCATTATGATGACAGTGCTCATCCAAGGCCCGAGGCAACCCGACAACGACATTGATGTGTACCTAAGGCCATTAGTTGAAGAACTTTTACAACGGTGCGCCAAACCAGGTGTACGTATGTGGGATGAGCACAAAGGGGAGCCATTTGACCTACGAGCATTGCTTTTCGTAACCATCAATGATTGGCCTGCTCTTAGTAACATTTCAGGGCAGACAAACAAGGGATACAATGCATACACACACTGGTTAGATGAGACTGAAAGTGTATATTTGGATAAATGTAAGAAGGTTGTGTACCTAGGGTATCGTCGATTTCTTCCGAACCTGCATGCCGTAAGAAAGAAAGGCAAGCATTTCAAACGTCTGGCAGAACCCCGGAGGAAGCCTGTCCTCCTTACCGGTGAGGAGGTATTTGGTATGGTCAAGGACCTAGAAGTAATCTTTGGAAAAGGTCCTGGAAGTCTATCTGTTCTGAATGACGATGCCGGACATGCGCCCATGTGGCAGAAGCAATCTATATTTTGGGACCTACCCTATTGGAAAGTCCTAGAGGTCCGCTCTTCAATCGACGTGATGCACGTGATGAAGAATGTTTGCATGAACCTGCTAGGCTTCCTAGGAGTGTATGGGAAGACAAAAGATACACCGGAAGCATGGCAGGACCAGCAGCGTATGAAAGACCCTGAAGAGCCTATGCATCCTGAGAACAAGAAGGGTAAACGATGCCACTTAACTCCTGCTAGCTACGCTCTTACCAAAGCAGAGAAGGAAATCTTTTTTGAATGCCTGAGCAGTATCAAGGTCCCGTCTGGCTTCTAGTCGAATATAAAGGGAATAATAAATATGGCAGAGAAAAAATTCCAAAACCTGAAGTCTCATGACTGCCACGTGATTATGACGCAATTGCTTTCGATTGCATTGAGGGGGCTTCTACCTAAAAATGTTCGAGTACCCATTGTGAAGCTATGTGCATTCCTCAATGCAATATCTCAGAAGGTAATTGATCCAGAAAGCCTACCAGGGTTACAGACAGATGTGACCCAATGTCTTGTCATCTTTGAGTTGGTGTTCCCACCATACTTCTTCAATATTATGACACATCTCCTGGTTCACCTAGTAGAAGAGATTGCCATTCTCGGTCCTGTATTTCTACACAATATGTTCCCCTTTGAGAGGTACATGGGAGTCTTAAAGAAATATGTTCATAACCGTGCTAGGCCAGAAGGAAGCATCTCCAAGGGCTATGTAACAGAGGAGGTCACTGAGTTCTGTGTTGATTTTATTCCTGACCTTAAGGCGATTGGTGTTCCAGAATCACAACATGAGGGGAGACTGCGTGGAAAAGGCACCCTAGGATGTAAAGCAATGATATGTAGGGACAGACATTCTCTCAATCAAGCACACTACACGGTTTTACAAAGATCTATCTTGGTTGCCCCGTATATCAATGAACACAAGAATTTTATACGCCTCAAACACCCGGGGCAGATGAATGGATTATAAGTGAACACATGGCGAGTTTTGGCGGCTGGATGCAAAGACTTCTCACGAATAACACCACTGTTGGAGATCAGCTGTACTTGTTGGCCAGGACACCATCTTCGACTGTATGTATTTTCTAAGGGTACGGAATAAATGGGAATACATTTTACACGATAGGCCAAGATAAAAAGAGCACCAACCAAAATAGTGGTGTCCTCTTCGATGCAGCAGAAGACAATGGGAAAAAGACCACGTATTATGGGTTCATAGAGGAGATATGAGAACTTGACTATGGACCTAATTTTAAGGTCCCCTTGTTTCGGTGTAAATGGGTCAAGCTAACATGAGGAGGGGTTGAGGTAGACAAGAAGTACGGAATGACAATAATGGATCTCAACAATCTTATGAACTAGACAAGAACTTAGACGAACAATTCGTGTTAGCCAATGATGTGGCTCAGGTTTTCTATGTGAAGGACATGTCTACCAAACCGAAAAAAATAAAAAATAAGCAAACAAATACATCACACGATGAGCCAAAGCGTCACATAGTTCTTTCAGGGAAAAGAAACATCGTGGGAGTGGAGGACAAGACAGACATGTCTGCAGATTATAATAAGTTTGATGAAATTCTGCCCTTCAGAGTGAAGACTGACCCATCCATCCTGTTAAACGGTGCTGATACTCCATGGTTACGACCGACACGATCATAAGATTGACTATATGTATTAATTGAGCCATTTTTGGCACACATATGTATCTCAAAATGGAAATCAATGCCATATTTCTTCTGTTAACACTATATGTATTAAATGAGCCATTTTTCTTCCCGCTATTTATTTCTGCCATTTTTCTTCTCGCCATTTTTCTTCCCGCCAGTTTTTCCCTCTAGTTATCTTCCTGCCATTTCTCACTATACATATATAGGTTTGGCCTCCATTGTCATTGCACATCTCTAGACTCATATTTGCAACCTCATCACTCTTTTCCATGGCTTCCACCGTACCACTAACCCCCAGGGAGGCGGAGGCGCTTTGCGCCTTGAACTACCCCTGCCCGACGGGCTACTACGTCCCCGTCGGCTGGATGCTGAGCGTCAGAGGCGTGCCAGTTCCTCCTGTCCCTCTAGGTGTGGCACGCCGGATGGCCATCACGAACCAGTACTACTTCGAGCTCATGCCGGAGAAGCGGAGGAATCCCAGATGGCATCCCGATTATTTCCCGACTTGGGAATCCTTCTTCGGGGATCGGTGCGAGAGGGCGCTCGCCAGGCACGAGGAGGACGACCCACCTCCTACGAACTTCAACGAGGCCGGCCGTCGGCTGTGGTGGCGCGGTCGGACTCTCCAGAGCGTCATGGCCTATGACACCTCCGCCGACTCTAACCCCCGTCTGCGCTACCCTCAAGTCCAGGCCACGCGTAATCAGCCTTCAAGGTTCAACTATGGCGACCCCGACGATGACAGCGACGATGGCCACGGAGAGTACGACGACTACAGTGGCGAGTATTACAGGTGTAGGCAGGAACATGACTGAATCACTCCAACATTCCAAAACAAGTTCGGCCGATTGTGACTTAATCTGGATGTATCTTAATTTTTCAGTTCTTCTATGTATCTTAATTTTTAGTCGTGCTTTGTTAGTTGTGTTATGTACTTTAATTCCAGTTCAATCGTAATAAAATTTTCTTCCCTCCCTTTTCCTCCCGCGCATTCTGCCCACCCTTTCCCATATGTTACTAGTTTGAATAGTTAGAATTTTACTTTTTAAAAACAAAAAATGTTTTAGGATTAATTATTCAAATACAAAAAAAATTCATGTTGAAAGTTTTGTCAAATTCCAAAGTGTACAAAAGATGCTAAATTTAAATATCCAAACAATTCAAAAATGTTAATACAAAATAAAATATGATTTTCTCTAATAAAATATGGTTATATTCCTTTTTAGATGCTTAATATTTCTTAAGTTCAAAGTTTTAGGGTTTGACTATTTTAATTTTGTCTTAATTGAATAATAAAAATTTATATGTAAGTGTTTTAATCATTTTGAAATTTTTCATCTACAGTAACTATAAAATATTTTTATATGAATGGATAGATCTTCTTTTTTCTAAAAATTATGATATATTATTCATATTTTTCTGAGTTACAATGAAAAAGATATGAATTTTCTTAATTCTATCCTATTTTTTGAATTAAAAAAGCCCCCACCCCTTTAATGTACAAAACAAATGCCCCCTTTAACACCGGTTCCAGCCACGAACCGGTGTTAAAGGGGAGGGCATTTATTTCGTTTCACGCGCACTTCCCCTTTAACACTGGTTCTAGCCACGAACCGGTGTTAATGGGGGGGGGGGTTGCGCACGCGAAACGAATTCCCTCCCTTTAACACCGGTTCGTGGCTGGAACCGGTGTTAAAGGGGGGGGGGTTATAATGCAACACGCGCATTCTTCCTCTTCCCCAGCCAGACACTTAGCAAATTTTGGGATCGAGCAGAGGAGCGCCCGGAGAACAACGACGACGCCGGCAGGCTGCTCGACCGCGCCGTCGCCGTCCGCCTCCGTGCCAGCGCCGTTCGTCACCACGCCTGTCCGCCACCGTGCCCGCGTCGTCCGCCACCGCGCTCCTCGATGTCCACCCCGCCTCGCCGTTCGCACCGCACGCGCTCCCCCGTCGTTGGCCGCGCCGCCTCGCCGTCGTCGGTCGCCGTGCCCTAGGTGAGCCGCGCCTAGGATTTTTGTTTTAGGATTTTTGTTTAGCAATTTTGTTTTAGCAATTTTGTTTTAGGATTTTTGTTTTATGAATTACCATATATATATGTGTTAGGATTTTTTAGAAAAATTTGTCAGAATATTTTGTTAGGATATTTTGTGTCATAATCATAATCATAATTAAGTTTAGAGAATATTTTTTTACGACTTTAATGTTAGGATATTTTGTGTCATAATCATAATTAAGTTTAGAGAATAATCATAATCATAGGATATTTTGTTTTAGGATTTTAGTGTTAGGGAATTGATTTTAGGATATTAATTGGATATATGGATATTTTGTGATATTAATAATTATGATATCAGTCCTATGATAATGCGCGCACCTCCTCTTCCTCTTCCCCCAACCAGATCGAGGAGCAGAGGAGCACAGAGAGAGGATCCGTCGCCGCGGCGCCCACCCACGCCGTCGTCGCCGTCGTGCCTACCCACGCCGTTGTCGCCGCCTCGTCGTGCTCTTCTTCCGCGTCCAAGGAATCGACGTGGGGCATCCGCAATCGACCCCCTAGCACCGCTTCTTCTCCGAGCCCGACGACCACCACCGTCGCCATCGTCGCCATTTCCGACCCCGCCCGGCCTCGCGGACCCCTCTGGTAGACCCACGGTGAGCCCACGATGCTCACCCGCCCCTTCTCTCGCTCCCTCTCGCTCGGAGCCGTCGTCGCCTCGCTTCTCTGCAAGCACCGCCACTGGCCATCGTCGTCGCTCCGGTGACCCCTAGGTAGCGGCGCCGCCCATTTTAGGTAGGCCGCATCGCGCTAAGTCGAACGCGCTTGCTCGCGGGCCCTAGGTCGCTCTCTTACTCTAGATAATATTTGTGTATTTTTGTATGAATAATATGTATATTTGTGTATGAATCCAAGTCCACTTGAATGTTTACTCTCTTACTCTAGATAATATTATTGTTTTAGGAACTATGGATCCACTCATTAGAAACCTTGAAGAGGAAGAAATAATGGAGAACATGATCCACGAGGACACCTCACAGTATCTGAACTTGGAGGGACATGATGACATCTCAAGTAGTCATGGAGAATATGACGACTCCGATGAACGCACTTTAGTGATTACAAAGTTCGTCGAGGTATATATATGCATGGATTAAGCCTGTGCTGACTTGCACCGATTGTACTTATATTAATTAATGCTTCTTTCTTCTTTTAGCCCTCCGGATCGACCAACAAAAACTTCTTCCACGAAAAAGAGCAAGCGAGGCGCGAGCCATCGGTTGAAAGATCGTGCAAAGTTCACGATCGAAGCAGTCCGTGTTGATGGCAGACCGATGGAGCCCAAGAAGGCCGCATACAAATTTATACGCCAGGCTGGAGTTCTTGTTAGGGACCAAATCCCAATCATAATTGAATATTGGAATAAGCCAAAGAAGGGCGATGGTACCTTTGTCGATGAAAGGTCCAAAAAACGCTTTGGAATTCGCTGTTGGTAAATTTCACCCTACCGCCAGAGGAGGATGAAAATAAACCGGTTATAAAGAAAAATGTCAAAGAGTGGACTCTAAAGAAGACGGCGGACGCTTTCCGCAACTGGAAGACAAAATTGAACAAATTTTTCAAAGCTCGTGAGACTCCAGATTTCGAAGACGCATATTATGCGAAGATAAGACCTCACTGGCCCGAATTTGTGGCGTACAAGGAAGGTGCTATAGCTACAAAGAGGTCAGAAACCAATACGCTAAATGCCCAGAAGAAGGAATATCACCATAGGACGGGGTCAGGTGGCTACATATCTCAGGGGCCTAAGTGAGAGGAAGCTGAGAAGGCCCTGCGCGATAGAGGGATCACACCCCAGACACATGGGTGGGACCTACGTGCAAAGACTTGGTTCTACGGAATCGGGGCAAGGTTGGACCCAGAAACGGGATTGTGTATCTTCCCAACCCTTCTTGCCAAACCCGTCACTAAACTCATCACGGTATACGAGGAAACAGCCGCCAGGACCTTCCATCCCGACAGAGAGAATGACCAGCTGGCACGCGCCATCGGTAAAAAAGAACACCCTAGACTTGTACGAGGCACATGGGGTATGACGTGGAAGGATGGGTTTGCCGAGTGGGGCGGCTCTTACAGATGGCGCGACAGAAAAGAAAAAGAGCGTACAGACCAGATGACACAGATAGAACATGCACTTGTGGCGCTGCAGGCGCAAGTGAATGCACAAAAGAGTCAGCAAGCTATCGGCCCATCTCAGCGGCACGAAGATCCTGCATTGGAAGCTGCCGGCGGCCTAGACTCTACACGAAAAAGCAGCATGGCTTCCATGGATAACATGCAGCCCATGCTTGAAATGGCGGGTCCTCGATACCCCGTGGATGAGATCACGGAGAGCGAACACGCTGAGATGCATGTGAGATTAATGGGCTTATCCATTAAGGTGGCGGTCGGCTATGCCTTACCTCCTGTAGCTGGTGGAACTTACCACTGCCGACCGATTCCAGATGGCTATGCTATTGTCGGGGTGGATGAGGTTGTGAAGGAATACGAGGAAGCACAGCTTGAACATGCTACAGGTGAAGGGGAAACTCAACTCAAATTTGCAGTGAAAACAACCATTCTTTGGAAGAAGGAACACATCGTGCTTCCAAATTGGAGGCCACTGGCACCCCCGCCGTCTCCGCAGTGTCAGCAGTCTGATTCGCCTCAGCCGTCTCCAAGTCATCAGAATACTACCCTGACGTCTCCGGCGCTTCAGCCATCTCCTGCGTGGCAGCCATCTCCGGCGCGCCAGCCATCTCCTACACGCCAGCCATCTTCGACGCGCAAGCCATCTCCTGCGCGTTAGCCATCTCCGGCGCTTCAGCCATCTCCTCAGCGTAAGCGGAAGAGCACTGCCACGAAGAGCATCACTAGCACTGCCACGAAGAAATCCGCAGAAAATCGTATGCCAGAGTTCAAGAAACTACGTCCCGCAGCCTTCCGCCAAGCCATTGCCGGTATTACCGTGGAATCGCAGCGACGAGGAGACCAATAGGATCTCGGAAGAAGAGGTCAAGAAATTCTTTGCACCTAGACGGGCCGATCCAAAGGAGAAACTAGATCCGGCGGTGGTGGAGAAGTTTTACAATAATCTTTTGAAACCTGAAACCCCACTTGTGCCGGACTACGAGCGCCAGATTATGAAGGGGGATGCAAGGCGGAGGGAGACTGAAAGTAGCAGTCGTGCGGCACCCCAAAAAACAGTTTCCATGCCCGGAGAGCAGGAAAACCAATCATGCGCCCCGCTCCAAGTGTTCGACACACGGATAGCTCCTCCTATAAATGATTACGAGGCAGAGCTACAAAGAAAGGCCAATGAGATGGGGATGACTTACATTGCATACTTGAACATCATGAGAGACAACTTGCCCAAAGGCGATGTCAATCCCATACAACCATGGAAGTATGGGAAGAATCTCGTCAAGAAAGAGGAGCTCAAGAATCTACCAACAAAGATGCGAAGATTGCACAAGTGGTACCTTGATTTCTGCAAGACGAGAAAGGAAGAATGGATCACGATGCATATAAGAGATGAGATTTTCTTGTGCGGAGACGACGAGATCGCCTTCAACATTCAAGACTTGCATTTTCTATACAATCAGAAGGAACTCGACAAAGCTGCCATCAGCCTTTATTGTGTGTAAGTACTATTTCTGTAATTTCTATGTCATCTCATTCAATTCCTTAATTGCATGTGTATATATGCTCACCATATATGTATATACTATTATGCAGGAAAAAGGTTATGGAATGCATGAAAGGAGGCCCTTTTGACATTAGGTTCGTTGACCCAAATAGAGTTTATGAACAAGTGGTAAAACACAGACCCGGACAAACAGAAGATTTCTTTCTAAGGTCTTTACTGAGATAACAAACCAAAAGGGAAATACTATTGCCTTACAACTTCTCGTGAGTACTGTCACCCTCTCTTGTACACATTCTGTTTCAGCTTACTCGATGTTAAGTATAACTGATGATGAGTTATGCTTGCGCAGGTTCCACTTTATTCTGCTAGTCATTCAACCTGACTCAGGAAAAGTCCTTGCCATTGACTCGTTACGAAAAGACCAAGAGCTATGGGCAGACTTTAAAGAGATGCTACAGAGGTAATTTCAATCATATTATCGCACTAGATCGGCAACTTTCATGACAACAAGTAATTAATTACTCCTTTATCCATTTTCTTTGTCGGACAGGATTTGGAAAAGGTTCACGGGCAGGGCCGTGGGTGAATGGTCAAAAGAACTAAAATTTGTAGACCAAAATGTAAGTAATACTAGCTAGCTAGATCCGCGTATCTCTTTGATTCAGCTTCCAATTCCATTATATCATGCTTTATTGATTATTATTTTGATTGAACTCTCTATTCTCGTAAAGTGCGCGCATCAGGGACCCGACAATAACTGATGTGGATACTATGTTTGCGAGTTCATTCGCAACACGATATGTGCGACGGGCCAAGCCGCACTAGAACAACTTAGAGTAAGTAAACAAAGTACACAATGTTATTTTATTACCATCAATTGTGTTGAGTTTTATTCTTATATATATATTGACTCCATTCTTCATATATATTTAGATCGAACGGATGCGGGACCAACTCCTACCATTTGACCGCATACGGGCCATTCAAGAGGAATTGGCGGGGTTCATACTTAATGAGGTCGTCACGCCTGGCGGAGAACTCTTTAGATATCCACCAAAATGAACGTGTACGGAGATGTTATATTGTATATATGCTTGAACGTGTTTGTCTTATACTTGATGCTTCAACGTTTACGGAGAATACCACAATTACGATATTTGTGTATAATAATAGTTGCTTAATTATTCATGTACTCGTATGTATCGACGATGTATGTGTATACCTCTCCCGATCGATTCCCCCTCCCCTCTCCCCGTCCCCGCCGCGCCGCAGAAATACGCCCAGAACAGAGCGGCGGCAAAACTCTGCCGCGGCAGAGATTTATGCTTTTTTCCTGCTGCGGCAGAGAACATTTAACACCGGTTCGTGTTACGAACCAGTGTTAAAGAGGGGGGGGGCCTGAGCGCTGCGGCAGCCTCACGTGCGCCACCCTTTAATAACGGTTCGTGTAAGAACCGCTATTAAAGAGGGGGGGCTCTAACACCGAAGCGCCAACAGCGGTTCTACAACCGCTGTTAGAGGCTGGTCCGAACCGGTGTTAGACGCCTGTGTGTGCACTAGTGGTGCCTACGCGTGCATGCACTTAGTGGTTAGTTAGGCATGGGTTAGTGACTGGTGTGGCCGGCTAGGCTAGTGCGTGAGTGTTCTATTTACAGAGCAGGCATGGTGTTGTCCGGGGAGAGCTAGAGAAGAGAGTGATGTAGTCTCTAGGCGTAGCTCCGTGTGTGTGCCGAGTATGGCTCGGTGTGTGTGCGTGAGTGAAATAAAGAAGAAAGAGTAGGGTGTTCATGCGCCTGTGGCGGTGTTCGTCGCCGACAAAATTTTGTATTGTCTCCCTTCTTGTACCTTCATTCATGCGAGTAAGGAAGAGGAAGGTGCAGCCGAGGTGCTGCACCAACATGTGGTATCAAAGCCTAAAGGAGACGGTGGCCATGGCGCGCGCGGCGAGAACGGCGTACATGGCTGTGTCGAGCTGTGACGCCATACGAGCGGCGAACGCAGCGGTTGCAGAGGCGCGACATGAAGGCCATGGTGCAACGACCATGGAGGCACAGTCGCGCGTTGAGGCACACGGTGACGTCGAACGGAGGCGTAGGCTCGGTTCCATGGCCGGGAGTGCTGTGCTCATCGACGCCGAGGTCTCACGGATGAGCAGGTGGCTTCTGTATGAGAAGATCGGATCGCCATGCGTACATGCGCGGGACGGTCGTGAATAAGGGGCATATGTGCGCCATGGTGTATGTTGCCGAATCGTCGGGCGTGTGTCGCCGGCGGGGAAGAAGCTCGGCGTGTGTCGCCGAGGAAGAGTAGCTGCGGCGTGTATCGTCAGAGACAAGGAAGATAGAGGCGACCGACGTCAGTGTGCCAAGGTCGGGTCTGTGGCGCCGTGGTGGTGCAGACCGGCGTAAGCGCGCCAGGTCAGGTCTACGGGCAGGGTCACGGCCATGCATGTGTGTGTGATGGTGGCGCGTAAGCACACTCGCGTTTGTGTCCACTAGTCAGGTCCGAGCTGGGCGGAAGGCAGGGATGGCCAAGTCGCAGCCTGTTTGAGATAGCAGGCCATAGGGGCGGCCGGTGACGATGACGACGACTGCAGCTGCAGCAACTCCGGCAATGGCAAGTCAAGATTAAGGGGGCCATTGTTAGCACTAATTTTGACTTAGTATAAGTCAGTTAGTTGCGTGTAGCGAGCTGGCCGAGTCGTGTGTGGCAGTTGAGAGCAAGGTGCCTACGCGTGCATGCACTTAGTGGTTAGTTAGGCATGGGTTAGTGACCGGTGTGGCCGATTAGGCTAGTGCGTGAGTGTGCTATTTAAAGAGCACGCATGGTGTTGTCCGGGGAGAGCTAGAGAAGAGAGTCACTACGGGAAAAAATGCCGCTGCCGTCGCCTCTCTCCTTTGCCGTGTGCCAAAAGGCCCGGAACACGGCAAAGAGAATCTTTGCCGTGTGTAAACCAAGAAGAACACGGCAAAGAACAGGTGCACGGCAAACAGCAGAAAAAGAACACGACAAAGAAACAAACACGGCAATGGACCGACGAGAACACACGGCAAAGTCAATGAAGAAACACGGCAAAGTTTTCCTCACAGCAAAGAAGTGGGCCCCGTGGCCTCGCAGGGCCACCCGCCGGCACGGGCCGACGGCAGAATCTTTGCCGTGTGCCCTCGCCGTCAGGTACACGTAAAAGATAATCTTTTCCGTGTGTTTACTTCTGTACACACGGCAAAGAATTTTTTTCACCTTTTTCTTTTCTTTAATTAGCAAGGCTTTTATTACATATATGTTATGTGATATTATTTTATAGGATCATGAGAGCACACATATGATCATAGGTTATTGTGTTCTTGATCACTATATACATGCACCTCCTGATTCCGACGTTCTCGTGGTCTTCCTCCCGCGAAACCCTGATGATCTACGGGCCTCAGATCGTCTACCCCCTAGACATTCTTCTGACAGGGGTAGCCCGACGTAGCTCTCTCTTGTTTTGTGTTTGATTATGTCATGGAATGATGTGAAACCATGTTGGTTCACAAGTTGGGGCACTATACGGCCCGGTTTCACCGTAACGGGGAGATTCCCCCTTATACAGGTCCAGAACCTTCGCTTCTAGGTTAGAGCGCATGCATGCGAGGGGGGACACATGCAAGCACATATACCAACCTGGCACCACACTCACACACATATGCTAGGGACACATGCAAGTTTTCATTGATTCCGACGTTCTCGTGGTCTTCCTCCGGCGAAACCCTGATCTGCGGGCCTCGGATCGTCTACCCCCTAGACATTCTTCTGACACGGGTAGCACGGCGTAGCTCTCTCTTGTTTTGTGTTTGACTAGGTCATAGGATGATGTAAAACCATGTTGGTTCACAAGTTGGGGCACTATCCTACCCGGTTTCACCTGAATAGGGAGATTCCCCCTTATACAGGTCCAGAACCTTCGCTTCTAGGTTAGAGCGCATGCATGCGAGGGGGACACATGCAATCACCTATACCAACCTTGCACCACACTCACACACATATGCTAGGGAAACATGCAAATTTTCAGATGATTCTGACGTTCTCGTGGTCTTCCTCCGGCGAAACCCTGATGATCTGCGGGCCTCGGATCGTCTATCCCCTAGACATTCTTCTGACAGGGGTAGCCCGGCGTAGCTCTCTCTTGTTTTGTGTTTGATTATGTCATGGGATGATGTGAAACCATGTTGGTTCACAAGTTGGGGCACTATACGGTCCGGTTTCACCGTAACGGGGAGATTCCCCCCTTATACAGGTCCAGGACCTTCGCTTCTAGGTTAGAGCGCATGCATGTGAGGGGGAACACATGCAATCACCTATACCAACCTGGCACCACACTCACACACATATGCTAGGGACACATGCAAGTTTTCATCGATTCCGACGTTCTCGTGGTCTTCCTCCGGCGAAACCCTGATCTACGGGCCTCGGATCGTCTACCCCGTAGACATTCTTCTGACAGGGGTAGCCCGGCGTAGCTCTCTCTTGTTTTGTGTGTGACTAGGTCATAGAATGATGTAAAACCATGTTGGTTCACAAGTTGGGGCACTATCCTACCCGGTTTCACCTGAACGGGGAGATTCCCCTTATACAGGTCCAGAACCTTTCGCTTCTAGGTTAGAGCGCATGCATGCAAGGGGGACACATGCAATCACCTATACCAACCTTGCACCACACTCACAGACATATGCTAGGGAAACATGCAAGTTTTCAGATGATTCCGACATTCTCGTGGTCTTCCTCCGGCGAAACCCTGATGATCTGCGGGCCTCGGATCGTCTACCCCCTAGACATTCTTCTGACAGGGGTAGCCCGGCGTAGCTCTCTCTTGTTTCGTGTCTAACTAGGTCATAGGATGATGTAAAACCATGTTGGTTCACAAGTTGGGGCACTATCCTACCCGGTTTCACCTGAACGGGGAGATTCCCCCTTATACAGGTCCAGAACCTTCGCTTCTAGGTTAGAGCGCATGCATGCGAGGGGGACACATGCAATCACCTATACCAACCTTGCACCACACTCACACACATATGCTAGGGACACATGCAAGTTTTCAGATGAGTCCGACGTTCTCGTGGTCTTCCTCCGGCGAAACCCTGATCCTGAAGGGTTTCGCGGCATAGTAAATCAAAATTTTCTACGGAGCGAACAGAGGGAAAGCCAAGATCTAATCTAGGAGATGCAAACAACGAGAGATATTGGATTAGATCTTCATACCCTTGAAGATTCGCACAGCGGAACGTTCGTCGGAACGTGGGTGATGTAGTCGTACTCGCTTCTCCTCCTCGCGATCCGATCCGATCTAGGACCACAAGTGGCGGTGCCTCCGTGAGATGCACACGTGCAGCACCTCGACGTCTCCTCCTTCCTCGGACCAGCAAGTATGGTGGATAGATAGATAGATTGGATCTACAACACGACGGCGTGGTGTATATGGTGGAGAATTTCTGCAGCAGGGCTTCGCCTACAAACAGTCGGGAGGGAGAGAGGAAAGCTAGCAAGGCGGCTAGGGTTTGGAGGAGAGGTGTAGGGGGTTGGTGCTCCCCCACCCCTCTTTATATAGAGGGGGGGCGCAGCCCTAGCCCCTCCCCCAAGCCCAAAGGATAAGGAGTGGGGGGCATGGACTCTCCCCTCTTCTAGAAACCCTATCTCTAGTTTAAACGATTTAAACTCTCTAGGATCGGCTGGGCCCTATGGGGCCTTGTGCCCCTGGCCCAATGCGGCCAGGACACTCCCTCATAGGCCCATGCCCCCTCCAGGAAGGTGGGGCCACGTTGGTCCCCTTCTGGAAGGTTCTAGAAGCTTCCGGTACAATACCGATTAACCCGGAACAATTCCGAACTCCAAAAACTGCACTGCCTTATATGAATCTTATTCTCCGGACCATTCCGGAACCTCTAGTGATGTCCCGGATCCCATCCGAGACTCCGAACAAAAATTCATAAACCAATTATCCAATCTATCCTAGCGTCGAGACACGTTAAGTGTGTGACCCTGCGGGTTCGAGAATATGCAGACATGATCTTCTATCAATAATCAACAGCGGGGTCTGGGCACCCATATTGACTCCCACACATTCATCGATGATCATATCGGATGAACCACGATGTCAGGATTCAAACAATCCCATATATATATTCCCTTCGTCTCGCGATATTTTACTTGCCCGAGATTCGATCGTCGGTACCGTCATACCTAGTTCAATCTCGTTCACAGCAAGTACTTTACTCGTTCCGTAATCCGATATCACTTTGTGATTAACTCCTTAACCACATGCTTGCAAGCGGTGTTGATATCGATTACCGAGTGGGCCCGAAGTATATCTCTCCGACTTGGGAGGGACAAATTCCATCTCGATACATACAACCCAACAGATACTTTCCGATCACCTGAGAGACACCTTTATGATCACCCTCTCATAGGATGACGTTTGATGACCTCAAAGCTTTCTTCCGATACCAGGGAGTTGTATTATCTCATGGTCTAAGGAATACAATATTTGACATAGGAAAAGCTTCGCAAAGATGAACACGATGATACGATCTAATTGCTTCGCTTAGTTTGGGTCTGTCCATCATATCATTCTCCAATGATATGATCTCATTATCAATTGACAACTCATGTCTATGGTTAGGAAACCTTAACCATCATTGATCAATGAGCTAGTCCATAGAGGCATACTAGGGACACGGTGTTGTTCACAAACCACACAAGTATTAAAGTTTCCGCTTAATACAATTCTAGCATGGAATATAAACTTTATCATGAACAAGAATTATAATAATAACATCTTTATTATTGCCTCTAGGGCATAATTCCAACAGTCTCCCACTTGCACTAGAGTCAATAATCTAGTTTACATTTGGCAACAATCTCACACCCATGGCACTGAGGTGCTGATCATGTTTTACACGTGGAAGAGGTTTAGTCAATGGATCTGCGACATTCAGATCTGTATGTACTTTGCTAATCTTCAGATCTCCATCTGCTATATAATCTCGGATTATATGAAACTTGCGGTTGATATGCTTGGTCTTTGGATGATATCTTGGTTCCTTAGCGAGTGCTATGGCGCCAGTGTTGTCACACAATATCTCCAGTGGGTCCAATGCACTTGGAACCACGCCAAGCTCAGTGATGAAGTTTCTGATCCAAACTCCTTCACTTGACGCTTCTGCAGCAGCCATGTATTCCGCTTCCACTGTAGATCCCGCGATCACGCTTTGCTTGCAGCTTCTCCAGCTCACAGCTCCTCCATTCAAAATATAAACGTATCCTGTCTGAGATTTGGAATCATCCTTGTCGGTGTCAAAACTAGCGTCGACGTAACCTTTTACGACGAGCTGTTCATCACCCCCATAGACTAAGAACATTTCTTTAGTTCTATTTAGGTACTTTAGGATGTTCTTCACGGCTGTCCAGTGTTCCACTCCTGGATCACTTTGATATCTGCTCGTCAAACTAAGAGCATTGGACACATCCGGTCTAGTACATAGCATGGCATACATGATGGAACCTATGGCCGAGGCATAAGGCACTTTGCTCATAGCTTCCCTATCATTTACCGTAGCTGGACACTGAGCCTTGCTCAATATCTTACCTGACAACATAGGCACTGAACCTTTCTTTGCCTTATCCATTCTGAACCTTTTCAGAACTTTGTCTAGGTATGTACTCTGGCTTAAAGCTATCAGGCGTCTTTGTCTATCTCTATAGATTTTGATGCCCAATATATAAGCAGCTTCACCTAGGTCTTTCATTGAAAAACACTTGTTCAAATAACTCTTCACATCGTTAAGCATGTTGATGTCATTTCCAATAATCAATATGTCATCCACATATAGTACCAGAAACGTCACCGAGCTCCCACTCACTTTCTTGTAGATACAAGCTTCGTAGCAATTTGGAACAAATCCAAAGCTCTTGATCACTTGATCAAAACGAAGGTTCCAACTCCGAGATGCTTGCTTCAGTCCATAAATGGAACGCTGAAGTTTGCATACTTTACCAGCATCCTTAGGATCGACAAAACCTTCGGGTTGCATCATATACAACTCTTCATCAATGTTGCCATTGAGGAAAGCAGTCTTGACATCCATCTACCATATTTCATAATCATGAAACGCAACAATTGCTAATAAAATCCGAATGGACTTAAACATCGCTACGGGAGAGAAAGTCTCATCGTAGTCAACACCTTGAACTTGTCGAAAACCTTTCGCGACAAGCCGTGCTTTATAGACGGTAACATTACCATCCGCGTCCGTTTTCTTCTTGAAAATCCATTTGCACTCAACGGCCTTTTGGTCGCTAGGAGGGTCCACCAAAGTCCATACTTGGTTTTCGCTCATGGATCCCAATTCGGATTTCATGGCTTCTAGCCATTTCTCAGAGTCTGGGCTCATCATCACTTCCTCATAGTTCGTAGGTTCACTGTCTTCTACTAGCAAGACAGTCAAGACAGGGTTGCCGTACCACTCAGGAAGGGCACGCGACCTTGTCGACCTGCGACGTTCAGTAGCAGCATCGTCCGAAGCTTCATGATCCTTGTCATTAGCTTCCTCTATTGTTGGTGCAGGCGGCACTGGAACAATTTCAGGTGCTGCGCTACTCTCCAATTCAAGAGAAGGTTCAATAACCTTGTCAAGCTCTACTTTCCTCCCACTCACTTCTTTCGAGAGAAACTCCTTCTCAAGAAAGGAACCGTTCTTTGCGACAAACACTTTGCCTTCGGTTCTGTGATAGAAGGTATACCCAATAGTTTCCTTAGGGTATCCTATGAAGACGCATTTCTCCGCTTTGGGTTCGAGCTTGTCCGGCATAAACTTCTTGACGTAAGCTTCGCATCCCCAAACTTTAAGAAACGACAACTTAGGTTTAGCACCAAACCACAGTTTATACGGTGTCGTCTCAACGGATTTAGATGGAGCCCTATTTAAAGTGAATGCAGCGGTTTCTAATGCATAACCCCAAAATGATAACGGCAAATCAGTAAGAGACATCATTGATCGGACCATATCTAATAGGGTTCGATTCCGGCGTTCAGACACACCATTGCGCTGTGGTGTTCCGGGTGGCGTGAGTTGCGAAACGATTCCGCTTGCTTTAAGATGCGTGAGAAAATCATAACTCAAATATTCACCTCCACGATCAGATCGTAGAAACTTAATCTTTCTGTTACGATGGTTCTCCACTTCATTCTGAAATTCTTTGAACTTTTCAAACATTTCAGATTTATGTTTCATTAAATAGATATACCCATATCTACTTAAGTCATCGGTAAAAGTGAGAAAATAGCGATATCCACCGCGCGTCAAAACACTCATCGGTCCGCATACATCGGTATGTACGATTTCCAACAAGTCCGTTGCTCGCTCCATCATACCGGAGAACGGTGTTTTGATCATCTTGCCCATGAGGCATGGTTCGCATGTGTCAAATGATTCAAAATCAAGAGACTCCAAAAGTCCATCAGAATGGAGTTTCTTCATGCGCTTTACACCAATATGACCTAGACGACAGTGCCACAAATAAGTAGTATTATCACTATCTACTTTGCATCTCTTAGCCTCAATGTTATGGATGTGTGTTTCATCCCTTTCGAGATTTAGAAGAAATAAACCATTCACAAGAGGTGCATGACCATAAAAGATGTTACTCATATAAATAGAACAACCATTATTCTCCGATTTAAATGAATAACCGTCTTGCAATAAACACGATCCAGAAATAATGTTCATGCTCAACGCAGGCACATAATAACACTTATTAAGGTTTAAAACTAATCCCGAAGGTAAAACTAAGGAGAGCGTGCCGACGACCATCACATCAACTCTTGATCCGTTGCCAACGCGCATCGTCACCTCATCCCTCGCAAGCCGCCGTCTATTCCGTAGCTCCTGTTTCGAGTTACAAATATTAGCAACTGAACCGGTATCAAATACCCAGGCACTACAACGAGGGCTAGTAAGGAAAACATCAATAACATGTATATCAAATATACCTTTGATGGTGCCAGCCTTCTTGTCCGCTAAGTACTTCGGACAGTTGCGCTTCCAGTGACCCTTGTCCTTGCAATAGAAGCACTCAGTGTCTGGCTTGGGACCAGACCTGAGCTTCTTCTCAGCAGGGGCATTGCGCTTGCCGCCGCCCTTCTTGAAGGGCTTCTTAGCTCCCTTACCTTTCTTAAAGGTGGGCTTGTTGACCATCAACACATGATTATCCTTCTTGATGTCCACTTCCGCAGCCTTCAGCTTTGCGAAGAGCTCGGTGATCGTATCAGTGGAACCAATCTGATTATGAGTCACTACAAAACTTTTGTAGCTGGGAGGGAGTGATTGCAGAACCCTGTCAATCTTGAGCTCCTCTGGAATCGTGCATTCCAGTTGCTCAAGGCGTTGAGTGTAGCCCGTCATCTTAATGGCGTGCTCACTAACGGAACTCCCTTCCTCCATCTTGCAGTTAAAGAACTTCTCGGAGATCTCATATCTCTCAGAACGGGCCTGAGTCTGAAACATGGTTTTCAACTCTTCGAGAATCTCAAAGGGCCCGGGATACTCTTCAAAACGATTTTGAAGTTCTGGTTCCATAGCAAACAACATGGTGCTCTTAATCACACCATAATCTTCTTTACGCGACTGATAGACAGCTTTCTCATCAGCCGGCGCAGTTGCAGCAGGGGGGTCACCTAACGCCTTTCCAAGGACATAGTCCTTTTGTCCGCCAGACAGAATGATTCTTAGATTGCGGAACCAATTGGTGAAGTTAGACCCATTATTTCTAAGCTTTTCCTTCTCAGCAAAAACGTTGAAGTTGAAGTTGGACTTGGCCATGTGATCTACAGTATTTGCAAGTACAATTTAGACTATGTTCATGATAAATAGTTCAACTTAATCAAATTACTAGATGAACTCCCACTAAATTCAACATCCCTCAAGTTGTTTAGTGAACACGATCCAAATTCACCACACCTAATCCGATCATCACGAGAAGAGATGTGGTTTCAATGGTGGAAAACAAAGTGTCGATCATATCATTCATATGACTCATGCTTAACCTTTCGGTTCTTGTGTTCCGAGGCCATGTCTGTACATGCTAGGCTCGTCAAGTTAGACCCAAGTATTTCCGCGTGTGCAAAACTGGCTTGCACCCGTTGTATGTGAGCGTAGAGTCTATAGCACCCGATCATCACATGATGCTTGGACACGACGAACTTTCGCAACGGTGCATACTCGGGGAGAACACAGTTTTATCTTGATCTTTAAGTGAGGAATCATCTTATAATGCTACCGTCGCGATCTAAGCATAATAAGATACATAAAAGGATAAACATCACATGCATATAACTTTATGTGACATGGTATAGCCAATCTTCGCGCAATGATCTCCATCTTGTGCGTTCCGGCATGATCTCCATCACTCCACCATGATTGCCTCCACCACGAATAGCAACTACAACTATTGCTAACTACTTAGCGATAAAGTAAAGCTATTACATGGCGTATAAGAAGTTGACACACAGGTCATACACAATTATAAAGACAACCATATGGCTCCTGCCGGTTGTGTACTCATCGACATGCAAGTCGTGAAACATTACAAAACATGATCATCGCATACAATATACACATCACTCTTGGGCCATACCATATCACAGAAAACACTCCCTGCAAAAACAAGTTAGACGCCTCTACTTTGTTGTTGCATGTTTTACGTGGCTTATGGGAGTAGATGCTAAGAACGATTCTTACCTACGGAAAGCCACAACGGTGATATTATGGTTGCCAAACTCCGGTGTTAATCCCATGACAACTATAGTGAGAGAAACTGACATCCACCAGCCGCATGTGTGGAACAAGCCACACGTCAAGTGCGGAGCCGGTCTCGCGAACGACGTCGCGTAAGGTTGGCCTGGACCGCTTCAATCTCACTATCCCGCGTCATAAGAAGAACACAAACAAGAGGCTTGCAACAGAAAACATCAACGCCCGCAACAACCATGTTGCGTTCTACTCGTGAATCACATCTACGCATAGATCTAGCTCTGATACCACTGAAGGGTTTCACGGCATAGTAAATCAAAATTTTCTACGGAGCGAACAGAGGGAAAGCCAAGATCTAATCTAGGAGATGCAAACAACGAGAGAGATTGGATTAGATCTTCATACCCTTGAAGATTCGCACAGCGGAACGTTCGTCGGAACGTGGGTGATGTAGTCGTACTCGCTTCTCCTCCTCGCGATCCGATCCGATCTAGCACCACAAGTGGCGGTGCCTCCGTGAGATGCACACGTGCAGCACCTCGACGTCTCCTCCTTCCTCGGACCAGCAAGTATGGTGGAGAGATAGATTGGATCTACAACACCACGGCGTGGTGTATATGGTGGAGAATTTCTGCAGCAGGGCTTCGCCTACAAATAGTCGGGAGGGAGAGAGGAAAGCTAGCAAGGCGGCTAGGGTTTGGAGGAGAGGTGTAGGGGGTTGGTGCGCCCCCACCCCTCTTTATATAGAGGGGGGGGCGCAGACCTAGCCCCTCCCCCAAGCCCAAAGGATAAGGAGTGGGGGGCATGGACTCTCCCCTCTTCTAGAAACCCTATCTCTAGTTTAAACGATTTAAACTCTCTAGGATCGGCTGGGCCCTATGGGGCCTTGTGCCCCTGGCCCAATGCGGCCAGGACACTCCCTCATAGGACCATGCCCCCTCCCGGAAGGTGGGGCCACGTTGGTCCCCTTCCGGAAGGTTCTAGAAGCTTCCGGTACAATACCGATTAACCCGGAACAATTCTGAACTCCAAAAACTGCACTGCCTTATATGAATCTTATTCTCCGGACCATTCCGGAACCTCTCGTGATGTCCCGGATCCCATCCGAGACTCCGAACAAAAATTCATAAACCAATTATCCAATCTATCCTAGCGTCAAGAAACGTTAAGTGTGTGACCCTGCGGGTTCGAGAATATGCACACATGATCTTCTATCAATAATCAACAGCGGGGTCTGGGCACCCATATTGACTCCCACACATTCATCGATGATCATATCGGATGAACCACGATGTTAGGATTCAAACAATCCCATATATATATTCCCTTCGTCTCGCGATATTTTACTTGCCCGAGATTCGATCGTCGGTACCGTCATACCTAGTTCAATCTCGTTCACAGCAAGTACTTTACTCGTTCCGTAATCCGATATCACTTTGTGATTAACTCCTTAACCACATGCTTGCAAGCGGTGTTGATATCGATTACCGAGTGGGCCCGAAGTATATCTCTCCGACTTGGGAGGGACAAATTCCATCTCGATACATACAACCCAACAGATACTTTCCGATCACCTGAGAGACACCTTTATGATCACCCTCTCATAGGATGACGTTTGATGACCTCAAAGCTTTCTTCCGATACCAGGGAGTTGTATTATCTCATGGTCTAAGCAATACAATATTTGACATAGGAAAAGCTTCGCAAAGATGAACACGATGATACGATCTAATTGCTTCGCTTAGTTTGGGTCTGTCCATCATATCATTCTCCAATGATATGATCTCATTATCAATTGACAACTCATGTCTATGGTTAGGAAACCTTAACCATCATTGATCAATGAGCTAGTCCATAGAGGCATACTAGGGACACGGTGTTGTTCACAAACCACACAAGTATTAAAGTTTCCGCTTAATACAATTCTAGCATGGAATATAAACTTTATCATGAACAAGAATTATAATAATAACATCTTTATTATTGCCTCTAGGGCATAATTCCAACAGATCCGCGGGCCTCTTGTTTTGTGTCTGAATAGATCATAGGATGATGTAAAACCATGTTGGTTCACAAGTTGGGGCACTATCCTACCCGGTTTCACCTGAACGGGGAGATTCCCCTTATACAGGTCCAGAACCTTTCGCTTCTAGGTTAGAGCGCATGCATGCGAGGGGGACAAATGCAATCACCTATACCAACCTTGCACCACACTCACACACATATGCTAGGGACACATGCAAGTTTTCAGATGATTCCGACGTTCTCGTGGTCTTCCTCCGGCGAAACCCTGATCTGCGGGCCTCGGATCGTCTACCCCCCTAGACATTCTTCTGACAGGGGTAGCCCGGCGTAGCTCTCTCTTGTTTTGTGTCTGACTAGGTCATAGGATGATGTAAAACCATGTTGGTTCACAAGTTGGGGCACTATCCTACCCGGTTTCACCTGAACGGGGAGATTCCCCCTTATACAGGTCCAGAACCTTTCGCTTCTAGGTTAGAGCGCATGCATGCGAGGGGGACACATGCAATCACCTATACCAACCTTGCACCACACTCACACACATATGCTAGGGACACATGCAAGTTTTCAAATGATTCCGACATTCTCGTGGTCTTCCTCCGGCGAAACCCTGATGATCTGCGGGCCTCGGATCGTCTACCCCCCTAGACATTCTTCTGACAGGGGTAGCCCGGTGTAGCTCTCTCTTGTTTTGTGTCTGACTAGGTCATAGGATGATGTAAAACCATGTTGGTTCACAAGTTGGGGCACTATACGGCCCGGTTTCACCGTAACGGGGAGATTCCCCTTATACAGGTCCAGAACCTTTCGCTTCTAGGTTAGAGCGCATGCATGCGAGGGGGACACATGCAATCACCTATACCAACCTTGCACCACACTCACACACATATGCTAGGGACACATGCAAGTTTTCAGATGATTCCGACGTTCTCGTGGTCTTCCTCCGGCGAAACCCTGATGATATGCGGGCCTCGGATCGTCTACCCCCTAGACATTCTTCTGACAGGGGTAGCCCGGCGTAGCTCTCTCTTGTTTTGTGTCTGACTAGGTCATAGGATGATGTAAAACCATGTTGGTTCACAAGTTGGGGCACTATACGGCCCGGTTTCATCGTAACGGGGAGATTCCCCCTTATACAGGTCCAGAACCTTTCGCTTCTAGGTTAGAGCGCATGCATGCGAGTGGGGACACATGCAATCACCTATACCAACCTTGCACCACACTCACACACATATGCTAGGGACACATGCAAGTTTTCAGATGATTCCGACGTTCTTGTGGACTTCCACCGGCGAAACCCTGATCTGCGGGACTCGGATCGTCTACCCCCCTAAACATTTTCGGTTAGAGCACATGCATGCAAGTTCGTATAAGGGGACACATGCAAGTTTATGGTCTAGTGCAAAGTTCGTATTTCCATGGTCTCAATACTAACAAAAAGCCAAGAAATATTTCACTTAAACATAAAATAAATACAAATGAAAGAAAAACATTAAGAAAATTAGAAAATAGCATAAGGCACACGACAAAGGAGAAAACACACGGCAAAGAAGTCCTTTGCCGTGTGTCTGTTTAGGGTACACGGCAAAGAATCTTTGCCGTGCGTTTTTCCAGGAAGTACACGGCAAAGCTCTTTGCCGTGTTCCGTGTTGGTTGGCACACGACAAAGGCTTGACAATAGATAATGGCGCAGGCCCGCCCCTGCCTTATCCTCTCCCAGCTCGAGCTAGCCCGCGCCTCCCCACCCGACCCCGCGCCGCCGCCGCCTCGATCCAGCGCCGCCGCCACCGCCTCGATCCCGCGCCGTCGCCGCCGTCTACCTGCCCCCGCGCCGCCGCTGCCGGCTCCTCCTCCCCCCGGTCCACCCCCCATCTGCCTCCGCGCCCATCCGCCCTGGCCCGCCCCATCCACCTCCGCGCCAGCCACCGCCCCCGGCCCTGGGAGCTCGCCGGCGGCTCCATCTCCGCCCGGTCTAGCCCCCCCTCCACCCACCGCCGGCCCGCCCCATCACCATCGGTATGTGTTGTATATGTATGTGTAGCTAGTATGTATGTGTATGTGTAGTATATGTATGTGTAGCTAGCTAGTATATATGTGTAGTATATGTATGTGTAGCTAGCTAGTATGTATGTGTAGCTAGTATGTATGTGTAGTATATATATGTATGTGTAGCTAGTATGTATGTGTAGTATATATTTGTAGTATATATTGTTAGATATATATAGCATGTATTTGTCCCATGTATTTGTTACATATATGTATAGTAGTATGTATATATGTTGTTTCATATATGCATGTGTATAGTAGTAATTTAGGAATTATGTGTAAATTTTTGGCATGTCTATAGTAGTAATTTAGTAATTTTTCTTCATGCAGGGGATATGTGTCGAGTCTGAGGGTGGGGTTGTCGACGGCGTAGGTCATTTTGCGGGAGGGTCGAGCATCTTCTTCACCTCTCGATCACACTTCAAGGGTAAAAAACTATTCTCCTATCTTGCAAATACCTAGGGTTATTTTCGTGTGTAGATCACCAAGTCTGTCGCGTTACCTAGGCATCTCTTCCCGGCCGTAAGGGTTACGTGGATAAATATGCATTAGTGGTCTCGCATATTATGAAGCGTAACTCTTACGACATTTATCGGGACATCCGGCGGATGCGTAGTTGGGTATGTTTTCCTTGTTCTACCCTAGTCCGAGATAGGATTTCGGCTGCGCCTCCCTGTTGTTCTCCGGATGCACATCCCTCTTGGCTTTTTGCCGAGACGTGTATCGGGAGAGCAGCGGGGAGGTGCTGCCGAAATTCTGTGTCGGATCGGGGTAGAGCAGGGAGAACATACTCAATCTACGGATCCGGCGGTTGATAGGACCCTCTTTACCTATTAGAGAGATAGGTGGATATATGTATGGCGTAAAATATATGTTTGCTAAAATTAACCGAACTAATACCGGATTTATTTATATGGCATGATTAATTGAAAGCATTATATATGTCGTTTTTGGTACTGATTAGAGGATGGAGAATCGTGAATGGATGTATGATGGCTATGTCAGTAAGTGGGACTTTACCTCAGAATGGCAAGAAAAGTCCGAGGACTTTGTGAACCGGGCATTTGCTGTCCCCAGCAGACCTAGAAGAATTTTCTGCCCCTGTGCAAGATGCAAGAACCTGAATACACATTCGAAGGATGATGTGAGTACTCACCTGCTCAATTACGGGTTCACACCATCCTACAAGACTTGGACATTCCATGGTGAAAAGTTAGCGAAACGTGCTAGGAGGGAGTCACGGCAGGGTCAGCAGCAGAGTCAGCCAAGGGGAGAATTTGATGCTGGTTTTGATAGGTGCATAGAAAACTTTGTGAATGCTAATGCGCCTGAAAGCCCTCATGTAGAGGCGGAGACACCTCAGGAGGCGGAGACAAGTGAGGAGCCGGAGGAAAACACGGCAAAGTACTACGAGACTTTGTTTGCCTCACAGAGACCCCTTCATGCACATACATATGTTACCCAACTGGATGCCATAGCTCGCCTTTTGGCCTTCAAGAGCCACAGGAACTTGACCAGAGAGGACTTTGATGATATGCTTGCCATCGTTGGCAGCATTCTGCCGAAAGGGCACCTCTTGCCAGAGAACTTCTACTATTTGACCAAACTCCTCAGTGACCTTAAGATGTCATATGAGCCGATACACGCTTGTCCGAAGGGATGCATGCTATTCACAAAGGAGCATGCTAAGACAAATTATTGTCCCCCTTCACTTACGTTCATGCTCTTTTGTGCAGAAAATAAAGACAGGTCAAGAGCCGTCCGTGTTTGCTGTTTGGAAGAAGACACGCACGTTGGACGAGCCTAGGAACGGGAGCCTATGGATGAACGAGGGAGCCAGGCTCCGGGGTGAGAAGTACCCTGAGAAGTACAAGGAGGTGCATGGAGAAGATTCTAACCCTGAGACCGCCCCCTTCGACCCCGAGGTCGCCGTGCTGGCGGGAGAAGGCCAGAAGAATGGTCGCCTATGGATCGGTCACGGGTCCGTCGACCCTAAGACCATCCCATCTGTGCGCCAGGTCCGGCGTGGTAGGACGAGCGACCAGCCTGCTATAGAGACCCACCCACGGCCTTCGGTTGTAGCTCTCGAGCAGTTACGGGTATGTTCTTCCTCGGTCATCTATGTTTTACTACATGTTTTGTGTTGCAATGTTTATCTAATTGTGGCGACACGACGTAGGAGGAGATGGCCGCTGATAGGGCACATAGAGAGGCGGCCGAGCAGCGGCAGTAGCAGCTGGAGCAGTAGATGGCCCATCAGCAGGGGTTGCTGGAGCAACATGGGCAGATGATGCGGTGGATGACACAACAAATGCTCATCAATTCTCAACCAGGTACTCTTCCCACTCCTCCTTTTGCCTTCTCGTGGGTAAGTGATCAAGTGTCTTATTGTCCAATGCTCGCAATTTTCAATCTTGCCTTATTGTCTAATGCTCACAATTTCCAATGCTGCAGATGGACGATGCGATGCCGCCGCCTGGTGGGTCCGCGGGTGGATCGAACAACCAGGCGCCGCCGTCTTTCACCGTCAACAATCCGTCGGTCGTCCGGAGGCTGAATCGGAGTCCTCCAGGTTTGTTTTCTTATACTTGTCAAATTTAGCCATGATATGACACTTGTAGAAATTTTAGCCTTGGCATGATACTTATAGAAAATTTAGCAATTCCATGACACTTGTAGGAAATTTAGCCTTGCCATGATACTTATAGCAAATTTAGCAATTCCATGACACTTGTAGATAATTCTATGCCATTGTCAAAATTTTAGCCATGCTATGACACTTGTAGAAATTTTAGCCTTGCCATGACACTTATAGAAATTCTAGCCTTGCCATGGGACTTGTAGATATTCATGATTTTACTTGTCATATTGATGTAATTTGCCATGAGACTCGTCAAAATCCCATGTTATTGCCATTTCCATCAACTTGCCTAGAAACTTGTACATATTGATGATTTTACTTGTCATATTTATGTACTTGTCTTCAACTTGTAGGATCTCACGATGGAGCATGAGCTTGTGGAGCACTCGGAGTTGATGGTCTTGTGGGTGGCAAGAATAAACTTGTAATATTTGTATAGTTTAGGGATTGTGCACTTGTTGGTTATGCACTTGTGTAATAAACTTGGTCTTGTGTGATATTTGGTAGTGTTTGTGATGATATTATGATCATACTTATGATATTTTGGTGTTGGCGATGCATTTTGGTGTTGGTGATGCTTATATTATTGTTGTTCGATGCAATTTGGTGTTGCTGATGATCTGTATGATCATATATATATTCTATGTTTTGAATTGCAGGAAATAAATGGAAACAATTTTTTTTTGAAAAAACAGGGCTGCTTTTCCGTGTGTATACACACTGCAAAGAAGCCACGTGTAGCCCACCTGTGTGCTGCTGAGGTTATACACAAGGTCTTTGCCGTGTGAGCTATGCCAAAGGCACACGGCAAAGGATGAACTTTGCCGTGTGTCACCACTGAGAGGCACACGGCAAAGGGGAAGACACAACAAAGGGCAATACACACGGCAAACCATGAACACACGGCAAAAACAAAAGCACACGGCAAAGAACACACACACGGCGAAGGAAAGACACACGGCAAAGATCAAAGGCACACGACAAAGGTTATACACGGCACCGATCTGTTGGCTCCGTCAGATGGACGGAACCGTCAACTACTTTAGTGTGCCGTGTGTGATCAGAAAACACACGGCAAAGGGTTTGCCGTGTTCCGGGCGTCAAGACACACGGCAAAGGCTCTTTGCCGTCCCGATCGTTGCCGTGTTGCTTTTGCCGTGTATAAGCATACGGCAAAGGGTTTGCCGTGTTCCGGGGGGCCTTTGCCGTGTGGATACACCCACACGGCAAAGAACCTTTCTCCCGTAGTGAGTGATGTAGTCTCTAGGCGTAGCTCCGTGTATGTGGCAAGTATGGCTCGGTGTGTCATGTGTGTGTGTGAGTGAAATAAAAAAGAAAGAGTAGGGTGTTCATGCGCCTGTGGTGGTGTTCGTCGCCAGCAAAATTTTGTGTTGTCACCCTTTTTCTACCTTCATTGATGCGAGTGAGGAAGAGGAAGGTGCAGCCGAGGTGCTGCACCAACAATGGAAGTATGACTGATGCTGACTCCATCGTGCTAGAGTCCACTAACGGTGGAAATTCCATCTACACCGAAAGTATCAACGTCAATCTCTCCGAGATCACATGTCAAGGCAGTCTTAATAACTGACACTGCGGTAGCCGCAGCAGCGGAAGCCTCCACTTGAGATCAGGCGAATACTGCCATAGAGACTGTCGAAACTCTGGCCGACACAAGCAGGAACTTTCCACCACCACCATCCATTGACGCTGACGTGGTAACCCTGGCGGCCAAGGAAGTAGTCGACGAAGTCCTCGGTACACCCATCAACAAGGTCACGGATCTTACCGTCGAGGCCTTGGAGAAAAAGCATTTGGAGATACTCAAACATGCTACCAACATCGTTGAGATCAACAAGAATTGGACGAGGACGTCGCCAAGCGGCTCATCCAAGAAGTACCAGCGGCTCATCGCGCAGCTGCGCGCAATCTGGATCTGCATAGAGGGCTTTTCGTCTCTTCTCAAAAGGAGGAAGATCAAGATGTTGGTGAACCAAGGCTCGATAGCCAAGGAAACAGGGTGTTCGGCACCCCAGTCGAAAACGTCACCGTTGCCAAGCAGATACTGGAGAGCGTGCCCGTCAGGAAATGCCGCCACCCTGGACCGCCAGCCGACCTGCTGAGAACCGTCGTCAAGATGAGGATCAGGCTGCACACAAGACAACCCAGAGGGAAACCATTGGTGGCGACACCTCGGAGGAGGGCCGTCGCCGCGACAGGCCAGAAGGAAGCAGGCGTGCAGCCAATCCACTTGGCCCGCCGTCCCTGCCAAGCAGCCACCATAGTTGCAGTGGAGGTGAAGGAGGTCGCGGAGCTGGGAATCATCTGACTGCACCCAACCCGCGCCCGACGAAGACGAGGATTACTCGGAAGGTGGCCACTCAAACTACGCACCGCCCCGATTAGACGCTACATGTCGGACAAAGCGTTATGAAAGAGATGACTACTACGTCGATCCAAATGCTTTGGGCCTAGAATCCGGAGAACCCCTATCCCGGAAAACTTTGGCATTGCGAAGCACATCCCAACATATGACGGGGTGGCCAGGCCAGATACGTGGCCGCGGGACTACTTCAACCTTGTGATGATCGCCAAAGGCAATAGCCTGGTGGCCGTCCGATACCTGCCCCTCATGTTGAAGAAAAAAACTCGTTCTTGGATCAACGAGCTAGAGGAAGATACCATCCACAACTGGTATGACATGCAAACGATGGTCTACAAGATTTCAAAGGCACCTACAAGCGTCCCTGCACAGTTAGAGATCTCAAGCGGTGTGTCCAGAAGCCGAAGGAAACATCCTGTGACTATCTAGGCTCACCAACATGCCTGCGAAGAATTCAACAATCAAACCGCCATTGAGGCATTCATCGTTGGATTCGAACAGGGATCTCTACTCCGAGTCTCCGACACACCCTGATGCGCATCAAGTGCAAAAATGTGGGTCTCATAATCCAGACAGCCAACGAGTACGTCTTTCTTCTTGGTTTATGGAGCGGAAGCTGTTTTACCCAGCGACATGCTACATGACTCCCCACGGGTTGCCGCCTATGTTGAGGAAGATGCCGAACTGTCTAGGCAGAATGATCTCGACTTACTCGAAGAAGCATGCGAGCTTGCTGAGGAAGGATCTGTGATCTATCAGCGAAAGTTGCTTAGTATCATAGCCGCCGAGTGAGACATCGATCCTTCCCAGAAGGAGAGTTTGTCCTTCGGCTTATGCAGAAAAAGAAGCACAAACTTTCTCCACCTTGGGAAGGACTGTTCGTGATCAGCAAAGTACTGCACAACGGATTGCAGTAGTTATATGCTGCCTTTGGGTGTAAGTCTCATTTTTTAGTCTGACTTTAGTTTTGTCTGATTGCTTAGACGTGGGGTTTTCTTAGTAGTGATTTGTTGGTTCCAAAGGCCGGCTCTATTTCTGGGTTTAAATGGTTTAGTATTTGAGCTCTGTTGCTTGGCAGTGTTTCCGTCAGCTGATGGTTTTGCCGGCTCATGAAAAGAATGGAGCGACTAAGCCAGATAAAAAAAAGTTCAGCAAAATAACGCTTAAGTTTTAGACAAGCATCACAAAATGACATAGTTCACAAACTACCCTAGGTTACGGGCTTATAGCTCCTATGCGACGTCTTTACATGGAATTGGAAGGAAAGCGACATCGTTGAAAAGAATAGCTCGCATGCGACGGTTGTGAGGCAGCTAATATCCCAGGGCCACACGGGCCTTAAAACGGTCGTAAGGACACATTTAACTTTGTTCCAATATTAGGGTTAAGCCAAACCGGTTGGTTGGGACAGCCAGTCAAACCAACCGCTTCCGACCGAGAGCGCGCGTAACACTGACTGTAGCTTCCCCGACGGCGGCGGCGGACCTCACCCATCGTTCTCGGCGCCGGCAGCGGCGGCACGGTAATTAATTTAGGCGGCGGCGCTTTCGTTCGACGACGAAGGTGGTGAGTGCCATTTGAAAGCTAATTCCTCTCCCATTCTTCTCAATTCGAGATCTGAGCGTGCCCATTGATGCTAGATTGTGGAGGCGAGGGTGTGCTGAACGGGGCGAGGGGGAACGATATGGAGCATGGAGAGGGGACTTCTAATCGGTATATCCCGTATCTCTGCACTTAATTTCTCTAAGGTTGAGCTCTCTGTTCGCTTCCACTAGCTCACAGTGCCCGCCAAAAATAGGGGAGACGATGTTGCGCGCCAAACCTTCGAATTTCGCATCAATTTCTTTCCCTCTAGGGCTGTTTTAGTTGATGGAAGCACGCAGATCATTGAGAGAGACACGGTTGTTAAATGGGAGGTGGAACTAGAACATGTTGATCCCCAAGAGCTAATAAACATGGGAGAGGAGGCAGTAAGGAAAATGGTGGAAAAAATTGGGGATAGTGTGGTTTGGGGGCCAGAGCAAGAAGTTTCTTTGTTACGATTTGATGATTGCAAATGTGACTATGTTAGGGTTGAGACAGGGGAACATATAGTTGATGAAATCGATGAGAGAAACGGTTGGACAAGCAAAACTGTTCTGTTTTTAGCAGAGCTCATTGATCTGAAACCTGATTCGAGGATTGGATATGTGGCCTCGAAGCTGGCTGCTCAGATGGTCGAGGATGATTGGGCTGCACAAAGGCAAGTAATGCCTATACTTACTGAGTTGGAAGTGTTAACAGTGGAGGATGATGATGCTAATGCACAAGGGGAGGCTGCAGATGGTAATGCACAAAGGATTGTAACTGTTGATTGGAATTCAGTTGAGATACATGACCGCACTGATTTGGTCATTGCACCAATAGATGACATTGAAATGGCAAAGCTTTTTGGCATTCCTATAGATGACAGAGACAAGGAGAAGAAGAGGGATGAAGCTGCAAATGATGGTGACAACCATTTAAGAGATGAAGAGGCAGATATAGATCTAGAGTTGTTGGAAAATGCTGCAGTTCATGTAGATGATGCACATGATGATGAGCTAGTAACAGTTTATGACAAAGAGGACCCAGTTATTGAAGTTGGGAGATTGTTTCCAAGCATGGATGAATTCAGGATGTGTTTCAGGACATATGCAGTCAAACGTGAGTTTGCTACCAAGACTATGTGGACTGATAAAAATAAGTTCTATGCAAAATGCATAGGTTATGATGGTGGTGCCAAGCCTTGCAAGTGGTATATATCTGCTAGACGCCAACCTGATGGAAGGACAATAAGAGTGAATCAAATTCCAAAACCTCATACTTGCATTACAAGTTCTCAAACAGTTACAAAGATGACATCACAATTATGGGTTGCAGAAAATATCAAGCCCATTTTAGCCACAACACCAAACAGCACTGCAAAGAGACTGAAAATAGACTTGGAAAAGCAGTACCCCATTAAGCTGAATTATACTACAGTGTGGAAGGCAAAGCAAAGGGCAATGAAAGAGCTATATGGTGATTGGGCAAATACCTTTTGAATGCTTTATAACTTCAAAGCAGAAGTAGAGAAGAGGTCACCTGGCAGTGTTGTGGAGATAGATACTGAGGTAACAGCTGATGGGAAAGTCTTCTTCTCTAAATTCTTCATGGCTTTAAAGCCTTGCATCGATGGCTTCAAAGCAGGTTGCCGTCCATATTTGAGTATAGACTCATCTTTCTTGACTGGAAAGTGGAATGGTCAACTAGCAACATGCAATGCTTTAGATGGACACAATTGGATGTTCCCTGTAGCTATTGGCATGTTTCAGTCTGAGACAGAGGCATCATGGACATGGTTCATGATGCAGTTGAAAAGATGCATAGGGCCAGTCTCTCCATTGGCAGTGCACACAGATGCATGTAAAGGTTTAGAAAATGCAGTGAAGATTGTTTTCCCTCATGCTGAGCAGAGGGAGTGCTTCGGCCATATGTGGATGAATTTGATCAAAAAATTCAGAGGAGATGATTTTGGACGCATGTGGCCAGCAGCAAGATCTTACACCAGGCAGACACATTCATATCACCTTGAGAAGATTAAGGCGGCATGCTCTGAGGAGGATAGGGTCAAGTTTTGTACATGGTTGGAAACCTACCATTCTCTTTTATGGTACAGGTCTGGTTTTAACACTGCCATCAAATGTGATCATATCAACAATAATTTGGCAGAAAGTTTCAACAACAAAGTGAAGGAGTTAAAAGACTTGCCTGTCCATGACATGGTTGACCAGATCAGGATCATGATCATGAGGTTGTGGGAATTGAGAAGAAGGCTTGGTGATGTTCTTCAAGGAGATAAGCTTCCTGATGTTGTGCAGCAGGTGGTCAACAGGAGCAGAAATCTTGCACATTTGCGTGTTGAGAAATCCTCATTGTGGGGTGCTGAAGTCAGAGATACAAAGACTGGCAGGAGGCATGTTGTTGACACTCAATTGCATGAATGCACATGCCTTGAGTGGCAACACACTGGGAAGCCTTGTGAGCATGCCATACTTTTCTTGGCCTCCAAACACAAGCTAAATATGCACCCATATTTGCATGAGTATTATTCTGTAGCAAAATTCAAGGCTGCATATGGAACACCAATTCCAGCACTTACAGATCAGTCTCAGTGGCCTGAAGTGGACATTCAGTTCTCCTTGTGTCCTCCTTTGATGAAAAGAAAGGCTGGCAGGCCCAAGCAGAGTAGATTCAAGGCTTGGTTTGAGAAAGGTGGGAGCAGCAAGAAGGGAAAGAAAGATGAAAAGAAAGATGCCAAGCCAAAAAGGGCCCAAAAAGGTAACAAGAATAGATGCAAACTCTGTGAAGAACTTGGACACCGAGCTGGCTCTACCAAGTGCAGATACACTGCTGAAAAGCCAAAGTATGTTCATCCAAAATCTATCCCATTTCTTGTTGATGATTTTTCTCCCCCAGCTAAATTGCTTGTTTTCAGGAGGAAGCGTGGAGAAAAAGGCCCACCTCTTGTTGTTGACGAATGCTGGCCAGTGAAAAGGGCAAGAATCAATGGCCAAAGAAAGAAGAGAACTAACCAGATCATGTTTGGTGCTGCTGAGGTGCAATCTGAACTTGTTTTGGAGGATGATGTGCAAACTGTTGAGGCTTTAGGGCACACCGTTTCTGATTTGGAAGCTCTGGTGCAAAATGAGGGGCAAAATGAGCCTGTTGTTGAGGCTCTAGTGCAAAATGAGCCTGTTGTTGAGGCTCTGGTGCAAAATGAGCCTGTTGTTGAGGCTCTGGTGCAAAATGAGCCTGTTGTTGAGGCTCTGGTGCAAAATGAGCCTGTTGTTGAGGCTCTGGTGCAAACTGACCAAGTTGTTGAGGCTCTGGTGCAAAGTGACCATGTTGTTGAGGCTCTGGTGCAAAGTGACCATGTTGATGAGGCTCTGGATCATGATCATGAGGTTGTTGAGGAGGTGCAGGAGGTGAAGGAGACTCTTGGACGTGCTGTGGGGAGGCCAGATGGTAATGGTAAGAAAAAGAAGAGCATAAACCTATTGTGTGGTGTGAAACTTGTGAAGGAGAAGAAAACGAGGGGTAAGAAGAGCCAAAAGAAATAGACATTTGTTATTGTAAACATTTGTTATTGTTGTAAACATTTGACACTTGTTGTTGTAATAATTTGGCACTTGTTGTTGTAAACATTTGTTATTATAATAATTTGTCACTTGTTGATAATTTGGACAAAATTCAAATATGATGGTAAATTTGAATTTCAACATATGTAGCTATGTCACTTTTCTATGTTTGTATGAGCTTCCAACGTTTTTCTCATATGTACAATACAACTCATCCTCACCCTGATCCCTTTTGTGAAGTACAACTCACCCTCACCCAAAATGGGGTAGAAATGGGCTCCAAAGCTAGGGTAAACCACCCCATTTCTAAGCAAGTTTTTTTTCGACCATTTCTAAAACCAAGTTAGATATTTTTCCTCAGAACTATGTCACATAACATGACACCATGCGAAGGTTTTGTATTTTTTTGATTTTTTTTGAATTAGTTATGCACATTTGAATGTCTGGTCAAACTTGAAGGGTTTTCATAAATATTCTTAGCTAGGGGCTGAGGCTCGCAAAACTAGCATTGGATCTCTGATGAAATAGCATGTTGTGAACCTAAAAATTATTTTTACAAAAAATCATCAGCATGGAATCATGTACTTGTAGTTCATATCTTACCCACTTCCAGCCGATTCAGCAGGATTTGTCTTTTTCACCAGGGATGGAATAAAAGGTTTGAGATACTCAGGTTGGGAAACTGTACATTCTAGGTGGTCTACTATTTTTGAAAAATAGGATGTTACCATTTTGAAACTTCAATTTGGTGGTTGCTTCACAAATCCCCCCTCTTTCGGCACTCAGAAAATAGAAAATGATTTTTCTGTGCGTCGAAAAGGAAAACTTTGTGCTACAACATTGTTAGTCATCCCATTATAGACATGCATGCCAAATATGGGCACATTATCACAAACTATGCCTTGATTCTAGCCATATCATTGGTCATTTGACCCGAAAGCCAGAAAACCTCGGAGGAGATAGGTCATTTTGTGAAGGGTTTTTTGAAATATGATCAATAGACCAAGTTTGATATTTTTCCTCACAACTATGTGACATAACATGACACCATGCGAAGGTTTTGTATTTTTTTGATTTTTTTTGAATTAGTTATGCACATTTGAATGTTTGGTCAAACTTGTGAAACCCCGTTGACTGCATCCTAAACCCCGCTAACCCTAAGGCCGAATGAGGACCGTAGATCTAACCCTAACGCGACACTGTGGCCGTCCGATCGCGTCTTCTAGAAGGATTCCGCGGGTGGCTCTGGGCGATCCGTGGAAGGGCTTGTTCTGCAACCTGATTGGTTGGCGTCTCTTAGAAGGATTTCGTGGCTAGCTCTTGGCGATCCGTGGGATGGATGATTCTGGAATATGATTGGCTTCATCGTTTTTACGTGCAACAGCGTGGCATGCGAGCGTGGCATGCGAGGGCGCTGGGCGGGGCGGGCTGCACCATGCGGGCATGCAGCTGCCCCTAGCGTCGCAGTCTAGCTATTTTACGTCCAACAGCGCTGCAGCGTATTTACTCCCTCCGTCGCATTAAATAAGTTTACGTGTAACAACTTTCTCCAATCAAACTTCTATGTTATTTTGGCTTGTGGATAGCCTTAGGCTGGTCATAGTGCTAAGTAACTAAGACTAGTAACTTGCACATGTTACTAGTTGATGTTACTACCTTCATAGTGGGTGATAACATATGTATGGTGTCATGCAAGAGCTAATTAATTAGGTTGTAGACTCATATGATCTTGGTATGTGTGATGTTATGGTAACTAGCTAAGTTACTACCTCTCTCTCTTTCTTCATTAATTGTCATGCCATGTCACCAATTTGCCTAATTGGCATTGCATGTACATGCATGTTACTACCTAAGTTACTCCCACTATGACTAGTCTTATGGACTACTTTTTGGCTTGTGGATAGCCTTATGGACTACATAGTGGATGTCCAAGTGCATTGGAAAGGTAGAAGTACATTTTTTGTGGACAAATTTTGAAGCCAAACGTACACTTATTTGTGGACATAGGGAGTATGCATGTCACTATGACCAGCAGAAAAAATATCAAAATCTAAAATATGTAATAAATATAACGTACAGCGTTGGCACACTCGAGACCGTTGGACCGAGCGTGGCATGCGAGGGCGCTGGGCGGGGCGGGCTGCACCATGCATGCAGCATGCAGGGTCGGGGGCGGCGGTGCAGGGGTTACAGTACGTCGCATCCTAGCTATTTTTTTCTCTCTTTCGCATTGATCACGCCCGCTTCCCACACGCAACGCAGCGCACGCGTCTCGTCTCGGCGTCTGGGCGGGCTGCACCATGCATGCATGTGGCATCCCGCAAAACCACTACTAGAAAATCGCGTTGTTTTTGTGCATTGCATCATCATGACCGCATGCTCATGTCATCATGCCACATTGCATTTGAGCATCGTCATCATCTTGCATTTGCTTGCATAAAACTATTTGCGGAAAAACCTATTCTTGTTTTCTAAAACGCCCCATCTTTATTCAAAACCAAAACCGGGTCTCCGGAATATTTTGTTTTGACTGACTATGTTTTGCAAACGGTCCGTTTAACACAAATAAAATTTTGAATTATTTTTAGTGGGGCAGTCGAACGGGCCGAATCGACCCGAACGACCACCCCAGAAATTAAAATCGGTCCAACCAACCGGTCTACCAAAATCCCTAGTCTACCCTGTCCTAGTCTACCCACCCAGCCTCCACCTCACCCCTCCCAATCGGTGCTCGCCACCTCAGCTACCCCTCCCCCATCCACCAATCACCACCCGCCACATCAGCCCACCATCTCCCCACCTAATCCCTCTCCCTCTCAGCTCACCGCCAGCCCCACCCCAACTCCCACCTCGCACACTCCCTACCCCTCTCTCTGCCACCCCGGGCCCCACCCCCCGCCTGGGCCCCACCACACGCGGCCACCCCGCGTGTCCCTCTCCCCAACCTCTCTCCTCCCTCCCCGCGCTCACCTGCCCACCCCCCGGCCCCAGGCCGCACCCTCCCTCTCGCTGCGCCCGCAACCGCCCTTCCCCGCCCCTTCTTCTCCCGCTCCGGCCACCGCCGCCCACCGCGCGCCCGCAACCGCCCTTCTCCCTCGATCCCTGTCGCCGCTAGCTCCTCTCCCGAGTGCGCCGGCGCCGCCGAGCAGACCTCCGCCGGCGCCCTCCTTTCCCTCTCCGGCGCGCCGCCGCCCAGGAGATCCCTCCTCCCGCCGGCCTCTCTCTCTCGCGCGCCTCGGCCCCAACCTCCCGGTGCCGCCTCGCTCCGCCCCGACCCCGTCCGCTCCGCCGTCCGCCTCCCTCTGGCCCGGACCGCCGCCGGCGTCCCCGCCCGGAGCCGTCGCACGCCCGGCCGCCTCCTCCCCTCCCGTCGCCCGCTCCGCCTCCGGCCGGCGCCGGCTCCCTCCTCGCCGGTCCGCTCTCCACCTCGCCTCCCCAGGACCGCCGCCCCTGCCCGTCGCCCGGCCGCCTCCTCGCCGCCGCCACCGCTGTCGAGCTCGGCCGGCGGGCCCTCCTTCCTCCACGCGCAGGCCCACCTCCCCCAGGCTCCTCGTTTTCCCCGCCGACGGATCCTCCACCGCGCTTCCCTGGTGTCGCCTTCCCGGCCGCGTCAGCACCAGCCGCCGCCACGACCTCCCTTGAGTAGAGCCATGCCACGGCGGCCGCTGCGTCTCCCGAGCTCGCCACCTCTTCGTCCTCAGGCACCGTCGTTGGAGCCTCCCGGTGCGGTTGGGAAGATGGAACCCGACGCAAGCTGCTGCCTGGTCTGTACTGAAGCACCGGGTGGTTCTGTCACGAACAATCAACCTTGAGATCTTCTCTGCCGATGTGTTTCTTTCAAGACCTTCGCTCTGGTGTCGTGATCGTGTGGCCACCAAGTTCGGCTCTGCATGCCCAAATTCGACACCGGCAAACCAAGATGGAAGCACAAGACCATCGATACAGATACGATTTGGAGACCCGGTCGCCAAGAACGCCCACACGGAGACTCACCCGATCACGGACCGCAAGAACGTCCCCAGAGTTGAACCCCGAAGACCGATCCCGGCGAGGCCGAGACCCCGAAGCCCGATCCCGGTGATCCAAAGGCCACGCCAAGACCCGGATCCGAAGACCGCCAAGATCGCCTACCCGGGACGACAAGCACTTCACCCCGGATGCCGAGACCGACTCGATGGCGCGGGCCCGACAAGACCCTCGCAACGGCAAGATCGACCCCGTGGGACACGACAAGACCTTCGCGATGACAAGAACGACAGCAACCAGGGTGAATCCGATGCCCCCGACACCGAACCAAGTCCTTCGTTCCGGAACGCCAAGTTCTCCCCTTGAACGCCATGACCGTCTACGCGGGCCCGAAGACTGCGGATGCGCCAAGATCTACCTCAGTTGTCCGAGAAAGATCCGTCGAACCCTGAACCCTGAGACCAACCCCGGAAACCAAGATCGTCGAACCCTAAAGTGTGAACCCCTTCCCGGAACCCTATTTTATAATATAATACAACTTGTTGCATATTAAGTGGTTCATCTCGCATGCATATTATGTGGATTGGGGGCCTTATGCCGATTCACCTTATAATTAAATATGGGGCCCATATGCGGGCAAATCCAGTCTTATATTGGCCTCATTTAAACTTGTGTAGCGAACCGGTGACATATTTTGCCCTGTTATTACAACATTTAATATGCGGGGTAGATAAATAACTTGAACCGTTTAATTAATTGTCGGGACCCCGGTTCCGCTTAATATGACCTAATTGCATCGCACCTTTGCCATGTCATGCATCATACATGCATCATGCCGATCTTCTGCCGTTGTATTAAATATTGCATCCGGTGTTTATTCTAGTGTTTTGCTTCTTCGCGGATAAGGCCGTTGAGTTGATGCGAGTGTCGACCCGAGCTTCGGTTGAACCTTCGGCAATGTTTTCAGGCGAGCATCTCCCCCTTTCTACCTATCTTACTTTTATAGTATTTATTCCCTCCTGTTGATCTATTGCTATCTGTGTTGCGATGCTCTAGTTTCCGTACCCGTGAAATCCCTTGCAGCCGTATATTGCCTTGGACACATCCTATTACCTGATGTTTGATAGATAGATGGACCAGCGCGTCGTAGTCGCTTGCTCAAGTGTTGTCGCGTGTCGTCAAGTACCACAGTTGTTGGAGAATTGGCGCATGTTTAAGGTTGGAGATGAACATGGCTTTAATTATTGTTCACTTTAATTATCGTTTAATAACTAAAATTGAAGTAAGTAAGCAAAGGCATCGGTGGGTGATAGATAATGTTGGTTTCCGACCGCCCACTTGTGTCCCGTAGGACCCCGAGTTCTTGACACCTGTTCCGAGATCGAGCGCGCTAACCACAGGTGGGGAGATATGGGCCCCCCATTGATTATTACCTGATTTCAAAGTATTGTACTGGGGGCCACAATCTAGTTTGAGGTTTTATTTACGATCCTGTACTTATGCCATGCTTTACTGCTTTATTTACGATTGTGCGAGGAGCACACTGTACTGTTTAGGATCGGGACACGTTTTCGCGGTGTTGACAGTCCCAGTTTTGGGATTTGCTGTCGTTCACAGCCGTCTACCCAAACCCTAAGTCCGTCTCGGAGACCGGCCGACTTCGTTGCGGGTTCGACTTGGTGGGGTGGCCCCCATGTACTTGCTTTGGGTCTGGGAACGTCGTGACTTAGGCCCCGCCGACATACCGATGGGTGTATGTTAACTGATCTGGCAAAAAGGGTCGAAGTGCCTGTGGATACTTTGGTGCACCCCTGCAGGGTTAAATCTTTTCGAGAAGCCGTGTCCGCGGTTATGGACGACTTGGAGCACAGTGCTTGATCATAGACAACTATAACTAAAGTTTATTGTTATAAATTGACTTGTATCCGATATGACTAGTAATCAGCTTCACCACAACGGAATGGCTAAGTAAAAGTACCAACAACTGCTGGGTTTTGGGGTTATCTCATGCTAATTGTATCTGACTAGTAAGTGTTGCCACTATAACGGAATGGTTAACTAAAAGTACCCACTGCTTACTTTATCAGGATGATTATCTAAACCTGACTAGTAAAGTGCCGCAACTATAACTGAATAAGTAAAACTGCCAACTGTGTGAGTTCCTCGGTGGACTTCCTCGATTGGTCTCGAGGGGGAAATACCAGGGTGGGATTGTTTGGTGAAAGATTCAGGTTGGATCCGAATAGGTCTTTCTTACCCCTCTCTGATAGCCGCCAGTTGTATCGAGTCTCTATAGGTTGTTTAGTGCGTGTTGCCGCTGCCGCTTCAGTCCACCATACCTATGTAGGCGAGGACCGCCGAATTCTAGTCTCGCCGTGTACTGGCCTCAGTACTGACGCTCCTCTTTTTCCTTTGCCCTTTGTCGGCACCCCTTTTGTTTAAGCAGGTTTTGAGATCGACGTCGTTAGCAGGGTTACCCTTCCGGCTTGGCCTGGGCAGGGTTATGGATGCCATTGGTTATTCTTCAGGGCTCTTAGCCCCATTTGCCTCTTGTCCGTAGTCGGACGCTCTATCATTTTCAAGGTGATTTGGATCTTTGAATATTATATCTGTATTCTGGACTCATTGAGTCGCTGTTGCATATATATCTGTTCTGTGGGTCCCATCGAGGACTGTTGTGTAATGTTATTACTTCGTTTTCCACCCGCACGAAAGTGCCTGGTGGGCACCTTTGAATCGTTTCTATGCGGGTTTGGCGGGTTTTCGCTAAACTTGCATAGGGCCGATTCTGAGGGTGTTACAATGCAGCAGCTGCCCCTAGCGTCGCAGTCTAGCTATTTTGCGTGCAACAGCGCTGCCCCATTAAATAAGTGTACGTCGAACAACTTTCTTCAGTCAAATTTACTTCCATCTGGTTCATGCGCCATACAAAAAGTCAATATTACTCCCACCGATTTTTCTTGCGTGTGTAAAAACGAACGAGTACCTTGGTACTAGATTCCTGCATTTATTACCGAAGTAAATCAAGGCCAAATTATATTTTCCCTTTTATTTTTCACTGCCAATGAACAACTACCTTGGACGTTTTTTTCTCTCTTTCGCATTAATGCACATGCATGCATGCAGGGGCGGGGGCGTCGCATCCTAGCTATTTTTTTCTCTCTTTCGCATTGATCACGCCCGCTGCCCCGCTTCCCGTCTCTTTCGCATTGATCATGCATGCAGGGGCAACGCAGCGCACGCGTCTCGTCTCGGCGTCTGCGCCAACGCGACGCTGGATTCCCACGCCGCCCTTCACGCTCCGCCCTCAATAAATAGGCAAAACGCCTTTGCCTCCTCATCTCATCTTGTCCCTCATCTCTTCAACCTCGAGCCCGTCCCTTTGCCTCCTCCCAGCCGCCCCCCAAACACTCCGACCATGGCGACCTCCCCCTTCCGCCTCCCTTCCGACACCGAACTCAGCGACGAGGACAACCACCCGGACCACAAGCAGCGGTGGGAGCGGGAGCCCACGCGCCGCCCCAAGCGTGGCAAGAAGGAGAAGTCCCCGTCCTGCCCCTGGGGAGACCAGGGCCCCATCGTCCACAACCCCGTCCCCAACCTCCCCGGCGGTGGCGACCTCCCCTCCGAAGCCTACTGGGCTAAGGCGGCGAAGGAGGAGGCAAGGCAGGAGGCTCGCATCGCCAGGTGGGAGGAGAAGGAGGCCCAGCGCGCCTTGAAGAAAAGGCGCAGACGGCAGGAGGAGGAGCAACGGGAGGCCAATGGCCGGGCCTTCTGGGAGGAGCAACGGAAGCGGGACCAGCGGGAGAGGCTGGCGGCGTGGAATGCGGCCCGGAATGCGGCTGCACCGGCACCGCCTCCACCGCCGATGGAGTAGGGGGTTAGGGTTTAGGGGCTAGCCCAGGGTTTAGGCGGGGCGCCTATTCCGCCCCTTCTATATTATTATACCTTTTTATTTTTATTGTAATGTTATCGATCCCCCCTATCTAATATAAGTAATGTTATCTGTGTTTTATTGTAATATTATTGCGCCTATTCCATCCCTTGTTTCATTGTAATCTGTGTTTTATTGTATTGTCATTTGTCAAAACACCCAAAACAACAAGTGTATAAAACAAAAGACACAAAAACAAGTTCATATAATACTCGTGCAATATTTATATATTTACAAGTGTATAAAACAAAAGACACAAAACCAAGTTCATATAATACTCGTGCAATATTTATATATTTACAAGTGTATAAAACAAAAGACACAAAAACAAGTTCATATAATACTCGTGCAATATTTATATATTTACAAGTGTATAAAACAAAAGACACAAAAACAAGTTCATACAACACATGGTTCATTTTCAAATAAGACATTTACATATTTACATAAGTTAAAGGAGCGCCCAAGTTATGTTAGTTAAATGGATGTCTTTGGACTTCATTTATATATTTATTTTTGCAAAAAAAAAGATTGCAACCTGAGCACGAGTATCTGCAGATCCACACGTTCCTATTTAGATTGTAACGTGAGTACCATTTTTTTTGCCCAATCAACATATAGTTACTATTGGGCCTGGATACGTCCATTTTGGCATGGCTAAGTTATATTTGGGCCTGTCCTTTTTCAATCCTCGTCAATTGTTTTTTACTTTTCAACCCCTCCCCCTCCCCTACACACGGGCGCCCCCTGCACACTGATAAAAGGAACACTGACGAAACTGACGAAACTGAAGAAACACTGATTTCGAAAACAGAGCAGCTCAAAATTAGCCCGAATTTGTGTTGCATTTTATTCAAGCCAAAGACATAGACCATTACATCCATTACAAAGCATCACTCGAACACTGACTGCGCTGTCTAATGACTAACGATGAGGAGATAAACTAATCCGAGAGAAATTACACAAAAATAAAAAAAAACGGCCATCAGATTGTCCTGCTTCTTCAATTCGATGATTTGCCTTAGCTGCTTGTTCATCTTCTTTAGCTCGGCCTTCACTTTCGCATCCACCGTAGTACCAGCGGAAATGGGGTCGCCACATCCCAATTGCTCCACCACGGACGGGTTTTCGAGCTCCGGGATGCTACCTCCACCCCAATTCGCTCGATGTACTCATCAAGCCACTCAAAATGCCCATATTTTGGCAGTTCCTGAAATCGCAGAGATGAACCCTAAATCCCAAATTCGATGAAATGCATGAAATTTCGAAAGAAAAGCCAACGGTGGGAGGAAGCAGAGCTCGACATCCCTCGCCGGCGTTGCCGCACTTGCTCGCCGGAGAAGAAAACAGAAGGGGATGAGATGCTGGAACGGTGGCGGGAGTGCTCGGGTGCGGGGACGGATCGGGGCCAACGGCTCTCTTCAACCACAGGGTGGGTCCCACGATATGAGGTGGACATCAGGTGAGTTCCGCCGTGACGTGGAGAGGCTGTGGGTCCTACTGTGCTCAGCTGATTCGAACTCGTTGACGGTCTCGTGGGGTTAAGTGGAAGTGTCGCACGGGAGCTATTTGCCGCTTCAGAAGTGTCGCGTGCGAGCTATTCTTTTCAACGATGTCGTGTTCCTTTCAATTCCATGTAAAGACGTCGCATAGGAGCTATAAGCCCCTAGGTTACTCGTTCATATTACAGGACCAGGTTAATGCAAAGCTTTTTCCCTGCCAAACCTCCCTGGTGATTTGGAGAAGATCCTGAAGCAGGCCACCAGCTTGCTCAATCCGGCTGGGACAACTGTCAGAGTTTGAAGCCTCCCCAAGTCACGCCGGAACTACGCAAAAGAAAGTCAAAACCATCATCCGACAATCAGATAGGACACGAGCTTAAAGTCAGAAACACTTACCGAGTATAAACCAGTCAAGTGCATTCTACTCCTTCATCCGGCTCTCGAGCTGGGCGTGAATGTCTCTTACGACATCAGCCTATCTCGTGACATTTCTGACTTCAAGTCTTCAGTTTCCTTAGCCTTTATCCAAGTTCATTTCGAACTTGTCGATTGCCATGGCAGATGACTCCATAACACTTTTCTTGTTGGCCTCGTGCGTCTCGTGCATTGTCTTGAGCTGCTTGGGCAGGTTATAAATTTCCTTCCGCAAGACCTCGAAATTTTCCGCCTCTTCGATCACATTCTTTGACTTGGCGACGATGGCCATCAAATAGAAATACGCAGAAGATGAGTACAGTGAAGCATACGCTCGAAAACAGTAGAGATAGAAAACAGTTCGGAACAATTTACCTTTCGACTCCTTGAGCTTCTTCTCCAGGTCAGTTTTTTCGGCTTTCAGCACCCTGATCTCCCGTTTCTAATCAGCAATGGATTGCCATAGTTCCTGGTTGGCATAAGCTTTTGTCTGGATCAATCGAAGCAAAATGGCATCCAGAGTCAGGGGCTCTTGAGACTCAGGCTGATTTTTATGTCAAAAAATAGCACAGTCTGAGGGGCTACACTACTTCGTTGTACATCCTATCTGAGCTGAGCATCGCAGCCGGATTTCAAGTATTTGTCCGATTCAGTGCTTGGGGGTTACAGGACAGGATAAATCTAGACATGAAAAAGGTAACTTACCAGTTCTTCATCCTGAAGCTTGTTGAAGCCAGTGGCAATCTGGTTCTAGAGCTTCTCCAGCGTGCTCGGAGGACGTTGCTTGGCGGGTTGGCCTCTAGAACTTCTTCCGGTTGAACCACCAGCCTTGGCCTTCTCGGCAGCAAGTCTCTCGTGCCTCTTGTTACAATTGCGACAAGAAGATAACGAAGAACGAAAACGAAAAACACAGCAAGGGGACACAGATTTAACGTGGAAAACCTCTCCAACAAAGAGAGGAAAAAACCACGGACGCCAGCCAGCGAAACTTCACTATATCGAGGAGTGTTTACAAACGCCGGGGATTTCACAGATGCAACTCTCCCAACCGGCGGCTTACAAGGGGTTTATATATCGGTGAAAACCTAGGTCTTCGACGATCCGTACCGTACGGCTTACACTCGGCCCAAGCCTCCGGCGACGGGCCTCGCTCCACTCGTCAGAAGTTGGCCTATACTTTGTAGAATTTGGATCAACATATAACAAACTCCACCTTGAGACAAATTCCTTCTTTTAGCATCAACAGCAACCATCTCCCTGAACAAACAAAGCAAATACTTTCGGCGCCAATAGCCACTTGGGCTAATCAGTTTAACCAACTAAGTTCGAGCAAAGCTCAAACTTAGCAACAGAAACAGGTTTAGTCATCATATCAGCAGGATTATCATGAGTGCTGATCTTGCATACCTTTAATTTACCTTGAGCAACAATGTCTCTAACAAAATGGTACTTGACATCAATGTGCTTAGTTCTCTCATGGAACATCTGATCTTTTGTAAGGTATATGGCACTTTGACTGTCACAAAACAAAGTAATGCAAGAATCATCTCCACAAAGCTCAGCAAACAAACCTTTCAACCAAACAGATTCTTTGCAAGCTTCAGCAATAGCCATGTATTCAGCTTCAGTAGTAGAATGTGCAACAACAGCCTGAATGTAGCCTTCCAGCTAACAGCACAACCTCCAACATTAAACACATAACCTGTGAGGGATCTTCTCTTATCCAAATCGGCAGCAAAATTTGAATCCACATAGCCTACGAGTCCCTCACCGGTCCTGCCAAACTTCAAACAAGCATTGGAAGTGCCAAGAAGGTACCTGAAAACCCACTGAACAGCCTTCCAATGTTCTTTACCAGGATTAGCCATGTATCTACTTATCAAACTCATAGCATATGATAAATCAGGACGAGAACAAACCATGGCATACATCAAAGAACCAACAGCACTAGAATATGGCACCTTCGACATGTACTCAAACTCTTCATCAGTAGTAGGACATTGAGAAACTGACAATTTAAAATGAGGAGCAATAGGAGTACTAACTGAATTGGCACCATCCATATTAAAACGATGAAGAACTTTCTTAATGTAACTTTGCTGATTAAGAAATAACAAACCAGATTTTCTATCTCGGGTAATCTCCATACCTAAGATCTTCTTAGCAGCACCAAGATCCTTCATCTCAAACTCACTACTTAGGTGTGCCTTCGAAGTAGTGATTTCTTTCATGCCCTTGGCAGCAATTAACATATCATCAACATATAGCAGCAAGTATATAGGTGACCCATCAACAAACTTGATATAAACACAACTATCATATTTAGACCTCTCAAAACCATGTGAGATCATAAATGAATCAAACCTTTTATACCACTGTCTTGGAGATTGCTTTAAGCCATAAAGAGACTTCTTTAATTTGCACACAAAATCCTCTTTACCAGGCACTATGAACCCTTCTGGTTGGTCCATGTATATTTCCTCATCAAGCTCTCCATGCAGAAAAGCAGTCTTGACATCTAACTGCTCAAGCTCAAGATCACGCATAGCCACAATACTAAAGAAAGTACGAATGGAACTATGCTTCACAACTGGAGAGAACACATCATTGTAATCAATACCTGGAATCTGGCTGAACCCTTTTGCTACTAACCTTGCCTTGTACCTTGAAGGCTCTTTGGGAGATAGACCTTCCTTTTTCTTGAAGATCCACTTGCAGCGGACCGCCTTCTTTTGTTTAGGCAAGCGCACAACATCCCATGTGTCATTTTTCTCAAGCGATTGCATCTCTTCTTGCATAGCAGAAACCCACTTCTCGCGGTCAACGAATGCAATGGCTTCATTGTATGTAGCAGGTTCAGAATCGTTCTCCACCTGTTCAGCACAACTCAAAGCATAATGTACAAGATTACACTCTTCAATTAAACGAGGACGAGGACCACAGTTACGCCTCGGTCTATCAGCAGCAATGGACTCATGTGGCTGCTGCAAAACAGTAGGTGAGTGCTGAACAACAATATCATCAATATTTTCCTCATGTGTATCTTCAACGATAGCATCATTATCAACAGTTTTCTGCAGGTTCTCCACCTGCACATTAACTCTCTCCTCTCCAACAGCAACAGGAGAGGTATCTGATGGCAAGCTATCATGATACATAACGGACTCATTGAAAACAACGTTTCTACTTAGCAAAATCTTTTTAGTTTCAGGATTCCATAGTTTATATGCTTTAACTCCTGAACCATAACCAAGGAATATGCACTTAACAGCCCTGGGCTCTAACTTTCCATTATCAACATGAGCATATGCAGTGCAGCCAAAAACTCTCAACTGTGAATAATCAGCAGGCGAACCTGACCATACCTCAATGGGAGTTTTCTTCTCAAGTGGAATAGAAGGTGACATGTTGATGAGGTAACACGCTGTGTTGGCTGCTTCAGCCCAGAAACGCCTATGCATACCTGCATTAGACAACATACAACGAGCCCTCGAGATGATGGTTCTATTCATGCGCTCTGCCACGCCATTCTGCTGAGTAGTATATGGGATGGTGTGATGCCTGATCATGCCATCGTTACTGCAAAACTCCTCAAACTCATTAGAACAGAATTCCATACCATTATCAGTACGTAGTACCTTTACCTTCTTCTCAGTCTGTTTTTCAACCATAACTTTCCACTTCTTAAAAGCATCAAAAACATCAGATTTATGCTTCAGAAAATAAGACCACACCTTTCTTGAGTAATCATCAATAATAGTAAGCATATAATTAGCACCACCAATAGAAGTCTTACGGGACGGACCCCATATATCAGCATGCACATAATCTAATATGCCTTTGGTGGTATGAATGGAAGCATTGAGTTTAACTCTTTTATGCTTACCAAAGATGCAGTGCTCATAGAACTCAAACTTACTCAAGTTGCAACCATCAATCAGCTCTCTCTTGACCAACTCTGCCATGCCTTGTTCGCTCATATGCCCAAGACGCATATGCCATAGATGTGTTTTACCACAATCATCAGAATCATTAGAAGTAACAGCAGCAGCAATACCAGGCAAAGTGCTACCTCTAAGAACATATAATTTAGCAGAATTCATATCACCTATCATGTGAATAAGAGAACCTTTTGATACCTTCAGAACTCGATGCCCACCGGCATACTTGTATTCATCAACGTCCATGGTACTCAGGGAGATCAAATTTCTGGCCATGCTTGGTATGTGCTTCACCTCACTCAACGTGCGTGTCACGCCATCATGTGTCCTAATCTTAACAGATCCAACACCAACGATATGGCATGGGTTGTCATTCCCCACACGCACAAAATCTCCAGTCTGCACAGACTCATATGAACTGAACCAATCTTTGTTACAGCAAATATGAAACGAACATACAGTATCAAGTATCCATTCATCATCACGAGAAGCACAAGCAGCAAAAACAGCTAAGCATTCACCATCAGAACTATCAGAAACAACAGCAGCCTTACCAGAACCTTCAGTCCTATCTTTCGGTTGGTAAGTTCCGTTTCTTTTCTCCTTATTCTGCAACTTCCAACAATCATCAATAACATGATTAGATTTCTTACAATACCTGCAGAATTTATCCTTTCCCTTGGACTTTGAACGACTTCTACCGTCCTTGCTCTTATCTCTGTTGCCATAGTTGTTGTACCTCTGCTCGGTCCTGCCACGAACCTGCAGAGCCTCAGCCTTGGATGACGTCCCATCTGACCCTACCATAGTTTTCATCTTTTCCCTCTGTTTGAGGGCGTCATGTACTTCGGCAAGGTTTAGTTCATCACGGCTCAACAATATTGTATCACGAAAGTGTGTATAGGAACTAGGCAACGAGCATAAGAGTAGAAGAGCTAAATCCTCATCATCATATTTTACCTCCATAGACTGCAAGTCTGAAATAATCTCTTTAAAAACAGATATGTGATTCATTACCGATCCACCTTCTTGCAGCCTGTGCGAGAACAACTTCATCTTCACGTTCATCTTACTGGTTAGATCCTTTAACACACAGATCGTTTCCAGTTTTTCCCATAGGGCAGCAGCAGATTTCATCTCCAGTACTTCCTGCAAAATATTATTGGACAGATGAAGTTGAATCAAAGACAAAGCCTTACGGTCCTTCCGCTTCTCTTCGGCGGACCAGGTCTTAGCATCCTTTTCACCGAATCCATCCAGCGCTTCATCCAGATCAGAAGTTTGGGCGAGAATCGCCCGCATCTTCACCTGCCACAAGGAGAATCTTGTGGTGTAGTCCAGCTGTGGTAGATCGAACTTCAATGACGACATGTCGCAAACCCTAGATTAGAACCTGGGGCTCTGATACCACTTGTTACAATTGCGACAAGAAGATAACGAAGAACGAAAACGAAAAACACAGCAAGGGGACACAGATTTAACGTGGAAAACCTCTCCAACAAAGAGAGGAAAAAACCACGGGCGCCAGCCAGCGAAACTTCACTATATCGAGGAGTGTTTACAAACGCCGGGGATTTCACAGATGCAACTCTCCCAACCGGCGGCTTATAAGGGGTTTATATATCGGTGGAAACCTAGGTCTTCGACGATCCGTACCGTACGGCTTACACTCGGCCCAAGCCTCCGGCGACGGGCCTCGCTCCACTCGTCAGAAGTTGGCCTATACTTTGTAGAATTTGGATCAACATATAACACCTCTGCTGCACCGCATCCATCAGGTCCTTCAATTTGATGTCTTCACCATCATTGAAGATGTCACCCATAACGTGGGCGGCCAAGCCGGCCAACGAAACAGCTTTACCATTGGGGAGGCCAGGACCTGGATGGCCAGGAACCGGCACAAGATCTTGAGACTTCGGATTACTTACCGGGGCATCATTAGCCGGAGCTTCAGCCACAGTGGGATTCGGTTCAGCACCAGCGCTTACAGGTTGCAGCCTGGTCTACTTGTGAAGACATATCTTCAACAATCTCTGCCTCAGTTGCAGAAGGACCAATCCTCTCCTATACTCCCGAAGAAGTTTCCGGAGCTGAGGAAGAAGGAGCAGCAGGAGTCGAAGGAGCTGGGACAGGCGATGTCAGAATCAGCTTCTGCTGAACTAAACTCTTAAGCCGCTAGCACCTCTGCTGTGCCTGATTGCCCCTGCCTGGTCGTTGTTCCTCGGATTGCGCTTGCCATCGCTGTACTCGCACGTGTTTGCGCTTCCTCTTGTTCCTGTTGTGCTTTTGCTGCTGCCACCTGCTGTGGTGTCTCTACCATTGTTGTAGCTTGCTGTGTCATCACTGTTAACGTGGTTGCATTATATAGGGAGCAACTTGAGACCAAGCTGACGACAAGCCATCGTATATGTTGCGACCTTGTAAACTCCTGAAAACTCTGTTCTGTTCAGGCTTCCCAACTGTGAAAGCATCTCCATACCAGATAAAGACTACTCCAAAGTGGAAGTTCTGAAGATTATATGGTCTTTTTTTTTTTGCGAATGATTATATGGTCATTTGAATGGCAATCTTTCTACTCGTGTATTCTGGTTAATGGAGCAAGAAATGAAGGTTGGTCTATGTAACTGGAGTTGATTCATGAAAGAGATCAAGTGACAGGTGAGCTCACTGAGTTGTGTACTTGTGTTTCATGTGATCAGTACAGAAGCTAGATTGCTGATATTTTTTCTTCGCAACTTTGGAAGACAAGAATTAATTTGGATGGTGCTAACCATCATTTGCCAAGAGTACAAAAAGTTGCAACAACTGCTTGCTGGGATTTTAAGTACTCCTATGAATATAATGTTGGGAGTATAAATGCTTTGCTGTTATTACCTGCTGCATGATCATAATTGGCTACCTGACCATCTTGACCGTGATCTTCAGGTACTCAATCTCCTCTCGTGGAGGACTGAAGTTGAGATCTGCCATCATCATGGCGGCTGAGGCGGAGCGTGGCCTGAGACGGAGTCGGAGCACGACATCAGCTACGGGAAGGCGGAGCTGCCGGAGAGAAGGCGACATCGGAGAGCTGAGACAGAGCTGCCGGCGAGAGGCAACGTCACCTGAGAGCTGAGACGGCCACAGCAAGCGGACGCTCAAGTTTGAAGAAGTGGAGGAATGCGCTGGTTCAGCTTGCCGGCCGATCCATCAGCTGGATCAGGCAAATTGGATGCGTGCGCTAGTTCACTACTGGGGCTGGGCGGAGGCAATCGATCACGTGGAGGTAATCGATCGATCAGAAGCGCTCGTTCATTGCTGGAGCGGGGCTGGGCGGAGCCAATCGATCGATCAGGTGGTGCAAGATCCGGCGGGATAGGCTTGCCGGCTGGACTGGCCGGCGGAGCAGTGAGCTCGACTGGCCCGGGACGCTGAGTCGGAGATCCCTGTCTTAAGGGGAGCGATCGATGAGGACGATCGCCGGAGCCGGAGTGGCCGCCGGCGGAGGGGAGGGAGTAGGGAGCTCTTATGCGCATGAGAGCTCCGTTCCCCTCCCCCACCCGTTCCCCACTCCCATGGCCCCCTCCCCCATGGCCCCCTCCCCCACCCGTTCCCCAATCAGTGTGTGATCCCTGCAGGAAGGAGGCGAGGCGCATGAGAGCTCCCTACTCCCTCCCCTCCGCCGGCGGCCACTCCGGCTCCGGTGTCCACTCCTCCCCCTCCTCCTCCTCGCCGGCACCCACTCCGGTAACGGCGCCCTCCTCCCCCATGGCCCCCTCCCCCACCCGTTCCCCAACCCGCTCTGACGACGCCAGCCCGTGTGGCCGCGAGGACCGCTGGCGGGGCGGCCGCGACTCCGATTCCGATGGCTCATCCTACCTGGAGGTGGCCAGGGGCAAGCAGCCGGCGGCGGACGAGGGCACCTCGGTCTCGCGGGGGCCGCGCTCGGAGGTGCACCTCGGTCTCGGGTGGTCGCGCTCCAACTCTCGGAGCTGCAGGGGGTGATCGCGCTGCTGCCTCAGGCGCAGCGTCTGGGGTGCGCGCGCCGGCGCGTCAGGGAGCAGGCTTCGGGGCTCGAGCTAGCGTCCCTGGCCGCTCGTCCCAAACCACGCCTCAGCCTTCGCTGCTGATCAGCGTGACGCCGCAGGAATCGTCGAGGACGGTGGCGCCCGCTCTCGCGCAGCTCCGTGGCGGCCCCTCGTGCACGGCGACTACTCTGCTGCCACGACGGACGCGGCCAGGACGGCTCCGGCGCAGGCGGCCAGGGTGGACGAGCGCGCGGTTGTCGCGCCGCTGCCGCTTGCCGGTGCGCGTGGACGGCGTGACCAGGGAGCGCCGTTGCCAACAACGGCGTTTGGCGGCGAGCTCGCCCGTCGTCCGGCGAGGACCACGTGCGTCTTCCCGCGCTCCAACGAGGTCGAGGAGGCGGAGCGCGCCCTCCAGAGCGCGCTGGTGGGGGTGTTCGTGGGGGCGATCGCCTCGACGTCTCTCCGGCGGAGGTTGCTGAGGTGATTGAGGCGGACTACGGGCTCCCGGCGGAGGTGTTCTCGGTGCATCGGCATGGAGGGGGGAGGTCGCGGCGCACAAACGCAACGGGCGGTGGGCTCGGGGTCCATGTGACCCTGGAGATCGAGGGCGTGCCGGCTAACGCGTGGAGCATGGCGGCGGCTGAGACGGCACTTGCCCCGAATTCATGGGTTGAGTGCCTCGACCCGTTGTCGCGCTCAAGGGCGGACATGGAGATCCTCCGGCTCTCGGCGTGGTGCTTGGACCCATCGCTAATCCCCAAGGCGATTGCCTTCCACATCATCGAGCCGGGGCCGATGCCGTCGCCGGAGACGATGGCGGCGCTGGCTAATGACATCACCCCACCGCAAGTCCCCACCCTGATGCACCCCCTCCTGGTGCACGTCACGAGCTTCACGGACTACCGGTGGCGTGCTCCGGGCCCGGGCGGCGGCGGCGGACCCTCCCCAGGCTATCCCACGACGCGGCGCTACTCCTATGCCAAAGGAGCCCCAGACCATCTTCCTCCTGTCGGCGCGAGCTCGGGCGCCGGCGCCGGGAACGGCGACGGCGGCGCGCGGTCCAGAGGTGGGCCCGGCGGCGGTGGCCCCCGCCACCAATAGCTGGACGGGAGGGTGTCGTCTTGCGCCCCTTTATCGCGACGCAGGGGACGCGGTCGTGCTGGTCGTTGTGGGATTGGCTCGCTCGCTGCTGACGTCGAGGCAGGACGGACGGTTGGCCACGACACATCGCGCCAGGCGGGCGCTGGACTGCAGCTGACCGTTGCTTCCCCCTTCCCAGCTGGGGATAGACAGCGCGGCTGGAGCTGGCCTCCCTTTGGCGCCGACCCTGTCAAGGAGTCAAAAGCGGCGGCTGGGAAAGCGGCGGCACAGGCAGGCCAAGCGCAAAGCGAAAGCGGCGCTGGCAGAAGCGATAGCTGGAAGGTTCAAGCGTGAGGCCGAACAAGCGGCCACCCCACCCACGCTGCTGCTGACGAGCGCGGATGACGGTGGGGGGGGGGGGGGGTTGCGGCTTCCTCTAATAGCAGAGAGGACGAGGACGAGGAGAGCGAGGGTTCTCCCTCTCCCTCACTGCAGCTGGCGACAGATGAGGGGCGACTGGACGAGGTGGACGACCTGCTGCGAACCTCCCGCGCGTCCCATGTACAACTTCTGGAGGTGGGGCTTGTGCCCAGGGTGCAGCCCATCGAGGCGCGACCTGTGGGCCTTGACGCTGGGTCGGGCCCGTCTAGCGGCCTATGCGTATCACCCAGCCCACGTAGCGCGTCTCCATCGGCCCAGGAGCGGGCGGGGGTGGCCTGCGAGGGGTTGATGGGCTGCACAACTAGTGTGGTATCCCCGCCTTCCTCCGCGCTGGTAGTTTTTGATGCTCGCGGCCTCTCTGCATCGCCCACCAGAGATGGCTCTGCTGCTCTGTTAGCGCAGGGGGTGGGGATCGGCGAGGCGAGCGGTGACAGGGAGCTGGGAATGCCTAGGTGGCTCTTCGATGTCGACAGGGTGGTGGGTACACAAGTGACAGTGACCCCAACGCCGACTGAGGAGACCACTATGACGTTGCAGCCTCCTGGCACCCACAGACGGCTACCCCCCTCACATCACAACCTGTGGCTAGGTTGGCCACCCCACCGATCCACTACAGTCGTAGGTCGGCAGCCCCAGGTGGGGGCTCGTGTTGGAGATATGCCCTAGAGGCAATAATAAATGTAGTTATTATTATATCTTTGTGTTTATGATAAATGTTTACATTCATGCTATAATAGTATTAACAAGGAAACATTAATACTTATGTGATTTGTAAACTTAAAATAGAGTCCCTAGTAAAGCCTCTTTATAATACTAGCTTGTTGGTTAATAAATGATTGTGGTTTCCCTATCATGAACATTGAGATGTTATTAACAACAAGATCATATCATTAGGAGAATGATATGGTGGACATACTCCTATAGATAAGCGTAGCATAAAGATCAAGTCATTTTAATAGTTCATACATAGTAACCTAATTCCTTCGACCATGAGATCATGCATATCACCTTCACCGGAAGGATGCTTTGATGACATCAAACACCACACCGTAACTGGGTGGCTATAAAGGTGGAATTGAGTGTTCGGAAAGTATTGGTTGAGACACATGGATCAAGAATGGGATTTGTCCATCCATATGACGGATAGATATACTCTGGGCCCTCTCGGTGAAATGTCATCCAATTAGCTTGCAAGCATGTGACTGGCTCACAAGGGATCACATATCACGGGAACGAGAAAAGAGTACTTATCAGTAACGAGGTTGAACTAGGTATGCAGAGATACCGACGATCATAACCTCGGATAAGTAAACTATCGTGAGACAAAGGAAAATTGGTATCGTATGTAAGTGGTTCATTCGATCGCAAAGTAATCGTAGAAATATGTGGGAGCCATATGAATTTCCAGATTCCTCTATTGGTTATTGTTCGGAGAAGTGTCTCGATCATGTCCGCATAATTCACGAACCGTAGGGAGACACACTTAAGGATTCGACGTTGTTTGAGTAGTTATGGAATGATGAGTAAGAGACTAAATGTTGTTCGGAGTCTCGGATGGGATCCAGGATATCACGAGGAGATCCGGAATGGTCCGGAGAATAAGATTCATATAAGGAAAGTCCTGTTTCGGGGTTGGAGAATGGATCCGGTGTTTTCATCGGGAATGTTCTAGAAGGTTCCAGAATGTCCGGCACTCCGAAGGGGAAGGGTACATGAATGTGCCATACCAAGTTGGTATGATTGCATCATGTACTAGGTGTCATCACTGAACAAAATAAAGGGTTTAATCAAATCCTAGTTTGAAAAGTCAAACGCCAATTTGAAAAGTCAAACGGCTATTTTGGGAAGTGGAGGGGAAGGTGGAAACCGAGTTAGGGAGGAGTTCCTCCACTCCACCGCCGACCCCCTTGGGAAACCGAGTTGGGGAGGGACTCCCCTCCCTTGGCGCGGCCCCTCCACCTATATAAGGAGGGGCAGGGCTGCCCCTCCTAGCACCCAATACCTCCACCCGCAAACCCTAGCCCTAAGCCGCCGGCCCTCCTGCAGCCGCCGCCGCCTAGCTAACCCTAGCCGCCGGCCAAGCCTCCTCCTTGGTGTGTCTAAACCCTAGATCGCCGAGGATCTCTCTCATAGTCCACCATACTCGCTCCGGCTTAAGGCGAAGCCCTGCGAGATCTCCCCTCTACTTCCGGTACCACGCCGTTGTGCTGTCGGAATTGCGAGGAGAGTGCTACAACCTCTGCTGCCTACTAGAACAAGGGTGAGGAAGGTCTTCGTCGAGTACCGAACGTGTGACTGAATGCGGGAGCGCTGCAGGAACACAGCGCCGGAAGGATCGTCTACGCGATCTTGAGATCGGCAAGAGTACGACTACATCACCCACGAGAATCCGCTCTCGTTAAACACTTTGGAATCTTCAAGGGTGAGTTATTCCATCGACTCGTTGCTACAATCTAGTAGATAGATCTTGGCTTGTTTGTTTGTATGCGATAGAAAATTTTTGTTTTCCATGCTACGAAACCCTACAGTGGTATCAGAGCCGTTTCTATATGTAGATCTGTTGCACGAGTAGAACACAATGGTCATTGTGGGTGTTGATGCTTTTATTGTCGATTGCTTCTTGTGTACTTTGCATCTTGCGAGATGTTGGGATGAAGCGGCCCGGGCTAACCTTACATGACATCGTTCATGAGACTTGCTCCACGCTTGACATGCAACTTGTATTGCATAAGTGGCTTTGCGGGTGCCTGTTTCTCCCAGCATAGTTAAGATTCAATTTACAACGGGTGATTGTCAATACTAGTATCAATGTTGTGGTTCTTGTTCGTAAGTTAGAACAACACTTATTGAAAGCCCCAAACCACGTAAAACATGCAAAGAAAGTAGAGGCGTCTAACTTTGTTTTGCAGGGGTGTGCTGTGATGTGATATGGCCATGATTGTGATTATATTTGATGTATGCAATGTTCCTTATTGTAAGTTGGCAACCGGCAGGAGCCATATGGTTGTCTTTATTTTTGTTAAGACCCGCGTGTCTATTCAAAGTAGTTGTAATAGTTGAAGCCGGTGGACGACAACCATGGAGAAGCGTCATTGACCTTGATGCAATGCCGGTGATGATGGAGATCATGTTCGTGCTTGAAGATGGAGATCGGAAGCACAAAGAAGAAAGGCCATATCATATCACATATTATGAATTGCATGTGATGTTAATCCTTTATGCATCTTGTATTGCTTAGTTAACAACGGTAGCATTATAAGATTATCCCTGATGCACATGAATTTCAAGTCATAAAGTGTTCAGCCTTAGTTAGCACCGTTGCTAAAGCTTGTTGTTTAGAAGCACCACGTGATGATCGGGTGTGTTAGATTTCGCAAGTGTATACAACGTGAGCAAACCAGATTTGCTCATGCGGAAACTAAGGTTTGATCTTGACGAGCCTAGCATGTACAGACATGGTCTCGGAACACGGATCACCGAAAGGTAAAGCATGAATCATATAGTAGATATGATGAACATGTCGATTGTTCGCCATTGAAACTATATCAACTCTCGTGATGATCGGTGTTGATGTAGTGGATTTGGTTCGTGTGATCACTAAAACAATGTGAGGGATATTGTTTTGAGTGGGAGTTCACCTAGATTAATTTAACTATTAATTAGAACTCAATTTGTCATAAACTTAATCTAAACTATTGCAAATATGTTGTAGATCAATGGCGGCCCCTACCATCAATTTTAATGCGTTCCTAGAGAAAGAAAAGTTGAAAAATAATGGAAGCAACTTCACGGATTGGTTCCGCAATTTGAGGATTGTCCTCACAGCTGGTAATTTGACCTATGTGCTGGATGCACCGCTAGGTGACCCACCTGCAGCTACTGCTACCGATGAAGTAAAGAATGTTTACCTCGCTCGGAAGACTCAGTACTCCACAGTTCAGTGTGCTATCTTGTATGGTTTAGAATCGGAGCTTCAGAAAAGGTTTGAGAATTCAGACCCACATGATATTGTCCGTGATCTCAAATTGATCTTTGAGACTCACGCGGCGATTGAGAGCTATGAGGCTTCTGAAAAGTTCTTCAACTGCAAGATGGAAGAGGGCAGCTCCGTCAGTGAGCATGTGCTTAAGATGTCTGGGCACGCAAACAAACTTCAAAGCTTGGGCATAGTGATTCCTAATGCTTTGGGGATTTATCGTGTCCTCCAATCACTACCACCAAGTTACAAGAACTTTGTGATGAACTACAATATGCAAAACATGAACAAGCAGTTGCCAGAACTCTTTGCCATGTTGAAATCTGCAGAAGTGGAGATCAAGAAAGAGCACCAAGTGTTGATGGTCAATAAGACCACCAAGTTTAAGAAAGGCAAGTCTAAGCAAAAGGGACACTTCAAGAAGGGTGGTAAGAAAGTTACCGCACCGACGAAGAAGACCAAGGCTGGACCTAAGCTTGATACTGAGTGCTTTTACTGCAAGGGAGAAGGTCAGTGGAAGCGGAATTGCCCAAAGTACTTGGCGGATTTGAAGAACGACAACATCAAGAAGAAAGGTATATCTGATATACATGTTATTGATGTGTATCTCACTAGTACTCGTAGTATTGCCTGGGTATTTGATATTGGTTCGTTTGCTCATATTTTTAACTCGAAACAGGTGCTGCAGAATAAACGGAAGCTAGCGAAGAACGAGGTGACGATGCGCGTTGGAAACGGATCAAAGGTTGATGTGATCGCGGTCGGCACGCTACCCCTTCATCTACCATCGGGATTAGTTTTATACTTAAATAATTGTTATTTGGTGCCTGCGTTAAGCATGAAGATTATATCGGGATCTTGTTTATTGCGAGACGGTTACTTGTTTAAGTCCGAGAATAATGGTTGTTCGATTTATATGAGTAATATGTTTTATGCACATGCACCTTTGATAGATGGTCTATTCTTATTGAATCTCGATAGTGGAAATACACATATTAATAACATTGAGGCTAAACGTTTGAAATCGAGCGATAACTCGACCTATATGTGGCACTGTCGTCTTGGTCACATTGGAGTGAAGCGTATGAAGAAACTCCATTCTGATGGACTTCTCGAATCACTTGATAGATGCGAAGCATGTCTGATGGGAAAAATGACTAAGACTCCATTTTCTGGTATGATGGAGCGAGCTACGGACTTATTGGAAATCATACATACCGATGTGTGTGGTCCAATGAGTGTAGCATTGCGCGGTGGTTATCGTTATGTTCTTACCTTCACGGATGACTTGAGTAGATATGGGTATATCTATTTCATGAAACATAAGTCCGAAACTTTCGAGAAGTTTAAGGAGTTTCAAAGTGAAGTAGAGAATCAACGTAACAAGAAGATTAAATCTCTACATTCTGATCGTGGAGGTTAATATCTAAGTTACCAGTTTGGCGAGCATTTGAAGAAATGCGGAATACTTTCACAATTGACACCGCCAAGAACACCATAGCGTAATGGTGTGTCCGAACGTCGTAATCGAACTCTCTTAGATATGGTTCGTTCTATGATGTCACTTACAGATTTACCGCTATCATTTTGGGGTTATGCATTAGAAACAGCCGCATTCACTTTAAATAGGGCACCATCTAAATCCGTTGAAACGACACCGTATGAATTATGGTTTGGGAAGAAACCTAAATTGTCGTTCCTTAAAGTTTGGGGTTGCGAAGACTATGTAAAGAAGTTACAGCCGGACAAGCTTGAACCCAAAGCGGAAAAATGCGTCTTCATAGGATACCCAAAGGAAACTATTGGGTATACCTTCTATCATAGATCCGAAGGCAAAATCTTCGTTGCCAAGAATGGATCCTTTCTAGAGAAGGAATTTCTCTCGAAAGAAGTGACTGGAAGGAAAGTAGAACTCAACGAGGTTGTCGAACCTTCTCTCGAAATTGCGAGTAGCGCATCACCGGAAGAAGTTCCTGTGGTGCCTACACCAATAAGAGAGGAAGCTAATGATGATGATCATGAAACTTCGGTTGTAGTTGCTACAGAGCCTCGCAGGTCAACGAGAACTCGTACCACTCCTGATTGGTATGATCCCGTTATGAGTGTCATGTTGGTGGACAATACCGATGACCCTACGACATATGAGGAAGCGATGATGAGCCCAGATTCCAATAAATGGCAAGAAGCCATGAAATCCGAGATTGGATCCATGTACGAAAACCAAGTATGGACTTTGGTGGACTTACCGGATGGCCGGAAGGCTGTCGAGAACAAATGGATTTTCAAGAAGAAAACAGATGCTGATGGTAATGTTACTGTCTATAAAGCTTGACTTGTCGCAAAAGGGTTTCGACAAATTCAAGGAGTTGACTACGATGAGACTTTCTCACCAGTAGCGAAGCTAAAGTCTGTGAGGATTATGTTAGCAATCGCTGCATATTATGATTATGAGATATGGCAGATGGATGTCAAAACAACATTCCTCAATGGAGACATTGATGAAGAGTTGTATATGATGCAACCCAAAGGTTTTGTCGATCCTAAAGATGCTAACAAGGTATGCAAACTTCAACGGTCCATCTATGGATTGAAGCAAGCATCCCGAAGTTGGAATCAACATTTTGATAAGGTAATCAAAAGTTTTGGTTTTATACAAACTTATGGAGAAGCTTGTATTTACAAGAAAGTGAGTGGGAGCTCTGTAGCATTCTTAATACTATATGTAGATGACATATTGTTGATTGGGAATGATGTAGACCTTCTTAATAGTGTCAAGGAATATTTGAATAATAGTTTTTCAATGAAGGATCTTGGCGAAGCAGCTTACATATTAGTCATAAAGATTTATAGAGATAGATCGAGACGCCTAATATCATTGTCACAAAGTACATATTTGGACAAAGTTCTAAAGAGGTTTGGAATGGAAGATAGCAAGAAAGGGTTCTTGCCCATGTTGCCCAATACGACCTTGAGTAAAACTCAAAGTCCGACAATGGCAGAAGATAGAGAAAGGATGAGTAAGACTCCCTATGCCTCAGCCATAGGATCTCTAATGTATGCCATGCTATGTACTAGACCCGACATTGCATATGTTGTTAGTTTAACTAGCAGATATCAAAGTGATCCAGGAGTGGATCATTGGACAGCGGTCAAAAACATCCTTAAGTACTTGAGAAGATTTAAGGATATGGTTCTTTCTTATGGAGGTGATGAATAACTCGTTGTTAATGGTTACACCGATGCTAGTTGGAACACCGATCCGGATGATTATAAATCATAATCTGGATACGTATTTACTTTGAATGGTGCAGCAGTTAGCTGGAGGAGTGCAAAACAAAGCGTTGTGGCGAAATCTTCAACTGAATCGGAATACATGGCTGCTTCGGAGGCTTCACAAGAAGCGATATGGATGAAAGCGTTCATTACAGAGTTGGGTGTGGTTCCTGGTGCGCTGGACCCAATGTCTATCTACTGTGATAACATGGGCGCCATAGCCAATGCGCAAGAACCAAGGTCACACAAGAAGCTAAAGCACATCAAGCTACGTTTTCACGCTATTCGAGAACATGTCCAAGATGGGGACATAAAGATTTGAAAAGTACACACAGATCTGAATGTGGCGGATCCGTTGACTAAACCTCTCCCGAGGGCAAAACATTACCAACACCAAACTGCCATGGGTGTTCGGTATATTACCATGTAATCTAGATTAGATGACTCTAGTGCAAGTGGGAGACTGTTGGAGATATGCCCTAGAGGCAATAATAAATGTAGTTATTATTATATCTTTGTGTTTATGATAAATGTTTACATTCATGCTATAATAGTATTAACAAGGAAACATTAATACTTGTGTGATTTGTAAACTTAAAATAGAGTCCCTAGTAAAGCCTCTTTATAATACTAGCTTGTTGGTTAATAAATGATTGTGGTTTCCCTATCATGAACATTGAGATGTTATTAACAACAAGATCATATCATTAGGAGAATGATATGGTGGACATACTCCTATAGATAAGCGTAGCATAAAGATCAAGTCATTTTAATAGTTCAATTGCTATATGCTTTCTGATACATAGTAACCTAATTCCTTCGACCATGAGATCATGCATATCACCTTCACCGGAAGGATGCTTTGATGACATCAAACACCACACCGTAACTGGGTGGCTATAAAGGTGGCATTGAGTGTTCGGAAAGTATTGGTTGAGACACATGGATCAAGAATGGGATTTGTCCATCCATATGACGGATAGATATACTCTGGGACCTCTCGGTGAAATGTCATCCAATTAGCTTGCAAGCATGTGACTGGCTCACAAGGGATCACATATCACGGGAACGATAAAAGAGTACTTATCAGTAACGAGGTTGAACTAGGTATGCAAAGATACCGACGATCATAACCTCGGATAAGTAAACTATCGTGAGACAAAGGGAAATTGGTACTGTATGTAAGTGGTTCATTCGATCGCAAAGTAATCGTAGAAATATGTGGGAGCCATATGAATTTCCAGATTACTCTATTGGTTATTGTTCGGAGAAGTGTCTCGATCATGTCCGCATAATTCACGAACCGTAGGGAGGCACACTTAAGGATTCGACGTTGTTTGAGTAGTTATGGAATGATGAGTAAGAGACTGAATGTTGTTCAGAGTCTCGGATGGGATCCGGGATATCACGAGGAGATCCGGAATGGTCCGGAGAATAAGATTCATATAAGGAAAGTCCTGTTTCGGAGTTGGAGAATGATTCCAGTGTTTTCATCGGGAATGTTCTAGAAGGTTCCGGAATGTACGGCACTCCGAAGGGGAAGGGTACATGAATGTGTCATACCAAGTTGGTATGATTGCATCATGCACTAGGTGTCATCGCTGAACAAAATAAAGGGTTTAATCAAATCCTAGTTTGAAAAGTCAAACGCCAATTTGAAAAGCCAAACGACTATTTTGGGAAGTGGAGGGGAAGGTGGAAACCGAGTTGGGGAGGAGTTCCTCCCCTCCACCGCCGCCCCCCTTGGGAAACCGAGTTGGGGAGGGACTCCCCTCCCCTGGCGCGGCCCCTCCACCTATATAAGGATGGGCAGGGCTGCCCCTCCTAGCACCCAACACCTCCACCCGCAAACCCTAGCCCTAAGCCGCCGGCCCTCCTGCAGCCGCCGCCGCCCTAGGGCAAGCCGCCGCCTCCTAGCTAACCCTAGCTACCGGCCAAGCCTCCTCCTTGGTGTGTCTAAATCCTAGATCGCCGAGGAGCTCTCTCATAGTCCACCATACTCGCTCCGGCTTAAGGCGAAGCCCTGCGAGATCTCCACTCTACTTCCGATACCACGCCGTTGTGCTGCTGGAATTGCGAGGAGAGTGTTACAACCTCCGCTTCCTGCTGGAACAAGGGAGAGGAAGGTCTTCGTCGAGTACCGAACGTGTGACCGACTGCGGGAGCGCTGCCGAACGCAGCGCCGGAAGGATCGTCTACGCGATCTTGAGATCGGCAAGAGTACGACTACATCACCCACGAGAATCCGCTCTCGTTAAACACTTTGGAATCTTCAAGGGTGAGTTATTCCATCGACTCGTTGCTACAATCTAGTAGATAGATCTTGGCTTGTTTGTTTGTATGCGGTAGAAAAATTTTGTTTTCCATGCTACGAAACCCTACAGCTCGGGGACACCCCCAGGCTCGTCCACGGACGCTTAGGGAGTTCCTGGAAGCCACGAAGCTATGCTCGGATGCACTGCTGTTGGCACCGCCGGTGCAACGCAGGTTGATGGCCCTGAACTTCCAGCCGAGCAGGAGCTCCAGGATCGCGAGACAGCCGGGTGGGCTCAACTCTGAGCAGAAGGCGATCCGCAACCTTTTGAGGAAGCTAGGGTTGGTCGCTCAGGACAAGGTGCCCTCCGCCGCCGTCCTGGAAGCCTTCCACAAAATGTTCGAGACACCCCTCACAGACGAGATGATAGAGGCGGTGGGTGAGCTCTACGGATGGACGCTTTCGGCGATCAGAGGTTGCGCGACGCCCCATCAGGGGTGTTGCCGGGTGGCCACTTGGTGGCAGTGTGACCGTTAGGTCGCTTTCAGGTGTTACAGTCGTTCCGATGTTGTATGACCCAATGATCTTGGTGTCCAACGTGTGTGGTCTTAATGACCGTGCGCGTCGTACGGGTGTGAGGAGCATTGTCGCTACGACAAATGCGTCCATCGTGTGTTTGAAGGATACTAAGCTGGATGTTGTATCACCTTCGATTGTAATGGAAACCCTAGGCGCGGATTTTGACGCTTACTTCTGGTTGCCGACGTCCGGGACTCGGGGGGGGGGTATTATTTTGGCTTGAAAGAGTAGGTTGGTGCAGCTGGATAGCGCACACGTGGATGTAAACAGTGTGACTGCCAGGGTCGCGCCTGCTGGTGGCACGCCGTGGTGGCTCACCTGCTTCTATGGACCGCAGGATAAGGCAGCCAAGGTCGCCTTCCTCTCCGAGCTCAGAGAGATCAGGAGGGTGCGCCCAGAACCCTGGGTGCTGTGCGGAGACTTCAACATGATCTAACGGGACTAGGACGAGAACAGCGATAACCTTCACCGTCGCATGATGGGACGCTTTCGGCGATTCCTCAACGACTGCATCTTGAAGGAGATCTACCTTCATGGTAGGAGGTACACCTAGTCTAACGAGCGCGAGACCCCAATGCTGGTCCGCCTAGACAGGGTGTTTTGATTGTCGGACTGGGAAGAGTTGTACGGTAGCTGCTCCTTACGCTGCCTCTCGATGGTGATCTCTAACCACTGTCCCTTGCTCCCGGACTACACCCCAGTGGCGGCTAGGAGAGGGCGGTTCCAGTTTGAGCAGTTCTGGCTGAAGCTAGATGGTTTCGATGAGGTCATGGGGTCTGCCTGGTCGACTATCGATGGTGACCCCGACCCCTTCCGGAGGCTGGTGGCCAAGCTCAAACGCACTGCCCGACAATTGATGAGCTGGGCTGACAAGAAAGTGGGTTCGATCAGGCTGCAGCTTATGACGACGCTGGTCATAGTCTACCACCTGGATGTGGCAATGGAGACCAGACAGCTTTCACCGGATGAGCGCGCCCTCCGTGCAATGCTGAAGTGCACCTATCTAGGGCTTGCCTCTTTGGAGCGCACGATGGCGCACCAGAGGGCCAAGATCAGATGGCTGGGGGAGGGGGATGCCAACACGGCGTTCTTCCACCAGCATGCCTCTTACCACCGTCATAAGAATGTGATCCGCAGCCTAAGGGTTGATGGCGCGATTTTGGTGGACCATGCCGCCATGGCTGAAGCGTCGTATAATCACTTCCAGGGCCTCCTAGGTACAGACGTGGCGCATTTGCACTCGCTCGACCTCGACTTCCTTGGATACCACCAGGAGGACCTGGCTGACCTTGATGCCCCATTCTCCGAGGAGGAGGTATGGGACGTGGTCAAGCAGCTACCCCATGGCAAAGCACCAGGACCCGACGGATTCACGTCGGAGTTTCTCCAACACTGCTGGGGGGTGGTTAAGGCCAAATTCATGGCGGCCTTCTAATATATACGACATGAACAGGCGCAGATTCCAGGGTCTCAACCAGGCTCTGGTTATACTGCTGCCCAAGAGCAGTGATGCGGCTGCCCTTGGTGACTTCAGGCCGATTAGCCTTATACACATTTTTGCCAAGCTTGGGGCGAAGGTGTTGGCTTCGAGGCTGACCCCCAGGCTTGGGGTCATGGTTGAGCTGAACCAGTGCGCCTTCATCAAAAAGCGTTGCATACATGATAACTTCATGCTTGTTCAGCAAACCGCGTGCCTACTGCATAGGCTCAAGGAGCCGCGAGTCATGCTCAAGCTAGATATAGCTAAAGCATTCGACTCCGTCTCTTGGCCGTTGCTGTTCGAGGTGCTGCGGAAGGTTGGATTCGGTCGCCGGTTTCGCGAGCTAGTGGCCATCCTGCTTTCGACGGCTAGCTCGTGGGTGATGCTCAACGGCAAGCCGGGCCCCCGATCTGGCACCGGCGGGGACTGAGATAGGGGGACCCCCTATCGCCGACGTTGTTCGTGTTGTTCATCAACACCCTCAACTGAGTCCTGGCCAGATCCCTTGAGCTCGGCATGCTGAAGCGGGTCGCCCCCCGCGATCTGGTGACGTTTGTCTCCCTTTACGCGGATGACGTGGTGATCTTTTGCCACCCAGATGAGACAGAGCTGCGCACCTTGCGCGCTCTCCTTGCGCTCTTCGGAGAAGCCTCGGGACTGCGCACGAACTTCGACAAGTGCTCGATATCTCCGATTGCATGCTCTGATGAGGAGGCCCTACAGGCTGCGGCAACAATGGGTTGTCGGCTCGCGCCATTCCCGGTCAAGTACCTGGGGATCCCCTGTCGCTGCGACGGGTTTCTGCGGCTGCACTCTAGCCCCTGGTGGATGCCATTGCGAGCAGACTGCCGGCATGGAAAGCTGCCATGATGGCAAAGGCAGGACGCCTGACCTTGGTTAAGTCAGTCCTCATGGCGATCCCCCTCCACCAGATCATCGTGCTAGGACTGAACAAGCGGACGCTCAAACAGATCCAGAAGATAGCGAGAAGCTTCCTCTGGGTTGGGAGGGCCGAGGCCAACGGTGGACACTGCCATGTCAACTAGGATACGGTTTGCAGACCGAAACACCTTGGAGGCCTGGGAGTCCCCGACCTTGCTCGCACCGCGATCAGTCTGCGCACCCGCTGGATCTGGAGGATGCAGAGGGACCCGATGAGGCCTTGGCAGGGCCTGGATATGCGCTTCTCGGAGACGGAGCTGCAGGTGTTTGACGCCTCCACCACTATGAGGGTCGGTGATGGATCCACGGCGCTATTCTGGCTGGACCGCTGGCTTGACGAGCGGACCGTTGAGGAGGTGGCGCCAGCGCTCTTCGCTCTTATCCCCAAAAGTTCCCGGAAGCGCAGGACGGTGCGCGAGGCGCTAGTAGAGCGCAGGTGGATTACTGACATTCAGGGCGCGATGAGTCCGCTCGCCTTATGGCAGTACATGCAACTTTGGATCCGAGTACGGGACTTTGAGTTGGCTGCCGAGCCAGACACCCTGCTCTGGCACTGGACATCGGACGCCCAGTACTCTGCCAAATCCTGCTACGAATTCCTCTTCCAGGGATCTATCGCCTCGAGGTCTTGACAACTGAACTAGCACTCCTGGGCTCCGCCTAGGGTCAAGTTCTACGTGTGGCTGGCCTGCCAAGACCGCTGCTGGACGGCTGAGCGGCTTGCGAGACGGGGACTGGCTCACCCCCCGCGCTACCCCCTGTGTGACCAGTCGGATGAGACCATGTCTCATCTCTTGGTGGGTTGCCCCTTCTCCAAGGCAATCTGGCATGAGGTTTTGTCATGGGTCCGATCCACGGCCACACCACCGGATGGAGAAGAGGACTTCGTGGACTGGTGGCAGCATGCTTTGGCCTCCACCCCGCGCGCTCTGCGAAAAGGGACATCTTCGCTGGTCATGCTGACGGCCTGGTGGATCTAGAAGCAGCGCAATGCGGTGGTATTCGACAACGCGTCACCAAACCTGGGCGTCCTTCTCGGCACGATTCGCTCCGAGGCTTGAGATTGGGCTGTGGCTGGTTCGGCTAGCCTTCGCGGCCTGCTGCCGGCAGCCTAGTAGGCCTAGTGGGTTGAGTTGTACGGGTGGCGGCTCTTTTGAGCTTGTATATTTGTTGTACAAAATTTTCTTTCCCTATCAATGAATCGAAACGCAAAGCTTTTGCGTTTTCACGAAAATGAATCCAATGCAGCGAAGGCCAAAATAAAATTGTACGCACATCTAATTGTAATCTATGTTTCCGAGAATTGATTGTGCTTTGTCAACATGAGCAATCTCTGAATGTAGACTATCTAGTTAAGCTCTAAATTGAATTATCAGCGTGCATAGGTGCAATAAGATCAACTACGGCATGTAGATAGAAAAAATTATAAGGAAGAGACCACAAGGCAGAAGAACTAAATAAATTTGGTCCGGCAGATTATAGCAAATTATCATGAACGTGCAGCATAGAAACAGAGAAACATGTGTATATAGAGCTGAACATGCCACATACCAGACGTCAGTAAACCTGGAACTGGACCTATGTCCAAATCCAAAACAGTGGACATAGTTACTGAACTCTGCAGCAAATTTCTTAATGAGTTAAATACACCAACAGTCCCTGTACTTGTTGGGCTTCCTCGATTTAGTCCTCGTGCTTGGAATTTGCTGATTTTTGTCCATGTACTTGTAAATCGGGCTCGATTTAGTCCAATTCAATATTTGTCGTCGAATTTGACATGACACATACGACACATGGACTAGTCTTGCAAGAACACCCTACCGCATCCGAGAAAATTACAAAAAAACCATAGGCTATGACTTAAAAAATAGGAGACGGACGTTACACGATTTGCTCTGTTGGTCGTGCCCCTCATCAAGACAAGTCAACATGACTTCGCCTTTGGGACCCATGTCTCTGGTGCGACCGATGCCCATGGCGGCGCGACGTCAACATGACTTCGCCTTCGGGACCCATGTCTCTGGTGCGACCGATGCCCATGGCGGCGCGACGTCGTTGCTAGCCATCAACCACGAGGTGCCAGTGCGCGCACGCATAGGGGTGCTCTTCGAGGCTCGAAATCATCAGAATTCACCGAAATCGATGATGATGGTGGCTTGCCGACTAATTATTGTCGAGGACATCGCCCTATGGTGATATTCGAGCTCGACGGAGTCGCGGATGGGTGATATGAGCCTTTGCTCTATGGGGCATACAGGGTAGTCCTCTTCCGATAGAGGAGCTTACTCTGGAGAAAATTGCTCGTCGGAGCAATGGCGGCGGCGGCGCTCGGAAAAATCTGTATGTTATTTAGTCCACGTGTTTTTGTAATTTTCTCAGAAGCTAGAGGGTGTTCTTGCAAGATTCCAGTCCACGTGTTATCCGCGTTAGCACAAATTTGACGGCAAACATTAAATTGGACTAAATCAAGCCCAATTCACAAGTATATGGGTAAAATTCAGTAAATTCCAAGTACGAGGACCAAATTAAGCCAGCCCTACAACTACAGGGATTGTTACTGTGTTTAACTCTTTCTTAATCTTGTACCTTTCTTGAGTGTCTGAAAGAAGAACTAATATCATGTACAAAGCTGTAAGTAATGGTATGGGATGGAGCTGTAAGTAATGGTATGGGATGAAGCTTAGTTAGTTACATAAAACCCTATTATCCAATATCCAGTGCACGCAACTATTCAGTATTTCTGCATTTAAAGATAGCTCTACATCAGCGATCAGCTGCATAAATTTTACAGCTACCTGATGCTACACGGCCAACCTACAAAGTGACGATGCCACACACTTTTAGTATAATTTACCTGAATGATAATTAGCGAGAAAATAAATCACCTGAATGTCTTCATCTTCCTCCTACAATATAAATTATACATTAGAAACTTCTTAATCTTATTCACTACGTAGATTGCAAAAATGCAAAAGCTAACAAACCACTTGACTTGCTGCGAGAAAGTAACTCACCTGAATGTCTTCATCTTTCTCCTACAATATAATTTATACATTAGGAACTTCTTGATCTTATCCACTACGCTGATTGCAAAAATTTCTTATCTATGGCCTAGAAGAATAGTCCATATTAAAATTTCTATATAGGCCATCTGTGAAAGTAAATATAATTATATGACCGATTACGATATCGAGCGCACATATATTATTTGCATAACTGAGTCTGTCAAGAGCATACAAAAACTACCTAGGTCGAGTACATGCACATTTAGTATTCGCACAAAGTACATCTATTTTGAGCCTAACAGAATTTTGGATAGTTGTCCTCAATACTGTAGAACCAGAAACCTAAAGGTAGTGCATGATAGAGAAGGTTTCTAGAAGTTAGTTAACTGAAACTCTTATTTTAGTTAGTGAGTAACCATACAATACTTCTGAAATACTCACAAGCATACGGTCCAAATCTAGCTCTTATATGTATGAATAGAGGGAGTAAAATGTGCCGATAGGGTTGCTTTAATTGGCAATTACTTGAACAGAGGGAGTAAAATATTAGAGAATGTTTTTGTCCTCTCTACTAATATTATGGGATCTACAGACCTAGAAAATAAAAACCACACAAAAATGAGAGCCGATATAGTTGATTCAAACAACACAAAAGGAAAAAAGCAGATGCTATATAAAAAAAGTGGTAAGTATGATATAGATTTGCAGGCCTTCACTATTTACGAATCAAACCTAAATACAGTGGGTTTAATAAGAACTAAAACCAGAATATTTGGCTGTGCACCAAAAAATGTCTCTTATCTCCTTATTCTTTTGATGCAAATCAATCAATTAAAAGAATACACACATATTTGAAGAAAACATCTTACTGAGTTTGGTTCTGTTTTCCGAAAATGTTTTGATACATGGATTTCAACTTGAACCAACATCTCTGCCATTTGGCTTTGCTCTGCAAGAACACCAGTCATTTATTTCAGGTTCAGCACCTCGGGGGCTTCCTTCTGCTCCATCCTTGGACATGAAACTTCAAATTCTAAATAAAAAAAGATAATTCGAATTTTAGAACAGGAGAACTCACCTACTGAGAAAAGTCTTACAGTAAGTGTGGGTTTAATTGCTTTGTTACAGGGCCATTTTTTATGAAAGAAACATGCAAAGTTTTTTCTTGACACATATCCTGAAAAGTGCAGCGCGTATGTAAGTCAGTTATAACTTGTTTGTTTATGAAGGGATTTTGTTTATGAAGGGATTTTAGAACTTGTTTGTTTATGAAGGCATCTCAAATAGAAAAATGGATATCATAGGCAAGGTGAAATACCAATATCAATATATCACTATTAATTTGTTTATGAAGGGATTTGTTACATATAAAGGCCGTCTCAAAGGAGTGAAGCTGAATAATTGATTGTGAACCTCATATAATAATAGTTACATAAATTTCTAGATCCGGTGACGCTTAATGATTGCATGTTGTTTTTCTCTTTTCCTCGTTCCTAGATGATGTGTGCATCCTGACTGCATTTATTTCAACAGGTAAAATACATACATTTATTACATACCGTCACCAACATTCTAATAAGTTGTAAACTATTTAAATTAAATCCAACATTTGTAAAATACATACATTGTTACATCCGCAAATGATTGTACAAATCCTAAAATCGAAAGCAAGAAAGCATGTGAACTCCAAGGAAAACCATTTACCTGGAAACAAGCTGAGCGCTATTATCATAGCTGTTGGTGTGCCTACATCAGGCTCGCTCGCTTGGAGGGATAGTTCCTTTAGATTGGAGGAAGAACCTAACGTCGGAGGTGGATGGTCCCTAAAGAATACACATGAAACCATGCCATAATTAGCAAACATGCAAAACACATAACCGCCATCGGCAAAAGAATTTCAGAGATTGCATTCACATTTTCTATCCAAATGATCAGAAGTAGCCATCTCCATATCAGGATTCAAAGAATCGTCCACGGTCCACATCCTTTGATGATTCTCGAAACCTAGCAATCAGAATCAAACCAATGAACATTTAGAAACCATGTAGAATCACATGCAGAATTATTTGACACTCGCCCTTTTAACATAAATATTGATACCATCTGCTATAAGAATTATTTGCTCAATTAGTACTATGGTGGTCGTTACATCCATAGAAGTGCAACCAAAATGTTAAAGCAGTACGACTTTGAAATCATTCAATTAACAATATAATGGTAAACTAATGAACTCTTTACCAACCTAAGAAATTTTGAGACATAAATAATAGGAAGACTAAAGCATCATAGCAAAACAAAAAAATGCATGTAAAAGAGTAGTGAGGCCAACCATGGATGGGGGTACTATTGGACCGGTAAAGCCGCATATAGCATGAATAGGTGCAAATGTTGATGATGGATACCAAACAGAGCTCTAATTTCTGCCCTTGGCGTGGCCTGCCTATGAACCTGCAAGATTTGTGGGAATCCATTGGTGCTGGAGTGTGGCGAGGAGAAGATATATCAGTAAGCAACCTAATACCTACAGCAAGATCAAATTTATGGTTGGGATAACCTAGCAAAAAATAATGGGTGAAAGCTAACATGTACAACATAAATTGATGTACACTCATAAACTATGAGTTATGATATCTAGCTCCTAATTCATACTATTCCTGTGCAGAAGTCATGTATCGGTCTTGCACATATAATAACACAATAACAGATTGATAGCTGGGGGATTTTCTCTATACATAGTAGCTTGCAAAATATATCAAGAGACGTCTAGCTTTTACAATAGAAGCTGGTGTACACTATCTCCCAAGAAATATACGCACAAAAATATATACTTATTGATGGAGTATCTTAAATATCGTGAATTAGTATCGTGTAGCTGGAGCACATCTAGAGGTACTAAATTAAAGCTTTTGAGGTCATTTACCTTGATCAACATTGCCCCTTGTATTTGTACATCGGACTACACTTGTCTCCCTAGGCTTGTTGCTAGCTAGTACTTGCTGGTGTCCTAGAGCATGCTTCATGTCACTACTGGAAAAACCATCTTCGGTTCGATGTGAACAAGGCCAGCAGTCCCGGCCTGGCATAGCCCACGACTAGTGGGAGCACTAGTCCCGGGCCGTGAGGCCTCTAACGGCTAGAAACGGCCGTAGTCACTAGTCCTGGGCCGGACCAGGTCATTAGTCCCGGCCTGGCCCGGGACTAATAACCTGGAGCAGGCCAGCTGGTCCTTTTGTGGACTATTAGTCCCGGGTCGTATCACGGCCCGGGACTAGTTGTCCACCACTATAATTTCTGTCTCCTGTCCTACTGCCCTAAAGCATATGGTGGCCATTTTTCTTAAAGAAGCAAGAGAGTTCATGCTATTTTTTTCTCAAGATTTAGTTTGCAACACCTAAATCCAAAGCTTTAAAAGGTTAGAACTGCATTCTTTCATCTCTTATTGCTACTTTAGCTCTATAATGCTCTAGAAGTATAGAGATATGGATCAAATGCATGCATGCTCTAGAAGTAGCTAGAAGGATTTAGATATATATGTGTAACAAATTTTGATTAGGCACATAGTTACTGAAAATTGAAATGTGTAATTTTAGAGTTTCAGAGCTTAGAATGGAATGAGGTTTTCACTGATAGAACAATAATAAAAAACTCCACATTTATCATGTTGATTGTTTTCTCCAATTCACAAATTGGTGCATGTAAATTTTTCAAAATTCAAAATTAATGCTCTATAAGCTCTCAATATAACTTGTAATAATTTTATCATGTTGTGTAATGGTTTTTGATATACTTTTACTATAATGCAGATGGTCCGGGAATGGATGTACGGTACTGACCGACGCTCTGGCGAGTTCATTAATGGCGTGCATGAATTCATCCGTGTTACTGATGCAAACAAGCATAATGGTTTTGTATTCTGTCCATGTAATGGATGTAGGAATCAGAAGGATTACTCTGACTCAAAAACCCTTCACAGCCACCTGTTGAAGTCCGGCTTCATGCCCAGTTATAATTGTTGGACCAAGCACGGAGAGAGAGGGGTTATAATGGAAGACAATGAAGAAGAGGAGGAGGATGACAACTATCATGGTTTCCCTGAGTACGGAGATACTTCCATGGGGGATGCTGAAGGGGAGGATGAAGAAGAGACACATGATGAACCTGCTAATGATCTTGGTCGGACCATTAGTGATGCACGAAGAGATTGTGAAACTGAAAAGGATAGGGAGAAGTTCAATCACATGTTAGAGGATCACAACAATCTTGGGTACTTAGACGAATCATTCGTCCTAGCCAATGATGTGGCTCGGGTTTTCTATGTGAAGTACATGTCTACCAAACCTAGAAAAAGAAAAAATAAGAAAAATAATACATCAGACGATGAGCCAAAGCGCCACATAGTTCTTTCAGGAAAAAGAAACATCGTGGGAGTGGAGGACAAGACAGACATGTCAGAAGATTGTGATAAGTTTCATGAAATTCCGCCCTTCGCGGTGAAGGATGACCCAAGCATCATGTTAATGAATGAAGATGCTCCATGGATACGACGGGATCAGAAAGGAACACACGCGGAGAAATGATATGTAATAATTGTAATATTTTATGAGTGAAGATGCTCCATGTGTCCATTTTTATAGTGTTGTCTGCAAACAATCTTGAGTGTGTTAGTCCCGTTTTGTGGCTGGACCGGGACTAAAGGAGGGCCTTTAGTCCCGATTCATACTTACCATTAAGATCTGATCTCCAAACGTGTGAGGTCACATATTAGGGAGTGCCTCTATGACCAGTTTCTCGGAGATGCCGGAGGACTGGGATCCGGCGGCATCTCCCTGAAATTGGCCATAGTGGTGTCCCTGCTCTCGAAAACCATCTTTCAGCTTGTAACTTCTCTAACTAGATCAATACGCCTGGGAGCTAACTAATTTCACATATTAGGGAGTGCCTCTATGACCAATTTCTCGGAGATGCCGGAGGACTGGGCTCCGGCGGCATCTCCCTGAAACTGGCCGCAGTGGTGTCCCTGCTCTCGAAAACCATCTTGGAGATGCCTCAAACTGGCTGGAGGACTGGACTCACAAGGATGCCTATTTATAGTACAAGCAGCTTGGCATAATGTCGACACTCATGACATAATGTCGACACTCACCCCTATTATTAGTGCTGACTCATGTTTTGTCCCGGTTGGTGTCTCCAACCGGGACTAAAGGTTCATCTTTAGTCCCGGTTGGTGACACCATCTGGGACAAGGTACAAGCCGCACGACATAATGTCGACACGCACCCCTATTATTAGTGTTGCCTGGCCCAGTCTGCCGCAATCCCTTCAGTCGCGGTTGGTTTCTCCAACCGGGACTAAAGATGAACCCTCTCTTTATAGGCACCCTCTATTTATTAGGTAACACTCAAGACATTTATTAATATTAAAAATCGTGACAAACCGGGACTAGCTAACACTCAGGACTAAAGCCGCCCCCTTTAGTCATAATCATGCCTAGTCCTATAGTACGCAGCTTCAGGGTCTTCTTCGTCATCGTCACCTGCCACTCCGGGGATCCTCAGCCCATCCATGGCTTATACCAGGGGCCATTCCAGCCTCGGATTCACGGCGGGCGGGGGAGGGGGTCTCCTGGAAGACGATGTCGCTACCGCCGGGCCGGTGTGGGGCCTTTTTGTGGCTCTGTGGCGGGTGGACTCGTGGGCACCGCAGGCGAGGATGGTCTCCCCCAGCGATGTAGCGCATCACTCCGATGATAGTACGGTTCGCCCACCACAGACGACGGCCGGCTTCGTTGTGGTTCACCGGGGGCGGGCCATCACCCTCGTACCTGGCGAGCTCCCTTTCCCGCCTATTAGCGAAGAAGGAATTCCAGGTGTCGTAGTTGTCGGGATCCCACTGGGGATCCATCCGCTGCTCCGGCGTGAGCTCGTAGTAGAAGTGGTTTGTGATGGCCGCCTGGAGTGCGGAACCTTGAGGGACAGGAACCCCTCGAGCGCTCAGCATCCAGCCGGCGGGCGGCCGGTAGCCTGGCGGACAAGGGTAGTTGGAGGCGCACGGCGCCTCGGTCTCCTCGAGGGTCAGAATGGCCCAGTAGGCGTTGTCCATTGTTCTAAGAGAGGAAGGTGTGGATGTGTGGATAGCCATGGCGCGATCGCCCTAAATATAGAGGGAAAGGGCGGGAAAACTTGGCGTGAAGCTTTGGGAAATGGCGGGAAATATCTTTAGTCCCGGTTAGTGACTACATCCGGGACTAAAAGCTCTCGTAGAAAGGAAAGGATGGGAAAACTTGGTGGGAAGCGGTGGAAAATGGCGGGAAATATCTTTAGTCCCGGTTTGTAACTACAATCGGGACTAAATGGATATTATATTAAGATTATTTATATTTTTTGATAATAATAGACATATTATTTGGATTATTACAATAAAAGATATGATTTTCCAAAGTTTTTATATTTGATTTGAATTAAAAAAAGAAAATTTACAAATGAAATAATTTATAAATGATGCAAACAGATAAATGGATATTATATTAAGATTCTTTATATTTTTCTAATAATAATAGACATATTATTTGTTTTATTTGGATTATTACAATAAAAGATATGATTTTCCAAAGTTTTTATATTTGATTTGAATTAAAAAAAGAAAATTTACAAATGAAATAATTTATAAATTATGCAAACAGATAAATGGATATTATATTAAGATTCTTTATATTTTTATGATAATAATAGACATATTATTTGTTTTATTTGGATTATTACAATAAAAGATATGATTTTCCAAAGTTTTTATATTTGATTTGAATTTAAAAAGAAAATTTACGAATGAAATAATTAATAAATTGTGCAAACAGATAAATGGATATTATATTAAGATTCTTTATATTTTTCTGATAATAATAGACATATTATTTGTTTTATTTGGATTATTACAATAAAAGATATGATTTTCCAAAGTTTTTATATTTGATTTGAATTAAAAAAGAAATTTTACAAATGAAATAATTTATAAATGATGCAAACAGATAAATGAATATTATATTAAGATTCTTTATATTTTTCTGATAATAATAGACATATTATTTGTTTTATTTGGATTATTACAATAAAAGATATGATTTTCCAAAGTTTTTATATTTGATTTGAATTAAAAAAGAAAAGTTACAAATGAAATAATTTATAAATGATGCAAACAGATAAATGGATATTATATTAAGATTCTTTATATTTTTCTAATAATAATAGACATATTATTTGTTTTATTTGGATTATTACAATAAAAGATATGATTTTCCAAAGTTTTTATATTTGATTTGAATTAAAAAAAGAAAATTTACAAATGAAATAATTTATAAATGATGCAAACAGATAAATGGATATTATATTAAGATTATTTATATTTTTCTGATAATAATAGACATATTATTTGTTTTATTTGGATTATTACAATAAAAGATATGATTTTCCAAAGTTTTTATATTTGATTTGAATTAAAAAAAGAAAATTTACAAATGAAATAATTTATAAATGATGCAAACACATAAATGGATATTATATTAAGATTCTTTATATTTTTCTGATAATAATATACATATTATTTGTTTTATTTGGATTATTACAATAAAAGATATGATTTTCCAAAGTTTTTATATTAGTTTTGAATTAAAAAAAGAAAATTTACAAAAAAAACAATTAGTCGCGGGTCGTGGATGGACCCGGGACTAAAGGGTGCCTGCGCGCGCAAAAACGAAATGGCCGAAAAAACCCTTTAGTCCCGGGCCGTGGCTTAACCCGCGACTAAAGGGTTGACCCTTTATATACGCGCGCCGAGCCAGCACTTAGCACGCGACGAAGACGAGGCGCCATCGACGCAGAGAACAGAGAAGGTGCTTCCCGCCGGCCGATTCCTGCGCTGCCGCCGCCCTCGTCTCCGTACCGCAGAGCTGCCGCACGCCGCGCCGCCCGTCGTACGTGTCGCGCGCGCCGTGCCGCCGTTCCACGCCGCCCCGCCGTGTCACCGCACCGCCGTGCCGCGCCGCGCCGTGCCGCCTCGCCGCGTCGTTGTTCCTCCAGCCGCCCACCTCGCCGGAGGTGGTTATTTAATTTTATAGTTAGGTTTTTGTATTTAGGTTTTGATTAGTAGTATAAATGTTAGGAAATGTTAGTATTTAGGTTTTGATTATAATTAGTCTAGTAGTAATTAGTAGTATAATTAGTCTAGGAAATGTTATAGTTAGGTTTTTGTAGTAATATTTATTATTATTAGTAGTAGTAATATTTAGGTTTTGTATAAATGTTTAGGAAATGTTAGTATTTATATTATTATTATATTATTAGGAAATGTTAGTACTTTTTATAGTTTTTTATAGTTTTTGTTATATTTTTTCTATAGTTTTTTATAGTTTTTAGGATTAGTTATTGTTTTAGTTATTAGGATTAGTATTAGGATAATTATAATTAGGATTATTATAATTAGGTTTATTAGGGTTTTTTGTTATAGTTTTTCTTATATTAGGGTTTTTTGTTTTAGTATTAGGATTATTGTTTTAATTAAAATATTAGAATTAGGATTAGGATTATTGTTTTAGTTATTTTTTTGTTTTATTTATTAAGATTAGAATTAGGATTAGGATTAGGGTTATTTTTTGTTTTAGTTATTTTGATTATTGTTTTAGGACAAATAATATTAGGATTATTATAATTAGGATTATTATTGTTTTTTCTAACCTGTTTAACTCTCTTTTTGTTATAGATAATTAAGTCATGGATCCATCCGAAGATCCTGGTCGCATCGGTGAAGGTTTTCTTCAGGGCATGATAAGAGGTGAAATTCCTCTTAATATTACTATCGGCAAAGATATTTTGCTCGAGGAAGAGATATCCTCATATCTGAATCCATCTGGTGATGGACTAGAGGAAAACCTAATGTACCAAGAGGAAGACCAGATGGATGAAGGGCAAACAAATAACAACAATAATGATGGTCCATCGATAGGATCCGGTGAGGTACATATATATATAAAGTCTTGTGTTACCTATATTCATTAACTGATCTAGATATATATTAATCACTCTCTCTTCTTCTTTTAGCCCACCGGATCGAAGTAATCCACAGCTCGAACGAAACGAGGGCCGAACAAAAAGTTGGATGGTAATCAGAGGTTCACCATCGAAGAAATAGATGATGATGGTGAACCGATTGCTCCAGAGAAGCACCAGAGGATGTTTATAAATCAATGTGGGGTGCTTGTTAGGGACAACCTACCGATCACCATCCAAGAATGGAATAAGTCAAAGAAACCCGGTGAAGAATCCAACAGTTATGTCACCGATGATGCCAAATATGACCTTTGGCAGAAGCTCATAGCACATTTCATACTACCTCCAGAGTAAGAGGAATTTGAGGTAGATCGTATTACCCCAAGGCCGGGTGGACTTGAAAATAGAGCAAAAGTCAAGGAGTGGGCACTGAGCAAGATGGCTGAACTGTACCAGAACCACAAGAAAAGTTTATACGCGAAATATGTCGCGAAAAAGAAAACTCCAGACTTCAAAGGAGTAAACGATAAGTTGAGAGAACAGTGGCCCAATTTGTACAGTACAAGCAATCTGATAAAGCAAAGGCAAAGTCGGCAAAGAACGCGTTAAATGCTGCCAACAAGAAATACCATCATAAAATGGGGACATGTGGCTACAAGAGTGCCGTCCCTAAGTGGGAAACTATGGAGAAGGAAATGAGGGCTAGAGGCGTCACTCCTGGTACAGATGGATGGCTCGAGAGGTCAAAGCACTGGTGGTACGGGCACGGGGGATCCTTGGACCCAGAAACAGGGAAGACATTATTTCATGAGAAAATTCTAAAACCCTCCTAAGACCTTATTAAAGCAATGAACGATGCTCAATTGGGATTGTTCCGTCCCGAGAGAGAGAGAGCGACGAGCTGACACGCGCCCTAGGGAATCCTGAAAAGGGAGGACGAACACGAGGCAAAGGCGCCGGTGTCTCGTGGAAGAAAGGGTTTCCTTAGTACGATGCCAGTTACAGAAGCTGACATGGTTATACCCTACGGGTACGTGACTTCAGCATACCTGGTTCAGCCTAAGGAAGGCCGACAGCAGACATACGCTGGCCCATGAAGATTTTCGGGTGGCCAAGGCCCATGACGCCTTCGGATCCTTGGAGAGCAAGACTAGCATAGATAGGAAATTCAAAGGGGTAAAACCCTAGAACCTGTAACCGACTAGGACTATGCCCGGGACCTACCTAAGTCTATATAAAGGCCAGGAGGGCACGTCCTAGATCTCTCGCCTCATACTTTCACACACGCACCTCCACGCCAGATCGAATCTGTGCACCCTGTAATCTTCGGTTCCGCCGTAATCAAGAGCAGACAAGCAGGAGTAGGGTTTTCCCTCCGGGAGCCTGAACCTGGGTAAATCTCGAGTCCCCTGGTTGCTTGTCTATTAACCGTTCCACGATCTCCAGCATCCCCATCTTCTCCAAAACCCAAGTCCATAACAATGGGCATTGACGAGATCAAACCTCGTCAATTGGCGCCGTCTGTGGGAATTGGGGCTGCTGATTGTGCGATCATGACGGTCCCGACCCGATCGATCTACAACTCTGCGGCGACGGAGAATCACCTCCTCTTCGGCGCTTTCGACTTCACCGCTCACTCGCCGGCCACCATGAAGGATTTCGAGCCCGTAGGCGACGGACTCGAAATTTTGTTCGGGAGCTTCTGCTTCCAGGTGGGACAAACTGGCACCCTCCGCCTTCCTGAGCGGGTTCCCGTGCCATCAATCAGGCCCGCCTCATGGGCTCCACACCCTGTGCTGCGCACATCACCATCGACAGATGAGTTCTACGACAGCAACAGCTGCAACTCCGATCTGTGCGATCCACCTTCGGATGAAGGGACCTACGGTTCCGGATCCGAAAGCTGTGGTAGCAGCGGACCAATCTACGAGCGCTACCAATGCGCCGCAGTCATCCAGGAGCAACAAACGCCTAACCCGCCGCCCAACACGAAACCCAACCCGCAGGACAGAAACGGCGAAAACGGCGGGAACAGAAGAAGACAGTCCCCCCACCCAACGGGGAAAACAACGGCCACCTCATCCAACTTAGCAAAGAAGGATGGGTCCAGGCACGTCATGCCGTAGCAGGAGACATAGTCCTGCCTGTGGACTCCCCATGAGATCTACTGATGGCATACCACTACCTCCTCATCGAGGAGCACAAGAAGCAAGTCAAGATGCTGGAGACGCTCGACAAACGCAAGCAAGCAGCCTCTGAGTCCAGCGCGCGACGAGCTGCGCTCTCCGCCATGGCACCTGGCTCTAGCACAAACGGAAACCAGGGAAACAAGCACCGCTCTCGGGTGGAGAACATGGATCCCAGAGAACGCCGTGATGTGACCCGAACTCTCCACACATCGTTCATGGATATGGATGCCGACGGCAACATCATCCCGAAGACACCGCAAGCTGCGATCATGGCAGCCACTGCGTATCTCGCGGCCCACCCACCTCCGGAGAGGGACCCGAAAAGAGCCATGCATAAGGCCGCACTTACCGGACTCGGACTCGTCGGAGCTGCGCTCCACGAAGACGCTCCAGCGGAGCCAAAGAAGAAAGCTCCGGCCAGGCGCGACCGGAGCCCCACCCCTTCATCCGAAGAAGAAGAGGAACACGACCTTCCTCGAAGGAAGAAGAGCTCGCATCGCCATAAACGCGACTACGACGCCAGAGACGCGCTCACACAGCGCAAAATCGACAAAGCACGAGCCAAACGTGCATGCTCGTCTGAATCCGAGATGGACGAAGACGAAGGAGAACTCTGCGGAGCTCGATGCTTCAGCTGATCTGTTCGGCGAACGCAGATGCCACACAATTTCAAACTTCCTTCGGATACTCCGAAGTTCAACGACACGCAAGATCCAAAATCCTGGCTCAGTGACCATCTGTCATCCGTCAAGCTTCACAGCGGCAACAAAGAAACCGCCATGCAATGCCTCTAGCTGCAGCTGACAGGCGCGGCGCGGGTCTGGCTCAACAGCCTATCATCAGGATCCATCCGAAGTTGGGAGGAGCTAGCTTACAGCTTCATCCGAAATTTCAAGGGCACCAGCAAGAGGCCCGCCTCAATCGAAGAGTTGTGAGCCTGCACTCAAAGAACGGTCGAATCTATTCGCTCGTACATATTACGCTGGTCTACCACCAAGAACTCCGTAGCACACATCTCCGAAGAGAGGGCCATCGACGCCTTCAGGGACGGCGTCAAACGCCAAGATTTCAAGGAGGAACTTGGGCGCGTCAAGCCCAAGACACTCGACCACCTCATGGACATCGCCAACAGATGGGCAGACGGCGAAGATTGCATTCACTGAGCACAATCAGATGAAGAGGACGACTACGGCCGAAGGCGAGAACGCCACAGCAAGAGGAGATCGCGTGTCTACGAGGACCGCGATGGACCCGACATGGTCGCGGCCGGCTACGCCGACCTCCGCAACGACAACAGCCGCAACAGCGGAGGATACCGCGGCAGAAACCTCCGCGACAACGGACGCCCGGCACAGTCGTGGCAACGCCGCGACCGCGACAACAGACCCTCAGCATACGACAAACTTTCGGGTCCATGCACCATCCACTTCTACATCGACAAGCAGGATGGCAAAAAGAAAGCTAGCCACATGCTCAAGGACTGCCGCGAGTTCCAGAAACTCAGCGAAAGCATGGTGCAGATGAGGCAGCAAGCCCCAATCCCTGCGTTCGGAAGCGCACCTGCGCAAGGCGAAATAGCACATGGAGCTCCTCCACCACCACCTATCGGAGGCCCAAACCAACCAGTCGCACCGGCACAGAACAATGCTGGGATCGGGTACCCCCCACCAAAAGGAGCACTAAATATGATCCAGAAGGGACGCCCCATGAATAGAGTGCAGAAGAAAATCACCCGACAAATCAACTTGGCCGTGGCAACTCCGCCTGCAATCCCTGGGTACCTCAGCGGATCGGAGTCCTGCATCACATTCACTCGCGCGGATCACCCTTGCCAGATCCCTCGCCCAGGTCATGCTGCCCTGGTGCTGGAGGCACAGATCGGAGGCTTCGAGATGAGTCGCGTCTTCATGGACGGCGGCAGTGGCATCAATTTAAAGTTCGCAAGCACTCTAGCAGCAATGCGGATCCCACAATGCAGCCTGGAACAGTCAGACACAACGTTCCACGGCATCGTCCCAGGGAAGGGCATATTCCCCCTGGGCAAAATAGGGCTCGACGTCATCTTCAGGAAGCCGGACAACTTTCGGCAGGAGCAACTCGAATTCGAAGTGGTGGACTGGCCGTCGCAATACCACGCCATCCTGGGACGTGTAGCATTCGCAAGGTTCCTGGCCGTCCCACACTACGCATACCTACTACTCAAGATGCCAGGACCGAGGGGCGTCATCACAATCCACGGGAGCTTCACCCGATCGGACCAATGCGACAGGGATTTCAACAAAATCTCCCAGTCTTTCGGCATGCAAGACGAGCTTGTAAGGCTCCGTGAGGTGACGGACAATGGGGCACCCCCAGTCACAAGGCAGAACGCACCTGACATGTCCTTTGACTCCACCGTCAACACCAAAAAAGTGCAGGTCCATCCGACGGATGCCTCCAAGACGGCTCTGATCGCCAACGACCTCAGCCCCGCATAGGAAGGCGCGCTCGTCGAATTCCTCCGTGAGCGCTGGGAAATCTTCGCCTGGTGTCCTGCGGACATGCCAGGAGTTCCCAGGGAATTCGCCGAGCACGCACTCAACGTCTTTCCAGACACCAAGCCAGTCAAGCAGTCCATCCGGAGACTGTCGGAGCCACGAGTCGAAGCTATCGGCAAGGAAATCAATAGACTGCTCGCTGCAGACTTTATCAGGGAAATCAAGGAAAGCGAGTGGCTGGCAAACACAGTAATGGTCCCAAAAAAGGACACAGACATCCTGCGGATGTGCGTGGATTTCACTGAAGGGAATATGCCCTGAGAGGAAATAATAAAGTGTTTATTATGTGTATTCCAAGTATATGATAGATGTTTATTCCAATGGTGATCTATTGTGACAACAATGGTGCCATTGCCAATGCGAAAGAGCCAAGGTCTCACAAGCATTCCAAGCATATTAAGCGCCGGTTTCACTCCATCCGCGAGCATGTCAAGGATGGAGATATAAAGATTTGTAAAGTACATACGGATCTCAATGTAGCAGATTCGTTGACTAAAACTCTCCCTAGAGCAAAACATGATCAACACCAGAACTCAATGGGTGTTAGATTTATCACTATGTAACTAGATTATTGTCTCTAGTGCAAGTGGGAGACTGAAGGGAATATGCCCTGAGAGGCAATAATAAAGTGTTTATTATGTGTATTCCAAGTATATGATAGATGTTTATTTTGCATGCTATAATTGTATTAATACGGAAACGTTAATACATGTGTGTTTAATAAACAAACAGAAAGTTCCTAGTTATGCCTCTCTCATAAACTAGCTCGTTGATTAACAAGATGATCAAGGTTTCCTGATCATGGACATTGGATGTTGTTAATAACGGGATCACAACATTAGTGTAATGGTGTGATGAACATTCATCCGAAGTATAGCATTACGATCAAAGTCATTGAGTTTATATTGCTATAACAACTTACAAAGTGATCCTAATCCTTATACCATGAGATCATGTCAATCACTAACACCGGAAGAGTTTCTTGATAACATCAAACGTCACACCGTAACAGGGTGATTATAAAGATGGATTCAGAACTAATAAAGTGTTATGTTGAGGCTCATGGATCGAGAGTGGAATTTGTTCATCCCGATGACGGATAGATATACTCTGGGCCCTCTCGGTGATATCACATTGATTAGCTTGCAAGCAAGTGATTTGATCACTAGAATGTTATATCACAGGAACGAGAAAAGAGTGCATGTCGGTAACGAGATCAAACTAGGTATGGAGATACCGATGATCGAATCTCGGACATGTAATATATCGTGAAACAAAGGGATTAAGATACAAGCGTAAAAGGTTCCGACGATCACAAGAAAGTCATCGTTGAATGTGTGGGAGTCAGTATGGGTCTCCAGATCCCGCTTCTGATTATTGATCCGGGAGGGGTCTCGATCATGTCCGCATTATTCACGAACCATAGGGTGACACACTTAAGAGACACCAACATCCAATTGGAGCAAATGTTTCATGCCGAAAGAATGAACAAGCGCAGGAATTTATTTCACTAGATACCGAAACAGGTTTTCGGGTGAAATTGCATAAAGTGGTTATGCATGTGAAATAGAATTCTAGCAAGGGGTTATTTGTGAATGTTTGTCATTAAAGTAATTGACAAAATTCTGAATAAAATAAAAGAGTTTTATTTAATGAGAGTTTGCATTAAATTTGGTGGAAATTTAATGGGAATTTGAGTGGACTTTTGAGTGGAGGGAATTTAAAGGGCATTTTGTGAGTGGAGTGTCCACCCACATGAATGAAGGAGGGGAGGGAGCAGCCCCCATGTCCGGCAGCCACCCCCTTGGGTGCCCCCCTCCTCCTATAAAAGGAGCCCCCCTCCTCACTTGTATCTCACACCTCCTCGTGAAGGATCTCTCTCCGCCCTCTAGAATTTATCCCCCATGGTCTCGGACTAGCGAGATACATGTTCCCGGTGGCTATTCGGCAAGAAAGAGTTGTGCTTCCGCTGCATCGCTGGAGCGAGGAGGCGGAGGTTGCTCGGTGCCTCGAACGTGTGTGCGAGCACGGATGCGCTGCTGATTTGCGGCGCTAGGACTTCCTCTCGATCTTGAGATCGGCAAGAGATCGTCTACATCAACCACGAGTTGAACTCGTTAAGCTTTGTCGGTCTTCAAGGGTATGTTCTCTACGGATATACATCCGCCCGTTGTTTGTATCTAGTAGATAGATCTTGGTATATAGTTCACATCGTAGGAAAAATTTTGTTTTCTATGCTGCGAACCCTTCAGTGGTATCAGAGCCGGATCTATGCGTAGATACTTTACACGGGTAGTACACATATGAGTATGTGGGCGATGATGATCATGTTGTTGCTACTTTGTTGTAATTTTGGATATTGGTGGCATAGTGGGATGAAGCGGCCCGGACAAACTTTACATGTCCTCGCACATGAGACCTGTTCCACGCTTGACATGCAACTAGTTTGCATAAGTGGCTAGCGGGTGTCTGTCTCTCCTACTATAGTCAATATCTATTTTGCAAGCGAGTTGTCAACAATTTGATTATCCTCGTTGTGGTTCATGTTCGTAGGTAAGAACGGTTCTATCTCGAAAGCCCTAAGCCACGTAAAACTTGCAATGGATAAATTAGAGGCGTCTAGTTTAGATTGTTGATGGGCTAGTGTTATGATATGGTAGTGTTGTAAGTAGAAGTATGAGATGATACTCTTACAACACACATAGCATGTAAAATCCATAGACCTTGGATTTACACATATAGGTACGATAGTGATCATACCACGATGCACATGATAGAGATCATCTGCGGGAACCATATAATTTCACTAATAAACATATGATGTTTGATAGCATCTTATATTGCTTGTTTAGCGCTTTGTTAGCATAATAAGATGATCCCTCATTTAAATATCAAGATAAGAATGTGTTCTTCCTTTAGTATGCACCGATTATGTTTTCGTCGCTCCAAGACATCACGTGATGATCGGGTGTTCTTGGATCCACGACCATATTTCGGGTGTAAAACAGTTACACACGCGAATACTAAGGTTCTAACTTGGCGAGCCTAGCATGTACAGACATGGCCTCGGAACACGGACCGAAAGGTTAAGCATGAGTCATATAGTTGATATGATGCCCATTTGATGCTTGCCTTTGAAGCTATACCGACTCACGTGATGATCGGACTTGGTGTAGTGGATTTGGTTCATGTAATCACCAAAAAGGCACAAGGGATGTCGTTTTTGAGTGGGAGTTCATTCGTAATATAGATTAGTTGAACTCAATCTATCATACACTTAGTCTAAACTTTACAAATTCTGTTGTAGATGGCACCACCTGCTTTTAATTTCAATGTGTTCATGGAGAAAGAGAAACTAGCAACGAACGGTAGCAACTTTACCGAATGGGCCATGAATTTGAGGATTCTCCTCTCTGCTGCACAAAAGCAATATGTTCTAGAAGCGCCGTTAGGCCCCCCACCTTTTGATGATGCCCCTGACGAGGAGAAGAATGTCTATCATACTCGTCAGGAGGACCACAACTTAGTTCATTGCGGCATATTGTATGGGCTAGAGCCGAAACTTCGAAAGCGTTTCGAAAACGGCAATGCATTTGATACAATGGGTGAGTTGAAAATGATTTTCGACACACATGCTGCTGTAGAGAGCTACAACGCTTCAGAAAAGTTCTTTAGCTGCATGATGGAAGAGCACAGCTCCGTTAGTGAGCATGTACTCAAGATGTCGGGTTACGCCGATAAGCTTGTGTCCTTGGGAATAACGATTCCCATTGACTTAGGCATCCATCGTGTTCTGCAGTCTCTGCCACCTAGCTATAAGAGCTTCGTGATGAACTATAATATGCAAGGCATGAAGAAGTCTCTCCCCGAGCTTCTGTCAATGCTTAAAACTGCAGAACTGGAGATCAAAAAGGAACATCAAGTGTTGATGATCAATAGGAACACTGGTTTCAAGAAAGACAAGAAGGGAAAACGGAAGGGAAGTAAGGGCGGCAAGCCTGTTGCCGCGCCTGAAAAGAAACCCCGAGTTGGACCTAAGTCTGATTCCGAGTGCTACTATTGTAAGGGGACTGGCCACTGGAAGCGCAACTGCCCCAAGTATCTGGCAGACAAGAAGGCTGGCAAGGCAAACAAAGGTATATATGATATACATGTTATTGATGTGTACTTGACTAGTGCTCGCAGTAGCACCTGGGTATTTGATATCGGTTCAGTTGCTAATATTTGTAACTCGAATCAGGGGCTGCGGAACAAGCGACCGCTAGCAAGGGGCGAGGTCAAGATGCGTGTCGGCAATGGATCAAGCGTTGATGTGATCGCCGTCGGAACGCTGCCTCTCCACTTGCCGTCGGGATTAGTTATAAACTTGAATAAATGTTATCTGGTGCCTGCACTGAGCATGAACATTGTATCTGGATCGTGTTTGATGCGAAGTGGTTATTCATTTAAATCCGAGAACAATGGTTGTTCCATTTATATGAATGAAATCTTTTATGGTCATGCATCGATGATGAATGGTTTATTTCTATTAGATCTCGATGATAATGTTACACATATTCATAATGTTGATGCTAAAAGGATTAAACTTAATGATGATATATCCACATATATGTGGCACTGCCGTCTAGGTCATATTGGCGTAAACGCATGAAGAAGCTCCATTCGGATGGACTTTTGGAATCATTTGATACATGTGAGCCATGCCTTATGGGCAAGATGACTAGAACGCCGTTTTCCGGTTCAATGGAACGGGCGACAGATTTATTGGAAATCATACATTCTGATGTATGTGGTCCAATGAGTGTGTCAGCGCGAGGTGGATATCGTTATTTAATTATTTTCACGGATGATTTGAGTAGATACGGTTATATCTACTTGATGAAACACAAGTCTGAAACCTTTGAAAAGTTCAAGGAATTTCAGAATGAAGTGGAAAATCATCGTAATAGAAAGATCAAATTTCTACGGTCCGACCGTGGAGGTGAGTATCTAAGTTACGAGTTTAGCACTCACATGAAAGAATGTGGAATTGTTTCACAACTCACACCTGCCGAAACACCACAGCAAAATGGTGTGTTAGAACGTCGTAATCGTACTTTATTAGATATGGTTCGATCTATGATGTCGATGACGGACTAGTCGTTGTCATTTTGGGGTTATGCACTAGAAACTGCTGCATTCACTTTAAATCGGGCACCATCTAAATCCGTTGAAAAGACACCGTATGAATTGTGGTTTGGAAACAAACCTAAGCTGTCATTTCTTAAAGTTTGGGGATGCGATGTTTATATGAAGAAACTTCAACCGGATAAACTCGAACCCAAAGCGAAAAAATGCGTCTTCATAGGATACCCTAAAGAAACTATTGGCTATTCCTTCTATCACAGATCCGAGGGCAAGGTTTTTGTTGCCAAGAATGTATCCTTTCTAGAGAAAGAGTTTCTCGCGAAAGGTGTGAGTAGTCGGAAGGTAGAACTCGAAGAGGTTGTGGAACCTTCTCTTCAAAGTATGGCGAGTAGCGCAGCGCCGGAAGTTGTTCCGGAGTTGGCTCCACCTGTTGAAGTGGGAACTAATGATAATGATCATGAAACTCCGAAAGAGAGTACTACCAAACCTCGCAGGTCAAACAGGACGCGTGCAGCTCCCGAGCTGTACGGAAATCCTGTCATGAATTTCATGGTTGATGAAAATGATGACCCTGCGACGTATGAAGAAGCGATGATGAGCCCGGATTCCAACAAATGGTTAGAAGCCATGAAATCCGAGATGGAATCCATGTATGAAAATCAAGTTTGGAACTTGGTGGAATTACCTCACGACCGAAAGGCCGTGGAGAACAAATGGATTTTCAAAACGAAAACTGATGCTGATGGTAATGTGACCGTCTATAAAGCTCGACTTGTCGCAAAGGGGTTTCGACAAATTCAAGGAGTTGACTACGATGAGACTTTCTCTCCCGTAGCGATGCTAAAGTCAGTTAGGATTATGTTAGCAATTGTTGCATATTTCGATTATGAGATATGGCAGATGGATGTCAAAACCGCGTTTCTCAATGGTAATATTGAAGAAGAGTTGTATATGATACAACCAAAGGGTTTTGTCGATCCTAAGGATGCTAACAAGGTGTGCAAGCTTCAGCGATCCATCTATGGATTGAAGCAAGCATCATGAAGTTGGAATCTCCGCTTTTATGAGGTGATCAAAGAGTTTGGATTTGTCCAAACTTATGGAGAAGCTTGTATTTACAAGAAAGTGAGTGGGAGCAATGTGGCATTTCTGATATTATATGTGGATGACATATTATTGATCGGAAATGATATAGATCTTTTAAACAGTGTTAAAAGTTATCTAAACAGCAAATTTTCAATGAAGGACCTAGGTGAAGCGTCATACATATTAGGCATAAAGATCTATAGAGATAGATCTAGGCGCCTAATAGGGCTATCGCAAAGTACATACCTTGATAAGATTTTAAAGAAGTTTAAAATGGACGGAAGTAAGAAGGGGTTCTTACCTATGTTGCAAGGCAAGACATTGAGTAAGACTCAAAGTCCGGCTTCGGCGGAAGAAAGAGAGATAATGGACAAAGTCCCCTATGCTTCAGCCATAGGCTCTATAATGTACGCCATGCTATGTAAAAGACCGGATGTGGCACATGCTATTAGTTTGACTAGTAGGATCCAGGTTCGGAACACTGGATAGCGGTCAAGAATATCCTTAAGTACTTACGAAGAACTAAGGATATGTTTCTTGTATACGGAGGTGAAGAAGAGCTCGTCGCTAGGTGTTATGTCGACGCTAGCTTTGACACCGATCCGGATGACTCTAAGTCTCAATTCGGATACGTATTTCTCATGAATGGCGGAGCGGTTAGTTGGAGGAGCTCCAAACAACCTGTGGTAGCGGGATCAACAACGGAGGCCGAATATGTTGCTGCTTCAGAAGCGGCTCAGGAAGCAGTTTGGATGAAGGAGTTCATATCCGAACTAGGAGTGGTGGCAAACGCGTTGGACCCAATGGTGATCTATTGTGACAACAATGGTGCCATTGCCAATGCGAAAGAGCCAAGGTCTCACAAGCATTCCAAGCATATTAAGCGCCGGTTTCACTCCATCCGCGAGCATGTCAAGGATGGAGATATAAAGATTTGTAAAGTACATACGGATCTCAATGTAGCAGATTCGTTGACTAAAACTCTCCCTAGAGCAAAACATGATCAACACCAGAACTCAATGGGTGTTAGATTTATCACTATGTAACTAGATTATTGTCTCTAGTGCAAGTGGGAGACTGAAGGGAATATGCCCTGAGAGGCAATAATAAAGTGTTTATTATGTGTATTCCAAGTATATGATAGATGTTTATTTTTCATGCTATAATTGTATTAATACGGAAACGTTAATACATGTGTGTTTAATAAACAAACAGAAAGTTCCTAGTTATGCCTCTCTCATAAACTAGCTCGTTGATTAACAAGATGATCAAGGTTTCCTGATCATGGACATTGGATGTTGTTAATAACGGGATCACAACATTAGTGTAATGGTGTGATGAACATTCATCCGAAGTATAGCATTACGATCAAAGTCATTGAGTTTATATTGCTATAACAACTTAAAAAGTGATCCTAATCCTTATACCATGAGATCATGTCAATCACTAACACCGGAAGAGTTTCTTGATAACATCAAACGTCACACCGTAACAGGGTGATTATAAAGATGGATTCAGAACTAATAAAGTGTTATGTTGAGGCTCATGGATCGAGAGTGGAATTTGTTCATCCCGATGACGGATAGATATACTCTGGGCCCTCTCGGTGATATCACATTGATTAGCTTGCAAGCAAGTGATTTGATCACTAGAATGTTATATCACAGGAACGAGAAAAGAGTGCATGTCGGTAACGAGATCAAACTAGGTATGGAGATACCGATGATCGAATCTCGGACATGTAATATATCGTGAAACAAAGGGATTAAGATACTAGCGTAAAAGGTTCCGACGATCACAAGAAAGTCATCGTTGAATGTGTGGGAGTCAGTATGGGTCTCCAGATCCCCCTTCTGATTATTGATCCGAGAGGGGTATCGATCATGTCCGCATTATTCACGAACCGTAGGGTGACACACTTAAGTGACACTGACATCCAATTGGAGCAAATGTTTCATGCCGAAAGAATGAACAAGCGCAGGAATTTATTTCACTAGATACCGAAACAGGTTTTCGGGTGAAATTGCATAAAGTGGTTATGCATGTGAAATAGAATTATAGCAAGGGGTTATTTGTGAATGTTTGTCATTAAAGTAATTGACAAAATTCTGAATAAAATAAAAGAGTTTTATTTAATGAGAGTTTGCATTAAATTTGGTGGAAATTTAATGGGAATTTGAGTGGACTTTTGAGTGGAGGGAATTTAAAGGGCATTTTGTGAGTGGAGTGTCCACCCACATGAATGAAGGAGGGGAGGGGGCAGCCCCCATGGCCGGCGGCCACCCCCTTGGGTGCCCCCCCTCCTCCTATAAAAGGAGCCCCCCTCCTCACTTGTCTCTCACACCTCCTCGTGAAGGATCTCTCTCCCCCTCTAGAATTTATCCCCCATGGTCTCGGACTAGCGAGATACATGTTCCCGGTGGCTATTCGGCAAGAAAGAGTTGTGCTTCAGCTGCATCGCTGGAGCGAGGAGGCGGAGGTTGCTCGGTGCCTCGAACGTGTGTATGAGCACGGATGCGCTGCTGATTTGCGGCGCTAGGACTTCCTCTCGATCTTGAGATCGGCAAGAGATCGTCTACATCAACCACGAGTTGAACTCGTTAAGCTTTGTCGGTCTTCAAGGGTATGTTCTCTACGGATATACATCCGCCCGTTGTTTGTATCTAGTAGATAGATCTTGGTATATAGTTCACATCGTAGGAAAATTTTTGTTTTCTATGCTGCGAACCCTTCATTCACGTCACTAAACAAGCACTGCCCAAAGGACCACTTCCCTCTTCCTCGGATTGACCAGATCATCGATTCGACTGCAGGTTGCGAGAAACTCTCCTTCCTCGATGCCTACTCAGGCTATAACCAGATTCGACTCAAGGTCGAAGATCAGGAGAAAACGGCGTTTATCACACCGTTCGGAGTATTCTACTACAACACAAATGCCCTTCGGGCTAAAGAACGCAGGTGCCACGTACCAGCGATGCATGCAGGCCTGCCTCAAGGACCAGATCGGTCGCAACGTCCAATTCTACGTCGACGACATAGTCATAAAAACCAGGGAGGCAACGACACTTATCGACGATCTCCGCGAGACGTTCGACAACCTTGATCGCTACAGGATCAAGCTCAACCCGGAAAAGTGCGCCTTCGGCGTCCCATCGGGTCAGCTGCTTGGGTACTTCATCTCTCAGCGAGGGATCGAGGCGAACCCGAAGAAAATCAGAGCCATCATGGCAATGGAGAAGCCGAAAAACCTCAAAGGCATCCAGCAGCTCGCAGGACGAGTAGCGGCGCTAAGCAGGTTCATCAGCCGCATGGGCGAGAAGGCCCTACCATTCTACCAGCTGCTACGCAAAGCAGACAAATTCGAGTGGACGCTGGAGGCCAACGACGCATTCGAAAGCCTCAAACGGCTTCTCTCCACCTCGCCCGTCCTGGTCACGCCAAAGGAGCGTGAGCCTCTGCTGCTGTACATAGCAGCCACACACCAGGTGGTCAGCACTGTACTAGTGGTCGAACGACCTGAAGAAGGCAAGACCCACGGGGTCCAGCGCACAATCTACTACCTCAACGAGGTACTCACGCCAACAAAACAGAGGTACCCTCACTACCAGAAACTCGCCTACGGCGTGTTCATGACGTCTCGGCGGCTGAGCCATTACTTCCAAGAGCACTAGGTGATGGTCGTCAATGAGGCACCACTGAATAGCATCCTGAATAATCCAGAAGCTACAGGGCGCGTGGCCCTGTGGGGCATCGAACTGTCACCCTTGGACATCGTCTACGAGAAGCGACTCACAATCAAATCTCAAGTCCTTCTGGATTTCCTGGTACATTGGATGGAGCTGCAGCTGCCTGACACCCCAGACATGTCGCAGTCATGGACGATGCACTTCGACGGCTCCAAGAGAGAAGCTGGAGCAGGAGCAGGGGTCATACTGACCTCCCCGCAAGGCGACAAGATGAAGTACGTCCTCCGGATGAAATTCCGAGCCTCCAACAACGAGGCCGAATACGAAGCCCTCATCCATGGCATGAGGATGACAAAGGTATGCGGCGCAATGCGCCTGGTCATCTACGGTGACTCCAACCTCGTCGTCCAGCAGACGATGAATGAGTGCGACGCACACGCTGAAAACATGATCGTGTACCGCACACTCTACAACGCACTCGAAGGAGAATTCGACGGCTGCGAGCTTCGACACGTTGGAAGAGAAAGCAACGAGGAATCCGACATACTCGCCAACATCGACTCCACTTGCGCAAAGGTGCCACCAGGTGTGTTCCTCGAACAGATCTGCGTGCCATCCATCAAGCGGAAATTCCCCAAGGGATCACCCGAAGAAGCAGAACACTCGGGAGCTACGCTACCCAAAGGACACGAAGGACCCGAAAAACTGGACACAGAGGTAGCCATGGTCAACCTAATGCAGGTCATGGCAGTCGAAGAAACCTGGACGCGCCCATACCTCCAGTTCTTGTTAAATGGAGAACTGCCTGACAGCCCGACAGATGCCCGGCGCATATCTCGTCGGTCAAAAGCCTTCACCATCGTCAACGGCGAGTTGTACAAGCGCAGTATTACTGGCGTACTACAAAGGTGCGTCACCATCGGTGACGGGAAAGCCATCCTCCAAGACATCCACGAGGGCATCTGCGGCCATCACGCAGGCAGCCGCTCCCTTGTCGCCAAAGCTCTTCGAGCAGGATTCTACTGGCCAACGTCCATGAGCGACACAAAGGACATCGTCCGAAGATGCAACAGATGCCAACGGTTCGCCGACAAACCGCACACACCTGGGTCCGAGCTCAGACCCATACCCATAGCCTGGCCTTTTGCTCAATGGGGCCTCGACATGATCGGCAAACTGCCAAAATCCTCGAAAGGGGGACACGTCTTCCTCCTGGTTGCAGTCGACAAATTCACCAAGTGGATCGAGGCCATGCCGGTCACCAACCAGAAAGGCAAAACTGCTGTCAAGTTCTTCGAGTCCATTGTCTACAGGCTCGGCGTACCACACAGCTTCATCACCGACAACGGACTTGGGACAACGGCCTTGGGATCAGCATCATCACCGGCAAACTTCATCTCCGAGGAGTTCCAGGACTTCTGCGAAGGCCTTGGGATCAACATCACGTACGCCTCAGTGGCACACCCGCAAACGAACGGGCAAGTGAAAAAGGCCAACGGCCTAATCGGCGCTGGCATCAAGAAGCGCCTCATGAGTTCACTCGAACAAAAAGCTAGAGCCTGGACGAAAGAGCTACCATCCGTCCTGTGGAGCTTACGAACTACGCCAAACAGCTCCACCGGCTACACACCGTTCTTCATGGTACACGGAGCCGAGGCCGTGCTACCAGCCGAAGTACGCCACCAGGCCCCCCGGGTCGTCGCTTACAGCGAAGCCGAATCCACGATTGCACTCAAAGATGCTGTCGACGCACTCGACGAAGCATGGGACATAGCAGCAGCTCGATCAGCGGTGTACCAACAGAGTCTCCGAAACTACCACAGCCGCCGGCTGCGCCCAAGGTCCTTCGTCGAAGGAGACCTTGTCTTGCGACTCAAGCAAAAACGACCGAATAAATTCGAGTCACCATGGGAAGGACCCTATGTCATCACCGAAGTCATCCCAGGTGGCGCCTACCGCCTCAAGCACGTGGAGTCTGGAGTCGCATACTCCAACCCATGGAACATCGCGCACCTGCGACGATTCTATCCCTAGCTACCTACCCCTTTATTTTCAATAAGGTTTTCAGCCAAGGCTATTCAGCCGAACAATGTACCTCCTCCATTACGATATAAATAAAGCTAAGTGTCTCGCCCCAAAACTTCAGTTCGCTATTCTGCAACTTTACTACATGCTACAAACGCACTCGGGGGATCCCCCACCTCACGATTTTATCGACTGAGGATCAAACGTGTACACCTGAGTAGCTGACAACGTCAGGCAAACGAAAAGGACACGTACTCAATCAAAGCACTGCGTGCTCACAACAAACAAACCTTTACAACAAAGGGCACAACACGCCCAGCCGAAATATACAAATTTTACATCTATCTCTTTTTACAGGTACTACCTATGTTGAAGAATAACCTGAGCACGCTGCTCAAACAAATCTACGACCTGTTCGGCATACTGCCTTACAGCCGCGTAATGTGGCCGCATGTCCCACTCACCACCATCCGGCCGAAGAGGCGGCCCAGCTGCCACAACAGGCAAATCTACATCAGGCCGGTGCAGCCTCACAAGAGACAACGCAGCCTTGACTCCAGCGACGAGCTGTTGCCACACCAACTCCTTGACATTGCTCACGCTTCGAAACTTCGACAGAAGACCCGCAAGGCTCGTCGATACGGCATCCAAAGGAAACATGACGTGCAGCACCGAGGAAAGCGATGTCTACACTTGGCAGAGCACCCGCGAAACTTGATGAACACGATCCTGCACCGTCGCCAGAGCCATGGCGCGATAACGATCCATCCAGAAGAAGCCGCCAGCCTCCATGTCCTGTTGAGTCAAGCAATTGACCCGAACAGCGACACGCTCCTTTTCTTCCCTCGGAGCAAGGTTCGCACCTGCGATAATCGCACAAAATAAGAGTAAGGCCAGCAGGCCCATCCGAAGAACTGAGCTACAGCTCGAACCAAAGAACAACTTACATTGCAGCTGCTCAGACAGCCGAACCAGTTCCGCCATCAAGTACTCCTCTCTGGCTGCACCACGATCCGCCTTGGACTTCCAAACGTCGGCATGACCGCGTAACCCGAGCAACTCCCTCTCCAGACTACGCACACGATCCCGAAGAAAAGTGAGTTGCGAGGAATCATCCAAAGATGGTCACAGCGGCATTGCGGACGGGGTGTCGACAGGGTCAGCACCCGAAGGAACCTATAGCAGCAGAAAAAGAAAGAAACACAAACATTCAGACAATGATAGAGCACAACTCAGAAGAATTCATTAAACATATAAGGCCACTACGTGGCACAAGGATGGTGTTCTTCAAGATATTTACAACAAAAGCAGACTACAAACTACCCTACGTCTACAACGCCTAAGATGCGGCACCCTGAGTCGCCTCAGAGCCGGACTGCCTAGCTTTGGCCCCGCCCTGCTGCCGCAGTGCATACTCAGACAGCAAATCAATGAGCTTGGGGCCCATATCGCTTGTAGCGAGCAGAGTAGGCAGCAAAGGCTACCTCGGATCCATCCGCAGTCGTCGGCATCCGAGAGGTGATCTGGGGCAGATCCAGCTCCGCTCCAGCCGCCAAGGCCATCGCCAGCCCGACGGACGCGTCGATGCCCTTCTGCTTGCGCTTGTACGCCGTAGGCGCTTCGGCTGACAGAGCCTCCGCCAGAGCATCCACATCATCGGGGGACACGCCCTTAGGGACAAGCTCCTTGTAGAAGCGACCAAGGACCACTTTCGCCTTGGCAAGGGAGCTGACGACGGTGCTGCAGCGGTCTTCGACCGCCATAGTAGCATCATCTAGAGCACTCCCGTGCTCTAGGCACCGCGGTCAAACTCGATGCCTGCGGCATCTGAGACAAAAAATAAGAAGGAAGACATGAAGAAAAGCAGCACAGAAGAAGACACGAGGCATGAAGAAACAAGCACAAATCTAACACTCACCCGAAATAGCCTTGGCAGCATCCATGAGCTTCGCTGCTACCTTTCTTTCACGAGCAGCCGCAACGGTGGCCAGCTGCTCCTCACTGTGGCATCCTGCAAAACCACTACTAGAAAATCGCGTTGTTTTTTTTGCGCATTGCATCATCATGACCGCATGCTCATGTCATCATGCCACATTGCATTTGAGCATCGTCATCATCTTGCATTTGCTTGCATAAAACTATTTGCAGAAAAACCTATTTTGTGTTTTCTAAAACGCCCCGTCTTTATTCAAACGCAAAACCCGGGTCGCCAGATTATTTTGTTTTGTCTGCTATCGGTTTGCAAAAGCCCGGTTGGAAATAAATAAAATAGTTAATTATTTTTAGTGGGGCAGTCGCACGGGCCGATTCGACCCGAACGACCACCCCCAGAATTAAATCGGTCCACCTAAACCAGCCCCTCTAATTCCTAAGTTCACCCAATCCTAATCTAACCACCCCTCCTCCACCTCACCCGGACCAATCCCTGGCTGCCACGTCACCTCTCCCCTTCCTCTACCCTATCCCACACAACCACCTCACCCACTCCCTCTCTCTCCCTCCTCACACGCCACCACACTCCACACCACACAGCCCCCACCCTCTTGGACCCGTTCCACCCCACCTGCCGCTGTCCCCTGGGCCCCACCGCGCCCCACCTCTCCCTGCCAACCGCCCACCAACACACACCTCACCACGCAGCCACCTTCCCCCGTGGCCCCCACCGCCCTGGGCCCGCCACCTGCCCACCCCAAACGCCCCGACCCGCACACAACAGCACACCCGCACCCGTCCTGGCCCCGCCCCTGGCCCCACCGACGCGCCCTCCCACCCCTCGTCTCCCTCCTCCCTCTCTCTTCCAGCCCCGGTGTCCCCTCCTTTCCCCGTCCTCTCCGGCGGCCCCCTCCCGCGACCCCGCCGGCCAGAGCTCGCCCCTCCGCCCCCTCGTCGCCGGCTCCTTCTCTCCCGCGCCGCCAGTACCCCTCTCCTCTCCGGCCCTCGCCCCTCCCGGCTCCGAGCCCCGCGGCGTCGCCTCCCCGCCCCGCGCGCTCCGGCCAGGCGCCGCCGCCCGCCTCCGGCCGACCCGCGTCCGCGCCTCTCCTCCTCCTCCGGCCGCCCTTCCCGCTCCCCGGAGCCCGTCTCCCCGACGCCGGCCCTGCCTCGTCCGCCCGCGCCGCCCTGTCGGCCTCGCCCCCGTCGCCCGGCGCCGGCCTCGGTCGCGTCGCCGCCCCCCAAGCCTCCCCGCTATGCTGCCGCCGGCCTCTGCCCCGTGCATGAGCGCCCCCACCAACCTTCGGCTCGCATCACTGCGCCCTCTCGACCCTGTGTCCACGCGACCGAGCCTCTCCTTGGCTCTGTACGTTCCCTGGAGTGCATGTCAATGTGGAGACAGTGTGGTGAGTAGGTGTGGGTGATGCTGTGTTGCTGCCCGTGTTCATGTCGTGTTGGGGATGCGAAGACAGTAGCGAGTTTTGGCACAGGATTGTCCAGGCTCCGATGATAAGTGTTCCCATCAGGATCTGGTGCGCTTGCTGGTCGGAGCTCGAGTGCTCCGTCCCAGAATCCGAAGGTGTCGAGAATCAAGATCTTCCCTTCGACAACCGTGGACCCAAAGATCATCGTCATGGAACGCAAAGGCCTTCCGAGAAGCATGTACCGTGTGCCGAGGCCGAATCAAGATCTTCCCTGACACCGAGGACGCCTACCCGGAACGACAAGATTGCCACACGGACGCGGACCCCGAAGACCCGAGCCCCGATGGACCATGATCTCCGCTGCAGAACAACAAGTCCTTAGGATTGAAACCAACAAGGTCTACCGCCGGACGCCAAGTACTCCCTCTAGAACACCGAGTACTTCACCCCGGACGCCAAGTCCGACCCGACCTGCGGACCCGACAAGTTCTTCACGACGACAAGGACGACATCGACCAGGGAGAATCCGATGCGCCCCGACACCGACCCCAGGTCCTGCTTCCTGAATGCAACAAGATCTACTTCCGGAGTCCGAGAACGATCCCGTCGAACCCTGAACCCTGAGACCGAACCCCGAACCCCGGAACCCCAAGATCGCCGAACCCTAATGTGTGACCCTGATCCGAGCCCCTATTTTTTATAAATGCCATCTATATACTTGTTGTATATTAAATTGTCCATGCATGCATCCTTGTCTGGGTTTGGGGGCCTTATGCCGTTTCACCTCATAATTATATATGGGGCCCATATGCGGGCAAATCTAGTCTCATATTGGCCTCATTTAAATTTGTGTAGTGAACCGGTGTTATCTTTTGCCTTGTTAAGACAACCTTTAATTGCGGGGTAGATAAACAACATGAACCTATTAATTAATTGTCGGGACCCCGGTTCCGCTTAATATTGCCTAATTGCATCGCATCTTTGCCATGTCATGCATCATACATGCATCATGCCCGATCTTCTGCCGTTGTGTTAAATAGTACATCCGGTGTTTCTTCTAGTGTTTTGGTTCTTCGCGGATAAGGCCGTTAAGTTGATGCGAGTGTCGACCCGGTCTTCGTTTGAACCTTCGACAATGTTTTCAGGCGAGCACCTCCCCCTTTCTACCTATCTTACTTTTATAGTATTTACTCCCTCCTGTTGATCTATTGCTATCTGTGTTGCGATGCTCTAGTTTCCATACCCGAGATATCCCTTGCAGCCTTATATTGCCTTGGACACCTCCTATTACCGTTAATTGGTAGATAGTTGGACCTGCGCGTCGTAGTCGCTTGCTCAAGTGCTGTCGCGTGTCGTCAAGCGCCACAGTTGTTGGAGAATTGCCGCCTGTTGAATGCTGGAGATGATCATGGCTTTATTTATTGTTCACTTTAATTATTGTTTAACAACTAAAAATTTAAGTAGGTAAGCAGAGGCACAGGTGGGCAATAGATGTTATTTGGTTGTTAACCGTCCACTTGTGTCCGGTAGGACCCCGAGTGCTTGATACCTGTTCCTTGATTTATCGCTCTATCCACATACGGGGAATTATGGGCCCCCCTTAGCCAGAGCTTGATTCAGTCTTATTTCTTGGGGCCACAAACTAGTTTGAGGTTTTATTTACGATCCTGTACTTATGCCATGCTTTACTGCTTTATTTACGTTTGTGCGAGGAGCACACTGTACTGTTTAGGATCGTGACCCGTTTTCGCGGTATCGACACCCCGAGTTTTCGGGTTCCCAGTCGTTTACAGCCGGCCCCACAAACCTTGAGTCCGTCTCGGAGCCGGCCAGTTTCGTTGCGGGTGTACTCCAAGGGGTGGCCCCCTGAAATATTTCTGAATCCTGTGATTGCTTTGTCGTGAAAGCCTCGTTGGGTTTTGTTTTGGTTTTTCCGAGGTTGATCGTGTGTGTGTTGCTATTGGTGCACCCCGGCCGGGTAAAACTTTCTGAAAGCCGTGTCCGCGGTTATGGACGACTTGGAGCACAGTATCTCGATCATAGACAACTATAACTAAAGTAGTGCTATAAATTTGAATTTATAATGACTAGTAAGCAGCTTCAACTACAACGGAATGGCTAAGTAAAACTTCCAACAATTGCTTGTTTGGATGTCGCTTGCGACCAATGTACCTGACTAGTAAGTATTGCAACTGTAATGGAATGGCTAAATAAAAGTACCAACAGCTGCTGGGTTTTGGGTTATCTCATGCTAATTGAATTTGACTAGTAAGTGCCGCAACTACAACGGAATGGTTAACTATAAGTGCCCACTGCTTATTTTATCAGGATGACTATCTATATTTGACTAGTAAATTGCTGCAACGATAACTGAATAAATAAAACTGCCAACTGTGTGAGTTCCTCGGTTGACTTCCTCGTTTGGTCTCGAGGGGGAGGACGGGTTTGTTTGATGGCAATATCAGGTTTGTTCCGAATAGGTCTTTCTTACCCCTCTTTGATAGCCGCCAGTTGTATCGAGTCTCTATAGGTGGTTCAGTGCATGTTGCCGCTGCCGCTTCAGTCCACCATACCTATGTAGGCGAGGACCGCCGAATTCTAGTCTCGCCGTGTACTGGCCTCAGTAATGACGCTCCTCTTTTTCCTTTGCCCTTTGTCGGCACCCCTTTTGTTTAAGCAGGTTTTGAGATCGACGTCGTTAGCAGGGTTACCCTTCCGGCTTGGCCTGGGCAGGGTTATGGACGCCATTGGTTATTCTTCAGGGCTCTTAGCCCCATTTGCATCTTGTCCGTAGTCGGACGCTCTATCATTTTCAAGGTGATTTGGATCTTTGCATATTATATCTGTATTCTTGACTCATTGAGTCGCTGTTGTATATATATTTGTGTTGTGGGTCCCATCGAGGACTGTTGTGTAATGTTATTACTTCGTTTTCCACCCGCACGAAAGTGCCTGGTGGGCACCTTTGAATCGATTCTATGCGGGTTTGGCGGGAATCGCTAAAACTTGCATAGGGCCGATTCTGAGGGTGTTACAGAGTGGTATCAGAGCTCAGCAGTTGCGATACCCCACAAGTCCAGCCTGTAGGATAACCTAGCTAACGGCCGAAGTAGAGTGTCAAAACTATTTTGCAAAATCGGTTGGATAGTTCTGATTAGGTCTGATTTTACTCCTTACCCTCTGGTATTCTCCTCTTACCTCTATGCGTTTTGAATCCGCTCTCTTCTCTCTCTTCGAGTCCAGGATTTCTCATGGTTGGGTTCCATCGTACCTTCAGGGTTTCGCTTCCTCCTTTGGTAACGGTGTTGCTACATCTGGTCTTCATGCTATCCGAGGAACCCTTCGTCTGGTGGACTTCTCTTTGTTCCTTCTCGTGCCTTCCGGTGTTTCTGACGCGACGACATCATCTACGCCAGATCCGATGCAGAGTCTGCATCACTCCTTTGTTTCCGAACCTCGTTTGTCGAGATCTTCAGTCTGATTCCGAGAGTTGGTTGCATAATCCGCCTATTCGTGTGCAGAGTAATGTTTTGGGTGCGCGATGGACTGATCACCATCCGACTACTCTTATCATTCGCTCTTGTACATCGAATCAGTGGATCCAGCAATTTTACTCCGTCCACGGAAGCTAGAGGTGGCTTTATTTGTTGATACCTCTACCTTCGACCTTTTGTTCCCGGAGTGTTCTCCCGACGATCACGGACACCGACCTCTTGTTAGTGGTGTCGCGAGGATCTACACGAAGCGAGAAGACGCAGATCGCCGACCTTCCTTCCGGTACCATGAGGCGGATCTCGAGGGCGAGATCCATTGTTAGTGGTGCCGAATTGTGGCATCCCGCAAAACCACTACTAGAAAATCGCGTTTTTTTTTTGCGCATTGCATCATCATGACCGCATGCTCATGTCATCATGCCACATTGCATTTGAGCATCGTCATCATCTTGCATTTGCTTGCATAAAACTATTTGCAGAAAAACCTATTTTATGTTTTCTAAAACGCCCCGTCTTTATTCAAACGCAAAACCCGGGTCGCCGGATTATTTTGTTTTGTCTGCTATCGGTTTGCAAAAGCCCGGTTGGAAATAAATAAAATAGTTAAATATTTTTAGTGGGGCAGTCGCACGGGCCGATTCGACCCGAACGACCACCCCCAGAATTAAATCGGTCCACCTAAACCAGCCCCTCTAATTCCTAAGTTCACCCAATCCTAATCTAACCACCCCTCCTCCACCTCACCCGGACCAATCCCTGGCTGCCACGTCACCTCTCCCCTTCCTCTACCCTATCCCACACAGCCACCTCACCCACTCCCTCTCTCTCCCTCCTCACACGCCACCACACTCCACACCACACAGCCCCCACCCTCTTGGACCCGTTCCACCCCACCTGCCGCTGTCCCTTGGGCCCCACCGCGCCCCACCTCTCCCTGCCAACCTCCCACCAACCCACACCTCACCACGCAGCCACCTTCCCCCGTGGCCCCCACCGCCCTGGGCCCGCCACCTGCCCACCCCACACGCCCCGACCCGCACACAACAGCACACCCGCACCCGTCCTGGCCCCGCCCCTGGCCCCACCGACGCGCCCTCACACCCCTCGTCTCCCTCCTCCCTCTCTCTTCCAGCCCCGGCGTCCCCTCCTTTCCCCGTCCTCTCCGGCGGCCCCCTCCCGCGACCCCGCCGGCCAGAGCTCGCCCCTCCGCCCCCTCGTCGCTGGCTCCTCCTCTCCCGCGCCGCCAGTACCCCTCTCCTCTCCGGCCCTCGCCCCTCCTGGCTCCGAGCCCCGTGGCGTCGCCTCCCCGCCCCACGCGCTCCGGCCAGGCGCCGCCGCCCGCCTCCGGCCGACCCGCGTCCGCGCCTCTCCTCCTCCTCCGGCCGCCCTTCCCGCTCCCCGGAGCCCGTCTCCCCGACGCCGGCCCTGCCTCGTCCGCCCGCGCCGCCCTGTCGGCCTCGCCCCCGTCGCCCGTGCTCCGTCGCCCGTGCTCCGTCGCCCGGCGCCGGCCTCGGTCGCGTCGCCGCCCCCCAAGCCTCCCCGCTATGCTGCCGCCGGCCTCTGCCCCGTGCATGAGCGCCCCCACCAACCTTCGGCTCGCATCACTGCGCCCTCTCGACCCTGTGTCCACGCGACCGAGCCTCTCCTTGGCTCTGTACGTTCCCTGGAGTGCATGTCAATGTGGAGACAGTGTGGTGAGTAGGTGTGGGTGATGCTGTGTTGCTGCCCGTGTTCATGTCGTGTTGGGGATGCTAAGACAGTAGCGAGTTTTGGCACAGGATTGTCCAGGCTCCGATGATAAGTGTTCCCATCAGGATCTGGTGCGCTTGCTGGTCGGAGCTCGAGTGCTCCGTCCAGAATCTGAAGGTGTCGAGAATCAAGATCTTCCCTTCGACAACCGTGGACCCAAAGATCATCGTCACGGAACGCAAAGGCCTTCCGAGAAGCATGTACCGTGTGCCGAGGCCGAATCAAGATCTTCCCCGACACCGAGGACGCCTACCCGGAACGACAAGATCGCCACACGGACGCGAACCCCGAAGACCCGAGCCCCGATGGACCATGATCTCCGCTGCAGAACAACAAGTCCTTAGGATTGAAACCAACAAGGTCTACCGCCGGACGCCAAGTACTCCCTCGAGAACGCCGAGTACTTCACCCCGGACGCCAAGTCCGACCCGACCCGCGGACCCGACAAGTTCTTCACGACGACAAGGACGACATCGACCAGGGAGAATCCGATGCGCCCCGACACCGACCCCAGGTCCTGCTTCCCGAATGCAACAAGATCTACTTCCGGAGTCCGAGAACGATCCCGTCGAACCCTGAACCCTGAGACCGAACCCCGAACCCCGGAACCCCAAGATCGCCGAACCCTAATGTGTGACCCTGATCCGAGCCCCTATTTTTTATAAATGCCATCTATATACTTGTTGTATATTAAATTGTCCATGCATGCATCCTTGTCTGGGTTTGGGGGCCTTATGCCGATTCACCTCATAATTAAATATGGGGCCCATATGCGGGCAAATCTAGTCTCATATTGGCCTCATTTAAATTTGTGTAGCGAACCGGTGTTATCTTTTGCCTTGTTAAGACAACCTTTAACTGCGGGGTAGATAAACAACATGAACCTATTAATTAATTGTCGGGACCCCGGTTCCGCTTAATATTGCCTAATTGCATCGCATCTTTGCCATGTCATGCATCATACATGCATCATGCCCGATCTTCTGCCGTTGTGTTAAATAGTACATCCGGTGTTTCTTCTAGTGTTTTGGTTCTTCGCGGATAAGGCCGTTGAGTTGATGCGAGTGTCGACCCGGTCTTCGTTTGAACCTTCGACAATGTTTTCAGGCGAGCACCTCCCCCTTTCTACCTATCTTACTTTTATAGTATTTACTCCCTCCTGTTGATCTATTGCTATCTGTGTTGCGATGCTCTAGTTTCCGTACCCGAGATATCCCTTGCAGCCTTATATTGCCTTGGACACCTCCTATTACCGTTGTTTGGTAGATAGTTGGACCTGCGCGTCGTAGTCGCTTGCTCAAGTGCTGTCGCGTGTCGTCAAGCGCCACAGTTGTTGGAGAATTGCCGCCTGTTGAATGCTGGAGATGATCATGGCTTTATTTATTGTTCACTTTAATTATTGTTTAACAACTAAAAATTGAAGTAGGTAAGCAGAGGCACAGGTGGGAAATAGATGTTATTTGGTTGTTAACCGTCCACTTGTGTCCCGTAGGACCCCGAGTGCTTGATACCTGTTCCTTGATTTATCGCGCTATCCACATACGGGGAATTATGGGGCCCCCTTAGCCAGATCTTGATTCAGTCTTATTTCTTGGGGCCACAAACTAGTTTGAGGTTTTATTTATGATCCTGTACTTATGCCATGCTTTACTGCTTTATTTACGTTTGTGCGAGGAGCACACTGTACTGTTTAGGATCGTGACCCGTTTTCGCGGTATCGACACCCCGAGTTTTCGAGTTCCCAGTCGTTTACAGCCGGCCCCACAAACCTTGAGTCCGTCTCGGAGCCGGCCAGTTTCGTTGCGGGTGTACTCCAAGGGGTGGCCCCCTGAAATATTTCTGAATCCTGTGATTGCTTTGTCGTGAAAGCCTCGTTGGGTTTTGTTTTGGTTTTTCCGAGGTTGATCGTGTGTGTGTTTCTATTGGTGCACCCCGGCCGGGTAAAACTTTCTGAAAGCCGTGTCCGCGGTTATGGACGACTTGGAGCACAGTATCTCGATCATAGACAACTATAACTAAAGTAGTGCTATAAATTTGACTTTATAATGACTAGTAAGCAGCTTCAACTACAACGGAATGGCTAAGTAAAACTTCCAACAATTGCTTGTTTGGATGTCGCTTGCGACCAATGTACCTGACTAGTAAGTATTGCAACTGTAACGGAATGGCTAAATAAAAGTACCAACAGCTGCTGGGTTTTGGGTTATCTCATGCTAATTGAATCTGACTAGTAAGTGCCGCAACTACAACGGAATGGTTAACTATAAGTGCCCACTGCTTATTTTATCAGGATGACTATCTATATTTGACTAGTAAATTGCTGCAACGATAACTGAATAAATAAAACTGCCAACTGTGTGAGTTCCTCGGTTGACTTCCTCGTTTGGTCTCGAGGGGGAAACACCAGGACGGGTTTGTTTGATGGCAATATCAGGTTTGTTCCGAATAGGTCTTTCTTACCCCTCTTTGATAGCCGCCAGTTGTATCGAGTCTCTATAGGTGGTTCAGTGCATGCTGCTGCTGCCGCTTCAGTCCACCATACCTATGTAGGCGAGGACCGCCGAATTCTAGTCTCGCCGTGTACTGGCCTCAGTACTGACGCTCCTCTTTTTCCTTTGCCCTTTGTCGGCACCCCTTTTGTTTAAGCAGGTTTTGAGATCGACGTCGTTAGAAGGGTTACCCTTCCGGCTTGGCCTGGGCAGGGTTATGGACGCCATTGGTTATTCTTCAGGGCTCTTAGCCCCATTTGCATCTTGTCCGTAGTTGGACGCTCTATCATTTTCAAGGTGATTTGGATCTTTGCATATTATATCTGTATTCTTGACTCATTGAGTCGCTGTTGTATATATATCTGTGCTGTGGGTCCCATCGAGGACTGTTGTGTAATGTTATTACTTCGTTTTCCACCCACACGAAAGTGCCTGGTGGGCACCTTTGAATCGATTCTATGCGGGTTTGGCGGGAATCGCTAAAACTTGCATAGGGCCGATTCTGAGGGTGTTACACTCACGATCCGCGGCCTCCTGCTGCAGACGCTCCTTCGCTTCGGCTGCTTTAGTCAGCTCTAGCTCGAGGCGTTCCTTCGCACCAACGGCGGCTTCGGCCTTCTGCTCCGATTGACCAAGGCTCTTCTTGAGAGCGTCGACCTCACGGATAGAAGTATTATGCTCCTCTGCATTCAAAACAAGAAACGTCAAAAAGCACGATCGGAATAAACGAAAAAAGCACCAACAGGCGAATAGGTACCTTGAAGCTGCCGAAGGTTAGCCTCCAGCACCAGACGCTCTTGCACCAGCCGCCTGGCCTCCTGCACAAAAGGCTGCAGAAAAAGAAATAGCAGTAAGAAAAGGACTTGGGGGCTACGCCCAACACAAAGGAGTAAAAACAAAATCAGCACACGAAGACGCTCGGGGGCTCCCCCCGTGACATGAAGCAGAAAAACTTACATGCTCTCATGGCGACTCCGAAGGCCCGCCTGCGAAATTCTGAGGCGCAACCACCTGCACCTCCTGCAACGGAGGATCCGGAGCCGCGCCACCCGAAGTCGCCACCGTCTGAGGAGGAGGAGACGCAATTTTCGACTCCCCCATCATCTCCCGCGCACCATCACTGGAGGAATTGTGGGAGGAATGCCTGCATACGAACCAATCAGCACAAGTGCAAAAATCATGAAGAAAAAAGGACAATAGTACAACAAGAAACTTACGAGCCCAGTGAGCTCAGGTCGAAGACAGGAGGAGTCCTTCGGGCTCTCTTATCCTCTTTCTTCTCTTTCTTTTCTTCCTTCTTCCGCTTCGCTGGCGGGTGCGGCGCTACAGCCCGCAAAGGAATGGCAGGAATGGGAGAGGAAGAACCTCCATGACCGTCACTATGACGCTCAAGGCCCAGAGGGTTTCTGGGAGTCGGAGGAGTCGAGGCATCCGAAGACTCGCTGGAGCTCCGTGATCGTTTGCGCGTATGGTCCTCACTCGACTCGTCAGCATCCTCCGCCGGAGATCGCGCCGACGGCAGCTCAGACACGGACTCAACCACTTCATTATCCGGGGCATTCGGATACTTTTCGGGCAATGGCGGTACCATGCCCGGTACTTTGAAGCTCTGCAAAATCAGAAGGAACTTTGTTAGCAAACAAAGGAAATAAATACACAGCCGACAAAAAAGCACTACGTGCACAAATCTACACTTGCGGTACGGCCAACGTCGAAGAAAATGGAGGAGTTAGCGACTTCCCCGGGATTTCTTCTCCGGCCTTGAACTTCAGCAGCGCGCGAAGGGCCCTGTCAAGATCCCCCTCGGAGATTTTCTCAGCCGAAACCCTCATCGGATCACGGCGCCCAGAATAAAGAAACATCGGGTATGCCCTCGCTTGGAGAGGCTGCACCCAACGCTCAAGAAACGTCCGGATGATTTCCACACCGTTCACCTCCTTATCCGAAATCAGCTGGAGATCTTCCACCCGACGGTAAAGGGCCTCTATCTCCGCCACCTCACCGTCCAAGATTTGGTTTTTCCAAGACCTTTTCGGCTCAATCATTTGGGAGGGGTCAAAGGGAACAAGACCAAAATCTTGCCCGGGCACTACGGAGTCGCGGATATAAAACCATCGCCTCCGCCAGTACTGGACAGATTCGGACATGGAAAAATAAAAGAAGAGAAGATTGGGACTAAGGGAAATGATGCAACCCCCAATGGGATACACACCATCCGAACCAGATTGCCTCTTCACGGAATAGAGCTTCCGGAAGAGGCCAAAGTGCGGCTCAATGCCAAGCCAGCACTCGCAAAAAGTGATAAAACAAGCAATGTGGAGAAGAGAATTGGGAGACAGATGATGAAGCTGAATCCCATAGAAGAAGAGCAGTCCACGGAGGAAGTTGTGGACTGGAAAAGAAAACCCACGCATAACGAAGGCGAGAAACATAACCCGATACCCAGATGGGGGACGGGGGATTACCTCATTGCCGGGGAGTTTGACGGCCTCCCTATCCCGCGGGATCAGGCCCCGCTCGCGAAGCTTGCGGAGATCGCTCTCCCGCGTCTTGATCGCCGCCAGCCACCATCGGTGACACGGGTAGCGGTGGTGCTTTTCTTTCCTCCGGCGGCGCTGGTCCCAACTGCAGATGACGATTTCTTTGACTTCCCCATTGCGCTACGGCGGCGCCGGCGGTGAAAACGCAGAAACGACGACGGAAAAGTGGAAGTGAAATCCCAGCGCGCAGCAAGAATCGCTAGAGCACAAGGAGGCAGTGAAAACAAGAACTGATGCGGTGAAAACAAACCGCAGCTCTCCCCAATGATTATAACAGCGAAGACGACGCACGACAGCCGTCCATCCAGAAGACCTAACGCCAACGACAAATCTGACCATACACGTGTCAGCATCACAACAAACCGTCGTTACCACGCCGTCCACTACGTGCGGAAATCGAGGAGACGTCGTAATTATCTCCACGCCACGCGTGACCGGTCAATTCAAAGTCAGCAAGTGGGACCCACGTTCGTCCAGTCAAGTCATCTCTGGCGTAGCAGACGCTTGAGGTCATTGATCGTCAGCACTGATGTCATCAAAAGCTATACTGACACCAACTACAATTCTTCGGCTCCACAGATAAGAGTACTCACTCGAATCTTCGATTCGACTAAATACTCGGGGGCTACTCCTATCAGGAGCGCTTGCCGCGCACCCAAAAGACGAATAAAAACAAAATATTTCTTCGAGTCCTACGTCGAGTCTACGACTCCACTACGGACTCGGGGGCTACTCCCATAGGGAGGACGGATTTAAGCATCCGAAAATTTGTGTGTCCTACGGACTTACTACTGGAAAAAACACCTGAAAAAAGTCTCCGCTCGAGTCTACGACTCGAACAGACACTCGGGGGCTACTCCCATAGGGAGCGCTGGTCGCGCACCCTATGAATTCTTCGACTGCGATCTTTCGGATCAGCACGCAAAAACTTTTCGGCAGCTCTGCCCCAACAAAACGCTGAGTGAGCAACGATCTCCTTGTCCACCCGAAGCACCTCCGCGGTGACAAATGTTCAGATGCTGCGTCTGCGACGCAAAGATAAGACCTGCAGATATCATCTGATGGCCTGGCAACGCACATGATTGCGCTCTGCTAGTATAAATCCGTGCCAACAGGCATGATGAAAAATCCCGACGGACGCGTTGGGTACATCAATTAAAATCACTGGAATTCCACTCCTATAAGTCCTCCGCGGCCTGAGTTGAATTACGCCAGCATATGTTCCAGGTCCGAGTTAAGGGGCTCGAACCTGAAGAAGATCGTGTTGTTTCTTCCTAAGACAGTTAACTGACCTTGATCCGTCGGGTGAGTCAGGCACACGCATCAACAATCCCTACACACATATACTATTAATACATAGTTGCACCCGAAGGATGGAAGAGTCCTCAGCCGAATCTACGATTTGACTGATCACTCGGGGGCTACTGACATGGTTATACCCTACGGGTACGTGACTTCAGCATACCTGGTTCAGCCTAAGGAAGGCCCACAGCAGACATACGCTGGCCCATGAAGATTTTCGGGTGGCCAAGGCCCATGACGCCTTCGGATCCTTGGAGAGCAAGACTAGCATAGATAGGAAATTCAAAGGGGTAAAACCCTAGAACCTGTAACCGACTAGGACTATGCCCGGGACCTACCTAAGTCTATATAAAGGCCAGGAGGGCACGTCCTAGATCTCTCGCCTCATACTTTCGCACACGCACCTCCACGCCAGATCGAATCTGCGCACCCTGTAATCTTCGGTTCCGCCGTAATCAAGAGCAGACAAGCAGGAGTAGGGTTTTCCCTCCGGGGGCCTGAACCTGGGTAAATCTCGTGTCCCCTGGTTGCTTGTCTGTTAACCGTTCCACGATCTCCAGCATCCCCATCTTCTCCAAAACCCAAGTCCATAACAATGGGCATTGACGAGATCAAACCTCGTCAGAAGCCGTCAGAGAAAGAAGGACCGGGAGGCAGACCGGATCTCCAGGGTAGAGCAGGACCAAGCTGATCTGAAGAACCTCATGCATGAAATTAGCCAAAGGCCGCCGTCGTCAACTCACCCGCGGTCTGATGATCCTGCATTGGATCTTAGCCAACGGAGAAGCAGCGTGGCTTCCACGGAGGTCCGGGCTGATGATCAAGCACTGCTGGATGATGCACCGGCTCCTCACTACCCCGTGGATAATGTCAGAGAGATGGCACAATGTGAGCTACATCAGCCAATGAACAACATGTCCTTCAAGGTGGCGATCGGCACTGCTTTACCTTGTCTACCTGGAGCACTCCACCATTCACTTCCGATTCCACCAGGCTATGCTCGTGTCATGGTGGATGACATAGTGCAGTATTTTGCGGACCTAGAGATTGAAATCGCTACGCCTGAAGGCCTTACGAAACTAGAAGATGTCAAGCGCAACATCATTCTATGGAATAAGAAGTACATCAAGTTTCCAGGCTCGGCGCCAAGGCCACCGACTCCAAGGAATCCAAGTCCACACTGCATCGAATATCGTCAACCTCCAAGTCCACCCCAACCCGATTATCGCCAACCTCCAAGTCCACCCCGCCCCGCTGACGATCGCCGCAGCAGGAGTACATCAACTCGATCTCCGCCTCCGCCTCCGTGCAATACTACTACCTCGTCGAAGAAACGGAAGTTCGACGGTCCCCCGCGCCCCACATGGAAGAAAGGTCAAACGCCGAAGATAGTCGATATCCCGCCGGTTCTTCCAAAGAGACCTTATGACAAGACCGATGAGGAAACTAATGCGGATGTGGGTGCCCAAGTTAAGGCGCATTTTGCACCCAAAAATCCTGAGCCAAAGCCGGTATATAATGAAAAAAACTAAAGTGGGCTAAGTCCTTTCTTGACAAACCATCCCAGATATCGATGAATCTGGAATCAAACTATGACCGGGAGATTATTAAGCAAACACAGAAGAAAAAAATCACAAGTGCAAAAAGCGGGAAGCAAGTTGCCCAGCTCGGAGCACAGAAGAATCAATCGGTCGCCCCGCTCAAAGTCATTTCAAACCTCGACAAGGCCTTTAGAGCTGAAATAGATATGGACATGCAAATAATGGACCCTAGAGCCCATAATAATGTTGCACTTATGGGAATCACTGTATCGCAGGCCAAAGCACTTGCTAACGAAGCAAATATGTCACTTGGTCAATATTTAGGCTATGAATATACGCCAGTGGGACAGATAGTACGGTAGTATGTCCAAGGGGAGCCTCTAGTCAGTAATGAGGAGCTCGCGCGTCTATCCACACATATGCGAAATCTACACGAATGGTACATGTCGCAAGCAGAAAAAAAGCATCAGAAAGATTGGTTTCCGGTGGACGTTAGAATGGAGCATCACTTCAAACCATACTCGATACAGGTTCAAATGACCGAATTGTTTCAGTTATACAACCAGCGCGCCCTCGACAAATCTATCATTGGTTGCTACTGTCTGTAAGTTATTTATTTCTATAATTAAGTTTGTAGCTTTAGCTCGTTCATTGCATTTAATATATTATCCTAACTATATATCCTTTTGTATGATGATATTATATTATGCAGAATGAAGATGCTTGAATGCAAAAGAGCTAGAAGATACGACGTTGGGTTCATTGACCCATATATCATTAATAAATATACGTTAAAGAATCACCCCAAGGACGTGGAGAAAGACCTGTGCAGGTTCTTAACCGAGAATAATTTTGTTAAGGAAATACTATTTCCTTATAACTTCAAGTGAGTGTTTATATCTTATACACATTTTATTTTTGCTTACTGGATGAGCTATGCATGTATGCTTATGTAAATGTCCGCAGATTCCACTGGATCTTGCTAAACATTCAAGTTGACAAGTCCCTAGTTGAAGTCCACGACTCATTAAGTTGAGACCAAGAGCAGTGGAGTGACATGAAAACAATGCTCCATACGTAATTTCAATCATTATCGCATTATATCGTCCTCTTTCATTCATTTCCTGATATCAAGTAACTAATAACTCCTTTGTTCATTTTCTTTGCCGAGCAGGTGTTGGACACGGTTCAGACAGAAAATACCAGGTCCATTCAAAGAGGAGCTAATTTATAAAATGGCGAAGAGTTTACAGCAGCCACCAGGAACTCATTTATGTGGATACTACGTCTGCGAGTATATCCGCGAGTTGACCAGTGAGCGGAAAGTTGACTCACATTATATTTATGATTTGCGGAAAAAACTAGAGCCAGAACAACGCATAAGAGCAATTCAAGAGGAGCTGGCGGGATTTATGATGAAGGAAGCCCTTGATGTACATGGAGAGCATTATGCGGATGGCGTAGAACTCGATTTGCCTTAGTCATCTCCATGTAGCTGATATGATATATATATTCATCAATGACCATGTAATTTCAAAACATTTCGTCCTTTTGATATGATTGATTATATGTATGCTTGGAACGGACGATTAATTATATAAATGCATCGACGTGTAGTGTGTATGTAGTAGCGTATAATATGTATACTGAAATATATGTTTGATTTATAGTGAAACACAAAACGAAAAAGGAACAAAATGGCAAAAAAAAGGAAATACACAATCTCTGTCGCGGTAGAGAAACACACAATTCTCTGTCGCGGCAGGAAACCTTATAGTCCCGGGTGGTGTTACGGCCCGGGAGTAGAGGGTTTCCGCCCCCCGCGGCGCTGAAACAGCCACGTGGCTATTATCAGTTGCGGGACGTAGCGAGCCGGGACTAGAGGGGGGGGGGGCTCTAGTCCCGTTTTCGCAGTCCCGGGCCTAAAACCGGGACTAGAGCCAGTTGCGGCCCGAGACTGGAGGCCCTTTTTCCACAAGTATGTGTTTCTTCCCTGCAAGGAATAGGGGCAGATGAACCGGTAACCTGCATAGAATAAATCTGAAAAAAATAGTGTGTGACATGGTTCCTTACCTAGAGATGCAGCTGGGGTTGGGACAAGAACTTTCCTTGAGAGAGGGGCCCTAGGCTGGCGTCGTGAGGTCTTGCCCAACTCGTGCACACCTAGCATCACCTCATTTTGCTTCCACACATGTGCTCATCATGTTGAGCACCGAGCATGATGAATGGGGAGGAGGGAAGCAGCGCCCCACGAACCTTCTATTCAGCTCCAGCGAGGAGGAGGACGGAAGCTCGAGTAGGGCTGCAGCGCTGCTGCAGAGCGCGCCACAACCTGGAGGAGAAGAGTCGGCCGCATCGCCGGTCGACCAGGGCGAGAGAGAGGACGTCACGGGGAGGCACACATGAGAAGGAGGGCATCCCTGTCACCATTGGAGGAGGAAATCTCAAGCCCTAGGCGGTGGTGGTCGAGCTCCCCGAGGCGGCGCGCCGTCGGACCTCCTCCAGGACGCGTTCTTGCAGCGCCTCCTCCATCCCGCCATCACAGTCATCTCGTCCGACTCCATCCGATCGCCTCGCCGCTCCCTCTCGGCGCCGCCTCGAAGCTCGTTGTAAGGTGAATCTCAAGCCCCAGCCGGTTCTCCCCGAGGCGGCGCGCCGCCGGACCTCCTCCAGGACACGTTCTTGCAGCGCCTTCTCCATCCCGCCACCACAGCCATCTCGTCCGACTCCATCTGCTCGCCGCGCCGTTCCCTCTCGGCGCCGCCTCAAAGCTCGTTGTGCACAAGGCGCTCGCGGGAGCTCCCCTGAACGTGGGGAGGCAAGGGTGCTTGGGGACGCAATAACTGGCCGGTGGAGGCTGGGCGTCCGTGAATGGCTCCTCCCGGCAACATGACGGTGGTGCTAACGAGCATAAGGGGAGGATACGAAGAGGACGTGCGGGGATTGGGGAGTGGGAGGCGACGGGAGTAGGGAGGCAGCTATACCTAGGTTTCTATCGTGGGATGCCTCATTTATACGACCATGATCAATACTAATTAACGGATAAGATTTACTTAGAGGCGGAATCTAAGGGCTGAAAAAATCGGATTTACCGAAAGGCCTCCCAGAGGTCTCACCAATTACATCTTTAGATTTAAATTATATAGGTTGGGAATCTATAATGGACCCGGTTTTTTTTTCTACTACATGGTTGGTAATGGACAGAGTTGAATTGTTTGTCCCTCGCGACAACCACCTTTTCGGTACGGAGGGGGTAAAGAGGTGTGAAAGAACTAGTCGACAACCTTTTCGGTACGGATGGAGTAGTAGAAAATTTAGGGCCAAAAAATACAGCTTGTACATGAAATTAAATTGAGATTCTACAAATTACAAATTATTAATTGTGATGAGATTATGTACTCCCTCCAATCCAAATTAGTTAATTCATATTTGTCTAGATTCGGATGTATTTAGTACTAAAATATGTCTAGATATTACTCGAGTAATTTGGATCAGACGGATTATTATATAAATGATATCATTGTGTAATAATATTCCCTCCTAGTAATCTCAAAAAAAAATCCTTCCTAGTATGACCAGCCCTAGTACGAGTTGTTCTCGCACTGCTAAAGGAAACGTAACATATTCAGCGCCGGTTGATTTCTCTTCTCCATATATGCAGCACACGATCGGGCTCCGTTTAATTCGGATCGATACACACGGACGGGCTAGGGCTAGGGCAGGTTAGACAGAGCGACGCCGTCGACCTCCATATAGTCTTCTTGATCGATCCAGACGGCCGCGCAACAGTTGATCGAGATTGAGGACAAGAACCGATCGATCGATCGATCGGTCGATCTCTTAGCGTGATGGCGAAGAAGAAACAGCATCAGCAGCCATGGGTGGTCCAGTTCAACGGGACGAGCAAACCTGCCGTGGTCGCTCCGTTCGACGGATGCCGCACAGCGGCCGTCGACATGGCTGCGCTGCAAGGGAAACGATGCCTCGGCGTGGACGGTGACTGGTCGCTCATGTTCGACCAGCTCACCAACGAGTGCTCCCTCGTGAGTTTGGCTAATGCGTCGCCGCCGGCGCCGGCCCCGACGGTGATCGCTCTCCCGCCACTGCAGGAGACACCACCGCCATACCTACGCTTCGGCTGCGCGCTCTCCAACCAATCTCCGCCCAACTGCACCGTCCTGCTGGGCCTCGTCAGGGAGAAGTCCCTTCTCCACTGCCGCCCTGGAGACGCCGAGTGGTCCCGCCTCCCGGTCGAGTTCGGCCAGGACTGGGAGTGGGACGAGTTCGACGGACCCATTACTTCCGGCCACCACGGGAAGGTGTACGCGACGACCATGGCATCCCTGGTGGCCGTCGACGCCTCCTCGCAGAAGAGGCCGACGGTCGAGAGGACGGATATCAGGCGCCCGCCGCCGTGCCCTGTGCACGCCGGGTACAAGTGCTACCCGATACCTTGTCCTGACGGCGACCTCTTCTTGGTGCGCTCCTGCCATTTTGGCTGGCACGCGGAGTTGGTGGACATCAAGCTTTTCCACTGGAACCAGGAGCACAATGCCTGGGAGACTGTCGAAAGCATCGGGGATCGAACGTTCTTTGTGGGCAGGTTTTCTTTCGTGGTTCCATCAGCGGCTGAAACTGGAACCCAGCCCAATTGCGTCCATGTCCTGCGAGGAGTTTGCGGAGAATATGGTATCTACACCGTGTGTCTGGATGATATGACCATTAGGCTGAGTATAGTGGAGGGGTGTGATGAGGTCGACGACGAAGTGGAAGAAACTTTCTGGGCTCTTCCTACTAGGTACGTACGTGTGTTCAATTCCGCTTACTTACGTACTGCTTGTTCATCATAACTTTCATATATAAGCCCGTCTCGATTCTATCGATTTGAACAAGTATTAGCAGTGCTCGATCAGGATGATTATGGTCGATCTGATAATGTATATCTATATATGTATTTGCAGCTTCGGTCTGGAAGCACCACGAGCCACTGATGACAGCGATGATGATGATCTCCCGAGCGAGGTAGATCATCAATGATAACTCATTCTATTAGTTACTGCAAATTACACATTGAAAATTGCTAAAGCGAGAATAATAGATTGAGCATGCATGCATGATATTTTGTTCCTTTTCTATGTCCTCCATCCTTGACGAAAGAGTTTCAACTTGTATATACTTGACAGGTCATGCAGAGAAGAACAGCTGAACACTGCTGCAAAGAGGAGCAACAAGAAGCGGTCATGACCACCAGCAGCATTATGTCCTCGCAGTGGAGTGATCTCCAGACCGACCTGTTTCACCTAATAGTGAAGAAAATATCATTCATAGATTTGCTGCATCTGAAATCTGTATGCAAACAGTGGCACTCAATGGCGAGCACGATCCACGATGCAAAGGTGTCGCCGTTGCTCATGACAACTAGGCCAGGAAGGGTGGAGGACCGTCTCGAGGTCTTCGATCCGGTGAGCGAGAAGAAGTACAACATCAGGGTAAGCATCCGTGCATCAGGTCTCAAATCTCAAGGATCACAGTTATTGCATTTCACAAAGAACGGCTGGGTGATCATGTCAAGAGGCGGCGACCACATGTTCTTCTTAGTGAATCCGTTCAAGAATTACCCAGATGGCGGCGATGTGATTGCTCTTCCACCTCTAGAAGTTGTTGGCCTCAAAGGGCTCTCGTTCTCATCCTTGCCGGGTTCTCCCGATTTTGTGGTCCTTGCTGTGGGAAGAACTACCCCGGACTTCAAAGCTGTCACCATACAAACATGGAGAATCGGAGACGAAGATTGGACGGACGAATGGTTTGATGCCGACGTCCCGTTCTGCATGGCATCTCACAGCCCGGTCTTCCTCGACGACGTCTTCTACTTCCTTGACATCAATGGCAGGCTCGGAGTCATGGACCCCAACGAGGAGGAGATGGAGTGGAACGTCCTCGAGAAACCAGATCTTCCAATACTAGGAAGCGGTGATGAGCATACAATGGGGGAATGGGACCACAGCTACCTGGTGGAGTGGGAACGTGAGCTGGTCGCCATTTTCCGAGAGTGCGGCGACGAAGGGTCCATCAGAATTTTTAAGCTCGATCGGTCTAGGATGGTTTGGACGGAGTTGGAAGGGATGGAGGATGCTGCCGTGTTTTGGGACAGGAGCAATGCTCTAATTGCGAGGCCACCTCCTGGAGAATATTTGTGCAACAAGGTGTACCTCCCGAACTATACTGAGAGTGACGACAGTGGCAGGGCACAGGCGTTCTACTGTCTAAAAGAGCGACAGTACTATCCTTTCTTCAACGCCAAGGAGCCCATGAACGCCGTATGGTTTGAGCCTAAGCTGGAAGACGTACTTGGTGATGTCTGCAAACCAAGTGTAAGTTAGGTCGCACAACTCTAGAGTCTGGATCAATTAGTGTTAGGTGCCTAGCAATGATTTGATGTAGTGTGAGTTCTCTTTTTCTGTATATCTAGTAAAAGAGTGAGAAAGTGTTCTCTTTTTATATGATGTATAAATTTTGGAATCCAAACTATTCTCCCTTTCCATTAAATTATTCCTTAAGATAAACGAGTCAGTTTAACTCGTTCATAGCATAAAACTATACAGATCATTCGACACGAATCCAATTGATCCGTTCTAAGACAAAGAACATGTTGTAAATGGAGTTGAAAATACACTAGCCTATTGTAAGAAAAACGCCAACATCAATGCGGGTCGTATGTTGGAGAAAGGAAACAAGGGGGATGAAAAAACATAGACGCGTGGCACTGCTGATCTCAAAGCAAGCACATGATCTATCCCCAGTTATCTAACTCAGACTCCCTATTACGATATTTTCTCTCATGAACCATCGATTAGACTATACTGTTTTCTTGAGACGCATGTGCAGCTCTTGGGTGGGGCGGCACAAACGGAATCCTAAGCTGCCGTCGCCCCCGACTTCTCCTCCTGCTTCTCCCCTGCTATCACCGGAGCACGCCGGCGAGCAAAGCCCGTCCGGCCGACGGTGACGGCGTGGCTACTTCCTCGCGTAGTGGCTTCTCCTCCGCAGGGAGTCCCTTGGGCGCTCGAAGGTTATCGTCCCGACAGCGATCTGATGGCAGCAGGGTCTGGAAGCTGGGGCGGTGTTGGGGGGGTGACTCCGGATAGGTTAAAGACGGGGAAAGACGAGGGTACGATCCCCGTCTGGTTTCCGATTTACGGTCTAAGTCGGCCGAATCCTGTAGAAGTCGGCTGACATATGGAGACGAGAGACCCGTATATGTATATTAAGACATTACCCGGCCGAGATATTACGTAAGTCGGCCGGGTTAGCCTGAGTGATCTTGATGCAGGTGAAGGACGATCCGAGCTATGCGAGGAAGGACCGAATGATATGAAGCTTGCAGGAGAAGGAGAAGCCTGAAGTCAAACCCTAGCTGCAAGCTAGGGAGAATCTGAGCGGAGCCAAGCGCTACGGACAAAGGCGCAGAGCGACAGAGAGGCAGGAGGAGGTCACGGAGGTGACAGTCCAGAAGACCGAGACGCACAGGAGGGGCCCTCTGGAACCTTGCCGTCGTTAGAGGGGCGACAGGGAAAGGGGGGCGCCGAACTACTATATTGGGACAAGCATATTCCTCGAATATGCTTGCCACGTCAGCCCTAGAGGAACCCAGGGCTCTCCTTTATAAGGAGAGGCTTGGACTCAGAAGGGGGGATCGACTGAAGTTAGAGCCGTTAGGCTGGTAAAGTTCTTCTCTTCTCCCTGTATACAGCTCAAGGAGCACTTGTAGCCCAAGGAAGAAGAAATAAAGATCTTTGCCTTAGCCTTCTGTGTGTAGAATCAACTACATCTTCCCTCCCCAGATCCCTCTAGCATCTATTGGCCCCATACTTTAGCCTACCCATGGCATCTGCCGTGATACCACCACGACAGTTGGCGCCCACCGTGGGGCCAGCAGCGGTGCTAGTTGGAGTTATGATCCGGACGGGAAACTTCATCAACACGGGCGAGCGCGTTGTTTCTGGCTTGGTCCAGAGATTTGGTCTCTGTGACTATGTCAGCGACAATGCAGGGAGCTTCAGGGGGAAAACTCCCCCGCATAATGGTGTCTTCATCAGCCTGGGCGGGCACAAGGTTTACGTCGGCGTCGACATCTCCGGCGTTTATCCTCACCGAGTTGTTGTTGCAGGAGAGCCACCTCTTAACGCAGCAAGCCGTCCGCCCAGAGCACATCCTGCAGGCAGCGTCGAGGTGATGGTCGCTGCCGGAGTGCAAACTGGAGCAGCAGCAGCCGGGTCAAGCAGGGAACCCGCCACAGGTGTACAAGGCGCACCCAGGCAGACCGCACCACAACCCACCGAGGTAATCCCGCCAGTGACCAACCCGACCGAGGTGCAGGACACCACCCCAAAAGCACCAAGAGTAAGAGGGCCACCTCTGGAGAAGCCAGAGAACATTCTTCAGGCGACCATAGAAAACCTGACTACGCCTGTAGCGCCGATACTTGATCCGGAAAATGCTCAGGCAGAGTTGGAGGAAACCAGGCAAAAGGTGCTGGTAGAGGCCAAAAAGGTGTCGGCCTTGCGGGAGTCCTTAAACAGGACCCTGCGAGAATATGCCAAAGCTAATAAGCTGGACGTCGCACCCGAACGGGTGGACGAATTAAGATTGAGAGGGAAAAACCTCATGGATGATATCAACAAAGAGCATGATGCTCATAAAGCAGAATCGGTGGATTTGGGCTTGCCGAGGTACAGTACCCCGACAAAGAACCTAAGAGCGGCAAATGCCGCAGCATTAGAATTAGAGGGGTTGACCGGCGAGGCCCGGCAGAAACAGCAGGAAAGAGTGAATGAGCTGGTGCGCATCGCGAACCAGCAAAACGAAGAAATGCTCAGAACAAACCCGGCGAGGCCGGGGGCCTCGCGAATGGTTCACTCGGCAGGGGCAGCACCTGCCTTATCCGTGGAAGCAGCATCTTCACCCGGAAATAATGCACGAAGGGACAAAGCAGTAACCTCAGGAAAGAGGAACAAGCAAATTGTTCCATATGATCCGGCAATGGCTGGAAAGGCAAATGAGAACAGAGGCAATGCAAGCCGAGGTAACAGTGGGGAGAGGAACCACGACCGTGTGGAAAAAGACAGCGGAAGCCGAGGCAATGGAGATCTCGGCAGAAGAGAACCCGCAAGAGGCAATCATGAGAACAATACCCCGGTCGAAGTAAGGAGAGAGCTGCCGCTCAACCCGCAACCAAGGCATGAACCCCGGCAGGAAAGAGAAACAAGGCCAGCTCGCCACAATCAAATTAATGAGAGATACAATGATGGTTATTCCGAGATGGAGTATGCGATCCATGGCGGAAACAACCACTATGGGGTACAAGATAGAATTCTGTACAGGGATTTGCCATCAAATGATGCAAGAGTAAAGCTGGATCGGCTATACCGGTCCGAACTGTTGGAAGAACAGGGTCCACCAGGGCCGACATGCTTTGGACCACGGATCATGGGCGAACCGCCTGTGCCAAATTTTCAGCTAGCAAGGGGCACGAAAACGTATAATGGGAGCACCAAACCGCAGGACTGGTTGATTGATTATGCCACTGCTGTGAAAATAGCGGGTGGAAACTTACGATGGGCAGTACGGTACGTACCACAAATGCTGGAAGGACCAGCCAGGGTGTGGCTGAATAATCTACCAGCGGGCAGTATCAACTGTTGGCTGGATTTTGAGGAAATGTTTGTCAGCAACTTTACCAGCACATACAAGAGGCCAAACAGGCCACAACAGTTAGCCATGTGCAAGCAGAGGCCGAATGAAACAGATAGAGAATTTTTAACTCGGTGGTGCAACCTGAGAAACTCATGTGAAGGGGTTATAGAATCTCAAGCAATAGCTTGGTTCGCGCAAGGATGCCGCTATGGCAGCGTATTGTGGCAACGTCTGCAAAGAGATATGCCGACCACACTAGCAGAAACTATCAGAATAGCAGACTCCTACGCATTAGGAGACCCAACGCAACCAGAATTAATGTCGGCGGATCATCGCGAGCAACAGGACCATTATGCAAGAGATTTGGCCGGGTCATCTAGGCGCAGTGATTTCAGAGGAAGAAGAAGAGAGGAAAGGCCGGATTATAGATATAATTCGGCCTAAGTGGCGACAGTAGCACAAGATCAGCCGAGTCACGGAGCAACTCAACGGCAGAAGAATGGACCTCAGCAGTGGACACCAAAGAATGAAGGAAAAAGGCAGTGGACCCCAGAACAAAAGAAACAGTGGCAGGAGAGACCGAAATACACGTTCGAATCCATGTTAGATCAGCCGTGCAAATTTCACACGTCAAACCCATCCAGGCCAGCCAACCATACGACCCGCCAATGTGCATGGAGGAAAAATGCAATGGGGAACCCCGCAGGAGTTCAGGCACCCCATCAAGTACATCAGCAGCATCAGCCACAGTTGACTGGAGCAAATGCACAGCAACTGATGTTACCGCCCCCTCCCCCGAGGTACGATAACTCGGATCGGAGAGACACGGTACATCAAGTGATGAACCAAGTCCAGGATGGAAGGACGAATCCGGCGAATACTGGACGCAATGATTATAGAGAACATCATCAGTCTTATTGCGTGTTCACAACGGAACAACAAGACAAGCAGAGTGTGCAGCACCGGCATATGGAAGTAAATGCAGTTATGCCGGCAGTACCAAGATATATGCCTTGGTCGGATCAAGAAGTAACTTGGAGCATAAAGGATCATCCCAAGATAATGCCGAATCCTGGGTCATATGCACTTGTATTAGACCCAACATTTGTTGGACCGAGCATCAATGTGAAATTCTCAAAAGTACTCATTGACAACGGAAGCAGTATCAACATCATGTACAAAGATACCATGCATAAACTCGGAATATCGCAGAACATGTTGCAATCCACGAGGACCACTTTCCATGGGATAGTGCCAGGGCTTTCATGTGAACCCATTGGTAAGGTCCGAGTGGGTGTGTTATTCGGCACAAGGGATAACTGCAGAGCAGAAAACTTAGAGTTTGAGGTGGTGGATCTAGAAAGTTGCTATCATGCTTTACTCGGACGGCCAGCATTGGCCAAAGTCATGGGCAGTTGTCATGTAAGTTATCTGAAAATGAAGCTACCCGGACCACAAGGAGTAATAACAGTTGCAGGGGATTACAAGAAGTCAATGGAGTGTGCTTCAGCCGGGTCAAATTTGGCCGAATCATTGGTTATAGCAAGAGAAAAGGGAAGGATTCAAGAGGTAGCAGCCCTCGCTCAGTCGGCACAGCTGAACATGCCGGCGCTAGCCAACCCGCATGGCAGTGTCTCTTTTCAGCCGACTAAAGAAACAAAGAAATTTCAGATCGATGAGCAATTCCCGGAGCGTACTGTTACTGTTGGTGCAGGCCTGGACGCTAAATAGGAAAGCGAGCTCACCAACTTCCTCCGTGAGAATCGGGACATATTTGCATGGTCAACTCAGGATCTGCAAGGTGTTCCGAGGGAGTTGGCTGAGCACTCTTTGAACGTAAGGCCAGGAGCAAAGCCGGTGAAGCAACCTCTCCGCCGCTTTGCCGAAGACGGGAGAAAAATAATAGGAGATGAAATAGCTCGGCTCCTCGCGGCCGGGTTCATCATGGAGGTGCTGTATCCGGATTGGTTGTCGAATCCGGTGCTAGTAGAAAAGAAGAAAGATGATCCCAATGTAGCCATTGTATGGCGAATGTGTATCGATTACACCAACCTGAACAAGGCGTGTCCAAAAGATCCTTTTCCATTGCCTAGAATAGACCAAGTCATTGATTCGACCGCTGGTTGTGAGTTATTGTCATTTATAGACGCGTATTCTGGTTTCCACCAGATACCGTTAAATCCGGCCGATCAAATAAAGACCGCGTTTATTACCCCGTACGGGGCTTATTGCTATCGCACAATGCCATTCGGCCTGCGAAACGCAGGAGCAACATATCAGAGATGCATGCAAAAATGTCTACACGATCAGATAGGAAAAAATGTACAAGTATATGTAGATGACGTGGTCATCAAAACCAAGGAAAACAAAACGTTACTAGAAGATATACGGCAGACTTTCGCGAACCTGAGAAGGTTCCGAATGAAGCTTAATCCAGAAAAATGCACGTTTGGCGTGCCGGCAGGAAAATTACTCGGTTTTCTTGTATCTAGCCGAGGTATAGAGGCCAACCCAACAAAGATAAAGGCAGTAGAAAGAATGGAATTGCCAAGATGTTTAAATGATGTACAAAAATTGACGGGTTGTCTGGCCTCGCTTAGCCGGTTTGTATGTCGGCTAGGAGAGAAGGCGCTACCACTCTATCAGCTGATGAAGAAATCAGATAAATTCATTTGGACTCCACAAGCGAACATCGCATTTCATGAGTTGAAAAAGATGTTGGTCACAGCACCCATTTTGGCTTCTCCATTATCAAAAGAGCCTATGTTACTCTATGTAGCGGCTACCAACAGAGTAGTGAGTGATGTAGTCGTAGTGGAATGACTTGAAGATGGTAAGTCGGTTCGGAGGCCGGTGTATTATTTAAGTGAGGTGTTATCCACTTCAAAGCAGAATTACCCACATTATCAGAAGATGGCTTATGGGGTATATATGTCGGCGAAAAAGCTTAAACATTACTTCGAAGAGCATCCCATCAAAGTGATCTGTGAGGCGCCCATAGCCGACATATTGAGCAACAAAGACGCAAGTGGCCGAATAGCAAAATGGGCAATCGAGTTGTCACCATACGCTCCACAATTTGATAGGAGAGATGCAATCAAATCTCAGGCGGTCGCCGACTTTTTCGTAGACTGGGCCGAGGTGCAGTATGAGCCACCATTGCCAGACCCAAATTATTGGACTATGCATTTTGATGGTTCCAAACTAAGGAATGGTTGGGGGGCAGGAATAGTGTTAACCTCGCCTAAAAGAGACCAACTGAAGTATGTGCTACAAATACATTTTGCTGCATCCAACAACGTAGCCGAATATGAAGCACTGGTCCATGGATTGAAAGTAACAAAAGAAATTGGCATACGCCGAATCTTGTGCTATGGCGACTCGGATCTGGTAGTACAGCAAGTCTCAGGCAGTTGGGACACATTAGATGCTAATATGGCTTTATACAGATTTCACGTGCAAAAGATCAGTGGATACTTTGAAGGATGTGAATTTCACCACATACCTCGGGCAGAAAATGATGCCGCAGACACGTTGTCAAAACTAGGATCAACCCGGCAATCAATTCCTCCGGGTATTGCCCTGGAAAACCTCAGGAAACCATCAATAATCCCATCCCCAGAATCCGAATCTATCTTTATCCCGGCAAATTCAGCAGAAGATAACGCGCCGATGGAAGTAGATCGGCAATATAACTCGGAACCCCCCAAGAGGAGGACAGCCAAAGTAAGCACAATCATGGGGAAAGCCGAGATAGGTATGTCGGCAGAAAACATGGAAATAGACAGTGAGATCACACCAGAAAAAGTCACACCGCTATGGGCGCAACCCATATTCTCTTACCTAAAAGACTCGATGTTGCCGAGTAATGAGCTATTAGCTAGACAAACTGTAAAGAGAGCAAAAGCTTATACAATCATAAACAATGAGCTATATAAAAGAAGCGTCACAAGCGTGTTGCAGAAGTGTGTGAGTTCGGCAGAAGGTCAGGAGATCCTCCTAGATATACACCAAGGAGAATGTGGGCACCATGCCTCATCTCGTGCCTTGGTAGCCAAAGCATTCAGGCATGGATTTTATTGGCCGACGGCATTGAAAGAAGCAAAAGAATTAGTTGAAAAATGCAATGGGTGTCAGAGATACGCAACCAAAATACACATGCCATCGGCCGAGTTAAAAACAATACCCATCACTTGGCCATTTTCTGTATGGGGTTTAGATATGGTGGGACCATTAAAGCCGGCACGAGGAGGAATGACCCACATATTGGTTATGGTGGACAAGTTCACAAAATGGATTGAAGTGAAACCAATAAAAAAATGCGATGGGTCCACAGCAGTGAAATTTCTCAAAGATATTATCTTAAGATATGGGTATCCGCACAGTATTATTACAAATAATGGCACAAACTTTGCAGAAGGAGCCTTCGCCAGATTTTGCAGAGAGAAACGCATAAGACTAGATATTGCCTCTGTGGCTCACCCGGCATCTAATGGGCAAGTGGAAAGGTCTAATGGACTGGTGCTATCAGGAATAAAACCACGACTTGTCGAACCGTTGCAAAGGTCGGCAGGATGTTGGATTGAGGAACTCCCAGCCGTACTATGGAGCCTCAGGACTACTCCGAATAGATCAACAGGTTATACACCATTCTTTCTGGTATACGGGGCAGAGGCCGTACTTCCAACCGACATAATGTATGACTCGCCAAGAGTTACTCAGTATACAACCTCGGAGATAAACGAGATAGCTCGGCAAGATACTGTAGACCTGCTAGAAGAAGCCAGAGAACTGACACTATCACGATCAGCTATTTATCAGCAGAACCTGCGAAGATATCACAGCAAGAAGGTGAATCCAAGGGTGTTCAAAGAAGGAGATTTAGTCCTCCGACTGGTGCAACGCACGGCCGGCATGCACAAGTTGTCACCTCCATGGGAGGGACCATTCATTGTGAGCAAAGCATTGCATAACGATACCTATTATCTAATCGATGCTCAGCCCCCTGGAGGGAACAAGGCAGACAAAGCTGGCGAAGAAACGAAGCGTCCATGTAATGTAGCTTTGCTTCGACCATTTTACTCGTAGCATTGTATCTCAAGGTCAAGAACCAATGATGTATTGAACCTCGGCACCCAGAGCAGTGACTCGGGGACTGCCATATGTTATTTTAATTTCATGTTATGTATTTGAACCTCGGCACCCAGAGCAGTGACTCGGGGACTGCCATATGTTATCTCAATTTCATGTTATGTATTTGAACCTCGGCGCCCAGAGTAGTGACTCGGGGACTGCCGTGTGTTATTTCAATATCATGTTATATATTTGAACCTCGGCACCCAGAGCAGTGACTCAGGGACTGCCGTCTATTATTTCAATGTCATCTTATGTACTAAATCTCGGCACCCAGAGCAGTGACTCAGGGACTGCCATATATTATTTCCATTTCATACTAAATATTTGAACCTCGGCATCCAAAGCAGCGACTCGGGGACTGCCATATGCTGCCCCAGTTTTATGTTGAGCACTACCCTGAGCAGCGCCTCGGTATTGGTCTTATATTATTTCTGAAATTTGGTTTACATATTGAAATTCGGCGCGATAAACAGCGATTCAGGGATTGCCATATATTGTTCCAAAGTAGTAGTCAACCTCTGTTCAGAACAGATCAATATTATATGATATTCAGAGCTCAGGCCTAGACTACTCGGCTAAACCACGAAAAAACGAAGGCAAGGATACATCCTAAAATCAGGAAATTGCGGGCCATCAAAGCAAGAATTCGGACGAACACCCACTTAAACAAAATGATAACAACTACAAGCGTATATGTCACAGCAGTACACGGCAAAAGAAATTCAAATCATACAGAGAGCGGACAAATGTTTTGCGTACATCATACGCCCGGCATGCCAGGGATAAGAAATAACTTAAGCGTTATTCGCTGGAGAGGTAGCAACTTGGTCAGGCGCTGGGCACTCCGACGTAGGAGGAACTTCGACCGAGGTTGCCTCGCCCTCCATAGACCCAGGTACAACTTCAGCGGAAGCCCGAGGCTGCTCAGGAGCATCAGTCTGTGCAGTTGAATGCCCAGTACCTTTGGAGGAGGACCGCGCATCGCCGTCGCTGTCCGAGCTTGAACTGGAGCTGCCAGATGTGGCCGAGTCATCCTCACCCTCCCCTTGCTCAGTCGAATTGTTATCCGAGGCATCCTCAACTACGACCTCCTCATCCGGGTTTGGAAGAAAAGTCGGCCCTTCATTCCAGGTATGCACGTCGGCATATTCGACGAGTTGGAAGGCGCGAGCTTGCCGAAGAGCGACGAAAGTGGGGTCTTCAACCCAACGAGAACCAGTGCGCAGATTTCTCAGGATATCAAGAGAGATGTCTTTGTACCATGACATAATAACAGTGAGAGCCATATCAGCGCCAGCTCGCCCGGCTGATTCCCTCCAGAGACTTAGTTGCTTCTCGGATGCCATCGGTCTCTTCACCAGTAATTCAACCTCATTGATATCAGGGGTCCCAGAGGTGTTCGGCCAGAGAACATGGTAAGCTCGAATAGCTGCCTTCACCAAATCCCGGCCCATAATCTTCATTGGACCAACTGCAACACCAACAGCAACCAGAAAATCCTCCATCGAATACTCCGAATCAGCGGCAACAGGGACACCTCGGCGTACACGATCCGCAAGAAATGCTTTAGAACTCACAGGTTTAGCTTCGGGAAAATGATCTGCGCAAAACACGAACGTGTCAGGTGGCAGCAAGTACAAATATAAAAATATAATTCGGCCATGCCAAGAAGCTTACAATGAATGTAACTCATCATGATCTGGAGGTCTTTGGCCCAATCAATCTTGCTCTTCTCAAAGCGAGCGATTTCCTCGCTCATTCCCTGAGTTTTCAGTTCGGCGGCGTCGAGGAGTTCTTTATTCTTTTGCAGCTCCAAAGCCAGCCGATTCTTCTCTTTGGAGAATTCTTGATCGACCTTTTCTAGTTCGGATTTCTGAGAAAGCTTAAGGGTCTCCACCTCGGCCCGTAGGCGAGCTATTTCATCGTCTTTTTCTTTTAGCTGCGCCAAATGAGTAGCGCTTTGTTCTAAAAAATGCAGCATCACGTCAGGCATGGGCGTGCAGTCTTGATGAGATACTGCGAAGGTTTGCAACTCGGCTTTACCACAGCCAAACGAAAAAAAAAATTAGCACGTATTCTAAAGCGCGAAAAGAGGTAAGGTAAAAGGGAGACTAACCTTCCAAGCTCTTAACTTTCTTCTCAAGACGAATGTTAAGGTTATTGATATTACCTGTTCATCAAAAAAGTGAGCCGGCATCTCGCGGACAAATCAATAAGACCGCCGAGAATAACGAAAAGGAACTATCGACTTACCAGCCTTTTTTACCACAGGAAGGATTTTCTCATACTTTTCTTCCAGTTTGCGGTGCGAAAAAAGCAACCTCTGAAATTCGGCAGTCCGTCGGTCATGTGCAACCTGAGCAATGGAGCAAAACGATAAATGGATATTCGAAGCTAAATCAGATCCAAGTCAAGCAAAACTTAACTCGGATCTAGGTGGCTGGATATTCGAAGCTAAATCAGATCCGAGTCAAGCAAAACTTAACTCGGATCTAGGTGGCTGGATATTCGAAGCTAAATCAGATCCGAGTCAAGCAAAACTTAACTCGGATCTAGGTGGCTGGATATTCGAAGCTAAATCAGATCCGAGTCAAGCAAAACTTAACTCGGATCTAGGTGGCTGGAAATTCGAAGCTAAATCAGATCCGAGTCAAGAAAAACTTAACTCGGATCTAGGTGACTGGATATTCGAAGCTAAATCAGATCCGAGTCAAGCAAAACTTAACTCGGATCTAGGTGGCCGGATATTCGAACCCTAGAAATAAAGTTAAATTAAGTAAAACATCATTAAACTTCCAAGCATATAACAAGTTATTTCCTTGCAAGTTTCGGGGACTAGAGCATATAGTAACATCTGGGGAACTAATCTAAACTCCGCAAAACAGCAATTACCTCATTCATCTTGTTAGTGTCAAGGATGAACTTGGCGGCTTGATCGAAACGGCCGCTGATGTCGGAAAGCTGAAAGGGCTGATTGATGGGATTACCCTCAAACTGATCAGCAGCATTCCAATTATTGGCATACTCCACCAGCGAGCCGAGGCTGTTCCCACTAGCTGTCCGAGTTAAGACCTTACCCCGGACATGTTGTGTAACCACTGCAGCCGCAGGGCTCTTATGAAGAGCAAGCTGGGTGCTGGCAGCCGAGGCAACAGAGGCTTTGGTAGGCGCAGTTCCCTTGCACAGCATGTCGGCAATACTCGGCTGAGAAGAGCCGACAAGACCTTTCTGGGAAGAGGAAGCCTTGGTGGCAACAGCTTTTCTCGCCTTAGAAGAGGCATCAGCAGGAAGCGATACCTCGGTAATGGGGACGGTGTCTTCAGGAGCAGCAGGAGTCACAGTCGCAGAAGGCACCGAGATAACGACCTCTTCGGCCGGGGCTGGAGTGGCTGTAGAAACTGCTGGGGCAGATAGAGGCTCAGTAGCGGCGCTGGGACCCACAGAAGGGGCAACGGGTTCGATGAAAATCTCGGAGGGCCGATTGGAATCAATATCGACAAAAGGAGTTTCAGGCACGTCGCGACGAGGAGGCGACGGATTCGGAGCTGGAGGAGAGGCAGCACGAGCAGGACTGGGAATCCTAGTATCATCGACGGGCGGAGGAGACGGCTGCCGAATCGGGAGCTAGTCATGCTAGGACCGCCGGGCTTAACAGAAAGCGGAGCACTGCAAAAATAAGAAAGAAAAAAAGAGTGTCAGTATGAAAAACAGAAAGAGAGAAACAAGAAATACGAGCAAAAGGAACTTACCCGGCGACCCTAGGCATAGTCTTGCGCCTGGGAGGATTCAGAGCGGATTTCTTCATTCGTTTCTTGGGGACCGCCTCTGAGGCACTAGCAGGAGCCCCGCGTTTCCCCGAGGTAACAGGGGGTCGAGAAGCAATAGGCTCGGCGTCGTGAACCTGACCGGCCGGATTAGCTGGGAAAGTAGATGCCGGAAATGCATAAGAAATAGGCATTGCGACAACTACCTCAAGAACTTGGACCTCGTCCGAATCACCTTCCTCCTCGTGCGCCGAGGTCTTGCCACGAGCTCGAGCCGGGGCAGGATCCGACTTAGGGACGAACTCTTCCGAGTCCGGCTCACCAGTATCCGGGGTGCTCCGGTCCGCAGGCCACGGAAGCAACAAAACTTCGGCATCCTCATTCTTCTGCTCTGCGAACCTCTGCAAGACGAGGAAAAATAAAGTTAGCGGAATCCGTTACGAAAACAATGGAATAGCAGAGCGTTATTGATTAAGCTTACTTCGGGAGGCGGACGATCGCGGGTGAACGGTTTCAATCCCCAAGCCCAATCCTCAGGCATCTCCGTCTTAAAGATAGCTCGGACACGCTTATAGATAAGGTAATTGTCCAGCTCCACGGCCGAGACTCGGTTAGGGTCAAGAGGACCGCTCATGTAGCACAGTTTGTGAGTCCGCTTCTGGAATGGGCAGATTCGGCTACTGATAAAGGTAGCCATCAGGTCTTCGCCGCATAACCCGGCGCGGATCAGCTCTTTAAGCCGAATCTCAAAAGCCTCGGCCAAGGCATGACTCTTCCTCGGATTGTAAGTCCAATTCACCTTAGAAGGCGGACCAATTGAGAAGGCAGGAAGCCGAATCTTGTCCTCCGTCCCTCTGTTCTTGACGTAAAAGAAGGATTTGTGCCACTTCTTGCACGACTCTAACCCGGTGACACAAGGAAATACGGATTTCCTCCGAGGTGTAATGGACGCTGCCCCACATTGAGTAAGCAATTTCTCGGAAGGGTACAGAGACTTGTCAGGGACTACGTTAGAACGAATCTGGAAGAACTTCGACCAGGCGTGCACGGACGGCCATAGGCCGAAGTATCCCTCCGAGGCGGAGATAAAAGCAGAAAGAGAAGCGATGGCATTCGCAGGAAGATGATGCGGCTGAAGGCCGAAGTAGTCGAGAAACTCTCTAGCAAAATCGCTAAGAGGGAGACCAAAGCCACGCGCGAAGTGCGACATAAAAACTACATACTCGCCATCCCCAACATCCGGAGAGGACTCGCTGCCGGGTAAGCGACAGGAGACCTCGGCGGGAATCCTCCGAGTTTGGATAAGCCACTCAATCTCGCGGCGTGTAACAGAAGAGCCTTGCCACGAGCCTCGCTCGGGCCCAGAGCCAGCGTCATCATCCTCTACCAGAGCACCACTAAAGGAGCTAGACATAGGTTCGCCGGAAAGATCGACGGAAGAAGAGCTGGCGGCGGAGGGAAGTTTAGAGCTACGAGGCCCCGTCGTGATTTTGCACGGGAGCGGCGGCGGAGGAGCAGAGGAACCGCCGCACGAATACAAGATCGAAACGGAGAAATCTAGGATAAAACCTAGGCAACGCGGCCGGAAAGAACTCACCGGCGACGGTGCCGGAGCTGGCGAGCGCAGGCGAGGCGGACGGAACAACACGGCGGAGTCCTCGCCGTCGGAAGTTCTGATGAGCGCGCGGCGGCGGAGCTGCAAGAGGGCGCGGAAGCGAGAGGAAGAAGAAGGGCACAGGCGAACGAGAAGGGGAAAAGTGAATTCCCAGACGCCGCGCCCCTCTTTATAATCGAGCCACAAGCGAGGTAGTGGGATCGTGGGTGCAGCAGTTGACCGTGTAGATCGTGGGTGCGTCACAAACGCACGACGTTAAGTGGAACCGCACCAACGGCCACACAGCAGCGAAGAAGGTTGCGATCCCCAAGGGAAACGGCACACGGGGCGTCGCAGCGCCGGCGCGACAGGTACAGTGTTAACTGTAGCCTGTCAGTAAATACTGTAGAGGAACAAAAAACTAGAAGAACAATGATGGGGGTGACAGTAGGACAAGGCGTACGAGAGAAGGAACATGGGTACCTCGAACGAGAAAAAGATAACTCGGAAACAATACAGAAAAATGTGATGAAGGTGATACGACCCGGCCGATGTTATCGGCAGGGCCACACCAGCTTCGGGGACTAATGTTGGGGGGTGACCCCGGATAGGTTAAAGACGGGGAAAGACGAGGGTACGATCCCCGTCTGGTTTCCGAGTTACGGTCTAAGTCGGCCGAATCCTGTAGAAGTCGGCCGACATATGGAGGCGAGAGACCCGTATATGTATATTAATACATTACCCGGCCGAGATATTACGTAAGTCGGCCGGGTTAGCCTGAGTGATCTTGATGCAGGTGAAGGACGATCCGAGCTATGCGAGGAAGGACCGAATGATATGAAGCTTGCAGGAGAAGGAGAAGCCTGAAGTCAAACCCTAGCTGCAAGCTAGGGAGAATCTGAGCGGAGCCAAGTGCTACGGACAAAGGCCCAGAGCGACAGAGAGGCAGGAGGAGATCACGGAGGTGACAGTCCAGAAGACCGAGGCGCATAGGAGGGGCCCTCTGGAACCACGCCGTCGTTAGAGGGGCGACAGGGAAAGGGGGCGCCGAACTACTATATTGGGACAAGCATATTCCTCGAATATGCTTGCCACGTCAGCCCTAGAGGAACCCAGGGCTCTCCTTTATAAGGAGAGGCTTGGACTCAGAAGGGGGGATCGACTGAAGTTAGAGCCGTTAGGCTGGTAAAGTTCTTCTCTTCTCCCTGTATAGGGCTAGGGCAGGTTAGACAGAGCGACGCCGTCGACCTCCATATAGTCTTCTTGATCGATCCAGACGGCCGCGCAACAGTTGATCGAGATTGAGGACAAGAACCGATCGATCGATCGGTCGATCTCTTAGCGTGATGGCGAAGAAGAAACAGCATCAGCAGCCATGGGTGGTCCAGTTCAACGGGACGAGCAAACCTGCCGTGGTCGCTCCGTTCGACGGATGCCGCACAGCGGCCGTCGACATGGCTGCGCTGCAAGGGAAACGATGCCTCGGCGTGGACGGTGACTGGTCGCTCATGTTCGACCAGCTCACCAACGAGTGCTCCCTCGTGAGTTTGGCTAATGCGTCGCCGCCGGCGCCGGCCCCGACGGTGATCGCTCTCCCGCCACTGCAGGAGACACCACCGCCATACCTACGCTTCGGCTGCGCGCTCTCCAACCAATCTCCGCCCAACTGCACCGTCCTGCTGGGCCTCGTCAGGGAGAAGTCCCTTCTCCACTGCCGCCCTGGAGACGCCGAGTGGTCCCGCCTCCCGGTCGAGTTCGGCCAGGACTGGGAGTGGGACGAGTTCGACGGACCCATTACTTCCGGCCACCACGGGAAGGTGTACGCGACGACCATGGCATCCCTGGTGGCCGTCGACGCCTCCTCGCAGAAGAGGCCGACGGTCGAGAGGACGGATATCAGGCGCCCGCCGCCGTGCCCTGTGCACGCCGGGTACAAGTGCTACCCGATACCTTGTCCTGACGGCGACCTCTTCTTGGTGCGCTCCTGCCATTTTGGCTGGCACGCGGAGTTGGTGGACATCAAGCTTTTCCACTGGAACCAGGAGCACAATGCCTGGGAGACTGTCGAAAGCATCGGGGATCGAACGTTCTTTGTGGGCAGGTTTTCTTTCGTGGTTCCATCAGCGGCTGAAACTGGAACCCAGCCCAATTGCGTCCATGTCCTGCGAGGAGTTTGCGGAGAATATGGTATCTACACCGTGTGTCTGGATGATATGACCATTAGGCTGAGTATAGTGGAGGGGTGTGATGAGGTCGACGACGAAGTGGAAGAAACTTTCTGGGCTCTTCCTACTAGGTACGTACGTGTGTTCAATTCCGCTTACTTACGTACTGCTTGTTCATCATAACTTTCATATATAAGCCCGTCTCGATTCTATCGATTTGAACAAGTATTAGCAGTGCTCGATCAGGATGATTATGGTCGATCTGATAATGTATATCTATATATGTATTTGCAGCTTCGGTCTGGAAGCACCACGAGCCACTGATGACAGCGATGATGATGATCTCCCGAGCGAGGTAGATCATCAATGATAACTCATTCTATTAGTTACTGCAAATTACACATTGAAAATTGCTAAAGCGAGAATAATAGATTGAGCATGCATGCATGATATTTTGTTCCTTTTCTATGTCCTCCATCCTTGACGAAAGAGTTTCAACTTGTATATACTTGACAGGTCATGCAGAGAAGAACAGCTGAACACTGCTGCAAAGAGGAGCAACAAGAAGCGGTCATGACCACCAGCAGCATTATGTCCTCGCAGTGGAGTGATCTCCAGACCGACCTGTTTCACCTAATAGTGAAGAAAATATCATTCATAGATTTGCTGCATCTGAAATCTGTATGCAAACAGTGGCACTCAATGGCGAGCACGATCCACGATGCAAAGGTGTCGCCGTTGCTCATGACAACTAGGCCAGGAAGGGTGGAGGACCGTCTCGAGGTCTTCGATCCGGTGAGCGAGAAGAAGTACAACATCAGGGTAAGCATCCGTGCATCAGGTCTCAAATCTCAAGGATCACAGTTATTGCATTTCACAAAGAACGGATGGGTGATCATGTCAAGAGGCGGCGACCACATGTTCTTCTTAGTGAATCCGTTCAAGAATTACCCAGATGGCGGCGATGTGATTGCTCTTCCACCTCTAGAAGTTGTTGGCCTCAAAGGGCTCTCGTTCTCATCCTTGCCGGGTTCTCCCGATTTTGTGGTCCTTGCTGTGGGAAGAACTACCCCGGACTTCAAAGCTGTCACCATACAAACATGGAGAATCGGAGACGAAGATTGGACGGACGAATGGTTTGATGCCGACGTCCCGTTCTGCATGGCATCTCACAGCCCGGTCTTCCTCGACGACGTCTTCTACTTCCTTGACATCAATGGCAGGCTCGGAGTCATGGACCCCAACGAGGAGGAGATGGAGTGGAACGTCCTCGAGAAACCAGATCTTCCAATACTAGGAAGCGGTGATGAGCATACAATGGGGGAATGGGACCACAGCTACCTGGTGGAGTGGGAACGTGAGCTGGTCGCCATTTTCCGAGAGTGCGGCGACGAAGGGTCCATCAGAATTTTTAAGCTCGATCGGTCTAGGATGGTTTGGACGGAGTTGGAAGGGATGGAGGATGCTGCCGTGTTTTGGGACAGGAGCAATGCTCTAATTGCGAGGCCACCTCCTGGAGAATATTTGTGCAACAAGGTGTACCTCCCGAACTATACTGAGAGTGACGACAGTGGCAGGGCACAGGCGTTCTACTGTCTAAAAGAGCGACAGTACTATCCTTTCTTCAACGCCAAGGAGCCCATGAACGCCGTATGGTTTGAGCCTAAGCTGGAAGACGTACTTGGTGATGTCTGCAAACCAAGTGTAAGTTAGGTCGCACAACTCTAGAGTCTGGATCAATTAGTGTTAGGTGCCTAGCAATGATTTGATGTAGTGTGAGTTCTCTTTTTCTGTATATCTAGTAAAAGAGTGAGAAAGTGTTCTCTTTTTATATGATGTATAAATTTTGGAATCCAAACTATTCTCCCTTTCCATTAAATTATTCCTTAAGATAAACGAGTCAGTTTAACTCGTTCATAGCATAAAACTATACAGATCATTCGACACGAATCCAATTGATCCGTTCTAAGACAAAGAACATGTTGTAAATGGAGTTGAAAATACACTAGCCTATTGTAAGAAAAACGCCAACATCAATGCGGGTCGTATGTTGGAGAAAGGAAACAAGGGGGATGAAAAAACATAGACGCGTGGCACTGCTGATCTCAAAGCAAGCACATGATCTATCCCCAGTTATCTAACTCAGACTCCCTATTACGATATTTTCTCTCATGAACCATCGATTAGACTATACTGTTTTCTTGAGACGCATGTGCAGCTCTTGGGTGGGGCGGCACAAACGGAATCCTAAGCTGTCGTCGCCCCCGACTTCTCCTCCTGCTTCTCCCCTGCTATCACCGGAGCACGCCGGCGAGCAAAGCCCGTCCGGCCGACGGTGACGGCGTGGCTACTTCCTCGCGTAGTGGCTTCTCCTCCGCAGGGAGTCCCTTGGGCGCTCGAAGGTTATCGTCCCGACAGCGATCTGATGGCAGCAGGGTCTGGAAGCTGGGGCGGTGTTGGGGGGGTGACTCTGGATAGGTTAAAGACGGAGAAAGACGAGGGTACGATCCCCGTCTGGTTTCCGAGTTACGGTCTAAGTCGGCCGAATCCTGTAGAAGTCGGCTGACATATGGAGGCGAGAGACCCGTATATGTATATTAAGACATTACCCGGCCGAGATATTACGTAAGTCGGCCGGGTTAGCCTGAGTGATCTTGATGCAGGTGAAGGACGATCCGAGCTATGCGAGGAAGGACCGAATGATATGAAGCTTGCAGGAGAAGGAGAAGCCTGAAGTCAAACCCTAGCTGCAAGCTAGGGAGAATCTGAGCGGAGCCAAGCGCTACGGACAAAGGCGCAGAGCGACAGAGAGGCAGGAGGAGGTCACGGAGGTGACAGTCCAGAAGACCGAGACGCACAGGAGGGGCCCTCTGGAACCTTGCCGTCGTTAGAGGGGCGACAGGGAAAGGGGGGCGCCGAACTACTATATTGGGACAAGCATATTCCTCGAATATGCTTGCCACGTCAGCCCTAGAGGAACCCAGGGCTCTCCTTTATAAGGAGAGGCTTGGACTCAGAAGGGGGGATCGACTGAAGTTAGAGCCGTTAGGCTGGTAAAGTTCTTCTCTTCTCCCTGTATACAGCTCAAGGAGCACTTGTAGCCCAAGGAAGAAGAAATAAAGATCTTTGCCTTAGTCTTCTGTGTGTAGAATCAACTACATCTTCCCTCCCCAGATCCCTCTAGCATCTATTGGCCCCATACTTTAGCCTACCCATGGCATCTGCCGTGATACCACCACGACAGGCGGTGGCCTTGGGCTTTGATGGCGGTTCTCCCTTGGCGGATGGCGGCGCGGTTCGTATCTGTTGTCAGGGATGCATTCCTAGGGTTTCTCTCATGCCAAGACAAAGATCTACCTTCAGCCTGTTTGATATGGTGGCAGTGTCGTGTTTCCGAAGGCTCCGTCGGCAAACTTCCATGGACGATTCATGCCTGGAGATTGCTAAAACGGATGAGATTCGGTCACGTGCAACCGTTGATTTTTTTGACCATTTGGTTTTAGAGGGAGTGAGGCGAAGATCTGCTGTCTGTTGCCATCGTGGAACATGTCTTTAGTTCCATGGTGAAGTCAGTGTGCGGAGAATGTCATGGAAGCCAAGATTTACGGACTAACTATGGTGGATCGAGTCCTTGTGGTGATGAGAAATTGGCTTGGTGATTCGTGAATTATAGCAGCGACATTGGAAAGTGGTGGCGGCAGCACATGAGGAGTTCACGGTCTTATCTTGTAGGGTGAAAATCCAAGATCTAGCCTTAATTAGTTGTACCTGGCAATGACCTTGTTGAAGGCATTGTTTTACGAGCGGGGACTTTATGATCTTTGATCGGACGACGACGGTGTTTGTGCTTGGTTTTCTTCTTGAAGGCATCACTATTGGAGATGTTTGACTTCTGGTGTTATTTCGGTGGGGTTAGTATCGTTGCTACTAAGGATCTTATCGTTGTAGCGAGACTTTTTTTTGTAATTTTTCTTCTTCTTTTTTCGGCTGTGTACATCCGTAATGCCGATAGAATAATGCGATGTTGCAGAGACCGGGTGTAATTGGTATCATCGTAATATTAATATATGGTCATTTCTAGAAAAAAAACGTATTTTCTCTCTTGCCGCGTCGTAGGTAAATACGATACACCCCTCGATCAGCAAATCTCCGGCGACGCGGCGGTGCCAGCTCTAGGCTCAAGCTACTCACAGCGTCGGTACGGACACACTGGCTGTGACGAGGTGTGGTAGGGAATTCACGGCCATGTCCACTGAATGACATTCGGCGTCCATGGCGCCAGTGCTCCGTCGGCAGAGGCTCAAGGCGTTCGCCGCTCCAAAGAGTCTGGATGATTCGCTTGGAGAAAGAAAATCTCGTCGCTAACTTGTTAGGCTTCAATTCAAGACTGTTCATCAGTCTGTGTTTTTGTCTATGTATGCGACGCACAGATTCTTCTACTCCCTCCGTTTCAAAATATAAAATATTTTAGGTAAGAAAATAAATCTAAACTTCTTTTAGTGTGTAGATTCATCCCAAAGTTGAGTGAACCTATATACTAAATAAGTCTAGATACATTTACTTTATAAGCTAAAACATCTTATATTTTGAAACGGATGGACTAGCTCATAAGTTCAGAGAATATCTGATTGTTTTCCCGTTTCCTAACACCGAGTGTTGGTAAGAGCACGAACTCTAGCCTAACATGAATTCGTTGGCATGGTCGTCAATCCCTCCATCGTCTCCATCGTCTTGATGTCGAGATCATGATTGCTAGCCGCATCGCATCGGTGACCTGATAGGTCAACAACCAACAACAATTGTGCGCTAGGCGTGGCTTCCGGAAATGCGGCGGTACCGCTGCTCCACCGGAGACTACGATCACGCTGCTACGCCGCCGGATGGTGGGAAAGGCAAGGATGATCTCATGAATACTACGGAGCCGACTTACAATGCTTCTACATGTGCGGATGTGTCAGGGAACGCCGTGTCACATGCTCCTGGTTCTAGTACGTCGGCGTTTTCTTGGTCCTTGGTGTTTGGAATGCCAATAGTTGTGACACCGTTTAATCCCAACCCAAGAACGCCGAAGGGGATTCAATACTAGGAAAAAGCTTATAGTGCACACGTTTTTGGATTTCTGTGGCGCATATGAAATGTGCCACTGTTACCACTTCACTAAATTACAATTCTGAGGATATGCGCCATAGAAATGTCAAAAATTTGTGGCGCATATTGGCACAGAATTCTCTTTTCAAATTTCAAAATAAGTTTTTTTCAAATTTCAAAACAAAAGTGGGTCAGATCTAAGCATCTAGGCCGGAAGAGGAGGTCGCCGGAGATGGTGGTGGACAGAGGAGGGGTTGACGGAGGAGGGCTAGGCCGAAGGTTGGTGGAGGAGGGAGGCTGCCGGAGGTGGTGGCCGGAGGAGGAGGAGGAGGCCGTCAGAGGTGGTGGCCGGAAGAGGAGGAAGCCACCGGAGATGGTAGAGGAGGACGAGGAGGAGGCTGTTGGAGGAGGTGGAAGAGGAGGTCGTCGAAGGGGGAGGAGGACGAGGAGGAGGCCACCGAAGGAGGTGGAGGAGGAGACCGCCGGAGGAGGAGGAGGAGGTCGCCGGAGGTGGTGGAGGAGGAGGAGAGGAGAGAAGAAGGGTAGAAGGGGAGGAGGAGGTGAGAAGAGGAGAAGGGAGAAGAGGAGAAAGAGGATGGAGGAGAAGGGGAGGAGAAAGAGAGGAGAAGTGGAGGGAGAAGAAGTGTGGATGAGAAAAGAAAGGGATAAGGGATGCTGGCGGGGATTCAAAATTTAAATCCCGCTCAACAGTTGGCAATATGCACCACAGAATTGTCTCCCTCTTTTTTATTTTTTGCAGAAAAAACTTTTTTTGTCATAACCTTTTACTCTTTTCGAATTTGGGGATTCTATAAAATTCAGAACAGCCTTTTGCTATTGAATTTGAGTAGGAAATTTCGAGACGATTGTTTTGGTAGGTAAAACATATTTTCCCGCCATCGTATGCAAAAATTATGGCGGTTTTACCATTGTCATGACCTTTTTTTGCAAAATACATCGAATTTCATGTTTTCAATTTTCGATACAACTATACCCCAAAATGCAACTATAGGTCAAAGGAATTATTTTTTTAAAGTTTCTATCATTTTCATTTATTTTTTACAAAACTTAAAAGGCAATTCACCGAGGGTAGGATCTATTTTTGAACTTTCCGTGGCGCAAAAAAAGACATGTGAGCCACAGAAAGTTGGTCAACCAAATTCTTTGGTGGGACCCTCTTCACTTTCTGTGGCGCATATGGGCGCCCATATGCACCACAGAAAGTTGGTCGCCCACCCCTGGTGGCGGGTCCCACATTATTTTTGTGGCGCACCATGCGCCACATCTTTTTGTGGCGACTTGGCCTTGGATGCACCACTGGATTTTAACCATGGCGCATGACATGAAATATGCGCCACATAAAGCCTTTCTATCTATAGTTGTTTTCCTAGTAGTGATTGAGTTTTCTGCAAGGTACAAAACCTCTTCTCCGGTTTTGCGTGATGGGCGCATGGATCCTGCGGACATGTCTACTATGCCAACTCGTGTCACGGCGCAGAAGCTGAATGTGGCGCTGTCCACTGCCTCTTCTTAAACATTAGCATGGGCACCTAGAGCTAGGATCGTTAGCAAAAATGTTGGGGTACTCGTCGCTTGTACGCCTGCACGACCTTGAGGTCGGCATCGTTGTACGACTATATCGTCAATGTTTGTTAGAACCTCTCAACGTCTTTCGGTCTTCAAGGTTATAAACACTCAATCCCTCCGTTATCCTACATCTGCATAAAATAGATCTTGGCTATGTTGTTCTCGTTGTTAAAATTTTATCTATTTTCTACCGTGGAACCTACGGTGACCCAGCATACCACTGCATGATGTAGTACACTATAGTCATTGACATAACACCAATGAAACACCGTTCACTAGTATTACATCCCTCAGAGTGGTATAACAGAAACACAGCAGGTCCAAGACATGACTATAGGTTACAACTCAACTCTTTACACAAGATCCAGAGAACACTCTAGGTTAAAGAGAGAGAAAGAAACTTTTTACAAAGAAGAATCAGAAATAAACAACTCAAAACTATCATACTAATAAGACTAGTATCTGAACTACTGGTCTGGCATTGCTGCTATTGCAATACACTATAGAAATAGGTTCTATGGCTAGAGATTTTATTTCTATCTAATATATAACTTCATCTTCACTTTAGTTGATGTATATGTTGACTTCCTTGACTTTATTGAAAAACTTGAGCTGTTGATGAAGATTCCTGGAGCATAAGTTGATGTAGACGTCGTCTGTATTGGCTTCAGAATCTAGCAAGGGTTAAGAAGATACGTTGAATACGAGCATACTCAGCAAGTTCACTAGAAATAAGTGTTTGATGTACTGTAATTACAGCCACAGACCATAGTTCATAGGCAATGCAAGTTTTTGTAAACATTTCTTCAAAGGTTGCTTTTATTTTGAAAAGCTATGTCCGTCAGCCTTCACGGGTTTACCAGAACTTTCATGGATTCCTTTCCCGCCTCGTTCATAGCTCCTTCCCAGAACAGGGAGTAACAAGTTACAGTTCTTATACTCTGTAGAGGTGCGTTACTTTACCCATGAGAAATCTTAAGCTTTGTTGCACGGCCGGGAGTATGTTCTCGTTCAAACTTCCATGGTTTGAGGCCCAACTTAAGATCCAAGCCAATCACTGCCCTCTTCGCAACCCCATATGTCTGCACGATCCTTCGGGGCCGTCTCACCTCCGTTAAGCCCCCTTTCGGGCAGGCTAAAACCCTGATGAGTTCCCAAAGACTCTATGACCTGGTGATGCCCGGGCAAGTACCCTTTAAATGGACTATACCCCTAAACACCATTCATAGATAATCTAGACACCAAAAGTGTGGGGCGTAAGGATGTCCACCCATATGTTGGATCCGCACAAGGAATAACAACGTCACGTTAAGGTCGTCTTGCCTCCATACAGAAGGAAAAGGATACAGCTGACTTCTCCGTCCCATTCCAAATCTCATGGTAAACGCGTAATATACGGCGCAAGAATCACTGGCGACATTGGTTGTTATGTCCTAGATGATATATTCCTGAGCAGTGGTATTTCAATTGCCAGATTTAATAGATTAGCTGATCACCCTGGATCAGTAACCAATAGTTCACATTATTATCAAAAATAGTGTTTTCTGACCTTTTTGGAATGCAGGTGATGACAACACTTGATTTGCAAAATACTTTACAGAAAAATAATCAAAGGACTTGAGCAAGTGTGAACTTGCCTTTTGTGATTACAAGATTATGCACTCACGGTCTTCGAGACAATATAAGATCCAATAGCTGAAATCAGCATCATTGGTCCGGTAAGGACTAATGTTTAAAGAAGCAAGATGCTCTTATGCATAAGTAATGTAATGCACTTTATAAACGCGAATCCCCAGAATAAGCGTTGTTCTAGGGTTTGGATTTTGGAAATTATGTATTTGAAATGTGTTGTAGTTTTAGATAAGTTTCACACTTGTACTTCTTGTTAAGGCTTGTGAGTGTGTGAAACAACATGTAATTATAATAACATAAAACAATGAAATACACACCAACGTGAAATGTTACTCAAAATTTCTTACATTATAATTGTTTATATTCAAATTTTATTTTACAAGTAATGGCATTAATAAGGAACTTAAGTGTTTACAATCCTAAGTATACAAGTAATGTTTGAAACAATGTGATTGTGATTAATTGTCATCTGTTGATTATGATGAGAGTCCTTGAATTTAATTTGTTAAGAGTTGGAAATATTATTATAAGGTTTGTTGATTGAAGTGGCAAAACGAATAACTTTTGAAGAAAAGATTCCTTTTCTAAGGTCTAAACAATCTTTGTGGTTAATCAAAAGTGGTCGATGTTGTTTGTGCTTGCTTAAATAGTTTGGACTTGATATGCTTTATGGCTTAATTACAACAGACCAAAGTTAACTATAAAACACATAACAAAGTCTTTAGTATAATAGTTAAAGTATTGTAGACTAAAGTTAACTTTAAAGACACAAACGGACTTAATGTATATTGCTTATGTTATTTGTACCTTGTCTACTTCATAATGTTTCTCTAAGTATACTTTAAGAATGGTAACACCTCTATTTGAATAGTGGTTTGCTAACATTATAATGGAATAGAATCATTTACCTTTTTATAGATGAGTGGTTATAGTTTGTAAACAAGGAAGTAATATTACTTCTACTTATCGATTCACTATAGTGTTTGGATATGTTTGTTAACTTGTAGTTGAAGTATTGGAAAGGATTTGATTTAGTCTTAATTATTCTTGAAGATTTGATATTTGTTAAAGATCTTCTTAGAAAATAAACTACCCATATGGTTGAAGGATAATTCAATAAAATTGTATTTAAAGTGTGTTGGACCAATTTGACTTTATATTAGAAATATTTAAGACTAGTATTACTTATTAAACTTTAACTGGTTAATTTTAAAATATTAGCAAATTTTATTTACCCTTATATGAATTATTAACTAAGGAGATGGTTTAAATTCAAGTTGTTAAAGTGTTTTAAATTTTTATTTACTTCAAAAGTGGAATATTATATTTTTAACATGCAGGTATTATTTTTGTGATCATTTTGGTATATTACAATTATTCTTGTGATTTATAAAAAATAAGACATGATTTTTATAAAATTTATTACTTTATAAATACTTAATAAACAATAAATATTTAATTAAGTGAAATAATAATGCATGATTATAGTTTTAAATTATAGTTCTTATTTTTCTAAGATTTTTGGTATTTTATTTATATTTTTAATATTTACCAATATTAAAATATGAATTTTTGAAGTACTAAAACTTATAAAATCCTTATTAAATAATAATTATTTAAATTGTTGGCATAATAAAGTTTAATAATAGTTTTAAGTTGTATATTTTATTTTTCTAAACATTTTCATATATTAAACATATTTTTCTGAATTATATAATAAAAGTTATTAAAATTTTAAGATTGAATCATTTTCTAATTAAATTCTAAATAAGATTACAAACAGGGAATTACTTTTCTTACCTTGAGTTAATCTACCATAGTCACTAACTAGTGGGCCACATGGCACACACAATTTAACTAATAGTTTTGTTACTGGGCTTGTTCTTACTCACAGAGAATGACAAATGGGCCCTATACCACGTCACCTGCCACCTGGGCAAAGACCAGTCAAATAGATGACCATGTCAACTTTGACACATGCATGATGTCATTGTGACATCAGCACGACCACCACCACCGGAAAATGGTCACCGACAGTGAACCGGGGCTCCCCAATAACCGTGGATGGTTGTATTAGAACTGTGATGTCAAGGCGATTCTAGGGGTGGTGTCAACGCTAGGTTTTAGTCGCCGGAGTTACTCCGGTGACGATCTACTGCGGCGGCACTCGTTGGCCCAACGATGAACTCGAGCAACAAACGATGCTAGGAAGCGTGATTAGGGTGGTTCGATGCGTAAACTCACCCCCGTCGTGATGAAGTGGTCGGCGATGTAAATGGTGATCGGAGGCGAGTACACAGTCGCCGATTCCGACCGGCAGCTGCGGGGAAAATTGATGAAATTCTCTTGTCTCCGAACTCCACTTGATTCCATACCGCTCTCATAGGATCAACACGCGATGGCGCTTCTCCTTGACCCCTCCATGCCCGTTTAGGTAGAACACAACAACGGCTAGCCGAAGCTCTTCGGCGATGGCGTCAGGTTGTAAAGAGAGACAGAGAGCAAGAGAAAGAACAATCGAGGATAAGGATTGACCAGAAGCTCGAGAAGGTCTCAGGCGTATGCTTTATACGGCTCGGCAGGCTCGGACACGTCGGCACAACGGCGAGGACGGTCGAGGCCCGGCGGTGATTTTGTGCTCGATTCAAGCACGAATCTTGATGGGACAGGTGGATACGGACTCCAAGCGAGTAGCGAGACGTTAAGGTTCAGTCGTCGCGTCCGAAGCGGTCCACAATGACGGCGGCGACGTGTCTCGCCGGCGGCGTGTCGACCAGGCATAGGAAGACGAAGACGATGGTGCTCTGGTGGCGTGGGTCCTGCTCGTCAGCGAGAGAACGAAAGGGTATCCTGGCTGGGCTGTTATTGGGTCGTTGCCAAGTGAGCGAAGCGCGGCTGTGATAACTCGCGAGCGACAGTTAAACAAATGAGTGAGTGGGCTGCGGGCCAGGAAGTCTTGCTCTGTTTTTTCCTTCCTTATTCCTTTTTCTTTTTGTGTTTTGTTTTCAGATTTATATTTTTCATTTGTTTTGAATCTCTCTTATAAAGTTTATTTGTTAAATAATTGCAGTAATGCTAAAATGTATTTAGTATCATTTTGTAAACTTTTATTGTGTAATGTTATCATTTATTTATTTTCTTTATATATATACTTTTCCTCTTAGTATTTGTAGGGTCTTTTCATATGAATTTAATTTATCTAATATCCATAAAATTATTAAAGAATGCATTACTATTAACTCATGAGATTTGATTCTTATTAACTTATAATATTAAAGGAATTTTTATGTGGTGATCTTTCATTTTTATATGATAAATAGAGTTCTAGGGAATTAATATGGTTAATATTATTCCCATATTTTTAGGAAATAGCCATGTATACATTTTATTATAACTAATATAGGAGTTAAGGTTTGAATTTAAAATGCTTACCCTAGGGTTTAGGGTTCTTACTATACTTATATTCTTTTGTTGATGTGAGTAAAGATTAATGGCTAAACATATTGTCTTTATGTTTGTGATCTTTAATGATATCACCCATTAAAATAGAAATTTACTCTCTGGAATGTTTTATGGAAAAGAACTGATAAAGATAACTCCTAAGCACATATGGTTATGATAATTGGAATTAACAATGATGTGCTTAAGTGATTTGCTATAGGAAAATATTACTATAAGCCATTATGGAAAAAAAATGATGATAGATCAATCAGATGAAATGGATATTATGTTTGGTTAAAGATTTAGGGTTTAGTGTTTACCAAGAATTCCTATCTTCCATAATTCACAATCCTGGACTTCTAATTAAGGAATTCCTTTCCTAGATATACTACTCCTTCGTATCCATCATCATGTGTTAGCATGATGAGCTTTACTTCACAAGAATATTCTTATCCACCTTTTATTCTTCTAAATCCATTTATAAATCCAATGAGCCTAACACTAAATCTTTCATAATATTCTCATATCCATACTTGGTTATATCAACTACTCTAATGTTGATAATCTCCAATCCAGCAAGTAGTTACTTCTAACTCCACTCATACACTTCCATAATCATCCACCACCAATATTACTCCAGTAGATGTATATATCAAACTACTCTCCTCAAAAGCTTACTATCCTTTAATAGAAATAACACTACTTCAATAACTCCATGCTACTCTAGCTTCAGCTTAATTATACTATCTTATCTCTACTTGACTCCAATATCTTATACTCAACTTCACATTATATCATGGTGACTTGTCATGGCTAACCTAGAATAACATATCTATACTAGGGTTCAATCATGTTCTATCCACCAATGTCACTTGTACATGATATAAGAATTCAATCTTGGTGACTAAAGCATGATCATTATAATCCTTTGATCCTTTATGGTTTAGGTTTCCAGTTGGCTAATCAAGGCTTTCATCCATACAACATTATAGTTGTATTATAATTATCTTCTGTTTATCTCTATTTGACTAAGAGATATTATTCATTGACTATACCTACTTGATCCAATAGGATTACTCCTTGGTAACTATCTTCAATATTCATCCTTATAATCTTATTTGTTACCATACAAATATATATTCTAGATAACTCTTCTATCCTTTTAGGAGTGAGTTAACTCCGTCAATTATCACATTGTTCTTATTCTCTTCCAACGCGCCCATCCTATAAATGATATTTAAATCTAGCATTACTATTTACCTCTTCTTACTTCTTTCTATATAGGCCTTAAGTGAATGCTAAGATAAGGACAAGAGTTGATAGATCAAGAATTGATAGGTTAAGAATTGGTGAATCAATAGTTGATTACTCAACATTGATAACAACAGATATAAGCTAAGCTTCATTAGAGATGATAAGTATTAATATGGAAAGAAAGATATGTGGTGCTTCCTACTCCATATAACTAAAGAGTTAGGGTTAAGTATTACCATGATCCACATGGTAGAAATAAATAATGATAAAATAGATCAAGAGTTAGTTATTATACTTTTATTATTTGGGTTATATTCTTAATTTGGTATTCATGGGTTGTTGTGATGAATACTAGGATGTGATCACTTAAGGATCAACTTATAATCATTAATCAATGTGTAATGGTTTAGTTTCCTTGCATTTGATCTACCCTTAGATCAAATCATGTTTACCCAAAATAAGGTTTAAGCAAATGTCATATTGAAACTTATCGAAGTTAACTTGATGATCTACTTCAATTCCATCAAGTTGAGAGAAGCTTCAATCACTTTGACAAGTTTTATTCAAAAGCACGAAAAATATTCGGATTTTCTATGCATGAATGCAATTCACACATCTGGGTTTAGCTTATTTCTAAGCTCTAATGCTGGGATGTTACAGAACCCTTTCAATTTTAACAAGCATTATTTAATGGAAGATGGTGAAGAACCCTTCTAACCTCACCAAGTTGAAGGATGAGTTCACATTCCCGCCCATTTTGCCGCTATGATGTGGATGTGGAACTCATGAACATGGTTGACACTCTAGGCAACACGTCGACGGTCTATGACGCCTGCAAGGAAAACCAGGCTAACGAGGAAGCCTCCAATTCGAAGAAGGAAGCCTCCAAGGAGAACATTGCGAAGTTGCGGCTGGAATTCAGGAATTCACATTTGTGCCGCTAATGCGTCATGTTTCTCGTCACTTCGGCTAGTACGTTGGGCCACATATAGGCGATCGGCAATGATTATAAGGCAAAAAAAAAAGAAGATGAAACAATACTATAAGGCAAAGAAGAGTGTCCAGGCTATCTACGGTAAGGCAAAAAGGTGATTTCTCTCTGGGCCGGTGAAGTGGTCTCCGATTTCCCGATTGTCATGCGACTGAACCATCTTAGATAGTTCATATATCAACCTAATAGTTCTGATTTTTTATGTGCTTCGGAACTTGTTATTTCTTGCCTTCTATATCACGTCTTGAGAACGATTTCGCTTGATTTGTATATGAAGCATTGAGAGTTTTAGACATTCTGCATGTCATTTATAATTACAAGATAAGATGAACACTTGCTAATTATGTATTTGTTAAGTCAATAATTACATCTACTTATGTAATGCAAAATAAGAATCACTCTAACAAACCCTATTACTTGTATTGCCTTATTCATTCTATCGCATAATCAAGATACTCTATGATATGCGCATGAACATGTTTTTAAGTAGCTAAGTACTTCACAAAGCAAAGATATAATCACAAAACGGATACTACACATAGCGTTTCCAATTTTTTGCGCAAAATATACAACAGTAGCAATTGTAGGATCAAGAGATATATACTTGAAACAACATATATGTTACTTGACATGATTATTATTTATCTCTATATAGTTTATTTCTACAAATTCATATGAGATTAAGCATTCCCATGTGATATAATGTTACACTTAACTATCGCTAGTAGTCCTACATTAGAGGGACTTGTACTAACACATACCGTTGCGCTACTTTTATTCAGCCTATCGCATAAATAACGAATACAAATTATGCTGGAAAATTAAGATTTGTAACACTCTTTTGTCGTAGATGTCGAACCTGCTGCTCTATGTGGGCAGGTGCAGCGGCTGCATGGACCACTTTCTCTATCTTGTTGCCAGCACTTTCTGTAACATCCCAGCATTTAGGAACTAACGAAGGGTAGATTTAGGAATTTGGAATGTTGCATGCATTCTTCTGTGAAAATGTGTGTAAAATTTTTGCCAAATAAAGACCTAAAGTGATTAAGGTTTCTTTCATACTTTAAGATTAGGTTTAGTCTTAAAGGATGATTGCTATAGACTTTGATATGATCTTTGAGGAATTAAGTGTTTGAAAAGTGAAATTGAATTTTAAACTTGAGAGAGTTGAATTATAATTCAAATGAATTAGGAATACGTTTTGAATCTTAATTTAATTACGAGTGAAATAATACAATTTAATTATATCCAAAGAAAAACAATAAAGAATATGAAAACTTATTTCATATTATCAATATATAAACAAGTTACAAAATTGTAACTTATTGAAATCATCCACACACTTCACAAAAGTAAATAAATATAGAATAAGAATATTATTTATTAATAATAATGTAATCTTTATTACAAAAGAATAAAATGAAGATTACAAGTTAATAAAATGAAAATTACAAAAGAATAAGAAGATTATATTGAATTATTCTATAACTATTCTATAAAAGAAAAACTAAACTACAATCTTCATCTTCAAATATGTACCTGCAAGATAAACATTAATAAAACAATAATAAGGTTAGAGTTAGTATTATTTTTCTCTCAGACATGTCAGTGAAGTGCACTAGAAAAATTCATCATTGAGAAATTTATCACAAGGGGCAAGTTTCACCAATATGAAAGAATCTATCTTTCATAAATTTTAAGCCAGAAGTCAAATGACAGCAAGGAGGAGCAAATTCACCAGCCAGGTAAAAGTAATCTGATCAAAGTAACTTCCAGGACCAAAGCATATCCACAAGTGCACAGCAAGCACACAGGCAGGACACACATCAACATGCATGTGATGTGATGTCAGCCTCACAGCACAGCCCCAAACTCACAAACCATCAGCACAGCCGTGGAGAGACACTAGTGCATCTCTCCACTGCTTGCACACAAGAACAGTCAGTTTAGTCAGCAGCTTACCAAGCACAACAGCCAAACCAAACCACCAAAGATCAACCAAACATCACCAGGATGGTGACATAAGGAGGGGGAAGTATCAGGTGGACAGCAAGGCCAAGTGCATGAGCTAGGAGGAGAATGCTAGCTCAAGGTCAAGCATAGAAGCTCAGCAAAGCAAGATTATCATCACCACTTTACTCCACAAACATCAGATTCTGTGGTGAGTATCATAAAACCTTCACATGATCTAATCATATCATCTAGGCAGAAGCATGTGTTGTTTTATGAAACAAACTCTCAGAAAACACCCAAGTGGGGTGAATCCATCATAGAGATTTTAAACTCTAAAAGCAAACAGCAAAGTACAAGGATCCAACCAGAGCTCAGAGCAACATCATTGCTCTGATTGTTAGGCTCTATATTCCAATCCAATCATAAATATAGATATGATCTATTTCTAGGCACACCCCTAAAGTAAGGGTAGCACCTTAGAAACAAATCTTTTGGATCCATAGAATGATCAAGCCTACTATCATTTTTCTCCAAGTTTTGATTCAAAAACAATAGCTGGTACCACTACCAGGACTATCTATATGAATCAACTAGATAAGGTCTGAATCCCTAAGCCTCAGACCAACATCATTGGTCTTAGGGATTTCATAAAAGAACATCTATGTTTATCTCTCAAAGTCAAGCTTGTATTAAGCTTTAACCAACCTAATCAATGAATAAGAATCAACCTTGTGTGCCATACCAAGATGGTGTCACAAGAACAATTCTATATAATCAGGATAAACATCCAATCATCACAGATTCAAAAGATCAATCTACTAATCATTTTCCTGCTAATACAGGAATCATAACTAGGATATTCCAATATTCATCTTCACTATTTGAGATCATGATGATCTCAAACTACGTATTAATTTCTAAGTCAACAACACTAAGACAGTGGTTTCATCATATCATAACCATGCCCCTAAACCATGAAATGACAGTAGAAGGTTACCAAGTCACTAACTTTACCAAGCATGGATTCCAAAGCAATTATACCATCTGAATCATATGCAATCCAAGCATAAAAGCATCTAATAAGCCACCAGAACCATCATAGTTCATCTCAAGCAACAAACCTCAGGCCAATAATCATTTAGCATGTTTACAGACCATCCAGACATAATCCAGTATATGATCAACCTCAGGATAAGAACCCTAAATGGATAAATCATCCTAATCAAAACCAAACAGTAACCATAGAGGTCACTGCCAACATCCAGCATGGGATGAGCGAACACAGAGAGCACAAGGGGAGAGGAACAACACTCACCAAAGGTCCTCGCTGGAGACTAGAAGAGGAAGCAGAGGGGCCGACGTCCATGGCGGCACAGGGAGCACCCTAGAGGGGGCGCTGAAACCCATACGGCACCACGACAGCGACCCTGACCACGCCTAGAGGCAAGGAGCATCACCACGACGCGCGACGGCGGCAACATCACCTAGATCCACACCAATCCCCAAATCCTAGGGTTCGGGACGGCATCGATCCATCGCAGGAGAGCCCCAGGCTCGAATCCAATTGGATAGAAAGAACAAGCATCATCGACAACCCCCTGTTGCACCACGACGGCGACCAGAATGGCCTACGGCGGCGGGAATCGCTGGCGGCGGCATCGCCGGCCACGGGGTCGGGGTCAGAGGAGGAGAGGATGAGCTCGAGGGAGAGAGAGAGGCAGTGAGGAATGGGCTGATTTGGGCCAAAACCCTTCGGGGAGATTAGTTTGCCTAGGACTAATGGGCCACTAGGGCCAAATAAGAGTAAGCCAGCCCAGAAATCCTTTTAGGCATGTTTGAATAAAAAGGAAAAGACCAAAATACCCCTGGATTTGATTAAATTCTAGAAAATAAAATAAAAGTCCAAAAATTATAAATAAAATATTTTTGGATTCACAATAATCCACACTATCCAAATAAAATAAGATAAAATTTTAGACATTTAATTTTTTATAAGAATTTTGTAATTTATATATTCCTTATGGAATTTTACAAAATTATTGAAAGATGATAAAAATAAATAAAAATCACTTTCATTATCTATTAATATTGTAGTATTTTTAAGAAATACTAAATAAATATTTAATAACAATTTTTAAGGTATAATTGATAATTCCTAAAAGAATTATTAAATCAATAAAAGGGAAATAAAATAAAATAAGTAAAAATATATTATAAATATTAAAAAAATTATACATGCTTTCTTATTATTATAAAGAACCTTATATAATAATAGGGTAAATGCATATCAAATTAAATAATGCATTACATTACTTGCATAATCATTTTGCTTCTTTAAATATTGTCCTTACTGGGCAATAATGATGTTTTTGTAGACATAGCAGCTCAAGGTCCAGTGAAGGCATCAGACTTCACTAACTTGCCATCACATGGCAAGTTCATCACTTACTCATGTCCTTTGAAGAGTCTTTATCAAAGTATTTGCAAATTGTGTGTTATCATATATATTATAAAAGAAAGAAAATATTATTTTCACACATAAAGAAATCATAAATATCATCCTAAGTGGTGATATAATGGAGCAATAGAACGTAGGTTTCTATTTGCAACAATGATGATCAAGTAGGGACTTAATAAGCCCTGACATCAGTGATTCTAGCGCCGTATATTACGCGTTAGCCATGAGATTTGGAATGGGATAGAGAAATCAGCTGTATCTTCTTCCTCTCGCATGAAGCCGGATGTGTAGGTCGTGGATGTTATCCTCGTAGCATGCATATTAATTGGTAATTCGTAGAGGATATGCAGCATATGGGTGGGAACCCTCATCGTCCCATGATAGTTCTGGCATCTAACGGTTTGTACAAACCATTGCCGTAATTCATTATGTGGGCATGGTGTACACCAAGGAGGCATGCGAGGTCGCGAAGGGGGCAGTGATTGGCTTGGACCAACTACTGGGCCCCACATGATGAAATTGTGGACGGGAAAGTACGCCCGGTTGTGCAACAAGGAGTTGATCTCTCATGGGTAAAGCAACGCACCTCTGCAGAGTGTAAGAACTGTAACTTGTTACTCCCTGTTCCGGGAAGGAGCTACGAACGCGGCAGGAAAGGAACTCCATGAAAGTTCTGGTCAATCTGTGAAGGCTGATGGTCATAGATTTTCATAATTAAATCAATCTTTGCAGAAAGATTTACAAAAATTGCATAGTGCCAAGGATTTATAATCCGAGGTGGTAGTTAGAGCATCAAACTTCCCACCTTGCATATAATGAACTTGTTGGGTAACGTTGTTACTCATTCTTTCCTTTGATCCCTTGCTTAGACTCTGAGGATCCCGAAGACGTGCCAATGTATGCAGCTGAATGCCAAGAAGATGTGTTCTACGAGGAACCTGATCTGTCCAGAGGTGTTGAAGGAGTGGATTACGAAATCCGCTACGGTGTCGATGATAACGAATCCAACTAAGTATCCTAGTTAGTAGTAACCATTGGAGCCGAGAAGCATGAACTCTATAGAATAAGTTGTTGAGCTCAACTCCTAGTCGGAGTTGTTACTTCTAAATTCCGCTGAAACACTTTATATTTTGGTTTTTAAGTTGAACCTTTTGAAGTCTTGAACTTATGGTGTTGTAATAATAATTATGTGTGAATGTTTGTAATATGGACCCGCAATGTATCTGTTGTACCACTCTGAGGGATGTGATATTTACAGAACGGTGTTTTGTGAGTGTCATGTCAACGACTATAGTGTACTACACATGCAGTGGTATGCTGGGTCACCGCAGTTGGTATCAGAGAAAATTGCTTTGACCTTAGGTTATAAACCAAGTAAAGGGTATTACCTGTAGAAAAGTTTAGCAACGATAAAAAATTCTCTAAAAGTAATATAATGGGTACTCAAATGAGAATATTTCGTTATATATTTTAGTGCGATAATTCTTTGTTATGATGCAATATATTATTGGATACTAATCAAAATTATTTTTTCTGATATACAGAGTTATGGCACCAAATTTTCCAAAACATACTTTGGTAAAGAAAGAGAAGACTCTGGATGATTATGAAGGATCATTCACAGACCAACTTCATCAACTTTTAAAGCTCTTTAGTTGTCCAACTAGAATTTCAGTGAACACTATCACTTACCTTGATGGCCAGATGTTATCCAAGTATCGTGTGAGTATCCAACTTCCAGAGAAGCTTGGATTATATCACGATTTACCTATAGGAGAAGGTAGGAGTCATTTAGCAGCATATCATATTGCTGTTGTGGAGGCGATAGCTAATATCCGGGAGCAGAAAACCAAGGAGCTAGAAGGTAGCACATTCTCTGTGATACCTCATGATTCTATAGACTCGGAGCCTATACCGGATCATCTTACTTTGGTTAAGAAGCATCCTAAGTTAGCTTCCAAGTTTATGGATAGATATCGAACACTCATTGCGTCTTTTTATAAGACCCATCAAGTGATTGTTGAAGACAAAAATGATATGTTAGAGGATCTGACTGATCCGGAAAGGAGAAAGCAGTTAGCATTCCAGTTAGAGAAGGAAGCAAGTAGTAGTGCAAAACCTATCTTTAAGGATATACTCATAGATCCTGAATCTTTTATACCATATCCTTATTCCCCAAGAACTGAACCTATACATGATCCTACTATGGATAGGAGGTATGCAGTACCGCAGGGCTCAGAGGATGGTTCTGACTCAGAACTTCCTATTGAGAATTCGCATCGTTGGAGAATGGGATCATATGAAGGATCTCATGAACACCAGATGTCCACAGATGGTTCTGACAGAAATGTTGGACAATCTAGTTGGATGGGTGTAAGGATGAACCCTAATAACATCAGTAGAAATACCATGTCAATAAATAATCAGGATGAAGAAGAAGATCCTGAGGAGAGAGTGTTTGAATCATCAACATCTTCTCAAAACCCAGGGAATATACATTATCCAGTGTTTAACTATCTTGCCCAAGGGAGCACGTGGGAAGCAGCAGGATCTACGTATCCTGTTGACAACTCAAGGAATGAAGCTCAGGAGATGCAGGCTGGAGATAATGTTGAATATGTTTCTGAAGACTTTTCAGCTGAGCTGGAGGGAGTCAATGCGCTCAGGTTGAGTAATAACTCAAGTCCTGACACTTCAGATACAGAGTATGTTCCTTCTGGAAGGCCATATGTTCCACAAACTGTGCGACGAATAACACGTCATCATGGTTGGACCTGAGGCATGTATGATGAGCGTAGTTACTACTAGAAGAAGGCAATTAGTGTAACATCCCAGCATTTAGGACCTAACGAAGTGTAGATTTAGGAATATGGATTGTTGCATGCATTCATCTGTGAAAATGTGGGTAAAATTTTCGCCAAATAAAAACCTAAGTGATCAATGTTTCTTTCATACTTTGAGATTAGGTTTAGTCTTAAAGGATGATTGTTATAAACTTTGAGATGATCTTAAGGAGCTATGTGTTTTCAAATGAATTTGAAATAGAAGACTTGAGTGTTTGAATTATAATTCAAATGAATTAGGTATAAGTTATGAATCTTAATTCAATTAAGAGATAAATATTACAACTTGAATTCTATCTAACGAAAAACAATAATGAATATAAGGTTTATTTATTATCATCAATATATATAATCAAGTTATAAAATTATAACTTATTTGAATCATCCACACAACTTACAAAAGTAAATATACAAAGAATAGGAATATTCTTTATTAATAATAATATAATCTTTATTACAATTGAATAAATTAAAGATTAAAAAAATTACAAAAGAATAAGAAAATTACATTGGAATATTTACTAACTATCCTATATCTAAATCTAAACCAAATCTTCATCTTGTCTTTGTACCTGCAAAACAAAGACTAAATAAAAACAAAAGAAGATTAGTGTTAGTATTATTTCTCTCAGATATGACAGTGAAATGCACTTGACAAATTCATCATGGAGAAATGTTCTAAAAGGGGCAAGTTTCACCAATAGGAAAGATTCCATATTTCATAAATTCAAAGCCAGAAGTCAGATGACAGCCAAGAGGGACAAATTCACCAGCCAGATGAAAGTAACCAGGTCAAAGTAAATGTCCAGATTCCGAACATATCCACAAGTGCATAGCAGGCACACAAGCAGGACACACACCAGCATGCATATGATGTGATGTCGACCTCACAAGCACAACCCAATCTCAAAAAACCACAGCACAGCCGTGGGGGGCACTAGTGCATCACCCAACTGCACAGCACACAAGAACAGCCAGTGTAGAAAGCAGCTAAACCAAGCCCCACAGCCAGCAACAACATCAACTAAGGATCAACCAAACATCACCAGGATGGTGACATAAGGAGGGGGATGAATCGGGTGGACAGCAAGATCAAGACCAGGAGCTAGGAGGAGCAGGCCAGCTCAAGAGCAAGCAAAGTAGTCCAGCAAAACCAGATCAAGATCATCATCACCAACTTACTACTCCAACATTAGATTTTGTGGTGAGTTTCATAAAACCTTCACATGATCTAACATCTTATTCAGAGAGACACATGTGTTGTTTTATAAAACAAAACCTCAGAAAGCACCCAAGAGGGGTGAATCCATCATAGGGATTTCTAAAACTCTAAAGGAAATCCACTAAGTACCAAGGTTCAACCAGAGCTCAGAGCAACATCCTTGCTCTGGTTGTTCAACAATATTTTACCATTCAATCATGCATATACCTATGATCTATTTATAGGCACATCCCTAAAGGAAGGGTAGCACCTTAGGAACAAATCCATAGGATCCATAACATGATCAAGCTCACTATCATTTTTCGAAGCTTTGATTCAATCAAGAATAACTGGTACTACTACCAGAACTATCTAGATGAACCAATTAGATAAGATTTGAATCCCTAAGCCTCAGACCAACATGATTGGTCTTAGGAAATTCAGATAAGAGCATCTATATTTATCTTTCAAAGCCAAGATTGTCTTAAGCATAAACTAACCAAATCCATGGTTTTGAATCAAACTTGTGTGCCATACATGATGGTGTCACAAGAACAATCCAATATGAATCAGGAAAGATAGTAAATCATCATAAATTCAGACAATCAACTAACTAATCATTTTCCTGTAAAACAGGAATCATAACTAGGATATTCCTATAATACACTTCACTGTTTGAGATCATAATGATCTCCAACCACATGTTAATTCCCAAGCTAACAGCACTAACAGTAGCTATATCTTATCATATTCATAACCATGAATCAAATAAACAGTGGAAAGCTATCAAGTCATTAGCTTTACCAAGCATGTTTTCCAAACAACTACATCATCTGAATCAGATGCAATCCCAAGCATCAAATCATCTAGTAAGTCACCAGAAACATCATAGATCATTTTTAACAACAAGCCTCATGCCAATAAGCATTTAGCATGTGTATAGACCATCCAAACATGAATCAAATCATCCAGTACATGATCAATCACATAACAGAAACCCTAAATGGATAATCATCCTAAACTGAATCAGACAATAGATAGAGAGGACACTGCCAGCCTCTAACATCGAATCAACAAGCACAAAAAGCACCAAGGGAGAAGAATCAAACTCACTGTAGGTCCTCGCTAAAGAAATTGAAGGGGAAGCAGATTGGCCGACGAACCCGCGGCGGCACAGGGAGCACCCAGGGGGCGCTGCAACCTGCACCAGCCATGGCGGCGGCCACAGCAGTACACGAATCCACCACACCATCACAGACGGGACCACGGTGGCGGCAGCAACACTTTTTCCTAGCCCTAGGGTTCGGGAACGGGATGAAACTGGCCACGGAGAAGCCCAAGAACTCAAAACCAATTGGATAGAACGAACGAGCATCATCGATAACCCCCTAATGCATCATGGCGGCGGCCGAAATGGCCGACGGCGGCGGGAATCGACGGTGGCGGCATCGCCGGCCATGGGGTTAGGGTCAGAGGAGGAAGGATAAGCTCGAGGGATAAAGAGAGGCGGTGATGAGTGGGCCGAGCTGGGCCAGACCCTTCAGGGTGGCTCTTTTGTCTAAAACTAAATGGGCCACTAGGGCCCAATAAGAATAATCAGCCCAGAAACAATTCCAGGCCTGTTTTAATAAACAGGAAAAGACCAAAATACACTAGACTTAAATAAATTCTAGAAAATAAAATATAAGTCCAAAAATTATAAATTAAATACTTTTGGATTCAAAATAATCCACTCTATCCAAATAAATTAAAATATAAAATTTTGGACATTTAAATTTTTATAAGAATTTTGTAATTTATATATTTTTTATGGAATTTTACAAAATTATTGAAAGATGATAACAATAAATAAAAATCACTTTCATTATATATTAATATTATAGTATTTTTTAAATACTAAATAAATATTTAATAACAATTTTTAATGTATAATTGTTAATTCTTAAAAAGAATTATTAAATCAATAAAATTCAAATAAAAAGGAAATAAAATAAACTAATTTAATATATGTTATAAATATTATAAAGTAATATTTATAAATGCTTTATTAAAAGGCACCTTATATAGGGAAAATGCATATAGAATTAAATAATGTATTACGTTACTTGCATAATCATTTTGCTTCTTTAAATATTGTCCTTACCGGGCAATAATAATGTTTTTGTAGAACTAGAAGCTCAAGATCCAGTGAAAGCATCAGACTTCACTACCTTGCCATCACAAGGCAAGTTCATCACTTGCTCATGTCCTTTGAAGAGTCTTTATCAAAGTATTTGCAAATTGTGTGTTATCATATATGCTATAAAAGAAAGAAAATATTATTTTCACAAATAAAGAAATCATAGATATCATCCTAAATGGTGATATAATGGAGCAATAGAACTTAGGGTTCTATTTGCAACAATGATGATCAAGTAGGAACTTGATAACCCCTGACATCAGTGATTCTAGCGGCGTATATTACGCGTTAGCCATGAGATTTGGAATGGGACAGAGAAGTCAGCTGTATCTTCTTCCTCACGCATGAAGCCGGATGTGCAGGTCGTGGCTGTTATCCTCGTAGCGTGCATATTAATTGGTAATTCATAGAGGATATGCAGCATATGGGTGGGAACCCTCATCGTCCCACGATAGTTCTGGCATCTAACGGTTTGTACAAACCATTTCCGTAATTCATTATGTGGGCATGGTGTACACCAAGGAGGCATGCGGGGTCGCAAAGGGGGTAGTGATTGGCTTGGACCAACTACTGGGCCCCACATCATGGAATTGTGGACGGTAAAGTACGCCCGGTTGTGCAATAAGGAGTTGATCTTTCATGGGTAAAGTAACGCTCCTCTGCAGAGTGTAAGAACTGTAACTTGTTACTCCATGTTCCGGGAAGGAGCTACAAACGCGGCAGGAAAGGAACTCCATGAAAGTTCTGGTCAACCTGTGAAGGCTGATGGTCATAGATTTTCATAATAAAATTAATCTTTGAAGAAAGATTTACAAAAATTGCATAGTGCCAAGGATTTATAATCCGAGGTGGCGGTTAGAGCATCAAACTTCCCACCTTGCATATAATGAATTTGTTGGGTAATGCTGTTACTCATTCTTTCCTTTGATCCCTTGCTTAGACTCTGAGGATCCCGAAGACGTGCCAATGTATGCAGCCGAATGTCAAGAAGATGTGCTCTACGAGGAACCTGATCTGTCCGGAGGAGTTGAAGGAGTGGATTACGAGATCCGCTACGATGTCGATGAGAACAAGTCAAATTAAGTATCTAGTTAGTAGTAACTAACGGAGCCGAGCAGCATGAACTTTATAGAATAAGCTGATGAGCTCAACTCCTAGTCGGAGTTTCTACTTTTAAATTTCCGCTGAACACTTTATATTTTAGTTTGTAAGTTGGATCTTTTGGAAGTCTTGAACTTCTGGTATTGTAATAATAATAATGTGTGTACATTTGTAATATGGACCCGCAATGTTTCTGTTGTACCACTCTAATGGATGTGATATTTACAGAACGGTGTTTTGTGGATGTCATGTCAACGACTATAGTGTACTACACATGCAGTGGTATGCTGGGTCACCGCAGTTGGTATCAGAGCAAATTGCTTTGACCTTAGGTTGGAAACCTAGTAAAGGGTATTACCTGTAGGAAAATTTAGCAACAATAAAGAATTCTCTAAAAGAGATATAATGGGTATTCAAATGAGAATATTCCATTATATATTTTAGTGCGATATTTATTTGTTATGATGCAATATATCATTGGATACTAATCAAAAATTATTTTTCTGATATACAGAGATATGGCACCAAAGTTTCCAAAACAAACTTTGGTAAGGAAACAGGAGACTCTTGATGATTGTCAAGGATCATTCACAGACCAACTTCTTCAACTTTAAAGCTTTTTAGTTGTCCAACTAGAATTCCAGTGAACACTATCACTTACCTTGATGGCCGGATGTTATCCAAGTATCGTGTGAGTATCCAACTTCCAGAGAAGCTTGGATTATATCACGATTTAACTATAGGATAAGGTAGGAGTCATTTAGCACCATATCATGTCGCTGTTGTGGAGGCGATAGCTAATATCCGGCAGCAGAAAACCAAGGATCTAGAAGGTAGCACATTTTCTGTGATACCTCATGATGCTATAGTCTCGGAGACTATACCAGATCATCTTACTTTGGTTAAGAAGCATCCTAAGTTAGCTTCCAAGTTTATGGATAGATACCGAACACTCGTTGCGTCTTTTTATAAGACACATCAGGTGATTGTCGAGGATAAAAATGACATGTTAGAGGATCTAACAGATCCAGAACGGAGGAAGCAGTTATCATTCCAGTTAGAGAAAGAAGCAAGTAGTAGTGCATGTTGGAGATATGCCCAAGAGGCAATAATAAAGTGGTTATTATCATATCTTCATACTTATGATAAATGTTTACATACCATGCTATAATTGTATTAACAGGAAACATTAATACTTGTGTGATTTGTAAACATAAAAGAGTCCCTAGTAAAGCCTCTTGTTAAACTAGCTTGTTGGTTAATATATGATCATGGTTTCCTGATCATGAACGTAGAGATGTTATTAACAACAAGGTCATATCATTAGGAGAATGATGTGATGGACATACTCCTATAGTTAAGCGTAGCATAAAGATCAAGTCATTTAATGTAACTCATTTGCTATAAGCTTTCTGATACATAGTAACATAATTCCTTCGACCATGAGATCATGTTAATCACCATCACAGGAAGGATGCTTTGATGACATCAAACACCACACCGTAACTGGGTGGCTATAAAGGTGGTATTGAGTGTTCCGAAAGTATGGGTTGAGGCTCATGGATCAAGAGTGGGATTTGTCCATCCATATGACGGATAGATATACTCTAGGCCCTCTCGGTGGAATGTCATCCAATTAGCTTGCAAGCATGTGACTGGCTCACAAGGGATCACATATCATGGGAACGAGAAAAGAGTACTTATCGGTAACGAGGTTGAACTAGGTATGCAGAGATACCGACGATCAAAACCTCGGATAAGTAAACTATCGTGAGACAAAGGGAAATTGGTATCGTATGTAAGTGGTTCATTCGATCGCAAAGTAATCGTAGAAATATGTGGGAGCCATATGAATTTCCAGATTCCTCTATTGGTTATTGATCGGAGAAGTGTCTCGGTCATGTCCGCATAATTCACGAACCGTAGGGAGACACACTTAAGGATTCGATGTTGTTGAGTAGTTATGGAATGATGAGTAAGAGACTGAATGTTGTTCGGAGTCTCGGATGGGATCCGAGATGTCACGAGGAGATCCGGAATGGTCCAGAGAATAAGATTCATATAAGGAAAGTCCTGTTTCGGAGTTGGGGAATGATTCCTGTGTTTTCGTCGGGAATGTTCTAGAAGGGTCCGGAAGGTCCGGCACTCCGGAGGGGAAGGGTATATGAATGTGTCATGACAATATGGAATGATTGCATCATGTACTAGGTATCATGTCTGGGCAAAATAAATGAATAATTCAAATCCTAGTTTGAAAGTCAAAGGCCAATTTAAATAGTCAAACGGCAAGTTTGCTTGGTGGAGGGAGAGTAGGAAACCTACTTAGGGAGGAAGTCCTACTCCCTCCACCTGCCAGCCAAGGAGGAGGAGTTGGAGGAGGTCTCCCTCCTCCCAACCGCGCCTCCCTCCCACCTATAAAAGAAGGGGCAGGGGTGCCCCCTCTTCCTAACACACAACACCTCCAAACCCTAGCCCCAGGCGCCACCACCTGCTGCTGCTGCCGCCTAGGGCCTCCTCCCAAGTCGCCAACTAGGGTTTCCCCAAACCCTAGCCACCGGCTACACCTCTCCCCTTGGTGACTCTAAACCCTAGATCGCCAAGGCCCCTCTCTTGCTCCACCATACTCGCTCCGGCTTAAGGCGAAGCCCTGCGAGATCTCCCCTCTACTTCCGGTACCACGCCGTCGTGCTGCCGGAATCGCGAGGAGAGTGCTACAACCTCCGCTGCCTGCTGGAACAAGAGATAGGAAGGTCTTCATCGAGTACCGAACGTGTGATCGAATGCGGAAGTGCTGCCGGAACGCAGCGCTGGAAGGATCGTCTACGCGATCTTGAGATCGGCAAGTGTACGACTACATCACCCACAAGAATCTGCTCTCGTTAACTACTTTGGAATCTTCGAGGGTGAGTTCTTCTATCGACTCGTTGCTACAATCTAGTAGATAGATCTTGGCTTGTTTGTTTGCATGCGGTAGAAAATTTTTGTTTTCCATGCTACGAACCCCTACAGTGGTATCAGAGCCGTGTCTATATGTAGATCTGTTGCACGAGTAGAACACAATGGTCATTGTGGGCGTTGATGCTTTTGTTGTCATTGCTTCTTGTGTACTTTGCATCTTGCGGTATGGTGGGATGAAGCGGCCCGGGCTAACCTTACATGACATCGTTCATGAGACTTGCTCCACGCTTGACATGCAACTTGTATTGCATAAGTGGCCTTGCGGGTGCCTGTTTCTCCCAACATAGTTAAGATTCAATTTACAACGGGTGATTGACAATACTAGTATCAATGTTGTGGTTCTTGTTCGTAAGTTAGAACGACACTTATTGAAAGCCCCAAACCACGTAAAACATGCAAAGAAAATTAGAGGCGTCTAACTTTGTTTTGCAGGGGTGTGCTGTGATGTGATATGGCCATGATTGTGATTATATTTGATGTATGCAATGATCCTTATTGTAAGTTGGCAACCGGCAGGAGCCATATGGCTGTCTTTAATTTCTGTTAAGACCCGCGTGTCTATTCAAAGTAGTTGTAATAGTTGAAGCTGGTGGAGGACAACCATGGAACGGCGTCATTGACCTTGATGCAATGCCGGTGATGATGAAGATCATGTCCGTGCTTGAAGATGGAGATCGGAAGCACAAAGAAGAAAGGCCATATCATATCACATATTATGAATTGCATGTGATGTTAATCCTTTTATGCATCTTGTATTGCTTAGTTCACGACGGTAGCATTATAAGATGATCCCTCAAGCACACAATTTCAAGTTTTAAAGTGTTCATCCTTAGTAAGCATTGTTGCTAAAGCTAATTGTTTCAAAACACCACGTGATGATCGGGTGTGTTAGATTATGCGAGTGTATACAACGTGAGCAAGCCAGATTTGCTCATGCGGAAGCTAAGGTTTAATCTTGACGAGCCTAGCATGTACAGACATGGTCTCGGAACACGGATCACCGAAAGGTAAAGCATGAGTCATATAGTAGATATGATGAACATGTTGATTGTTCGCCATTGAAGCTACATCAACTCTCGTGATGATCGGTTTTGATGTGGTGGATTTGGTTCGTGTGATCACTAAAACAATGGGAGGGATATTGTTTTGAGTGGGAGTTCAACAGCAATTTGATTAAAAGTTGAACACTATTTATCATAAATTAAATCAAAGTGAATTTGCATAGTTGTTGTAGTCATTGGAATCCATTTACCACCTTGAGCTTAGTTATAATTGAGATGATAGAACTATAGAATTCTGGTTAGATACTTTACGAACTGGTATCGTATTGTTTTGAAGTGTTAATCTAAAGTTTAATAGTCCTATTGCAAACTTTCAGTAAGTTCCGGTTACTCCATGAAGTTTAATAATTGGTATTAAATCAAGAGTGACAATTCCAAGTGTTAGTGTATGAGTATCATGTTTGTCTCCATGATTCTTGATATTCAAAGGATTGTCTTAATATCAAGGTTATCTAGGATCTGAAAGAGTTGTTTCAGAAACCATGATGTGTGGAAGATATTGTAATATCTGAAACGAAGTTTGGTTGCAACATGATAGAGTATAATATGGCAAAAGTCATGTTCTCATATTTGATGAGAGTTTGCAAAAGGTTGGAGACACTAGTTGTCCTAATCCTCCAAAAGGTTTTGGAGAGCAACATTATACTCGCGATTCACCGTTACAAGCTAAAGGTAGCTTGATCATGGATAATTCCATGATAAGGGTGAATATTTGATGTAGGTAAAATGTTTACTACACCAAAATATTACTAAAGAAAGGAATTTGAAAGAACACCAAACATTTGATGATGGTGATCTACTTCAAAGTGCAAGTCCAAAGACATTGGTATTTTACTATACATGCTTTGGACTATGTGTCATGTATATGGCTCCACTATTGATGTTGATAGATTCTTTCAAACAGAAAAGGAAATACTGAAAGAGAATCTCATAAGTATATGGCAGAAAAGAAAAGACTAGAATTGTTCAGCTTAAGTATATAGATGATATACATGTTATGGATATATTCTTTGCTTATTAAACAATGTGGTTCTTAAGTATTTGATACTGAATTTGTTGGTGTGAATCGTCATACGAAACAACACAATTCATGAACTACAATGGCCTAAGTAACTAGCAAAAGAATATGTGATGATGTTCATCAAGAACAAATAAAGGGTTATTGTGCTGCTTGTTAAACATCAAAGCTTACCTTCAAGATTTGTTTTATCAGGCATTATGAGAACAAAAGGGTTGTTCAAACAATTTCCTTAATCCATAAAAGATGGATGATTCACAAATCTCGTTGGAGAAATCACATCCATAAAACTAGTGCTAAATATGTCGAAAGATAAATTGATTGAAAGATCACTTAGGAAGTGACATCGCCGTTTAAATTATATTGGAAAGAAAACATGAAAAAAAATCCATATGGATGGAATTTTGGAGTCTTTTGATTTTTGATCAAATGACGCTTGTTAAACTTTCCTAGAGATAATTAAAACTTCGTTCATAGGCCAAAAGGAACGAATGACTGGCTTATTGGAACTTGTACATATTGTTGTATGAAGTCCATTATGTGTAGTCAAGAGCGATGGATTTCAACTTCATATGCTTTCTTCAAAAAAAATTGAGTGAATATATGAATATTTACTTAATAAGGATGAAGTATGAAACATTTGAAAAGTTCAAAGACTTTCAAGATGAAGTGCAAAATCATTGTAACAAGAATATAAATAGTTTATGATAAGATCATAAAGGAAGATATTTGAGTTACAATTTTAGCATAATACCTAAGATTTAAGGAATCGTTCCATGGATTTGCATTTCCCGAAACACCATAAGAGTATGGAGCGTTCGAGATATGTAATTAAACCTTGTTTGACACGGTAAGATCAAAGGTGTAATTTATAAAACTGTCATTATATTTTAAAGATTAAAAGCTCTAGAGACTACCGTTTTCCACTAAAAAGAGCTCCATCATAATCCGTTGAATTGACACCATATAAAGTTATGGTTTGGGATAAAACCCAAGTTGTCCTTTCTTAAAACATTGGTATGCTATGCATCAGAAAGATGTGTGCAACCAAAGTCGGATGAACCTATCTTTGTATGTTATTTTTGAATAACTGTTAAGAATTCCTCCATAACATCGGAGACAAAAATGTTTGTCGCTTAGAACGTCAAGTTTCTTTGAGAAGGAATTTTCCGTGAAAAGTTAAGTGGGAGGACAATAGAACTTTGATAAGGTTAAAAGAACCTTTGCTATATGTGCAAAGTTGCGCAGCGCCGAAAAGTGTTCCGGAGGCAGCAACAGTGCTCATGGCTCACGTGCCTCAAAGGTTGTGGTCATGGAGATCTAAGTTCCTATTGAAACAAGTAGGACGGATAAAACAATCAAATACCAATATTTGAGAGTTAAATCATTATTTGACAATAATGATCCGACTACATGCAAAGAAGCAATGATGGGCCCTGACTCCGTCAAATGGCTTGAAGTCATAAAATCCGTGATATTTCCATATACGAGAGATCAAGCTTTGCACTTGAAAGACCCTCTGGAAAGGTACAAGACCTTACAGTCGTATTTGGATCTATAAAGAAATAGACATGGATGTTTCACATCTATGAAATAGTCGACATGTTGGGAAAGAGTTCACAACAATGTTCAAAGGTTGACTATGACAAGATTTGATCTTTCATAAGCGATATTTAGTCTAGACGGACTAATATAGCAACCACTACATATAATTTTGTTATGTGGTATTTGAATTAGCAAAACAAGTTCTTCTAATAGAATTGTTACCTAGGACATGTGCATAACACGGTCCATAGGGTTTTGTTAATTCAAAGGATGCTAAAAGCATATGCAAACTTCAATTGTTGAAGTAAGCATTGCGGAGTTGGAATCTTCACTATGATGAAACTGTTAAAGGAGTTTAAATTCATCAGAGACGATGAAGATGCTTGCATTTGCAAGAAATTAAGTGGGAGCGCTAAGACATGTTTCTAATACATTATGTGGAAGACATATTGTTGATTGGAAATGATGTATCGTTTATTAACACATATTAAGAATTTCATCCCGATGAAAGACTTAGGAAAAACCCTAATATTTGGCATCAATAGACGCTAATATGGTTGTGCCGAAAGTACATAGATGATATATTGAATGAGTTCAATATAGAAACTACAAGAAAGGTTCTTGTCGCACAGAAAGGATTGAATGAGTTCAATATTGATGATATATTCAAGTGTATTGACACTTGGTAAGTGAAACAAAGATTCAAGTATAGATTGATACTTGATGTATGAAATCACAAAGATAATTTATATCAATCATACTGTGATATGTACAAATCCAGATATGTCCTATGCTCTGAATGTTATGAGCATATACCAGAATGATTCATAAGATGATCATTGGACGATAGTAAGGATATTCTTATGATCTTTCGGAAGAACTAAGAGTATATTATTTTGTAGAAGTGGCAAATAGATGGTTAGTTCATTGTAAAAGTACTACATTGATACTAGTTTTGTCACAAAATACAAATTAAGTTTATCTCAATCTAAACTAAGGGTGGCACAATATAATGGAAAGTAAGTTCCATAATGGATTTGGATGAGTTCCAAAGTTAAGACATTGTGACAGATACTACAACAAAAGGTTAAGTATATAACTGCTATTATAGCAGCAAAAGAGGGCATTTGTGTCAAGTAGTTTGTTATCAAACTAGGTGTAGTTCAAAGCAGGGATAATACTATGAAGATATATTGTACGACAATATTATCAACATGTTTTAACCCCAAAGAACTAAAGGTCACACCAAAGGACCAAATTTATACGAAGCCATCTCATTAGAGAATGAGTGATGCGTAGAGACGCAAAGACATGCAATTACACACGGACCTGGAAGTGTCAGATCCGGAGATCAGTTGACCACTAGCAATCGTGTACATACGACACCAGAAAGCCATATGTGTTGAATACACAAAGGTTTGAAACTAGATTATTGACTCTAGTGCAAGTGGGAGACTGTTGGAGATATGCCCAAGAGGCAATAATAAAGTGGTTATTATCATATCTTCATACTTATGATAAATGTTTACATACCATGCTATAATTGTATTAACAGGAAACATTAATACTTGTGTGATTTGTAAACATAAAAGAGTCCCTAGTAAAGCCTCTTGTTCAACTAGCTTGTTGGTTAATATATGATCATGGTTTCCTGATCATGAACATAGAGATGTTATTAACAACAAGTTCATATCATTAGGAGAATGATGTGATGGACATACTCCTATAGTTAAGCATAGCATAAAGATCAAGTCATTTAATATAGTTCATTTGTTATAAGCTTTCTGATACATAGTAACCTAATTCCTTCGACCATGAGATCATGTTAATCACCATCACAGGAAGGATGCTTTGATGACATCAAACACCACACCGTAAATGGGTGGCTATAAAGGTAGCATTGAGTGTTCGGAAAGTATGGGCTGAGGCTCATGGATCAAGAGTGGGATTTGTCCATCCATATGATGGATAGATATACTCTGGGCCCTCTCGGTGGAATGTCATCCAATTAGCTTGCAAGCATGTGACTGGCTCACAAGGGATCACATATCACGGGAACGAGAAAAGAGTACTTATCGGTAACGAGGTTGAACTAGGTATGCAGAGATACCGATGATCAAAACCTCGGATAAGTAAACTATCGTGAGACAAAGGGAAATTGGTATCGTATGTAAGTGGTTCATTCGATCGCAAAGTAATCGTAGAAATATGTGGGAGCCATATGAATTTCCAGATTCCTCTATTGGTTATTGATCGGAGAAGTGTCTCGGTCATGTCCGCATAATTCACGAACCGTAGGGAGACACACTTAAGGATTCAATGTTGTTGAGTAGTTATGGAATGATGAGTAAGAGACCGAATATTGTTCGGAGTCTCGGATGGGATCCGGGATGTCACGAGGAGATCCGGAATGGTCCAGAGAATAAGATTCATATAAGGAAAGTCATGTTTTGGAGTTGGGGAATGATTCCGGTGTTTTCATCGGGAATGTTCTAGAAGGTTTCCGAAGGTCCGGCACTCCGGAGGGGAAGGGTATATGAATGTGTCATGACAATATGGAATGATTGCATCATGTACTAGGTATCATGGCTAGGCAAAATAAAGGAATAATTCAAATCCTAGTTTGAAAGTCAAACGCCAATTTGAAAAGTCAAACAGCAAGTTTGCTTGGTGGAGGGAGAGTAGGAAACCTACTTAGGGAGGAAGTCCTACTCCCTCCACCCGCCGGCCAAGGAGGAGGAGTTGGAGGAGGAATCCCTCCTCCAAACCGCGCCTCCCTCCCACCTATAAAAGAAGGGGCAGGGGTGCCCCCTCTTCCTAACACACAACACCTCCAAACCCTAGCCCCAGGCGCCACCACCTGTTGCCGCCGCCTAGGGCCTCCTCCCAAGTCACCGACTAGGGTTTCCCCAAACCCTAGCCGCCGGCTACACCTCTCCCCTTGGTGCCTCTAAACCCTAGATCGCCAAGGCCCCTCTCTTGCTCCACCATACTCGCTCCGGCTTAAGGCGAAGCCCTGCGAGATCTCCCCTCTACTTCCGGTACCACGCCGTCGTGCTGCCGGAATCGCGAGGAGAGTGCTACAACCTCCGCTGCCTGCTGGAACAAGGGATAGGAAGGTCTTCATCGAGTACCGAACATGTGACCGACTGCGGAAGCGCTGCCGGAACGCAGCGCTGGAAGGATCGTCTACGCGATCTTGAGATCGGCAAGTGTACGACTACATCACCCACGAGAATCTGCTCTCGTTAACTACTTTGGAATCTTCGAGGGTGAGTTCTTCTATTGACTCGTTGCTACAATCTAGTAGATAGATCTTCGCTTGTTTGTTTGCATGCGGTAGAAAGTTTTGTTTTCCATGCTACGAACCCCTACAGTGCAACACCTATCTTTAAGGATATACCTATAGATCCGGAATCTTTTATACCATATCCTTGATATGCGGTATGCAGTGCCACAGAGCTCAGAGGATGGTTCTGACTCAGAACTTCCTATTGAGAATTCAGGTTGGAGAATGGGATCATATAATGGATCTCATGAACACCAGATATCCACAGATGGTTCTGACAGGAATGTTGGACAATCTAGTTAGATGGGTGCAAGGATGAACCCTAATAATAGTAGTAGAAATACCATGTCAATAGATGACCAGGATGAAGAAGAAGATCCTGAGGAGAGAGTGTTTGAATCATCAACATCTTCTCAAAACCCAGAGAATATACATTATCCAGTGTTTAACTATCTTGCCCACGAGAGCACCTGGGGAGCAGCAGGATCTGCGTATCCTGTTGACAACTCAAGAAATGAAGCTCATGAGATGTAGGCTGGAGATAATGTTGAATATGTTTCTGAAGACTTTTCAGCTGAGCTGGAGGGAGTCAATGTGCTCAGGTTGAGTAATGACTCAAGTCCTGACACTTCAGGTACAGAGTATGTTCTTTCTGTAAGGCCATATGTTCCACAAACTGTGCGACGAACAACACGTCATCATGGTTGGACATCAGGCATGTACGATGAACGTAGTTACTATTAGAAGTAGACAATCAGTCAGTAGTATCAAATACGGTGTATTGTACCCAAGTAATAAGGTAGTTTTGTAATGATACCTATATGGTATATGGTGTAATGACTTTGTATCATTATGATATTATGTAAAATATGTGAAATGCATATTTGGATTTTTTTTGGATCTTCATTGTGTGACTAGTTCTGTGAGTAAAGTCGATCTCAGAACACATGTGCATGATGTAACTATGAGTATTCGCTTTATGTTGCAGGACTAGAGGGTCGTGGATACGGGAGTAGGAATGGAAACTGAGCAGCAGCGGATGGAGCGAGAGGCCAAGGAAAAGGCCGATGCAGATGCAGCAAACCAATAAGCATTACCACCACCACCAATGAGGCCGTTAATGGAGCAGAACTTTATGCAATGCATGCAAATGATGCAAGAGACCCACAACAAGTTCATGGAAGAGCTGCTGGGACGAGCAAATCAGAGGGCACCTGAAGGTAGAGGAGTGAGTCTATCTGATTTCCAAAATGCAAGGTCGTTATCTTTTGCATCAGCTCCTGAACCAATGGATGCAGAAGACTGGCTAGCAGATACTGAAAGGAAGCTGAAAACCGTGGGTTGCAATGATGAGGAAAAATTGAGGTATGCAACTCATCTACTGACTGGACCTGCAGCATCATGGTGGGAAAATCAGTTAGCCATGCAACAACCAGGAAGGGAGTTTACCTGGGAGGAGTTCAAGCAGAGATTCCGTGAATATCATGTTCCGAAAAGTGTCATGGAGTTGAAGCGGAGAGAATTTGAGGAGCTTCGGCAAGGATATACTAGTGTCATGAAGTACATCTGGGAGTTTAGCCAACTGTCTCGTTATGCTGAGGAGGATGTTAATACTGAAGGGAAGAGGGAGAAGCGTTTCTTGCATGGATTAAATCCATTTGTGAAGATGCAGCTAAGGTTAGCCAATAAGCAAACTTATCAGCAGTTGTTGGATGCATCCATTACTTTTGAGGATGACTACAAGAATGTCCAAGAGGATCGGAGGAAGAGAGCCAAGAAGGAAACCAAGAGAATTCAGTCAAACAAACCTAAACCTAACCTGGAGTTCAAACCTCGGAATAGGAATTATGGTAACAATAACAATAACAATAACAATAACAATAACAAGGGCAGTGGTGGAAATCAATCCAATCCAAGAAGTAATGTTATCTGTAACAATTGTGGAATTCCAGGGCATTTCCAGAGGGAATGCAAAAAGCCTGTAGTGATCTGTTACGGTTGTGGTCAGAAGGGGCATATCAAGCCAGATTGTCCGAGCAAACCACCAGGAGGATGGCCTACCAAGGGAGGAGGGAAAGCCAGTGGAGGGAATGGATAGCTCAATAAAGGAGGAAATAATGGCAAGAACAACAATGGCAAGAGAAACCGACCTAACGGAAAACTAAACTGTGCAACCCTCGAGGAGGTGGATAATTCGGAGCATGCAGTGATAGGTACGCTCAATATCCTTACCAATCCCGACAAAGTTCTATTTGATACTGGTGCAACTACTTCATTCATTTCTGAAGAATTTTGTGATAAGTTCGGGATTAGAAGGGCAACGTTAGAAAGTCCTATGACCGTAGTTAAGACAGGAGGGAATGTGACTGTACGCCACATAAAACAAGATCAGGTTATCTCGATCTATGGTTGTACATATTTCGCAGACCTTTATGTGATTCCTTTGAAGGGAATTGCAGTAGTGTTGGGGATGGATTGGATGATGGAACACAGAGCTCAGATAAATTGTGAGGAGAAAACTGTCTCAATCAAAACTCCAAGTGGAGCAAGAATAGTTTACCATGAAGATAAACACAATCATATCATGGTGGATATGTAGTTGAATTCAATGAAAGAAGTTAAATTAGAGGAGATTCCTATAGTTAATGAATTCCAAGATGTTTTTCCAACAGAGTTACCGGGAACGCCACCAGACCGGGAGATAGAGTTCACCATTGACCTAATACCTGGTACAACACCAATAGATCAAGCACCATATAAAATGGGACCCAAAGAGTTGAAAGAACTCAAAGAGAAAATTGATGAGTTAGCGAGAAAAGGATTTATACAGGAAAGTGTATCTCCATGGGGAACACCCATAATCTTTGTGGATAAGAGAGATGGTGGAAGACGGATGTGTGGTGATTATAGAAATCTGAATAACGTGACTATCAAGAATAAGTATCCTTTACCAAGAATTAAATATTTGTTTGACCAAGTGAAAGGAGATGGAGTATTTTCAAAGATCGATTTAAGATCTGGATACCATCAAATAAAAATCAAGCCGGAAGATGTTCCAAAAACAGCATTTGTCTCAAGATATGGACACCATGAGTATCTGGTAGTACCATTTGGTTTGACCAATGCACCGGCAATATTCATGAATCTAATGAACAAGATTTTCATGCCATATTTGGAGAAGTTTGTCATTGTCTTTATTGATGATATTCAGATATATTCCAAGGATAAGGAAGAGCATGCTGACCATTTGAGAATAGCATTGCAAACTTTAAGAGAGCATAAGCTTTATGCTAAGTTCAGTAAGTGTGAGTTCTGTCTAGATGAGGTAGAATTCCTCGGTCATGTGATCAGAAAGGATGGGATTGCTATGAATCCATCTAAAGTTCAGTCGGTACTAGAGTGGACTGCACCGACCAACATGAAGCAAATTCAAGGTTTCTTAGGGATGGCTGGTTATTATCGGAGATTCATTGAAGGTTTCTCCAAAATAGCCGGACCAATGACCAAATTATTAAGGAAGAATACACCATTCAATTGGGATGAGAAATGTGAAGCAAGTTTCCAAGAGTTGAAGACTAGATTCACCACAGCTCCAATCTTAGCAGTTCCTGAAATAGGGAAGGATTTCACCATTTACTGTGATGCATCTAAGGAAGGTTTGAGTTGTGTGTTAATGCAAGATCGGAAAGTGATTGCTTATGGTTCAAGACAATTGAAACCACATGAATTCAACTATCCAACTCATGATTTAGAGTTAGCAGCAGTAGTTTTTGCACTGAAAGAATGGAGGCATTTTCTTTATGGAGCCAGATGTGAGTTATACACAGACCATAAAAGTCTCAAATATTTCTTCACTCAAAAGTAATTAAACATGAGGCAGAAGCCTTGGTTGGAACTAATCAAGGATTATGATCTAACAATCAACTACACTCCAGGGAAAGCAAATGTTGTGGCAGATGCTTTAAGCAGAAAGAGTGCAGATACTCAGCCTAGCAACAGGAGCTACCAAAAGAGTTACAAATGGACTTGGAAAGATTGGAACTTCAATTCATCAGAACAGAGGTTCTTGGAGGATTAGCTACTATGCAGGTAGTTGCAAAGCAGGACAATGATCTTAAGCAAGAAATTTTTAGACATCAAGAAGAAGATCCTTTTATTACTGAGGAAATTCGGAGGATATCTCAAGGGCAAAAATCAGTTTTTCGCCTTGGGGATTATGGGTCTTTATGGTTCCAAGACCGTCTATGTGTTCCAGATGTGACTGAGATCAGAAATGTCATACTCAAAGAAGCACATGATACACCATATTCTATACATCCGGGGAGTACCAAGATGTATATGGATTTAAAGGAACTATTCTGGTGGAATAACATGAAAAGAGATATTGCTAAATATGTATCTGAATGCCATACTTGTCAAAGGGTGAAGGCTGAACATCAAAGTCCAGCAGGACCATTACAACCCTTGGAAATTCCTGAATGGAAATGGGAGGAAATAGGTATGGACTTCATCACAGGATTGCCCATGACACCAAAAAGGAAGGATATGATATGGGTAACTGTGGACAGACTTACAAAGAGTGCACATTTCATTCCGGTGAACCAAAAGGATAATGCTGAGAATTTAGTTGAAGTATATGTTAAAGATATAGTAAGTAAACATGGAATACCCAAAAATATCGTAACTGATAGGGGATCAGTGTTTACTTCAGCATTTTGGAAGCAATTGCATGAAGCACTTGGTTCAAAGTTAGATTTCAGCATGACATATCATCCTGAGACAGGAGGCCAAACTGAAAGAACAAATCAAATCCTAGAAGACATGTTAAGGGCTTGTGCATTAGATTTTGGAGGAACATGGGAAGATCACCTACCATTGGCAGAATTTTCTTATAATAATAGCTATCAGAGTAGTCTAAAGGCAGCTCCATATGAGGTTCTATATGGAAGGAAGTGTAGATCACCAATATGTTGGTATGAACCTGGAAGCAACAAAGAATTTGCGCCAGATTATATCAAAGAGAGAAAAGACATCATTGATAAGATCAGGGATAGACTGAAAATAGCCCAGAGCAGGCAGAAAAGTTATGCAGATCAAAGTCGAAGATCATGGCATCCAGAAGTGGGAGATATGGTCTATTTGAAAGTAAGTCCAATGAAAGGAGTAAAAAGATTCGGAGTTAAAGGGAAATTGAGTCCAAGATATATCGGACCATTCAAGATACTGAGTCAAAACAGAACTATAGCTTATGCTTTAGAGTTACCATCAAGATTGGCTCAAGTGCATAATATTTTCCATGTGTCACAACTTCGCAAATGTTTGAAAGTTCCAGATGATGCAATCACACATCAAGAGATAGAACTACAAGCAGACCTGACTTAAATTGAAAAGCCCTGTAAGATTCTGGAAGAAAACTGGAAAATATTAAGGAATAGAACAATCAAATATTGCAAGGTACAGTGGGAACATCACCCTGAAAGCGAAGTCACTTGGGAGAAAGAAGAGGATTTAAGAAAAGCTTATCCAGAACTATTTAGGTACATCTCCACAAACTTTGGGACGAAGTTTCATTTAAGGGGGGAAGTCTGTAACATCCCAGCATTTAGGACCTAACGAAGGGTAGATTTAGGAATATGGATTGTTGCATGCATTCATCTGTGAAAATGTGGGTAAAATTTTCGCTAGATAAAAACCTAAGTGATCAATGTTTCTTTCATACTTTGAGATTAGGTTTAGTCTTAAAGGATGATTGTTATAAACTTTGAGATGATCTTAAGGAGTTATGTGTTTTCAAATGAATTTGAAATATAAGACTTGAGTGTTTGAATTATAATTCAAATGAATTAGGTATAAGTTCTGAATCTTAAATCAATTAAGAGATAAATATTACAACTTGAATTCTATCTAATGAAAAACAATAATGAATATAAGGTTTATTTATTATCATCAATATATATAATCAAGTTATAAAATTATAACTTATTTGAATCATCCACACAACTTACAAAAGTAAATATACAAAGAATAGGAATATTCTTTATTAATAATAATATAATCTTTATTACAATTGAATAAATTAAAGATTACAAAAATAATAAAATAAAATTACAAAAGAATAAGAAAATTACATTGGAATATTTACTAACTATCCTATATCTAAATCTAAACCAAATTTTCATCTTGTCTTTGTACCTGCAAAACAAAGACTAAATAAAAACAAAAGAAGATTAGTGTTAGTATTATTTCTCTCAGATATGTCAGTGAAATGCACTTGACAAATTCATCATGGAGAAATGTTATAAAAGGGGCAAGTTTCACCAATAGGAAAGATTCCATCTTTCATAAATTCAAAGCCAGAAGTCAGATGACAGCCAAGAGGGACAAATTCACCAGCCAGATGAAAGTAACCAGGTAAAAGTAAATGTGCAGATTCTAAACATATCCACAAGTGCATAGCAGGCACACAAGCAAGACACACACCAGCATGCATATGATGTGCTGTCAACCTCACAAGCACAGCCCAATCTCACAAAACCACAACACAGCCGTGGGGGGGCACTAGTGCATCACCCCACTGCACAACACACAAGAACAGCCAGTGTAGAAAGCAGCTAAACCAAGCACCACAGGCAGCAACAACATCAACTAAGGATCAACCAAACATCACTAGGATGGTGACATAAGGAGGGGGATGAATCAGGTGGACAACAAGATCAAGCCCAGGAGCTAGGAGGAGCAGGACAACTCAAGAGCCAGCAAAGTAGTCCAGCAAAACCAGATCAAGATCATCATCACCAACTTACTACTCCATCATCAGATTTTGTGGTGAGTTTCATAAAACCTTCACATGATCTAATCATCTTATTCAGAGAGACACATGTGTTGTTTTATAAAAAAACCTCAGAAAGCACCCAAGAGGGGTGAATCCATCATAGGGATTTCTGAAACTCTAAAGGCAAACCACTAAGTACCAAGGTTCAACCAGAGCTCAGAGCAACATCCTTGCTCTGGTTGTTCAACAATATTTTACCATTCAATCATGCATATACCTATGATCTATTTATAGGCACATCCCTAAAGGAAGGGTAGCACCTTAGGAACAAATCCATAGGATCCATAACATGATCAAGCTCACTATCATTTTTTGAAGCTTTGATTCAATCAAGAATAACTGGTACTACTACTAGAACTATCTAGATGAACCAATTAGATAAGATTTGAATCCCTAAGCCTCAGACCAACATCATTGGTCTTAGGAAATTCAGATAAGAGCATCTATATTTATCTTTCAAAGCCAAGATTGTCTTAATCATAAACTAACCAAATCCATGGTTTCGAATCAAACTTGTGTGCCATACATGATGGTGTCACAAGAACAATCCAATATGAATCAGGAAAGATAGTAAATCATCATAGATTCAGACAATCAACTAACTAATCATTTTCATGTAAAACAGGAATCATAACTAGGATATTCCTATAATACACTTCACTATTTGAGATCATAATGATCTCAAACCACATGTTAATTCCCAAGCTAACAGCACTAACAGTAGCTATATCTTATCATATTCATAACCATGAATCAAATAAACAGTGGAAAGCTATCAAGTCATTAGCTTTACCAAGCATGCTTTCCAAACAACTACATCATCTGAATCAGATGCAATCCCAAGCATCAAATCATCTAGTAAGTCACCAGAAACATCATAGATCATTTTTAACAACAAGCCTCAGGCCAATAAGCATTTAGCATGTGTACAGACCATCCAAACATGAATCAAATCATCCAGTACATGATCAATCACATAACAGAAACCCTAAATGGATAATCATCCTAAATTGAATCAGACAATAGATAGAGAGGACACAGCCAGCCTCTAACATCGAATCAACAAGCACATAAAGCACCAAGGGAGAAGAATCAAACTCACCGTAGGTCCTCGGTAAAGAAATTGAAGGGGAAGCAGATTGGCCGACGAACCTGCGACGGCACAGGGAGCACCTAGGGGGGGCTACAACCTGCACCAGCCACGGCGGCGGCCACAGCAGCACAGGAATCCACCACACCATCACAGACGGGACCACGGCGGCGGCAGCACTTTTCCCTAACCCTAGGGTTCGGGAACGGGATGAACCTGGCCACAGAGAAGCCCCGAACTCAAAACCAATTGGATAGAATGAACGAGCATCGTCGATAACCCCCTAATGCATCATGGCGGCGGCCGAAATGGCCGATGGCGGCGGGAATCGACGGTGGCGGCATCGCCGGCCACGGGGTCAGGGTCAAAGGAGGAAGGATAAGCTCGAGGGAGAGATAGAGGCAGTGAGGAGTGGGCCGAGCTAGGCCAGACCCTTTGGGGTGGCTCTTTTGTCTAAAACTAAATGGTCCACTAGGGCCCAATAAGAATAATCAGCCCAGAAACAATTCCAGGCCTGTTTTAATAAACAGGAAAAGACCAAAATACACTAGACTTAAATAAATTCTAGAAAATAAAATATAAGTCCAAAAATTGTAAATTAAATACTTTTGGATTCACAATAATCCACTCTATCCAAATAAAATAAAATATAAAATTTTGGACATTTAAATTTTTATAAGAATTTTTAATTTATATATTCCTTATAGAATTTTACAAAATTATTGAAAGATGATAAAAATAAATAAAAATCACTTTCATTATATATTAATATTATATTATTTTTGAAAAATACTAAATAAATATTTAATAACAATTTTTAATGTATAATTGTTAATTATTAAAAAGAATTATTAAATCAATAAAAGTCAAATAAAAAGGAAATAAAATAAACTAATTTAATATATGTTATAAATATTATAAAGTAATATTTATAAATGCTTTATTAAAAGGCACCTTATATAGGGAAAATGCATATAGAATTAAATAATGTATTACATTACTTGCATAATCATTTTGCTTCTTTAAATATTGTCCTTACCGGGTAATAATATTGTTTTTGTAGAACTAGAAGCTCAAGGTCCAGTGCAAGCATCAGACTTCACTACCTTGCCATCACAAGGCAAGTTCATCACTTGCTCATGTCCTTTGAAGAGTCTTTCTCAAAGTATTTGCAAATTGTGTGTTATCATATATGCTATAAAAGAAAGAAAATATTATTTTCACAAATAAAGAAATCATAGATATCATCCTAAGTGGTGATATAATGGAGCAATAGAACTTAGGTTTCTATTTGCAACAATGATGATCAAGTAGGAACTTAATGACCCCTGACATCAGTGATTCTAGCGCCGTATATTACGCGTTAGCCATGAGATTTGGAATGGGACAGAGAAGTCAGCTGTATATTCTTCCTCTCGCATGAAGCCGGATGTGCAGGTCGTGGCTGTTATCCTTGTTGCGTGCATATTAATTGGTAATTCGTAGAGGATATGCAGCATATGGGTGGGAACCCTCATCGTCTCATGATAGTTCTGGCATCTAACGGTTTGTACAAACCATTGTCGTAATTCATTATGTGGGCATGGTGTACACCAAGGAGGCATGAGGGGTCGCGAAGGGGGCAGTGATTGGCTTGGACCAACTACTGGGCCCCCATCATGGAATTATGGACGGGAAAGTATGCTCGGTTGTGCAACAAGGAGTTGATCTCTCATGGGTAAAGTAACGCACCTCTGCAGAGTGTAAGAACTGTAACTTGTTACTCCCTGTTCCGGGAAGGAGCTACGAACACGGCAGGAAAGGAACTCCATGAAAGTTTTGGTCAACCTGTGAAGGCTGATGGTCATAGATTTTCATAATAAAATTAATCTTTGAAGAAAGATTTACAAAAATTGCATAGTGCCAAGGATTTATAATCCGAGGTGGAGGTTAGAGCCTCAAACTTCCCACCTTGCATATAATGAACTTGTTGGGTAACGCTGTTACTCATTCTTTCCTTTGATCCCTTGCTTAGACTCTGAGGATCCCGAAGACGTGCCAATGTATGTAGCCGAATGTCAAGAAGATGTGTTCTACGAGGAACCTGATCTGTCTGGAGGAGTTGAAGGAGTGGATTACGAGATCCTCTACGGTGTCGATGAGAACGAGTCAAATTAAGTACCTATTAAGTAGTAACTAACGGAGCCGAGCAGCATGAGCTCTATAGAATAAGTTGTTGAGCTCAACTCCTAGTCGGAGTTACTACTTTTAAATCTTCGCTGAACACTTTATATTTTAGTTTGTAAGTTGGATCTTTTGGAAGTATTGAACTTCCGATATTGTAATAATAATAATGTGTGTACATTTCTAATATGGACCCGCAATGTTTCTATTGTACCACTCTGAGGGATATGATATTTACGGAACGGTGTTCGTGGATGTCATGTCAACGACTATAGTGTACTACACATGCAGTGGTATGCTGGGTCACCGCAATTAGTTAGTAGTTTGAAGTACTGTACATTGTACCTCAAGAAATAAAATAGTGAGAAGAATAAGGTAGTTTTGGGACTATACCTATATGGTATATGTTGTAATGACTTTGTATCATTATGATATTATGTAAAATATGTGAAATGCATATTTGGATTTTCTTTGGATATTCATTGTGTGACTAGTTCTGTGCGTAAAGTCGAGTTCAGAACACATGTGCAAGATGTAATTATGAGTATTCGCTTTATGTTGCAGGACTAGAGGGTCATGGATACGGGTGTAGAAATGGAAACTGAGTAGCAGCGGATGGAGCAAGAGGCCAAGGAGAAGGCTGATGTAGATGCAGCTAATCAAGGAACCTTAACACCACCACCACCAATGAGGCCTTTAATGGAGCATAACTTTATGCAATGCATGCAAATGATGCAAGAGACCTAGAACAAGTTCATGGAAGAGTTGTTGAGACGAGAAAATATAAGGGCACCTGAAGGTGGAGGAGTGAGTCTATCTGATTTCCAGAATGCAAAACCGTTACCTTTTGCATCAGCTCCTGAACCAATGGATGCACAAGACTGGCTAGCAGATAAAAGGAAGCTGAAAACTATAGGTTGCAATGATGAGGAGAAATTGAGGTATGCAACTCATCTGCTGACTGGACCTACAGACTCATGTGGGAAAATCAGTCAGCCATGCAACCACCAGGAAGGGAGTTTACCTGGGAAGAGTTCAAGCAGAGATTCCGTGAATATAATGTTCTGGAAAGTGTTATGGAGTTGAAGCGGAGAGAATTTGAGGAGCTTCAGCAAGGATATACTAGTGTCATGAAGTACATCCGGGAGTTTAGTCAACTGTCTCGCTATGCTAAGGAGGATGTCAACACTGAAGAGAAGCGGAAGAAGCGTTTCCTGCGTGGATTAAATCCATTTGTGAAGATGCATCTAAGGTTAGCCAATAAGCAAACTTATCAGCAGTTGTTGGATGCATCCATTACTTTTGAAGATGACTACAAGAATGTCCAAGAGGATCGGAGGAAGAGAGCCAAAAAGGAAACCAAGAGAATTCAGGCAAGCAAACCTAAACCCAACCTGGAGTTCAAACCTCGGAATAGGAATTATGGCAACAATAACAATAACAACAACAATAACAAGGGCAGTGGTGGAAATCAATCCAATCCAAGAAGGAATGTTATTTGCAACAATTGTGGAATTCCAGGGCATTTCCAGAGGGAATGCAAAAAGCCTGTAGTGAGTTGTTATGGTTCTGGTCAGAAGGGGCATATCAAGCCCGATTGTTCGAGCAAACCACTAGGAGGTTGGCCTAACAAGGGAGGAGGACAAGCCAGTGGAGGAAATGGACAGACCAATAAAGGAGGAAATAATGGCAAGAACAACAATGGTAAGAGGAATCGACCTACCGGGAAACTGAACTGTGCAACTCTCGAGGAGGTGGATAATTCGGAGCATGCAGTGATAGGTACGCTCAATATCCTTACCAATCCCGGCAAAGTTCTATTTGATACTGGTGCAACTACTTCATTCATTTTTGAAGAATTTTGTGATAAGTTCGGGATTAAAAGGGCAATGTTAGAAAGTCCTATGACCGTAGTTATGGCAGGAGGGAATGTGATTGTACGCCACATAAAACAAGATCAGGTTATCTCGATCTGTGGTTGTACATATTTCGCAGACCTTTATGTGATTCCTTAGAAAGGAATTGCAGTAGTATTGGGAATGGATTGGATGATGGAACACGGAGCTCAGATTAATTTTGAGGAGAAAACTATCTCAGTCAAAACTCCAAGTGGAGCAAGGATAGTTTACCAAGCTGATAAGCATAGTCATATCATGGTGGATCTGCAGTTGAACTCAATGAAATAGGTCAAATTGGAAGATATTCCTATAGTAAATGAATTTCAAGATGTTTTTCCAGCAGAGCTACCAGGAATGCCACCAGACCGGGAGATAGATTTTACTCTTGACCTAATTCCTGGCACGGCACCAATAGCTCAAGCACCATATAAGATGGGACCCAAAGAGTTGAAAGAACTCAAAGAGCAAATTGATGAGTTATCCACAAAAGGATTTATTTAGGAAAGTGTATCTCCATGGGGAACACCAGTAATCTTTGTGGATAAGAGAGATGGTGGAAGACGGATATGTGGAGATTATACAAATCTGAACAACGTTACTACCAAGAATAAGTATCCTTTACCAAGAATTCAAGATTTTTTTGATCAAGTGAAAGGAGCTGGAGTATTTTCAAAGATCGATTTGAGATCTGGATACCATCAAATAAAAATCAAACCGGAAGATGTTCCAAAGACAGCATTTGTCTCAAGATATGGACACCATGAGTATCTGGTAGTACCATTTAGTTTGACCAATGCACCGGCAATATTCATGAATCTGATGAACAAAATCTCCATGCCCTAGTTGGACAAGTTTGTCATAGTCTTTATTGATGATATTCTGATATATTCCAAGGATAAGGAAGAGCTTGTTGATCATTTGAGAATAGCATTGCAGACTTTAAGAGAACACAAACTTTATGCTAAGTTCAGTAAGTGTGAATTTTGGCTTGATGAGGTAGAATTCCTCGGTCATGTGATCAGTAAAGATGGAATTCCTATAAATCCATCTAAGGTTCAGTCAGTACTAGAGTGGACTGCACCGACCAATGTGAAGCAAATTTGAGGTTTCTTAGGAATGGTTGGTTATTTCCGGAGATTCATTGAAGGTTTCTCCAAAATAGCCGAACCAATGACCAAATTATTAACAAAGAATACACCATTCAAGTGGGATGAGAAATGTGAAGCAAGTTTTTAAGAGTTGAAGACTAGATTAACCACAGCTCCAATCTTAGCAGTTCCTGAAATAGGGAAGGACTTCACAGTGTACTGTGATGCATCAAAAGAAGGTTTGGGTTGTGTACTAATGCAAGATCGGAAAGTGATTGCTTATGGTTCAAGACAATTAAAACCACATGAAGTCAACTATCCAACTCATGATTTAGAGTTAGCAGCAGTAGTTTTTGCGCTGAAAGGATGGAGGCATTTTCTTTATGGAGCCAGATGTGAGTTATACACTGACCATAAAAGTCTCAAATATTTCTTCACTCAAAAGGAATTGAATATGAGACAGAAGCGTTGGTTGGAAATAATCAAGGATTATGATTTAACAATTAATTACACTCCAGGGAAAGCAAATGTTGTAGCATATGCTTTAAGCAGAAAGAGTGCAGATATCCAGCCTAGTAATCGGGAATTACCAAAAGAGTTACAAATGGACTTGGAAATATTAGAACTTCAATTTATTAAAACAGATGTTCTTGGAGGATTAGCTACTATGCAGATAGTTGCAGAGCAGGACAGTGATCTTAAGCAAGAAATTATTAGACATCAAGCAAAAGATCCTTTCATTGCTGAGGAAATTTGGAGGATATCTCAAGGGCAAAAATCAGTTTTTCGCCTTGGGGATTATGGGTCTTTATGGTTTCAAGACCGTCTATGTGTTCCAAATGTGACTGAGATTCGTGATATCATACTCAGAGAAGCACATGAAACTCCATATTCTATACATCTAGGAAGTACTAAGATGTATATGGATTTAAAAGAATTATTCTGGTGGAATAACATGAAAAGATACATTGCTAAATATGTATCTGAATGCCATACTTGTCAAAGGGTGACGGCTGAACATCAAAGTATAGCAGGACCATTACAACCCTTGGAAATTCCTGAATGGAAGTGGGAGGAAATAGGTATGGACTTCATCACAGGATTGCCCATGACACCAAAAAGGAAGGATATGATATGGGTAATTGTGGACAGACTCACTAAGGCTGTGTTTGGTTGAGCTGTAGATTCCTGAAAATCTGCTGTGGAAAATCTGCTATGGAAAAGCAGTTGTGAGCTGATAACTGTGGGAAAGCTGGAAGTTGTTTGGTTGTGGTAGGATTCTGTAGAAAATGTTTGTAAGGCCCCGAGAGATAATTTATGTACTAAAACAATAATTTGTATATGGGTTGACATACCAATAACCATTTGGAAAAGACTTTTTCATTTCATATATTTTATACATATATAGCTTACAAAGTGGTTCACGAGAGTACTGCAAAAGACCCACGGATTATACAAAAGACATGGTTCACTCCATGATGTTCGCCATCGACATAACTATCCTAGGTTAGACCAACGAAATATACAAAAGACATATAGTTCACTCCATGATGTCCGCCATCGACGTACGTATCCTAGGTCGCTCTCGCAAGAAACAAAGCATTCGCTATCCTATCGCGAATGGTATTCATGGTGAGCTCATTCTCCTCCTCTAGAACATCTTCCTCTTGTGGTTGTGTCGTTGTTTGTGCCGCTTCAGGCATGTATTCTTCGTCTTTATCACATTTATCAAATTCTTCATCCCTCAATTTGCTATCACGAATGAAATTATGCAGTGTCATGCAAGCAATGATGATATGCTTTTGTCTACGAGGTGAGAAACTTGGCATAGCCTTCAATATACGCCACTTTTGCTTCAAGACCCCAAATGCACGCTCAATAACATTCCGAAGGGACGAATGCAAAAAATTGAATATCTCATACTTCCCTTGAGGTGCACGTTGGGTAGATGGTATGTCGATCCCTTGAAAGGAGCAAGATATCCAATTCGGTTAGGATAACCGGAATCCACAAGGTAGAATTTGTCTAAAAAGAATAACACAAGTTTGCACAACAAATAATATAAATACTATGCCACCAAAAATAACAGAAAGGGTATGCATATTTCAAACCTTTAGGAGGTACTGGAAACTGATCTGCAAATTTGGTTAAGGCGTGATTGAGGACTCGGGTGTCATGAGCAGAGCCCGGCCAACCAGCAACAACAAAAGTAAACCTCATGTCGAAGTCACATATAGCAAGAACATTTTGAGATGTATAACCATGGCGACATGTGTGGTTAACCACCTCATCAGCAGGCACCGAAACTGGGACACGTGACCCATCTATGGCACCAATAGCACCTTTAAAATGGGGCCAGAAACGAGCATCTTTAACCTTTGCATGCTCGGTACTAAAAGTAGGATCTCTCGGTTTGATATTATCTTTTGCTAATTTCCGCAAACACAACAACACTTCCTTAAACTTCATATGAACTGTCCACAATGACCTAACAAAACGATTTTCAGCTTGCGCAAATGCTTGAGGGCCTCCAACAATCCATAAAAACATGGCAAGCGACTCAACTGAAGAAACATTACTTGTTGACCTCAAACCGTAGTTAGAGACAAGCATATCATGTAGTGCCATGAAAACCTTTGGAGTCATCCTAAACATCTTATAAAAGTATCTAGGACGATCCAAACACTCTGTGACCCACTGAATTCCTGTTTGTTGAGCATCTCTATAAGAACCTTTATCATAATACCTCTCGGTGTAGAGATTACCTAAGTGACCAAGGGTGGCAGCCTGTTTGGACAACTCTGCTAGTAGTAGTAATCCATCCTGCGCCTTTTTGGCCACATCTTCCATGTGTGTATCCATCTACACAAAACAGCCACGAGATAAAAAAAGGCAGCATCTTATTAGTGAACATGACAGTAATATAAGATCAACAAAAACAAGAAAAAATGGCAGCAACTTATTTGTAAACATGACAGTAAGATAAGATCAACAAAGACAAGAAAAAATGGCAGCAACTTATTTGTAAACATGCCACTAAGGTAAGATCAACAAAGACAAGAAAAAATGGCAGCAACTTTATTAGTGAACATGACAGTAATATAAGATCAACAAAGACAAGAATATATGGCAGCACTTTACGACAGGAACATGACAGTAATATGAGGTCAAATAGAGTCGAGTACATATTATTCCATACATAAGAAAAGGTTGTTCCAAACATAAGCAAATATAGGTCCAAATATTTCAAACATAACCAGACAAATAAAGCTACTTGACAACATGAACGTTCTACATAAGCTTCCTCATCTCTTTCTCATGTTCCTTCTTTAGCAAATGAAGCCTTCCTTTATCTGTTTCAAGCAAGCTGAAAACTTCCCGAAATTCAGGCTTCATGATAAGAAATGTGGCTGTATGCATGATATCAGTTCCTTCCTCTACCCCATAATCTTTTACCATCTTCAAGGCCTCGGCCATGCTTGGAACATGGCTGTTTTGAGGAGGAGCTGATGAAGCTTCAACACTTGATGCTATCTTTTCTGCCGCGCACTCTATCTTGCCACAAGTACCCTTGAACACCCGTAAAAATGGGCTTTTCTCTTCCTTCTCTTCAATAATATTGTTGGCTGCCTTGCGCTTCTTGTCATTTTTCTTCTTCAAAGCAGCGAACTTCACTTCTCCAATGTCATCAACTTTCTCATCTACGACCGCTACATCATCATCAGAGCTATCAGACAAGACTCCAGGGATGGAAGCAGTTGACCCGTTGACATGGGCACTATCAAACATGATCTCCAGGGCCTCCAAGTTATCTGGTCCATGATTTTTAAACTGCACATGCTTGCATTTCCTTCCGTTGGCTGGATCGTGGCACCTCTGAAATGCAATGTTCAATATTAGATATTTCCAACAAGTCAACAAGACAAAATAAATGAATAATATATATCATATAGTGCTTACAGCAAGATGTTCTTTCCACCATGCATCATCGCAGTCAACGGTTTTCCTTGCATCATCCCATCCAAGTCCAGTAGCATCATGTTTCAACTCCATAAAACATGTATAACTTCTTTTCAGATTGTCCCACTTATTGTTTAGTTGCAAATGCTCCCACTTTTTCCCAGTTTTTACTGCAAACTTTTCTTCAAGGTTCTTCCAGCCCACTTTATTCAAATGACCTAAAGGCCTATGCCCAGCAAGAACCTCATCTCTAGAAATTTCACATAAATGCTTCACACTTTGTTTATCCCATACTGCCTTCTCACCCATACTTCAATCGCACAAAAGATATTTCAGCTGATAGAACATTTGTTCTCACAAAAGATATGCTTGAAGATGTAAAAATAATTAACAAGCAACAATTTTATTTCAGCTAAACTTCCCGAAATAATTAACAAGCAGCTATTGTTTTCTCTATATATCCTACACAAGCAGCTATCGTTTTCACAGACAACATGAACACCAACAAACAAAATTAACAGGGACAGGAGGGAGATGGAAGGAGGGACAGGAGGGAGATGGAAGGAGGGACAGGAGGGAATAGAGGGGGAGGTGGCGCATACCTGCAGGCCTTCCAACCGGCCGCTGGTTGCCGTTCTACCGGCGGCACGCGACGGACAGACACGTACGAAGGAGGCGACAGGATTGGTGATGGGGACGCCCCGATCTACGACGTCTGCGGCAATTGACGAGGGGAAAGTAGCAGACGGCTGCGGGGGGGCGATTCCTGGTCGCGGCGCTGCCGGAGACCGCCGGCAAGGCCGCCGGAGTAAGGCGGCGGCGGAGGAACCCTAACGTGACCACCACCTCCTGGTTGGGGAAAACCTGTTCGGGAGTGGAGGAAGAGATGGTTCGGGGGAGAAAAGGAAAAAAGAACTGGCTATTTTCACTTCCTAGTGGCATTGCGGGTAATTATGCTTTTTTTCTGGGACGCAACGTTGAGAAATCAGGGGGTGCAGCTGATTCCAGTTTACACAGCGAGAATCACCTGCGTTGTGAAATCTGTCTAGCCCCATGCACCCCTTTGATTCAGATTTTGGCGTTTTGGCAGTGAATCTGGGTAAGAAAGCTAAACCAAACACAGCCTAAGAGTGCACATTTTATTCCGGTAAATCAAAAAGATAATGCCGAGAAGTTAGTTGAAGTATATGTCAAAGAGGTAGTAAGTAAGGATGGAGTACCCAAAAAGATCGTAACTAATAGGGGATCGGTGTTTACTTCAGCATTTTGGAAGCAATTGTATGAGGCACTTGGTTCAAAGTTAGATTTTAGCACAGCATATCATCCTGAGACAGGAGGTCAAACTGAAAGAACAAATCAAATACTAGAAGACATGTTAAGGGCTTGTGCACTAGATTTTGGGGAACATGGGAAGATCATCTACCATTGGCAGAATTTTCTTACAATAATAGCTATCAGAGTAGTCTGAAGGCAGCTCCAGACCAAGTTTTCTATGGAAGGAAGTGTAGATCACCAATATGTTGGTATGAGCCTGGAAGCATCAAAGAATTTGCACCAGATTATCTCAAGGAAAGGCAAGATATCATTGATAAGATCAGGGATAGACTAAAAATAGCTCAGAGTAGGCAGAAAAGTTATGCAGATCAAATTCGAAGATCATGGCATCCAGAAGTGGAAGATATGGTCTATTTGAAAGTAAGTCCAATGAAAGGGGTGAAAAGATTCGGAGTTAAAGGAAAATTGAGTCCAAGATACATCGGACCATTCAACATACTGAGTCAAAACAAAAGTATAGCTTATGCTTTAGAGTTACCATCAAGATTGGCTCAAGTGCATAATGTTTTCCATGTGTCACAACTTCGAAATGTTTGAAAGTTCCAGATGATGCAATCACACACCAAGAGATAGAATTACAAGCCGACCTGACCTATATTGAAAAGCCCTGTAAGATTCTGGAAGAAAACTGGAAAAGATTAAGGAATAGAGCAATCAAATATTGCAAGCTACAGTGGGAACATCACCCTGAAAGGGAAGCCACGTGGGAGAAAGAAGAGGATTTAAGGAACGCCTATCCAGAACTATTCAGGTACATCTCCACAAACTTCGGGACAAAGTTTAATTTAAGGGGGGGGGAGTCTATAACATCCCAGCATTTAGGAACTACCAAAGGGTAGATTTAGGAATTTGGAATGTTGCATGCATTCTTCTGTGAAAATGTGGGTAAATTTTTTGCCAAATAAAGACCTAAAGTGATCAAGGTTTCTTTCATACTTTAAGATTAGGTTTAGTCTTAAAGGATGATTGTTATAGACTTTGATATGATATTTGAAGAATTAAGTGTTTGAAAAGTGAAATTTAATTTTAAACTTGAGAGAGTTTGAATTATAATTCAAATGAATTAGGAATAAGTTTTGAATCTTAATTTAATTAAGAGTGAAATATTACAATTTAATTCTATCCAAAGAAAAACAATAAAGAATATGGAAACTTATTTCATATTATCAATATATAAACAAGTTACAAAATTGTAACTTATTGAAATCATCCACACACTTCACAAAAGTAAATAAATATAGAATAAGAATATTCTTTATTAATAATAATGTAATCTTTATTACAGAAGAATAAAATGAAGATTACAACATAATAAAATGAAAATTACAAAAGAATAAGAAGATTACATTGAATTATTCTATAACTATTCTATAAAAGAAAAACTAAACTACAATCTTCATCTTCAAATCTGTACCTGCAAGATAAACATTAATAAAACAATAATAAGGTTAGAGTTAGTATTATTTTTATCTCAGACATGTCAGTGAAGTGCACTAGACAAATTCATCATTGAGAAATTTATCACAAGGGGCAAGTTTCACCAATATGAAAGAATCTATCTTTCATAAATTTTAAGCCAGAAGTCAAATGACAGGAAGGAGGAGAAAATTCACCAGCCAGGTAAAAGTAATCTGATCAAAGTAACTTCCAAGACCAAAGCATATCCACAAGTGCACAACAAGCACATAGGCAGGACACACATCAACATGCATGTGATGTGCTGTCGGCCTCACAGCACAGCCCCAAACTCACAAAACCATTAGCACAGCCGTGGAGAGGCACTAGTGCATCTCTCCACTGCTTGCACACAAGAACAGCCAGTTTAGACAGCAGCTTACCAAGCACAACAGCCAAACCAAACCACCAAAGATCAACCAAACATCACCAGGATGGTGACATAAGGAGGGGGAAGTATCAGGTAGACAGCAAGGCCAAGTGCATGAGCTAGGAGGAGCATGCTAGCTCAAGGTCAAGCATAGAAGCTCAGCAAAACAAGATTATCATCACCACTTTACTCCACAAACATCAGATTCTGTGGTGAGTATCATAAAACCTTCACATGATCTAATCATATCATCTAGGCAGAAGCATGTGTTGTTTTATGAAACAAACTCTCAGAAAACACCCAAGTGGGGTGAATCCATCATAGAGATTTTAAACTCTAAAAGCAAACATCAAAGTACAAGGATCCAACCAGAGCTCAGAGCAACATCATTGCTCTGATTGTTAGGCTCTATATTCCAATCCAAGCATAAATATAGCTATGATCTATTTCTAGGCACACCCCTAAAGTAAGGGTAGCACCTTAGAAACAAATCTTTTGGATCCATAGAATGATCAAGCCTACTATCATTTTTCTCCAAGTTTTGATTCAAAAATAATAGCTGGTACCACTACTAGGACTATCTATATGAATCAACTAGATAAGGTCTGAATCCCTAAGCCTCAGACCAACATCATTGGTCTTAGGGATTTCAGAAAAGAACATCTATGTTTATCTCTCAAAGTCAAGCTTGTCTTAAGCTTGAACCAACCCAATCAATGAATAATAATCAACCTTGTGTGCCATACCAAGATGGTGTCACAAGAACAATTCTATATAACCAGGATAAACATCCAATCATCACAGATTCAACAGATCAATCTACTAATCATTTTCCTGCTAATACAGGAATCATAACTAGGATATTCCTATATTCATCTTCACTGTTTGAGATCACAAACTACATATTAATTTCTAAGTCAACAACACTAAGACAGTGGTTTCATCATATCATAACCATGCTCCTAAACCATGAAATGATAGTGGAAGGTTACCAAGTCACTAACTTTACCAAGCATGGATTCCAAAGCAATTATACCATCTGAATCATATGCAATCCAAGCATAAAAGCATCTAATAAGCCACCAGAACCATCATAGTTCATCTCAAGCAACAAACCTCAGGCCAATAATCATTTAGCATGTTTACAGACCATCCAGACATAATCCAGTATATGATCAACCTCAGGATAAGAACCCTAAATGGATAAATCATCCTAATCAAAACCAAACAGTAACCAGAGAGGTCACTGCCAACATCCAGCATGGGATGAGCGAACACAGAGAGCACAAGGGGAGAGGAATAACACTCACCAAAGGTCCTCGCTGGAGACTAGAACAGGAAGCAGAGGGGCCGACGTCCATGGCGGCACGGGGAGCACCCTAGAGGGGGCGCTGCAACCCATACGGCGCCACGGCAGCGACACTGACCATTCCTAGAGGCGAGGAGCATCACCACGACACGTGACGGCGACAGTAGCACCTGGATCCACGCCAATCCCCAAACTCTAGGGTTCGGGACGACATCGATCCATCGCAAGAGAGCCCCAGGCTCGAATCCAATTGGATAGAAAGAACAAGCGTCATCGACAACCCCCTGTTGCACCACGGCAGTGACCAGAACAGCCTACGGCGACGGCAATCGCTGGCGGCGGCATCGCCGGCCACGGGGTCGGGGTCAGAGGAGGAGAGGATGAGCTCGAGGGAGAGAGAGAGGCAGCGAGGAATGGGCTGAGTTGGGCCAAAACCCTTCGAGGAGATTAGTTTGTCTAGGACTAATGGGCCACTAGGGCCCAATAAGAGTAAGCCAGCCTAGAAATCCTTTCAGGCATGTTTGAATAAAAAGGAAAAGACCAAAATACCCCTGGATTTGATTAAATTCTAGAAAATAAAATAAAAGTCCAAAAATTATAAATAAAATATTTTTGGATTCACAATAATCCACACTATCCAAATAAAATAAGATATAAAATTTTAGACATTTAAATTTTTATAAGAATTTTGTAATTTATATATTCCTTATGAAATTTTACAAAATTATTGAAAGATGATAAAAATAAATAAAAATCACTTTCATTATCTATTAATATTTTATTATTTTTAAGAAATACTAAATAAATATTTATAACAATTTTTAAGGTATAATTGATAATTCCTAAAAGAATATTAAATCAATAAAAGTCAAATAAAAGGGAAATAAAATAAAATAATTCAAAATATATTATAAATATTAAAAAATAATATTTATAAATGCTTTCTTATTATTAAAAAGAACCTTATATAATAATAGGGTAAATGCATATCAAATTAAATAATGCATTACATTACTTGCATAATCATTTTGCTTCTTTAAATATTGTCCTTACCGGGCAATAATGATGTTTTTGTAGACATAGAAGCTCAAGGTCTAGTGCAAGCATCAGACTTCACTCCTTGCCATCACAAGGCAAGTTCATCACTTGCTCATGTCCTTTGAAGAGTCTTTATCAAAGTATTTGCAAATTGTGTGTTATCATATATATTATAAAAGAAAGAAAATATTATTTTCACACATAAAGAAATCATAATTATCGTCCTAAGTGGTGATATAATGGAGCAATAGAACTTAGGGTTCTATTTGCAACAATGATGATCAAGTAGGGACTTAATAACCCTGACATCAGTGATTCTAGCGCCGTATATTACGCGTTAGCCATGAGATTTGGAATGGGACAGAGAAGTCAGCTGTATCTTCTTCCTCTCGCATGAAGCCGGATGTGCAGGTCATGGTTGTTATCCTCGTAGCGTGCATATTAATTGGTAATTCGTAGAGGATATGCAGCATATGGGTGGGAACCCTCATCGTCCCACGATAGTTCTGGCATCTAACGGTTTTTATAAACCATTGCCGTAATTCATTATGTGGGCATGGTGTACACCAAGGAGGCATGCGAGGTCGCGAAGGGGGCAGTGATTGGCTTGGACCAACTACTGGGCCCCACATCATGGAATTGTGGACGGGAAAGTATGCCCGGTTGTGCAACAAGGAGTTGATCTCTCATGGGTAAAGTAACGCACCTCTGCAGAGTTCCGGGAAGGAGCTACGAACGTGGCAGGAAAGGAACTCCATGAAAGTTCTGGTCAATCTGTGAAGGCTGATGGTCATAGATTTTCATAATTAAATCAATCTTTGTAGAAAGATTTACAAAAATTGCATAGTGCCAAGGATTTATAATCCGAGGTGGTAGTTAGAGCATCAAACTTCCCACCTTGCATATAATGAACTTGTTGGGTAACGTTGTTACTCATTCTTTCCTTTGATCCCTTGCTTAGACTCTGAGGATCCCGAAGACGTGCCAATGTATGCAGCCGAATGCCAAGAAGATATGTTCTATGAGGAACCTGATCTGTCCGGAGGTGTTGAAGGAGTGGATTATGAAATCCGCTACGGTGTCGATGATAACGAATCCAACTAAGTATCCTAATTAGTAGTAACCATCGGAGCCGAGCAACATGAACTCTATAGAATAAGCTGTTGAGCTCAACTCCTAGTCGGAGTTGTTACTTCTAAATTCTGCTGAAACACTTTATATTTTGGTTTGTAAGTTGAACCTTTTGAAGTCTTGAACTTCTGGTGTTGTAATAATAATAATGTGTGAATGTTTATAATATGGACCCACAATGTTTCTGTTGTACCACTCTGAGGGATGTGATATTTACAGAACGGTGTTCTGTGAGTGTCATGTCAACGACTATAGTGTACTACACATACAATGATATGCTGGATCTCCGCACTTTTCTAGGCCGAGTTAGAATTATCTCCTCCTCGAGGAACACCGTAACAATACATCCTCCATTCCTTTTAAATAGAGACGATACGGATCGCCCATGAACGGTGCACAATTAGAATCTAACATTCACTAGTTTGAGTGAGTGCAGCTGTACTGTACACGTGTGAGCAATGTTATTCTTGATTGAGACCGGTCCTGACTCGAATGAAGTGCTCTTGGGTAGACCTTGCAATGCACCGTAGGAAAAAGGCATCCATTACATACAGTATATGGTCTGAACCGAATAACACAAGTTTTCGTGTGGCATCTTCTTTTGAGTCCTGAACTGCAAAAAAAAATCAGTGATATACCAACCAAAGATGTCTGAATCATTCGAAATTGCTTATGCTCCTCTTGTTATCGGCCCGTTGGGCCGATTGGACGCTGAATGTCTACTTGGAGCACAAATATGTAGACGCGACATGGATCCAATGGCCCAAAGCTGGCCTTTCTGTTCAGAAGAAAATCGAAAAAAAAGGCTTGTAACAGGGACCTGTAGACTGTGCTAGATCACACAAGTGCTGGCAAGTTCCATCATTTATACATTCAGAAAGGAAACATCATTTAAAATCGCTGGCACACATCTCAAGAGAAAAAAATAAATCCTGCACTCCAATCATTAAACCTGCTACCGCTAAAAGTAGCTACTGACCGTATGAGCATCCTCAGAATTCAGAAAAGAAGTTGTGACGTATATATGGCTTGCGCTTTGCTGCTGATATTTTCCGATGATCTAGTAAAATGGAGTATATATTTTCCGATGATCTAGTAAATCCAGACAAATAAAGAGACCCAGAACTGACAAACGAGATCAAGACAAAGATAATCAATTAAGCAAGCACAGAATTACAGTTTTTAGTGATCACACTTCAGTGATGTAGAGTGTCAAAATCACTTATTACAGTACTCATCAGCTAGCCACAATACATATCCTCCTCTAAGTTAAACCCGGAGGCAGCAGCTGTCAGATACTACTAATTAAAGCACGGTAGTACAAATAATCCGGCCACATAGCAGACAAGGATTAATTTAATTATGGTAAATAGGTAGCCACGGCCGCATGCGTGAGGACAAACGAATTATTACCACGCATGTTTTTAACCGCGGACTGATGGGGCGAATATTAATCGATCGATAAATTAATCACCGTGTGCGACGATGCGTGTGGGCGTCGATGATGCCTACGCCTCCATCTCCTCCATGGCCATCTCCGTCATCTTCTGGTGCGCCCTCGCCTCCATCTCGCAGGTGCAGCCGAGGCACGGCCGGCTCACCGCCACCGCGCACTGGGCGTTCAGGCCGCCGTTGTTCACCGGCGTGTCGGCATCAGCGGCGAGGGCGGGTGCCGCCGGCTCCTTGCGCGCGATGATGACGGAGTTGATCACCTCGTCCTGAGGGTGGTGCACGGTGAGCACCTCGAACCCGCCTCGCCGGATCTCCTCGGGGTCCACCACCGGGTACAGGAACCCGCGCGCGCCGTGCGCGCTCCGCACCACGAGAGTAGCGCCGGGCGCCATGTGCCTCCCGAGGTGCGCCACCAGCGCCGCCTTCTCCTCGGCGGCCATGCCCACCAGCGCCGCGAGGAACACCACGTCGTATCCTGCCAGCTCCTCCGTCACGTCGGCCACGTCCGCGGTGACGAACGCCATGCGCGCCCCGGCGTCCGCGTCCGCGCGCACCAGCCTCCTGGCGCGCTCGTTGGCGCTCCCGGAGATGTCGTAGTTGTCGAAGGACGCGTCGGGGAGGTGCCTTGCCGCAAGCACGAGGGAGCTGAGAGGGAGCGGGCCGGATCCGAGGAAGGCGACGCGGGACGGCGGCGGGCCGGGGATGTGCTTGGCGAGGAGGCCGTGCTCGAGCTGGCTCAGCTTGATGTAGTTGTTGAAGTAGGGAAAGACGGTGAGGTGGTCGAGCGGGTTGTCGTGGGTGGCGAGGAGGTCGGAGTAGTGCGCCTCCAGGTGGCCCTCGGCGTCGGCGCACAGGCGGATCAGCCGTGCGCGCATGTCCTGCGCCTCCGGGCCCAGCAGGTCCACGTCCACGGTGCTGGGCGGGATGCACGACACCACCAGCTCCGTGAAGAGCGCGTTCACCTCCGGCGAGGGGCTCAGCGACGGCAGCTCGCCGATGGCCGCGGCCAGGCCGGTGATCTTCTTCACCAGGACCTCCTCCTCCATCACCTTGCAGCCCTCCATGCCCATGATCGATCTGCTACTCGATCCCCTGCTCTCTGCTGCTAGCTGGCTTGCTTTCCCGATCGAGCTCGAGATGCACTAGCTACTGGCTACCTGAGAGGGCTGAGAGTGAATGATGGAGGTGAGGCGCACGAGCTGCTCTGGAAGTAAGCGATGTGTGTTTATATAGAATTTGAGAGTGTAGCGGGTCCCACATGTCAGTGGCTAGGGGCGCGTGCTGCTAGCGACGGTGGGGCCAACGCCTGGTTCGTGCAGAACCGTTGGTTTTTGCCGTAACCGTTGTGTATTTATGAATGGCGTCGTTTTCTATCGGGTCTAACCGACCACACAAGTGTCAAGGATGCGACCTAGCTTAATTGGTACGAGTATCCAACGTTAAAGAAAAAGGTATGAAAGAGCATCCAAATACTACTGTATCAGCTTCATCTTATGCATAGTACTCTCCACAAAAGGTCAATCCACTATCACAAGCCTTGCAAAAATCAAGTTTGTAAGCACAAAAAATAGAGACATTCAAACGCCATTTTCTGTAATCATCATGCGTTCCGGAACAAAAGCACATTTGTTCAGATATAATGTCATCCATGACAGGTCTAAGCCTATTAACCAAGCAATTCGATACAATCTTGTACAAGACATTGCATAACTCAATGGGCATGTAATCCTTCAAGCTTATTGGATTATCTACCTTAGGAATTAAGACAATAGAGGTGTCATTAGCCTCAACAGGCACATGACCCGTAAGAAAGAATTCCTTTACCGCTGCAATAATATCCTCTCTTACAAGCTCCCACTTCTGCTGATAAAAACGAGTAGGAAAACCATCCAGGCATGAGACTTTAAGAGGACCAATATGAAAGAGAGCATCGAATATTTCCTCATTAGTGAACTCCTTACACAGCGACTCATTCATCTCCTAAGTAATCTTCTTATGGATAACTACGTCATCTTCTAGTACGAATGAAAGCAAAGACATGCACCATAATTTATGCATCTTTGAGCAAAAATAGGAGTGAGATGCGACAAAATGAACACGCTTATGAGATGTTACTATCTCTGAATTTAGATCTAAGGGTCATTGAGAAACAAGCTTATGAGTTTTGGTAGGGAGAAGCTCCTATGAATTTGGGCTTATGAGATGTTACTATCTCTGAATTTGTACTATGAACACGCCCAGTGGTGGGGAGAAGCAAGTCAGAAGTTTTCACTCCTTTTCGCCTCCTCCGGTTTGGAACCTAGAAGTTGGCGAAGAACCCAAAAAAAAGTAGCCCTAAGTTGGTTGAGGGTTTTTCCGTCATCTAAATGGATGATGCTAGTTGATTGATATGACCCTTAGGGCGGTGAAAGTCGAGGACACGCGTCAAACATGCACACAAATATTGACACATACCCAAACAGTTGGTTAGTGTCAACGGATGTAGATGTTACCTGGTATTTATATGTCTCTCGTTCTTGCACTTTATGTTTCTCTGTTCTCTAGTCTTTTCCATCCCGACGACTATGTGCATGTCCATCCGTGAGAGCAAGCCTTCGAAACACCGTTTGCTGAGATCCTGCACCGCGAGACGGACTATGAGGTTTTTGGGGAGCGTCTCCACACGACTCCTCGCCTCTGTCTATGTTCTTCTTCCTCTACGGATCTGACAACTGAGGACCTCAACGACACCATGGGCCACATCAATAATGACTATGGTGTTGTTGCGGTGATGACCTTCCTGATCAACATGTATGTGATATTCCTTACTTTGTTTACACTAATTTGTTATAAAGAAAAAAAAACTTCCAAGGTGCCAACTGGCAAGTGGAATTGTACTAGGCAAGATGCCCAAGCTAAGCATGCAGTACAAGTCGACAAAAGCACCGGGGAGCCGCTATCGAGCTTTGTTCGATACTGTAATCGTGTCTGGTACCGTGGTGTCGTGCAACACAAAGGCTCTTGCGTTTCAAGGATGGATTGTTAAATCCATTTTACTCCAAGGGCCCCAACGGAAAACCAGTGTACTTCTCAACTCCAGCCTATAGTACTACAAGGCTACAACACAATCATTAAAGTTTTTTCTATTGGAACACAAGACATGAAAATGTGTAAATAAATAATTCCTGTCTATTACTAGTATACTTTCCGTGGTTTTCTCTGACGTGGCGTATGATGTGTGGCAGATACATATGCTAACACGACGGTTTGTATCGCCGTCGTCTATGGATTTTTACGGCGCCGGCCGGCGGTCAATCCGGTGGTGCTTGACGACCGTAAAGACTAGCTAACAAGAAGGCGTACGCACGACAAACTACAGGCCGGCGACGTACTCCTACAAGATGAAAATCCTAGTACTGTACAAGCTTTGGCGTGCAAGGCAATGACTGCCAGCTGACTACCGGATCGGTACGACTCTGTGAATGTTCTCCCTCGAAGAGTACGATTCTAGCTGACTGCGCGTATGTGGCGCACGGTCGACCGACGTGTCGCACCTGTGCGTGGTGGGCACGCGCCTCCGCCCCGCGGGCACGCGCACTACACGCAACGCCCACCTTCGGTGCGACAGCGACCACACGGGTGTACGTGTGAGACCGCTGCGTGTGGCTAACCGACACAAACAAAAGGAAAACACCTCTCAATCATATGAACATTTGTTGCAAATAAGAAACCCTCTTTTAATCCAACACACAATCATATAATTAATATGAGATGAACTTTTGAACAAGTTTGACCCTTTTTAACAAGAAGGACCTATATATGAACATTTGTTAATAAAATCGCAAATCTTGAATCCCACAATCGCAGACCACGACATCAAACATAAATTATTTATGAAACATGATATCAAAATTGTGGAACTCATGGAATCAGTGATTCTACTGACCTGACTCATACTACTAATTATGATGTGTTCTATGGATTTGTCTTTATCCCTAACTTTCAGTGTGCATTGAACTATGCAAGATAAGGGCAATAGGATTAGACTACATCATGCAACTTTTGCGTCGATACCTAGCTAAACATATTCAATTATATCCCATGCACTATAAAATAGAACCATACGCACATGTTGAACAACTATGTATGAAAAGGGCCTACGGGAGCGAAAAATCAATATGGAGGACGGGCTCCATGGTGGACTTTAAAAAAAAACAAAAAACATTAAATATTTTTGAAAAATATATATTCATGTAGCCCACAATATAAAATACATGTATGCAAAATATAAAAGTAAAATACATTGTATTTTGTGCATAGTAAAAAAGACAAATATGACAAATTCTGGAGAAAAGAAGGCCCATTCAAAAATTGCACCGTTCGCACTCAGATCCGAATTATCCTCTTTTTTACTGAGGCAAGAAACAAAGTATTTTCTCACAATCTTTTTTCAAACGCGTATTATAAATCATTATCTATCACCCTATATTTTTTGGAATTTTTGAATATTTAAATTTTGAATTTTTCAAAAAAAAAATCATTTAAAGTCCTACCTGGAGCCCATCCTCAAAATCGACGCACTCCTATGGGAGCATGATCTTTGCTTACTACAACATATATCAAATATGAATTTTTGTATCTCACCCAACTATATGAGAGTATGCAATTAATAAAAATGTAACTAGTTCAACCTTATTCCTTACTAAAGAGTATATTGTGGAGAACTAGGTTTGGCCACTATTTCACTGAAGCTCTCTTTTTTCGAGAATAAAATGGCCAACATATGGCAGAATTAAACCATCAAGACTGCAAACAAAAGTAATTGAACATTTATATGACGGAATATGAATAATAATTCATAACCGGTGGTAATATAGTGCCTCATTTTGCACTACTTCACATAGCTTTCACATCATTTACCTATGTATACTTCTAGGTGTGGCTGCCTATATAGTACAATTACATGTAATATTGGACAACTACGTGTGAAAGGGTTGACGCATAAAATTGTGCCTATGCACTTTTTGTGGTGAAAAAATGCTCCAATATATGAATTTTGGATTTGCACAACCATTCAAATCGTGTGCATAGTACACCATGACCCGTTTAAAGTAAACACTAAATGCCTGGTGGATGGCACAAGAATAGTTCTACACATTGTCAGTGACAGCAAGAATTTTTATACCCAATGATAACATAACAATGACTAAAAACTGATAATACAATGCATCGGATTCGACCATCCCACATAACTTTTGTGCCGATACCTAGCTTTATATGTCATGTTCTATGTTGTCCACTATATAATACAACTAGATGCGCATGTTGGACAACTATGTGTGAAAGGGCATTGTGGGCGTCATCTGGTACAATCTTTACTTGCGACAAAATACAGATAGTATGAATTCATGGATCGCACGCAACTATCTAAAAGTACCGGTAATATAGTATACCCAACCCGATTTTTGACTTAAAAGTACGCACTCACTAACATGTGGGTCATACCGAAAATAGTTCCAAATGTCAGTGTCTCTGTGACTATTATGGAACAGAGGAGGTACAATCCATAGACGGACCTTAATATTGTATAGTTGTCCAAAATTCCATGGGAAACTTTATGTGCACAACCATGTTTGTATGCTTGCATGATGCGAGGTTCCCTAGATTGCTCCCTGCATACTTTCTTATGATAAAGATGTTGCCATATAAGATTTTTTTGAATCCCATGCAACCATTTAGAAGTACCAGTACAAGACAACCCATAAATAAACACTAATTGGCAGTTGGGTAGAACTAGGTAACTCAATATTATTGTCAGCGAATGCTACAATTCACATAACATATGATATATGATATAGTGAAAATTAAAAAAATGATAATGTATATCACATAGGATTCGACCGCCCCATGCAACTTTTTGCGTTCATACCTAGCTAAACATATCCTGTTCTATGCTATGCACTATAAAATAGAACCATATGCACATGTTGAACAACTATGTATGAAAGGGACCATGGGAGCATCATCTTTGCTTACTCCCTCTATCCCGATTTAAAGGACACATATAGCAAATTTCTTGGTCCTAGGTTTTCTCTGATTGGGGCTAATTTGGGTCTTACTAATTCTCTGATTGGCTATTCCACTGAAATTAAATGCTTATGTGTCTAGGAGGTGGGGGGATTTGGGGATTGCATGATTTCCAATACGTGTCCTTTAAACCGGGACCGAGGGGGTACTACAAAATATAGTCAAATATGAATATGTGTATCTCACTCAACTATATGAGAGTATGTAGTGTTAATAAAAATTTATCTAGTTCAACCTTATTCCTTACTAAAAATTATATTGTTGAGAACTAGGTTTGCCCACTATTTCACTGAAGCTCCCTTTTTCCAAAAATAAGATGGCCAACATATGGCAGAATTTAAACCATCACGATTGCAAACAAAAGTAATTGAACATTTATATGACAGAATATGAATAATTTCAAAGCTAATGGTAATATAGTGCCTCATTTTGCACTGCTTAACATAGCTTCCACATCATTTACCTATGTATACTTATACATGTGGCTGCCTATATAGTACAATCGCATGTAATGTTGGACAACTACGTGTAAAAGGGTTGACGCATAATTGCCTGCGCACTTTTTATTGTGAAAAAATGCTGCAATATATGAATTTTGGATTTCACGCGACCATTCAACCATGTGGACAGTACAACTTGACCCGTTTAAAGTAAACACTAGATGGTAGGTGGATGGCACAAGAATAGTTCTAGACATTGTCAGTGACAGCTACAATTTTTATACCCAATGACAACATAACGATGACTAAAAAATGATAATACAATTCATCGGATTCGACCACCTCACATAACTTTTGTGTCGATACCTATCATGTTCTATGTTCTCCACTATATAATACAACTAGATGCGCATGTTGGACAACTATGTATGAAAGGGCAGGGGAGGGGGCATCATCGGGTACAATCTTTATTACTTACGACAAAAATACAGCCAGTATGAATTCATGGATCTCACGCAACTATTTAAAACTTCCGGTAATATAGCGTACCCAACCCGGTTTCCGACTTAAAAGAAGCGCACTCACTAACATGTGGGTCATACCTAAAATGGTTCTGAATGTCAGTGCCACTGTGACTATTATGAAACAGAGGTAGTACAATCCATAGCCGGGCCCTAATATTGTATGGCCGCCCAAAATGCCATGGGGCGTCCAACTTTATGTGCGCAGACATGTTTGTATGCTTGCATGATGCGAGGTTCCCTAGCAGGCCTTTGTTACACCTTATGCGTTCACAGTGTCGTCATTCATCGAGAAGAGATCCAGCTAGCTAGGGTTGGTTGGTGCACCATTGCATGTTACATATAGACTTTTTGGGAAAAGAAAATGCTGTTCCGTACAGTAGGTTGCTAAATGCTACGGATTCGATCGGAGCACCCTAACTTTGGAGCCGTCTCAGCAGATGGTTCCTAGTACTAACTCTTTTTCGCAAATATAATTAAAAGTTTCTTTGTGTGGGATGCAGCGTAGAAAAAGAACACATAAAACATGACAGGGATAATTCGCGAAGCATATAATTGAAAAAAAAGCAAGAAATTTTGCGAGCTGAAAATGGGTGGGGAAAACTGTATAGAGAGATGAGGTGATAATTTTCTTATTACTATTTTAATACGAAATTAAGCATCTCCAAGGAACTAGGATTACTGTGGAATTTGATATGTAGAATAATTCCTACACTCCGAATGCATGAAAATTAATTACTGTAATGCACATTACTAGAAAGTCGGGCAGGTGCATTCCTCGACTGAAAAGGTTACACAGGATGACAATGTCGCCATAAGATTGACATCTGGGAATCTATTGGTGCCTACATGACCAGTAGTAAAGCGGTCCAAACCCCTAACAGTACAGCGCCCTACACTAGCTCCAAAAGATGCATCAGTGCGAGATCACTAATACTCCCTCCGTCCTAAAAAAAAATGTCTCAAGTTTGTCTAAACTTGGATGTATCTAGACACTATTATATAGATATATCTAAATTCAAACAAACTTGAGACATCCTTTTTAGGACGGAGGGAGTACATGCAACAATATCAGCTGTTTATATGTTACTGCAGTATATTGACAGAACTAGGCTGTTGCTGTAAAGCTGATCAGTTGAATATATGCTTTCACTGTACTTGTCGATTGAGATCACAAAGGCCAGCTGTGTGATTGCATGTTGCATGAACAGCTGAATAAGTGTATGGCGACACACTTGCCACTTGAAAGGACTGCAGTCGTCCGATGTGGTCTACATCTATAGTGAGAGCTTGGACTTTACCAAAGGTGGCACTCCTGCATACATAAATCGACATAATTCAGCAATAGTATTAGGTGTTAAATTATTTTCTTAATTTGTTCTAATATCAACAAAAATCAGCTGGCACTATGACGCAGAAAAAACATGGTTAACGTAAGTGGAAAGTTTTTTCCCTTTACTAAAGGCAGGAGTGGAATCAGTAAAAGACTTTCCATCTCTAAGAAAAAAATGAATAGAAATGATTGTTTAATTACTGTCCCTAATAAGTGTGGAATAGTATTTCCATAGCAAATCGTAACATGCAGAATTTATGTTCTTTTTACTCAGACTAGATTTTTTACAGGCAGAGAATAGATGGTTACCGTAGGGGGAAATGACTTTTTCTTTTATTACTAAAGGCACTTCTAGAAATGACTGTTCAGTGACGATAAAACCCTGCTGTAACTGTAAACTCCAAACCCACAAGGAATTATGCCACTTGCCCTCCACTGTCTGGGTTCAGAACCCTACCACATCAACCTGGTCTGGGTATCCAAATATCAGGAAATGCCAAAATACTAGGGACACCGATGAATGAATCAATGGTAAAAATAGATCGAGTGACAGCAACAAGTCCAAGTGTCTCGGTTTCAGGCTAATAATAATAATACAGTGCCAGTGAATGCAACTGGCAACTACCCTGGCTGTGAGTCATTGATCTAGCGAAACGATCTCATATCACAGTAGCCAAGCAATGCACCAGATGATTGGTCTGGAGCCAACAGGAGGCTACAGATCAAGGCGAAAACGCGACGACTCGGGTGGAACTTGCGTGCCCCTGGAGCTTTCTAAATACCAGCACCTACCGGTTGCTTTCTACATCGACCTTGCTTGCCGCTGTGTTTCCTATCTTCTCATCACCTCTCATTTTGCTTGCCACTGTAAGATAGTAACAGCCATCAGTTATGCAAGTGGTGCTCCTAGGCCTAGCTTGGCTTCTTGGCCTTTGGAGTCACTGGAAGGCAACAAAAAAAGACAGGTACTAAAGGTGCCCATGAGAACCATTTCGACTTGTTGACTTTGCACACAACGAAATTGCAAAAGGTGGGGCCAATCATTCTGATTTTTTTGGTCCAAGCCTCCAAGGCATCCTCGCAGCCGTCCGCTCCCATCCTGACTGAAAACACCCTGAATGGAGCTTTTCGACGAAAGGATCGAAACAGGGGGCAAATATTCTTCATTGATCGGAGCCGGTTGCGAGACGTTCGGCGATGAATGGCCTGGGCGCATTGACAGATATTTCTCAGATGAAGGTAGTGTCTTCTGGAGAACAACGTAAGGGCAACATGGAGGAGCCCTGGATGAGGCTATGGCAGCTACTATTCAGGTTCAGCTGCAATCAGATAGAAATCTCCACTCGCCAAGTTGCAAGGAGGATTGGGAAAGGAAACGTACCAGAATGGTATGGGTGTTGCTTGTATGGACAGAACAGATGGAGAGGCTTGTGGCCTGCACAAGTCTTCAAAGACTACGACATAGAGATGCTTCTGACGTCGTGGAGAATTCAGACCACCATTTAGCTTTCTCCTGCAAAAAACATGGCGTGGTAGTACAAAGTCTAAAAATGTGTGCTTGGATTTTGATTCTTTGACAACGACCCACATTAAAATGCTATCAAAAAATATTGCACCGTGAATATAGCGCGTGTAGTGCACGCGCACGCGTATATGTCGTGAGTGTGATGTGCGTGTGGCGTGCCTCCTCCATGTAACCTCTTAAACAAAATAAATAACCGGCACTGCAACAGCTATGCAAGTACGATCGATAATTTCCTCTCCATATGCCAGAATGGAGTGGTAGATGACATTCAAATTGCGGGTTTAAATAAGAGTTGAAATCACTGTAGAATATTCGAACTGCCAGCAAGCTAACATTGAATTATTCAGTGCTGACAATTGCTTTTGCCAGCATACATCTCCCTTCTTTTTTTAAAGTATACATCTCCCTTCTTTGATCTAGGTTCCTGGCTAGCCTTCTGAATTGGCATGGTAGAATTGTCAAAGTAGATAGAGTTTACTATCCAAAAAAAATTAAAGTTAATAATTTAATTCTTAAATTATAATTTTACATTAATTTTATTTTGTTAATGAATGGGCAGAGCTCCGGCACTATGGTTTTATTGACTAAAAACCCATGTCATATTGCTTGACAAGAAAGAATCATGATTGATAGAAATCCATCGAAAAATGAGACCCTAGTGTAGTTTTTTGTCATTTAACACAAATGGTGGCCTGATGATTGATGCTAGTTATGGTTAGATAAAAACATGATATCTTGTTCTACTTACTGTTGCTGTCCAAATGGTGACTAGGCTTGAGTTTACTCCCATGCTTGCAAGATGATCTTGGTTGATTGAACCTTAAGTGTATCACATTAACAAAGCCAGCAGAAGAAAAAGTTTATTTGCCAGGCATCATAGATACAAGCTCACATGGTACACCAGTCACCTTATCTGTCTGTAACTATTTACAGATGATGGAGACTACATAATTGACCTTCTCCATGCTTTGTTTTGTTATCCAATAGAATCATACACCCAGTGTCAAAGAAGTCTTTGTTTTTCTGTAGAGCATTTGTCAAGCAAGAAAATGTCACCAATGCTTCCAAGTTTATTTGAGCCCTACCAATAAAATACTATCGACTGGAATCAATTAGAGGCATCACTTTCACTTTAAGCTTTTACTGTTGAAGGAAGTCAAAAGAATAAAATAACTAAAAATTTAAATCACATGTTGCCAGATTTATTTTTCCTTGCTGTTTTTAAAGATTGTTTTCCTAGTAATTTTATGTGGTGCGAAGAGAGGACTCGTCAAGGACCAATGGGAGCAATTTAATCTGAATGGTATCTGTAACAGAAACAACAAGCTCCAGGCATCTATCCAAAGCAAATAAGATGCACCGATGGTAAAGTGAGGACATTATTCAACACACGGCATCTTACTGACGCATTTATCTGATTTCCTTTTGCGAATTCTGATATGGTTATGCTTAATTTGCGATGCCCGTCATATAGAGACCTTACGATTGTCTACTGTTATGTAGTTTTACCAGTAAAAACGAGTTAGAGCCACATCAATTCATGTAAAAAATGCAGAGCACAAGTGCAGATGTTTGGGAGCATACATCATAGTGATCTCAACCAACAGTTAAAAGAAAGGGATCAGATTTTACCCTCGCTATGCTTCATCATGGGTGTTGCTTGGATGTCTTCAAGCGTTATTTTGTTCGAGCAGATCTTGATGACATAATACTTTGTGTATAATGCTGTGGCATTCGAGAAAGGAATTCCAAAGAAGACATGCTCTTGAAAAGCAGACAACAGAAATACAGATATATCAATGGTGTCTATTTGCCTGTACGAGGCTACTGACTCATAGTGGTGTGTTACAAGTGTCAAGAATGACACAGAAAACTAGGAGCAGTCAATGAGGTGGTACTCTTCTGTGTCACATGGAAACCCATCAATATCATTGTGCGTTAGTTTTGAACTTTCTTAGGCCAATATGATCCAAGGCCAGCAGCATCAACTTGCTCTGCAAAAGGACATGATACCAAATTCATGACTTAACCAAAAACATGAATGGCACATCACAATTTTCTGCGGAAGCACTCGCAAAAGCATATTTGAGTCTCAAGCTCAAGAACTTAGATAGCCAAAATAAAGGTGTGTGTCGCGATAGATAAACATGTGCTTTAAATACACAAAATCCGGCCACCACACGTGAATTTTAAACAATTTACTGAAGTGCAATTCATACAGGTTCAGAACAAAGAAGCAAGTACACCAGATACCAAAATCAAGAGATCTAATAATCCAGCTACATACTAGTGGCAGTAGCCAGGAACTAGTAAATGTTGTGTGCGTTGAAAAGGACAACTTATTGGACAGGAAGTCTTACCAAACTAGATATCTTGGTGAAATTCAACGGTTAAACTTCACAGCCTGGTGCACCATCAGCAGGTGATTGTGCTGTCTCACCACTTGATTCCATAACCTGGGTGCTCCTAGAATTACTTGCACAATATTTCTGCAGCCACCTATCAGTCTCCCAAATTACATGCATAATGCTCTCCCTTGCAGCGTATCGGTGACCCTCGAACGGGAGAATCACCAGACGGCATGGCACTCCATGCCCTTTCAAAGCATCATAAAAATGACTAGACTACAAAAGTACGAGAATGTTTTAGTTCCAGATAGCAACTAAAACTGTAGGAGAAACATAGCATTCAGAACCAAAATACCCCAGAAGCTACTGTTGCTACTTGCTACCTGCATTGCTGTTGTTACTTTGCTGTCTTCTTCTCCATGAATCAGTAGAATAGGTTTCTTGATTTTGTTAGCTAACATGAAGGGGCTCATCTTGATATAGGTATCAGTAGCCTCCCAGAGCGTCCTCACTTCTCTCTGCAAGCAAAACGTAGGGAGAAATCAGCGAAGACAAGTCCATCTGAAAGTGTGTTGTGCAGTAGTGTCTAGGCTAGTCCAGCTGGGACAAGTGATGCAACTTTTGATTTTTTTTCCTTGCTTCAATCAATCGGTAAAGCTCCTGTCATCCATTTCCAAAATATATAGTGCACACTAGATCGAACCTGAAAGCCAAATGGAGTCAGTGTCCTGTTATAGGCTCCGGAACGAGCGATTCCGCAGCAGAAAAGGTGAGGTGCATGTGCCAAGAGGTTAGCAGTCATAAATGCACCATATGAATGACCACCAACAGCAATCTTGTCAGGGTGAGCAATCTGGAGACCCAGAACATCATTAATCAAACGGAGGGTAATTAAGCAAAAATGGGACAACACGAAAATCTAAAGATGACATGCAAATCTGAAACTATTTGAGTTGAAAACAAAGTAAGAGAAAACCTTACCCCTCTTCTTACAACTTCATTTACCGCTGCTTCTGCACTAGCAATTAACTGCTCTATGTACCTAGGAAAGCAATAGATCGCCTGTCCAAGTTAGAATCATATCTAGTTATCACAGCACAGAAATTAGGTATGCTTCTCCCTCAAAAGAAAAGCAATAAGGCATGTCTCAACAAGATGACTATGTATTTAACATAGGAGTATGTGAGTACAATATTTCTAAAACATAGCAGCACCAGAAATTAAGTACAGAGAAGTGTATAAAATGTTTAAATGAATAGGAAAAACACTAGTCGCTACCTATCATTCGCCTCTTGGTCTCCTTCACCAATTATAGGGATTGTCGGGTCAGCCAAAATTGCAAACCTGTAAGATAAGATTGCACCATAAAGATAAATAAAATACATTTTACAAATTATGGGGAATTAATTGCCAAAAAAAGCATAAATATGAAGTAAGATAGTACCCTCTAGCTAACCAAAGAAGAGGAAAATTGTTGCTAATGCGTGAAAATTTATTGGGTGAACGACGGACTTGCCCAGCAGCCTCTCTGGTTTTAAATTCTCCAGGATAAGACCAAATCAAGCATGGAAGAGGCCCATGTTTAGATGGGTTATAGCCTGGAGGCATATATAATGTAGCAGTAAGTTTAACGCCATCTTCTCGCTGGTATCTGATTATTTCTTTCTGCAACAATGCCAGCTGAGGATATGGATGGGGGTAATTTGTTATCTTGACTTGCTTCTTATCAGGCCAAATAGTAAGATAATATTGGGGAGATTCTCTTCTTGACTCTTTCGATATAAGTAATTTTAGTTGATTTAGCTGGATTTCACATTTAGGATGATATGACATCAGTGCAAGAACAGATTCATAGTACTTCTCTTTGCCACTTTCCCATATCCGTTCTTTTGCTCCCGTAATTCTGTAAAGAAGCAAGTTGTTAATAGATTCAGACAATAGCAAAAAAGTGGAAATGAGAGGTGCAGCAGAAATGGTTGAAAGAGATCAGCATACATATTTAAGAGATCAAGGAAAGGGACGCTTCCTTTTGGTGTGGCACCCTGTCCCTTCATTAAGATGCAAGTCCCTTCACTTGTCCTAATTTTTGCAATGACGAGGGTACCTGCACGAGTTCTGCACATCATTGGAGAACCTGGACTTGAGTAGGCATCTTCGGAAGATCTATCGAATAATAATTGTGGGCTAAGATCTTTGCAGTCAGGAGAGATAACCCATGTTCTTGTTCTGCGTGTCTTGTACCAATATTCATAGACCAGTGCGTGCAATCCGTAGCACCAAGAGATCCTTCTGTAGACAAAAACATGGAATGTAGCATCATAGAATGGGAAGCTGAAGAAAGTATGTTTGTGTATTTTAAGTGCAAGGTCAAAAACAACTACGCAGGAGAAATTTCAAAGCTACATTTTAAATGCCAAAATTCAAATTTATCTCCAAGGACATATAGGCAAAGCTAAACTGATGCCCCACTGTAACATCAGGAGAAAAACTCTAGTCCCTGCAGTAGATCAATACCTATACCGAAGGTCAAGTTTAATTAGAACTTGAGGTTTCTCGCCATTTAAAGGCTCAGCAGGTTCCGCGTAAACTATATCACGTGGTGAGGCTTCCATGTTTGCATCTCCTCCATCTTGTGCTTCCACCCTTTGAAGATACAAGATGTAATTTAAGAACATAACATTGGTCCTCAGTTATAGTTAAGCACGTGTGATATTAACAACTAATGTGTTAGGGGTTATCATTAATATAGTGATTGCCTTTTCTACAAAAGGAGACTAAATATGTTTCTCTCCCTTCCTAAATCCTAACAAAATAACTAATTTGAGGTTGACTATTACGGATAACTTCTGACTAGGACACAAAACTCAGAAGAGACATGCCTGAGTTCAAAAGAATGTATCCATTTATTCATAAGAAACAACAAATTTGGACTATCTACCAAGAGAGGGAAACTGCATAATACATGGAGACATCACGACTAAGTGCAAAAAAGAGGCATAAATTCATTGGAACTTTAAATACCACGGGAATTGAGTTTATCTAGTATTTTCTCATCAGAATTGAACAAAGTATCATTTTTTTAACTGAAGCTGCATCAGTGCATCATGAATTAAGACTAGCCTTTTGCTTACTCACCAATATAATGTTGAAGGCATGTCAGGCCTCCACCTGATTAAACGTTTTCCCCTACGGACGCTGTTAGCTGCAACTGGAATATTTTCAGCAAGTGGTAGATCACAAACTTCACGGACAAATCTACCATCAACTGTCCACAACTCAACCTTCCTCGGGAACCTTTTATACGAAACTATAGAAGAATATGGCTGGTGAACGGAGGTGAGCATCAAGTACTTTTCATCTGGTGAAGGATTAAGAGAAGTATATATAGCAGGGGAGGCTACTGGCTTCACTCTCCCATCTAACGAGACCAGTACTAACTGAGAGGTTGCATGGTAATTGAACAATTCTTCCTCATGCAAATCTTTCAGCATTTCTTTTGTGGCTCTCATCCGGATGACATTTTTCTGCTCATTCGAACGAATCCTTGGACCAAAAGGAACCGATGGCTTCTTTGGTGAATCACCACGTGATGAAGGAATAGTGCAAACCAACAGGGTAGAATGATCCACCCAGACAAATCTGTCAATATCACAAGACGAGCGTTGATTTATGAGAGAAACGAGGAATAAAAAGACGGTTCAGCAGAAAAAACAATGGCACTCACAGCTCAAAAATAGCATTCAGTCTTATGTCTGTTGATTGGAAAAATGGACGAGCTTGTCCAGATTCAGCATCAGCAACCCACAATTCTAAATTGCTACCGCTGCTCACCTACTCAAGTCATGAAATGCGTCAAGTAGATAACAAAATCAGCAACCCATTAACCCGTCAAAGTCTTCTGCCATTTCACAATCTAAAGTATCAGCTAATCACCTCATCTTCATAGCGCACAGTGAAGGACATGTGTTGGCCATCTGGTGACCTGAAATTCAGAAAGGTACAAGCGGAAACATGGTTGAGAAAAAAGGAACGACAAATCATAATTCTACTGTATACTAAAAGAGATACATTGAAGAATGTTTGAAAAAAATACCATGTTACGAAATTAATCTTTGCACCTTTTGGGTACCCATGGACCACTTTCTCTGGACTCAAACTTCCATCATCCATCAGCAAATGGAGACTAATCCCGGTATAAAAGGACCTAGAAAACACCCAACCGTTAGCTGTAAGAAGGTTACAATCACATATTATATGAAAATGATTAAAATAATGTTACTTACATTCGACTCCTCATGTTGGAACTGGAATCGATCCGTATGCCAGCAAGTATTTTATCAGGCTTTGCAAGCTCATATAAAGGAGGCATAGCTCTACGTTTCAGGAACATGATCCTATCTCGGCGAGGGGAGACATAGTAACTAGGATTCGGTGGCACGTCCACAATTTCTTGGATTTCCTTTGCAGGGAGACGATATCCTGACACTGCGGATAGGCGGTCATATACAAACTGGAACATGGTTCTGCTAATAATGTGAAACTTAACACACCCTTCTCTAAATTTCCCAATTTCTTAAGAAGTGAGATTGCGGGTCGGACGATGTGAGCAGCTTCATTTTGATAGGTGAATCATACTTAACTCTGAAGTCTGAACTAGCACTTCCCAGTTTTTGTTTTGTTTTGTTTTTTTTTGGAAAATGCAAGAAACAATATTTTCCTTGGCTAAAACTACAGAAATTTACCAGTTTGTTCCTAACATCACAAAGCATCATAAGTTACAGGCCTTCTCCCGATCAATCAAGGAGAAGGTTTGAGGAACTGATTAACTGAATATTCTCAAAACAAACAGGTCAGGCGACCAAAGTTCAGCATACGAAACAACCGAATCTCCAACCTCTACCAATACAACCTGAAAACCCTAGCCAAAGCTCGTCGCGCCCGATAATCGAGTAGAATTCGGATCTCACCCACCTGCATCGTCTTGCTGCACAGCGGGGCCGGGCAGAGAACCGTCGGCGCAATTCGCAGAGAAGCTGGTGGGCCTGGCATGGCTCCGGTGAGGCAGGAGGCGCAGGGGGCGACGGGACGGAGCGGATGATGATGATGATGCGGCGATGGAATTGAGATAGGCGAAGCATAGACGCCGGTCTAACCTCTGAGGCAGCATAGTGGAACGCCCGAACAGGAGGGGTGTTCAGGTGTTCGTGCTGCGCTCTGTGGATGAACTGACACGCTGAGTTGTATCCAAAACTAAATAAGTTACTCCCATTTAGTACAATTATTATGGATTAAAAGGAGTAGTATTTATTATCTCCAAAAATACCTAAAATAACTAAATGAATAATCCCAAGAGAAAAACGCTAAAATAACTATTAATTTGCCGCGCAATGAGCATTCTGATCACCAACTCGTGAAAACGCAAAAACAGGACAGAAACTTGTCTTGCACAAGCGTTTTGGTCACTTAGGGACAGCATTCTTTAGTTCGTGGCAGGCTGATTTTTAGTGACCCCCTCCTCTCAAATCTTTGTTTTTTTTATCTCCATAGGTTAGACGGAAATTTCTGAAGTTCGAAACCGGTCCAACAACAGTTCTTGTGCCGGCTCGGATCTGGCCACAGGAAATGACATGTGGGCCCACCACACATACTGCCTAGAGGAGCAACAATTAAACCACTACGGTTGGCAACGGTTAAGGAATATTGAGGGGACACCCTGCTTTTGAAGTAACCCGGATGAGGGCTCGCCGGCTACATCGTCCTGGAACGCCAGGGCAAGAGCCTGTGGCCATAATCCCAGAGGCACGCAAACTCTGAGCCGCGGAAGAAAATGAGGAGGAGGATCGTTGGGCCACATGTTCTTGCCGGTTGGAGGCGGGAGAGAGAGGATGGGCTCGCCTGTAGCTGCGGGGCATTGTGTTGGGGCTCAGGAAGGAGGGAAGGTGGGCGGCAGTGATGTCAGTCGGCGACAACCTAACGGAGGCGATGCTAAGGACAAACCGCAGGCTCGGGAGCAAGCAGAGAAGGGCGAGAATGGAACGCTGATTCAAACAGGCAGTCGGAGGCGACTTCAGCGACCATCCGAACGACGATCGATGACGACGGCCCGTTACATAACAAAAGAAATAAACGAAAGAGGTCCAGGAGGACCTTCGACTCACCATGGTCATGACTCTGGGCTCGAACGGAGAAGGGATGATGTAGGTGACCTCACAGACAGTGGTGAGCTTCGTCTAAAGGCATGGGAGACGAGCGTGGTACCGATGAGTTGAGGTGCTCATGATCATGATTCCTCTTTGTGCCCCTTCCTCGCTGGGTATCGTGATTCCTGCCTGGAACCAAAGGAGGGTCGTGGTGGTGGCGGCGTGGACGACGGTGAGGCGATGCTCTAGAGTGAGGTTATGAGTCCAATTGAAGCATATTTAAGTATACAAATTATTCATATTGTCACTCATTACATGCTACATCTAGCTACAACTGTGTCTGTTATGTATGATTACTAGTTCTCATTCATTTTCACATAGGCTTTGCACAATTAGTAGTTTAGTAGGATTTTATTATCTTTTCATTGTCTTTGACTTGTGTGTAGGTGCTATGAATAATCATGGATAAAAGGAGCCGAGAGGATGCAATATGGAGGAGCTCACGAGACTTAGCCATTTGAGAAGAGGCGACCAAAACACTGCAGAGTCCAGAGGGCGTAACGATCACTGGTACGGGCGAAGCCTGCCCGTACTGTATGGTCATACCACCCTTCGACGGCTTCGTTTCCTCAATCAGAACAACATTTGTGAAGGCCCAATGGCCATATTCGTCCCCTAGCTCTGTCGGTTCGCGAAACCGACCTCCAAATGCCTATTTAAAGAGGGGAACCCTAAAAGAAGGAGAGAGTCCACACACGCCATAGGGGTTGAGCCCTACCACTCTTCCGCCTCCATAGTCGTCGCCCACAAGATATACACCACCATACCACTCATGGGAGAGAGGATACTTGCATCTTAAAGGGCTACGCATCGATCTTCATCACCATCTTCATCAGCAATGTCTCCAACTTCGATCCCCTTTGTTTACTTTGTTGTGATCCAATATCTATTATGGATTTGCACTTGTATTCAATTTTACCTTCATATTTCATACATACTATTGCCAGTTGATCCCCTTCATGTATGAGTAGTTTCCTTGTTCTTGGGGAGAGATGGTGAAACCCTAGTATTATTATGCATTGAAATAAAGACGACATATTACTTGTGTCCATGATCTATTGATTGATGATGTGTGTTTGATCTCTCTCTTTAGGTGGTATGTGTAGTCAGCCACATATCATTTTCCTTTGGGTCTAAAGAAAAGGGTTCCTTCAGACGTGTTTGGAAGTGTGGGCGGAGCTATTGTGACTAGAAGCACCGGCTAGCAACCTGCACGGTCAAAGGAGGAATAAAAAGAGATTCACTAAGATAATTACGATATTCACGGGGAAACCCTTAATTGCGGTAGTTGGTATGGGTGACTTCTCTTAGACATCATGGTGGTTATTTATAGATGACCTCATTCCTGGCTCAACAAAGTGACTGCCTACGAGCCTTGTAGTGAACATCTTATTATAAAGCTCTCTTCACACATATCATGACATAAGAAATGGGTTATCCTAATCATTCATAATTCTTCCATGCTAGTGGTGAATCCTACACTCCTCGAGAACCCCTCAAGCATATCATACAACATTTCATAGACACTCTCTTTCTTTAGTTTACCTTTGTTATTTACTTTGTTACTTGCTACTTTAAATCTCTTTTGTTTACTACTCTTGCAACTTATAGTGTAGACAATTTCCAAACATCGTTTTGGGTGTGAATGTGGCCTCACTGACAACGTGGCCGCGGGGTTGTGTTCATTGTCATCTGCAAAGCTTCCAGGGGATGAAATTTATAAATAATATGTGATGCTACAAGTACTGTAATAACCCTGTTATTGATCGCAGGAAACCAGGCATCACGAGGCATCTGTCGTCAGTCACAAGGGCGGATGGCGGCGAGATCCAAGTGATGCACTGATGCAACATGTTTGTTAAAATTCCTAACCCATAAGGGTGTACCGGTGAGAAAAGGCGGAGATTTAGTGGTGAAACGCAAAAAATAGCATGCCACGTCAAAAGCTAGTGGCCTCCATCACAGAGTGACCAAAATGCTCGTGTGTGGCAAGTTCATGTCCCGCTTTTGTGTTTTCACAAGTTGGTGACCATAACGCTCATGCATGGCAAATTTATAGATGTGAGATTCTGACGTACGGCTTAATATGATTGATAGGATATTCATACCAACAAGTTGCAACTTCTTTTTCAGAAGCTTATCTGAAAAGAACTTTGAGATTAAGCGTGCTTGACCTGGAGCAATTTGAGGATGGATGACTGACAGGAAAGTTGTTTCCAGGTACGCACTAGTGAGGATAAAGTGTGCATGAAAGACAAATGCTGGTCTGTGGGGCCAGTCTAGAGATCCTAATAAGCTGTCAGGAGTGACACTCCGAGAGCCTGTTGGACGAGGTGTTGCAATAGACCATTTTTGCATTTTTCTCTGATCGAAAATGTTTTAGCGCTCTTATATTTTGTATTTTTATATTTTAGACGCTAATAGTAGTGGTCCTAAATTTTAAACATATTTCAGACACATTATAAAAGTTTTAGAAAATATGTTTTTGTGTTCATAAATTGGAGGATACTCCAAGATAGCAAGTTGCATTCTTCCAATTATCATGGGAAGGGACTTCAACTTAATCTCTAGCAAGCTTGATAATAACAATGGCAGAATCAATTGAGAAAGGATGGAGTTATTCAATGAGTATGTTGTGAATTGGGATCTTAGGGGAGCTACCCAGGGGAGATGTATGCCAGGTGTTGGAGATATGCCCAAGAGGCAATAATAAAGTGGTTATTATCATATCTTCACACTTATGATAAATGTTTACATACCATGCTATAATTGTATTAACCGGAAACATTAATACTTGTGTGATTTGTAAACTAAAATAAGAGTCCCTAGTAAAGCCTCTTGTTAAACTAGCTTGTTGGTTAATATATGATCATGGTTTCCTGATCATGAACATAGAGATGTTATTAACAACAGGATCATATCATTAGGAGACTGATGTGATGGACATACTCCTATAGATAAGCGTAGCATAAAGATCAAGTCATTTCAATAGTTCAATTGCTATATGCTTTCTGATACATAGTAACCTAATTCCTTCGACCATGAGATCATGCATATCACCTTTACCGGATGGATGCTTTGATGACATCAAACACCACACCGTAACTGGGTGGCTATAAAGGTGGCATTGAGTGTTCGGAAAGTATTGGTTGAAACACATGGATCAAGAGTGGGATTTGTCCATCCATATGACGGATAGATATACTCTGGGCCCTCTCGGTGGAATGTCATCCAATTAGCTTGCAAGCATGTGACTGGCTCACAAGGGATCACATATCACGGGAACGAGAAAAGAGTACTTATCGGTAACGAGGTTGAACTAGGTATGCAGAGATACCGACGATCATAACCTCGGATAAGTAAACTATCGTGAGACAAAGGGAAATTGGTATCGTATGTAAGTGGTTCATTCGATCGCAAAGTAATCGTAGAAATATGTGGGAGCCATATGAATTTCCAGATTCCTCTATTGGTTATTGTTCGGAGAAGTGTCTCGATCATGTCCGCATAATTCACGAACCGTAGGGAGACACACTTAAGAATTCGACGTTGTTTGAGTAGTTATGGTATTATGAGAAAGAGACCGAATGTTGTTCGGAGTCTCGGATGGGATCCGGGATATCACGAGGTGATCCGGAATGGTCCGGAGAATAAGATTCATATAAGGAAAGTCCCGTTTCGGAGTTCGGAAATGATTCCGGTGTTTTCATCGGGAATGTTCTAGAAGGTTCCGGAATGTCCGGCACTCCGGGAAAGGGGAGGGGTACATGAATGTGTCATTACATATTGGAATGATTGCATCATGTACTAAGTGTTCTTGCTGTTCCAAATAAAGGATTAAATTGAATCCTAAAACAGAAAAGTCAAATGGCCAGTTTGAAAGTCAAACGGCTAAAACAGGAAACTGTGGGAAACAAGCAAGAGGTGGTTGAAACCGACTTGGGGGAGGAGTCTCCTCTCCAAGCCGGCGCGCCAACCAAGGCCGACTTGGGGAGGGACTCCCCTCCCCTTGGCCGCCCCTCCCACCTATAAGAGGAGGGGCAGGGCCTCCTCCTCTAGACACACAAGTTCCTATCCTCTAATCTCCGGTTTAGAGCCATTTTGGTTTAGAGCTTCTAATTGCCCTAGCCTTCGGTTTAGAGCCTTCTAATTGGTGTGTCTAAATCCCTAGACCACTAATAGCTCTCTCATACTCCACCATACTCGCTCCGGCTTAAGGCGAAGCCCTGCGAGATCTCCCCTCTACTTCCGGTACCACGCCGTTGTGCTGCCGGAATCGCGAGGAGAGTGCTACAACCTCCGCTGCCTGCTGGAACAAGGGAGAGGAAGGTCTTCGTCGAGTACCGAATGTGTGACCGACTGCGGAAGCGCTGCCGGAACGCAGCGCCGGAAGGATCGTCTACGCGATCTTGAGATCGAAAAGAGTACGACTACATCACCCACGAGAATCTGCTCTCGTTAACCGCTTTGGAATCTTCGAGGGTAAGTTATTCCATCGACTCGTTGCTACAATCTAGTAGATAGATCTTGGCTTGTTTGTTTGTATGCGATAGAAAATTTTTGTTTTCCATGCTACGAACCCCTACACCAGGACCAATAAGCATCTTAATCTAATAATATGTGTCTTAGACCAAGGGTTTATCTCCCCGGAGATTGAAACTAGAATTTTGATGTGTTCCTTATTTCCTTAAACTATTTGTTGGTCTTATCATATCCCAACTCATCTTAGATTCAGAAGAGGGGCCCCCAATTCACACTAATCCTTTTTAATATGATAGTTTAACATCGAAGGCTTCCATTAGCGGATGGTGTCTTGTTGGGAAAGGCCGATTGCTTCCGTTTAGGGTTGAGACATTGTGGATTGGTGGAATTTCGTGAGCTTTAGGATCCGACAATATCTGTGAGGTTGGTGCATAAACTTGGTTAGGGACTCAAAATCCAAGAAAGAAGGGCTTCTTAGTCAAATCAAAGAGTTGGACCTAAATGTTGATTTGATAGGCCTCGGGAATGATGGTTGGGCCTTCCGCTACCACCTTGAATTACAACTTCTACACATTTATATAGTGGATTAGAATACTAGAGGTAGAGGGCAAGGGTTTGATAGGCACTATGCGGGGGACACAAACATTACCTACTTGCATGTCGTTGCTAATGGGGAGAAGGTGGAAATGCACTATTAATTCCCATTCTTCTCCCTTTGGTACCATTTGAAGCAAGATTGAAATCAGTAACATATTTGTGAGTTATATCTCTATCTACACCTCGGATCGTAGAAGCTATGGGCTATCAATAGATTCCAGATAGCTACCAAATGTGTGTTAGCGGAGGAATTACAATCTAGCATGCTTAGACCTGAGAATGGTCATATAACTGAGTCATAACTAAACCATACCCAATCAACTAGAGTTTAGTGTTGGAATATTAGGCATAATTTCCACGATTAATTCTAAAATATAAATCATGACAACAGCAGCTACAATCACGTGAACCTCTAACATACTAGATGTATTGATCAACATGAACAGGAGCAGATTATACGCACTAACAGCCATAGTAAAATAACAGATCTGTTGACGGTGTACATACTGATCAGTTATCGATGTAGTCGTCGTTGGTGCAGTAGCCTGTCGAAGAAATCGGTGTTGAAGACGACGCGCACGAGGTCCGGCTTGACGACCGGGAAGACGCGCCGTGATGATGAACTTGAGCAGTCGCGCGGAGCGCTTCTCAAAAACCTTATTCGCCCTCTCCCGTATAGGATCGCAAAGAGAGTGGTTCCGGAGACCTGCTTTCCCGACCGCCGGTGCACGCCGGCAGACGGGATGGAGTAGACTATGGTGGCGGCGCAAGCAGAGAGGATGGCAAAACCCTAGATTGGTTTGGTGTCGTGCGTTGTGGAAGCCGCACAGGTGTTTATATAGAGCGGCTCCAAAATCCCGTACAGGACACGAAGTGGACCAAGCCCACGTCGCGCATGTTCGGGTCGGTTACAGATAGCCCACGATCCGGGAGCGACCCGAATCCGCTAACTGTTGACACGTCTTTCTAACCGCACACATTTTCCTGAGCAGCAAAATAAAGCTCGGTTCGGCGAGATTCCCGCAACCCGTGGCACGCGCGTCGTGACGAGACGAGATGAGGCGAGCGTGCGTGCGAGCGGCGTCATCGTCGGAGGAGGAGTGCGCGTGTATCTCTCTTATTGTCACTCACTTACAAAGTGGTGCAACACTCCACCTTATAAGGTGGTGCAACTCTCCTTCAACTTTCCACATATAAGGTGCTCTCGCAGCTCTTGCCACACACATGTGAGCTGCCACCAACTTGGGCCAAATCACATATGGGATTTCACATATATGGGTTTTAATATTTAGTGAAAATCTGAAATCACACATGGGTCTAATGATTTAGCCCATTATTTCTAACAATCCCCCACCAGATCTCAAATTCTCATTTGAAGATTTGCCAATCCTCACTACTTGTTTATATACCAGTGTTTCAGCAGAGACTGTTTGTTGGAGATATGCCCCAGAGGCCATAATAAAAGTGGTTATTAATATATCTTTGTGTTTATGATAAATGTTTACATTCATGCTATAACAGTATTAACCGGAAACATTAATACTTGTGTAATTTGTAAACTAAATTAGAGTCCCTAGTAAAGCCTCTTTATAATACTAGCTTCTTGGTTAATAGATGATCATGGTTTCTCGATCATGAACATTGAGATGTTATTAACAACAAGATCATATCATTAGGAGAATGGTATGATGGACATACTCCTATAGATAAGCGTAGCATTAAGATCAAGTCATTTCAATAGTTCATTTGCTATAAGCTTTATGATACATAGTAACCTAATTCCTTCGACCATGAGATCATGCTAATCACCATCACCGGAAGGATGCTTTGATAACATCAAACACCACACCATAACTGGGTGGCTATAAAGGTGGCATTGAGTGTTCGGAAAGTATGTGTTGAGGCACATGGATCAAGAGTGGGATTTGTCCATCCATATGACGGATAGATATATTCTGGGCCCTCTAGGTGGAATGTCATCCAATTAGCTTGCAAGCATGTGACTGGCTCACAAGGTATCACATATCATGGGAACGAGAAAAGAGTACTTATCGGTAACGAGGTTGAACTAGGTATGCAGAGATACCGACGATCAAAACCTCGGATAAGTAAACCATCGTGAGACAAAGGGAAATTGGTATCGTATGTAAGTGGTTCATTCGATCGCAAAGTAATCGTAGAAATATGTGGGAGCCATATGAATTTCTAGATTCCTCTATTGGTTATTGATCGGAGAAGTGTCTCGTTCATGTCCGCATAGTTCACGAACCGTAGGGAGACACACTTAAGGATTCGATATTGTTTAGTAGATATGGAATGTTAGTAGGGATACCGAATGTTGTTCGGAGTCTCGGATGGGATCCGGGATATCACGAGGAGATCCGGAGAATAAGATTCATATAAGGAAAGTCCGATTCCGGAGTTCGGGAATGATTTCGATGTTTTCATCAGAGAGGTTCTAGAAGGTTCACCGGACCGGAAGGGGAATGGTCCATGAATGTGTCATGGGTAAGTGTAATGATTGGATCATATCCTAGGTCACTTGGTTTGGGCATTTGCAAGAGAGAATTAAAGCTCTAATTGGAAAGTCAAACGGGAGGTTTGAAAAGTCAAATTGGAACAATGGTTTCCTAGTGGAAGAAGAAAAGAGTCCTTCCTTCAATCCAACTTGGGTTTGGGTTTGGGTTTGGATTCAAACCCTCCCCTCCCAAGGCTGCCCCCCTCTCATAAATAGAGGGGGAGGGCTGCCCCAAACAACACAAGAGCCAGCCCTCCCACCTGTATCGCGTCGCTGCCACCAGCCGTCGTAGCCCTAGCCGCCGCCGACACCTCCTCCTCTCCGGCCTTCTAACCCTAGATCACCTGAAACCCTAGATCCACCATAACTCGCACCGGCTTAGGCGAAGCCCTACGGGATTTTCCCTCTACTTCCGACACCATGCCATCGTGCTGCCAGAATCGCGAGGGGAAAACTACAACCTCCGCTGCCTGCTGGAACAAGGGAGTGGAAGGTCTTCATTGATTACCGAATGTGTGACCGACTGCGGAAGCGCTGCCGGAACGCAGCGCCGGAAGGATCGTCTACGCGATCTTGAGATCGGCAAGTGTACGACTACATCACCCACGAGAACCTGCTCTCATTAACCGCTTTGGAATCTTCGAGGGTGAGTGCTTCTATCGACTCGATGCTACAATATAGTAGATAGATCTTGGCTTGTTTGTGTGCATGCGGTAGAATTTTTTTGTTTTCCATGCTACGAACCCCTACAGTGGTATCAGAGCCGTGTCTATATGTAGATCTGTTACACGAGTAGAACACAATGGTCATTATGGGAGTTGATGCTTTTGTTGTTGATCGCTTCGTGTGTACTTTGCATCTTGCGGGATGGTGGGATGAAGCGGCCTGGGCTAACCTTACATGATATCGTTCATGAGACTTGCTCCACGCTTGACATGCAACTTGTATTGCATAAGTGGCTTTGCGGGTGCCTGTTTCTCCCAACATAGTTAAGATTCAATTTACAACGGGTGATTGACAATACTAGTATCGACGTTGTGGTTCTTGTTCGTAAGTTAGAACGACACTTATTGAAAGCCCCAAACCACGTAAAACATGCAAATAAAATTAGAGGCTCTAGCTTTGTTTTGCAGGGGTGTGCTGTGATGTGATATGGCCATGATTGTGATTATATATGATGTATGCAATGTTCCTTATTGTAAGTCGGCAACCGGCAGGAGCCATATGGTTGTCTTTTAATTCCGTTAAGACCTGCGTGTCTATTCAAAGTAGTTGTAATAGTTGATGCTGGTAGACGACAACCATGAAGCGGCGCCATTGACCTTGACGCCATACCGGTGATGATGGAGATCATGTTCGTGCTTGAAGATGGAGATCGGAAGCACAAGAAGAAAGGCCATATCATATCACATATTATGAATTATATGTGATGTTAATCCTTTTATGCATCTTGTATTGCTTAGTTCGCGATAGTAGCATTATAAGATGATCCCTCTAGCACAAAATATCAAGTTATAAAGTGTTCATCCTTAGTTAGCACCGTTGCTAAAGCTCGTTGTTTCGAAGCACCACGTGATGATCGGGTGTGTTAGATTTTGCGAGTGTATACAACGTGAGCAAGCCATATTTTCTCATGCGGAAGCTAAGGTTTAATCTTGACGAGCCTAGCATGTACATACATGGTCTCGGAACATGGATCACCGAAAGGTAAAGCATGAGTCATATAGTAGATATGGTGAACATGTTGATTGTTCGCCATTGAAGCTACATCAATTCTCGTGATGATCGGTTTTGATGTGGTGGATTTGGTTAATGTGATCACTAAAACAATGTGAGGGATATTGTTTTGGGTGGGAGTTCACCTAGATTAATTTAACTATTAATTAGAACTCAATTTGTCATAAACTTAGTCTAAACTATTGTAAATATGTTGAAGATCAATGGCGGCCCCTACCATCAATTTTAATGCGTTCCTAGAGAAAGAAAAGTTGAAAAACAATGGAAGCAACTTCGCGGATTGGTTCCGCAATTTGAGGATTGTCCTCAATGCTGGTAATTTGACCTATGTGCTGGATGCACCGCTGGGTGACCCACCTGCAGCTGATGCTACCGATGAGGTAAAGAATGTTTTCCTCGCTCGGAAGAATCAGTACTCCACAGTTCAGTGTTCTATCTTGTATGGTTTGGAATCGGATCTTCAGAAAAGGTTTGAGAACCATGACCCACATGATATTGCCCGTGAACTCAAAATGATATTTGAGGCTCACGCGGCAGTTGAGAGTTATGAGGCTTCTGAAAAGTTTTTTAACTGCAATATGGAAGAGGTTTTGGGGTTCGTAGCATGGAAAACAAAAAATTTCTACCGCATGCACACAAACAAGCCAAGATCTATCTACTAGATTGTAGCAACGAGTCGATAGAAGCACTCACCCTCGAAGATTCCAAAGCGGTTAACGAGAGCAGATCCTTGTGGGTGATGTAGTCGTACACTTGCCGATCTCAAGATAGCGTAGACGATCCTTCCGGCGCTGCGTTCCGGCAGCGCTTCCGCAGTCGGTCACACGTTCGGTACTTGATGAAGACCTTCCTCTCCCTTGTTCCAGCAGGCAGCGGAGGTTGTAGTTCTCCCCTCGCTATTCCGTCAGCACGAGGTGTGGTGTCGGAAGTAGAGGGAGGATCCCGCAGGGCTTCGCCTAACCAGAGCGAGTTATGGTGGATTTAGGGTTTCCCAGTGATCTAGTGTTTAGAAGATCGGGAGGAGGAGGAGGTGTCGGTGGCGGCTAGGGCGATGACGACGGTCCGGTGGCGGCGCGGCGGCAGCAGCGATGGCTAGGCGGCGGCGCGGGTGTGGGAGTGCTAGGGCTTGGTGTTTTGGGGCAGCCCTCCCCTCTATTTACGAGAGGGGGAAGCCTTGGGAGGGGTGGGTTTGAATCCAAACCCAAACCCAAGTTGGATTGAGAGAAGGACTTGTTTCTTCTTCCACTAGAAAACCATTGTTCCAGTTTGACTTTTCAAACTTCCTGTTTGAGTTTCAATTTAGATCTTTAATTCTCTCTTGCAAATGCCCACACCAAGTGACCTAGGATATGATCCAATCATTCCACTTATCCATGACACATTCATGGACCATTCACCTCCCGGAACCTTCTAGACCCTTCTAGAACCTCTCCGATGAAAACATCGGAATCTTTCCTGAACTCCGGAATCGGACTTTCCTTATATGAATCTTATTCTCCGGACCATTCCTCTCCTCGTGATATCCTGGATCCCATCCGAAACTCCGAACAACATTCGGTATCCCTACTAACATTCCATATCTACTAAACAACATCGAATCCTTAAGTGTGTCTCCCTACGGTTCGTGAACTATGCGGACATGAACGAGACACTTCTCCGATCAATAACCAATAGAGGAATCTGGAAATTTCATATGGCCCCCACATATTTCTATGATTACTTTGCGATCGAATGAACCACTTACATACGATACCAATTTCCCTTTGTCTCACGATGGTTTACTTATCCGAGGTTTTGATCGTCGGTATCTCTGCATACCTAGTTCAACCTCGTTACCGATAAGTACTCTTTTCTCGTTCCCGTGATATGTGATCCCTTGTGATCTAGTCACATGCTTGCAAGCTAATTGGATTACATTCCACCGAGAGGGCCCAGAGTCTATCTATCCATCATATGGATGGACAAATCCCACTCTTGATCCATGTGCCTCAACACATACTTTCTGAACACTCAATGCCACCTTTATAGCCACCCAGTTACGGTGTGGTGTTTGATGTCATCAAAGCATCCTTCCGGTGATGGTGATTAGCATGATATCATGGTCGAAGGAATTAGGTTACTATGTATCAGAAAGATTATAGCAAACAAACTATTGAAATGACTTGATCTTTATGCTACGCTTATCTATAGGAGTATGTCCATCATACCATTCTCCTAATGATATGATCTTGTTTTTAACAACATCTAAATGTTCATGATCGGGAAACCATGATCATTTATTAACCAACAAGCTAGTATTACAAAGAGGCTTTACTAGGGACTCTAATTTAGTTTACAAATCACACAAGTATTAATGTTTCTGGTTTAATACTGTTATAGCATGAATGTAAAAATTTATCATAAACACAAAGATATAATAATAACCACTTTTATTATTGCCTCTAGGGCATATCTCCAACAGTCTCCCACTTGCACTAGAGTCAACTAATCTAGATTACATGGTAATATACCGAACACCCATGGCGGTTTGGTGCTGGTCATGTTTTGCCCTCGGGAGAGGTTTAGTTAATGGATCCGCCACATTCAGATCTGTGTGTACTTTGCAAATATTTATGTCACCATCTTGGACATGCTCTCGAATAGCGTGAAAACGTAGCTTGATGTGCTTCAGCTTCTTGTGTGACCTTGGTTCTTGCGTATTGGCTATGGCGCCCATGTTATCACAGTAGATAGACATTGGGTCCAGCGCACTTGGAACCACACCAAGCTCTGTAATGAACTCCTTCATCCATATCGCCTCCTGTGAAGCCTCCGAAGCAGCTATGTATTCCGATTCAGTTGAAGATCTTGCCACAACGCTTTGCTTTGCACTCCTCCAGCTAACTGCTGCACCATTCAAAGTAAATACGTATCCAGATTGATATTTAGAATCATCCGGATCGGTGTTCCAACTAGCATCGGTGTAACCATTAACAACGAGCTGTTCATCACCTCCATAAGAAAGAACCATATCCTTAGTTCTTCTCAAGTACTTAAGGATGTTTTTGACCGCTGTCCAATGATCCACTCCTGGATTTTTTTGATATCTGCTAGTCAAACTAACAGCATATGCAATGTCGGGTCTTACTCATCCTTTCTCTATCTTCTGCCGTTGTTGGACTTTGAGTTTTACTCAAGGTCGTATTGGGCAACATGGGCAAGAACCCTTTCTTGCTATCTTCCATTCCAAACCTCTTTAGAACTTTGTCCAAATATGTATTCTGTGACAATGATATTAGGCGTCTCGATCTATCTCTATAAATCTTTATGCCTAATATGTAAGCTGCTTCGCCAAGATCTTTGATTGAAAACTATTATTCAAATAATCCTTGACGCTATTAAGAAGGTCTACATTATTACCAATCAACAATATGTCATCCACATACAGTATTAAGAATGCTACAAAGCTCCCACTCACTTTCTTGTAAATACAAGCTTCTCCATAAGTTTGTATAAAACCAAAGTTTTTGATTACCTTATCAAAATGTTGATTCCAACTTCGGGATGCTTGCTTCAATCCATATATGGACCGTTGAAGTTTGCATACCTTGTTAGCATCTTTAGGATCGATAAAACCTTTGGGTTGCATCATAAACAACTCTTCATCAATGTCTCCATTGAGGAACGCCGTTTTGACATCCATCTGCCATATCTCATAATCATAATATGCAGCGATTGCTAACATAATCCTCACAGACTTTAGCTTCGCTACTGGTGAGAAAGTCTCATCGTAGTCAACTCCTTGAATTTTTCGAAACCCTTTTGCGATAAGTCGAGCTTTATAGACCATCAGCATCTGTTTTCTTCTTAAAAATCCATTTGTTCTCGACAGCCTTCCAGCAATCCGGTAAGTCTACCAAAGTCCATACTTGGTTTTCGTACATGGATCCAATCTCGGATTTCATGGCTTCTTGCCATTTATTGGAATCTGGGCTCATTATCGCTTCCTCATATGTCGCAGGGTCATCGGTGTTGTCCACTAACATGACACTCATAACGGGATCGTACCAATCAGGATTGGTACGAGTTCTCGTTGACCTGCGAGGTTCTGTAGTTACTTCAACCGAAGTTTCATGATCGACATCATTAGCTTCCTCTCTTATTGGTGTAGGCGCCACAGGAACCACTTCCGGTGCTGCACTACTCGCAGGTTTGAGAGAAGGTTCATCAACCTCGTTGAGTTCTACTTTCCTTCCAGTCACTTCTTTCGAGAGAAACTCCTCTAGAAAGGATCCATTCTTAGCAACGAAGATTTTGCCCTCGGATCTATGATAGAAGGTATACCCAATAGTTTCCTTCGGGTATCCTATGAAGACGCATTTTTCCGCTTTGGGTTCAAGCTTGTCGGGTTGTAACTTCTTTACATAAGCTTCGCAACCCCAAACTTTAAGGAACGACAATTTAGGTTTCTTCCCAAACCATAATTCATACGGTGTCATTTCAACGGATTTAGATGGTGCCCTATTTAAAGTGAATGCGGTTGTTTCTAATGCATAACCCCAAAACGATAGCGGTAAATCTGTAAGTGACATCATAAAACGAACCATATCTAAGAGAGTTCGATTATGACATTCGGACACACCATTACGTTGTGGTGTTCCCGGCGGTGTCAATTGTGAAAGTATTCCGCATTTCTTCAAATGCTCGCCAAACTCGTAACTTATATATTCACCTCCGCGATCAGATCGTAGAAATTTAATCTTCTTGTTACGTTGATTCTCTACCTCACTTTGAAATTCCTTAAACTTCTCAAAAGTTCCGGACTTATGTTTCATGAAATATATATACCCATATCTACTCAAGTCATCCGTGAAGGTAGGAATATAACGATAACCACCACGCGATGCTACACTCATTGGGCCACATACATCAGTATGTATGATTTCCAATAAATCCGTAGCTCGCTCCATCATACCAGAAAATGGAGTCTTAGTCATTTTACCCATCAGACATGTTTCGCATCTTTCAAGTGATTCGAAATCAAGTGATTCAAGAAGTCCATCGGAATGGAGTTTCTTCATATGCTTCACTCCAATATGACCAAGACGACAGTGCCACATATAGGTCGAGTTATCACTAAATTTCAAAAGTTTAGCTTCAATGTTATTAATGTGTGTATTACTACAATCGAGATTCAATAAGAATAGACCATCTATCAAAGGTGCATGTGCATAAAACATATTACTCATATAAATCGAACAACCATTATTCTCGGACTTAAACAAGTAACCGTCTCGTAATAAACATGATCCGGTTATAATGTTCATGCTCAACGCAGGCACCAAATAACAATTATTTAATTATAAAACTAATCCCGATGGTAGATAAAGAGGTAGCGTGCCGACCGCGATCACATCAACCTTTGATCCATTTCCAACGCGCATCGTCACCTCGTTCTTCGCTAGCTTCCGTTTATTCTGCAGCACCTGTTTCGAGTTACAAATATGAGCAACCGAACCAGTATCAAATACCCAGGCACTACTACGAGTACTAGTGAGATACACATCAATAACATGTATATCGGATATACCTTTCTTCTTGATGTTGCCGTTTTTCAAATCCGCCAAGTACTTAGGGAAATTCCGCTTCCAGTGACCTTCTCCCTTATAGTAAAAGCACTCAGTATCAGGCTCAGGCCTAGCCTTGGTCTTCTTCACCGGCGCGGTAACTTTCTTACCGCCCTTTTTGAAGTTTCCCTTTTTCTTAGACTTGCCTTGCTTCTTGAATTTGGTGGTATTATTGACCATCAACACTTGGTGCTCTTTCTTGATCTCCACTTTTGCAGACTTCAACATGGAGAAGAGTTCTGGCAACGACTTGTCCATGTTTTGCATATTGTAGTTCATCACAAAGTTCTTGTAACTTATTGGTAGTGATTGGAGGACACGGTGAATCCCCAAAGCATTAGGAATCACTATACCTAAGCTTTGAAGCTTGCTTGCGTGTCCAGACATCTTAAGCACGTGCTCACTGACGGAGCTACCCTCTTCCATCTTGAAGTTAAAGAACTTTTCAGAAGCCTCATAACTCTCAACTGCCGCGTGAGCCTGAAATATCATTTTGAGTTCCCAGGCAATATCATGTGGGTCATGGTTTTCAAACATTTTCTGAAGCTTCCATTCCAAACCATACAAGATAGCACACTAAACTGTGGAGTACTGATTCTTCCGAGCGAGGAAAACATTCTTTACCTCATCGGTAGCATCAGTTGCAGGCGGGTCACCCAGCGGTGCATCCAGCACATAGGTCAAATTACCAGCATTGAGGATAATCCTCAAATTGCGGAACCAATCCGCGAAGTTGCTTCCATTGTTTTTCAACTTTTCTTTCTCTAGGAACGCATTAAATTGATGGTAGGGTCCGCCATTGATCTACAACATATTTGCAATAGTTTAGACTAAGTTTATGACAAATTGAGTTCTAATTAATAGTTAAATTAATCTAGGTGAACTCCCACTCAAAACAATATCCCTCACATTGCTTTAGTGATCACACGAACCAAATCCACCACATCAAAACCGATCATCACGAGAGTTGGTGTAGCTTCAATGGCGAACAATCAACATGTTCATCATATCTACTATATGACTCATGCTTTACCTTTCGGTGATCCGTGTTCCGAGACCATGTCTGTACATGCTAGGCTCGTCAAGATCAAACCTTAGCTTTCGCATGAGCAAATCTGGCTTTCTCATGTAGTATACACTCGCAGAATCTAACACACCCGATCATCACGTGGTGCTTCGAAACAACAAGCTTTAGCAACGGTGCTTACTAAGGATGAACACTATATAACTTGAAATTTTTGCTCTTCAGGGATCATCTTATAATGCTACCGTCGCGAACTAAGCAATACAAGATGCATAAAAGTATTAACATCACATGCAATTCATAATATGTGATATGATATGGCCTTTCTTCTTGTGCTTCTGATCTCCATCTTCAAGCACGAACATGATCTCCATCATCACCGGTATGGCGTCAAGGTCAATGGCGTCGCTTCATGGTTGTCGTCCACCAGCATTCAACTATTACAACTACTTTGAATAGACACGCATGTCTTAACGGAATTAAAAGACAACCATACGGCTCCTGCCGGTTGTCGACTTACAATAAGGAACATTGCATACATCATATATAATCACAATCATGGCCATATCACATCACAACACACCCCTGCAAAACAAAGTTAGACGCCTCTAATTTTCTTTGCATATTTTACATGGTTTGGGGCTTTCAATAAGTGTCGTTCTAACTTACGAACAAGAACCACAACGTTGATGTTTGAACTATCAAGTGCCCGTTGTAAATTGAATCTATACTATGATGGGAGAGACAGACACCCGCAAAGCCACTTATGCAATACAAGTTGCATGTTAAGCGTGGAGCAAGTCTCATGAATGATGTCATGTAAGGTTAGCCCGGGCCGCTTCATCCCATCATACCGCAAGATGCAAAGTACACAAAAAGCAATTGATAATAAAATCACCACCGCCCACAATGACCATTGTGTTCTACTCGTGCAACAGATCTACATATAGACACGGCTCTGATACCACTGTTGGCGTTCATAGCATGGAAAACAAAAAAATTCTACCGCATGCACACGAACAAGCCAAGATCTATCTACTAGATTGTAGCAACGAGTCGATAGAAGCACTCACCCTCGAAGATTCCAAAGCGGTTAACGAGAGCAGATTCTCGTGGGTGATGTAGTCATACACTTGCCGATCTCAAGATCGTGTAGACGATCCTTCCGGGGCTGTGTTCTGGCAGCGCTTCCGCGGTCGGCCACACGTTCGGTACTCGATGAAGACCTTCCTCTCCCTTGTTCCAGCAGGCAGCGGAGGTTGTAGTTCTCCCCTCGCGATTCCGGCAGCACGACGGTGTGGTGTCGGAAGTAAAGGGAGGATCCCGCAGGGCTTCGCCTAAGCCAGAGCGAGTTATGGTCGATCTAGGGTTTCCAGGTGATCTAGGGTTTAGAAGACCGGGAGGAGGAGGAGGTGTCAGCGGTGGCTAGGGCGACGGCGACGGGCCGGCGGCGGCGACGAGCGGCGGCGCGGGTGTGGGAGGGCTAGGGCTTGGTGTTTTGGGGCAGCCCCCCTCTATTTATGAGAGGGGGAAGCCTTGGGAGGGGTGGGTTTAAATCCAAACCCAAACCCAAGTTGGATTGAGAGAAGGACTTGTTTCTTCTTCCACTAGGAAACCATTGTTCCAGTTTGACTTTTCAAACTTCCTATTTGACTTTCAATTTAGAGCTTTAATTCTCTCTTGCAAATGCCCACACCAAGTGACCTAGGATATGATCCAATCATTCCACTTTTCCATGACACATTCATGGACCATTCCCCTTCCGGTTCGGTGAACCTTCTAGACCCTTCTAGAACCTCTCCGATGAAAACATCGGAATCTTTCCCGAACTCCGGAATTGGACTTTCCTTATATGAATCTTATTCTCCGGACCATTTCGGATCTCCTCATGATATCCCGGATCCCATCCGAGACTCCGAACAACATTCGGTATCCCTACTAACATTCCATATCTACTAAACAATATCGAATCCTTAAGTGTGTCTCCCTACGGTTCGTGAACTATGCGGACATGAACGAGACACTTCTCCGATCAATAACCAATAGAGGAATCTATAAATTAATATGGCTCCCACATATTTCTACGATTACTTTGCGATCGAATGAACCACTTACATACGATACCAATTTCCCTTTGTCTCACGATGGTTTACTTATCCGAGGTTTTGATCGTCGGTATCTCTGCATACCTAGTTCAACCTCGTTACCGATAAGTACTCTTTTCTCGTTCCCGTGATATGTGATCCCTTGTGATCCAGTCACATGCTTGCAAGCTAATTGGATGACATTCCACCGAGAGGGCCCGGAGTCTATCTATCCGTCATATGGATGGACAAATCCCACTCTTGATCCATGTGCCTCAACACATACTTTCCGAACACTCAATTCCACCTTTATATCCACCCAGTTACGGTGTGGTGTTTGATGTCATCAAAGCATCCTTCCGGTGATGGTGATTAGCATGATCTCATGGTCGAAGGAATTAGGTTACTATGTATCAGAAAGCATATAGCAAACGAATTATTGAAATGACCTGATCTTTATGCTACGCTTATCTATAGGAGTATGTCCATCATACCATTCTCCTAATGATATGATCTTGTTGTTAACAACATCTCAATGTTCATGATCGGGAAACCACGATCATTTATTAACCAACAAGCTAGTATTACAAAGAGGCTTTACTAGGGACTCTAATTTAGTTTACAAATCACACAGGTATTAATGTTTCCGGTTTAATACTGTTATAGCATGAATGTAAACATTTATCATAAACACAAAGATATAATAATAACCACTTTTATTATTGCCTCTAGGGCATATCTCGGCCTTGTTCGGCTTCTTCTTCTTCTTGAAGGTTGTAGTCTTTTCAGGCTTGTTGAACGAGGGCTTATAGTTCCCTTTGTTCTTGTTGAAGGTCTTCTTCTGCGCCATGTAGGCGCTAGACTGACCCTCGCCTCCTCTCTCGGTAGTGTCCTTAGCCCGAGCCTTCTCCTCAACATCAAGAGACGCTATCAGGTTTTCAACCGATATCTCCTGTCTCTTGTGTTTGAGAGTTGTGGCGAAGTTCCTCCACGAAGAAGGCAACTTTGCAATAATGCACCCAGCCACAAACTTGGCGGGTAAGATACACTTGAGGATTTCAAGCTCCTTGGAAAAGCACTGTATCTCATGAGCTTGCTCAACTACAGAATGGTTGTTAACCATCCTGTAATCATGAAAGCTTTCCATGATGTACAGCTCACTGCCAGCATCTGCTACACCAAACTTAGCGTTCAGTGCCTCCTAGAGCTCTTTTACATCTTTCATGTGCATATACACATCAAATAGCTTGTTGTCAAGAACACTCAGAACGCATCCCACAAAGGCAAGATTGGTTTCCTTGAACTTGTTCTGAACCTCGTCAGATATAGTTCCTTCAGGTAAATCCTCACTAGCCTCGCATACTTTCAGAGCTTGCAGCCACATAGTGGTCTTATACTGCCACCTCTTAAAATGAACACCGGTAAACTTTTCCGGCTTCATAGCATCGGCCAAGTGTCCCATGTTTAATTCAGAAAATTGCCTATAATAAGGTTTTTGGATTGTTGAAATATTAGGCATAATTCCCATGATTAATTCCAGAATATAAATCATGACAACAGCAGCTACAATCACGTGAACTCTAACATACTAGATGCATTGATCAACATGAACAGTAGCAGATTATACGCACTAACAACCATAGTAAAACAACAGATCTATTGATGATGTACATACTGATCAGTTGTCGATGTAGTCGTCGTTGGTGCAGTAGCATGTCGAAGAAATCGGCGTTGAAGACGACGCGCACGAGGACCGGCTTGACGACCGGGAAGACGCGCCGTGATGACGAACTTGAGCAGTCGCGCGGAGCGCTTCTCAAAAACCTTATTCTCCTGACCTGCTCTCCTGACCGCCGGTGCACGCCGGCAAGCGGGATGGAGTAGACTACGGTGACGGTGCAAGCAGAGAGGATGACAAAACCCTAGATTGGTTTGGTGTCATGCGTTGTAGAAGTCGCACAGGCGTTTATATACAGCGGCTCGGAAATCCTGTACAGGACACGAAGTGGACCAAGCCCACGTCGCGCACGTTCAGGTCGGTTACAGATAGCCCACGATCCAGGAGCGACCCGAATCCGCTAAATATTAACACGTCTGTCTAACCGCACATATTTTATTAAGCAGCAAAATAAAGCTCGGCTCGGCGAGATTCTCGCAACCCACGGCGCGCGTGTTGTGACGAGACGAGGCGAGCGTGCGTGCGTGCGTGCGAGCGGCGGCGTCGTAGGAGGAGCGTGCGTGTATCTCTCTTATTGTCACTCGCTTACAAAGTGGTGCAACACTCCACCTTATAAGGTGGTGCAACTCTCCTTCAACTTTCCATATGTGACTAAACTTTTGACATGGTTATACCCCGCGGGTACACGATCTCAGCATACCTAGTCCAGCCCAAGGAAGGCCCACGGCAAATACACGCCGGCCCATGAAGACTTTCGGGTGGCCAAGGCCCATGACGTCTTCGGATCCTTAGAGAGCAAGACTAGAGTAGATAGGAAATTCAAAGGGATAAACCCTAAAACCTGTAACCGACTCGATCTGTGCCTGGGACCTGCCTGCCTCTATATAAAGGTCAGGAGGGCACGACGAGGAGGCTCTCTGATAACCTCTCGCATACACACCTCCACGCCAGATTGCATTTGCGCACCCCTGTAACCTTCGGTTCCACCATAATCAGAGCAAACAAGCAGGAGTAGGGTTTTCCCTCCAGGGTCCTAAACCTAGGTAAACCTCGTGTCCCCGTGTTGCTTGTTTGCTAACCGTTTCGTGATCTCCAGCATCCCCATCTTCTCCAAAACTCAAGTCCATAACAATGGGCATTGACGAGATCGAACCTCGTTAACTTTAGCTCCCACAGCTCTTGTCACACACATGTGAGCTGCCACCAACTTAGGCCAAATCATATATGGGCTTCCACATATATGGGCTTTGAGATTTTGGAAAAATCTGAAATTACACATAGGTCTAATGATTTAACCCATTATTTCTAACATTTAGAAGTAGGAACAGACCACGCCACCCATCGTCCCGCAAAACCCAAACCAAACCAAAGTGTAAGCTCTGTACACCCAACCCAAAATCAAACCACTCATTAATTTATGGGCTCAACTCGGTTTCGTTGTTTTTGGTTGACGAAACCAAATCTGGACTGCTGCGGGCAGAAATACGCGAGGCACGTGAAGTGACACCACGCCACCTCCCAACGTACTCGATCGTACATGCTCGCGTAGACCGGCCCTTTGCCGCCTCAAACCGTCGGTGCAGGATGACAGTCAACTGGTCACAACCAATCCAAGAACCGGTTCTAGACCACCTTTCCTAATTGTTAGGGCAGTATAATGCAGTGATTGTCAGTCTTTTCTTATGCTCGTCATGTTGAATTTTTGTTTAGTTGGAGGAGAGAGAAACAAGAGGTAGGAGGTTGTCTTCTCTTAGCTAAGGGATGATTTCTTAGAAATAATAGAAGACTATTTTCTCCATTGTATCATATGTCTTCCCTTAATCAACCAATTTATTACTAAAAATAGTTAATCCTTATTAATTGCTAGAGATAGCAATAAAAGATAATACATTATACAAGTTGTATATTGTGTCTTCTTTTCATGATGTGGAGAGCTAAGAGAAGACATGTCTTCCCTAGTATTGTACGTGCCCTTAGGGACCAAACCATTTATACTCATACCCGAACATACCCAACTATTTTCTATGTAAAACCAAACCAAACTCAACCGATAATAGCCTATCCCCATAATAACCTGAACCAATCAAGCCCAGAGCAAAGAAGCCCGGTTAGTTAAAAACCATTCACAGGCTTAAGCACGCTAGAAGTAATAGTTACAGATTTTAAATCGGGTCATTCATGGAAAAATAACTATAGATATAATGGAATATAACACAATAAATCGCAAAATTTATCTATGCATTTTACATGGATCAATATCGGACTGACATCGTATACAAAACTTTGATTTTTGTGCAGACGTGGACGACCAACTCTGGATCGGCGAACAAGGCAATCCTCAAGTGGATGGAAAACGAGCTAAAGTTGTGCTACGTTGCTAATAAATTTCTTTTTTTTGAGACATGCTAATAAATTTCCTAGGACACCAAAGTAATTTTTTTTTTTGCGTTCGATTTGTTATGTTAGGCTAGTCATAGTGGGAATAACTTAGCTAGTAACATGCATGTGTATGCAATGATAACTAAGCAAATTAGTGACATGATATGATAATTAATAAAGAAAGAGAGATAGTAACTTAGCTACTCCCACCGTCTCAGTTTATAAGACTTACGCGTATTTCTAGGTTGACAAATTAATCAACTTAGCATGAGGTACACAAGATAAAAACTATATTATTAGAAACTTTAAATATTATATTTTCTAATGATATAATTTTTATATTATATAATTTATTTTATATAGCTCATGCGGACGACCTAGGTATACGCGTAAGTCTTATAAACTGAGTTAGAGGGAGTAGTTACCATAACATCACACATATCAAGACCATATGAGTCTATAACCTAATTAATTAGGTCTTGCATGACACTATCCATATGCCCACTATAAAGTTAGTAACATGAACTAGTAACATATTCAAGTTACTAGTCTAAGTTACTTAGCACTATGACCAGCCTTGGACTTGTTTTCTTCTTGGCTAAGTTGTATGCCCAACATGTAATGACTATGTCGAAAAACCTTGGGCTTATTAAATTAAATTCAGGCAATTAGTGTCTTTTATCTAAATAAATAGAGGATACATTAGTTTATTTATCTTTTCTCATTTATTAATTAAAGTGATTCTAGCCATTGTGGGGTCACTTATGTGCTTTCTCCTACAAGAGCAACTCTCTCACTGATTTGTTCCCACACTAGAAGCGGTTTTGTTTTAAGTAAATCGTCAAGAGGCCATGTACGTTCTTGCAATTAATTTGATGAATAAACCCACGAAAGCGCCATCGAGCTTCAAGTGCAACATTTTTTTAAGAGAGAGCTTCAAGTACATCACTGGAACGAGAGGAAGAGGTTTGGAAATATGACTAAGGAGGAAAGGAGGCACGATGGTTGGAGATAGAACAAATTGGAGGTCACATTGTAGGGATGTCAATATTATCATTTTATCTATTATTAAGTGTTTTTCCTTTGTAGAAGTCATATACTTCAGTTAGCCATATGGCAGCAACATCAATCGCCACCCACCGTCAGGTCTACGATGAAGTGGGAGGATAAATCGTGCTAGAGAGACATGATTGTATGACCATACTGTTATAATTGCGATAAGTAAATAACGAAGAACGAAAACAAAATCATAGCAAAGGGACATATATTTAACGTGAAAAAACCTCTCTAACAAAGAGAGAAAAAAAACCATGAACACCAACCAGCGATACTTAACTATATCGGGGAGTGTTTACATAACGCCAGGGATTTTCACAGATGCAGCTTATCCTAGTCGGCGGCTTACAAGAGGTTTATATATCGGTGAAAATCTAGGTCTTCGACGATCCACTCGGCCCAAGCCTCCGGCGACGGGCCTCGCTCCGCTCGTCAAAAGTTGGTCTTTACTTTATAGAATTTGGATCAACATATAACACATACACACACCCTAACTAGCAAGGGTCCAAGCCACTATGTTATATTCATGTAGATATGTCATTTCTTTGATCCGGCTATAACACAACCATGATGATATGTTTGACAATATGAAGTGATATTTTACTAACATCGTCAAGAGGGCATGTCCATGCGATTTATTAAGGCGAAGATTCGAGTATGGGTTGACGAGCTTCAAGGACATCATGAAAAGGAGGAATAGGTGTAGACATGATTCGAGTTGGAAAGAAGGCATCGTGGTTGGAGATATAATGAATCAGACGCCACGTTGTAAGGCGCTCATGCCTTTCATGTGTTATCTCTTCGCGTTCTTTTTATACTCTAATTTTGAATAGCATATCATTGACCAAATGGCAAAAATATCATTAGATGTTAATGAGTTTACAATAAATTATTGGAGGACAAACCATGATAGAGAGACATGTTGTCCAGAATCATATATATACGACCTAACTATGAAGGGTGTAATCTACTATGTTAAATTGACGAAGCCATGGTAGCAACTCTCTTGTATGATCATAAAAGAAAACCCCATCTTGTATGTCATGAAAATTAGATAAAAATAGAAAGCAAAGCGAACATCACCATGCTATGCTTGCTAGAATGGATAGCCTGCATATGAGTGAGGGCATTCATCTTGATAGCGATCAAACTAGCATCTAAAGCATCCAGATTGCTTTTAAACATGCAACAACTTCAACTTGTAGCGGATTGGACGTCCGTTGGAAATGTCCCATTTTGTATGGAAAAACTTACCATTGCGGCCTCTTAGTGCCCGCCTTGGAACAAAGCATGCAATTTTTAGAGAAAATACATGGCAGCACCGACATTTTTATGTGCGAACGAGTCATATCTCACTGTTAGCTCTAGCTAACTCCATGTGTCATGGAGATTTGAGAGCCAGCCATTAATTCTACCATTGTGTTTGCGTTGAATCTACAACAAATGCATGGTAGAAAAATAGGAAAATAGCAAAGGATAATCAAACTCATAGTAGATTAGTTTTTTAATCTCACTCAATTTTCTAGGACCTCACTATTATATAATGTACGAAAAGCACTTAAAATTCATGTTATTTTTCAAAAAGCATAGAAGCACTATCAATATCCTTAACGCACTCAACATTTTGTGCACTATCAATATCCTTAACCATACTTATCATTTTGTTGAAATCGCACTTGGTTTTAGACTTATAATTACCTATATTACATACTATCAGGCAAAAATTGCATGATACAAAGGAGGGTAGTTGTACATGTCTTCAGAGGTCGATGTGTGTCTAACGTCGTTTGATTGAATTAACCCTACGATGAGGGGCGCGGCCTGCCGTAACATGTAAGTGCTAAGTCCACTTCTATATTTTTTTGGTTCACTATGTCTCTCTTGTGTGACTTTGTTTCTCCATAATGAATTACGATCATATTTTCTCTTTCTCGTTGCGTAAGTTCCAATACTTTCCCAAATAAAGCATGCCACGACTATTATCGTCACCTTAGCCGTCACTCTGAGGCAAAAATTGCCTTTACGGGTTAACCATTCAGAAGTTATATTATAATTTTATATTTCTCATCCAATATTTGTGTACAGAAATAAACTTTAACAACTAGGCCAAGTATCATAGAGATACATGGAGTGATCCCTTTATAGGTTGGGTGGAAGGAAACATGTAAATGCCATCATAATCACTCTTATATATTAATTATGTAGTATTTTCTATGTTTGACTTTCGCTCCTCTTGGAGTTTTCTATATGCACAATTCCACCTCATGTGCAACATCCTATGTAACATACTATTTCATCACTTCATTGGAATAGTACCATCTTCAAGAGTTAACGCTATAACATGTCTTTGTCTTCAAAATTCAAATGGTAATTTTTTCTATCATCGATTTCATGTATAGATTCTCGAATACAAATTGCCACCGAAATTTTCCAACTATGCTAATGGTAACATGAATTATATGGCTATGTGCTTTTGTCACATGTTCAATGCCTTCAAATCTATTTGTGTCCAAACACTGAAATGCACATTTCATGTACATGATTGTTACATATCAAAATTTCCAACGGGAATTAGCCAAAATTAAAAATATGTACTTTGAATTAATAAATATCTAGAACAAATAATAGTCATAAAAATAGCATTTTGGAGGGAGATGGAAGATACCTTGGTGCAGAGTATGGAATGAGGAATCTAGATGTCCTGACAACCTTATGCCATCTAGATGGCAAGGCCAGTTCTTATTGACCAGATGTGTGTTTGTTTGGAGGCTCCACCAAATATATTGGCATGCCATGCAGATTTAGAGGGTTGGTTGTTGGATGGCATTAGCAAGGGTTCCGTTGATCATGTCTCATGGATTCTACCAATGAAATACAATCTTTGCCAGGCTGGAAATGATGCATGTGAATCGTAGAAATTGAAAGACCCAAAGACGGTGGCTATGAAAATAATTGATGTTGTTGAGGAATGTCAAAACATCCATGCCTAAACTCAGACGTGTCGTAGCGAGGACGAACAAGCAATGGCTCCACTCGACTTCTCGTGGAGTGAGATCAATATGGATGGAGCTTTTCACCAGGGAGAATGCAACCGAGGGGGTGGTGTGGTTCTTCGAGACCACCATGAAGGATTCTTAGCTGGAGCATGCCATTTTTCTCCCATGTTGCTGATGCTGAAGGCACATAACTTGTAATATGTCATCGAGGTCTACTGCTTGCTAGGAAAGTTCAAGTGCAGAAGTTTATGCTAGAGACGCAAAATTAAGGTTTTGCAGCCAAACTGAGTAAGGGGAAACATGATTGATCTCTCACGATCCACACATTGAGGAAATAAAACCGATGCTACAAAGCATCGGCATTGCCTCAATTTGTGTTGTTAGTTGGTCAGAAAACGGTGCTACATATCTATGAGCGAAGGAAGGATATGAAAAAATTGGCTAGGTGTTTCATAGGCTAGTATGAGAATAATCTTGTAAAGGTTCTTATTCTCAAATTAAAAAAAACTTGTGGCATCCTAGGTGCTTGACGCCTCCTGTTTATCTTGAGTTTTTTGAGATGAAACACAACGATTCCATTAGCTAAGAGGCACGACATAATGACCGGCCACCAGTACCAATATAGAGTCAGGTACGTCGTCCATCCACAAGTTCTTGGACTTGGTACGACTCGCACCCATCGCCGCAAGGGCATGTGCAACCTTATTACAATCACGAGGATAATGCATAAACTGGACATGGGTAAAATTCAGTCGACAAAACATCTGATGTCCCTGGATGACTCCCTCTGATGCATGATCAAACTCCGCACTCTCCACAACTCGTACCAGATTCATCGAGTTTGTTTCAGTGATGATTTGTGTCATTCCCCAGTCGGACGCTGCATACAACACTTCGGCGCAGGTGATAGCTTCTGCATGTGTAACATCCCAACATTTAGGAACCAACGAAGGGTAGATTTAGGAATCTGTGCAATTGCATGCATTCATCTGTAAAAATGTGGGTAAATTTTTCGCCAAATAAAAACCTTAAAGTGATCAAAGTTTCTTTCACTCTTTAAGTTTGGGAACAACTTTGGAGAATGATCGTTATAAACTTTGGCATGATCTTTATTGATTAGTGTGTTTTGGGAAAGGAATTTGAATTCAAACTTGAGAGTTGGATTTATGTTTTAAAAGGTTAAGATTATGTTTGAGTAAATATTATTTAATCAAGAAATAATATTTAGTAACTCAAAATTTTAAATAACAGAACACAATCAAGTAAATGAACATTTATTCAATATATTTATTCAATGAATAAGTTACAAAAATGTAACTTATGAAGTTGATAAAGAAATAATAAATAGTAACCAGAAACTCTATGAAAAATTGACAGACAAATAAATAAATATTTATTTCATATAATCATTTCATCAATAAGTTACAAAATGTAACATACAAAATTAATATAGAATCTGTACAAGAGTAAATATTACAAGAAGAGGAAAGTACATTATTATTTAACTAATACATCTTCATTACAAAAGAATAAAAGAAAGCTTACAAAAGAATAAAATAAAGATTACAAAGGAACTATTCTATAAAAAAAGAATACCTATTCTAATCTGGAATCTTCAAGTCTTGTACCTGCAAAACATAGAACAAACAAAAAGAAAGAAAATAAATATTAAGTTATTTTTACTCTCAGTAGTGAACAATGAGATGCACTGTTCCACTTATCATCATTGAGTAAATCTTTAGGGTAAAGTTTCACCAATATGAAAGAACTACATCTTTCATAATTAATAAGCCATAAGTCAAATAATTCCAATCAGTAAGAGGGGCAAGTTTCACCAGGCAGATAAATGTAATCAGATAAAAAGGTAAATCACCCCTGAGCATATCCATAAGGATGCAGCAGACACACAAATAGCTTACACACCTAAATGCATGGTGTGTGATGTCAATGCAGCCACAACTGTGTACTTAATCAAAAGAGCTCAACACAGCCGTGGGCAAGCACCACAGTACCAGTTCCTTGCACATACACCACAAGCATCAGCAGTCTAGCCACAGCAAAACCAGCTAAACCAAAGCACCACCAAAGATCAACCAAACATCACCAGATGGTGACATAAGGAGGGGGAAGAATCAGGTGGACAGCAAGGCCAAGCCACAGGAGTTAGGAGGAGCAGGCTAGATCAAGGCCAAGCACAGGAACTCTGGGAAACAAGAACAGCACCAGAGGTGAAGGACGGGATCCAATCAGCAAGATCAACATCACCTCCAAACACAACAATCATCAGTTTTGTGGTGAGTATCATAAAATCATCACATGATCTATTCATATTATCTAGATAGAATCATGTGTTGTTTTATGAAACAATCTCTCAATAATCACCCTGGTGAGATGAACTCATCCTAGAGATTTTGAGTATAAAGATCAGAAATCAAACATAGCCAAAAGCACCAAGTTCTCAGACCAGCCTCACAGAGTTTGGTGTTAACACATGGAACTTAAATTCATTTGTTCTTACCAGATCAGGGCACATCTCCCAGAGGGAGTAGCACCACTGGTCTTATAAGTTATAAACAAAACATTTACTTAACCAACTAGGACCTAGATCCTAGAGCCTCTGAAAGGATCGTATGGGCACCTAGAGGGGGGGTGAATAGGTGCTACTTCAAATTTTCTTCTTTTTCAAAATAAGGTTTGACAATAAGGTAAATTCTCTAGATAATGCAACTATGGTGAATTTACCTATATGACAATTATACAAGAGCTACCACAACACAAAGTAGTAACAAGTAAGTAAGGTGCGGTAAAGGATAGAGGTAACCGAAAAGTGGACGTGGAGACACAAGGATTTGTTTCCCGTAGTTCCTTCCTTTTGAGGGGAAGTACGTCTACATTTGGAGAGGGGGTGGTTTCAAACCACCAACGCCACAAGAGGCCTCCCTTGTTCTCCGATGAATCTCACCCCAACGGGATCGATTCACCTTCCACTATATCGGCAACCTTCAAGGTGGAAGCCGGCACCGTTACAAGTTTGGGGCACACATCCACAACTTAATCGGAGGCTCCCAAATACAAGCAAGTTGTCAAAGCAATCAAAGACAATCTTGTAAGAACAAAAACAAGAGCTAGGGTTTCCAACAAAACACTAGAGCAAAGGGGCCCTCAATGAAATGAGGGGGAAATGAAGATCTCTTTTGGTGAAGTAGTAGATCGGGGCCTCCTCCTTTGATTCCCCAAAGATCAAGGATTTTGGGTGGTTGGATGAGGAGATATTGAGAATTTGAGTGGCTCCAATGGACTCCAATGGTGGGCAATGACTTTAATGAGCTGAGCACTTTGTCCCAAGGTAGGTGGAGGGGTATTTATACCCCTCCACAAAATCTGACCGTTGATGCATTTATTGCAGCGGTAGTACCGGAAGTTCAAGCGGTACTACCGGAGAACTCCGATACTACCGGACCTGGTACCGGACCACCATTTTTCAAACTGCATCAAGTCCTGCCCCCAGCGGTACTACCATTGTTGCTACCGGAAAGCGGTAGTACCGCTTGAGGCAACCGGTACTACCGGACCTGGAGAGATCAGCACTTTTCCATACGAAAAAACTCTCTGTTACGCCAGGTAGTAAAACGCGGTACTACCGCATTTTGCTACCGGCGCAAACAGAAGCTTTTTGCAACGTACAAAAACTCTCTGTCACGCCAGGTAGTAAAATGCGGTACTACCGCATTTTGCTACCGGCGCAGACAGGAGCTTTTTGCAACGTACAAAAAGTCTCTGTCACGCCAGGTAGTAAAATGCGGTACTACCGCATTTTGCTACCGGCGCAGACAGAAGCTTTTTGCAACGTACAAAAAGTCTCTGTCACGCCAGGTAGTAAAATGCGGTACTACCGTATTTTGCTACCGGCGCAGACAGTAGCTTTTTGCAACGTTCAAAAAGGCTCTGTCCTGAGCAGTACTAAAATGCGGTACTACCGCTTTTTAGTACCGGAGCAGGCAGAAGCTTTTGACAAGCTGTAAAAAAGCTTCTGTCGCGCTAGGTACTAAAATGTGGTACTACCGCTTTTTAGTACCTGGCACGGCAGAGACTTTTTGACAGTTAGTCACTTGCTTCTGTCTGGTCCGGTACTACCGCTTTTTGGTACCGCGCCAGTCAGACAGTTTTTGAATGTTTGCAAACCTTTTTAATGTACCCGCGACACACTTAGCAAATCATTAGTCCGATATGTGTGTTGTTATCAAACACCAAAATCACTAGGGATAGCAAATGCTCTTTCAATCTCCCCCTTTTTGGTGTTTGATGACAACACACATTTTGCAGGAAAATCTAGTGATGACAAGATGTAGATGGGGCTCCCCCTAGATATGTAGAAACAAGCCCCATACATTCTAGCAAGCTAACTGAGAGTAGAAGTCGCACATAGAGGACATACCTTTGCTAAAAAACATGTGATGACCAATATTGATTAGGAATGAGGAATGTCATCACATAGGATGGATCCAACAAGAATAGCCATATTACACACAAGATGGATCCATATGATAACCACATAGTCTTATCATACATAGCACAAATAGTTAGGTTCACACATAGTAAGTCACACATAATAAGAGGCAACCAAATAAAGTTCACAAGCGAATAAAATCAAAGGCAAGAACGAGCTTGTGACTTTCCCTCGCAAATCTCCCGCATACCTAATGTGCAACTTCTCCCCCTTTGGCATCAAGACGCCAAAAAAGGGACAAGAGCAACACTAACGCCCCGGAGATCACTCATCATCATCATCAACGTCGTCCCATGCACCATGAGGTGGAGGGGCACGGAAGGAGGAGGTGGCATCATCTTCCCAGTTGTTGTGCTTGGAGATCCATTGGTCTTCTGGGGTAATGTTGTTCTCGGAGCCCTTGGAAGCAGTCAAGCCTTGAGCCTCCATCATTTCCTTCTGACGAGCACAGGCCTTCTTGGCATAGACATGGGCCTCGTACAGGCGTTTCTGATTGTACACTTGGAGGCAGAATATCTTCTTGAGTTTGGCCTCAAACCTCTTAGCCCAATATGGCTGAGCGGGCTGGCGACGAGAGACCACAAAAGCAGCACCCTGTGGGGCATCAACAGCATCACCTGAGTCCTCCTCAACCGGGTTCCCATCCTCATTAACAATCTGACCATCCGCATTGCGGGGTTTGAGATGGGTCTTGATCAGCAGATTCTTGTGGCGGTGAGTGGCAAGACGAAGATGAGGCAAGTCATGGGCAATTTTAGGGCACTTGCTAATGATGAGAGCCATGATGTATGGAGCAAAAGGAGGCACCCTCCACTGAAAAGTTGCGTAGACCATCTCATTCCAGATAACATCCATCACATCCATAGGGAGGCCAGAGTCACGGTGGTGATAGGTGGCCATCATAATATCCACCATGTAAGCATGAATCTCATCAACATTCCCAGCACGAGGGGCGATGGTCTCGCGAAAGATGCAGTGTAAGATGTCATAAGTAGGAAGGAGCCCTTTGATCTTACCAGGGATGCCGCGCCCCCGGATGTACAGTGGGGCAAGCCTATCTTTCTTCATGGGATGGTCACTGGCATGGCACCGAAACCCAACGGGAACATCCTTGCCACGGTCTTCGTACCCGAGGATAGCCCCAAACTTAGCCAACGTTGCTTCCTTGACAACACCCTCGGTCATCCAAGTGAGAGTCCTAGTAGCATTCTTGGCAAAGTGAACGGTTGCATAGAACTGAGCAATGAGCATTGGATCATAGTTGCACCGGAACTCCATAATAGGAAGCAAGCCAATGTTGGTGCAAATATCAAGGGCCTCACCAAAGTAGTTCAGATTCTTCCTCACATGATTCATCTCGATCCATTTTTGAGGAACTACAATTTTGTCATCTTTCATGAGAATCTCATGGAACACCCGCTCCTGAAAGTCCGTGAAGAAGAGGCTGTTTTCTCGAGCATGAGCGTGATCCCCCCCATACGGACTGACCACCCGCAGAGCATGAAATTCAGACTCAAAGATATCATACAACAGCTTTGGCCCAGATGGCCCGGAACTTTGACTCTTGCGAGGACCAGAGGGAGGAGGAGGTGGAGGAGCTTTACCACGACCAGCACTTTGCTTGACCCCCTTACCCCCACGACCACGAGTTGTTGGCAGTTTCAGACGGGCACTAGGTTGAGGCATGACCTCCTCTTCAGACTCAGTCTCAGATTCTGACTCATAGTCCTCGATATCATAGTGAGCTTTGGAGCGCTTGCGCGATCCCTGGGAACCCCCTGCACCTGTGAAAGAACGAGGGAGATAGCATAGGGAAAGGGCACAAGAACCTGGGGCAAACAGAGGATGGAGTTGAGTGTTTTAAAAAAAAATTGCTGCCACTACTGGGGAGGTAGTACTGGACCTGCACAAGCGGTAGTACCGCCAAGCGGTAGTACCGGAAAAAGATTCCCGGTACTACCGGCCCGCGACTACAGTGCAGATCTGAACTAAGATCCAAGTATGGGCAACAAATTTGTTGTAAAGCACGATTCCCATCGGGCCAAGTGATAGATCTGGTAAATAGCACACGATACAACCTCAAGAATGCGAGTTTTAACCAAGAATCGAAGGTACCCTAGATTCAATGGAGAAAACAAGTAATAAGATGAGGAGGGTGGTGGTACCGGTGTCCATGACGGTGGGGAAGAGAGAGGAGCCCGCAGGGAGGCCGAATCCGGTGTGGATCCGGGAGAGGGAGGGAGGGATGGGCTTCCTCCGGCGTCGTCTTGCTCTGGTGGTGGCGCTGGTGAGGAGTGGAGACAAGGGATGAATGAGGCACTGAGGGGTGCCTCTCCCCTGTCTCCAGTCTTAACCGACGCGCGCGAGCGGTAGTACCGGTCCACGGGCGGTAGTACCGTCGGTACAGGCCGGTAGTACCGCTCCTGGGAAGTTTTCAGGCAGGAACCTGGAAACACACCCAGGGGCGGTAGTACCGCAGGTAACTTCCGGTAGTACCGTTAGGCGGTAGTACCGCATATGAGATCCGGGAGTACCGTTACCATCAGGACAGAGAGCCAAGATACAGAAAAAAGGAAGGTTCTTGTGCAGAGTAGATGGGTTTTGTTGGATAAGAGTGGCCTGGGTTTAGAGAGACACGCGGATATGGGCCAATGCACTCAAAGGAAAAACACTAAAAACATATGGAGAGCCAAACTTGAGTGCATGACCAAAAGAATCAACACCAACTAGAGGATGACAAACATGAGTAAGAACCAATTCAACTAGGTGACAAACACGAGTAAGCACTTCAACCTCTCGATTGAGAGGGGACGGTGGCCTAGGCCACCATATTTGAGTATACTCGGCTTGGCACCACGAAGATGTATCTTGGGTCCATTACCGAAACTCATCATTGAGCTCACATATCACAAAATGATATTAAGAGGAATGATTTTTGTTTAATTTGCGCATAATGGGGGGAGGGATAGTCCAATCAATTAGGACCGCACTCCCCCTATGTCCATGCCTACACCTAAACCAAACATGGGTCGAGTATTAGGTGAGAGTGCAAGATAATCAAGTCAAACTCCTAGAATCTACGATATTTAGTTCATTCCTCAAGTAGCAAAACCTTGCTTCATCAAGTGGCTTCGTGAATATATCGGCAAGTTGATCTTTGGTTGATACATAGGATAGATCAATATCACCTCTAGCAACATGATCTCTAATAAAGTGATGTCGAATCTCAATATGCTTTGTCCTTGTTTGATCCACCGGGTTGTATGCAATCTTGATGGCTCTTTCATTGTCACATAGAAGAGGCACTTTGTCACAATGGACACCGTATTCCTTTAAAGTTTGCCTCATCCATAGCAATTGGGTGCAAGCACTAGCAGCAGCAACATACTCGGCTTCGGCGGTGGAGAGAGATATACAATTTTGCTTCTTAGAAGACCAACATACCAAGGACCTACCAAGGAATTGGCAAGCCCCGGAAGTTGATTTTCTATCATCCTTGTCTCCCGCCCAATCCGAGTTCGTGTATCCACAAAGAGCGAATGTTGAGCCTTGAGGGTACCAAAGACCATAAAATGGGGTATGAACTAAATATCGAAAGATTCTCTTGACCGCCATTAAATGGCTTTCCTTAGGAGCCGCTTGATATCTTGCACACACACCTACACTCAACATAATATCGGGTCTAGATGCACAAAGGTAAAGCAAAGAACCAATCATAGACCGGTAAACCTTTTGATCCACATCTTTACCATTTGGATTTTGTTCTAGATGAGTCTTTGTTGCCATGGGAGTTGGGGCTCCATTCAAATCTTGCATTTTGAATCTCTTGAGCATATCTTGAGTATACTTGGCTTGATTAAAGAATGTTCCTCCTCTAACTTGCTTGATCTCAAAGCCAAGGAATACTTTCAACTCCCCCATCAAGGACATCCGGAACCTACTAGTCATAAGCTTTGAGAATTCATCATTAAAAGGTTTGTTAGATGAGCCAAAGATAATATCATCAACATAGATTTGGCATACAAAAAGCTCCCCATTAACCCTCTTAGTAAAAAGAGTGGGATCGATTTTCCCAACCTCAAAGCCACGGTCAAACAATAACTCTCTAAGGTGCTCATACCACGTGCGTGGGGCTTGCTTGAGCCCATAGAGCGCCTTATCAAGTTTGTAGACATGGTTTGGGAAGTTGGGGCCCTCAAATCCCGGGGGTTGCTTAACATATACCAATTCATTTAAAGGACCATAAAGGAATGCACTTTCTATATCCATTTGTTGCAACTTAAAGTTATGATGTGCCGCATAAGCAAGAAGGATACGGATGGACTCAAGGCGAGCCACGGGTGCATAAGTATCTCCATAATCAATGCATTCAATTTGGGAATAACCTTGTGAAACCAATCTAGCCTTGTTCCTTACTATAATCCCATGCTCATCTTGCTTGTTCTTGAATATCCACTTTGTTCCAATAACATTGCGGCAATCTTTTGGCTTCTCAACTAACTTCCACACTTTGTTTCTCTCAAAGTTGTTGAGCTCTTTGTGCATAGCTTCTAACCAATCCGAATCTTCAAGAGCTTCCCACACTTTCTTTGGTTCAATCATGGAAATGTGAGCTTGATGTTCACTGAACCTCTTCAATTGTGCTCGTGTGGAAATTCCTTTCCTTAGATCTCCAACAACATTTTGGAGGGTGTGGTCTCTTATTTCCAACATTCTTTCCTTTCTAGCTTCGCGACGAGCGTGGATCTCCTCATTGTTTCTTGGAGGACCCTCTTCATCATTTTGATCCTCGTCTTGACCATCAACTTGACCTTGATCATCATTGGATTCATCCTCTATATTGGGAGGCAAGGGTTGACCTTGGTCTTGATCAAGTGCTCTTCTAGCATCAATTTGAGCCCGTCTCAAAACAGTTTGGATGGATCTTCCTTGACAAATTGATTTGGCACCACTTGACAACCCATCGAATGGACCAAGCACCCTTTGACTAGAGTTCACACATTGATCACTATGTTGAGGGTCCACATTTTGTCTTTGGCTTGAGTCAATGTCCTCCTCGGTAGATGGAGCATGTTGAGGTTGTGAAGATGAGGGCTCCACTCGAGTGGAGCATAGTTCTTCTCGATCCGCCATAAGGGGTTCCTCAATGGGGCGGATATAACCTACACCCATTCTTCCTATGGCATCCTGAGGCATTTCATCATCTGCATCACAAGCATCAACACGCCCCCCTTGGGGACCATCATATTCTTCGAAGGTCACACTACAAGATTCTATGACGGCTCCAGAGAGCTTGTCATAGATTCTATAAGTGTGAGATTCGAGACCATAGCCAACAAAAATATCCTCTAATGCTTTAGATTCGAATTTAGACAAACGGACACCTCTGATGAGATAGAAGCACTTAAAACCGAACACCCGGAAATAAGATATGTTGGGCTTGTTACCGGTAAGTATCTCATATGGAGTCTTGTTGATTTTCTTGCGGAGGTAGAGCCGGTTTGAAGCATGGCAAGCGGTGGAGACGGCTTCGGCCCAGAAGTTGTATGGAGATTTAAACTCCGCCAACATGGTCCTAGCCATCTCAATAAGAGTCCGGTTCTTCCTTTCGGCCACACCATTTTGTTGAGGGGTGTATGCAGCGGAATATTGATGTTTAATCCCCTCATCACTAAGAAAATCATTCAAGGTGTAGTTCTTGAACTCGGTGCCGTTGTCACTTCTTATAATCAACACGAGAACATTGTGTTGCCGTTGAACCAAGTTGATGAAGTCGATAAAAGTCCTTTGAGTTTCACTCTTCAACTTGAAGAAATAAACCCAAGAGTATCTTGAAAAGTTGTCAACAATCACTAAACAATATTTCTTCCCACCAAGACTTGCATGAGATGGAGGACCAAATAGGTCCACATGAAGGAGTTCCAAGATCTTGTTAGACTTGATTTGGTTCGTGGGCTTATGAGGAGCGTCATGCATCTTCCCTAGAACACATGCCCTGCAAACACGATCTTTGGCAAAGGAAACATTTTCTTTTAGTCCAACAATATGGCCCTCTTTATGGAGTCTTTGCAAAGTTCTCATATTGACATGGGCTAGTCGGCGGTGCCATAGCCAACCCACATCGGCCTTTCCGTATAAGCACATCGGACCTGCAGTGGCTTGCGCCGAAAAGTCCACCACATACAAGTCATTTTCGACGTACCCAACAAAAGCGACCTTGAGAGACTTGCTCCACATGAGGACCACAATATCATTATCAATAAAGACGGCAAAGCCCATCTTTCCAAGAGCACGGACAGAAAGTAAATTGTATCCAAGGGTTTCAACAAGCATGACGTTCACGAGTGTAATGTCGTGAGCCACCACTACCTTGCCGAAACCCATTACCGTAGATTTTGACTTGTCGGCATATGTGACGGTGATTTGATCTTCATTTGACACCAAGTTCTTGACAATAGACGAGCTTCCGGTCATATGACTTGTGCAACCACTATCAATCACCCATTTTGACCCTCCGGAAGCATAAGTCTACAAAAGATCAAGCTAATTTTTAGGTAACCATTTTTCAATGGGTCCTCTTTTGTTAGCAACAAGGGTCTTGGGAACCCAAATAGACCAAGCAATATAACCATCATAAGGACCAACATATTGTGCATACACATCACCATAGTAATCACGCATTAGAACATAGTGAGGGTTAGCACTTCCCGCGAAATCATCATGAGACATAGTTTTGCCATTTGTGGTCTTACTTTTCACAATGGTCTTGTTGGTCTCTTGTGCGGGCTTGTCCTTCTTCTTCTTCTTGTTCTTCTTCTTCTTTGTTTTGGAGACAAAACCAATGCCCCCTCTATCACCACTACGCCTTTGCTTGCTCAAAAGATCATCAATAGACTTGTTGCCTTGTGGAAATATAGCCTTCGCAAGCTCCCCCTTCAACCTAGCATTCTCTTCAAGGATAGTTGTGCTACTCGATGGAATGAAGTTACTAGGTGAAGGAATATTGGCCAATTGAGTTTGAAGCGTTTCATGGGACTTTGTGAGAGACAAGAGTTCACTCTCCAAGGCTTTGTGGGCCTTGTTAAGCAAGCTAAAGTCCTCGGCAAGTTTTTCATGAACCACACCAAACTCAACCTTGTCCTTTTTAGCTCTTTTGTATTTAGCAATAGCATGATCACGCTCTTTGATGAGTTTGTTAACAATGATGTCATTGGCCTCAGCAAGCCCTTCAAGTTTTGACTCAAGGGACAACCTAGTCTCTTGTTCTTCTTCTAGAGTATTGCTTAAAGCTTCTAGTTTAATCATATGTTCATGCCCAAGTTTACATCTAACATCTAGAAGCTCTTGAGTGTGGGAGAGTTGATCTAAGATGTTCCCAAAATGTAGTTTAGCATCACCTTCTAGGTTATTCATGAACTCATCAAAGGCAATTAATTCCTTTTAACATCAAGAGACATTTCATCATCAATTTCATCATTATCTAATTGAGTAGAGTGAGATGATGAGGATACCTCCGTTCCTCTTGCCATAAGGCAAGTGACATTCTTGGAGGAAGAGTTCTCATTTGGAGAGTCGAAGAGTGAGAGTGTCGGAGTAGAGGTGGTAGCTAGAGCAGCCATACCATGTGAGGTTTCTTCTTCTTCCTCATCTTCATCATCTTCATTATCGGAGGAGTATTCTTCATGAGTGATCAAGACAATTTCTCCCGATTTCTTGTTGATGGGATTCTTTTTGATGAAAGGTTTCTTGTAGGGTGCCTTGAGAGTCTTCTTCAACACGAGCTTCCCACCATTATCTTCTCTCTTCTCATAGGGGCAGCTTGCCACAAAGTGGTAGCGGTCACCACAATTGAAGCAAGTTCTCAACCTAGTGGCATTCTCTCTTTTCCCATTTGGATTGCTTCTTCGTTGCATTTCCATCTTGGCCTTGGCAGGGTTCTTCCAAAAGTTCTTTGCATAGAAAGCCATATATTGACTATGAGCAATCTTGACATCATCGGGATGGTCCAAGGAGAGGCCTTCATCACTATCATCTTCATCTTCATCTTCAAAGTCCACAACTTTGGCCTTTAAAGCAACATTGACCACATTGCTCATACCGAGGGCACGAGCACAGGCATCTTTGGCGTTCTTGGCGGCGACCTTGAAAGCGGCCATCTCTTGCATAACTTCATTTGAGGTCATGAGATGGTAGTTGTGTCTTCCTTGTAAGCTCTTCAAGTCGGTGGGCTCAAAAGGCATGAGTGCACTCACATATTTCCTTTTTATCCATGCATCATCCACATGTGAGGCACCCACATTTCTAAAAGCGGTGGCGGTGGTCTTGAGCCTTCGATACATGTCTTCGTGATCTTCACCTTCTTTCATGTAGAAACCTTCGACTTCATTGCTTAGAGCATCATATCTGTTCCTCCTCATACTCTCATTTCCAACAAACAACACAATGAGAGCATCCCAAGCTTCCTTGGCAATGCTAAAATGCTCAATGTGTGGATAATCCTTTGTTCCCAATCCTTGTTGAATCATATGCAAAGCAGTGGCATTGAGTTGACTATTGACAACCTCTCTTCTTGTCAAGTTGTTTGGATCCCCAATAAAGAGTCCATGCTCGATGATGTTCCATAGTTCAATGCAAGAGCTGCGCATATGAGTTCTCATTAGTGATTGCCATTGAGCAAAAGTAGCAAACTCTTCTAGCTTAGGTGGGTCACCTCTATTGTACACATGAGGGTGAGGGATGGGAGGATCGGGAGAGTACCAAGAATCACGGTGCTCGCCCTTCCCCCCATCAAGTCGTGTGGAGGAATTAGCATTGTCTAGTTTATCCCCTACCACCATACCTTCGGGGGATACCGGAGTATTCCCTTTAGGTACGGATGGTAGTTCCTCTTGAGGAGATGGGGGTGATGAGCCATCTTTGTCTTTAAGAAGTTACTCAAGCATCTTCTTGACTTCGTTGACCAAGGAAGAGCTCAATCTTGTTTCCAAGTTTCTGAGATCTTCCATGGTCACCGGGGTTGACTCACTACCACCATCCCCTTCTTGGCTACCCATATTCTCTTAGGCGGTAAAGCCCGAATAAAGAGCCTAGACTCTGATACCAATTGAAAGGATCGTATGGGCACCTAGAGGGGGGGGTGAATAGGTGCTACTTCAAATTTTCTTCTTTTTCAAAATAAGGTTTGACAATAAGGTAAATTCTCTAGATAATGCAACTATGGTGAATTTACCTATATGACAATTATGCAAGAGCTACCACAACACAAAGTAGTAACAAGTAAGTAAGGTGCGGTAAAGGATAGAGGTAACCGAAAAGTGGACGTGGAGACACAAGGATTTGTTTCCCGTAGTTCCTTCCTTTTGAGGGGAAGTACGTCTACGTTGGGAGAGGGGGTGGTTTCAAACCACCAACGCCACGAGAGGCCTCCCTTGTTCTCCGATGAATCTCACCCCAACGGGATCGATTCACCTTCCACTATATCGGCAACCTTCAAGGTGGAAGCCGGCACCGTTACAAGTTTGGGGCACACATCCACAACTTAATCGGAGGCTCCCAAATACAAGCAAGCTGTCAAAGCAATCAAAGACAAGCTTGTAAGAACAAAAACAAGAGCTAGGGTTTCCCAAATACCGCATTTTGCTACCGGCGCAGACAGTAGCTTTTTGCAACGTTCAAAAAGGCTCTGTCCTGAGCAGTACTAAAATGCGGTACTACCGCATTTTAGTACCGGAGCAGGCAGAAGCTTTTGACAAGCTGTAAAAAAGCTTCTGTAGCGCTAGGTACTAAAATGCGGTACTACCGCTTTTTAGTACCTGGCACGGCGGAGACTGTTTGACAGTTAGTCACTTGCTTCTGTCTGGTCCGGTAGCAAAAGGCGGTACTACCTCTTTTTGGTACCGCGCCAGGCAGACAGTTTTTGAATGTTTGCAAACCTTTTTAATGTACCTGCGACACACTTAGCAAATCATTAGTCCGATATGTGTGTTGTTATCAAACACCAAAATCACTAGGGATAGCAAATGCTCTTTCAGCCTCAGACCAGCATCATAGGCCTGATCAAACAATAAGCTTCCCAACTTATTTATCAGCACCTATCAAATTCCAGAAATGACCATAAGTAAAGTCAGCAACAAGATCTACTTATGTACCATTCTAATAAGGTTTCATAAGCACTGATCTTATAACTAAGACAATCAAATAGTCCAATCTATACAAATCAACTATCCAATCATTTCCCTGAGACCAGACACAGAGATCATATCATATTTATCTATTCATTTTTAAAGAATCATTTGATTCTATTGAATAAAATTTAGACTAAGCATAAACAGGCAAGCCAACCAACACTAAGACAGTGAATCATCACTGACAGGGTCACTATTAGTATCAAGATACTGACAATAGATAAACACTAAGCCACCATAGTACCAACCAGAGGCAATACTATGAAACCCTAGCATTTGATTCAGTATTAGCCTCAGACCAACAACAACACCACATACTCAAAGGATGACCACAAGCACTAAGGTGCAGAGCACACAAATCCTCACTAAACATCATGACCAGACCATAGGAGCATCTTACAAGAACCAAAGATGAACCCTAGTAGCAATACAAGCACATAACTAAGACTGGCCACTAGATACACATAGAGGGACTCGAGGTGACAAGATGAACTAGAATCCATAGAGGCACAACTCACCTGGGGTCCTCGCTGACGAATTGAAGAGGAAGCAGAGGGGCCGACGAGCTCGTGGCGGCACGGGGAGCACCCAGAGGGCGTTGCAACCCGCACCAGCCACGGCGGCGGCCATAGTAGCACACAGCACCGCACACCACCATAGGAGGATCAACAGTGGCAGTGGCAGCACCCAACTCCAAACCCTAGGGTTCGGGAACAGAGCTAGCATGGCCACAGGAGAGCTCCAAAGTCAAATCGAGGCGGAGGAGATGAACCATCATAGTAGACAACCTTGCCCTGCACCACAACAGCGGCCAGGGAGGGCCACAGCGGCGAGCATCGCTCGGCGGCGGCGCCAGCACCCCACGGGGTCGAGGGAGAGAGGAGATGAGGACGAAAGAGAGACAGAGGGAGTAGGCTGAGAGGGCCAGGAACCCTTCGTGGAGCCTTTTGGTCATAGCCACTTGGGCCAAAATGGCCCAATAAGCCCAATAAAGCCAGCCAACAACCTAAAGAAAGTTTTAATAATTAAGAAAAGACCAAAATACCCCTAAACTTAAATAAATTCTAGAAAATAAAATAAAAATCTAAAAATTATAAATAAAATACTTTTGGATTCACAATAATCCAATCTATCTAAATAAATTAAGAAAAAAATTATGTATATAATTTTTATCAAGAATTTTATAATATATAAATTTCTTATGAAATTTTATAAAATTAAAGAAAGAAGATAAAAATAAGTAAAAATCATTTTTACTATATATTAATGTTTTAGTATTTTAGAATACTAAATAAATGTTTAATATCATAAAAATAAATTCTTGTATTTAAATGATAATTCTTAAAAGAATTATTCAATAAATAAAAATAAAATATTCCATAAATATTAAAAGTTAATATTTATAAAACCTTTACTACTTAAAAGAATCTTTTGTAACTAAAATAATGGGTAGAACACAAAAGAATAAATAATGCATTACATTACTTTGCATAATCATTTTGCCTCTTTAAATATTGTCCTTACCAGGCAATAATGATGTTTTGTAGACATAGAAGCTCAAGGTACAGTGCAAGCATCCGACTTCATTACCTTGCAATCACAAGGCAAGTTCATCACTTGCTCATGTCCTTTGAATAGTCTTTACCAAAGTATTTGCAAATTTTGTGTTATCATCTATACTCTAAAGAAAGAAAATATTATTTTCTCAAATAAATAAAATCTTAGGTATCATCCTAAGTGATGATATAATGGAGCAATAGAACTTAGGTTTCTATTCGCAACAATGATGATCAATTAGGGACTTAATAACCCATGATAGCAGTGATTTTAGCGCCGTATATCACGCGTTAACCATGAGATTTGGAATGGGACAGAGAAGTCAGCTGTATCTTTTTCCTCTCGCATGTAGCCGGATGTGTAGATCGTGGTTGTTATCACTCATAGCGTGCATATTAATTGGTAATTCGTAGAGGATATGCTGCATATGAGTGGGAACCCTCAACATCCCATAATAGTTCTGGCATCTAACGATCTATACAAACCATTGTCGTAATTCAGTGTGTGGGCATGATGTACACCAAGGAGGCAAGCAAGGTCGTGAAGGGGGCAGTGATTGGCTTGGATCACCTACTGGGCCCCACATCATGGAATTGTGGACGGGAAAGTACGCCCGGTTGTGCAACAAGGAGTTGATCTCTCATGGGTAAAGTAACGCACCTCTGCAGAGTGTAAGAACTGTAACTTGTTACCCCCTGTTCCGGGAAGGAGCTATGAACGCGGCAGAAAAGGAACTCCATGAAAGTTCTGGTCAACCTGTGAAGGCTGATGGTCATAGATTTTCATAATAAAATCAATCTTTGAAGAAAGATTTACAAAAAATTACATAGTGCCAAGGACTTATAGTCCGAGGTGGTAGATAGAGCATCAAAATTCCCACCTTTCATATAATGAACTTGCTGGGTAACGCTGTTACTCACCCTTTCCTTTGATCCCTTGCTTAGACTCTGAAGATCCCGAAGACATACCTATGTATGCAGCCGAATGCCAAGAAGATGTGTTCTACGAGGAGCCTGGCCTATCAGGAGGTGTTGAAGGAGTGGATTACGAAATCCTCTATGGAGTAGATGGCAACGAATCAAACTAGTGCTCTAGTTAGTAGTAACCAATGGAGACAAGCAGCATGAACCCTATAGAATAAGCTATTGAGCTCAACTCTTAGATGGAGTTGTTACTTTTAAATTCCGCTAAAACAATTTATATTTTGGTTTGTAAGTTGAATATTTTCGAAGTCTTGAACTTCTGGTATTGTAATAATAATAATGTGTGTATGTTTGTAATATGGACCCGTAATGTTTCTGTTGTACCACTCTAAGGGATGTGATATTTACGGAACGGTGTTCTGTGAATGCCATGTCAATGACTATAGTGTATTACACATGTAGTGGTATGCTAGGTCACCGCAGCATGTGTTGCACTAGAGAACATTTCGTCTTCAAAACCTATGCACATAAAGAGTCTACATTTGTGAGCATTCTCCAGCATTGTCATGCAAGCATGGCTGCGGTGACCCAGCATACCACTGCATGTGTAGTACACTATAGTCGTTGACATGACATCCACAGAACACCATTTCGTAAATATAACATCCCTCAGAGTGGTACAACAGAAACATTGCGGGTCCTTATTACAAACATACACACGTTATTATTATTACAATACCGGAAGTACAAGACTTCCAAAAGATTCAACTTACAAACCAAAATATAAGTGTTACAGCGGAAGTTTCAAATTTAAAACTTAAATTCCAAATTGAGATCAACAACTTATTGCTATATATTGTTCATGTTGTTGGGCTCAAGTGGCTACTAGAACTATAGTAATTATTCGGACTCTTGGAACTCTCCTCCGTAGACGATGTCGTAGTCCTCCTCTTCTACGGCTCCATATAGGTTGGGCTCTTCATAGAAGACACCCTCTTGGCTCTCAGATGCATACATTGGAGTATCTTCGGGATTATCAAAGTCTAAGTAAGGATTCAAAGGAAAGGATGAGTAACAGCGTTACCCAGCTGCGGTGACCCAGCATACCACTGTATGATGTAGTACACTATAGTCGTTGATATAACACCAATGAAACACCGTTCACTAGTATTACATCCCTCGGAGTAGTACAACAGAAACACGGCAGGTCCAAGACATGACTATAGGTTACAACTCAACTCTTTACACAAGATCCAGAGAACACTCTAGGTTAAAGAGAGAGAAAGAAACTTCTTACAAAGAAGAATCAGAAATAAACAACTCCAAAATTATTATACTATTAAGACTAATATCTTAACTAATGGTCTGGCATTACTGCTATTGCAATACACTACAGAAATAGGTTCTATGGCTAGAGATTCTGTTCTTATCTAATTAGCAACTTCGTATTCATTTGGGATGATGTATATGTTGACTTTTTTGACTTCATTGAAGAGCTTTAGCTTTTGATGATGATTCCTGGAGCATGGCTTGATGTAGTCATCGTCTGTACTGGCTTTAGAACCTAGCAAGGGTTAAGAAGATACTTTGAGTACGAGCGTACTCAGCAAGTCCACTAGAAAAGGAGTGTTTGATGCACTATATCTACATCCACATACCATGGGTCGTAGGCAATGCAGGTTTTCATAAACATTTCTTCAAAGGTTGCTTTTATTCTGAAAAGCTATGTCCGTCAGCCTTCACGGGTTTACCAGAACTTTCATGGAGTTCCTTTCCCGCCGCGTTCACAGCTCCTTCCTGGAACAGGGAGTAACAAGTTACAGTTCTTACACTCTGCAGAGGTGCGTTACTTTACCCATGAGAGACCTTAGTCTTGTTGCACAACCAAGTCATGACCTTGTCCATACTTCCTTGGTATGGGGCCCAGTCTAATATCCAAGCCAATCACTGCCCCCTTCGCGACCCCGCATGCCTCCTTGGTGTACACCATGCCCACATAATGAATTACGGCAATGGTTTGTACAAACCGTTAGATGCCAAAACTATCGTGGGACGTTGAGGGTTCCCACCCATATGCTGCATATCCTCTACGAATTACCAATTAATATGCATGCTACGAGTGATAACAACCACGACCTGCACATCCGGCTTCATGCGAGAGGACGAAGATACAGCTGACTTCTCTGTCCCATTCCAAATATCATGGTTAACGCGTGATATACGGCGCAAGAATCACTGGCGATATTGGTTGTTAGGTCCTAGATAATATGTTACTTTACCACCGGAACTTTTATAGTAGGTTATTACTTCATGGTAAATAACCTATAATGACATTATTATGAAAATAGGTTTTCGGATCTTTTTCAAATGCAGGTGATGACAACATTGGATTTGCAAAATACTTTACAGAAAATAATCAAAGGACATGAGCAAGTGTGAACTTGCCTTTTGTGATTGCAATATTATGCACTCACGGTCTTCGAGACGACATAAGATCCAATATTTGAAATCTGCATCATTGGTCCGGTAAGGACTAATGTTTAAAGAAGCAATATGTTGTTGTGCATAAGTAATGCTATGCATTTTGTAAAAAACCCAAAGTGAAACCCCAATACTGTAAGTGAAGTGAACTTAGGTGATTCTTTTAACAGTTGGTTTATCTTAAAGTTTTTACTTCACATGAAGTGCATCTATAGGGATTTTAAGTTTTGATATACAAGATATAAAAATAGAGTGCAATAGTAATTTAAGATTTAGATTAGTTGCTATTTGGTGATTAGGATGGAAGTCTATGTATTGGATTATTAAGGTTTGAAAGAACTATCCTAGAGTTGTTGCTTGAAGTGGCAAAAAGAATAACAATTGAAGAATAGATTTCCTTTCTAAGGTTTAAACAACCATCATTGTTAATAGAACATGATCAATGTCTTTTGGTGTTTGATGTACTAGTTTGGACTTGAGATGCTTTATGCCTTAAGTTTAAATAGACCAAAGTTAACTATAAAAACATAAGGGTTTTATTAAACATGATGTTTATAAGCTTTGAGACTGAAGTTAATTTTAAAAGGTTAAGTAAACTTAAGACGTAATATATTTTAATTATTCCCAAGTCTTAGATTGATGATAGGTATAACTAAGGTGTGGAATTATTCACTTTATATTTAAGTGAATGATTGGATTAAATTTGTTTTGCTTATTAAGAAAATAATATGTAGTTATTTAATGGAATCATAATTAGATGGTCTTTGTAATTTGTTAGAATTTAAAGTTATGTTAATAGTGGTTAAGATATAATGATTATTTACAATATAAATGGGTGATACCCAATTTTTATTTAAAAGGATTTTTAATAAGATTTTTAAAGGATTATTTTAAAGTTAAAAGTTATACTTAAGTTTGATTATGAATTTAAGTTATGGGTTTGGAATTAGTGCTAAGACACTAATTGCTCAAGGTTTTATAAGAATTGTGATTATTTCTTACTTAAGAATTGTTTTTAAAGAATTCACAAAATAGGTATTAGGTAGGGATTTATTATTTAAAATATTAAAGACTTTTCTACTAAAAATTTAATATTTTTCTAGTGGAATATATTTATGCAAGACCTTAAAAATGAATTTTATTTATTTTTAAGTATTACCTTTATTTTTATAAAATTCATCAAAGAATTAAGTGTCTTTAAATATTTGTTTTATGTTTTATTTGTAAAACTATAAGGGAGTATTTTTATTAAATAATAGAGTTCTTTTGATACACAAAAATGATTTTTTATTTATTTTTAGGGTTTTTCCTTATTTTATGAATTTTCACTTAGGATTTAATGGTGTTAATATTTTTTTTGCTTTATATAAACCTTAAACAAATAAAGTTATATTTTTATTAAGTAGATCTTATGCTTGTGATGTTTTAAAATATATATACATTTTTATTTAAGATTTTCTATATTTTAGTAGAGCTTAAAACAAGCTTAGGGTATTTTGGTAATTATATTTTTTTCTAGACTTATTCTTTTTATTCCTTTATTGGGCCTGACCCCCGAGTCACTCTGGCCCATAGGCCGATTTGGTCCAATTCGGCCCAGTAGATCCTTATCTTCTCCCTCGTTATCACATCGCACCTATGCGTTCCCCTCCTGGACGTTGGCGACGCCGTGTCGTCGCCTGCCCAATCCCGGTCGTGACTCCGCCGCCGTGGACATGCCACAGAGCAAGGCTATTGATTCGACGCCGCCGCATGATCCTGTTCAAGCCGATTCCCCTCTGGGGTCTCCTCCCGGTCGCGCTGACCCTCGCCCGAGGCTAGGGTTAGGGTCCAGCCCCCTTGGTGCTTTGCCGACGCCGTGCTGGTTTGCTCACGATCCTCACCACTTCTCCACAGGATGCTCCTGATGAGCTGCAGGTGCGGGTTGCAGCGCCCCTTCGGGGGTGCTCCCCGTGCTGGCGCCTCTTCATCGCCGCCGGCCACTCCTCTGCTTCCTCTTCTAACTTCTTGCGAGGACCTCGGGTAAGTGTGCTTCCCCTATTGTGTTTCTCTCTATGCCCTATCTACCTTGCCATGTCAAACATGCTTGCTGTGATTACCACCTGTCAAGGTTACATCCCTGTAACTAGGGTTCATACCCTCTATAGTGATGTTTGGTTACTATGAGATTGCTGGCAAATGTTCTCCTAAACTTGTACTTTTGATGCTGGTTATGCCTGGTTAAATAAAAGGCTCTGCCATTTGATTTTGTATACTACAAGTAATGTGGATATAAATCCAGTTCTCTTAATTTTGGATAATGGCCTCCTGTGGTCTGTCCATGTATTAGCAATTTGAGATTGCTAGATGGTTCTTTATACTCAAGCCATTTACTAAAGTAATTAGGTTATCTAGATGTGATGTTGTCACTAGATGGTACTGTCTGTTTGACAAATCATTGATCTTACTTGATGATTCCTATATTGGTGGCTAGGCTTTAATCTTATAAGAGATATATTTGATGCCCTGGATCTGATTCATTGAGGATCTTGATCCTCTCTTGAATATAGTTGCATCATTTTTAAATGATTCCTAGCAAAAGATAGCTAGGAATGTGATTTAGATTCTTGTTTGGTTACTTGCAGATGGTTTTGAATGAGTTGATGTGGATCATATCATGCACATGCATGATCTTGGGTCACACAAGAATTGGAATATGCAATGTAGATCCTCTTTTGCTACTTAATGGCTTGATATCTAGACAAATGATTCCTAGAAAAGATAATTTTGGGAAATGATTTGAAATAATACCCCATGGATGTAACTCATTCTTTTAACATGGGTGTTTGATGTTAATCTTAGCTGGTGATTTCAGTGGCTTCTAATATTGGAATCTTCCTACTGTGGTGCCTCCATCTGGAGTGTGCACAGTGGTGTTTCTAGTATTATGATTTGTTGCTGAATTAGTTAGTTATTGATTGCTTGGCTAATAGAGTACCTTGTGGCTTCTGTTAATATGGTCATGTTATTGTGCTGCCTTCCTGGAGGTACACAACCATATGATCATTTTCTTTTTAAAGACACCTGCTGTCATTGGAAATGACTGTTGGATGAAACATCATGTTGGAATAACTTTGTTGTGGATTGAGATGCAGCCTATGATGCAAAGGCTGAGGCCCCAATATAAGATGAGAATAGATACTACTGCTTCCTATTAGCTCTATGATGTGACTAGCATAGCATCTATGCTAATATGAGAGCACTCTTACTTCTACTCCTTTTTGGGAATTTGGTGCAACTATTGCTTGAATTGAAACTGATGAGAGGCATTGGTATGATCTTATTATATAAACCTATTGCTTGTAGAGTTGTGGTTGTTGTTGAGCTAGTGCTGATCTGGATCACCTTGCCTGTGCTCCTTGTTGATCTTCTAGTCGGTTCCTTCTGAGCTACTGCCTTCCCTGTGGAACTCCTCCCCTCCTAGCTCTTGGATGGCTTTCCTAGCAACCAGATGCTGGTGATGTGGTGGTGTGGTTTTCTTGGCCATGGAGTGAAATGGATATCTCTGGTGCTAGTGTTGTATTGTGGCTGGTGCTCTATCTCTTGTGTGCTTTGATGGATTAGGTGCAGTTCTTGAGTCCTTGCTTGGGTGGATAAGCAAATAGTACTCTAGCAACAGGGCTGGTCCTGAGGGGGGAATAGCGGGGCAGTCGCCCCGGGCCCGAAAAAAGTAGGGGCCCAAAACTTTATAGGCCTACTATACATCGTAAAAAAATACATTTTTATGGGCTATACATCGACTCCCTCGCTACCAGAAAATAGGCATCGCTCGCTTGCACGGCCTAATCGCTTGCCTGCCTCGACGATCGACTCCCATGCCAAGGAAGCGATCGCTGGACTCGACAACTCCCAGGTATCGGCGCATCGCTTGACCATGACCAAGGCATGTGCTCGACTCGAGTACTCGACGACTCCAGGAATTGGTCTAGACTCGCTTATTCACTTCGGCATCCCACGTACCGGCCATGCCCTGCTTCCCCAGTCTCGTCGCCTAATCGCCTCCCCTGGATCATATCACCTCTCGTCGCCTGATCGCCTCTCGAGCACCTTGCCTCAAGCCCTTTACGATCGACTGCCAGGCACACCGCATGCAGGAAGGCCATCGACGATCTTCAAATCTTCCTGCTGGTCTGCCCCCGCCCATCCCTAATTCTTATTTCTTAGTTCTTAATTCTAGTTAGTAATTGTTGTTCTTGATTTCTTGTTTGTAGCGAGCGAGGTTAACTGATTATGGCGCCTACATCCGGTGCTTAGAAAATAAAAAGGAGAGAACAAGAGAAGAAATTAATAGAATCATAGAGAGGATCTTTTCATAAATTTTTTAAGAGCAACACGAGCACTACGAGCAATCCAGATGAGTTGGCGCTAGTTCTTGTGGGGGAACACACTAATGTTGATTTAGAAGATAATGCCGGTACATAGGACGATGTTCATATCAATGCAGATGATGACAATATGAGTAATCATGATGATAAATCTGCTAACATTGTTATCCTAATATTTCCATTGCTTATCAATCTTATTAACTATGCCGATGACTGTTGCATAAGCTGAAAGAAGCTTTTCGAAGTTGAAATTATTAAAAAACTATTTGAGATCTGTAATATATCAGGAGAGGTTAAATGGTTTGGCAACTCTATCCATAGAGAAGAAGTTAGTGGACGAGATTGATATTAATTCCATTGTCACGGACTTTGCTTCTATGAATTTTCGAAGGAAATTTTAAGGTATCATGCAAACATTGTTGTTTTTATATGGATGTTATAGTTGGGAGTATACTTAAAACATTTATTTTTCATCATCTCATATATGCATAAATTTTTTATAATAAGGGGACCAAAATTTTAGTTTTGCCCCGGGCCCCCGAAATCTCAGGACCGGCCCTGTCTAGCAGCTGTGCTACGGCTGCACCCTCCCTTATCTACTTCCCAAACTCTCCTTGTTGTGTTGACACCACAGCTGCTGCATGCAGTGACTGTGCTGTGTGCCTGATTGTGTCATATGTGGATCAGATTGAGTGAAAAACTTGATATTTGCTGTTGATTTACCTTTTTACCATTTTATCTGGCTTTGGTGAAACTTGCCCCTTACTAGCCAATGATGCATTAGTCTGAGGCAAAATCAACTCATAAGAATAGATCTTATATTTTTGGCCCATTCCAATCTACTCAGTGATGATCTAGCAGTGCACCTCACTGCAATTCTGAGAGTATAATACTAACCCACTAACCCCTCTTTTACTTTTGATTTGTTCTTTTCTGTTATGTTGCAGGTATAAAACTAATGATAGAAGATCAATGAAGACTAGATTAGGAAATAGATAGATTATAGTTTAGGATTTAATCTTAAATGTAATCTTTTATTTATTCTCTTATAAAGACTCCTTGTAAGAACCTTCTTTTCTTTAATAAAGTTTATTTTTCTACTGTAATTATTCTTGTAAGGTAATATTTTACTAATTCCATTCCAGTTGATTTGTTGTTACTGAATAAGGAAAAGAATAAGAAATATTCGTTTGTTTATCATATAAAGGGCAATAAATATTCATATTTATTTTAAATATAAGAATTTCTGGTATGGTATTTTTTTGTAATGCCTTTATTATAAAGAATGTTGTAACATGTATTTATTATAATAAGAAATACTTTTATTCCCTGTTTGCAATGTCTTATTCCACTTAATTATAAATGTTTATCAATTATATGATTGAATATATTTTGTACCACAATTTTTTTACTTTATTGGTTATATACTATTTACTTAACTTGGAAATATTCCCAAATATTCAAATTTGAATTTCAATTCTCAATTTCAAACATGAATTGAATTGTTTTCCCAAGACACAAGAATATATTAGAGATCATGTCAAAATCCATAAACTTGCGCTAACATTATCATCAGAACAAGAGAGATCCCGATCCCTCTATAGCTCTTTGCGTTTTGCGCGAAAATTCCCCGGGTTTTCTTATGCATGAATGCAATGCACACACCTGCGTCCTCTATAATTCTAGGTGCTAATCCTGGGATGTTACACCAGCAAATTCATTATATGCAAGGTGGAAAGTTTGATGCTCTATCTACCACCTCGGACTATCAGTCTTTGGTACTATGCAATTTTCATAAATCTTTCTTCAAAGATTGATTTTATTATAAAAAAATCTATGACCATCAGCCTTCACAGGTTGACCAGAGCTTTCATGGAGTTCCTTGCCTGTCGCGTTCGTAGCTCCTTCCCGGAATAGGGAGTAACAAGTTACAATTCTTACACTCTGCAGAGGTGCGTTACTTTTCCCATGAGAGATTAACTCCTTGTTGCACAACCGGGCGTACTTTCCCGTCCACAATTCCATGATGTGGGGCCCAGTAGTTGGTCCAAGCCAACCACTGCCCTCTCCGCGACCTCATATGTCTGCACGATCCTTCGGGGATGGCTCACCTTCGTTAAGCCCCCTTTCGGGCAGGCTAAAACCCTGATGAGTCCCGAAGACTCTATGACCTAGTGATGCCCGGAATAGTACCATTTACATGGACTATATCCCTAAACACCATTCATAGATAATCTAGACACCAAAAGTGTGGGGCGTAAGGGTGTCCACCCATATGTTGGATCCACACAAGGAATCACAACGTCATGTTAAGGTCGTCTTGCCTCCATACAAGAGGAAAAGGATACAACTGACTTCTCCGTCCCATTCCAAATCTCATGGTTAACGCATAATATACGGCGCTAGAATCACTGATGTCATGGGTTATTAATCCCTAATTGTCCATCATTATTGCAATTAGAACCCTAAGTTCTATTGCTCCATCATATCATCACTTAGGATGATATCTAAGATTTAGTATCTTGAGAAAATAATGTTTTCTTTTTCTATAATATAGATGATAACACATAATTCTCAAATACTTTGATAAAGACTCTTCAAAGGACATGAGCAAGTGATGAACTTTCCTTGTGACTGCAAGGTAGTGAAGTCCGATGCTTGCACTGGACCTTGAGCTTCTATGTCTACAAAAACATCATTATTGCCCGGCAAGGACAATATTTAAAGAAGCAAAATGATTATGCAAAAGTAATGTAATGCATTATTTAACTTTATATGTATTCTCCCCCATTATTTAAATTATATAAAAATCCTTTTTTATTAATTAAGGATTTATAAATATTAATTTTTTTAATATTTATTGAATATTGTACTCTTTTATTTTATTTCCTTTTTATTTGCATTTTATTTACTTAATAATTCCTTTAAAAAAATTCTTTAAGTACCAAAGATTGGTATTAAATATTTGTTTAGTATTTTTCTAAAATACTACAATATTAATATATAATGAAAAGTGATTTTTATCATATTTCAATAATTTTGTAAAATTCCATAAGGAATTTATATATTGCAAAATTCTTAATAAAATTTATATGTCTAAAATTTTATTTCTTAATTTATTTTAATAGTTTGGATTATTGTGAATCCAAAAATATTTTATTTATAATTTTTGGATTTTTATTTTATTTTCTAGAATTTATTTAGGTTCTGGGGTATTTTGGTCTTTTTCCGTTTATTAAAACAGGTTCTAAATGATTTGGGCTGACTGTTTGGGTTTATTGGGCCCTTGTGGCCCAGTAGGGAAAAGTCAAAACAACACCCCAAAGGGTTTTTGGCCCAGTCCAGCCCACACTCTCTGTTACTCGTTCGACCTTATCCTTCTCTCCTCCTTCTCGACCTTATGGTCGATGGCGCCGCCGCCGTGCTCTTCTCGCCGTCGTGATCCTCCCTGGCCGCTGCCGTGATGCAGGGCGAGATTGTCGACCACGTGCTACCCTTCTGTCAAATTCGATTTGGCATAGGAGCTTTCCCGTGGCTAATCTAGCCTCATCCCGAACCCTAGGGTTTGGGTTGACGTGGTTGCTGACACCGTTATTGCTGTCGTGTGCTGTGGTGGTACTCCTCTCCTCCAGGCGAGACTATGGTCGCCGCCGTGGCGTTGTGTGGGTCGCAACGCCCCCTTGGGGGTGCTCCCCGTGCCGCTGTGTTCGTCGTCGACCCTCTGCTTCCTCTTCTAATCTACAACGAGGAACTTCGGTAAGTTGTTCCTCTTCTCCTCGTGCTCTCTGTGCTAGGCCATCCCATGCTAAATGTTGGTAGTGACCATTCCTGGTTAGTGTCTTGTCCCGATTAAGATGGTTTGTTCTGTTTAGGTTTCATACCCCTCTGTGGATTAGATATCTGATGAGTTGGATCAAGTTTTGATGGTCCCTAAGCATGATAAGTGGTTGTTAGTTGAGGCTTGCTGCTTATGATTAGCTGTGGTGATGCTAGTGGTTTAATAGCTCACCACTGTCATTACTTGGTTAATGACAGTGAGTGTTGTGTGATGAAGTCACTGTATTAGTACTGTTGGCTTAAGAATTCATATAAAACTTGAGATGAAATGGTCTCTTTCAGTGAAGATATGTATATGGATTTTCATGATTATGATTCCTGTGATGTCAAGAAAATGATTTATAGTTTGTTGGTTGTATCTGTGAAGATTGGATACTTAACCTGCTTAGTTCAGATATGTTCTTGTGACACCATTCTAATATGGCACACAAGACTAGATTCTATTACTTAGCTTGGTTTTGTTCAAGCTTAAGATGAGTTTGGCATTAAAGATAAGTAGAAACTTCTTTCCTTAAATCCCTAAGACCCATGATGTTGGTCTGAGGTTTAGGGATTAAGCCTTTGTCTTGTTTTTTCTCATGGATTGGTTCTGGTAGTGATACCAGCTACTGTTTCTTGAATCAAAGTTGGGAAAAAATGATTGTGGGCTTGATAACTTATATAGATCCATAAGATTAAATTCTAAGGTGCTACTCCTATTTAAGAGATGTGCCTAGAAGTTTAGATCTTGGCTATATTCATTCTTGAATTGAAATATATCTTGATAGCTTAGATCAATGATGTTGTCCTAAGATCTTAGTTGGATCTTTATAGTTTTCTGATTGCTTTTAGTGTTTTAAAACTTCAGTGATGGATTCACCCCACTTGGGCGTTTTCTGAGAATTTGAGTAAGAGACAAATCATGAATACTTGTCTAATCTTAGACAGATAGATCGTGTGATGGTCCATTTTACTCACCACACTCATTGGATGTTGGGGTTGCCAGTGGTTGATCTTGTGGTAACTTGATCTGGTTCTCTCCTGGTATTCCCAACTTCTGGCTTGTCCTTGATCTAGCCCTTCACCTCCTGGTCCTGGTGGCTTGATCTTGGTCTTGCTATCCACCTGATTCACCCCCTCCTTATGTCACCATTTTGGTGATGTGATCTAGGGTTTTGATTGGTGTGATCTTGCTTGGGTTTGGCTTGGTTTAGCTGGTGGGCTGCTGTGCTTGGTGTGTAAGAACAAGAAACTGGTGTGGGGTTTGCTTCCCACGGCTGTGTTGAGCAGTTTTGTGTGATTGAGCTGTTGCTGTGGTGCTGACAGCACACACCATGCAGTTTGGTGTGTGTGCTACCTATGTGCCTGCTGCACACCTTGTGGATATGCTCTGGATATGAAGTTACTTCTATCTGGTTACATTTACTTGTCTTGGTGAAATTTGCCCCTCCTTGCTGTTTATTTGGCTTATGACTTGAAATTATGAAAGATTCAGTTCTTTCATATTGGTGAAATTTGCCCCTTCAAAAGATTACTAAATGATGAAATCTTGAACAGTGCACTTCACTGTCAATTCTGAGAGTAATATACTTTTAACCTTAACTTTCTTTCTTTTTGTTTGTGTTTGTTATGCAGGTACCAGACTTGGAAATTCAAGACCTTAGTCTAGGTTCTCTTTTTCTTTGTAGAATAGTCATATGTAATATTTCTTTATTCTTTTGTAATTTATTTTTATTCTTTTGTAATTTTATTTTTGTTCTTTTGTAATAAAGATTGTACTGTTATTCAATAAAGAAATATTATTCTGCTATTTAATTACTATTGTAAAGATTATTGCTCATTAACATAAGTTACCTTTGTGTAACTTATTTATTAAAAATTATGGAATAAATATTCATTTTATTGATTATGTTATTTATTTACGGTTTGAGCTACTAATCATCTTCTCTTGACTAAATCAAATCACTCAAACCTAATTATTAATCCTTTTACAATATAATTCCAACATTCAAATTTAAATTCAAATTTCATTTCCCAAAACACATTAGTCCACAAAATATCATATCAAAGTCTATAACAATCATCCTCCAAGACTATACCTAATCTCAAAGCATGAAATAAACTTTGATCACTTTAGGTTTTTTATTTGGCAAAAAATTTACCCACATTTTTACAAATGAATGCATGCAATATCATAAACTCCTAAATCTACCCTTCGTCGGTTCCTAAATGCTGGGATGTTACAATGGCCAAGTTGAAGCCATATAGATCTTTTAATCCAAGCCTCCTCCTCTCTTCGGCTTTGTCAAAACCTCCCAGCTCAACCAGTGTACTTTGTTCTCATTCTCCCGTTGAGCCCACCAAAACTAGCAAATCATTGTATTCATTTGTTCACACAAACCTCTTGTCAAGTCAAAACATGACATAACAAATGTTGGAATTGTTTGGGCAATTGTTTTAATCATCACATCTTTCCCCACACATGGCAGCATGCGCTCTTTTCACCCTTGATCCTCTTCCAGATCCTATCCTTCAAATACTCGAAGATTTCTGCTATGTCCATTCCTTCCACATACACCGACAGTCCCAAGTACATTTCCTTTATCTTGAGTTATTAAAGCACAAAAGTGTAGTCTAATTCATTTTTTTTCTGTGAGGAGGATTTTAAGTTTTTACTAGATCATGTAGGAACGCGTTGTTGCGTCCGTCCATTAGAAATATAGAATGTTAGAAAACGGTAGAAATTGATTTGATTTGAATTGAGAAGTTTGATATACTCTACTTAGTAAAAATTATTATAATTTAGAATTAATTTCTATTGAAGACCCAGTTAAATGTGTTATCTATTGACATGCCTCATTTCTGACTCCTAAACAAAGGCTTTGCATTAGTGTTGATAAAACATCCTTGGCCCAAAATTGAACTAAATCGACGTTGTTAGTACGCAAAACATTTTCCTTCGGGTATGGAGCATGGTTGTTTTTTAGACTTGATTTCAATAATTGTTGCTACCTTTTAGTTCGGTCCGTAAAAGATTGTGGGCTTTGATTATTTTATGAGCCCAATGCACCCGACGAGACCAATTTGATGTCCAGTGTAGCATCCCTTTAGGGACAAGTGGGCCCGTGTGGAATCTAATAGAAATCGGACATCTGAAAACGTACCATTTGCGTGATCTAACAGTCCGAGTGACTAGTTCGTAAGAGAGTCTTTAATTCGGTAATACTATTCCTACTAATTTAGGACAACATTATGTATAAAATGTTGAAAATATAAGCAATAATCCATATTATTTAATCTGAATAATAAACTGATAAAGCATGATCATACAAATAGTACTAAAACCAATCATGCAGATCAACAAAGTAGATAAACAGATTACATATATACAAGATAAACCTATCACATCTACGCCAAACGCTAGAATTAGAAACTCTAGCATAATCTGAAAGAGAGTGATTGAGATCACATACGATGCAGTTGCGGCAGTAGCCGCAGCGGTAGCAGCAGCAGAGTTGTCGCCTATGTTGAGGTTGCCGAAGAGGTCGCTGACGTCCGGGGAGAAGTCGTCGTTAGGGAACTCGTCGTCGGACGACGTCGTGGTTGACAATAGTCGTGCTTGAGCGCTCCCCAAAAACCTGATCGCCCCTCACCCGTACAGGTTCACGAGAGACGGGGTTTCAGAGGCCTAGTGTCCCGATCTGCGGTGCAAGTCACAAGCCAGGATGGGGAAGATGAAGATGCTGACGCAAGGTTCTGAAGGTAGGCGCGTGTGTGAATTGATCATCGATTAAGTTTAGCACAGACGCTTATATAGTGCAGGTTAGGGAGATCGTGGGGCTCAGCCCATGTCCGAGTCGGTAACAGTCCACGATCCATAAAAACTGGAAACAGTTGTAATTAACGCGTCTGTTAATGACTTATAATTAATTTTCTCAAACTGCAAAATAAAGCTCGGCTTGGTGATATTCCCGCGGCGCGCGCGTCGTGACGAGCGAGGCGGGCGGCGTCGGAGGAGGAGTGTGATACGTCGGAAACGTATCTATAATTTTTGATACTCCATGCTTGTTTTGTATCTACTTTGCTTTGCTTTGTCTACACTTTGAGGTGTTTTTATATCTTTTCTGGAACTAACCTATTAACAAGTTGCCACAGTGCCAGTTGCCTGTTTTCTTATGTTTTTGGTTTCAAAAAGGCAGAAAATTAATATTCTCAAAATTGGACGGGACAAATGCCAAAGTCAATATTTTACCGTGGGCGACACGAAGTCCAGAGGGGAGACGGAGAGGCGAACCAGGGCCATCACACCCCCTAGGCACGGGTGGGTCCTGCCCCGCGCCTGGGTAGGGTGTGGGACCCCTGGCCGCCTCCCAGACTCGCCTCTTCGCCTATAAGAAGCCTCCGGGGAGAAAATCTAGAAAATCCATCATATTTCCAGAAAAACCTTCGTAGCGCCGCCGCCACCGAAAGGGAGATTCGGGGGACAGAAAGTCTCTGTTCCGGCACCCTGCCAGGACGAGGAAGTGCCCTCGGAGCCATCTCCATCGCCATCTTCATCACCGTTGTTGATTCTCATGATGAGGAGGGAGTAGTTATTCCTCAAGGCTAAGGGCTCTACCGATAGCTATGTGTTCATCTCTCTCTCTCTCTCTCTCTCTCTCTCTCTCTCTCTATGCATGATCTTGTTGTGGTCATGAGCTTTGTAATCTAGTAGATCTACCTTGCTACTCAAGTGCTTCAATAGATCTCTGCTCTCCCTATGTATGTGAAAGTGACAGCATGCACGCCATGGTGGCACTTAGGTTTGAGTCTACATAAATACTCTTTGTGCTTTAATAGATCTATGCTTTTCCCCACGTGTGTGAAAGTGAAAGCAAGCATACCGTGTGTGGCACTTTGGCTAGATTGAATATTTGTCATGAGTTATATTTGGAGTTGGATGTCTTTATGAAATTGTGGTGTTTGTTGGAACCATCTAGCGCTCAAGCTGACAGTGTGGGATTATCTAGATTGGGGAAGGCGGACTTTGAGGAGTGCTGTTATAGCCCTACCGATGATTAGAGTGTCCAACCGGAGAGTAGTTAAGAGTAGTATCATGAAGAGAGGATATTTATATTAGAGAGTGTTCACTAGTGAAAGTATGATCCCTAGGCCTTGTTTTTAAACATTGAAACACCGTTTGCTACTAGATCTCTTGCATGTTTGCTTGCTTTAGTCTTTACTTCACTCACACACGTTACCCCATGTCAACAACAAGTCAGAAGCTATTTTCTGGCACCGTTACCGCTTGTATTTCACTATCTCTTCGCCGAACTAGTGCACCTATACACCTGACAAGTGTATTGGGTGTGTTGGGGACACAAGAGACTTCTTGTATCTTGATTGCAGGATTGTTTGAGAGGGAATACCTTTGACCACTTCCTCCCTGAGTTCGATAAACCTTGGGTAATCCACTTAAGGGAAACTTGTTGCTGTTCTACAAACCTCTGCACTTGGAGGCCCAACAACTGTCTATAAGAATAGAAGTGCGTAGACATTAAGCTATTTTCTGGCGCCGTTGTCGAGAAGGTAAGGTAAAAGGTACTCACATCCTCCGGTGTGAGTGCTCGAAGTTATTTCCTTTAGATTCTGCAATTTTGTCTTTTTGTTTCTTGTTTTCACTAGTTAGGCTTAATGGAAAACAACAAAAAAATCAGAGAGCTTTATAGTGTTTATCTTGAGTTAGGACATGAAGTGTTTGAAGAGAAAATTAAAAAACCTATGGAACTTTATTTGCATGCTAATAACAATGTTATTAGTATTAATTCTTTGAACACCATTATTGCTAATGCTTTGGAAAAGTCTAAGCTTGGGGAAGCTAGTTTTTATGAAAGTGATCTTTTTAGTCCCCCAGCTTTGGAAGATAGCTATTCTATTGCTTATGATGATACCAAACCTCCAATTTATGATGATTACAATGATGAATATGATATTTTCAGTCCACCTACTATTGAGGAGAAAGTCAACTGTGACTATAATCTGCCTCCTATATTTGATGATTATGGTGATGAGAATAATAATGATAGCTATTTTGTTGGATTTTCTCCCACTACAGTTAATAAGAATGACTATGCTTATGTGGAGAGTAATAATTATTATATGCATGTGGCTCATGATAAGAATTTTTTATGTGATGGTTATATTATTAATTTTATTCATGATGCTACTGAAAGTTATTATGAGAGAGGGAAACATGGTCTTATGTATCTCAACAATATTAAGTTTCCCCTCTTTATGTTGAAAATTTTGAAGTTGCATTTGTTTTGCTTTCCTATGCTTGTTGATTTGTGCTTTCGTGAATTGTTTATTTACAAGATTCCTATGCATAGGAAGTGGGTTAGACTTAAATGTGTTTTGAATTTGCTTGTTGATGCTCTCTTTTAAATAAATTCATATTTCTTATGTGAGCATCTTATCAAACTACCAAGCCTAACTTAAAGGCGTTAAAGAAAAGTACTTGTTGGGAGATAATCCAAGAGTTTTCTTGAGTCTTGAAAGTTATTACTTCAGTAATGACCTCTTCTTATCCTTTTTATTTGCTTTTTGTGCTAAAAATGACCTCTAATGAGAGGGAAGTAAGATTTGGGAAGTTGCTGTCCCGAAATAGATTTCTATCCTCCACCATAAAAATTCGTGAGGATTCTCTGTAAGTCGGATTGAGCTAAAAATTTACGAAAAAATCCCCAAGTATGTTAGTTAACTTTTGTTAGTTTAACACTTTTTGATTTGAGCAACATAAGATCTTCTAAAAAATCGGTTTCTACCTGTTGATCTGTTTTGACAGATTTCTGCCATTATTTGCATTTGCTTCTTATTGATTCCTTTTTGGGTTATTTTTGAGAAATTGAGGGAGTTGCTACAGTATCTTGTGTATTTAGTGAAAGTTTTGCTGTTTTGAATCTAAACCCAAAGGTCTATTATCTTTTGGATACACTAATGTTGCTAATGAAGATTGTGTGAAGTTTTGTATGAAGGAAAATTTGCAGTTGTAGAGAAAGAATGATGTAATGAGATGAAGAATGGACAAAAGCTCAAGCTTGGGGATGCCACCCCGTGTCACCCCAAGAAATATTCAAGAGGTACAAGTGTTAAAGCTTGGGGATGCCCAAGGCATCCCCTTCTTCATCAATAAAAATCTCAGGTCTTTCTAGACACTTTATTTTTATTGTTTCATGCATTGTTGTGTTGTTCTTGGAGCGTCTTAGTTTTCGTTTTTGTTTTTTTTTTTGCTTAGTTTGCTTGAGTAAGTTGGTTGATCCCAACACACTTCTTTTGGAGAGAGACACACTCTGTTTTTATTGCCTAGAACACTCTAATTTTTACTCTTATTGTCTTGTGAGTGTTCTCTTTTGCTAGCATTGTGTTTAGCCTTAGTTTTCTTGTACTTTTGGCTTAGAAATTTTTAGTTATTTGTGGATTTGTGAGACATGCTCACTGATATTTATTGATTATTATCTTTGTGAGTTGTTTTAAATAAGTTGATTGGTGTTGGAAATGAGTAGGAAGCTTCATGCTTTAGTGGTACAAAAGGGATCTTGTTTTGACTGTGACTTAGAGTTTATCATGTCATTATAGGTGTTGTTTTGACCTTATGATTAGTGATTATCTGTAGCATGACTTTTTCTAAACAATTAAGATTGTTTAATGTGCCTTAAAAGAATTATGCGTTGTTTTAGCATGCAAAAGCATAGTATCGTGGTATTCTCCTTTGATGCTTTGTTTGGGTTGACTTGGCACATGATCACACCATGTTATGACTATGAACAAGTCACCATAGCCTATATGATCATTTAGTCCTTGACTTGTAGTACCACTCTATGCTTTGATTAGTAATGTTTTGTTGCTCTGCATGATTATGGCCATTATTGCTCTCTTAGTTGGTTGCTCCCAGTCTTTTGCTAGCTTCCACTTGTATGAGTAAGTTCTCCTCATGCTTCCAACTCCCAAGAAACCAAGTTATTCCAAAGTGTCCACTACAAATTCCTATGCATGGTGTGTTACACCATTCTAAGTATATTCTTGTTTTCAGCTATCTTCCAATTAAAAAGTATTTTGTTATGTGAAAACTTAGTGATTAAATCCCTCACAAACGTGACGGCACACTTTATATTTCTTTGCCCCTAAAAAACTTGAACCAATGTGTCATCTATGTTGTATATGTCTGCACTTATACGTTGGAATTAGCAGAGCCGTGCTATCACGGGGAACACTTTCAACATTGCACTTGTACTTTGTACTCAGTTGATATCATGCTCTTTTGTCTATGGATGTCACCGGTGTGAAATAAAGAGGGAACTTATAAGTCCATGGAGTATGTATTTTGTGTTAGAGAAATGCCTGGGCCGCTAGCCTAAGCCATGCCTAATCATGGTGGAAACTTGCAACATCACCATAGTGAGCTATCTATGAAGCATCCTCAATAAAAAGCTATGCACATGTAAATAAAAAGATCGTTGAGATGCTTATTGTCTATTTGCCTTGTCATTTTGGTTATGGGATAGCTCATGTACCATGTGCAAGGGATACCCCGTTGGCGGTTCTTTATGATACGCATGTACTTAGAATGACAAGAACTTGCAGGTGACTGAAGTTGAGTAGCATAAGGTGTGGCCCTGAATACGAGACTTGAGATTGCCAACTTATACTCTGTCAAGCATATACTCCATCTTTGTTCACTCTAATATTAATCACTTCATGATGCTTATGATAGGGGCAATGAGGGCTGAAGCTAACAAGTACCATAATTTTTGGAAGCTCTTTTTGAACTTGAAATCCCTGCTTCCCTGCATGAAGGGCCTTTCTTCCACTATTATATTGAGTCTCCACCTTCTATCTTTAGGCACCATTAAGAGAGCATAGTTGCCATTCTGTGTGTAGTGTCCCAAAACTTATTGATTGATGCATATTGTGATACTAATTGTTCTTGTGCTCTTTGTATCTAGTCACTGTTATGAACTTTGAAGGTGTCCTATGAATCTATTTGCTACTCCATCAGGGACAAGTTGAATGCCACTGTGTCATGTTTTCTGTATGTGAAACAAACAAATGTTTTTCAATGCATGTTATTTATGATCTTTGTTTGTAGCCTTTCATGTTGCATGCATATTTACTATGTCCTATTGTTAGAACTCCATCTTTTATGCACATGTTTAGAGTTCTTTGATCCCAGCTTTCAATGCTTGTAAATGGTTTGATCTTGGTTTTGACGGTGCATGTCACCTCAAAAATTATTCTTTTATCACTTACCTACTCGAGGACGAGCAGGAGTTAAGCTTGGGGATGCTTGATACGTTGGAAACGTATCTATAATTTTTGATGCTCCATGCTTGTTTTGTATCTACTTTGCTTTGCTTTGTCTACACTTTAAGGTGTTTTTATACCTTTTCTGGAACTAATCTATTAACAAGTTGCCACACAACCAATTGCCTGTTTTCTTATGTTTTTGGTTCCAAAAAGGCAGAAAATCAATATTCTCGGAATTGGACGGGACAAAAGCCAAAGTCAATATTTTACCGTGGGCGACACGAATTCCAGAGGGGAGACAGAGAGGTGAACCAGGACCACCACACCCCTCCTAGGCACGGGTGGGCCCTGCCCCGTGCCTGGGTAGGGTGTGGGCCCCCTGGCCGCCTCCCAGCCTCGCCTCTTCGCCTATAAGAAGGCCCCGTGGAGAAAACCCTAAAAAATCCATCATACTTCCAGAAAAACCTCCGTAGCGCTGCTGCCACCGAAAGGGAGATTCGGGGTACAAAAGGTCTCTGTTCCGGCACCCTGCGGGGACGGGGATGTGCCCCCAGAGCCATCTCCATCGATCTCCATCGCTATCTTCATCACCGTTCCTGATTCTCATAATGTGTCAACACCCGGATTTTTCAATCCTAGATGCCTGTTATGCCATACATCGCAATCCCAGGATTACCATTTTTGCGAGACATAACAGAATTGGATACCATAGTACTTCATCCATTACAAACGATACATAAGTTCTTACACAAATAGGGATCTCATGATCCAGTTCTTACTACAACATCAAGCAGCGGAATACGTAATCATAACGGTAGCGTAGGCGAAGCTCCATCTTCGGGGTCACAGGCAATGCTGATGATGGGGGATGATCCTAGTTGTCGTAACCTTCCTGGGGTCCATCTTCCAGGTAGTCCTCTTCATAGTCTGGCCATGGGAATAGCCAGGGACAAAGCCATGAGTACTCTTTAAGTACTCGCAAACTAATACTAACAAGTAAAGGGGGTTTTTGGATAATAGGACACTAGGCTCTAGGGTTGTTTTGCAAAAGCCAGATTTATCCTTACTAAGTTCCAAAGCTAGTCACAATTTTATAACTCCTAAGTGGGATCTTGTAATCCAGGTCACAACTCTGTTGTGGTCAAGTCAAAGTCTCAAGTCGTTTCACAAGTCATTTTGAAAAGTCTGACAGGGGAACAACATGGCCACTCCAACTGTCCATAACCGCGGACGCGGCTATTCGAATAGTTTGACACTCTGCAGAGATTGTACACTTTCACCACAACATTCGATACATCCGTCAGGAACAAATCCTGAATTCACCATACTCAGTATGCGGATAATCAATCTTAACCTTTCAATTACACTCCCTAGTATAAGTACCTCTCCTGTGAGTTTGGCCTCCCAACCATGACCACTGTCATCTTGGGTACTGCACAGGTGGACAATCTTCACAAGGTAGCCTCAGCTCAGACCTTGGCCGTGAGGGAACTAATACTAAGGTATATAAGTTTCCAGTCAAGCCCTACCCAATATTCGGGTATTGTGGTTGTACGATAAAATTGGAATGGTATCGCATCCAGACAACCATCAGTTTTATAAAGGGGCTAAGGCTCATGCCTCAACATTTTCATCACCAGAATCATCAAGTGTTTGGAAACACATGTCCAAAACATTTCCATAGAATGATCCATCATTCCAAGGTTTTCATAACCATTTTTCCACCAAGTATTCCTATCTAAAGTTGATCAAGTTTTATGCTTAGCACTAGCATCTACAGGTGGGGTAGTATTAATGGGGTGGTGGTAACTAGTGGAGTTCAACTAAGTCCAACCTTATATCTTAGGCTGATATCAAGGTTTCTAGCTTAGGCCAAATTTTATGCTCTTTATGCAACCTTCAGCACAACTGTCTAGTATCTACCAAACTCGTAGGTAGACTCTAAGTGAGTGTTGATAAAGAAACAAAGTAAGATGCTTGCCATAAAACTAGGATTGGTTTAGTAAGTGGGTATGATCACATATGCTTAAGGCATAAAGTAGCCATCTCACAAGTATGGGTTTGTGGCATCAGGGAGGTATCTTGCAAGTGTTAGCTTGCACATTCACTAGTAGTATTAGGCTTGCATTGGTCAACTTGGGTAGTAAAGCTTGCACAATATTAGTATAAGCTTGCCTTGTGCAGAGCAGTGGTTGAAGTTCTCCTCGGCTTCCTCTTCGTAGTATCCTCCTTCCTCCTCGTATCCTTGGTCGGTACTAGCGTCTATGAATAAATACGAGGTACACAATCACCAAACAATACTTAACTACTTGCAATCATCACACACAAGGGTCCTATAGATGATCTAGCATCATCTCTAACATTACAAGGTTAAAGCTTGGTTTAAATCCTTTTTATTTTTAGAAAAGTAATTTCTACTCATTGAAGAACTACTTAAGATTTAATATCCTCCAAACTAAACATGGGATCATGTTGACACATGTCATCACCACATATTGTAGTCCATGGGAATGTGATTTAAAGTGGTGTCACAATTTTAATAAGGTTTTACCCTTTTATTTTAATTAATTAAAGTGGCTAGAAATGCTTATGAAGCATTCTTTTAATACTTGAACATTATTTCTGCAAGTAAACCTATATATATTTTTATATATTCTGAAAGGTATGGTTAAATGTGATTTTTGAGAGTTGGAATCAACTCAAAAGCTTTTATGGTTTAAATTTGAAAAATGTTTGAATGCAGAAAAGCTTCTGCCTTGTTATTTTTACTATGGGTGATCTACAGATCCAAATGACTTGAATCCAATGGGCTTGGATTAAGCATTCACAGACCTTTCCAACAAAATTGGTTTCATCCAATTTGGTGCACTGAATCGATCTAGGTTAATTTTTGAAGTTGGGTACAGAATGTGTTTGAGTTTAAAAAGAAAAGGTTTAATTTGAATTGTTGGGCTGCGCGGGAAATTCTAACGGGCCGGCCTGCTAAGCGCAGTGCCTCCGCGGGCTGCTTAAGTGGGTGTCCCCACTCGTTAGTGACACGGAGCTGGGTGAAGCGGTATGGGGCAACGTGGATCGTTCGATCTTGTTCTAATCTAACGGCTGAGGGTCATCGTCGACGCGAGACAGCTCCGGCGAGAACGAAACCTAGCGCGGCCATAGAGGGGTGCTGGGGGCTCACCGGGGTACGGGCGAGGGTCGGCGAGGCGGGCGAACGACGAAGTCGACGACGGCGAACCTCCTGGTACCGGTGGCCTGGGGTGGCTCCAATCGCTGGCTCCCTTCTTCTCCAGCAGCGGCAGGCTCCAGTGAAATTCCGGCGAGGTGGTGATCGGCTTGCTCTAAGAATGGTGTGGCACGGTCAGTGGGGAGAGGGGAGTGAGATGGTGTGAAGAAATCGTGCGGGGGTGGCCTCTATTTATAGTCGAGCGAGGGGACCGTCGGGGCGCAAGGTGAGCTCGTCGGGGGCGACGTTACAGGCAGCTAATGGCATGGGCAAGGGTAGGGGACGGTGCTGTGTCTCCTGGCGATGCTCAACGACATGGTCGCGAGGCATGGGGCGGTGTGGTTTGGTCTGGAACGGGCGGTGCTCTGCGCGGCAGAGGCGGCGTCTTCGACGGCGGGCGGTGGCTGTATGGCGCGGGGCGGCAAACGGGGATGTCTGGCGGTCTCCTGGGTCGGTGGTGATCGTGTGTGCGCGTGGTGACGGCGACGCGCGGTCTGTGGACGCTGGTCGCGGGTGGCGCTCTGGCGCACGCTCGGCATGGTCTGGGCGTGTCTTGTGCGCGTGGTCCAGGGCTTGGCAACGCTCGCGGCTGGGACAGGCAGTGGCAGTGGACGGTGGTCTGCCTCCCAGACAAGGTTGGCACGGCTAGTTCTGCTCCTAGCTTGCTGTCCACATTGGGGTGACATGGGGGTGCTCGGCTGTTCACCATTAATGGCAATGGCAAGCTCACAGGGGTGCTAGTGTTGGGCTAATCTTTCTAGATGATCTACTAGGTTGTGTGTGAGCTAACTAGGGAACAAGTTAGGCAAGAATCACTGCACACTATAGTGTTTGATGTTTTGTTTGATTTGTGTCTGCAACCTGTTTGATGAAATGGCCGCATGAAATGAAGTTTTGAATTTTGAAATGAATTTTGGTGGGTTTGCTAGATTGGTTCTGGTGAGTCTGCAGATGCTTGGGTTTTGAAAGTTGAGCTTGTTTGAGTGGGTTTTGAAAAAGTGGGATCTTCCCATATGAAGAAGATTCAATTTTTAATTGTCATTTAAACTATGCATTTGAAAGTTTCTGGATGATCACAAAGTGGGCCTTGATACTTTTTTATGAGTACATTCAAGGGGTGCAAAGATCCAGAAAATTTTCTGTTAGGTTTTGAAAGTTTGAGACAGCCAAAGTAGGCATGGGAGTTAAATTGGTCAAAATGACCATTCACTTAATATACTTGTTTTGATTTACTTGTCTTTAGGAAAAGTGTGGGGAATGTTTTAGATGATGTTTATTTCACCTAAGAAACATTTTACAAGCAATGGATCACACAAACAAGGTGGTTTTTAAAGAAATTCAAAATCCATGCATACACATATAAATGCATTCATGAATTTATCTAGAAAAGTTTTTGTTGACCCTAAACTTGATGATTAGTGTTTGTTGATTTAAGTTTGGTATTTTTGGGATGTTACAAACCTTCCCCCCCTTAAACAAAATCTCATCCCGAGATTTGAAAAAGGACGAAAAGATTACCTAGGATTTGAAGAGATCTGGAAACTCCGTCCTGATGTGATCTTCGCGTTCCCAAGTAGCTTCCTCTTCTGTGCGGTTGCTCCACTGAATCTTGAGAAACTTGATGCTTCGGGTTCTGGTAGTTCGAAAGGCTTCTTCCAATATACGGATGGGTACTTCGGGATAGGTCAGGTCATCATTGATCTCTATGGTCCGATGATTGATGTTCTTGAACACTTCGGTCTTCTCGGGGACTTCGAGACATTTGCGAAGTAACGAGATATGGAACACATTGTGCACAGCTGACATCTCTTCTGGTAGCTCCAGTTGATACGATACTTCTCCTCGACGGTTCAGAATTTTGAAAGGTCCGATATATCTGGGGGCTAATTTTCCTTTGAGTTGGAAACGCTGCATTCCCTTCAATGGCGACACTTTCAGATAAACAAAATCTCCAATGTTGAAGGCGAGGTCTCGACGTCTTTTGTCGGCATAACTCTTTTGTCGGGATTGGGCTGTCTTGAGGTGCTCGCGAATCTTGTGAACCTTCTCTTCTGCTTCTCGTAGGATGTCGGGTCCGAAAATTTGACTCTCTCCTACTTCCGACCAGTTCAAAGGGGTGCGACACTTTCTTCCGTACATGAATTCAAATGGGGCCATTTGCAGACTGGCTTGGTAACTATTGTTGTAGGAAAATTCTGCAAACGGCAGACAGTCTTCCCACTTGGATCCATATTCTAGCACAGATGCTCTAAGCATATCTTCGAGTATTTGGTTTACTCGCTCCGTTTGTCCATCGGTCTGAGGGTGATACGCGGTACTGAAATCTAGGCGGGTTCCTAAACCTTCTTGGACCTTCTTCCAGAATCTCGAGGTAAACTGAGTTCCTCGATCCGATACGATATTCTTGGGGACTCCGTGCAAACTAACGATCCTAGCGATGTACAGCTCCGCTAGCTTCGAACTCGGATAGGTAGTTTTAATAGGCAAGAAATGGGCGACTTTGGACAATCTGTCCACTATGACCCAAATAGAGTCATTTCCCCTACTAGAAGTAGGTAGTCCAGTGATAAAGTCCATTCCTACAGAATCCCATTTCCATTCCGGAATCTGCAAAGGTTGCAACAATCCAACGGGTCTTTGATGTCCTGCCTTGACTCGCTGACATATATCACACTTGGCGATATAGCTTCCGATTTCTCTCTTCATCTTATGCCACCAAAATTGCTCTTTCAAATCTTGATACATCTTAGTTCCTCCGGGATGGATAGAATAAAGAGTATCATGAGCCTCCTTCAAGATAACTTCTTTTAACTCAGAATCTGATGGTACACAAAGGCGTCCTTTGTACCACAAAACTCCTTCTTCGTCCTCGGTGAATCCGGGTACTTTGCCTGTACTGATACGACGTTTAATTCCGTCGATACTAGCATTTCCTTTCTGCGCCTCTTTAATCTGACTGATCAAAGTGGGCTGAAGTTCTATGCTAGCCAAAAATCCTTCACTTACTAATTACATTCGAAAATCTTCCATCTCTTTGTGCAAACTTGGTTGCTCCTTCAAAATCATGGAGTTCAAGCGGCACGGCAATCTGCTAAGGGCATCGGCTACCACGTTGGCTTTACCCGGGTGATAGTGAATGTCCAGGTCGTAATCCTTGATTAGCTCAATCCATCTTCTCTGCCTCATATTCAGCTCCTTCTGAGTGAATATATACTTTAGGCTCTTGTGATCCGAATAAATCTCACAACGGTTTCCCATAAGGTAATGTCTCCATGTCTTCAGGGCTAGAACTACGGCTGCGAGTTCGAGGTCATGGGTTGGGTAATTTTGTTCATGTTTCTTCAATTGTCGCGATAGATAAGATATAACTTTGCCTTCTTGCATTAGCACACATCCGAGACCAATCTTGGATGCGTCACAATACACATCGAAGGGCTTCGTGATATCCGGCATGATCAAGATTGGGGCTGAAATCAATCTCCTTTTGAGTTCTTGAAAACTCGCTTCACACTTGTCTGTCCAGTCAAACTTCTTGTCCTTCTTTAGCAATTGGGTCATGGGTCGGGCGATACTAGAGAATCCTTCTACGAATTTGCGGTAATATCCCGCCAATCCGAGAAAAGCACGAACTTGGGTTTGAGTGGTTGGGGCTTGCCAATCTTCTACATCTTTCACTTTGGCAGGGTCAACGGCAATTCCTCCGGCTGATACAATGTGACCGAGGAATCCTACTTCCTGTAACCAGAATTCACATTTGCTAAATTTTGCATACAGCTGATGCTCTCTAAGGGTTCCAAGAATGGTCCTTAGGTGTAGCTCATGTTCTTCTTCTGATTTGGAATAAATCAGAATGTCATCGATGAAAACAACGACAAACTTATCCAGGAAGTCCATAAAAATCTTATTCATGAGGTTCATGAAATAAGCGGGGGCATTGGTTAATCCAAAAGACATGACTGTATACTCATACAATCCATATCTGGTGGTAAAGGCAGTCTTTGGGATATCCTCTGCACGAATTTTGAGTTGATGATAGCCAGTTCTAAGATCAATCTTAGAAAAACACCTGGGCTCCGGTCAACTGATCAAACAAATCTTCTATCTTAGGCAAGGGGTACTTGTTCTTGATGGTGACATCATTCAACTTCCGATAATCCGTACACAAACGGTTACCTCCATCCTTCTTGTCCACAAACAAGACAGGTGATCTCCATGGGGACGCACTTGGTTGAATCAATCCGATTTCCAACATGGAATCCAGTTGCTTCTTTAGTTCTTCTAGTTCTGACGGGTTCATACTATAGGGTCTCTGGGCTATGGGTCTTGTTCCGGGGATTAGTTCGATGATAAACTCGATATCCCTATCCGGGGGCATACCGGGCAAAACATCTGGAAATACATCGGGGTATTCGCAAACTATCCGAACTTGGTCAATGGTAGGCTGGGATAGACTCTTGTTACACTTGAATTGGCGAGGTAAGGTTTCCGATATATGCTCGACTGATATTCCGGCGGTACTGGTCATGGTAATGGCTTTCTTGGCACAGTCAATCATTCCTTGATGTTTGGACATCCAATCCATTCCTAGTACTACTTCCAAACCTTTAGTTCCGAGTACTATTAGGTTAGCATAAAAATCTATGCCATGGATTCGGATAGGGACGGCCTTGCAAATTTGCCTAGCCTTGGTGGTCGATCCGGGAATTTGTACAATCATCACATGCTTCAGTTTGGTTGGTTGAATTTTACTAGTGCAGGCAAATTCTTCAGTGACAAATGAATGCGATGCACCAGAATCAAACAACACCCTTGCAAGTACTGAATTAACAGAAAACATACCCAGCACGACGTCTGGCGCTTCCTGAGCTTCTTCAGCATGCATGAGAAAAAGACGGCCATTGCGGTTGAGTGAATTGCCTGGGGCAAATCTTCTTCCTGGCTGGACACGACGCTGCTGCTGAGCTGGGACATTGGTATTAGGGGCTGTAGCATTCTTCTTGTTGGGGCACTCGTTGGAATAGTGGCCTTTATTTCCACAGTCATAACAGGTCACTTGTGACTTGTCCTTGGCTGCGACAGGCACAGCATTGCTTCCAGTCCTCGGGGCAGTGTTGGGGTTGGCGGTAGCATTGTTGGTGTTGAACTTGGGTGGGGCGCGGGTGAAATTGCTAGAGTGGCCGGGGTTGTTGTGATTTCCTCTGGGTCTAGGGTTTCCACGGTTGGGATAGGTCAGACGGGTCATAGGGGGTCTGTTGGTTCTTGGGGCAAATCCTGGAGATGGGTTGGGGCGATATTTTGGGGTCTGATGGGTTCCTGGTTGATGCATCATGCGACGCTTGCGGTTCTCATTGGCCTGGTTGATCTTTCCTTCCATCTGGATAGCAGAGTCGACAAGGGCTTCAATATCAGCAAAGGGGATATTGACTAACACTGTCTGCATCTCGTCATGCAGACCATTCAGGAATCTTTCTTTCTTCCTGGCTTCGGTGTCTATCTCGTCCGGGGCATACCTTGCTAATGATAAAAATTTGTCATGGTATTCCACTATAGTCATCCTTCCTTGCTTCAGTTCTCTGAACTCGTCTCTCATTCTCTTGATCAAACCTGGCGGCACATGGGTTCTGCTAAACTTGACCTTGAATTCCTCCCAGGTCATCATTTGGCCTCCGGTCATTGCACGAACACTGTTCCACCATGCCCTGGCATCTCCGGCTAGATAATGAGTGGCGAACAAGACTTTCTCGTTGGCTTCTACTCCGGCTACTTCTAAGTTATTTTCCATGGTTTGCAGCCAATCATCGGCGTCTAGGGGTTCTTCCGACTTGGTGAAAACGGGTGGGTTGGTATTCTGGAAATTCTTGAGCTTAGATCCATGGTTGTCCTGATTTCCATGGCCTTGGTTGTTGTGGGCTAGCTGGGCTATCTATTGCAGAGTGGCTAGGTTGGCTTGACGTTCCGCTCTTTCAGCTTCGCGGTCAGAAGTCAACATTTGCAGGATCTGCAACATCAGGTCCGGGGTTGAACCACTTCCTCCACGTGGCATCTGAAGATTGATATAGATCATGAGAAAAGAGGGAAATTTCTAAGGTTTTGGGTCTTTGAAAAGTTTTTAGAGTTTGACTCAAGTTTTCTAGCAACTTGCTTTTTCATTCATTCACTCATAGCACACAGTACAACACACACCACAACAAGGAAAAACAGATGGTTTTAAGAACCATTCTGGAAACTACGATACAGTGGGACCGACTACTACTCACTACGCTAGTGCTCAGTGCTACTACTGCTCGGAGTCTGTGGCTTCATCATCTTCTGCATCATCGATGAAGGCGAAATCATCCTCATCGGTGAAGAAGTCCATGGCCTGATCCTCCAGAAAGTCATCGTCATCGCTGAGATAGGAGTAAGGGTCTCCATGAAGATCTTCTCCGGCATTCTCCCTTTCCTCTAACTGCATGTCTCTCTCATGGATGGTCTCTTCCAGAGAGGAGATGCGATGGCGAAGACGGGCAATAATGCGCTCCTTCTTGTCGAGCTGACGGCGGCGAGACTTGCGATCCTTTGCTAGTATGGCGATGGTCTGGTCCATCGTCTTGATGATGGCAGACTTGTGGTTGCAATAGTCACGGCAGTTGTCCAGTTCCTGCTGACGATCATACATCATGAAGCTAAGGTGGTCCAATTGAGTCTTCAGCTCGGGGTGGTATGGGGCTTCTAGTGGTTGTCCATTTGCATCACGTCTTGGGCAAAACTCAAAGCGAGTACCCTTGATCTGATTGATGCTCTGCCCACACAGACGGGAAAGAGCTTCCTGCATTGCTCTGGCAAGTCCATCGAGCCAGTTGTTTTTTCTCAAGGTAAACTGAATTCCCTCCGCAGTGGGAGGTTCAATCTTTCCTCGGAGACTTGCAACAATTAGCCACTGCAGATCTTCTCCCCCTTGATCATTGAGCTGAGCTCCGAAGAACTCGGGATGCGGGCGCTCCAGAAGTTCCGAAAGCTGATCTAGATCCCTCTCAAAGATAAGGTCTCCTCTATTCCCGAGTTGGTAAAACTTGCTGTACTTCACGTCCATCTATAAAAATAGAGGATGAGTAGATTAGCAAAGTGATCAAGTGTGTCAAAATTTTATCTATTTTGCAAGAGTTTTTGAGGAACATGAAGTTTTATTAAAGAATTAAAGAGGTAAGAATGAGAATAAATTTTCGTAAATATTTTTGTTCTTGGGTTTTGAAAATAAGTTTTTGGTTCAACGTCCAATCTAACTAGGGTCTCCTATGGTCAGGATGGCTCTGATACCAACTTGTCAACACCCGGATTTTTCAATCCTAGATGCCTGTTATGCCATACATCGCAATCCCAGGATTACCATTTTTGCGAGACATAACAGAATTGAATACCATAGTACTTCATCCATTACAAACGATACATAAGTTCTTACACAAATAGGGATCTCATGATCCAGTTCTTACTACAACATCAAGCAGCGGAATACGTAATCATAACGGTAGCGTAGGCGAAGCTCCATCTTCGGGGTCACAGGCAATGCTGACGATGGGGGATGATCCTAGTTGTCGTAACCTTCCTGGGGTCCATCTTCCAGGTACTCCTCTTCATAGTCTGGCCATGGGAATAGCCAGGGACAAAGCCATGAGTACTCTTTAAGTACTCGCAAACTAATACTAACAAGTAAAGGGGGTTTTTAGATAATAGGACACTAGGCTCTAGGGTTGTTTTGCAAAAGCCAGATTTATCCTTACTAAGTTCCAAAGCTAGTCACAATTTTATAACTCCTAAGTGGGATCTTGTAATCCAGGTCACAACTCTGTTGTGGTCAAGTCAAAGTCTCAAGTCGTTTCACAAGTCATTTTGAAAAGTCTGACAGGGGAACAGTATGGCCACTCCAACTGTCCATAACCGCGGACGCGGCTATTTGAATAGTTTGACACTCTGCAGAGATTGTACACTTTCACCACAACATTCGATACATCCGTCAGGAACAAATCCTGAATTCACCATACTCAGTATGCGGATAATCAATCTTAACGTTTCAATTACACTCCCTAGTATAAGCACCTCTCCTGTGAGTTTGGCCTCCCAACCATGACCACTGTCATCTTGGGTACTGCACAGGTGGACAATCTTCACAAGGTAGCCTCAGCTCAGACCTTGGCCGTGAGGGAACTAATACTAAGGTATATAAGTTTCCAGTCAAGCCCTACCCAATATTCGGGTATTGTGGTTGTACGATAAAATTGGAATGGTATCGCATCCAGACAACCATCAGTTTTATAAAGGGGCTAAGGCTCATGCCTCAACATTTTCATCACCAGAATCATCAAGTGTTTGGAAACACATGTCCAAAACATTTCCATAGAATGATCCATCATTCCAAGGTTTTCATAACCATTTTTCCACCAAGTATTCCTATCTAAAGTTGATCAAGTTTTATGCTTAGCACTAGCATCTACAGGTGGGGTAGTATTAATAGGGTGGTGGTAACTAGTGGAGTTCAACTAAGTCCAACCTTATATCTTAGGCTGATATCAAGGTTTCTAGCTTAGGCCAAATTTTATGCTCTTTATGCAACCTTCAGCACAACTGTCTAGTATCTACCAAACTCGTAGGTAGACTCTAAGTGAGTGTTGATAAAGAAACAAAGTAAGATGCTTGCCATAAAACTAGGATTGGTTTAGTAAGTGGGTATGATCACATATGCTTAAGGCATAAAGTAGTCATCTCACAAGTATGGGTTTGTGGCATCAGGGAGGTATCTTGCAAGTGTTAGCTTGCACATTCACTAGTAGTATTAGGCTTGCATTGGTCAACTTGGGTAGTAAATCTTGCACAATATTAGTATAAGCTTGCCTTGTGCAGAGCAGTGGTTGAAGTTCTCCTCGGCTTCCTCTTCGTAGTATCCTCCTTCCTCCTCGTATCCTTGGTCGGTACTAGCGTCTATGAATAAATACGAGGTACACAATCACCAAACAATACTTAACTACTTGCAATCATCACACACAAGGGTCCTATAGATGATCTAGCATCATCTCTAACATTACAAGGTTAAAGCTTGGTTTAAATCCTTTTTATTTTTAGAAAAGTAATTTCTACTCATTGAAGAACTACTTAAGATTTAATATCCTCCAAACTAAACATGGGATCATGTTGACACATGTCATCACCACATATTGTAGTCCATGGGAATGTGATTTAAAGTGGTGTCACAATTTTAATAAGGTTTTACCCTTTTATTTTAATTAATTGAAGTGGCTAGAAATGCTTATGAAGCATTCTTTTAATACTTGAACATTATTTCTGCAAGTAAACCTATATATATTTTTATATATTCTGAAAGGTATGGTTAAATGTGATTTTTGAGAGTTGGAATCAACTCAAAAGCTTTTATGGTTTAAATTTGAAAAATGTTTGAATGCAGAAAAGCTTCTGCCTTGTTATTTTTACTATGGGTGATCTACAGATCCAAATGACTTGAATCCAATGGGCTTGGATTAAGCATTCACAGACCTTTCCAACAAAATTGGTTTCATCCAATTTGGTGCACTGAATCGATCTAGGTTAATTTTTGAAGTTGGGTACAGAATGTGTTTGAGTTTAAAAAGAAAAGGTTTAATTTGAATTGTTGGGCTGCGCGGGAAATTCTAACGGGCCGGCCTGCTAAGCGCAGTGCCTCCGCGGGCTGCTTAAGTGGGTGTCCCCACGCGTCAGTGACACGGGGCTAGGCGAAGCGGTATGGGGCAACGTGGATCGTTCGATCTAGTTCTAATCTAACGGCTGAGGGTCATCGTCGACGCGAGACAGCTCCGGCGAGAACGAAACCTAGCGCGGCCAGAGAGGGGTGCTGGGGGCTCACCGGGGTACGGGCGAGGGTCGGCGAGGCGGGCGAACGACGAAGTCGACGACGGCGAACCTCCTGGTACCGGTGGCTTCTCCTGGGGTGGCTCCAATCGCTGGCTCCCTTCTTCTCCGGCAGCGGCAGGCTCCAGTGAAATTCCGGCGAGGTGGTGATCGGCTTGCTCTAAGAATGGTGTGGCACGGTCAGTGGGGAGAGGGGAGTGAGATGGTGTGAAGAAATCGTGCGGGGGTGGCCTCTATTTATAGTCGAGCGAGGGGACCGTCGGGGCGCAAGGTGAGCTCGTCGGGGGCGACGTTGCAGGCAGCTAATGGCATGGGCAAGGGTAGGGGACGGTGCTGTGTCTCCTGGCGATGCTCAACGACATGGTCGCGAGGCATAGGGCGGTGTGGTTTGGTCTGGAACGGGCGGTGCTCTGCGCGGCAGAGGCGGCGTCTTCGCCGGCGGGCGGTGGCTGTATGGCGCGGGGCGGCAAACGGGGATGTCTGGCGGTCTCCTGGGTCGGTGGTGATCGTGTGTGCGCGCGGTGAGGGCGGCGCGCGGTCTGTGGACGCTGGTCGCGGGTGGCGCTCTGGCGCACGCTCGGCATGGTCTGGGCGTGTCTTGTGCGCGTGGTCCAGGGCTTGGCAATGCTCGCGGCTGGGACAGGCAGTGGCAGTGGAAGGTGGTCTGCCTCCCAGACAAGGTTGGCACGGCTAGTTCTGCTCCTAGCTTGCTGTCCACATTGGGGTGACATGGGGGTGCTCGGCTGTTCACCATTAATGGCAATGGCAAGCTCACAGGGGTGCTAGTGTTGGGCTAATCTTTCTAGATGATCTACTAGGTTGTGTGTGAGCTAACTAGGGAACAAGTTAGGCAAGAATCACTGCACACTATAGTGTTTGATGTTTTGTTTGATTTGTGTTTGCAACCTGTTTGATGAAATGGCCGCATGAAATCAAGTTTTGAATTTTGAAATGAATTTTGGTGGGTTTGCTAGATTGGTTCTAGTGAGTCTGCAGATGCTTGGGTTTTGAAAGTTGAGCTTGTTTGAGTGGGTTTTGAAAAAGTGGGATCTTCCCATATGAAGAAGATTCAATTTTTAATTGTCATTTAAACTATGCATTTGAAAGTTTCTGGATGATCACAAAGTGGGCCTTGATACTTTGTTATGAGTACATTCAAGGGGTGCAAAGATCCAGAAAAGTTTCTGTTAGGTTTTGAAAGTTTGAGACAGCCAAAGTAGGCATGGGAGTTAAATTGGTCAAAATGACCATTCACTTAATATACTTGTTTTGATTTACTTGTCTTTAGGAAAAGTGTGGGGAATGTTTTAGATGATGTTTATTTCACCTAAGAAACATTTTACAAGCAATGGATCACTCAAACAAGGTGGTTTTTAAAGAAATTCAAAATCCATGCATACACATATACATGCATTCATGAATTTATCTAGAAAAGTTTTTGTTGACCCTAAACTTGATGATTAGTGTTTGTTGATTTAAGTTTGGTATTTTTGGGATGTTACATAATAAGGAGGGAGTAGTTCTTCCTCAAGGCTAAGGGCTCTACCGGTAGCTATGTGTTCATCTCTCTCTCTATGCATGATCTTGTTGTGGTCATGAGCTTTGTAATCTAGTAGATCTACCTTGCTACTCAAGTGCTTCAATAGATCTTTGCTTTCCCCATGTGTGTGAAAGTGACAGCGTGCACGCCATGGTGACACTTAGGTTTAAGTCTACATAAATACTCTTTGTGCTTTAATAGATCTATGTTTTTCTCCACGTGTGTGAAAGTGACAGCGTGCATACCGTATGTGACACTTTGGCTAGATTGAATATTTGTTATGTGTTATATTTGGAGTTGGATATCTTTATAAAACTGTGGTGTTTTTTGGAACCATCTAGCGCTCAAGGTGATAGTGTGGGGTTATCTAGATTGGGAAAGGCGGACTTTGAAGAGTGTTGTTATAGCCCTACCGAGGATTAGAGTGTCCAACTAGAGAGTAGTTAAGAATAGTATCATGAAGAGAGGATATTTATATGAGAGTGTTCACTAGTGAAAGTATGATCCCTAGGCATTGTTTCTAAACATTGAAATACCGTTTGCTACTAGATCTGTTGCATGTTTGCTTACTTTAGTCTTTACTTCACTCACACACGTTACCCCACGTCAATAACAAGTCAGAAGCTATTTTCTGGCACCGTTACCGCTTGTATTTCACTATCTCTTCGCCGAACTAGTGCACCTATACACCTGACAAGTGTATTGGGTGTGTTGGAGACACAAGAGACTTCTCGTATCTTAGTAATTTTTTATTTACTGGTTGATCCCATCTTTTACGGAATCAATTCCTTTTTTGAATGTACAAAAATTTGGGGAGCTCGACATGTCTGGAAGCACTTGCAAGATTGCTTGAGAGGGAATACCTTTGACCACTTCCTCCCTGAGTTCGATAAACTTTGGATAATCCATTTAAAGGAAACTTGCTACTATTTTACAAACCTCTGCACTTGGAGGCCTAACAACTGTCTACAAGAATAAAAGTGCATAGACATCAGAGTGCGCGAAGGCTTCTCTCCTTATCACACCTTAGTGAGTGGTGCAACACTCTACTATATAAGGTGATCCAACTCTCCTTCACTAGTAATGTGAAATTAAACTTTAGCACCACTAGCACATCCATATGCTGCCATGCACAAGTGAGCCAAAGAGAATTTTAGAATTTGTCTAATGGGCCAACAATCCAATATACACCAAATTTCAACATAAAATAACTTATATTCATGCAAAAGATTTTTTAAAGGAAAACGTGGAAACACTTCTTCTCTCTACTAACATTTGGGGTTTTGCTAGTATCTTAGATTAGGAGTACTATCCCCATTCCGGTTTATACGGCAAATACGTACTTCGAGAAAATAATTTAATTAGAAATTTTATTTAATAAAAATTATGTCATTAGATTCATATTCAAAATACGCTTCTAATGGTACAATTTTTATGACACATGATTCATATGTTGTTGACCAATTTTATGGTTAAACAATTTTCTTAAAGTACGTACTCCATCCGTCCATAATTACCCAGCATTCTAGGTTTAGTCAAAGTCAAACTTTATAAAATTTAATAGAAAATATAGAAAAAAACTATAAACATCTATAACACTAAATGTATATAATATGAAAGTATAAAACCCAAAATACAAGGTATTTTCGGATAGAGGAAATATTAGCCCTATAATCTAAAATGAAGGGAGTATGTAAATCTAGCCGAATGTGGTTATCACTATTCGTGCTCCGTGTAGTGATAACTACATTCACAGCTTGGCTACTTTCTTTCTAGCTGAATGAGTAGTATATTAATTTAATTAATGTTTTAAGCAAAAGTTAAATAATAAAAGGGTTTTGGAAGGGTTTCGCCGCTTGGCTCTTTCTTTCTTCCTCCCCAAACCAGAACGGCAGAGCACGCCGCCCGCACATTCACAGCTGCTCGTCCAAACCCTAGAGGCGCATCGCCTAATCGTCCGAATCCGTCATGCTGCGCGCGGCGGCGGCTGCCGCCGCTTCCTTCCCGGTTCGGTTCGCCGCCGCGCCGGCCGTGGCGGTGGCGGAGGAGGTGAGGTCGCCGCTGCTCAGGGTTTTCGGGACGCTGAGAGGCGGCCGGAGTTCGGTGCTGGGGAGGAGAGCGCGCTTCTGCTCCAGTTCTTCAGGGAGCGACTCCGAGGCGGCGGCGGCGGCAGCGGAGGCGAAGGCCGAGGATGTGGTTGCCGCGGAGGGTGAGGCGGAAGGCAAGGCGTCCTCCGCCATCGTGTCCACCAACCCTCGTCCTGAGGACTTCCTATCGGTGCGCTCTTTCTCATTCTGGATAATAACCGCTATGTTTAATTGCCTGGATCAGCCATTTTGGTGGAATTGTGTGCAGTAGTAGTATAATTTGGGTTAAGCTCGAAATGTTTGGTAAATGAGAGAAATGAGCCCTTGATTCACTGTGTAAGGCGACTTATGCCTGGAAGGATAGGGAAGCAGAGATTTTAATGGGAGTAATATTCATGAGACAAAGAGGGTAATGCTAAGAACTATCGACAGAAAAATGCCTATACATTGTGGAACGGCCTACATCTAGTGGGAAATAGGAACAGATAAACTAGCCTTGTTATTCTGGGGCCGATGTGATTGATTCTTCTGAGTTGTATAATGAAGGGATCAAAATGCATTTGGAACTTCATGTTAAACTTTGACGTGATGCGAGAAGAACTTGTAGAGTGAACAGTCACTGTGTGATTTTTATATTTTCATGATGCATTCTAATAAGCATACCCTTCTATTACTTTACCATAGGTCATAGCACTGCCTCTTCCACATCGACCACTCTTTCCAGGATTTTATATGCCGATCTATGTGAAGGTATGTTACTGAGCTATTTGGTCACATCTTCCTCACTCTGTAATTTCCTTATTTTGCCTATTATTGACCTGGTAATTTTTCCTCTCCTTTAGGACCAAAAGCTGTTGCAAGCCTTAATTGAAAATCGAAAAAGATCAATCCCATATGCCGGTGCCTTTCTTGTGAAGGATGAAGAAGGTACTGACCCTAGTATTGTGGCTAGTCCAGATTCAGATAATAAAAGCATTGACAATCTCAAAGGGAAGGAGTTGTTGAAGCGTCTTCATGAAATTGGCACACTTGCTCAGGTGATTGATGATTGGAAAGACTGGAATTGTCTCCTGCTAACACAGTCTTACATTAATGTGTTTTGATAACTAGCCTTGTTGTATCTGTAGATAACTAGTATTCAAGGGGATCAGGTAGTGCTGCTTGGACACCGACGTTTGCGGATAACTGAGATGGTGAGATAAGTTAGATCCATTATCATTCAATCTCTATGAGTTAGAGTTGGTAACTTTGCTTACATCAAGATACCAAAAACTGCAGGCTGAGGAGGACCCACTTACAGTGAAAGTTGACCATCTGAAGGTAACTCTACAATGATATCTCATATCACCAATTCCCATAATTTCTTTTGATTTTGTATTTTCCATTAAGGAACATATAATTGCTCCCTCCTGCCCCAAAGTGGAATGTACTGCTTATATCTCTCACACAAAAAGTGAAAAGTGCACTAAAATTTTATTTCTTGAAGCTGAAGGGAAGGCCGTGTGTGATTCTAAATTTTGCTGTAGCTGTGAATTTTAGCTGCATCCATATAATACAGTATATCACATACCAGAATTTAGATCATCCTTTTGCGGTCTTATTTTGTGTTTTCTCTTGCAGCATTTTTAGTGATTTAGAAGTTCTCTGACTTGTTTAGCACTGTGTACTTCTAGATGGCACATAATTAATTGAAACTGTAGTAAATACTTTGTGCTTAGTTAACCCTGATTTCACCATGAACTAAATGTGAGATTGTTTCATTGCTATGCGTTGTCAGAACTCGGAAGATACCTTGCATTTTGGATAATTTAACTTGTCCTTCGCAGGAAAATACCTATAACAAGGATGATGATGTCATAAAAGCAACCTCATTTGAAGTTATATCAACTTTAAGGGAGGTCCTCAAGACAAGTTCCCTTTGGAAGGATCATGTCCAAACCTACATACAGGTCTGAATTAGGTTCTTAACTTATTCATTTGTACGTGACTGTCTTTTTATCATTTATTTGATATTTGAATATTCTTCAAAAATTATAGAACTTCTCAAACTTGTAAGGCGACCGGTATTTTGATTATTGGTATGGTTTGTGTGAAATATCCAGTGTAGGCAGGCTAAGCATGATGAGGAACCTTATTAAGTTCTTTCATCCTTTTTAGATGCTGAAAGTGAATAACAGGTAGTGTGATGATTAGAAGTGGCATATTCTTTGCTTCCAGTTACCAGTACCTGCTGTTAATGTTGGGCATGACAATATAATAGAACTGTAACCAGTGGCCATGTTAGAGTTGACATAGAAATCTCTGATCACAAACCTAACTTGTACTTTCATTGTATACCTATGCATTTCCTTTTTCTTGGACGCCACTGAATTACAGTGACATTCTGAATGTTTTATTCCTTTCACATGATTCAGCACGTAGGTGATTTCAACTACCCACGGTTAGCAGACTTTGGTGCTGCTATTTCTGGCGCCAACAAGTTGCTTTGCCAGGAAGTGCTCGAGGAATTAGATGTAAGAAGCTTTGTTTGAACTCTTTCCGTTTTACAGTTTTTTACTGTAAATTTAATTTCCTAAGCAATCTGGATGTTTCTTTAAATCTGCAAAATTCTTATCCATACAATTATGTGTATACTTTTGCATCCATTAATATTTAGAGACCGTGAAAACTGTGAATTGTCATGTGCACTGGTGTTATTTCTGCTTCAGTTTGACTTACGCTCTAAATATTTAATTCCGAAATATGAGCACTTCATCTACCCAATGGAACACCATTCTCATGGTCATAGGGCTCAGCAGAAGTTGCTTATTGTCCACTCATCATACTTATTAGCCTTCTTCAAACCAATTTGAAAGCACAAGAAAATACCTGGTGAAACAACAATACTAGTCCCTGGACTAGCAAGCAAACTTTGTTCTCAAATTCATGAACACAAAAAATTGTGAAAAAACTATAGGATACGTCTCTTGTACCAGAAATACAGCACCCATCTATGTGTTCTTGAAAGAGCAATATGTTGTTCGGAGTACATGCTAGCTTTCTTGTCTTGCTTCTATTAATTTTTTTTCTGGAACAGGTAGATAAGCGTTTGAAGCTAACTCTTGAGTTAGTAAAGAAGGACATGGAGATCAGTAAGTTACAGGTAATTTATTGTCTTAGTCTCCCATTCTTAGTTTCTATTCTTAATTTGAGTTTTCTTGATATGTAATGTACTTATACTTTTTCCAGCAAGCAATTGCAAAAGCAATTGAAGAAAAAATTAGTGGGGATCAGCGACGTTATCTATTGAATGAACAACTTAAAGCAATCAAGAAGGTACTTCATTATTTTTTCCAAGTTGACTATTCTCCTTACAATCCGGTTTTCAAATGATTACTGATGTATAAGCTTGCACTTTTTAGTGATCCATAATGCTATTAATTTTCATAAAGTTTCGCAATGAAAAATCATTTCAGGCCCATGCTAGAACTAGAAATTGACCAATGCTAACATTTGGTGTCTGCTTCTTGAACCATATGTGCATGCCAAATGTGAAATCTAAGAGTATCAAACATTTAGGTTAATATTTTGTTGGTTCTTCATTATTACTCACTATATCTCATGTTTGCAGGAGCTAGGTTTGGAGACGGACGACAAGACAGCATTGTCTGGTTTGTTCTCTAACTTTCATACTTATTGGCAGTTAATGTGTTGCTTATTACTTTTAGAGCATACATTTTTTCATTCGCACTTCATAATAATTGACTAATTGTTTATGGGTTGCAGCAAAATTTAGGGAAAGGATCGAGGCAAAGAAAGACAAGTGTCCTCCTCATGTTCTTCAAGTCATTGAAGAAGAGCTCACCAAGCTACAGCTGTTAGAAGCCAGTTCTAGTGAGTTCAATGTAACTCGTAATTATTTGGACTGGCTGACAGTATTGCCATGGGGAAATTATAGGTTTGCATTTATCCGCTTTTCTTTGTGAAGTATAGTTCTGGGGCACAAAGCCTTATGTAATATTTGCCCTTTTGTTGCAGTGACGAGAATTTTGATGTTCATCATGCCCAACAAATCCTTGATGAAGATCATTATGGCCTCAGTGATGTTAAAGAGAGAATATTGGAATTCATAGCAGTTGGGAAGCTAAGAGGGACTTCCCAAGGTTTGATTATTCCCTATAATATTCGTTCTCTTTTGTGTTTGAAGCAGGCATTTATCTGTATGGTGTAGAGCTGGCATTCAAGTGTTCTGTTGGCATCCTCGATCATACACCACATTCATGAATAATGACAAACAAAGGATCTGATTCCTCTACTTCATCATAGCTCACCATTAACTAAAGCTGGATTTTGAAAGCTGCATGCAGATGCTTCTGATAGGCATACTGTAGCTAGATTACTTTGCTTAATTCTCACTAAATTTGGATACTCCCTCTGATCACGAAGAGTGCCATTTTTGTTAGACATGTTCTTCAGAACGCAACATTGACCGCTAATTTTCATTCTAATATATTAACAAAATAGTGAAACAGTAATATCATGAGAGTACTTGTTTACATAAGTCTACACATTATTTTCACATGCCATCAATATTCAAAGATATTTCAGTAGCCATCAAAGTTTAAAGTCACTCTAAACACGGAAAGTGTCTTTGGCTCCCGAGCACCAGTGCTCTCTTCGTATAAAAATATCATATTTTACAGGTTTCAAAAATATCTGAAAAAAATTCGGACGTAATCAATGTTTTATCCAACAAGCATGCAAAACTGTGACGTGAAATCCTTTATGTTTTGACCTACACAAAAATGACAAATCTGATAAAATTTGGGGATGTGGAAACATACTTGTACAAATCTACACTCTTGTCATTTTTGTACAGCTCAGAATACAAAGTATTTGAAATTGATATTTTGCAGGTTTGTGGGATAAGTCATGGGCTACATCCAGATTTTTTTTAAAATTTTTGGAACTCACAAATATGATTTTGAATTTTTTAAATAGCAAGAGCACTGGAGCTCAGGAGCAAAAAATCTCCAAATCCTCTAAACAACACTTCTCTGTAACTTGAAGGAGTACCTTGCTTCATGTCTCGCCTGTAGCTATTCAACCAATGACTTTTTTCATTTATCATTTATAACAGGAAAGATCATATGTCTTTCTGGGCCACCAGGAGTTGGTAAAACTAGTATTGGTCGCTCTATTGCACGTGCATTGAACAGGCAGTTTTACAGATTTTCTGTTGGAGGTTTGGCTGATGTGGCAGAAATCAAGGTACGCAACGTATATCCATGTCATGTCACATATCAACTGTTGGTATTGTTTAAAACTAGTTGAACGGACATTTTAATAACGTTTTAATAATCTTAGGGGCATCGGCGTACCTATGTTGGTGCAATGCCAGGGAAGATGGTGCAATGTCTCAAATCAGTCGGGACAGCAAATCCTCTGGTATTGATAGATGAGATTGACAAGGTACTGTAACAAATTGGCTCTATTCGTTTGAGATGCAATTGCTTGCATAGTTGCATTATGGCTTGTGATTCATTTAGACATCAATATTCAACATCAATTGATTTTGTTAGCCACTATGAAAATTTTGGTTCGTGTGCATTATTTTGAAATTGTAACTGGCTATCTTTGCTTGCTGGCAGCTTGGGAGAGGACACTCTGGTGATCCAGCGAGTGCATTGCTGGAACTTCTGGACCCTGAGCAGAATATTAATTTTCTGGACCACTACCTTGATGTCCCTATTGACCTATCCAAGGTTAAGTTGTTGCTATCTCAAGGGCATTTTTGCCCCTTTTACCTATATATACAATCGGGTAACTTTAGTTTAAGTTCAAAGTAGCATTTGTTAAAGTACCCTCAACAGCTGTAACAGACGCCATTTCAGTTCGCATCTCTTGGCACATTTCATACATCTGGCTGTTATGCTTGGGCATGCGTAATGCTTTTTATTGTGCTATCACATGCATTGTTTATGCTATTAATTGATAAGGCGTGAAAGAGCAATACCCTTGACGCCTTGAGAGGAGTTTTGGTCCAGTTAATGTGTTGTACCTTGGCAGAGGTTTGGGGCAAGATAGACGGACTATTCTTCTTGCCTTCTTAATTCCTCATAGTAGGTCCTCTTTATAGAGGCCTATCAATTCAATCTAGGTGCCAAATCATAGATCTATCTACAATTAGCTTGAGGCCCAAGCTAAAGGATATCTTCCTAATTTATGTAAGATAAACTACCTAATTGAAAGCTCATAGATCTGATTCCATTAATGGGAGCTGCCATGCTGGGGCCATGTACTTCCGCACATAACATAATGCGTTATTGCTTCTTTTTTTTTTGCTTGGCTCCCTTTTATTTTCTTACTATTGCTGCTGTTTTCCTTGCTGCATGACTTCTCTGTCATGCAATTTTCTGTTTATGATGTTCTTGTTTTATCAAATAAGTTTTTGAGCTTAATTTTTGCAAACATCATCTGACACTTTTGTTTTTTAAAAACCAGGTTCTGTTTGTTTGCACAGCAAATGTTATTGATACGATACCTAATCCATTGCTGGATAGGATGGAGATCATTTCAATAGCTGGTTATATAACTGATGAGAAGATGCATATTGCTCGGGACTATCTGGAGAAGAATACCAGAGAGGCCTGTGGCATTAAACCTGAACAGGTATCAATAGACTAGCTATTCAATTTACATTTTCTTCTAGTGTTTTTTATCACTTAATAGTTTAATTTGCTACGAAATGGAAGTTCACAACATAAAAACTAGTGCTCATGCTTTGTTTGAATGATATGTTGAACATACCTGAAACCTTATCAAGTTATGCTTTGTTACTTCTAAATTCTTATAGTATTTGGTACATTCTTGCTCTGCATAAGTTTTTTTCCAATAATATTGGGAAATGTGGTCAGTTGGTAGTAACTTCCCAAATCCTTAGTTCACTACAAGGCTCTTAGTAGACTTGTCTTTTAATTCTGGTTGCAGTTGCAGACTTAGGTTGTGTATTCAAGTATATTGCACTCTGTGCGGTCATGATATAATGGAAGATTTCTATTATATCTGGTAATATATTATTACTTGCTATGTAAGCACCTAACCAGTTACCACTTCCAAAAATTGTCTACAAAATGGAGTCCTCTTGAGGCCACAATTCCAAAGAGAGCCTTAGGGGTCATGTACAGCTGTATTTGGAAAACTGTATATGCGAGCTGCCAGTTTATTTTTGGCAGATGATTTTTGCCTCTCTTGCAACTTACTAGGCCTGTGTTCTGATTTTTTGTTAAGCCTTATGCAGTTACTCGGATGTTCATTGCATAAGTAATAGTCCAACATATCCATCTCTAGGGTTAATAACACTTGTTATATAGCTTCCTGCCATTAAGAACAATACAAATGTACTACTCCCTCCGTTCGGAACTAAGTGTCACAGATTTGTCTAGATACGCATGGATTTACACACTAAAATGCATCCAGATACATTTCTATCTAGAAAAATCTTCGCCCACTTATTTCCGGGACGGAGGAAGCACTTGATAATTTGACATACAGTAATAGAGTATGAGACTTCTAGTGATATGTGTAATATAGTATAAGCCTTGCATGTTCTTGGTGAGTAGATTGCAGTTTCAGCTTTAACAGTCGATCTACAAACATGTACAGGTTGAAGTTACAGATGCTGCCCTCCTTGCCCTTATTGAAAATTACTGCCGAGAAGCAGGAGTGCGGAACCTTCAAAAGCAGATCGAAAAAATTTACCGGAAGGTATGCAACATAGTGTAAATAATCTTTGAGCTGTTACTTTTGTAGCAAGGAGAAGTTCTCTACTATATTCAATACCGTTTTAAAAAAGTAGGGTGTAAAACCTAAAATTAGTGTTTGTAGCAATACTAAATTTGATTATCATGACATCTGCTATTTTTGGTGTCTGCTTAGTCTTGAAGAGAAGTAGGCATTTGCATTTTTTTGTTACTAATTCTGCTAAAAAGAAGTTATCTATACGTCAAACTGATTGTCAACGGTACTTGAGCAGTCTTCAAGTCATTGGCATGAAAGGCTGCTGGCTGAGAGTTAATGCTTTGATTCATACCCTTGTTCCATAGCTCTTCACTAATGAACATAACTTTATCCTTGTATGTACTTTACACACCCTGTTACCCTTCTTGCAGATAGCTCTGCAGCTTGTCCGCCAAGGGGTGTCAAACGAGCCAGCCCAAGTGGCTGTGATTGCCACATCAAGTGAAGAACCTACTGTTGGTGGCAGCGCAACAATAGCAAAAGATGATAATATGAAGAATCCTGCTACTGAAGATGCTGCCACGGGCAACAGTATAATTGATCCTGCCCCTGAGGAAGCTAAGGAAGTACCTTTGACAGAAGAAACTCTTGTAACTGAGCCAACTCTATCAATGGACAAATTGAGCACCCCACAGGTAGTATACTCATCCTGCATTCTGTTGTTTCTCTTTATAGATAGATAACTTGATCCTGAATAGTTGATATGGTGCTCAACTGTTAACTTGCTAACCCATAGTATTTCTGTGATACCGATTAACACACTTGGTGACAATTGACCTATATAGAGAGGGTCAATTTTTTTTGGACCTCTATATAGGTCGAATAAACTATCTAATACGATTCATGGCATTGTCTCGACTTTTGAATGAATCTGTTGATGTCAGATTCTATTTTGTAAATATTGGATACAACTATTGTTCCTCATGCCCTTGCTACTGCACTGGTTCTCCAAAAACCATCGATGCCACGGTTAGCTTACTTAACAAATTGAAATTTCTGAGGAGAGTCTGTAATAATTAACGATATTATATTACAAGGTTATGTGGCTCATGTATTGACCAAGTTTTGTATTCTGTAGGGTAACAAGGACACAGAGGAAGCAAAAGAAGATGCAGCCGACAAGGCAGTTGAGAAGGTACTAGTTGATTCATCAAACCTTGACGATTTTGTTGGGAAACCTGTATTCCAAGCAGAGCGTATATATGAGCAAACTCCTGTTGGAGTAGTCATGGGTTTAGCTTGGACTGCTATGGGTGGGTCTACTTTATACATTGAAACAACAAAAGTGGAGGAAGGAGATGGGAAAGGTGCACTTGTGATGACGGGGCAGCTTGGAGATGTCATGAAAGAGAGTGCGCAGATTGCTCACACAGTTAGTAGAGCTATACTGCGAGATAAAGAGCCGGATAATCAGTTCTTTGCAAACTCAAAGTTGCACTTGCATGTTCCCGCAGGGGCCACCCCTAAGGATGGCCCTAGTGCTGGATGCACCATGATTACATCTATGATATCCTTAGCTATGGGCAAACCTGCCAGGAAGGATCTAGCTATGACTGGTGAAGTAACATTGACGGGCAGAATCCTCCCAATTGGCGGGGTATGTTTCCTCTAACTCGGTTCGCTGAATCCCTTTATATCTATAAAACTTGGGTACTTCACTTATTCACCAAAACACCAATTGATTGACTATAATTACTCCTGAAACAGGTAAAAGAGAAGGCCATTGCTGCCCGGCGAAGCTCCATAAAGACAATCATATTTCCATCAGCAAATAAAAGGGATTTCGATGAGCTTGCCCCTAACGTGAAGGAGGGTCTTGAGGTTCATTTTGTTGACACATACAGTGAAATATACGAGTTAGCTTTCCAGGCTGAGACAGAGACAAGCTAGCAAGCAATTCGAAAGAGTGTTCAGATTGAGGTCTCTGGGACAGACTGAAAACTCGAAGAAGTCTGCAGCTAGACCATTTTTAGCGACATCAGGAGTAACTTATTGTTGTAAGATTCTTTTCCTAGTGCCCCATGTGGCAATAAATTGAAGGAAATTTTGACAAAATGTTTGTAGCTAGATAGCTGAGGAGGTATCTTGAATAAGAAGAGAGTAATCCTTAGGAAAAACCAGAATGTACAAGTTTTGCTGTGGTTTTTACGATTGTTCCATTCTGTTATTATGAACTTAGCTGGTACATTAAAACATGTTTTTAAAACATGTTTCATTCTTTCTGATTTTTCGATGGGCAGAGGGTTCAGTGGGTAGAGTGCAGTAGTAAAAAAATCAAAGATCTAGAAGACATCAACAATCATCGGTATAATTTTCAGTCTTTAGTACTTCAGAAATAAGTGACTTGAGTAGTATAATCCTTAGGAGTAGTATTAATTTTATATTAATAATTTGTCTATATTTTGTACTCCCTCTGTTCAGAAATAAGTCTACATTGGCATATATTTAGTCAAGGAGTAGATTTTAGGTTAATCATTTGAGAGTTTACGAACCCGGTCCGCCGTCGACGGCGCCGCCCCTGCCCCTGCGCCGTGACCGGCCAGGCAGCGACCTTGGAGCTAGCGTAGCAGCTGGCTCAATCACGTTCACACCGAACCCGCCAATTAACTAAAAATTTCTCACCGAGTCCACACCAACTAAACCTCGCAACCGCCATTTTTATAGTACCCCCAACGCTGATCTTCCTCAGCCAAGAGCGACTACACTCTTCAGAGCTGCCACTGTCATGGGCAACTTCGCTTCGGCAGGCGGCTGCGGCGGCGGCAAGATCGTGCTGCCGGACGGGACCGTCCGGGCGTTGGGCGAGCCCGTGTCCGTAGCCGAGCTCATGGTGGAGCACCCATGCCACTTCGTCGTCGACGCGCGCCTCGTCTCCTCCGGCACCGCAAAGGTCGCCGCACTGCCGGCCGACGACGTGCTGCACGGTGCTGGGTTGTACGTCGTGCTCCGGGCCACCAGGGGCAGGATCTCTGCCGAAGAGGCCCGTCGTGTGCTTGGCGCGGCGTCGCGGCCGCTGGCACGGTTCCCGTCCATGCCGGCCGGTGCAGGGGAGCAGCAAGACAAGGCGGCGGCATCGTGTCTGGGCGAGCTTGGAGACCACCGGCCGGAGTTCCTGACCCGGAAGATGACGTCCGGGGGGCCATGGAAGCCTAGCCTGAAGACGATCCAAGAGCTGTCGCTGCCCAGGAAGGTGCCACATTGGCTCTTCTAACGCCAACTGGATTCGGTTCGCACAGTTACTTGCATGTGATTACGATACTTTCTCTGAATCGGTTTGGATCTGTGTGTGAAGCTCTCGGTTAGCACGTCAGTACAGAAATGGGATGTGATTACGAGACTTTCTCTGAACCGGTTTGGTGCTGCATATCTGTACATATACTACATGGCAAAATAAACCTTACATTACATACACAACTCAGTGCGCTGACACGTGATACTGTTCTAAATTACACGATTCCAGAACAGAACGGAATGGATTGCAGGATTGTTCAGCAAAACTGAACTAGTTGTACTGCATTACAATTTAACATAGTAGGACCCTCTCGCGCTGCACCGGCGGGGAAAAACGTCAGGCTTGGTAGGCTTTACTGGCGATGGCAGAAGCGTACTCGGAGATCGTTTGGTCAGGCGACTGCCTGAGGTGCACGATGATCGGGAGCAGTTCAGATGACCGCAGAAAGAGCCTGCAGACGGTGTGGTCGCACATCTTGCGCAGTGCGAAGAGCACGATTCTCAGTGGTGATTCGGTTAGAGCATCTTTTCTGCTGGGGCTCAGGGCAACCGTGGAGTAGCTGCTGACCATCTTCAGTAGAGCCTGCAAATGAACGAAGTCAAGAAATTAGTGTCTGAGAGCTACCGTTCAAGAGATTAAGAATAAGCAATTTTACACTGGATACAAGACCAAAGAATTAGGTGTTTTTCTAGTCATGGTACAATAACATACGTTTTAATTTTTGAAAATACATCTGATCCATTCAACTTAAAAATGATGTCAGAATACAGTACTTGACGGAAGCAATAGCATGCTATTTGCCACTTTTACTAACATTGAGATAACAATAATCACTTATCTGGTTATAGACAATTAGTCGCTTCACTAAATTGAGTATAAGAATATCAGGGTCAGTTTCCTCCCTCAGTGCCAAAAGTAAAAATTCTCTAGAAAGGGAGAAATGACCGAACATGAGTCATGAGCAGTAGGCAAGGTGTGCCAAACCTGAATAGCGCCTTGGGAGACAATGTCTTCGCAGAGTATGTCAGAGTTCCTCACGAGATTACTTAGTGCCCCTGCAGCATTGCCTTTGGTTTTGTCTTCCTCAGGAGCAAGAAGTAGCTTAGTGAGTTGAGGTATAGATTGTCTGAGTTCTTCGTATAGCATGTCATTGTGATAAGCAGCATTGCCTACCTGAAATAGCAACAGCTAATCAAGTTCCCCCCCCCCCCCCCCCCCCCCCCCCCCAAAAAAAACTCCAAAGCTAGCAGGATTGATGATTGTCATCTAAGTATGAAGATTTTAAAAATACAACAATGAGAAACATCTTTACGGACTTACAGCAAAACATGCAAACTTCCGCGTCCGTTTGTCAGAGTCAGAGCACCGCTCAACTACAAGCTCAATCACCTTATTTGCTGCCTGTTCCCAAATAACAAGGTTAAATATCACTGCCATAAAAATATAATCTGAAATAAATAAATATTGTCTTACAAATGGACCATAGAAGTAGGGACTGTGACGGCACATGTTGCCAATGGCACTGCAAGCTTTTGCTCTTATATCAGGGTCCTCGTTTGATAGAAAGTTCTTCAAAAATTCAACCATACCTGCCTTGTCAATTGGCTCATAGAAGTCCTGAGACAATGGCGTAACTTTTTGTCATTTATATGTATATCCAACAAAGCTTTGGTATCTCAATTTGACATCTTTACGCGACCAAGACATGTGCAAAGAGGACAACAAAAGACAAACCTTTGACATGCGTGCAAGATCAGAAACTATCATGATGAAGTCGAGTAAACTCTCCTTAGCAAGAGGACCTTTGAGTAGTTTTGCTACTCTACATGGATTTAGAAGACCTTCTCTTAGAAGTTTCAATGCAAGTGGACGGTAGCCCACCATTTTGGCCACAATGGCCAAGGGCCTTGCTATGTCTTCCATATTGAGATAATCGAGACAGCGAAGTATACATCCAGGAACACCGACCTGAAAAAGGAAAGAAAAAAGAGTAAGGTTATGCAAATGTATACTACTGAACAGGAACAAGATTAGAGTCAGTTGGTAAGACCTCCAGGAGGACTTGAAAGTACTGAGGCATGTTATGCTCTATAGTTTTGAGCATTTCCTTGTTCTCAGTACCAATTCTTCCCCCAGGTGATGCGATGTTGAGGAGGAAGCCACTATTGATGGATGCTGCTGTTGATGGCATGTTTGGAGAACTCTGCACTGCAACAAATGGAAATGCCAAAATATCAACAACTGAATTTATCAGTTCCCGTACTCCTCTTTTCCCACCACCAAGACCAGTCCAAGCTGCCAACGCCTTCAGGTACATATCAGACAGCATGTCAGTCAAAAGCTTTACATGTTCCTTTTTATACAAAATTTCACGGAAAACACCACCAGGAAGGCATTGAGATACAGCAGACAGAGTCCAGGCAACTCCCAGTGGTGATAATCCACTGCGGTGTGTTGAACCTTCTTTCTCATCAGAGGGCTCCCTTGAGAATCCGTCAGTGAGCAAGCGAATTAGAAGCTGAGGGATACCAACGGAGCAGGCTTGTTCAACAGCCAATGGTCCACCCCATTTCAATCTAGTCTCCAACAGCCCAATACTCCCATCCCGAAGGCCAAACAGATTCAGTAAACCGGCATTATAGCGACAAAGTTCCTCACTTCCATCAGATAGCCAAAGCTTCAGCAACGTGTGCAATGTTGCCATTCGAGGAAACAAAGCAAGCGCAGTTTCACATAGAGAGGATCTGGTTTGCCCTCCATTTTCAAGTGAAATAAGTGTTGATAGTGCGAGTGTTGCAGATGCACAGTGTGGCTGCAGGCAACTCTTCACTGTATCATCCGCTGAAGAGAGGTGCGCAAGAACAGAAAGCCGGGACCGCTGTTTCTTTTGGGAACTTGTTAAAATTATTGATGCTGAAGATTTTCCCTCCAGCTTCAAAGACGCAGCTATTGTTGCCAATGCCAGACAACAGTGCACTACTAGAGCATGAGGATTGGACAGTTTGCATTTCTGATTACTGTTCTGCTTTGACTCCTTGTTCAAATATGAACCACACAGTGACAGCAACGAAAACATATCAGATACAATTGTCCCATCTCCACCGTATTCAACTTCATTGGCATCCGATGCTGAATTCAATGGACCACAAATAATAGCGCAGAAAGATGGGTTCAGCAGGCAGGCCCTTGCGATGAGCTGCAAATCAACATTTGGGTGCATTAAGAATCATAACAAATAGATGTAGTTTCAGTAATAATCAACCAACAAACATGAAGCTTTTACATATATCGCAAGCTCTAAGAATATTACAGCTGTGTATAAGCTCCATTCATGTAAATATACTTTATGTTCTTTCTTTCATGGAAAAGCTGAACACACATGGATTTCATTCTTACTCAATCCTGTACAAGAAGAAAACCCGAACTAGGGACAGTGAATAGTCTCACAATGTAGCATAGTTGGACCGTATAAGATGAGAACATCAGGTGAGGCTTCTTGTGAGTTTGCCACAAGCTGACGTGATCAAAGATAGCAATGGAGAACAAAGTAGTAGTTGGTTGGAAACAGTGCAAACAAGTGCAGAACAATTATGTTAATTAGAACACACTATTTCACCTCATAGAATTAGCATTTTACTAGGCCTTCAGAAAGGATATCTACAACTCCCTCCATTTCATAATATAAGATGTTTTAGCTTTATGAAAGGAGTATATCTAGACCTTTTTTAGTGTGTAGATTCCGAGTGAACCTACACACAAAAAGAGGTCTAGATACACTCTTTTCACAAACCTAAAACATCTTGTATTATGAAACAGAGGGAGTACCACTCAAGAGAATTTTATGAAGAGAAACCAATTTGCACATAGATTAACAAGTATGAGAGAATTACCTGAAGAGAAGCATGAATAGCTGACTCTAGACCATTATGCAAGCAGTGGTAAACTGCAACCTGCAATGGACGTGAAGCCAGAAATGATTTGACAAATACGTTTATCAAACCGTTAGAGTTTGAATCTGGTAACGGATCTTGCTCTTGCATTTTACCATCCAACTTTGATTGACCATGTCGCCATGAGCTAGCTAATGGAAATGAAAAATGGTGTGCACCAAGGGATACAATGTCAACAGCATGAGCTAGATACCAAATAGCCTTGCATGCCTCACATGCTGCTGGAACCATGTTAGTAGAACCTGATATTATGTCTGTACCAGAAGCAATTAGACAATCGCACAAGAGTTCTAGTACCTCTGACTTCCTTGCATGATCAATAATGTTGACGAGACTTTCTTCAACTTGTTTCGGACCCTCAGAGGAGATGCTCATTTTCAACACAGAAATAACCCGAGATAACATCACAGCAAGACATGCAGTTGACTCACGGGATATTCTCCCAGATGGATCAACTGTGGAAACTAGAATCTGCAGATAAAACCCTTCGCTAGTCAGGACAAAAGAAAAAACACATCAGACAATGGAGCCTGTAGTGAGTAGCAAAACGTGACCTGTGAATAAAGATCATAAAGGGCGGACCAGTGTCTGCCATAAGAACTTAGCACAGTATCTTCACTTGTATCAAGGAGCTTACGTGCTATAGCTAGGCACTGCCAACAAAAGCATTGTTAAACAGTGAAATTATAACATAAACATATCTTAATATTCACTTCTATCTTTTCACAGTATTATTTGTCATAGCATGTACTTTATAAACTATGTCAATAGAATAAGGAGTTTGCTTCCGTTTGCAGCTTTGCACTTCTGTTTCACTTGGCAAAGTCAATATTTCAAGTGAATATAAAATGCTGGATGTCTCATGTAAAATTGTAAATACCTTCACTGCAAGGCTGTAAGCAGCTGAAAGCTTCGTTCTGATAATGAGATTTGCAAAATCAAGAAACATACAAATGATGTCATCAATTGCTGCACAAGAGTGATAAGATCCAGCTTCAATTAGATTTTTAATAATTCTTAGTGACTGATTTGCACCATCGAAATCCAATTCCCTGTAAAAATTGACAAAGCATAAATTGCAGTTAGAATGACGATATCTCAGAACAAAGTACAGCTTGTAACTTTAGTTTGAGTGAGTGATTTTCGTTCTATAATGGAAGCTTCTAATCCAATAATCTATCTGGTAGAAATCTGTGGATCAATGGCTAAATCCTTGTAGATTAGAACATACTACTAAAATGATGTCAAATTTGTGTAGCGCATACATGAAGAAGAGATAGGGTGCATACAAACAGAAGAAAATATGAGCACTGTTCTTAAGAAATTATAAAGATATTACTAGTAGATAGCAACCATAATGTAAGTTTGTCATCTTCTTTCTTCATTTTTCTACAATAAAAGCAATAATGTGAATAGCTCATGTTGAACGTAAAAGCATAAGCTAAAAATATTACCTCGGGGAACTAGGAGGATTGCTCAACCAATTTTTTATTGGACTGAGGGTAGTCAACAGTGCTTCGCTATCTTCAATAATGCTGCTAGCACCATTTACTGTTTGTGAAGTTTTTTCCAGTTTATCTAAAGCTGTACACTCTGCAATGCGGTAGACAAGTTGGTGCTGTTAAGTAGGTCTGTAGACGATTAATGAAAGCACACAGTGAAAGAAACTACAAGTTATTAAACCTTAAAAACCTACAGTTACTACTGATGGCCATTCCAGGTGAGTTCCGATTATTCGAGATATCAAGGCATTGATCAATGCAGCTTCCAGCAGATGTGCATCGCAAGATAATGAGGACGTAATAAAGTTACTCATAGGTTGTTCCAACTTTCTAGAAACGATTGTTGTGAGTGGTCAGTGGGATGCGCATGTATCATCTGTATATTACCACTCTCCATGAAAAAAACAGTCCTGGTTAAGCAATACAATCTCTCTTCCTAATGAAGTCCTTATTGTGACTAAAAATCAGTAAAGTGACTAGAATCAGTCCAGTATTCTGATATTGTCCTTTCCTCGAAGTCATATGTCCCTTGTACGCTACGCATTAGCCCGTTAGCCAAGCGATTAGCAATACAATATTAGTTGTCCACCACTAACCATTATTGACTGAAAGGACAACTACAAATATATGATACCACACGAATTGTAAAGAACTACTCCCAAAAAATGTCAGTTAGTGGTGTATGGCTTACTCAATTCACATTGGTCATCTAGTTGTACGGTCCATAGACAAAACCATGACTATTCTGATCAAAACTAATGCTATGTTAAATATTATACTAACAATTCAAACTTATGTTTGGAAGAAAAAGTACCTGATGGAGCACTAGAAATAGCACCAGGAGATGAACCGTGGTAATTGTCACTAGCTGGTGTTGGGCCGTCCTTTTGGTTGCTTTTTTGTTTATCATGGTCATTTTCACTATTGGTAACAGTATTTCTACCTGCCAAACATTCATAACTTAAGTTAACATGTGGAAATCTATTAAATTCTTAAGCCTGATTTATCATTGAAATCATCTACTTGGTGGTTCAGCAGCAGAAGGTTGGTTCTTTGCTGTTTGAATTTCATCTTCCTTCTGTGTAGCCTCGGATCTTTTCACTTCAAAAGGTGTGGACTGAGTGTCCTAGAAAAATGACGAAAAGCATCATTAGCTTCACAATAAGTTTGTGGTATACAAACATACGATTTATTATTTCGAGAATCAGTTTTTTGGAATAAATAATTAAGAAATGTGCACCTACTAATTCAACTGAATCATCTTTGACAAATGGGTGCTCCAGCAATGCTGGCCAGGTTAGTCTACTTTGAGGCAACTGTGAACAGTTCAACACCATATAAAGCATTAGCAATATAAGGAGAGATCGATAAATTCAATAACTGTGCTCTAGTAGAAGAAGTAAAATGTAGTTAAGACCTTGTTAAGTAAGCCCTTTAAGAAGCTCTTAAAGTTTGCACTCATATTATCTGGATATTTCACAGGATCCTGCCACAAGCAGAGAGAACACATGTCATTTTTTTCAACAGCAAAACTCAAAGAGCAAATATTTGGAAACAAGCAGAGAACCTTGACAATGTGTCGTATAAGTGCATAGACTGAATTTGTATAAAAGGGGGGCTGACCAACAAATAGTTCATACCTGGCCATGGAAACAAAAGTTAGCTTGTTGAAAGTAGATAAAGTGATAGACTATCAAACACAAAGTACAAACCGAGTTTAACTGTGCACTACAGTACAAAGTACCTCGAAGCAAGCAAGTCAGGTTATAATAAAAACATGTTTTATAAACCACGCATTTGCTACAGAAAGCCATAATCAAGCCAAACCAGATGAGCAGTTGATGATTAAATTGTGTATGGCCATCTGGGTAAAGTAAAGTAAATAAAAAATCAGGATGGAATTACATAGCCAGAATGTTCAGAATTTATAAACCAACGTAGTCGCCCAATTTATAAAAAGTTCATTAGCGGATAAGTAGACTAGGACTCACTGGAATTATAAAGTGAAATAACTACACATAGACGCCTATGTTTGTTAATGAACTAACGTACACATAGGCACGCTTAAGTGAACACATAGCACAATTAAGCGCTAGGTGTTTTGTTGACGCGCAACTTGGTGACCCTTAGGGTACCCTCCAACCATCTTTAGTTCAAACTAATTAACTGGTTTTCCAAAAATTATGTTATTTTGGAAATTTTAAAGGCCACCAATTTGCACCCTTAAGCGCCTATGCTTGAGCGCACACGTAGGCACACCTTTTTTAACAATGGAATGACATTAGGCGTGCATGTCACACAAGAAGAAACACAACAGCAGAATACAGAGTACACAAGAGAATATTTGTACAGTAACAACGTATAGTAGGAAGAAAAAGGAAGAATTTACATACAAGATGACCCCAAGGGACCATAAATCTGCCGTGTGGTTATACGGCTGTTCCCTCACAAGCTCTGGAGCCATATATAATGGTGTTCCTGAGTGGGAGAAGCATGCTTAGTGAAATGGACGACTGGCAAAAGGGTCTCATAAGTCATCACGAAATACTAGGGAAACATACATATTAGTATTACCATATGCCACAATATGCTAAACAGGACCAGTGAGATGCTCAACTAGAAGCAGTCATACTTTGTTAAATAATGGAGTATAGGTGACAGTTCTAGAATGTAGGAAGTATTAAATCAACTCCAAAATCTAATCATAGCTCCGTTTAAGCTCGTTCTCGGTAAAATAATGCTAGCACAAACATATATTTCATGCTAGAAAACTACCATCTTAATGGTCATACCCGATATCACAAATCTACATAAATGGATGTACAAGATCAGTGATAAGTTCTGTTTAATATAGTGATGAAGGAAACATACCAACAGACACGTACATGAATAAAATGGTTTTGTAAGAAAATCCGCTAGAAAGCAAAAAATGAAAGATACCTTTTATAGAGCGTAGCACAACAGTATTGGCTGACATGGCACGAGCAAATCCAAAATCACAAAGCTGCGAATACGGCAAGAAAAAACTCAATCGGAACTCTAACCAGAATACTGTAATAGATCATAAATACTAGAACTAGAACAATAAGCAATATAGGAAATGCCATAAATAAAGTTAAATTTCTCACATGTCACCAATTACTAATTAGATCTTTGACACATGGATTGTGATTATTGAGATGAGTACATATCTTTGACACAGGGAATAGAATAACAACTGTTTTATTTAGCTTGGGGATGTTGGTGGTTCTTCAAACGAAAAGGGGGGAAGAAATAAAATAACCAGCACCAGCAAGGCATCGACTAAAAGGCAGAGAATTTTTCACAGCTCTGAAGCATGTAAATACGACAAAATTAAAAAATACATCTTCTGTTGATCTATAAGACTAAAACTATTACCCTACACAGAATAGAATATACCTTCACAATAGATCCTTTTCCAATAAGGATGTTCTGAGGTTTCATATCCCGATGAATAATGCGATTGGAGTGCAAGTAATAGAGTGCTTTTACCTGAAATGAGGACACACGCTCAAACCATGAAGGCAATAAGTTCTAGACTGGTATGGTGCATAAGGAACAAAACTATATTGAATCCATACAAGCTGCTTAGCAATTGCTTGAACTTGTTCTTCTGGAAGGCTTTTATCATCCTCGAGCACCTCAAATAGCTCTCCCTGAAACAGCCATGATCCCATTAATACTGAAGTTTGGCCAACCCAATACACTGAAACCAACCCAATCATTGATGTAAAAGCACACTGTAGTACAAATATATAGCTGTGTACCTGTGCGAACTCTGTGACGACACAAAACTCCTGAGGGGTTTCAAAAGCATCGACCATTTCAATTATATTCTCATGTTTGAGTTTCCTCAGAATCTACAAAAAATGATGAGAACAAACATTGAGATGGTAAAGTGAGATGAGAAAAACCATAATAGCATAGTGAGATAACAAATACAACCATAGTGGCATATAGTGAGATAACAAATACAACTATATGGGGAATTATTGTCAAGTTCTGGATATATGTTTATCACTTGTTCCATACATGACTCTCCCGCTCCAGATTAATCGAAAAAATAACTTCAACGTTTGGATTCAGTAGACCATGGGGTTATCATCATGACTACTGAACTGTCCCCCATCCCCCGTGATGAACTGGAAGCCCAAACCGGCCAACACACCCCAAAACATACAATTGAAGGAAGATTGAGGTTACCCTTACATCCTCTCAAATATTAGCAATAGTGATGTGCATTCGGAAGAAATAAGTGAAGGATGTGATTTGCAGCTTCAGATAAATCGCTACAGGTAGGAAACTGAATACTACAGATGTTGATCTGAAATAGAAATGATTACAGCAGCAGCTACCTCGATCTCCTGCCTTAGGTTGTGTATGTCCTTATCGCTCTTCCCGTGCTTAAGAATAAACTTCATGGCAACCGTCTGAATCAAAATCAAAATCAAACGGGAGAAAGGATTAAACTCTATATGGGGAAAAAACACTCACAAACCGGTTGCTCCTTTCATGGTACCACCGGAACCCAGTAGAGAGGATGGGTTTGAGGCGAACCTGTCTAGTGTACTGGCGCCTCCCCTTGTACACCTTCCCGAAGGACCCCTCCCCGACGAGCTCCACCACATGGTAGTCCTCCACCCCCATCGGCTACTACCTCACAAAACCCTAGCCCCAGTCAACGCCTCGGTCAGAACGAAATAGAGCCCCCAAACATCCCAGGTTCGAGCAACAAGCCCAGAGGAGCAGCAAAATCGAACTCGCCGTGGGGTGGCTACGGGTTCGCCGCCGCTGAACCGGCACGAATCGGGCAGGCTCCCCGCCGGCCGAATCTAATCGAGGCGAGGTGCGGAGAGGACCTGGGGATCGGGACTTGCCCGCGAGCCAATCCACGCGTGGCTTGGGGGCAGATCGGAATGGGCGACGCGAGCTCGCATGATCTGTTGAGCGGCCCCCGCTCCGGTGTGCTCTGCTCCCGTGCGCTCGCTTCGGAGTTCGATTTGGAATTTCGAAATGGTTTTTCGGCAGGGACAGCGGCGCTGGGGGTTTAAATATTTTCGCGCTCGCTGCGGGAATTTGGGAATAAATCGTTCGTTTTTTTTTTTGAAATAAGCAGCGCCGGGTCAGGTCCGTCAAAACGGCTCCCTCAAGTATCAACTCCCAAGTGTGTGGGCTGTGATGGGTGGTGGTAAACATCTCCCGTGAAATGTGGCCCATTAGAGTTTCCACAGCCTAGCCCAAGGTACCATTTGAATAAAGCGCCATCCTGATTGCTTTGTTACAATCTACAAAAAAAAAAATATGCTTGCATTGGACAAACCTCTCTAGGCATGTCAAATGCTATCTCGGGTCTCGATGCGGCTGCTCTGGGCATGCCAAATGGCTGCACAGGCACGCTGGTTACGTTTCGCTGTTTTCTACACCATGCTAAGATTGATTATACCCACTTGCCACCACGCATAAATTTTCATGGCAATATAATCTCCATTGTAAGAAATGAGTTTGAGCAAGTTTGGATCAACCGTGAGTCATGCACACATTGAGGTGTGCTTCGGTGTCCTCTCCCTTCTCCCAAATTTAGAAAATTGAAAACACAAGAAGGGTTAGGATTGATCAATACCCTTTCGGTTTGGAGGGAATGAAGGGGTATTGACCAATCCTAGCCATCCTTGTATTTTCAGTTTTCTAAGTTTTAGAGGAGGGGGAGGACACCAGAGCAAAACCCATGCACGTTAGGTGTTTGTTGAATTAACTAGATAAAAATTGTTTATTGAATGAACTAGATAGGAACTAAGAAGTAGAACTCTATAGTTCTCCATTTTGTTAAACAATTACAAATAAAAACAAGGAGTAGAACACAAGGCTCCTTTACTATGGTCGGGAGAGTTGTTTGCATAGCAAATGGTCTGAAATACTTGACGACAGACTGTTTCCTAGTTTTTTTTTGTTAACAATATGGACATATGTCAACATAGTCCTTGTGCCCATATGTTTACCTCACATCATGACCAAAACCTCGTCAGTCCTAACATCACATAAATTTTGAGAATTTGTTTCATAATACCTGGTTTCAGTTCGACACCCATACCGAATCTTTAGTAGACATCCCGATTCCATAGACGTCTTACGGTTATCAACACATATCCTCGCGATTAACAATGAGATTTGCTAATTAAACAAACAGAAAAGGAATTTCAATTCTTACACTTCACGAAGGATGAATGACACATTCACGCGGCTCGAGAGCTACAAAGTTTTGCTTCCCATGTCCTCTGCCCCTACGTCTCCCTCGTTTGTGCTCTTCGACCTTGCAGGATCCATCTTTCTGCTCTCCAACATTTCCGTGTCCACCTCCTTGCTATCTAGCATCACTGAATCCATCTCCGTGCCAGATCCACTTCACATTCACCGTGGTAGGCTTGCAGGCAAAGGTGGGGCCTCACATTTTTTGCTTCCAACCTCCTGAACACGCTAGGACAACGATCATAACTGTAGTTGAGCTAGTTGAGACCAATATGTAAGTTAACATGTCAAACACATGGCAAGCTAGCCATGGCTAACAGTAGCGGACGTTGGGTGTATCCAGGGTTATAGAGGTAATGGGTTTGCTATTACTGTTGTTATTTTTCAAATAGGCTAAATCGTAGTGACGCGGTCATAATTTCGGCAAGAACTCGAGACACCATCTAATTTTTTAAAAACGGGGATAACATCATGGCCCCTGTATCGGTTGATGCACACAATCATTTATTAAACCAGTCCACGTTGTTTGAAACCGGAGACAAGATCTTGAAAATCAGTGTTTTCCTGTATAAAATCCAAATATGTGTCCACCACGTACATAGCCGAATATAACGTCCCTGTACATATATTCGTCGCAGGGCTCTTCTTACGTATGCATTTGGATGGATCGTGGATGGTCCATGCGCTCCTGTCTGAACTTCCTTAGACAAGAGACAAAGCCGATCGTCGGAGAGAAAAAGAAGAAAAGAAAAGGAGTGCTAGCGCCTTCGATGATCAAGCTAGTGTAAACAATCAAATCAACTAATTAGCCCGTTGGACGACGTCACAGTCACATAGCAGCTTTTTTTTGAGGGAAGCAGCACGGACTCCATCCTGCTGCGGATTTTATTACTCATCAAAACAGGCTTACATCGTTGGTGATTACAGCAGCAAGAAAATCAAGAGGATCGTCCTGCCACGCAGTGCATTCGGGACCCTCCGCTCTACTAGCTAATAAATGAGCCGCACAATTTGCTTCCCTAGGACAGTGACTAAAAGAAACAAAAGAAAAGTTACGACAAAGGAAAGAACATTCTTCGTAGATCGCCGCCGCTGGTCCCATGAAATTGCCTCCATCCTTCATGACTTGAATAACCTCCATGCAATCGGACTCACATAAAATTCTGTTGCAACCAATTTGTCCCGCCAACAGGAGTCCATCACGTAAAGCCGTCGCCTCCGTAGTAGGAGCATCAGCCACATACGGTAATGAGCGGCTGCATCCAGCAATAAAAGAACCGTGACTATCCCGCAAAATAGCGCTCGTGCCACCAATGCCCAGGTCTGGATCAAAACCAGCGTCAACATTGAGTTTGACATTGCCTTCACATGGCTTCAACCAGCCGTGGCGAGAGATCCGATTGTCTCCTTTCTTTCTTGCCCTTGAGTAGTTTGTAGCCAATGCCATGATAGCTTGTGCCGATCTTGAGGGATGTTGAATTTTTTCACCATGAGTAACCTGCCTACGCTCCCACCAAATATACCAGCATGCCGTAGAAACAAGATCATTCCTGCAAACATCAGGTAAGAGAGGGGCCATGGATTCTCTCTCAAGTAGAAGTGTGCCTAGTACAGAAGATCCTTCATGGTCCACAACACACGCCTTGTTAATAGTTTCTAACAAACCCAGGCTTTTCCAAATCTCTTTAACTTGTTGACATTGAAAATAGGCATGTTTAATGCTTTCACAATCAAGTGAGCAGAGAGGGCATTGAGAAGAAATAGGGACGTGCCTGTTTGCCAAAACACCATAGCACGGAATAGCTCCTAGGAGAGATCTCCAGATATGGATTTTAATTTTTGCTGGAACCTTCATGCCCCAGACTTTCTTCTAAATCGGGCTAGTAGAAGTACCAAAAAGGTTTGTCCTTGCTAGTTTACGACCATGCTGTGATTTCCACTCCAAATGGTAGGCTGATTTAACAGAGAAGAAACCATTCTTATTGAAATGCCAAGAAACAAAATCGTGCATCATACTAACAGCCAGGGGGATTTTTAGAATCCTCTCCGCATCAATTTGCCAGAAAGTTTCTCTGATCAACTGTTCATCCCATGTTCTATTTTCTTGATCAATCAGTTCAGACACCCTTATCAAGACAATATTACCCCGCCTTGTAGCAAGGCGCCTAGATGGTGAAGCTAGGATCCATGGATCATCCCATAAGTTTATATTAGATCCATCCCCTACGCGCCAGATATACCCTTTTTTGAAAGTTTGAATACCTGCATGCAAGCTTTGCCAGGTAAAGGAACTCCCCTTCTTCAGCGAACAATTTAGAATATCACCATCAGGAAAATATTTAGCCCGGAGGACTCTAGCGCAAATAGACTCCGGATCTGAAATAAGCCTCCAACACTGTTTAGACAACATGGCCAGATTGAAACAATGTAAATCTCTGAATCCCATACCTCCTTGAAGTTTTGGTATAGACATCTTCCACCAAGCAAACCAATGCATATGCTTCTGTTGGTCTTCATCTCCCCACCAGTATCGGGACATAGCAGCAATTATCCCATTGATAATCTGTTTAGGTAGCTTGAAGACAGACATAGCGTAAGATGGAATAGCTTGACAAATAGCCTTCAGTAGAACCTCCTTCCCCCCTAGAGATAGTAGCTTCTCAATCCAACTGATGAGTTTCTTACATATTTTATCAATGAGATGTTGAAAACAATCACTACGGTCAACTCCGACCAAAGGGGGTAAACCCAGATATTTATCGGTTATTGCCTCCGTCATAATGTTGAGAATAGTGCATACTTCCGCTTTAATATTTACATCAGTACATGGGCTAAAGAAAATGCTCGATTTACTATCGCTTACCAACTGACCCGACGCACCACAATAGCTATCCAGTGCTCTCCTCAAACTGGCTGCATTCTGACTATCAGCCTTCATTAAGATTAGAGAGTCATCGGCGAACAACAGATGTGAGATTACAGGAGCATCCCTACACACCTTCACACCAGTAAGGTTACCCTGTTCTTCTTCAAAATTAATCATAGCTGTGAGGCCCTCGGCACAGAGCAAAAAGAGATACGGCGAGAGAGGGTCCCCTTGACGGAGCCCCCTCGACGGGATAATAGTATCAGATTCACCATTATTGAGCCTCACCCGGTACCGCACAGAGGAAACACACTCCATAATCATCTGCACCCAGTTACTCTCAAAGCCAAGCTGGATCATAATGCTCTCCAAAAAACACCATTCAACCCTATCATATGCCTTATGCATATCCAGCTTCACCGCACAATTCCCAAATTTACCAACTCTCTTGTTCTTGATAGCATGGTAGGACTCATATGCCACCAAAAAATTATCAGTGATTAGTCTGCCCGGAACAAAAGCACTTTGGAAAGGAGAAATAATTTCCGGTAGAAGAATCTTCAGTCTGTTCGCAATCATTTTCGAAATCACCTTATATACCACGTTGCATAAGCTAATAGGACGAAATTGGGTAATGGACTCTGGATTATCTACCTTTGGGATTAGAACAATAGTAGTGTCATTCCATCCCTCCGGAATTGACTTGGAATTCACAGCTAGCAACACCTCGTTCGTCAGATCCTCCCCAATAATGTGCCAAAAACGTTTGTAGAAGACAGCATGCAGCCCGTCCGGGCCGGGAGCTTTTAAGTCGCCGATGTTAAAAAGCGCTTTCTTAACCTCCTCTCTCGTGTAAGGGGCAGTTAGGATCTCATTCATTTGGCGATCAACCCTCGGCTTGACCTTGCTGATGACATGGGGATCAGCAACATCGATCCCCGAACTGAACAACCCGGAAAAATAATCTCCTGCCAACATACGGAGGTGGTCTTGATCATCCACCCAAACCCCATGGTCATTCTTTAGTTTCTTAATAAAATATCTCCTCTTGCGCTGAGATGCGCAACCGTGAAAAAAACTGGTATTCCGATCGCCATGACGAAGCCAGTTTGCACGTCCACGTTGGACCCAATACAACTCCTCCTGCTCCAGTAGGTCCTCGATCTTATCTTGCACCACCTTCTGTTTAGCTATTGCCTCATCCGTGAGAGGACCTAAAAGGATCTCATTAAGCTCTTTTTTCAAAGTTCTAAGCCTATGGCGAGGTCCCCTCAGCTCAGTTTTGTCCCAGTCATGAAGAGCTGAATGCACAACATCCGTCTTGCGCGCCAAAGGCCAGCCTCCCTCTTGTTTTGCACGTAGCCATGCCGATTGAATAATTGTTTCGACTGATTCCTCACGAAGCCAACGAGCTTCGAATTTGGGTCTAACCCTTTGCATCGCATGGGGCAGTAGCTGAAACTCGGTATCAACTATGATGGGTCGGTGATCAGACTTCCCAAAATCCTCATGAATAATTCCGTAATTAGGAAACATATCAACCCAACTCTGATTAGAGACCGCTCTGTCAAGGCGTTCTCTGATTTTTCCCCTCCTCCAAGTAAATAAATCTCCCGAGTAGCCCAAGTCATGTAAATTGCATTCCGAGAGAATGTCCCGGAAGTCCTGCATGCACCTTTGTGGTCTGATATTCCCTCCTTCTTTCTCATGCCCAAATAAAATTTCATTGAAATCCCCTACAATGATCCATGGTAAGTCAGTTTTTGTATGCAAATTCCTGATGTAATCCCAGGAAAGATGTTTCCTCTCTCCACTCGGTTCTCCATAGAAACCCGTAAAACGCCAAGCAGAGTCATTGTGTTCATTCACCAGAATATCAATGAACTTTGCATTGACTTCACAAGACGTAACGTTAAGATCTTTTTGGTAGAACATAACTAGACCACCACTCCGGCCATTGCTCTCGAACACTTTGACCTCATCAAAGTTTAGACGAAGCTTTAAATTTCTTGCTTTTGCTAAATTAAGATGAGCCTCTAAAAGGAATAACACGTCTGGACGCACCTTCTCCTGCAAAATCAGGAGATCGCGAACTGCCGAGGCCTTTTTCATCCCTCGGCAGTTCTCAAACAAAAGTTTCATTGCGACCGGACAGGCTCCCCATGGGAACCCGCCGATCCTAGTGAAGGGGAGTCAGCTCCATCCTTCTTGGTACGTTTCGATCTTGTAGGGTTTGCAGCATAGAAAACAAAAAATTTCCTACGATGTGAACTATATACCAAGATCTATCTACTAGATACAAACAACGGGCGGATGTATATCCGTAGATAACATACCCTTGAAGACCGACAAAGCTTAACGAGTTTAACTCGTGGTTGATGTAGACGATCTCTTGCCGATCTCAAGATCGAGAGGAAGTCCTAGCGCCGCAAATCAGCAGCGCATCCGTGCTCGCACACACGTTCGAGGCACCGAGCAACCTCCGCCTCCTCACTCCAGCGATGCAGCGGAAGCACAACTCTTTCTTGCCGAATAGCCACCGGGAACATGTATCTCGCTAGTCCGAGACCATGGGGGATAAATTCTAGAGGGGGAGAGAGATCCTTCACGAGGAGGTGTGAGAGACAAGTGAGGAGGGGGGCTCCTTTTATAGGAGGAGGGGGAACCCCAAGGGGGTGGCCGGCACATGGGGGCTGCCCCCTTGCCCTCCCCTCTTCATGTGGGTGGACACTCCACTCGCAAATCTCCTTTAAATTCCCTCCACTCAAAAGTCCACTCAAATTCCCATTAAATTTCCACCAAATTTAATGCAAACTCTCATTAAATAAAACTCTTTTATTTTATTCAGAATTTTGTCAATTACTTTAATGACAAATATTCACAAATAACCCCTTGCTAGAATTCTATTTCACATGCATAACCACTTTATGCAATTTCACCCGAAAACCTGTTTCGGTATCTAGTGAAATAAATTCCTGCGCTTGTTCATTCTTTCGGCATGAAACATTTGCTCCAATTGGATGTCGGTGTCTCTTAAGTGTGTCACCTACGGTTCGTGAATAATGCGGACATGATCGAGACCCCTCTCGGATCAATAATCAGAAGCGGGATCTGGAGACCCATACTGACTCCCACACATTCAACGATGACTTTCTTGTGATCGTCGGAACCTTTTACGCTAGTATCTTAATCCCTTTGTTTCACGATATATTACATGTCCGAGATTCGATCATCGGTATCTCCATACCTAGTTTGATCTCGTTACCGACATGCACTCTTTTCTCGTTCCTGTGATATAACATTCTAGTGATCAAATCACTTGCTTGCAAGCTAATCAATGTGATATCACCGAGAGGGCCCAGAGTATATCTATCCGTCATCGGGATGAACAAATTCCACTCTCGATCCATGAGCCTCAACATAACACTTTATTAGTTCTGAATCCATCTTTATAATCACCCTGTTACGGTGTGACGTTTGATGTTATCAAGAAACTCTTCCGGTGTTAGTGATTGACATGATCTCATGGTCTAAGGATTAGGATCACTTCGTAAGTTGTTATAGCAATATAAACTCAATGACTTTGATCGTAATGCTATACTTCGGATGAATGTTCATCACACCATTACACTAATGTTGTGATTCCGTTATTAACAACATCCAATGTCCATGATCAGGAAACCTTGATCATCTTGTTAATCAACGAGCTAGTTTATGAGAGAGGCATAACTAGGAACTTTCTGTTTGTTTATTAAACACACATGTATTAACGTTTCCGTATTAATACAATTATAGCATGCAAAATAAACATCTATCATATACTTGGAATACACATAATAAACACTTTATTATTGCCTCTCAGGGCATATTCCCTTCAGATCTCTCTTCAATAGCCTCTTCAAACTCAACACCATCCGGTAATTCCACTCCAACCATGGCTAAAGCCAAAGGATTTCCCTTTTCACAAGTCCCCTCATTGGCACTCAACTCATCCAATAGATTCCTTTTTGCCCCTATATTTGTTTTATCCTTCGGTTCGACCTCCATATCAGATGTTTTTAGTGGACTGGTAGCAGTATCCTTTAGCGTCTCATCCACAGCACCTCCGGCGTCTTCCTGATGAGAATTTTGATGCCAGGGTACTAGATTTGTTCCTCTACCCCCCATATTCCTCCCACGACCCACTCCTGTGGGTTCAGCACCCCGGCCAAAAAGCCCTCTACCTGCTCCTCTAGACCCTGGGGCCGACCTGCCCTTCCAGGTCTCCCAACCAGCTTTTAGCCATTCTCCCCACTTCAAATTTTTTTCATCATGCTCTCCTGTGCCGCACTCTAGATGGGTGTGACCAAGAAAACCACAAGCTCCACAGAACTTGGGGACCTTTTCAAACTTGATCTGATAAAATTCATGTTTCCCCCCCTACTTATCGTAACAAAGCGGGCTAAAGCCTTCCTCACATCCAGCTTAATCCGAACACGAACAAAGTTGTTGATACCAGGGATTACAGTCTCAATTTCCATGACCTCTCCCACCTTCTTCTGCACCAAATTAGTTATAAGGGTCTTCTCCTTGTAACCTACTGGAAGTTTGTGAATTTGTATCCAGACAGCAATATGATTGAGATCAATCGAATCCGCAGCGGCCAGTCCATCATAGGTTTCAATGATAACCGCGTTTTGGCGAAAAAGCCACGGGCCACCCTTTGTGATTTTAAGCCAATCCCCAAGACAATGACACTGGATCGTAAACAGATTTTCCTCCAAAGGATGAATGATCACCACTCTAGCTGGACTCCAAGCAGTACGCATGTGCTGATCAAAGGTCGCTGGACTGAAAAAATTTGATGTATGTACCCTCGCAAGGGCAAGCCACTTAATACCCTCCTTTGGTGCCTCCTCTTGATCCTCAAAGACAAGATCGTCAATCTCATCTTCATCAATCCATAGCCGCTGAAGCATCTCATCCAGGGCCTCAGATTTGTTACCTCCACCATCATTACCGAAACTCGACGAACTACCTTCGGATCGTGCCGCCATGCCAACAGACAAAAGCACCAAGAAACCTGAGATTGGATCTTGCGGTTGACAGGAACCCGGACACACGAGCGGGGCAAAGTAAACCGGCCGGAGAAGAAGTCACAGCCGGGAAACGAAGGGAACTCCACTCCAGATCGGAATCCGGTGGTGAAGGCAAAAAACCCTAATCGCCGCCTGTCGCCTGGTGCGTTAGGTCTTATTGGACAATAACTGTTCGTGCGAGTCACATAGCATCTTGATTACGCGCGCGCGCCTGATTACCGTTGCAAGAAGAAAACAAACCTACCAAGTAGTACTCCAGTAGTAAGGTCGCTGCTGACGTCGACACTCGACCGTTTCCTCGTCAAACCACACTAATGGGACGCCGAAGCGACTGTTAAAGTAAAAGCGGTGAATGAAACAACCATATTCTTTATTCCATCGATGATTAGGTTTATATACAGTAGAACCGACATAGAGAAGAGTCGCGTTCGTTCGCGAGGCGGTGGGAACAGGAGAACCGTCGTGACGGTTTACAGTAGAGGATTATCTTATTTACATGTTTAAAATAAATCCTAACACTCCCCCTAATCCTTGCTTGTCCTTGCGACTGATCATCCTAGGAATAATCTCCTCCAAAAACCCTGTGGCAAAAATAGAAGAGAAATATACAATATGCCATGAAAAACTCCTTTCAAAAAACCCGTGGAAAAATAAGGAGAAAATAACATATGTCATCCATGCTTGTACTGATATTGTCTCATTAAAAACCTTACATGAGAAACCATTTTGGAAAAACTCACGAAGGAAAAGAGTGCAATACCGAAAATCTGATTATCTTCAACAGGTCTTAACCTGGGAGATTTCTCTTCCAGAACTTTGCAAGTCACGAAGTCTTCTCATACCAATTCCATGTAGTCACGAAGTCTTCTCATATCAATTCCATGTACATATTTGTGAAACAACGAACTTGGTAAGGACTTGGTAAACAAATCAGCGAGATTATCACATGACTTCATTTGCAAAATATTTATTTTCCCACTCTTTTGTAGCTCATGGAGATAAAACAGCTTAGGAGCAATGTGCTTTGTAATATTGCTCTTAATATAACTTGTTTGCATCTGTATAATACAAGCAGCATTATCTTCATAGATAATGGTGGGCGATTCTAGCGAACCAATCTCACTTGAACCTTGTACAAAGTTCATCATTCTACGAAGCCATACACATTCTCGTGATGCTTCATACAAAACAATTATCTCAGAATGATTCGTGGATGTAGCCACCAATGTTTGCTTTGTCGACTTCCAAGAGAAAGTTGTACCTCCATGTAAGAAGACAAATCCAGTCTGTAATCTAGCATTATGGGGATCTGATAAGTATCCAACATCACAATACCTACAATGGTTCTCTCTTAATTTTTATGATAGAACAAACCAAGATCTTTGGTGCCCTAAAGATATCTTAGAATATTCTTCGCACCAACCCAATGCATTTTCGTTGGCGATGCGCTGTATCTAGCTAAGAGATTAACTGCAAACGATATATCAGGTCTCGTACAGTTTGCTAGATATATTAGTGCACCAATTGCACTAAGATATGGGAACTCGGGTCCCAATATCTCCTCATCCTCATCCTTAGGTCTAAAAGGGTCTTTATCTCTATCAAGAGACCTAACAACCATAGGTGTTTTAGACGGGTATGATTTATCCATATTAAACTTCTCCAATATCTTTTGGATGTACACAGACTGGTGAACTAATATTCCTGAAGAAATATGTTTAAGTTGCAATCTGAGACAAAATTTGGTCTTAACCAAATCTTTCATCTCAAATTCCGTCTTCAGATGATTACTAGCCTCATTTATCTCTTGTGTAGTACCAATGATATTCAAATCATCCACATACATAGAGATTATACAAAATCCATCAGTAGATTTCTTGATGAATACACATGGGTAATCATCATCATTTAAGTACCCCTTCTGCAAAAGGAACTCACTTAGTCGGTTATACCATATTCTACCCGACTGTTTCAAGTCGTATAACGACCTCTGTAGTTTTACGCAATACATTTTGCGAGCAGCCTTTCGATCTGGAATCTTCATTCTCTCAGGGACTTTTATGTAGATATCCGTATCCAGCGACCCATATAAATATGTGGTCACCACATCCATTAATTGGATATACAAATTCATTTGCACTGCCAACGATATCAAGTATCGATACGTGATTCCACTCATCACAGGAGAATATGTTTCATCGTAATCAATGCCAGGTTTATATGTAAACCCTTGTGCTACAAGCCTCGCCTTATATCTCACCATCTCATTGTTTTCGTTCCTCTTTCGAACAAAAACCCATTTCGCCCCTACGGGGAAAACATGCTAAGGAGTAGGTATCACTTTAGAAAATACCCCTCTCTTGGTAAGCGAGCACAATTCATCCTCAATTGCAACCATCCATTTGGACCAGTCCGAGCGTTTCATACGCTCTGCCATGGTCTTAGGTTCACGGTCCAATGCCAGGTCATCTGCAATCTTTGAGAAGAAAATTATATCGATATTTGTAGACTTTCTGTTGAACGATTCTCCTGATTCAACATAGTTTGTGGAAATTTCTTCAATACCTTCAGACTCATCGTGATTTCCCTCAACGATTGAATCGAGGTGTTCCAATGTCCCAGCACCTATATTTGTGTGCGCACTTGTGCTGGGCCCTGGATGATGAACATCCTTTAGGTGTCTTTCTTCAACACTTGGTTGAATGTCAACTCGTGGTTGACCTACATTTAGTGTTTGAGAGATCCTTATTTCCCGCGGACGCTTCTGAGAAGCCTTGTCTTTTTTGTTCAGATTTCTCCCCCTCTTGGGCAGTTGAGTGGTCGTTGTTATCTCAACTCTCTCTGGGACATTCATAGCGGGAACATGAGATTTAGTGACACCTTTATAGTCAGTAAATGCATCTGGCAGATTATTTGCAATATTTTGCAATTTTATGATCCTCTGAACCTCCAGTTCAGATTCATTCGTACGTGGATCTAAAGACTGAATGTCTTCAACATTCCAATCTATTTCCCGTCATTTTTGTGGTCCTTTTCTCCCCCTAATGCCGGAAAATTATCCTCATCGAAGATGCAACCAGCGTACCGGGTTGTGAAGAGATCCCCTGTTAGAGGATCCAGGTACTTTATAAATCGACGGAGAAGTGTATCCCACATAAATACCCATCTTTCTATATGGACCCATCGATGTACGCTGTGGTGGTGATATCGACACGTACACAGCGCAACCGAATCTTCGAAGGTGGGAAATAGTTGGTTGATTTCCACGTACTAACTGCAACGGGGAGGCCGTATGGTATACAGTTGGTCGAATTTGTATCAATTACGCGGCATGTAACACCGCATGACCCCAACATGAAGTTGGGAGATTACAATTCTATAGGAGCGGCCTTGTTATCAACTTGATCCTCTTGATAAGTAATTCTGCAAGACCATTTTGTGTGTGTACATACGGTACAGAATGCTCCACGGTTATGCCCAAAGCTAAGCAGTAATCATTGAATGCTCGTGAACTAAATTCAGTAGCATTATCCATTCTGATGGATTTTATCCTATGTTCAGGATGATTAGCTCTCAATTTTATGATTTGAGTAATCAGCTTTGCAAATGCATAGTTCCTTGTCGATATGAGACACACATTTGACCATCTTGTAGATGCATCAATGAGTACCATAAAATATCTGAATGGTCCCGATAACTGTTGAATTGGACCACATATATCTCCTTGAATGTGTTCAAGAAAATTTAGTGGTTCATTCTTAACCTTCATGTATGAGGGTCTAGTGATTAATTTCCCAGTTGCACATGCAGTGCAAACAAAATCCGAGGATTGAGGGAAATTAGCAACCGTTATGTTGTGTCCAATAGAACCATCAATAATTTTCCTCATCATCCCAACACCAGGATGACCCAGGCGATCATGCCATATCTTGAATTTATCAAGATTTTGGAAAATTATTTTATACGCCAAATGTGGCTCTGGCTTTATGTATGTATAATATAATTCAGAAGATAGAGCAGGAAGTTTCTCAAGGGTCTTCCTTTCGGAACCCCTTTTCTGAGTTATGAGTAGGCTTTCAACCTCACCATTTTCATGAGTTTCGATGTGGTAGCCATTACTTCGGATGTCCTTAAAACTCAGCAATATACGAGTTGAATCCGGTTACAATAATGCCTCCTGGATCATAAGCTTCGTACCATTTGGGAGTGTAAATGTGGCCTGACCAGAACCAACAATGACAGTGTCGTGACCACCGATAGTCATGGCACTCCCCTTACTCTTTTTCAGAGTTTGGAAGTATTTAACCTCCCGTAATATTGTGTTAGAGGCACCACTGTCCGCTAAATAAATTTCCTCCTTCATTGAATTTTCAGAAGATTTCTATATAGTACAAAGAATAAAATTTAGTATTTTATCCAAACTCATATAAAATATATACATACAATACATACTATGTATGTCTGCTCAACGTATTACAATACATTATGTTTGACTACATAATTTTTACAATACCATATGTCTTATGACACAAATATTTTACAACACACAATATATGTAAGAACATCATCACAATACTTATGACACTACATGAAGTTTAAAGTTGATCTCCGTATATGTCACCTGTAGAAGTGAAATCCACTAGCATGTCTTCAGCATGAAGTGTTGGTCCTTCCTTTTGCTAAGGCTGATCATGGTTCTCCATGTTCTTTTGAACACTGTTCTGTTAAACACCTTGGGAACTCTCGACCATTGGTCCAGTGAAGTGAGCTTCGTACTGGTGCCCTTGGGCCTTCTTGCCTTTGATTGATTGTTGATACAGCGACACCAAATGCTTAGAAGTTGTACACTTCTTTGCAATATGAGTGTTACAACCACATCGATAACAACCTTGAGAATTGTTACCCCTATCATTTCTCTTGAAATGATTCTTGCCCTTTTGGACTCCATGGCTATTCCGATTCTCATTGCGTTTCCACTTTCCCTTAAACCTCATATAGTTCTTCTTTGAACCATGGAAGTTTTGAGCATTGTAAGAATTGAAATGTGCTTCAGGTAGCGGCAATGTTTCCGTTGGACGGGAAAGATTATTCTTATCAAGAATTTCATTGTGCTTTTCTGCCTGAAGGAGTGCATATATCAATTCATAATGCTTCCTATACTTTTGGTTACGATGCTGTTCAGCAATCAACCTCATATTAGAATGAAAAGTAGAGAGCATCTTCTCAATGAGATCTGCATCCGAAACTGCACTGTTGCGGAATCTCAACTTTGAGTTGATTTGATGCATGGCGGAATTGTATGCCGCAACAGACTTAAAATCCTGGAAGCGGATTAGTGCCCATTGCCTTTGCGCTTCAGGCAACATCACCGATCTCTGTTGATCATAGCGCTCCTTTAAGGAGTCCCACAATGATAGAGGATTTTCCTCCATCATGCACTCATCTTTCATAGCGGGATCGAGGTGATGTCGAATGAAGTGTAATGCAGCATACTTTGCCGGTTCTGGTATAGCAGGAGCACCTTGAGCAGGTGTGGTAATAGTGCTGATCAAATTCCTGGATGACAAGTTAATCTTGACATCCATCGCCCAGGTCAGATAGTTTCTGCCATCAAACGCAAGTTCAGCAAATTCTTTCTTGGATATGTTATCCATAGCCTTTTCGTTCTTCTTCTCCTTTTCTTGTTTCTCCGGTGATCGTCGGAGTTCGGCTTTTGCTCCGTTGGTAGAGGCAGTGCTGATAACGTGTTAAAGTAAAAGTGGTGAATGAATCAACCATATTCTTTATTCCATCGATGATCAGGTTTATATACAGTAGACCCGACATAGAGAAGAGTCGTGTTCGTTTGTGAGGCGGTGGAAACGGGAGAACCATCGTGACGGTTTACAAAGGATTATCTTATTTACATGTTTAAAATAAATCCTAACAGCGACAAAGTTAAGCAGGCCAACGACAGTCTACGGTTCGTGCCGGCCGCTCGACCGTTTAAGCACGTACGCACGTACGTGTCTACCTGGAGCGCCAAGCTTAGACCAACCAATTTTAAGACTTGATTTTGTTTTATGTCACGTCTGTAGATAGATAGATGTGAATATAGACAAACTTATTTTTCATGGGAGGGAGTACTAGGAACTCATGCATGCATGCATGCCACTGCGGTGCCGACACAACTCACCACGAGCAAGGATCCAAGCTTGCTTGCAAAAAGAAACCAGAGAAAGCCATGGTAGTACTACAAGCATATGCGTGTAACATTGGCATCTTGGCACTTGGCAATGGCAAGCGGTACGTTGTCCCGAACCAACCATGGAAGCAGACAACACGACCGCGCTGGACACGCGAGGGATTTATTAAGTGGGTGCTGGGTCAAAACGGAAGATTGGAAACCAGTCCACGCCATCCATTCCGCAGATTGCAACAAGGAGTGGAATTGACGTCAGCTAAGATGCCATAATTCATGAGCTAGGTCGACAAGTCGGCCAGGGTCCAGGGGGAGCGAGGGGAATTTTGATGGAGAGAGGCCAAGGCAAAGCACCACGGAGAGAGAGATGGGGCAAGGCAAAGAATATGCGAGACCGCAAGAAAACAAACAGCAGGCTCCCGTTGTCTCAGAATCTCCACAGGAAAGGAGGAGTATGGCCGCCGACGGTGTCGCTTGCATGTGGGGCTCGTATTCGTTTCTTTGTCACGGCATGCTCGCGATCTTTTCAGCGTCCACTCGTCTTCGCCACGGCATATACTGGCGATTTTTTCTGTGTCCGGCCTGCTTGTGTCTATCTATCTGTCAGCTATACTAATGATATCTGTTGTTACTAATTTATACGTCATTCGCATCGCAGGTGTTCAGGTTATATATATCACTTTTGCTTCGGTCCCCACCCCTTCTTCTTTTAAACTTTGATAAACAAAAACTCGATACCGATTGTTTAGAGGACCGTACGAACCCACCCAAGTCCATATAGTCCTCTTAGACATATATTCACCATATACGTATACCCATGTGCCTGCGGTTCAGGTGGCTCTCAGTACTCGTTTGCGTGTCAGAATCGTATCACCTGAACCAACAATACGTACGTTCTTCCAAAGTATATGTACTCGCACAGTCGTCCTCACGTGCAACATCAGGTTATTGCTTGACGCATGCATGGTTGGAACCTACTGCACGTGACCGGCCAGTTAATCATCTGCACTGCAGGCTTATAGATATAAAAGTGCAGCTAGCCTGCACGCACGTATATATAAATCAGGAGTCTTAGCGTACGTACCGACCTAGCGATGATCTCACATTGTAAAAGCAATAAATCAATCGGCACGCAAGGGTGGTGCGAGCGCGACAGAAATGGATCGAATGTTAGAGCGTATTGGCATCCCTGCCATCACAACCGCAAAGCGAATAATATGCTAGTACTATTATTCTATATTAATTAATTCTTAACTATATATGTATGGCGATATATAGGAAAATAAGTATGTTTCAAGAATTCCGGAATCTGGCAATTAAGATATAGCTTGATAAGTCTGCCTGCAGAGGATTTTGATGAAGAGATGCAAGGCACCACCGACGAAAAAGAATAAGTCAGACCACACAAAAAATAAACATGCTCCGTATATGGCCTGCTAGCTACTAGAAGCAGCCCAAGCAAGCAAGCAAGGAACATGGCCGACTCATTTGCCAGCGATACTATTCTGCGTTCGACGGCATGCCAATTTGTCCTACACGTCTCAAATAATTGATTACTCCCTCAGACCCATATTACATGACTTGAATTTTTTAAAATTTAGATAAACCTATATACTATATTAAATAGTGTCTAGATTTATTCAAATCTAGACAATTTGAGTCAACTAATATGGATCGAAGAAAGTACTAGTATAATTTGTTTCTGACAAAGACAGTATTAGCTTTTGTTTCTTACTACGGTAGTAATATATTTTGTCGTTTGTATATATATGTGCGGACTCGTGCAGGTACGGCAAGTTCTCGTCATGGGTTCCCAACCCTGAACCACCGGCTCCGCACCTGCTGTTCTTTCACGCATCTTCCGTGCATATCTTGGCAACACATCAGGTTCTTGCTTCACGCAACGCATGGGTCGGAGCCTACGCGTGCTCGTCACGTGCATCTTGCCATCACATTAGGCAACCGAATACAGTAATTATTTTCCATACTAGTGGTATACCAAATTAACTCGATCCATAGGAAACTCATAAGTAAGCACCATCTTTGGAAGATCTTTTTTTGCGATCAAGTCTTTCGAAAAATCTGAAACAGGTGAGCGATTATATTTTCCAAGCCACCTTTTTTCTTGCCTTTTTCTCGCTCTTTCCCACGCCCACGAGCGTAATATTCTCTGCTCTCTATATATAGAATCAAGTCGATTCACACGTTTCCCTCGGCGATTAACCCATCCCACATAGTACTTACTTATTCCATCGATCGTCTCTTCCCCCTCGTCTCCACACGCAGTGCCGAGGTTCTCCCTCACCTAACCCCAAATCTCCGCACAATTCACACGTTTAAATAGCCTCCTCCGTCTCTTCCAGGCTCCTCTCTGAAACACCTTGCTTCTTCTTCTTCTTCTTCGTCTTCGTCTTCTTCGCAGTTCATCGGGGAGAGATCGATCGACTGCCCAGATGGCAGGCTGCAACGGCAACTCATCCGCCTCGCCCGCGGAGCAGCAGGTACTTGTGTCGATGCGATCTCTCTGAATCCCCCCTGTTCTTCTGAAACTGTCTGTCAGGTCACACGGCAATTCTGATCTGGGAAAAGGCACCAATTTCTTGTTGAGGATTTTTTTCCTTTCACTTGCAAGTAGTACCCTGCTGTTGTTGTTCTTGATGTCTGTCTTCCCCTCTTTTTCTCTCCGTGTAATAGTTGTGTAATGTCGATTGCCGAGGATCGGCTGTCTGAAGATCTTAGGGCGGGTTGTTGGTGATGTTTCTCGATTCGTGCCTGAACCCTGTTGGGACATCGGTCTACTGTTGTTGTTTAATTTTTCTACTACTTAAAAAACAATGCAATTTTGCTTTAACATGAGAAATCAGAGTCATGCCTGAACTCGAGTTGGGACATATGACTACTGATGTTATCTTTTTTTTTTCTTACAAAAAGAAAACGATTTCTTTAACATGAGAAATCGGGGTCATCTTATTCGAATCGAGCCCCAGCCAGTCGGTCAGCATAAAGCTTTTCTCTTCCCCACTTATCCCCAACAGCTAAACAACAAAACCGGTCAATTCCTGCGTTTCAGTAGGCCCAGTAGGAGGAGACTGCCTTTGTTGACTAGACATGTGACAACCATATAATCGCTGCGTCCACTTTACACGATTTTTTGTTCTCTTCTGGTCTGTTCTGAAGAATCTCTTGCGCTGGATTTGCGGGGTCCTTCAGAAAAGGTGAACAGTGCAGAAAAAAAAACCTCGGTTTTGTGTTGCCTCAATTCAATCATTCGAGTAGGCTTAGCAGAATAGTTTCTGGAATTCTGTCCGTGTCGGGGATGGATTTGTTATGGGATCACTGTCTGCCTATGAGTGTGGCGTGGTTCATATGCTTGCATTGCCTCCATGCAGTGTTAGCAGCCTGGAATTATCGATCTTGGACGCTGATGAATTTTAGGTGAAGATGTTTTGGTTTTGATGCAGATTCGTTTGAACTTTTTCTGAACATTATCCCTTTGTCACGATTATAATCAGCGTTCTGGGAAGAAAGAGTATACACAAGCATGGTTCAGTCTGATGTTTGAATCCAGCATATTGCGCATATGACATGCCAGTTTCAGTTTTCTGAAACCTCTGTTTTTTTGTAGTTGCAGACAGTCACTGAGAAGAAGTTCGGAGGAATCGCGCCTAAGAAGCCTCTGATTTCAAAGGTACCCAACTTCATAGATGGCCCTCATTATCTTGAATTCCATCACACTCAATCACCATGCATTTTTTCATCACATTTGTTCCATCAAAATAAAAAACAATCTATCATGGTAGCGTCACACAGTACAACAACTATTTTTCTGAAACTAAAAGAGGTTTCAGCCTGAATTACTGAAGAAACATATTTGTAACCGGAATCTGATTACTTGGTTTGCATTCTACTACTTCAGGACCATGAGCGCGCCTACTTCGACTCCGCAGACTGGGTCCTCGGCAAGGTACATGTAATTCACAGACTGAATATTATTTACTGACTTGACAAGTTAGATATATGCTATCTACAGAAACAGAATCAGGAGTCTAAATCTTATGTTTCCTTTTGCTTCAGCAATCAGCAAGCAACAGTGCACAGGCAGCAGCAATCGAGTCCTTGAAGCCAAAGCTAAAGGTAAGGACAGTCACTCCTTTTCGACTCCTCCTTTTCACCCGAACCGCTATGCATTACACCGCACTGCAAGTTATCTATCATTCATCGCTGAACTTTGCTCTGCTCTTTGCGTGCAGAGGACGCCCCATCACCAGCTTCCTCCCCGCAAGCCGGCCTGCGCGTCCAGCTGATGATCTAGCGCGGCGCGACAAGGTAGTAGCAATAGACATTCTCCACATCATACCCAACCGCAAGTGTCTTTTTGCACATTAAGTATGTTTCTGAACTACTGTATGATATTCTTATCTGATCGAGTGATCATCGTGTAGGGATCAACGGAGAAGCCGAAGCGGTCAGGGGAGATGGGAGAAGCTGGGATTGGTTGGTGATTTAGTCGGTCGCATATGTTATGAGCTGATAGATTCAGGGTTGCAAACTGCAATTGGACTCTTGGTTCTTGCAGCCTAAGACTGTCAGAATAGGCTAGAAACATGCATTGTTATGTCTTCAACTTTAGAACTTGTTTGGTTGCAAAAGAAATTCTGTTGGGAATTAAGCCCAGTGTCTCTCTGGAAAAATCACAATTTGCTCTAACCCTGTTGGCGTTTCGATGTTTGACAAATTCATGCATGTGAGGTGTGCTATATGCAAGCCGGAAAATCGAAAACATTTTTTCAGGGAAGAAAATTGGAGACACTTTTTTAGGGGAAAATTGAAAACACTTGTGATGCAAGTTTTAGGATGTAGAAATTGGCTTGGTCCGGTAGAGCAATGAGCCCAAAAATAGCTACTGGTCTGTGTATCGCAAATCCTATTCTCCGCCTGTTGCGGGACGGATTGAGTCCCGCACGCGCGGCCGGGGAACTGGGCTGTTGCCCGTTAGCAGGATGGACAGTCAGGGTTATTCTTTCTGGTTTTCTGTTTTTTCTGGGATCCTTATTTGTTTGCTGGGAGCAACTTTTGGTGTTTCTCGGTTTTATGTTTAGGCTTTTTCGACTGCTTTTTTCCGGTTTATGTTTTTATTTTCTGTTTTTTCAAATTCGATATTTTTCCAAATTTGGACAGTATTATTTTCAAACAATTTTCAAAGTCGAACATTTTTTAATTTGATTTTTCTTTAAAATTCGAATATTTTTTAATTTGTACATTTTTACTTATTTTTTAAAATACAAATATTTTTTAGTTTTGTATATTTTTATATTTTAAACTTTATAATACCTATTTCCTATGTTCAAAAATAAGTGACTGACTTTGTTTGATTTAAATGTATCTATATACCAAAACATGTCTAGTACATTGAATCTAGACCAAACCAAGTCACTTATTTCTAGTCATAGGAAGTAGAAAAAAAAATAGTACTCCCTGCGTCTCAAAATAGATGTCTTAGATTTGTTAAAATTTAGATAGATCTAAATACTAATTAATGTCTAATTTTATCTAAATTTTGATAACATCTATTTTAAGACGAAGAGAGTACCTTTTTATTGGACGCGGCCCATGAAGCAAAACACTTCAGGCGGGAGGGAGCGAATGTCTCCCGCTTAGAGCGGCAACTAGGGACTCCTTCAAGCGAGACATTTTATGACTCGGAATGGGGATCCCCTATGTCTCGCTTCAAGCGAGACCTTTTACTCACTCGCCCGTACAAGCCTTCGTCTAGTGTTTCCCTGCGTGAGTTGACCCAGTGGATGCACGCGAGCGAGCTCCCCAGTGGACCTAGTGAACACATTTTTTTTTTTGAAACAAGGCAAAAGATTTGTCATTTTTTTTAATTAAGGAGAAGGGTTTTTAGAGGTCTTACAAACCGAGTTAGGCCATAGCCTAGCCAATACAAAAAAGGCTACTCTCGCGGTAATACGCTACTCAACGCTTTGGTCCCGGCTAGGCACCACATTGTCGCCTCGTCTTTTATTTTTCGTTACTAGCATGAAAGACGTCATGAAAGTGTTGCGGCAGACGCGGACGTTTCTTTCTTTCCAAATTTCCCATGAACCAAAATGGCAAGCAAAGCCATCGTCCTTCTCGATTGCCCTCTCTTGTGGACGCCTTGGAGCCACCATTCTTTGACCGTGCTTATAATTTGCCAATCCCTTGGTTCAACATCATGTAGACCAAGCCATTCTTTTAAAGATGACCAAACTCTAACGGTGAACCGACACTTGAAGAGAAGGTGGTCGGACGACTCTTGTACTTGATTACAAAGCTTGCATAGCCCACAATTAGGCTAGCCTCTTTTTTAAGCCTATCCGCCATCCACATCATATTTTGTATGATCAACCAAGCAAAAAAATTGCACTTTGGGGGTGCCCACGGCTTCCAAACCATAGCGGGCAAAGGGAAAATGGAGAGATTCTCAAATTGCATGTTGTAAGCAGTCTTGACCGAGTAACACCCATCATTGGAAGTCTTCCATGTGATCTTGTCAATGGTGTCATTTTCCAAATGGACATTTTGAAGCATTTTCCAAAGTTTGGAAAATTGGACAATATGCTCCACGAAGAGGCCACTTTGCATGTTGATTTGTGAGACCCAGAAATCATTTTCCAACGCTTTCTTGACCGAACATTTTATCTTTTTTGAGAGGTCAAAGATGAGTGGGGCAATATCCTTTGGCATCAAACCTTGGAGCCAAGACGCATCCCAAAAGGAAGCCTTTTCCCCATTTCCAATTGTGATAGTCGTTGCCTTCCCAAATAGCTCCTTGTCATTCGCATTGCAAGGCGTCCCAAGATCAACCCAAGGCTTTGGGTCATCACTCCATTCGCTCCAAAGCCACCGCATGCGAAGAGTCGAGGAAAACTTCTTGAGGTTGAGGATGCCAAGTCCACCAAACTTTTTCGGCTTGCAAACCGTTTTCCAATTTACCTTACACATTCCTCTGGTAACCTTGTCACATGCGGCCCAAAGAAACGCTCTCCTTATACTATCTATCTTTGTGAGGACCTCCATGGGGACGTCAAGCACGGTGACAAAATAAATGACAATGCTTGTAAGCACCTACTTGACAAGGGTGCCCTGACCAGCCATAGTGACATGCTTCCCCATCCACGGGACAAGCTTGGCGGCCACTTTGTCTTATAAAGGTTGGAAGTGAATTCTTCTAAGACGGTGCACCGACAACGGCAGGCCTAAGTATCTCATGGGAAAAGTGGTGCGTGTAGACGGGAAGGCTTGCAAAATATCATCAAGATCAAGGCCTTCACATCGGATTGGTGCCACTTGGATCTTAGAACAATTTGTAACAAGCCCACTGACGTCTCCAAACTTTTCCAAGGTTGAAACAAGGAAGTTGATATCACTCTTTATTGGCTTGATGAAGATGGCGGCGTCATCTGCGTAAAGGAAGGTGCGGACCGTGGGAGCTCTCCCACCAATATTGTGTAGTAGACCTTGAGTGGTGGCCTTGCGAAGTATGTGATGGAGAGGGTCAATAGCCAAGACGAAGAGGAGGGGCGACAAAGGATCTCCTTATCTAAGACCCCTCCCATGCTTGATTGGGTCACCGACTATTCCATTTAGAATCACTCTTGATGATGAAGTGGATAGAAGTGCGGAAATCCAATCACAAAATTTGCTAGGGAAGCCCAAATGTTGCAAAACCTCCATCAAGTAATCCCATCTAACCGAGTCGAAAGCTTTCTTGATGTCAAGCTTGAAGAGAAGGGTAGCCTTCTTTGACTTGTGGAGTTTTCTCGCAAGGTTTCTCACATATAAAAAATTGTCATGAATGCTTCTTGTTTTGATAAAGGCACTTGAGCCTTTGACACAAGCTTGTTCATGTGAGGGGCAAGGCGGGCGGCCATCACTTTGGAGATGAGTTTTGCAGTGGCATGAGTAAGGCTAATGGGGCGGAAGTCGATAACCTCGTCGGCCCCTTCCTTCTTGGGTAGAAGAGCAATGTTTGCGGAATTGAGCCAATGGAGGTTACTACAATGGAGACTCGAGAACCAATTTCGTAAATTCATGAACTAAAATTTGAAACCCATAAACCAATTTCAAAAAATCATGAATAAAATTCAAAAAGCATAAACCAAATTTTGAAAATGGTTCAGAATTTTAAAACTATGAATAGTTTCGAATGGTTCAGAATTTGAAAAGTACTCTCTCTGTTTCAAAATATAAGATGTTTTAGGTTTGTGAATAAAATAAATCTAGACTTCTTTTAATGTATAGATTTATTCTAAACATGAGTGAACCTATATACTAAAATTAGTCTAGATACATTTGTTTCACAAAGCTAAAACATCTTATATTTTAAAACGGAGGGAGTATGAAACAGCAAAAAGTAAAACCGAAAACAGAGGAAGAAAGCGCTAGGTGGGCTGCGGCCCATCATTGGATGCACGCGGGCGAGCGCGTATACAATTCGCATTAAGTGAGATTAGTGCTGGCGCTCAGAAAGGGATCTCGGCTCCGGTAGTTGCAGACTGGGCTGGGGCATTAAGGCCTAGAAGGCCCTTAAAGAAAGAATTAAGACCTGTGAAAACTTTTAAACCTTAACCGTACTATGCACTTGTCGTCAACATTGGCAAACCTAAAAGCTAAAGCATGCAAAGTAACAGTACAATCACAAGTGAAGAACACTTCTTCTCGAAAAGTTCTTTTCGCATGTACTCCCTCCATTTCAAAATATAAGATGTTTTAGCTTTGTGAAGCAAATGTATCTAGACTACTTTTAGTATATATGTTCACTCATGTTTGGAGTGAATCTACACAGTAAAACAAGTCTAGATATATTTTCTTCATAAACCTAAAACGGAGGGAGTATGTGAGATTAGTGATCACTCTATTTTTTTTCATATTTATAAGTTTTTTCAAAAATTGGAAACTAACAATTCTGGACTTTATATATATCGTACTTACAAGTATGCAAAATCGTAATACAAAATACTTTTTATTATGGGCTACGAAAAAATGACAAAATATAATATTATTTGAAGATTTGAAAATGTGATACTCAGATCCACGGTTTTGTCATTTTTATGTACTCCCTCCGTTCAGAGATAAGTGACTTGGATTTGTCTAAATTCGCATGTATCTAGACATGTTTTAGTATGTAGATACATTTGAATGTAGACAAAGCCAAATCAGCTCAAATTACACATTTTTTTCAATTGATAGTTTGCAAGTTTGGGGTATACATCACTGGCTACAAACCATATTGTTTTAATTATTTTTTGCAACTCAAAATATTATTTTTGATTTTAAAAGAATAGGATCACTGATGTACATGTGCAACAAATCTCCACTCAACTTCTCGTAAACAAAATACCAATCCAAGAAAACCAATTCATTGCATATCTTAAGTTTATGAAGAAAAATCACATGATTATTCCATTGCCAATCTGGCCAGCTTCTAATCAGTATACCTTCTCCGCTCCCTCTTTAGCTTCTTTTCTTCTCAAGTCCGGCTAAGTAGGAATCTGCTTTGTAATGGTCATCCAGCAGCAGGAAAACCAGATCCAACTCCTTGGACCAGCACTTGACATTCTTGATCTCCCTTTACAGGCTGCAAGCCTTTGGTGCTGGATCTGGTGGCCAAGAATGAACATATATTTCTTACCTTTTAGAGCTTATCGTTTCACTGTTGGTTTTGCTACCATCTGTACGTTCTGTCGTACTAAAAGAGAATAGCTACTCTAGTTAGAGCAAGTCTAACAGGCCCCGTAAACAGCCGGCACCCTGTAAATTTCCGGCGAGATACGGGGTGCCGGTGTTTTGGCCCGCCTAGCACGCCCCGTAAACAGGCCGGCCCGTATCGCTCGGATACGGGGCGGGGCAAATCACCCACCCGGCCCCGTATAAGTACAGCGTGAGGGTACGAGTGAGGGTCCAACCCCTCACTCGCAACCCTAGCTCCGCCGCGCGCCTCCCAACTCCGGCGAGCAATTCCAGCCGCTCCGTTCACGAATCCACGTCGCCGCCGCCATGAGCTGCCGCCGCCAAGCCACAGGCTCCTCCTCCCCAGCCAAGCGCCGCCGCGAGGAGCTCACGCTCGAGGAAGCGTGGGTCCTCTACTGCAAGCTATCCTGGGCCGGCAGCCGCCGCGCCGTCTGGAAATGGGTCGGGTGGCCGGGGACGATGCCACGGTCGCTCGTCGATTTCGCGCCCGGCGACTGCTACTTCAACATCGACCCGCCGCTCTCGCCGATGACCGGCGACAAATTCGAGAAGTGCCGGGCACAATGGGAGATGGACCGCGCCAATCTCGCGGCGTGGCGCTCCAGGCACGCTCCCAACTGGGAGGAGGTGGGCGAGCGCCACGACGGGGGCGGCGGCCACGGCGGCCGCGGTGGAGGAGGCGGAGGAGGGAGAGGATCCCCTCTTCCTGCAGGCGGTCGAGGCCTCCAAGCAGGAGGCCGCCGACAGGGCGGTCGCGGATAAGGAGGAGGAGGCGCTCGCCATCGCCGCCGTCGAGGAGATGAAGAAGGCGGAGGCTGCCGCCGCCGCCGTCATCGTCATCGACGATGACTAGGCGTACTGCCGCCGCGGCAGCAACAACCTTGCCGACAAGGAGGTCTCCGGCGAGGTTCTTTTGTGCAGTTTTAGATTAGGGTTAGCTTAACAAGTCGCGATCTACCGCTAGATCGCGCAATTTTGTCTGTATCTATGATGAATCGAAGCCTATCTATGAACAATCTGCTTTTATCTCGCGCGAAATTTAAATTTTAAATATACGGGCTCGGATACGGGGTCTGCTAGACGGGCGATGAAATCAGTGGGGAATTTCAGAGCAAAATCGAGTACAGGGCCCTGTACTCAAGTTTTACGGGACAGAAATTTAAGAAGACTGTTAGACATGCTCTTAGTCAGTTTTGAAGTTATTTTTCTAAGTTTATGCTCATTGCCACAACAACAGTATGCCACCATACACGTTTGCTAGCAGGCCATTCAACCACACCATCTTTTGTTTGTTTGAATAAACATCGAAGAGGTCGGCAAGAGTAACGATTTGGCTCCATCAATATCATCTGTATATCGGCAACAACACACCATCATAATCCGTTAATCCCTGTAAAGCGGCAAAAGTTATATATTCGGATAAGGTATTCTGTTGGTAAGATCCAGCTACATCACAGAAGAAAAGTCCAGCTTAATTTGATGGTGAGGTTGGAATACAAACCCTGCAGGGCCGAATAATTAAGGCATGCATTTGAGATCCACCACAACTTTCGAGTTGAAAGAGTAGAGGGAAAGAAAGAAGCAGATTGCTACAACGACATGATGATCACGCAGAGGAGAATAATCTCATCCAGTGCTTTTAGCAACACTTTAGTGTCTGAACTTTTAAGTTTTACCCCTACAATTAAGTCTTTTAATCGGATCATATTCAGAGAGATGTCGATGCGGCCGACAGCTAGGATGCATGGCGTGCAGTGCAGCCGTGCAGGGTATCCCAATAATACAGCGGCCGGGGGCGCAGGTGCTAGGTGCTGGTAGAGACCAAAACATGTCGCGTTGGCGCCTGACCTGACATGCATGATGCTAGCTAACGACCGGTTGATTGATTGCTGATTGATCCAAAACCGATCGATCGATCGATGGGAACTGCACTCCCAATCGATTCGTAACTCATGGATCGGTCCGTTTGCATGATTGATCCAACACAAGGCTGCTGGCTGCCCCACCCGCGGCGTGCATGCAGCTGGCCGGCCGGCCGGCCGGACTCGCACTCACGCTCACACAGGATGATGACGATAATGCATCCATGGTCCATTAGATCTAGCCAGCGCTAGCTAAGCTCTGCAGTTGCAATGCCAGATCACCGACCTGAAACAACGACCGACCAAACTACGACAGCAACTACTCGGTTCGTGATCTATCGTTAAATCCAACACGTCGTTTCAAAAAAAAAAAAATCCAACATGTCAATGGCAATGCATGGAAAACGTACCTAACCCCGTTGTCAATGAAGGAGAGGAAACTACTTTTAGACCGTAGCACAAGCTTTGGCTTTTTAGGTCCCGTTTGCGTTTTAGCTTCGAAAAAGAGAAGCATAGGAATTCTTTTTAGAGGATAGAAAAAATCCATAATGTTACGGTTTAGGACATTGGGAATGAGCTATAAATTCCATAGAAATTTTCGAGGAAATCAAATAGTAGGAGATTGAGCATCATGATTTCTTCTTTTTGTGTTTATGTTCTATATACTTTTCATGCTACCTCCAATGATCCAAACGACATTTTACAGTTTTTCCGTGATTTTGGTTACCGTAGGCATCCATAATAAATACCTTTTACATCAGTCATGTGTTTAGGGCTCCCTCTTACAATCGGGGCCTTTTTTAATAGTAATTAGAAAATTTCTGCCAAGTTAATTAGAAACAAGATTGCCCCAATCTACCTTAGATATGTACACCACAACAAGGGGCGGAGCCAAAAAAAATATACGAGGGCGCGGGGAGAGGGGCGATGCAAGAAATCTAGAGAAAATAAATGTTGGGAGGGCCAAAATGCTAAAATATATAATTTTCAAGATAACTGGGCTCTAAACAAAAAAAATCCATGTTAAGGGGCCACGCCCCTGCTGGTCACCCGTCTCTGCCACTGACCATAACGGACATGCATGGTTGCTAGCACAAACCCATAACAACCATTTGAATCTGCCTATAACATCATTGCCTCCCGCACCGTGATCCAGCAACTACGACATCACCATGGAGAACCAAAGACTCAACGGTCAATACAACAACTACTCAGACCTCACAAGCGAAGTCACGGTATCCAACTAACCATGATAGGAGATCCAGAAGGTGGCCCTCTCACCACCATCTTCATTGTCACAGAAACAAGGCGCCGCGAGATTAGGGGCTGCCCAACTCAACCAAGATCTACTAGCGACATGCACATGAACAAGCCGCCAAGCTTAGTGGCGGAGCCACCTCTCGGCGACCCCATGTGGATGCTTGGCTCGACCGGTGAGATTCCTTTGAAAAGTATGACATATCATAGGTTGGTAATGACCTTTTTGGTGGGCAATCGTCGACCTGCCAACAATTAAGTTCCTTGAGGCTCCCACAACTGGCTAGCTCCGACATTGGCCAACCCACGAACCCTTGGACCGAAGCTAGCTAGAAACAACGCCGGGAAGGAATGGCAACCACGAGTTAGAAGCACTACCATTTCTCGACCCCAAAGACATAAGTGGTCTTTCGTCGAGGTAAGAATAGATATATAGTAACACGCTAATTTCTCGTGGACATGGGCGGATCTACCCTCCCTCTAGCCAGGTTTGCCGCCCAGAGTTGTTGGTGATGTCTCCTCGCCTTGCGAAACACGAATTCATATAGATTTTTTTAACCCGAAGCAATATTGTGGGTATGTTGGCCTAGACTTTTAGAACTTTCTGAGTTCGTCACTGGCCATGGGCACTCATGGTCAAAAGCGGAAACACACGGTTTTGGGCCAGTTCTACGCTGAATTCTTCTCTAAGATGCTTCCTCCGATCCATATTAATTGACTTGGATTTGTCTAAATTCGGTTATATCTAGACATGTTTCAGTGCTAGATACATCCGAATCTAGCCAAATCTAAGTCAACTATATGGATCGGAGAGAGAGTAACGAGTTCTATTGGCGACCGATGTGCACCGTCAAAGTGATTTAATTTACTTTAAGGACATGCATGACGGTTACAAGTAAGAAACAAAACTGAAGCCAGGAAGCAGCGGCACCAGGGTAGCTACAGAAACAGTTGCGTACGTCGACTGGGCAGCCGGGCCGGGGCCACCATTAACCGCTGCTGGACCCGGAAGGGCCGCTGGGCGTTGAATGTACGCGCGCGTACGCGGGGGTCCCTGCGTCCGTTTGTGGGCCTGTCGGTTAATTGTTCCTGTTAGCTCGGGCCAGGGAGCATGCAGGAGATCAGGCCCGTTCTGTGACCGCTGTGGGTCTCCCATGACATGTTCCTGCTCCCTCTGGTTATTTTGCTTCGCGGTTCGTTCCACTAAGAAAAATGCATCCATGTTTCAAAAAAAAAAAATGCATCCATTTTTAGTGCACTTTCCTGTTTATTTTTTTAACTGAAAACAAAACAGTTGGTACAGTACATACAAGTGCGGCTACAGGACAGACGTAAGGTCAGGCATCGCGCACATGAGCTCGCGGACGTGGAGAGCAGAGAGGACAGTGGCATGCATGCATGACATTGCTGCGCGCGGCGGCCGGCGGCAAGGACGGACGCAGGTTGCGGCGGGCGGAATGATTGCCGCCGATAACTACACGCATGCGGCGAGAGCGAGCGTGCCGTGATCCGTGCGTGGATAGACTGATTTTACCGTGCCTCACTGCCTGCATGCGCGGTGAACGAAAATTTGTTCGGACGCGCGCGTTGAAATGATTTCCAGATGGGCTCACGCTGGCCAGGTAGCTAGGAAGCAGAGGTCCGTGCGCTGGCCCTGGCCCGCCGTATCAGGGCATGTACAGCTTTTTCTTATCCTTGTAACGTTAGATTTTTGTCTACTTGAAAAAGAGAGAAATAAGAAAGTCTTCTTTTAGCTAAGGGATAATCTCTTAGAAATAAGAGAAGACTATTTTCTTCATTGTACATATGTCCTTCCTTAGTCAAGCAATTTGTTACTAAAAATAGTTAATTATCATTAATTGCTAAAGATAGCAGTAAGAGATAGTGCATTGTAATGACGTGAAAAGCTAAGAGCAAGTACAATAAGGTGATATCAGCTGGCTATAAGACATTAAATAGTATATTTGTGCTGAGTTGAAAAAGAGAGAAGAGAAGAGAGAAGAAGAGTGGACTCTCGTGTAAGTGTCGGCTCTAGCTTGTGGTCATAGGCACTTTATGAGAATGAATGATGGACTAATTATTGATAAAGTAGTATATTTCTATAGCTTATTATTGTACATATTAACTATTTATATCCTTATAGTCAGCAGTTGGTTACACTATTGTTCTTTATGTCTTTCTAGCATTATACGTTCCTCAGGCCGCGGTTCCAGCACGCACGTACGGATGTACACGTACGCTGATCAGAGATCGAATCCTATGCGTGCAACGCTATCCAGCTGCATGCATGCATGCTGGGAACTGAATTTGATCCACATCACGTGTACTTATTAAAGCGCGGTGCTACTGACTGACCAGTAGACAACTAGCGATCGCAACATGCACGATCTGTACATCTCTGAGTGAAGACTCAAGATGCATATGGACTGAAGAAGGTATTCAGAAACTCTTTTTAACGGTCAGGAATTATTATTCCCTTCGATCCAAATTGATAGAATCGGATTTATCTAGATTTAGATATATTTAGCACTAAAACATGATTAGATATATTTAAATTTAAAAAAATCTAAATCCATTAATTTAGATGGAAAGAAGTAGTTTAAAAGAACTAAAGGAACTCTCGCATATTTATGTCGGCTCGGTGGGCGTTCGATCGATCGTGCGTGTGATGAACTGAAGCTTGTTAGCCAGATTTGCTTTTCTTTTCCCGTGATGCATGGCTCGCTGCATGCATGCCAAGCCCTGCGCGCGTGCGTGCTCTACCTACTTAATGGCTGCACGTTAGAGCCACTGTTCACCTGAAGACGATCGATCCAACGTACTCCCTCCGTTTCAAAATATAAGACGTTTTAGGTTTGTGAAGAAAATGAATCTAGACTTGTTTTAGTATATAGGTTCATTCAACTTTGGGATGAATCTACACACTAAAGAAAGTCTAGATTCATTTTCTTCACAAACCTAAAACGTCTTATATTTTGAATGATCCCGATGTATGTATGTATGCACGAATTCAGTGGCACACCACTCCGGCCGTGGCCTTTTCCTCTGACGGATTGACGGCGATGCAACACCTAGAGAATTACAGTATACCCGCAAACCTGGCTCGTTAATTAGACGATGGATCGGGATTAAGTAGAGGGCACAAGCTGGCTTGGCTGCTAGCCAACTTCATCATCACCAGCAGCAGATAACGATCGACCAATGCCATGCATGAACAAACCGCAGGACCATATAGTGATATGGATATATCTGCAGTGCTTACGCATGCAGACAGTTCATGTGGCCGGCAGGCCAATAATGAGATCTCGGGCCGAGGAGGCCGGACGACGAATAAAGTTTGCGGTGGCCGTGATGGACGTGAGTGATACCGTACACGGGCTACGCGTGCTCTGTCTCTCTCTCTCTTGAGCGCGAGCGGGCGCGGCAGAGATAATGATGCGCTGGAGATCAGGATGGGATCGTCGAGGATGACGACAGCTTGTGCATATGATTAGGACAGCGTACTTTACGCCGACCGACCATCGATGGATTCATCCAAGTAACCTCAGACTCGAGCTATATAGCTAGGTACTACTGTAGTTGGTTTTCATCTCTCTCTAGCTAGCTATCTCTAGGTAGCTCGATCGTAGGATGTAGGATGTGTAGGAGACAAACGAGGCGCCACTAGCTTGCTTCACTGCTCGTTCAGAGAGTTGATCGATCATCGGACGACATTAACAAGCAATCATCGGTCAGCTTTGTGCTGTGCTGTGCGTGTGCGCATATATCATGCATGGCCCTATCTCCTTGTGTGCAATGCTAACCATACTACAGGAAAACTGCTGAGGGCCGGTTCCTACGCCGATGGCCAAATATCGGGGCCCATGGCGTCGGCCCCTCCCTAGGCCAGTCTGTCTCCCGGCGTGGAATTATCCGTCAGCGTAGCGCAGATAGGCCGAGGGCTGCTCTCGGCGTGAGATTTGCCTTCGGTAGTCCTGATGGGCCGAGTGCTCTCAGCATACGAACGACCTCTGGCCTTTCATGCCGTCGGTAGAAGGCCAGGCTGTGCCGCAGCACGGACTTTTTTATTTTCAATTTAATTTAACTATATATTTATATTTATTTATTTATTAGACTCAACAATTTTAATGTGTTTATATTTCTTTTACCAATTGTAGGGATTTGTACCTTCCGAATAGCGGTTTCCACCCACCAAAAATAATGTCATGATTCTCGTTGCTGGAAAATGACAACCGGAGCGCCCGGGTTCCAACGGAGGCCTAGCATACATGCGCAAGTATGGTGGAAGCTTCCTAGATGCAATACATGGCTCCCAGGTACGATACAATTCACAGGCATGCAATAACACTTATAACACTACTCGACCTCTCGTAGGAAACTCCCGTTATGGGTCAAACGGAGGACAACCAGTGAAATCATAGTCTTTTCAGCTTTGTGCTCTGTTGTATGTGTGCGCATATATCATGCATGGCCCTATCTCCCTGTGTGCAATGCTAACATCACTATCGCCTCGTTTGGATGTTTGCTTTGGGAGGCTAGGCATTGTATTGGGTTGAATGTCCAATATTCAGGATATTGATATTGAGCTAGAATGCCAATATTTTTGTTCGGATGTGTTAGATATTCGAAAGAAAACAAGATATTAAGGTTGAATGTCAAATGATGTTTGGATGGTCAAATTGATGTATATTGAAATTGTTTGAAACATTGATCAGTATACTTCAACTTCTGTATATACATGTAATAAATGTATTATGTGACAGACATTCTATTACTCGCGACAACAAGCAAATATTTTTTTGACAACAATACATATGGACAATATAATTATCCAAAATAGCTTGACAACACGATATCAAGTTCGATGATATTGTTGGAGATATGCCCAAGAGGCAATAATAAAGTGGTTATTATCATGTCTTCACACTTATGATAAATGTTTACATACCATGCTATAATTGTATTAAACGGAAACATTAATACTTGTGTGATTTGTAAACTAAAATAAGAGTCCCTAGTAAAGCCTCTTGTTAAACTGGCTTGTTGGTTAATATATGATCATGGTTTCCTGATCATGAACATAGAGATGTTATTAACAACAGGATCATATCATTAGGAGAATGATATGGTGGACATACTCCTATAGACAAGCGTAGCATAAAGATCAAGTCATTTCAATAGTTCAATTGCTATATGCTTTCTGATACATAGTAACCTAATTCCTTCGACCATGAGATCATGCATATTGCCTTTACTGGATGGATGCTTTGATGTCATCAAACACCACACCGTAACAGGGTGGCTATAAAAGTGGCATTGGGTGTTCGGAAAGTATTGGTTGAAACACATGGATCAAGAGTGGGATTTGTCCATCCACATGACGGATAGATATTCTCTGGGCCCTCTCGGTGAAATGTCATCCAATTAGCTTGCAAGCATGTGACTTGGTCACAAGGGATCACATATCACGGGAACGAGAAAAGAGTACTTATCAGTAACGAGGTTGAACTAGGTATACAGAGATACCGACGATCATAACCTCGGATAAGTAACATATCGTGAGACAAAGGGAAATTGGTATCATATGTAAGTGGTTCATTCGATCGCAAAGTAATCGTAGAAATATGTGGGAGCCATATGAATTTCCAGATTCCTCTATTGGTTATTGTTCGGAGAAGTGTCTCGATCATGTCCGCATAATTCACGAACCGTAGGGAGACACACTTAAGGATTCGACGTTGTTTGAGTAGTTATGGTATTATGAGAAAGAGACCGAATGTTGTTCGGAGTCTCGGATGGGATCCGGGATATCACGAGGTGATCCGGAATGGTCCGGAGAATAAGATTCATATAAGAAAAGTCCCGTTTCGGAGTTCGGGAATGATTCCGGTGTTTCCATCGGGAACATTCTAGAAGGTCCCGGATTGTCCGGCACTCCGGGGGGGAAGGGGTACATGAATGTGTCATTACATGTTGGAATGATTGCATCATGTACTAAGTGTTCTTGCTGTCCCAAATAAAGGATTAGATTGAATCCTAAATTGAAAAAGTCAAACGGCTAGTTTGAAAGTCAAACGGCAGTTTTTGGGAAGTGGGAGGAGAGGAGGAAACCGACTTGAGGGAGGAGTCCTCCTCCCCAAGCCGGCGCCCCACCTAGGCCGAGTTGGGGAGGGACTCCACTCCCTCCCCTTGGCCGGCCAGCCCCTCCCACCTATATAAGGAGGGGCAGGGCTCCCTCCCAACACACACAAGTTTCCTATCCTCTAAACTAAACCCTAGATCTAGACCCCGGTTTAGAGCTATTCGGTTTAGAGCCTTCTAATTGGTTTAGAGCCCTCTAATTGGTGTGTCTAATTACTAGACCACTAATAGCCTCTCTCATAAGCTCCACCATACTCGCACCGGCTTAAGGCGAAGCCCTGCGGGATCTCCCCTCTACTTCCGGTACCACGCCGTTGTGCTGCCGGAATCGCGAGGAGAGTGCTACAACCTCCGCTGCCTGCTGGAACAAGGGAGAGGAAGGTCTTCATCGAGTACCGAACGTGTGACCGACTGCGGGAGCGCTGCGGGAACGCGGCGCCGGAAGGATCGTCTACGCGATCTTGAGATCGGAAAGAGTACGACTACATCACCCACGAGAATCTGCTCTCGTTAAACACTTTGGAATCTTCGAGGGTGAGTTATTCCATCGACTCGTTGCTACAATCTAGTAGATAGATCTTGGCTTGTTTGTTTGTATGCGATAGAAAATTTTTGTTTTCCATGCTACGAACCCCTACAGTGGTATCAGAGCCGTGTCTATATGTAGATCTGTTGCACGAGTAGAACACAATGGTCATTGTGGGCGTTGATGCTTTTATTGTCGATTGCTTCTTGTGTACTTTGCATCTTGCGGTATGTTGGGATGAAGCGGCCCGGGCTAACCTTACATGACATCGTTCATGAGACTTGCTCCACGCTTAACATGCAACTTGTATTGCATAAGTGGCTTTGCGGGTGCCTGTTTCTCCTAGCATAGTAAAGATCCAATTTACAACGGGTGATCAACAATGCTAGTATCAATGTTGTGGTTCTTGTTCGTAAGTTAGAACGACACTTATTGAAAGCCCCAAACCACGTAAAATATGCAAAGAAAGTAGAGGCGTCTAACTTTGTTTTGCAGGGGTGTGCAGTGATGTGATATGGCCATGATTGTGATTATATTTGATGTATGCAATGTTCCTTATTGTAAGTTGGCAACCGGCAGGAGCCATATGGTTGTCTTTAATTTCTGTTAAGACCTGCGTGTCTATTCAAAATAGTTGTAATAGTTGAAGCTGGTGGACGACAACCATGAAGAAGCGTCATTGACCTTGATGCTATGCCGGTGATGATGGAGATCATGTTCGTGCTTGAAGATGGAGATCGGAAGCACAAAGAAGAAAGGCCATATCATATCACATATTATGAATTGCATGTGATGTTAATCCTTTATGCATCTTGTATTGCTTAGTAGACAACGGTAGCATTATAAGATGATCCCTCATACACATAAATTTCAAGTTCTAAAGTGTTCACCCTTAGTATGCACCGTTGCCAAAGCTTGCTGCTTCGAAACACCACGTGATGATCGGGTGTCTTTGATTCCGCGGGTGACTACAACGTAAGCAAGCCAGATTTGCTTATGCGGAAGCTAAGGTTTGTCTTGACGAGCCTAGCATGTACAGACATGGCCTCAGGAACACGGATCGCCGAAAGGTAAAGCATGAATCATATAGTAGATATGATGAACATGTCGATTGTTCGCCATTGAAACTATATCAACTCTCGTGATGATCGGTTTTGATGTGGTGGATTTGGTTCGTGTGATCACTAAAACAATGTGAGGGATATTGTTTTGAGTGGGAGTTCACCTAGATTAATTTAATTATTAATTAGAACTCAATTTATCATAAACTAAATCAAAGTGCATTTGCATAGTTGTTGTAATCATTGGCATCCGTTTACCACCTTGCGCTTAGTTATAATTGAGATAATAGAACTATAGAATTCTGGTTAGTTACTTTACGAACTGGTATCGTATTGTTTTAAGTGTTAATCTAAAGTTTAAAAGTCCTATTGCAAACTTTCAGTAAGTTCCGGTTACTCCATGAAGTTTAATAATTAGTATTAAATCAAGAGTAACAATTCCAAGTGTTAGTATATAAAGTATCATGTTTGTCTCCGTGATTCTTGATATTCAAAGAATTGTCTTAATATCAAGGTTATCTAGGATCTGAAAGAGTTGTTTCAGAAACCATGATATGTGGAAGATATTGTGATATCTGAAACAAAGTTTTGGTTGCAACATGATAGAGTATAATATGGCAAAAGTCATGTTCTCATATTTGATGAGAATTTGCAAAAGGGTTGGAGACACTTGTTGTCCTAATCCTCCAAAAGGTTTTGGTTAGCAACATTATACTCATAATTCATCGTTATAAGCTAAAAGTAGCTTGATCATGGACGATTCCATGATAAGGGTGAATATTTGATGTAGGTAAAATGTTTACTACACCAAGAGATTACTAAAGAAAGGAATTTGGAAGAACACCAAACATTTGATGATGGTGATCTACTTCAAAGTGCAAGTCCAAAGACATTTGTATTTAATTATACACGCTTTGGATTATGTGTCATATGTATGACTCCACTATTGATGTTGATAGATTCTTTCAAATAGAAAAGGAAATACTGAAAGAGAATCTCATAAATATATGGCAGAAAAGAAAAGACTAGAATTGTTCAGTTTAAGTATATAGATGATATACATGTTATGGCTATATTCTTTGCTTATTAAACAATGTGGTTCTCAAGTATTTGATACTGAATTTGTTGGTGTGAATCGTCATACGAAACAACACAATTCATGAACTACAATGGCCTAAGTAACAAGCAAAAGAATATGTGATGATGTTCATCGAGAACAAATAAAGGGTTATTGCGTTGCTTGTTAAACATCAAAGCTTGCCTTCAAAGATTTGTTTTATCAGGTATTATGAGAACAAAAGGGTTGTTCAAATAATTGCCGTAATCCATAAAAGATGGATGATTCACAAATCTCGTTGGAGAAATCACATCCATAAAACTAGTGCTAAAATGTCGAAAGACAAATTGATTGAAAGATCACTTAGGAAGTGACATCGCCGTTTAAATTATATTGGAAAGAAAACATGAAGAAAATCCATATGGATGGAATTTTGGAGTCTATTTGATTTTGATCAAATAACGCTTGTGAAACTTTCCTAGAGATAATTAAAACTTCGTTCATAGGCCAAAAAGGGAACGAATGACTAGCTAATTGGAACTTGTACATATTGTTGTACGAAGTCCATTATGTGTAGTCAAGAGCGATGGATTTCAACTTCATATGCTTTCTCCGAAAATTTGAGTGAATATATGAATATTTACTTAATAAGGATGAAGTATGAAACATTTGAAAAGTTCAAAGACTTTCAAGATGAAGTGCAAAATCATTGTAACAAGAATATAAACAGTTTATGATAAAGATCATAAAGGAAGATATTTGAGTTACAAGTTTAGTATAATACCTAAGATTTAAGGAATCGTTCCGTGGATTTGCATTTCCCGAAACACCATAAGAGTATGGAGCGTTCGAGATATGTAATTAAACCTTGTTTGACATGGTAAGATCGAAAGGTGTAATTCATAAAACTGCCATTGTATTTTAAAGATTAAAAGCTTTAGAGATTACCGTTTTTCCACTGAAAAGAGCTTCATCATAATCCGTTGAAATGACACCATATAAGGTTATGGTTTGGGATAAAACCCAAGTTGTCCTTTCTTAAAACATTGGTATGCTATGCATAAGAAAGATGTTTGCAACCAAAGTCGGATGAACCTGTCTTTGTATGACTATTAAGTATTCCTCCATAAACACCGGAGACAAAAGTGTTTGTTGCTTAGAACGTCAAGTTTCTTTTGGAAGGAATTTTTCGTGAAAAGTTAAGTGGGAGGACAATAGAACTTTGATAAGGTTAAAAGAACCTTAGCTATATGTGCAGAGTTGCGCAGCACCGAAAAGTGTTTCGGAGGCAGCAACAATGCTCATGGTTCACGTGCCTCAAAGGTTGTGGTCACGGAGATCTAAGTTCCTATTGAAACAAGTAGATCGGGTAAACAATCAAATACCAAGATTTGAGGGTTGAATCATTATTTGAGAATAATGAACCGACTACATGCAAAGAAGCGATGATGGGCCCTGACTCCGTCAAATGGCTTGAAGCCATAAAATCCGTGATAGTTCCATACATGAGAAATCAAGTTTTGAACTTGAAGGACCCTCGAGAAAGGTGTAAGACCTTACAGTTGTGTCTGGATCTATAAAGAAATAGACATGGATGTTTTACATCTATGAAATAGTCGACATGTTGGGAAAGAATTCACAACAATGTTCAAAAGTTGACTATGATAAGATTTGATCTGTCATAGTGATATTTAGTCTAGACGGATTAATGAAAGCAACCACTACATATAATTTGTTATATGGTAGTTGAATAAACAAAACAAGTTCTTCTAATAGAATCGTTACCTAGGACATGTGCATAAACACGGTCCATAGGGTTTTGTCAATTCAAAGGATGCTAAAAGCATATGCAAACTTCAATGGTTAGAGTGAGCATAGCGGAGTTGGAATCTTCACTATGATGAAACTGTTAAAAGGGTTTAATTTCATCAGAGACAATGAAGATGCTTGCATTTGCAAGAAATTAAGTGGGAGCGCTAAGACATGTTTCTAATACATTATGTGGAAGACATATTGTTGATTGGAAATAATGTATCTTTTATTAACACATATTAAGAATTTCATCCCGATGAAAGACTTAGGCAAAACCCAAGTATTTTGGCATCAATAGACGCTAATATGGTTGTGCCAGAAGTACATAGACAAGATATTGAATGAGTTCAATATAGGAACTACAAGAAAGGTTCTTGTTGCACAGAAAGGATTGAATAAGTTCAATGTTGATGATATATTCAAGTGTATTGACATTTGGTAAAGTGAAACAAATAATCAAGTATAGATTGATACTTGATGTATGAAATCACAAAGAGTATTTATATCAATCATACTGTGATATGTACAAATCCAGATATGTCCTATGCTCTAAATGTTGTGAGCATATACCAGAATGATTTGTAAGATGATCATTGGACAATAGTAAGGATATTCTTATGATCTTTTGGAAGAACTAAGAGTATATTATTTGTGGAAGTGACAAATAGATGGTTAGTTCATTGTAAAAGTACTACATTGATACTAGCTTTGTCACAAAGTACAGATTAAGTTTATCTCAATCTAAACTAAGGGTGGCACAATATAATGGAAAGTGAGTTCCATAATGGATTTGGATGATTTCCAAAGTTAAGACATTGTGACAGATACTACAACAAAAGGCTAAGTATATGACTGCTATTATAGCAGCAAAAGAGGGCATTTGTGTCAAGTAGTTTGTTATCAAACTAGGTGTAGTTCACAGCGGGATAATACTATGAAGATATATTGTACGACAATATTGTCAACATGTTTTAACCCTAAAGAACTAAAGGTCACACCGAAAGACCAAATTTATACAAAGCCATCTCATTAGAGAATGAGTGATGCGTAGAGACGCAAAGACATGCAATTACACACGGACCTGGAAGTGTCAGATCCGGAGATCAGTTGACCACTAGCAATCATGTACATACAACACCGGAAAGCCATAGGTGTTGAATACACAAAGGTTCGAAACTAGATTATTGACTCTAGTGCAAGTGGGAGACTGTTGGAGATATGCCCAAGAGGCAATAATAAAGTGGTTATTATCATGTCTTCACACTTATGATAAATGTTTACATACCATGCTATAATTGTATTAAACGGAAACATTAATACTTGTGTGATTTGTAAACTAAAATAAGAGTCCCTAGTAAAGCCTCTTGTTAAACTGGCTTGTTGGTTAATATATGATCATGGTTTCCTGATCATGAACATAGAGATGTTATTAACAACAGGATCATATCATTAGGAGAATGATATGGTGGACATACTCCTATAGACAAGCGTAGCATAAAGATCAAGTCATTTCAATAGTTCAATTGCTATATGCTTTCTGATACATAGTAACCTAATTCCTTCGACCATGAGATCATGCATATTGCCTTTACTGGATGGATGCTTTGATGTCATCAAACACCACACCGTAACAGGGTGGCTATAAAAGTGGCATTGGGTGTTCGGAAAGTATTGGTTGAAACACATGGATCAAGAGTGGGATTTGTCCATCCACATGACGGATAGATATTCTCTGGGCCCTCTCGGTGAAATGTCATCCAATTAGCTTGCAAGCATGTGACTTGGTCACAAGGGATCACATATCACGGGAACGAGAAAAGAGTACTTATCAGTAACGAGGTTGAACTAGGTATACAGAGATACCGACGATCATAACCTCGGATAAGTAACATATCGTGAGACAAAGGGAAATTGGTATCATATGTAAGTGGTTCATTCGATCGCAAAGTAATCGTAGAAATATGTGGGAGCCATATGAATTTCCAGATTCCTCTATTGGTTATTGTTCGGAGAAGTGTCTCGATCATGTCCGCATAATTCACGAACCGTAGGGAGACACACTTAAGGATTCGACGTTGTTTGAGTAGTTATGGTATTATGAGAAAGAGACCGAATGTTGTTCGGAGTCTCGGATGGGATCCGGGATATCACGAGGTGATCCGGAATGGTCCGGAGAATAAGATTCATATAAGAAAAGTCCCGTTTCGGAGTTCGGGAATGATTCCGGTGTTTCCATCGGGAACATTCTAGAAGGTCCCGGATTGTCCGGCACTCCGGGGGGGAAGGGGTACATGAATGTGTCATTACATGTTGGAATGATTGCATCATGTACTAAGTGTTCTTGCTGTCCCAAATAAAGGATTAGATTGAATCCTAAATTGAAAAAGTCAAACGGCTAGTTTGAAAGTCAAACGGCAGTTTTTGGGAAGTGGGAGGAGAGGAGGAAACCGACTTGAGGGAGGAGTCCTCCTCCCCAAGCCGGCGCCCCACCTAGGCCGAGTTGGGGAGGGACTCCACTCCCTCCCCTTGGCCGGCCAGCCCCTCCCACCTATATAAGGAGGGGCAGGGCTCCCTCCCAACACACACAAGTTTCCTATCCTCTAAACTAAACCCTAGATCTAGACCCCGGTTTAGAGCTATTCGGTTTAGAGCCTTCTAATTGGTTTAGAGCCCTCTAATTGGTGTGTCTAATTACTAGACCACTAATAGCCTCTCTCATAAGCTCCACCATACTCGCACCGGCTTAAGGCGAAGCCCTGCGGGATCTCCCCTCTACTTCCGGTACCACGCCGTTGTGCTGCCGGAATCGCGAGGAGAGTGCTACAACCTCCGCTGCCTGCTGGAACAAGGGAGAGGAAGGTCTTCATCGAGTACCGAACGTGTGACCGACTGCGGGAGCGCTGCGGGAACGCGGCGCCGGAAGGATCGTCTACGCGATCTTGAGATCGGAAAGAGTACGACTACATCACCCACGAGAATCTGCTCTCGTTAAACACTTTGGAATCTTCGAGGGTGAGTTATTCCATCGACTCGTTGCTACAATCTAGTAGATAGATCTTGGCTTGTTTGTTTGTATGCGATAGAAAATTTTTGTTTTCCATGCTACGAACCCCTACAGATATTGCAAGTTCGATCGATCTCACACCAACAAACAACCAAGCGCTAGATCCATGACAGATTCCTCTAGCTTCTCAGACATGGTGGAGCTTGCTCGTCGACCACTCAAACGCCATTGCAAGCGATCTTGGAGAGAGGGGGAGTTCTGAAAGGGAGGGCGTTGTTCGCAGGGCCGTTCCACTGATTTCAGGGGCCCTATGATGCTTAGACACCAAGGTTTCCTTGTTTACTGTGGCGAAGTTTCCCGGAGTCAAGGGGGCCATTGCCCCCTATCCTTGAAAATCCTTGAAGTATATCTTTTGTCTAATATTTACGCCAATTTTATTCAAAATTTAAGCATAATCATCAACAATGTTTGTCAACCTCCGCCACTTGTTTACAAAAAAATATTAGTATTCGCCAGAAAAATATTACTGTAATTTAATAGAAAATTGAATAATTCTTACATTTGATACATCCATGGTCTTTGAATCTCGATGAAGACAATCAAAACTACATATTCTATTGATTGAACAAATTATATACCATGATACTTATTTCTAACAATTGCTTATTATGTACTCATCTATATAAATATGTACCTCTAGAATTATTCACAGAACAGGAAGTAACTGATTCATATGCATGTGCAAAAATGAGTGGACCGATATAGACATAGTTGACACTAAATTAATAATAATATGAAATATAAGGCCTCTCAAACATATGATGGGCACAAATACAACTACTAGGAATTGGGGGGAGAGCTACTTGCGTCATGGTAGAGTTATGTGTCTGTCATTAGTCTCCAATAATAAATACTCACAACATTGAAAAAGCACATCAAGCACGCACCCTTGTGCTTTTCAAAGGTTGCACGTATTTATTAGTGTAGATTAATTGCACAATCACGTAACTCTATTAAGGCGTGATTTCTTCGGATACCATGATTTCTCTCTAGCGTTCCTAAATATGCATGTGTTCAAGAAGGGTAGAGAGAAATTATAACATCAAGAGAAGTAATTCAGAATTGGTAAATTATATTTTTAGGGTAAAAATAGTCTGAGTAGAGGCATGTTAGACCGTATCTTAAACCATTTGAATTTTCTAAAATTATTCTGAACTATTAGATTTTATTGGTAGAAATGTAGTCTTCCACCAGGCTCCTACTTCATGGGTCCCTGGGGCCCCTCTGCCACACGGTATGGGCCGGCCCTGGTTATTCGCTGGTCCTTGAACTAGTCAGGCAATCATGAGCGATGCGTGTCCTGCTCCTGCGTGCCTGCCTCCGTGAGAGAGCGAGCGTAAGTCATCCTGAGTTTGGATGGATTTACTTGTTTCGTGTGGCCGGCCGGCCCGAACACTCGAGCAGTGTACGTACACCACTGCTCCGATGTGCATGCATGGTGCGTGGTACTTGGAACTGTGAAGATGAGCCCCAGACGTGTGCGTTAACCGCCGCCCGGTCCCAGCGGCCCGGCGTGTCAAGTACTTTTCTGGTTTTCAGGCTTTTAGCTGTGCTGGGCTGGCATCGGCAGGCCGATGACGCAGATGCAGAACACAACCTTTGTTTCCCTGTAATCCAGTGCTCAAGTGGCTGTACTAGCTCCGTACAGAATATAAGACATTTTAGATTTATATGAAATCGAATGTATTTAGATATCTAGCTCAGTTTATTGATTGCAATAGACTGATTCTGTTTTCAGATGGTTTAGACGTTGTCCATGCTATGGTGGAGGGTGGTACATCAGATCCTTCAGCTGCTATATTGGATGACTGCTACCATCTCGTAACTAATTTTTGAACACGGTTATCGAGAGGCTAATTCAGTAGCTCATGAATTGGCTAGAATAGCAAGAGAATCTAGTGGACAGGTGTGGATAGATGATCCACCTGATTTTATCTTAACTTTGTTACCAGACATTTAACTTTGATCCTGAATTAATAAGTTCATCCTCCACTCTCTTCACTTTGATCCTGAATTAATAAATTCAACGAATCTACATACATAAGTTGTCTAGATACACTCGTTTTATAAAGCTAAAACAACTTATATTTCTGTACGGAGGGAGTAATAATTTACTCCGTATGCTTACATCATGCAGTGCAAGGACTATATAGTAGTAACTCTAAACTTTCTTTAAAAAAAAACTCTGAACTTTCTCGCGATTCTGAACATTGCTTTGCTAAAATGATTCTGAACTTTGCTTTGGTAAGGAAGTGATCTGGCAAAACTGTAAAGCAGAAAAGAGAGATATCCAGATCGAGTAGAATAGAGATCGAGCGCAGCAGAATCCAAAGATTGGTTTGCCTCGAGTTATCGTGCACGGATCCGGTCAGGGCAGGTAATGAATGCTGGAGGCTCCAGGGTGCAGGGTGCAGGCTGTGAGCTCCAATGGCTCCGGAGGATCGTCTCTCTCACCACCTGACGCGTGCATGCAGCAACTGGGTTTCCCTGACCTCTATGCTCGGTTCACCGAGCCATGTGGCTCAATTCTTTTCTAAAAATTGATACTAGCTCTACAGTAGTATTTTCTCCAGCTCATATTAATAATCTTAACTTTGTCTAAATTTGTATGAATTTGGTTAGGTATTTAGACTAGATATATATGAATCTAGATAAAATTGAGACCATTAATATGGACAAGAGGAAGTGTTTTTTGAAAACTCTGACTTACTTGTGGTAGTCTTTTTTGCAATTTTCTCCCCTCAATGACATAATTAAGACATGTTAAATCTTTTAAAACCGCTTTTTTATGGTTAATTGTTTAGAACTTTTTTTAGATGAATCATTTAAAACCTTAACCGTATGGAGCACTTGTCGTCAATATCGGTGGCAAACACATGAAAAGCTTGGGAAAATATTTTTATGAGACCTAGTCCATAGATTTGGAGGCGTGAACCAACCTCTACAATTGACACGTGTCATATATAGACCTAAAATTAGACAACCAAATGCAGTAATTTCTCTCTCTCCTGGACACGTGTCAAATGCAGATGTTGGTCTACATGGGTAAATTTGTGAACAGGGTCCCATAGAATTATTTTCCAAAAGCATGAGCCTGCAAAGTAACAATGCAATAGCAAGTGAAGGACACTTGTCCTCAAAAAGTTCTTCTCGCATGAGAGATACAGTGACCCATCTATATTTAAAAATCATATTTATAAGTTTTAGAAAAAATGAAAATAATTTTGGACTTCTTCAATACAAAATTCTTTGTTATTATAGGCTACACACAAAAGACAAAATCCACTCTTTTGTCTTTTTTATGTAGCACAAGATACACATTATTCCAATTGATAGTTTGCATGTTTGTGGTGTCTTGACTTGTTTTCAAATTTTTTGCACTCAGAAATATGATTCGATTTAAAAAAAACAGGATCACTGATACGCATGTGCACCAAATCTCCACTCCACTTCTCCTAAACAAAAAAAAATATCCAAAGAAGTCCACTGGTCGAGTATCTTAAGTGCATGACGAAAAATAAAAATCCTTGCATTGCCAATCTGGCCGACTTCAAATCAGTATCTCTTGTCCCCTCCCTCTTTAGCTTTTTCTTTTCCTCATGTCCGGCCCTGTAGGAATCTGCTTTGAAGTGGTCATCCCGCTGCAACAAACTAGATCCAACTCCTTGGACCAGCACTTGACATTCTCGCTTATCGTTTCAGAGTTGGTTTGCTATCATCTTTATGTTGTTCCGTCGTACTAAAAGAGAAGAGCTACTCTAGTTGGTGAGTTTTTTTGGTTAATTTCCTAAGTTTATGCTCATTGCCACACCAGTAGCAGCAGCAACAACCAAAACAATACGCCATCCTACATCGTTTGCTAACAAGCCATTATATCACAACCGTTTTTGTTTGTTTGAATAAATATCGAAGAAGTCGGAAAAAGTAATGTTTGGCACCATCGATATCATCTCTATATTGGCAACAACACACCATGTTAATCCCTGTAAAGCTGCAAAAGTTATATATTCGGACAAGGTTTTTGTTGGTAAGATCCAGCTACATCCGAAACGTCCATCTTAACTTGATGGTGATCGTTGGAATATAAACCCAGCAGGGGCCAACAATTAAGCCATGTATGAGATCCAACACAACTTTTGAGTTGAAAGAGTAGAGGGATAGAAAGAAGCTAGATTGCTACAACGACATGATGATCACACATAGGAGAATAATCTCATCCAGTGCTTTAGCGACACTTTAGTCCTAGCTTTGAGTTTTACCCCTACAATTAATGGATCATAGTATATCAGAGAGTGGAGGAGAAAGAAGATGCTGATGCGGCATGTACATGCAATTAGTAAAAAAAAACATAAACGCTTAGTCTTTTGTAATTTTCTCCCCTCAAAGACATAATTCAGGCATGTTAAATCTTTTAAAACCTTTTTTTGTACGACGACAGCTATCTAGTTTGCATATATGCATTACGTGCAGGCCATCCCAATAATACAGCGGCCGGGGGCGCAAGTGCTAGGTGCTGGTAGAAACCAAAACATGTCAAGTTGGCGCCTGGCCTTCATGATGCTAACGACCGGTTGATTGATCGCTGATTGATCCAAAACCGATCGATCGATGGATCGATGGGAACTGCACTCCCAATCGATTAGCAACTCATAGATCGGTCCATTTTCAGCTGCATTGCATGATTGATCCAACACAAGGCTGTTGCCGGCTGCCCCACCCGCGCGCGGCGTGCATGCAGCTGGCCGGCCGGCCGGACTCTCATCACTAGCTCGCCCACACACGTGATGATGATATCATGCATGACAATAATGCATTCATGGTCCATCAGATCTAGCGAGCTAAGCTGATCTGCAGTTGCAATGCCAGATCTCCCTCCGACCTAAGAAACGACCGACCAAACTACGACAGCAACTACTCGATCGGTACGCAAACCATCGTCAAATCCCGCGCAAGGCAATGGCAATAATGCATGGCAAACGTACCTAAGTAACCCCATTGTGAGTGAAGGGGAGGAAACTACTTTTAAACCGTAGCACAAGCTTCACCTTTTTAGGCCACTTTTGCGTTTCGACTTTGAAAAGAGAAGCATAGGATTTTTTTTAGAGGATAGAAAAAAAGTACGTACGCATGGTATATATCGGAATTTTGGAGGAAATCAAACATGAGATTGTACATCATGATTTCTTCGCGTTGGGATTATGATCCATATGTACTTCCCTGCTACCTCCAACGATCGAAACAATATTTTACAGTTTTGATTCTGGTTACCGTAGGCATCCGTAATATAATACCTAACATCTCAATTCTTGTGTTTTGGTTCCCACGCTTACAAACGAGGCCTTATTTAATAAAATTGTTGCCAATCTAATTAGAAATAAGATTGCACCCAACCTTGGACCTGTACACCCCAACCAGGTCGGAGCCAGAAAAAATATATAGGGGGCCAAGGAAAGAAATCTAGGGGAATGAATTGTTGGAATGGCCGAAATACTAAAATACTCCCTCCGCTCTAAAATATAAGGCGCATAAGATTAGTCAAAAGTTAAATCTTAATAACTTTGATCAAATATTTAGAAAATTCAAATGTTATGGGAGTCATGCCCCAGCTGGTCCTCCTGTCTGTGCCATTGAACACAGCCGACATGCATGATCATGCTAGCAAAAACCCATCGCAACACCATAACAACTATTTGAAGTTGCCTACAACATCATTGCCTCTCGCATCATGATCATGACCTTACTGTGCACAACCAGAGACTCAACGGTCAATACAACAACTACACTAACCTCACAAGCAGAGTCACGGTAGCCGGCTAACCCACGATATGAAGCAAACCAATCAAGGCGATCCAAGGAGAGCGACTCACCACCACCTTCATTGTGACACAAACAAGGTGCCACGGTATTAAGGATGGCCGAATACAACCAAGCTCTACTGGAGGCATCCACAAGAACAAGCCACCAAGCTCAATGGCGGGGCCGCCTCTTAGCCACCATGTGAAGATGCTTGGCTCGATCTTTGAAAAGTATGACATATCATAGGTTGGCAATGACTTTTTGATGGACAATCATCGACCTAACAACAATTAAATTCTGCCAGGCTCCCACAACTGGCTACCTCCGCCATTGGTCAACCGACGGACTCTTAGCCCAAAACCAACTAAAACAACAATGCCTTAAAGAAATGGAAACCACCGGCCTAAAGCGCCAGCATCTATCTACCCCAAAAGACCTAAGTGGCGTTTCATCGAAGTAAGAAAAGATAGATAGTACTAACACGCTAACTGTGCCCATGGACTAGGGTAGATCTACCCTCCCTCCAACCTCGGTGGCTGCCCCAGAGCAGGCTTACTGACGACGCGACGCCTTAACAATTCAATTTCATATAGATTTTTGAGTCAAAAACAACGTTGTAGGTATGTTTACCTAGGCTTTTATATGTTTTTGGGTCCGTCAATGAGCCGTCACGGTCAAAAGCGAAAAACATAGGTTTTGCTCGGTTCTCTGTCGATCCAAGATAACAAGTGCCATGGGGGACCGATATGCATTGTCAAGATGGTGCCCGACATCGGCATGCATGGCTTTCGTCACATTTCTGCTGCCCCATGATTTAATTTGCTTCATGGACATGCGCGACAGTGGCGAGTTATTATTAGAAACAAGACCGAAGGCATGAAGCAGCTAGGGTGGGCAAAATATAAAACCGTTCAAACCATATAAACCGTTAAAACTAGTGCTGATTCACTTTTCTCCATAAGTCCATTTTAGATTTCCAATCTAGTTTAAAAAAATTGAACCGGTTCACACCAGTTAAACCAATGAAGCCACCCTTAGAAGCAGCACAAGGGTAGCCTACAGAAACAGTTGCGTACGTCGACTGTGGAGCCGGGCCGGGGCCACCATTAACCGCTACTGGACCCCGGAAGCGGCGGCTGGGCTCTGCGGCCGCGGCCCTGGGTGCGCGCATACGCGAGGGGCCCTGCTGCGTCCGTTGTGGGCCCATCGGTTAATTGTTCCTGTTAGCTCGGGCCAGGGAGCTAGCGGGAGATTGGGCCCGTTCTCTGACCGCGCTGGGGGCGTGCATGATGCTGCTCCCTCTGACTCTCTCGCTGTGCTCGCTGATTGCACCGTAGTGTACTGCTTCGTGGTCCGTTTCACTAAGAAAAAACGATTCGGGAAAAATGCATCCATTTTTTTAGTTCATCTTCTTGTTTCTACCACTATCACGAGGAGCATGCATTACCCGCCGCATTTTTGGACGAGTATACACTAGTCACCGTTTCTTATTCATACTAATACGGCTACGGGACAGCGTAAGGTCCGAGGCATCGCGAGACTGGAGAGGACAGTGCCATGCATGACATGAGTCATGACTCATGACTGCCCGCGGCGGCCGGCGGCAAGGACGGACGCAGGTAGCCGCGGGCGAAATGATTGCCGGCGATAACTGCATGCGCGCGCGGCAGCGAGCGTGCCGTGATCCGTGCGTGGATAGACTGATCTACGTACGTACTGCCTAGTCATCAGTCGATCGCTCACTCAGAGTCATGCACACTGCCTGCCTTCGCGGTGAATGAAAATTTGTTCGGACGCGTGCGCGTCGATCGAAATGATTCCCAGCCTGCCAGGTAGGAAGCAGAGGGGTCCCGGCGCTGCCTGATGAGCGTACGTGTGGCCCGGCTACGCATGTACGTACAGGAGAAGGAATTCAGAAACTTTTATTTTTGTGGAGTGGAGTGGGCTACGCATGTACGTGTGATGAATTGAAGCTTGCTAGCTAGCCAGATTTGCTTTCCTTTCCCATATCGTATATATACGCATTCCTCGCTGCATGCATGCCAAGCCCTGCTGCGCGCGTGTGTGCGTGCTCTACTTAATGGTTGCACATCACAGACACTGTACACCTGAAGACGATCGAACGTACGTATAGTACGTGCGTACTTGTCTGCAGCTGCAGTTACAGCGGTACGTACGTGTAGCTCCCTGCCTCAAGCTCGCCCGGCCACGCAGGCCGTCGGCCGCCGGTGATGGTCGCCGGACTCGAGCTCTCTCTGCCGGCGGGCGTTCCCTCTGCTCACCATAGATCACGTCCTAGAAGAGGCCTCACGAGCTTGCTTGTCGCTGCCTCCACACCCGCAAGCACGCTCGCGCCGCAATGAGGTCTCGCCGGTGAGGTCGCCCGCCGTGCCACTGGCTTACTGCCTGCGCGCTCGCTCGCCGTCTCCCGCATGCTCGCCTAGAACCTGGGCCTCCACTTGCCTAGAACCTGCGCGCTGCTGCGCCGACATGGAGGCCATGACGGTGGTGCTCCAGTTTGTCGTCGGAGATGGACTTCACCATGGAGATGCTCCCCTCTCTCCCAACTCCGGCTGGAAGGGCGATTCGAGATGGCATATCTCGTTCATGCTACTTACAAAGGATGAATTTGCTACCGACGGTCGGCACTGTTGCTATCCATGGTTGGCGACGTTGCTACCGATGGCGGGTGGCTTTTTGCTACCCTAGGTATAGATCGTTGCTACCGACGGCAGACTGCTCTGCTACCTTGGGTCTACGATATTGCTACCATGAGTGCATGATGTTGCTAACTTTAGCGGGTCTGGTTTTGCTACATACTCATTTATGTTTTTCTATGTATTCGTTTCTATTTTGCTACATCCATGTTCACCAAATGCTAATTTCGACGAGATCCTGGAGATATCTCCGGCGAAAAAAATTGTACACTAATACAAATATTTTGCTACAAATGTTCTCCGGTTTTGCTACATTAGCACAATTCTTTTGCTACATAGTTTCCGGCGAAACTCCGGTGAGGTCTCCGGCGAGGTCGGATATGCTACATCAGCACAACGTTTTTGCTACACGGTCGCCGGCGAGGTCTCCGGCGAGGTCCAGCCTGTTTCTATTTTTTGGACCGAACCGTTTTTTGCTACATGTAGCAAAAACGAGACGTTTTTATAGCAAATCGGAATAATTTATAGCAAAAGCGGGAATCTGAACAAAAAAAAAACACGTGTCACGCAGGAAACCGGGGGATGGGGGGCAGTTATCCCCCGGGGACGCGTAGGGCTGCCCCAGATCGGCGCAGGATGGAGTGGGGTTCGGTTGATGAATTCAAGCTTGCTAGCCTGATTTGCTTTCCTTTCCCATGTCGTATACGCATTCCTCGCTGCATGCCAATCCCTGCGTGCGTGGTCTACTTAATGGTTGCACATCACAGCCACTGTACACCTGAAGACGATCGATCGAACGTACAGTACGTGCGTACTTGTCTGCAGCTGCAGTTACAGCAGTACGCACTACAGGAATGGGAAGCTACGTTGACGGTCGGTCGCTACGCCGACGGCCAAACATCGGGGCTGTCGGCGTAGCCATTGTCTAGGCCAGCTCCGCCAAGCAGCCGTCGGCGTAGAATTACCCTCGGCATATCCTATGCTACGCCGACGGCTGCCCTCGACGTAGCATACGCCGACGGTTGCCCTCGGCGTAGTTATTTTTTATTTTATCTCATTAAACTTTGAAAAATCATAACTAAATCATTCTAATTCGAAAAAATACAAGTAATATATCAAAATTTGCAGAAAAATAAGACCTATCTATCTACACTCAAATATTACACATTTGTAAATAAAAATTAAGTATAACATAAGACATTATATATAGTTTAAAACGGGCATAAAAAATTCAAAAATGATCGAAACAATGCGAAACCTTCGCGTGGTGTTATATTATGTGACATAGTTAGAAGGAAAAATATCAAACTTGGTATATTGATTATGTCTCAAAGAAACCTTCACAAAATGACCTATCTCATTCGAGGTTTCTTGGCTTTCGGATCAAATGACCAATGTTATGGCTAGAATCAAGGCATAGTTTGTGATAATGTGTCCATATTGTGCATAAACATGCATCATGGGATGGCGAACAATGTTGCAGGAGGAAGTTTTCCTTTTCGTCGCACCAAAAAGCCATTTCCCATTTTCCGAGCACAAAAAACGGACGATTTTGTAAAGCAACCACCAAATGGATAATTCAAAATGGTACCACCACATTTTACAAAAATACTATACTACCTTATATAGACAATGTCCCAATAGGGGAATCAGAAACCTTTCCGTCCACCTCTGGTGAAAAAGACAAATTCCTGCCGAATCGGCAGGAAGTGGGTCAGATATGAACTACAGGTACATGATCCGATGCTCATGTTTTTTTACAAAAATCTTTTTTAGGTTCACAATATGCTATTTTATCAAGGATCCAATGCAAGTTTAGCGAGGCTCAGCCCCGAGCTAAGAATCTTCATGCCCGCCGTTCGACAAAGTTTGACGATAGTTTAAAACGGGCATAAAAAATTCAAAAATGATCGAAACAATGCGAAACCTTCGCGTGGTGTTATATTATGTGACATAGTTAGAAGGAAAAATATCAAACTTGGTATATTGATTATGTCTCAAAGAAACCTTCACAAAATTACCTATCTCATTCGAGGTTTCTTGGCTTTCGTGTCAAATGACCAATGTTATGGCTAGAACCAAGGCATAGTTTGTGATAATATGCCCATATTGTGCATACACATGCATCATGGGATGGCGAACAATGTTGCAGGAGGAAGTTTTCCTTTTCGTTGCACCAAAAAGCCATTTCCCATTTTCCGAGCACAAAAAACGGACGATTTTGTGAAGCAACCACCAAATGGCTAATTCAAAATGGTACCACCACATTTTACAAAAATACTATACCAACTTATATAGACAATGTCCCAACAGGGGAATCCGAAACCTTTCCGTCCACCTCTGATGAAAATGACAAATTCCTGCCGAATCGGTAGGAAGTGGGTCAGATATGAACTACAGGTACATGATCCGATGCTCATGTTTTTTTACAAAAATCATTTTTAGGTTCATAATATGCTATTTTATCAAAGATCCAATGCAAGTTTAGCGAGGCTCAGCCCCGAGCTAAGAATCTTCATGCCCGCCGTTCGACAAAGTTTGACGATAGTTTAAAATGGGCATAAAAAATTCAAAAATGATCGAAACAATGCGAAACCTTCGCGTGGTATTATATTATGTGACATAGTTAGAAGGAAAAATATCAAACTTGGTATATTGATTATGTCTCAAAGAAACCTTCACAAAATTACCTATCTCATTCGAGGTTTCTTGGCTTTCGGGTCAAATGACCAATGTTATTGCTAGAATCAAGGCATAGTTTGTGATAATGTGCCCATATTGTGCATACACATGCATCATGGGATGGCGAACAATGTTGCAGGAGGAAGTTTTCCTTTTCGTCGCACCAAAAAGCCATTTCCCATTTTCCGAGCACAAAAAACGGACGATTTTGTGAAGCAACCACCAAATGGCTAATTCAAAATGGTACCACCACATTTTACAAAAATACTATACCAACTTATTTAGACAATGTCCCAACAGGGGAATCCGAAACCTTTCCGTCCACCTCTGATGAAAAAGACAAATTCCTGCCGAATCGGTAGGAAGTGGGTCAGATATGAACTACAGGTACATGATCCGATGCTCATGTGTTTTTTACAAAAATCATTTTTAGGTTCATAATATGCTATTTTATCAAAGATCCAATGCAAGTTTAGCGAGGCTCGGCCCCGAGCTAAGAATCTTCATGCCCGCCGTTCAACAAAGTTTGACGATAGTTTAAAACGGGCATAAAAAATTCAAAAACGATCGAAACAATGCGAAACCTTCGCGTGGTGTCATATTATGTGACATAGTTATAAGTAAAAATATTAAACTTGATATATTGATTATGTGTCAAAAAAACCTTCACAAAATGACCTATCTCATTCGAGGTTTCTTGGCTTTCGGGTCAAATGACCAATGTTATGGCTATAATCAAGGCATAGTTTGTGATAATGTGCCCATATTGTGCATACACATGCATCATGGGATGGCGAACAATGTTGCAGGAGGAAGTTTTCCTTTTCGTCATACCAAAAAGCCATTTCCCATTTTCCGAGCACAAAAAACGGACGATTTTGTGAAGCAACCACCAAATGGCTAATTCAAAATGCTACCACCACATTTTACTAAAATACTATACCACCTTATATGGACAATGTCCCAACAGGAGGTTCTGAAACCTTTCCATCCACCTTTGGTGAAAAAGACAAATTCTTGCCGAATCGGCAGCAAGTGGGTCAGATATGAACTACATGTACATGTTACGATGCTCATGTTTTTTACAAAAATCATTTTTAGGTTCACAATATGCTATTTTATCAAAGATCTAATGCAAGTTTAGCGAGGCTCGGCCCCGAGCTAAGAATCTTCATGCCCGCCGTTCGACAAAGTTTGACGATAGTTTAAAACGGGCATAAAAAATTCAAAAACGATCGAAACAATACGAAACCTTCGCGTGGTGTCATATTATGTGACATAGTTATAATTAAAAATATTAAACTTGATATATTGATTATGTGTCAAAAAACCTTCACAAAATGACCTATCTCATTCGAGGTTTCTTGGCTTTCGGGTCAAATGACCAATGTTATGGCTAGAATCAAGGCATAGTTTGTGATAATGTGCCCATATTGTGCATACACATGCATCATGTGATGGCGAACAATGTTGCAGGAGGAATTTTTCCTTTTCGTCGTACCAAAAAGCCATTTCCCATTTTCCGAGCATAAAAAACGGACGATTTTGTGAAGCAACCACCAAATGGCTAATTCAAAATGCTACCACCACATTTTACTAAAATAATATACCACCTTATATGGACAATGTCCCAACAGGGGGTTCCGAAACCTTTCCATCCACCTTTGGTGAAAAAGACAAATTCCTGCCGAATCGACAGGAAGTGGGTCAGATATGAACTACATGTACATGATACGATGTTCATGTTTTTTATAAAAATCATTTTTAGGTTCACAATATGCTATTTTATCAAAGATTCAATGCAAGTTTTCCTTTTTATCGCACCAAAAAGCCATTTTTCATTATCCGAGCGCAAAAAGGGAATTTTCTAAAGCAACCACCAAATAGATAATTAAAAAACGGAGGGTTTGTGATTAGTTGATATGGATATCATATTTGGATTCCTCTCATTTTTCTGATCAATTTAGACATATTATTTGTTAAATTCCGATTTATAGATTTAAAGATATTAATTATTCCATATTAAATAAAAAAAATACAAAAAAGTAAAATTATTATATTTTTATTTGAGTTCAATAATATTTTTTACTTATTCATTAATGTTTATTTAAATAATTGTTTGTAATTTCAAAAAATACAAACATGTGACATGTTGATATAAGGGTTAATAGGATTGATATCATAGTATTGACAACAATGTATGAATTACTTTGCGGAAACAGATTCTGAAGGAACGAGGAAGTTAAGCGTGCTGGAGCTGGAGTAGTATTAGAACGGATGACCTTCCGGGAAGTTCGACCAAGACTGCAATTTAATTAAATATTAAGTGTAATTAGTGTTAAAAATGTTCAAAGTGAGAGATTAACGAGTCAAACAATTCAAAGATTCAAAAATTGAGAAAAAAAAGAAAATAAAAAATTTATTTTTTTTTAAAAAAAATATTTTTGCAACATGTCGACAAGTTATGCCGACGGCCGCTACGCCGACGGCATTGCCCTCGGCGTGGCATACGCCGACAGCCTCTATATGCTCCGCCGAGGGAGCCCTTTGCCGAGGAGGCTACGCCGAGGGCAGCCGTCGACGTAGCATACGCCGAGGGCATTTTAGCCTACGCCGACGGCTTTTGCCCTCGGCGTAGCGCACGCGTCCTGTAGTGACGTGGACATAAGCGTAGTAACTCCGATCGACTCATCGACATCCATGCATCTGGCCCTGTCATAATAAACACCAGCATACGTACTTATAGCACGTTCCTGCTTCAGTAGCATCCAATGATCCCGCCTTGGTATGTATGTATGTCGTACGCCTTTTCCTCTGTCAGCGGTGGCGATGCAACACCTAGAGAATTACGGCATCCTCTGACAGCGTTTAAACCACCATCACATTCTCGTACTCCCTCCGAGCCATATTAGTTGACTTGGATTTATCAAAATTTAGATAAACTTATATACTAAATAGTGTCTAGACAAATCGAAGTCAACTAATATAGGTCGAAAGTAGTATATCACTCATTGTTAATTAGAGGATGGATCGGGATATATAAACCACAGGGCACAAGCTGGCTTGTTGGCTGCTAGCCAACTTGATCAGCAGATAACGATCGACCAATGCCAATTGCCATGCATGAACAAGCCGCAGGACCATATAGTGATATGGATGTATATGCAGTGCTTACGCATGCAGACAGTTTCATGTGGCCGGCAGGCCAATAATGAGATCGCGGGCCGGGCAGGCCCGACGGACGGGCGACGAGTAAAGTTTGCGGCGGCCGTACGTGATGGGCGTGAGCGAGTACCGTACACGGGCTGCGCGTGCTCGATCTGTCTCTCTCTCTTAGAGCGCGAGCGGGCGCGGCAGAGATGATGATGATGTGCGCGAAAGATCACGATGGACGATGACAACCACGACGAACAGCATCACAGGTGGCTGGTCGCATGTTTAGCTGGCTAGTAGCTAGCGCACGGCCGCACTGGTGCAGTACACTGCTTCCTAACCGGCCGGAGTGCGTAACGTCGGCCATCGAGTAACCTCAGACTAGAGCTAGCTATCTCTAGGTTTTCATCTCTCTAGGTACTGTAGTTGGTTTTCATCTCTCTAGCTAGGTAGCTAGCTCGATCGTACGTAGGATGTATGATGTGTGTAGGAGACAAACGAGGCGCCACTAGCTAGCTTCACTGCTCGATCAGAGAGTGATCGATCATCATGTTACGAGTGGAATCAGACTCGCAATCTTATTCTAGGTAGAAATAGCACCACATAAGACCGAATACCACTTGAAGACATCATGTTTTGTGATTACTTATTCAAATATACATTTTATATATAACTTTTATTGACATTTTATTACCAAATTTGATTAAAACTTAATTAAAATTAATGGTTTTGTATTGCTATTGAACCGAATGAAAATGTGCTCTGTCACGCGTGCTCTGTCTCGCGCGCGGCAGAGATAATAATGCGCTGGAGATCAAGATGGGATCGTCCAGGATGACGACCACGTACGACGATCGATGGATATGATTAGGCTAGCGTACTTTATGTCGACGATCGATGGATTCATCCAAGTAACCTCAGACTCGAGCTAGCTAGGTAGTACTACTCCCTCCGATCCATATTACTTGTCATTGAAATGAATGTATCTAGCACTAAAACATGTCTAGATACATCTATTTTAGTGACAAGTAATATGGATCGGAGGGAGTACTATAGTTGGTTTTCATCTCTCTCTCTGTGCCTGCCAAGGCAAGCCATCCTTGGTTCTAGACAGTCCTACAAAGCAGGCTCAAATGCTTGGACTAGTCATGTCTCTTCTCATGCTCATATCGATCGAGTTCACACTAACAAAAGAATCAAGCGCTAGATCCACGGCGGATTTCTCTCTAGCTTCTGCCATCTCGTTCGTCGACCACTCAAAGACCATTGCAAACAATCTAGAAGAAAGAGAGAGAGAGAGAGAGAGAGAGAGAGAGAGAGAGAGAGAGAGAGGGGGTTTCTGAAGTGGGGCGTTGTTCGCAGGGCAGTTCCACTAATTTCAGGGGCCATAGGGCGATTAGACACCAAGTTTCCATTGCTTACGGTTGTGAAGTTTTCTAGGGTCAAGGGGTGCCATTGCCCTCTATCCTAGAAAATTTCTTGAAGTATATCTTTTATCTAATATTTACGCTTTTTTTTTGAAATTTAATCATAATCCTCAACAATGTTTGTCAACCTCCACCACTTGTTCACACAAAAATATTTGTACTCGCTCGAGAAATATTACTGTAATTTTGATAGCAACTTGAATAATTCGTACATGTGATACATCCATGATCTTTGAATCTCGGTGAAGACGATCAAAACTACATATATTCTATTGACCGAACAAATTATATACCATGATACTTATTTCTAAACATGCTTATTATGTATAAGTCAATATAGACATGTACCACTAGAATTATTCACATAACAGGGAGTAACTGATTTATATGCATGTGCAAAAATGAGTGGACCGATATAGACATAGTTGACACTAAATTAATACTCCCTTAGTTTCTTAATATAAGGTGTATAGTTTTTTATGAAAAATTCCATAAATAAGGTGTATAGAGAATTCTCGGATTTATTCCACTTATTTAGGAGGCAATTAATTCCGATCAAGAGAGAGAGTATACCCAGATTTCATATGTTCCCTCTATATCATATCAATCACCTGGGGTATTTACGTCTGAAAGCAACAAATTTGTCCTTCTAGCTTGTGCGCTAATATTCATGCAAGAAAACTATACGTCTTATATTAAGAAACAGAGAGAGTAATAATAAATATATGGCCTCTAAAATACATGATGGGTACAAATATAACTATTGGAAATCGGAGGAAAGCTACTTGCGTCATGGTAGAGTTATATGATTTCGCTATTAGTCTTCAATAATGCATACTCACAACCTTGAAAAATGTGTAGCTCCTGCTTCCTAGGGTGACCGGCCCTCTGTCCCGACTATGGGCCGGCCCTTGTTGTTCGCTAGTCCTTGTACTACTCATCTAGGTAATCATGTGCTCCTGCGTGCCTGCCTCCCTGAGCGAGCGAGCGTACGTCATCCTGAGTTTGGATGGATTTACTTGTTTCGCGTGGCAGCGAGCAGTGTACGACACCACTGCACCGATGTGCATGCATGGTGCGTGGTACTTGGAACCATGAAGATGAGCCCCAGCCGTATGCGTTAACCGCCGACCGGCCCCGGCGTGTCAAGTACCACTTTCCAGGGTTCAGTCTTTTAGCTAGCTGGGCTGGCATCGGCAAGCCGATGACGCAGATGCAGAACAGAACATTTGTTTCCCTGTAATCCAGTGCTAAAGTGGCAAGTACATTAATACTCGTTTTGTTTCAGGACTTAAGGTGTCCTCGTTTTGCGTGTTTTTCTTTGACCAAAAATTATTCTAAATACGTAAAGAGGTTTGGTATAAAACTAGTATCACTGAAAAGTATTTTTCAATACGAATCTAACGGTACTAATTAGTACTAATTATGTATAATATAATCAAGATTTTGTTGCTCAAATCTTTTGATCAAACTTTGTTTAGCGTGTGCGCCTTAAACCTTGAAACGGAGGTAGTACTTCGTATGCTTACATGTAGTGCAAGGACTCTGAAATTTCTTTAAAAAACAAAACTCTGAACTTTCTCGCTATTCTGAACTTTGCCTTGCTAAAATGGTGCTTTGCTAAAATGATTCTGAACTTCTGTTTGGTAAGGAAGTGATCTGGCAAAACTGTAAAGCAGAAAAGAGAGATATCCAGATCGAGTAGATTAGAATAGAGGTCGAGCGCAGCAGAATCCATAGATTGGTTTGCCTCGAGTTATCGTGTGCACGGATCCGGTCAGGGCAGGTAATGAATGCTGGAGGCTCCAGGGTGCAGGCTGCGAGCTCCAATTGCTTTGGAGGATCGTCTCTCTCACCACCTGACGCGTGCATGCAGCTACAGGTTTCACCATGTAGTTCGATTCATTCATCTTTAGAGCAAGTTCAATAATATAGTCGGTTGCTGGGTATAAAGAACCGTCATGTCATCTGTAGCTAGCCATATAGTCGACTTGTATAATAGTTAGTCATAAAAGTTTACTAGTACTTAATTAATATGTGGCTCATATTTTACTCACAAAAACTGCCTAGAAACACGTGCTAAAGCCGGTTGTTAACTTATAGCCCACTTACATTCTCTCTCCTCTTATCTCTCCTCGGCATCAATAAAATAATAATATTTTATCTCTTATAGCCAGCTCATTGTACCATATTGTACTTGCTCTTAGCAACGTGCATCCGGCGTACTCATCCCTTGTGACCAATCTGGAGCACGAATGCTGCATAGACCCTTTGCCGTCAACATTGGCGGCAAAAACCTAAAACATGGTACAAGCAAAGTAACGGAATGATATCCTACAAAGTATGCAAGATTGTAATAGAAAATTCTTTTATTATGGGCTGAACCACAAATGACAAAATCTGTTATTTGTTGGAGATTTGAAAAATGTGATACTCATATTTACAATTTTTTCATTTTTATGTAACTCAAAATAGTACATATTATTTCCAATTGATAGTTTGCAACGTTTGTGATATACATCACTGGCTACATTCTGATTTGTTTTCAGAATTTTCTCGCAACCTAGAAATGTGATTTTTGATTTAAAATAAAACAGAATCATGGATACTCGTGAGCACCAAATCTCCACACCACTTCTCTTAAAACAAAAAAACTAATTGATCGAATATCTTAAGTTAATGAAGAAAAACACGTTATTATTGCATTGCCAATCTGGCCAGCTTCAATTCAGTAACTCTTTTCTGCTCCCACTTTAGCTTTTTTTTTCTCATGTCCGGCTAAGTAGGAGTCTGCTTTGAAATGGTAATCCCGCTGCAGCAAACCAGATCCAACTCCTTGGACCAGCAACATTCTCGATCTTCCTTTACAGACTGCATGCCTTTGTTTTTTTTTTTTTTTTTTGAAAGTGAGAAGGGTCCAGAAGACCCCAGTTGCTTCATCCAATCAAACACGTGGCAGGTACATTTTATAAATAGGCCCTTGACAAAGAGAGGCCTTAAAAATTTGCGAAAAAGACCCTAACACAAAAGATAAAAAGCAATCAGGTGCTTGGTCTTCTCTGCCACAGCTCGCCGGCGACCACGGGGCACCGCCAGTGCCGAGGTCGAGGGGAAGGCGCTCGAACGAATACCTCCGGCGAGAGATCACAGCCACCGGCCATCTCGCAGTCTCCGGGGACGAAACCACTTGGAGACAGAGAGACGTCGAGCTCCGACGCTGGATCAAGAAGGCCTCCATCATGGAGGAGAGATAACCTGGGCCGCCATTCCGGCCGAAGATCGCGGTGACTCTCATGTCGACCGCGTGATGCGCTTGATGAAGCAGAAAACTCCGCCGACACCATCTTCTCTTCTTTTCGCCAACTCCAACCTCCCCCTCACCACCATGGCCGGCCAGGAGGTTGAAGCGCATCAGGAGGATAGGAAGGCACCGGCAGATGCGCTGAAGGTAGAGGGGGCTGGCTGCTCTCCATGCCGTCGCTCCCTCTAACCCCTCGCCTCCACGGCCGGCCGGAGGAGAGTAGAGAGACGGAGGAGGAGAGGCAGACCACCACTCGGCGCCGCGCACCCGCGCCGAAGCTGCATCACCCTCGTCACCCTCAGATCTCCACGACGCCCAGATCCCCATCTCCCTCTCCTCTCCTCCACGGACGGCCAGAGAGAGATAGGGGAAGACAGAGGCAGCGCAGGAACAGAGGAGGCACGCAACCTTATTTGAAGATTCGGTGTCCGTCCCATCCATCAACCGCCCAAGCCAGATGGGCAGGAGGATGAACAAGATGAACCCTAAATCGCATGTCAGGTTACGATGACCTAAGACTTCGAATCCGGGCACGCGGCCCACTACTGGCATAAAGCCACAACTACTAAGCCTACAACTACAAGGAGGGGCACGGCCATCCCTCCTCCAACCCCTCCGGCGAGCGAAGCCGCCGGTGAGGAAGGGGAAGGGAGCCGTGGATGCAAAGACGACTCTCAAAGCGGTGCGTCAAGAAGCGTGCGGGGGGGGGGGGGGGGGGGGGGGGTTCACTCACAACTGCATGCCTTTGGTGCTGGATCTCGTGGCCAAGAATGAGCATATCTTTCTTACCTTTCAGAGCTTATTATACCGTTTCACCGTTGCTTTGCTCTACCATCTGTAGTTCCGTCGTACTAAAAGAGAATAGCTACTGTAGTTGGTCAGTTTTGAAGTTATTACTTTCCTAAGTTTATGCTCATTGCCATAACAAACTACAACAATATGCCACCCTACAGGTTTACTAAGAGGCCGTTCAATCACAGCCGTTTTTGTTTGTTTGAATAAACATCAATGAAGTCGGCAAGAGTAACGATTTGACAGCATGCATCAATATCATTTGTATACTGGCCGTAACACACCGTGTTAATCCCTATAAAGCTGCAAAAGTTATATATTCAGATAAGGTTTTTGTTGGTAACATCTACTCCCTCCGTTCACTAATATAAGCCATTTTAGATATTTCAAAATAGGGTAGATTCACTTCAAAATGAATGAACCTAAAGACTAAACATGTCCACATAGAAAAAAAGGGTAGAATGTCTTATATCAGTAAATGAGGAAGTTGCTACGTACATGTCCACATAGAAAAGTTCAGCTTATTTTGATGCTGCAGGGGCCAACAATTATGGCATGCATTTGAGATCCAACACAACTTTTGAGTTGAAAGAGTAGAGGGAAAGATAGAAGGAGATTGCTACAACGACATTATGATCACACAGAGGAGAATAATCTCATCCACTGCTTTAGCAACACTTTAGTCAGAACTTTTAAGTTTTTCCCTACAGTTAAATAGTTTAATCGCATCATATATAAGAGAGTGGAGGATGAAGAAGATTGATGCCGATGCGCGCGGCAGCCCGAGTGTAGACGACAGCTAGGCTGCATATATGCATAGCATATGCAGGCTATCCCAGTAATACGGCAGAATGGACAAAAATAACCCCTTCTTTAAAAGAATTTCACAAAATAAACCCTCGGCGAAAGAATTTCATGCCACAAACCCTTTTGGGTAGTGCCTAACAGAAAGACGCTATGCTCTACAGTGTAGCACTTTTCAGCTAGGCGCTATGCCCTTGCTAGCGTGGCGACCGCCTGACCCCACCCCAATCGTGCGACGCCTAGGCGTTAAGCCTGGCCGTGTGACGCCTAGGCGCTAAGCTCAATGTGTAGCATATTTTTGATAGGCGCTATGCTCCAATGTGTAGCACCTATCAGAAAGACGCTACACATTGAGACTTAGCCCTGCCGCGCGAGGCCCTCTCCCCACCCTGGCCCATTCAGTCCCATCTCGTCCCAGCAGAGAAAGAACACCAAGGAGGCGCCCCCTTCTCCCCTCTCTTCTCCCCCTGAAATATCTCACATAGGAAGCTTCATTTGGTGGATTTCGGCCCCTCCCCAGCTGCTAGAGGTACCCTCCCTCATTTCCCTCCGTTTTGACCTATTGAAATCTTTCATTTTGGTTGGACTTGGCTTGAAACCCTAGAAATTTGATTTGGGGAGAAATATTTGGAAATTTGTTAGATTCATTGGCGTTTAGGGTTGTTGAAATGTTAGTGTTTGGTTTATTGAAATGTTATGGCCAGGGTTAGGGTTTGCTTATGTAAGGGAGGGTGTTCTTGTCAGCTATATGGTTTGGTAATATCATTATTATATTTTTGTGTATCTTGTCATGGGTAGATAATGAACATATCATCCTATTTGTTAGTAATGACAAGAATTGTTCATGTGCATCATGTGGACAAAGATGCCTTTTTGAAAGGCAACATAGAACCAGACCCGGATGAGCTAGATATGGTGTTTGAGCATAGTCCCACCTACGCCGAGGTCTTGGAGCAAGTGAGGATTGAATTGAAATGGATGAACCCAAGTGATGTTGTTGAGTTCGAGGGAAGACATAATGTGGTTTGGGAATGCATATCCGTTGGAATACCATGCGTATCTTCTCCGAGGACCGTTGGCTTGCATATAAGGAGGTGGTGGCCGAATCAGTAGACAAATCTCTTGAGCTATTTGCCACCAAGAAGGTTGATGGTTCATTGCTTTTGGACTTGAACCGTCTTTCCTCCCCATTGGATACTAGGAGTCCTCCACCCGTAGAGAAAGAGCTATGGAGTGAACCTCCTTTGACCCAAATATTGAGCCCGATTTCAAAAGAGCAACACGAAGTGTTGGAAGAGGACAATGATGATTGTGGGGGTCAAGATGATGATGATATTGAACTCCATCAACAATGTTGGAGATTTGGAAAAATATATCACTCAAGATGACATAGACCGTGAACTCCCATATTCTTGAGGCTATGCATCGGACTCGGATGATGATGGTCCCGAAGAAGAAGTTGACGATGAGGGGTTCACGACTAGAGAGGCCGAAATCCACGATACCATATTGCGGCGAGACCATCATGTGCCTTTGTTTCGTGATCTTAGTCTCGCGGATGAAGCCACAGTTGATGGTGGCAAGGGCATAGTGCTTGGACCAAGGACAAGTTCTTACCGGGATGACAATCACGTGAATAATGTTTTTTCCAAAGGATCAAGGTTCAAGACCTTGTTGGAATTTAATCAATGGATAAAGGATTTCTTGGTTAAGCATCATCGTCCTTACACGGTCATGCACTCGGACATCAAGAAGCGTTACACGGTGAAGTGTGAGGAGGAATGATATCCTTGGATTGTGCATGCAAGACCATTCAAGGGAGGTCCCGATTGGCACATATCTAGTAGTGTATCAACTCACATGTGCCGAGGCCCAGTGGTGGATGGCAAGGATGTGAAGCACGAGCACAAGCAATTCACCTCCGAGTTCCTCGCTTATAGGCTTTCCAATGACATCGCGTCATTTCCAATAATGAGCATCAAGATGGTTATGGAGCTTGTGAAAGCCCTCTTTCACTACGAGGTGAAGTTCGGGAAGGAATGGAAGGCTAAGCAAGCCACATTTAAGATGTTGTACGGTGATTGGGAGGAATATTATAACCGAATCCCAAGGTTGTTGGGAGCGATGGACAATGCTAACTCGGGCATGGTTCATGTGGTTGAACCTTATGGGAACAAGACAAGGATAGTAAACGAAAAAATCGTTCGAATTTTGGCTGTGCATTTTGGGGTTTCGAGCAATGTGTCCGGGCTTTTGAACATTGTAGGTCGGTCATCTCCGTTGATGGCACCTTTATGACCGGGCAATTCAAGGGCACTATCTTGATTGCAATAGCCAATGATGCCAACAACCGGTTGATTCCTTTGGTGGAGGTGGAAAGCAATGATAATTGGGAGTGGTTCTTCCATCTTTTGAGAACCAAGATATTACCCCCTAAAAGGGAAATATGTGTCATCTCTGACCGTCATCAAGGAATTCTCAATGCGGTGATGATTGATATTCCCGGCCATGTTCTGTTGCACCATTGATGGTGCATGAGACACTTTTGTGCAAACTTCTATAGGGCATGCAAGAGCAAGGATTTGTCTGATGATCTACAAGATTGTCGTCTCGCTTTCACGGAACATTTTTTCTCAAACTTGTACAACAAATTGCTCTTCAACAAAGATCTCAATGCGGGTGATCGAGAGTTTCTCGATAGGAACATTGAAGATAGCACAAAGTGGGAACGAGATTTCGATGACGGTGGCCAGAGGTATGGCCAAATGACAAGCAACATGGCAGAATGCTTCAACAAGTTGCTCAAAGGTGTCCTTGCATTGCTCGTCACAACAATAGTTTGATATACATTCGACATGATGAATGAGTATTTTCTGAAATACTCCATTGGAATGGACCGGCAGATTGCGGGGGACAACAATAACAAGTACAAATACAAGTACCCACCTAAGGTTGATGATTGGATGCAATTTCATTCAAAGAAATCGGATGCCCAAGTTGTCATGGAATTTGATAATGACGAGCTAATTTACCAAGTTACGGAGCCCGAAGGTACAACGGATGATGGTGTCCAACACAGGTGGCCGAGCTTTCAAGGTCTCTCTCAAGACTTGCGAGTGCACATGCGGAAGGCCATCATTGCTTCATCTTGAGTGCTCGCACTTTCTCGTGGCGTCTCGCAGGCGACATTTGGATTACAATAATCCGCTTGTGGTGAGAGAGTCTGAGTTCTCTATGGAGACTACTAAGAAGACATGGTATCCTAGATTTCACCCATACCTGGACCAATCACAATGGCCAAGTACCATGGAATTCAACTATGGCATGATCCTAAATGGAAGGTGATTAAACATGGAAGACGCAAGACAAAGCGCTTTAGAAGTGACATGGATGGATGGGGCCGTAGAGGTGGTCGAGAAACGGGCAAAGACCAATTCCAAGAGCCTCGTGAGAGAGCTCGGTGTGGAACGTGCAATGGTGAAGGACACAATGCGAGAAATTGTTCCCAAAGGAAAAGAGCAAAAGGAAATGAAGCAAGCACTACCCAACCAAGTGGTAGCAAACAAGACCCAAGCCAACCGAGTGGTAGCCAACAAGTCCCAAGCCAACTGAGAACTAGCCAACAAGTTCCAAGCCAACCAAGAACTAGCCAAAAAGTCCCAAGCCAATATTTTGTCCCCTCCCTGACATGCATGTTGTACTGGTTCTAGGCAAGGTCATCAAACACACACGACTCTTGCAATATTTTGTCATCAAAAGACGGCGGGCAAATGGAGACACGAGTACTAGCAACAAACCGCCGAAGGTAGTTGTTGAATGCAACTGCGCAATGAGCTCTTCCACTATTCCATTCTGTTTGTCGAGCCTGCTGCACACAAATGATGAACTCCATGACGTACTTCCTATGATGGTGATCCCAATTCGTGATCTTCCTCTACCTCTTCCTGTCCAACCTGCATAACAACAAAGAACTATGTTAGTACCATCCACAACAATTGGGCACAAGTTCTCATGCTAACTAACCTATGAAGCTCCTTGTCGGTGTCCTTCCACATGGGAGGGTTGCACTAAAACAACCTGAACTGCCTCATCACCCGGTGGCATATAACTACTTGCAATCACCACCCACAAGGGTCCTATGGATGATCTAGCATCATCCCTAACATTACAAGGTTAAGGCTTGATTTAAATCCTTTTATTTTTAGAAAAGTAATTTCTACTCATTGAAAAACTACTTAAGATTTAATATTCTCCAAACCAAATATGGGATCATGTTGACACATGTCATCACCACATATTGTAGTCCATGGGAATGTGATTTAAAGTGGTGTCACAATTTAATAAGGTTTTACCCTTTTATTTTAGTTAGTTAAAGTGGCTAGAAATGCTTATGTAGCATTCTTTTATTCCTTGAACAAAATTTCTGCAAGTAAACCTATATATTTTTATATATTCTGAAAGGTATGGTTAAATGTGATTTTTGAGAGTTGGAATCAACTCAAAAGCTTTTATGGTTTAAATTTGAAAAATGTTTGAATGCAGAAAAGCTTCTACCTTGTTATTTTTACTATGGGTGATCTACAGATCCAAATGACTTGAATCCAACGGGCTTGGGTTAAGCATTCACAGACCTTTCCAACAAAATTTGTTTCATCCAATTTGGTGCACTGAATCGATCTGGGTTGATTTTTGAAGTTGGGTGCTGAAGTGTGTTTGAAATGAAATAGAAAAAGTTTTAATTTGAATTGCTGGGCTGCGCGGGAAATTCTAACGGGCCGGCCTGCTAAGCGCAGTGCTTCCGCGGGCTTCTTAAGTGGGTGTCCCCACTCGTCAGTGACACGGGGCTGGGAGAAGCGGTATGGGGCAACGTGGATCGTTCGATCTAGTTCTAATCCAACGGCTGAGGGTCATCGTCGACGCGAGACAACTCCGGCGAGAACGAAACCTAGCGCGACCAGTGAGGGGTGCTGGGGGCTCACCAGGGTACGGGCGAGGCGGGCGAACGACGAAGTCGACGACGGCGAACCTCCTGGTACCGGTGGCTTCTCCTGGGGCGGCTCCAATCGCTGGCTCCCTTCTTTTCCGGCAGCGGCAGGCTCCAGTGAAATTCCGGCGAGGTGGTGCTCGCCTTTCTCTAAGAATGGTGTGGCACGATCAGTGAGGAGAGGGGAGTGAGATGGTGTGAAGAAATCGTGCGGGGGTGGCCTCTATTTATAGTCGAGCGAGGGGACCGTCGGGGCGCACGGTGAGCTCGTCGGGGGCGACGTTACGGGCGGCTAAAGGCATGGGCAAAGGTAGGGGACGATGCTGTGTCTCCTGGCGATGCTCAATGACATGGTCGCGAGGCATGGGGCGGTGTGGTTTGGTCTGGAACGGGCGGTGCTCTGCGCGGCAGAGGCGGTGTCTTCGACGGCGGGCGGTGGCTGTATGGCACGGGGCGGCAAGCAGGGATGTCTGGTGGTCTCTTGGGTCGGTGGTGATCGTGTGTGCACGCGGTGAGGGCGGCGCGCGGTCTGTGGGTGATGGTCGAGGGTGGCGCTCTGGCGCACGCTTGGCATGGTCTGGGCGCGGCTTGTGCGTGTGGTCCAGGGCTTGGCAACGCTCGCGGCTGGGACAGGCAGTGGCGGTGGACGGTGGGCTGCCTCCCAGACATGCTGGCTAGGCTTGCTGCTGCTCGTAGCTTGATTTCCACAATGGGGTGGCATTGAGGTGCTCGGCTGTTCACCATTAATGGCAATGGCAAGCTCACAGGGGCGCTAGTGTTGAGCTAATCTTTCTAGATGATCTACTGAGTTGTGTGTGAGCTAACTAGGGAACAAGTTAGGCAAGAATCACTGCACACTATAGTGTTTGATGTTTTGTTTGATTTGTGTCTGCAACCTGTTTGATGAAATGGTCGCATGAAATCAAGTTTTGAATTTTGAAATGATTTTTGGTGGGTTTGCTAGATTGGTGCTGGTGAGTCTGCAGATGCTTGGGTTTTTAAAGTTGAGCTTTTTGAGTGAGTTTTGAAAAAGTGGGATCTTCCCATATGAAGAAGATTCAATTTTGAATTGTCATTTAAACTATGCATTTGAAAGTTTCTGGATGATCACAAAGTAGGCCTTGATACTCTGTTATGAGTACATTCAAGGGGTGCAAAGATCCAGAAAAGTTTCTGTTAGGTTCTGAAAGTTTGAGACAGCCAAAGTAGGCATGGGAGTTAAATTGGCCAAAATGACCATTCACTTAATATATTTGTTTTGATTTACTTGTCTTTAAGGAAAGTGTGGGAAATGTTTTAGATGATGTTCATTTCACCTAAGAAACATTTTACAAGCAATGGATCACACAAACAAGGTGGTTTTAAAGAAATTCAAAATCCATGCATACACATATGCATGCATTCATGAGTTTATTTAGAAAAGTTTTTGTTAACCCTAATCTTGATGATTAGTGTTTGATGATCTAAGTTTGGTATTTTTGGGATGTTACAAATTCCTAGGAATCAATATTCATATTTAATCACTTCACTGAATCAAAGATTCAGACAAGCATAGAAGAATCACACTAGGGCCATAACCAGTAAGGCATGTTACTATAACCAAAATTCATACCTCAATTCGATTCAAAGACACATGTGCACATCATTGATCTATCAGAAATGGATAACCATCTGAAAATCCAGCAACAAATCATGTTGCTATACATCACTACTGTGCACACTTAGTAGAGGCACCACAGTAGAGTTCTACAGCTAACAGAAGCTACCAAAATCACTGTCGAGATCCACTGAATAATTTCTTTCCAACCAAAGTTTTAAAAACGTTATTCAAATGATTCCTTGTTGTGTTGCCATCTCATATTCAGTAAGCAACACTAGAGAAAAATCATCCCAAACAAATTTATATCATATTCCTAGTCAGAATTCCTAGGAATCAATATTCATATTTAGTCACTTCACTGAATCAAAGATTCAAACAAGCATAGAAGAATCACACTAGGGCCATAACCAGTAAGGCATGTTACTATAACCAAAATTCATACCTCAATTCGATTCAAAGACACATGTGCACATCATTGATCTATCAGAAATGGATAACCATCTAAAAATCATTTTTCTAGTTGAACAACTAGAAATCATATAAATTCTAGCAATTAAAAAATGCTGATGTATGATATCAATCATCATTAGAATATAATTTCAGTACTCACCACAACAATACTTTAGCATTTATACATCTGACTATCTGAGATAGATTAATTATCCTAAACATAGGAATAACACATGTCCAGTAACACTATTTGATCACAAATGATTTCCAGAACCAACAGGTATGCTGCCAGACTCTAAGTTAATCAGTAGCACCTGATCAATCCCACAACCAACAGACTACTAAAATCAAGCCACCAATAAATAAACCTTCCTCCAACTGAAGCTCATTGTAGCACATAGCCACAGATTCCCTACTATATTAACAAGTGATCCCATATCACTGGTTTTGAACAACGTCCAACAGGTGATACTAAGCAGAGAGAGATAAACGAAGGGAGAAGTAGATGTGGGGCAGAGGGAGTGTACCTGGCGCCTGAGAAGCATTCACCACGGCATGGCGGGGCAGTGCCCGCGCGGCCAGGGTGATACTAACCCGAGGAAATCTTCAAACCCCATCAACACCACCATGGCCACCGTAGTTCCGACGTCGGGGTTGCACCTACTGCCGTCCCACCGGCATCGGGCTAGAATAGAATGAACCCAACTTCACCACCATCATATCACCACCAAGATCGCACCAAACCACCCCGAATCACCATCAGAATATCACAAAAATACAGTAAAGTAAGGCACTCGAACCCTAGACGCACACAAGATGGATGGGGCGAGCTCAAGGGGGGCTTTAAGAACAAGTCCAGTTGGAGAGCCTGGTCGGCTTGGGGGAGGAGAATCCCTGGCGACCACGCCTACATCGCCGGAATCGGGCGGGCGACGGTGTCGGCGTCGCCAGCATCCAGAAGGGGAGGTGAATGTGTGTGGTGTAAGAGGGGTGGATCGGGGAGACAGGCCGAGGTGGGGTTTTACCCCGAGCCAGATGGGCCACATTGGGTACAAATGGGCCCATTGGTAAACCTGGCCCAATTCCAAATAAAAATAAATAAGAAAATATAAGATTTATCAAATCACTAAATGACCAAACTACCCCTGAACATAAATTATACCCTATAAAAATATAGAAAAATCCTAAAAATACATATGATATATCAAAATGTTCACAAAAATAATATCTACCTAATAAAAATATAATTTTTAGTGTTTAAAATAAATTTAAAGTAAAATAATTATTAACACCATTAAATCTTAAATGAAATTTTATAAAATAAAACTAAAACCCTAAAAATAAATTAAAAAATCATTTTTATATATGAAAATAACTTTACTATTTTATAAATATACTAACTTAGAGTTTTACAAATAAAACATAAAATAAATATTTAAAGACACTTAATTCTTTGATGAATTTTATAAAGATAAAGATAATACTTAAAATAAATAAAATTCATTTTTAAGGTCTTGAATAAATATATTACACTAGAAAAATATTAAATATATTATTAGGAAAGTCTTTAATATTTTAAATTATAAATCCCATTATAATACCTATTTTGTGAATTCTTTAAAAACAATTCTTAAATAAGAAATAATCACAATTCTTAGAAAACCTTGAGAAATTAGTGTCTTAATACTAATTCCAAACCCATAACTTGAATTCATAATCAAAACTAAGTATAACTTTTAACTTTAAAATATTCTTTTAAAACATCTTATTGAGAATCCCTTTTAAATAAACATTGGGTATCACCCATTTATATAATATGGGGAATAATCATTATATCTTAACCATTATTAACATAACTTTAAATTCTAACAAATTACTAAGATAATTTAATTATGATTCCATTAAATAAATACAAAGTATTTTCTTAATAAGCAAAACAAATTTAATCTAAATCATTCACTTAAATATAAAGTGAATAATTCCACACCTTAGTTATACCTATCATAAATCTAAAACTCGGGAATAATTAAAATATATTACATCTTAAGTTACTTAACCTTTTAAAGTTAACTTTAGTCTCAAAAGCTTATAAACATTATGTCCAATAAACTACTTATGTTTTTATATTTAACTTTGGTCTATTTCAATTAAGACATAATGCATCTCAAGTCCAAACTATTCAAGCAAGCATAAACATCATCTTATACTTTACTTACATATTTTGGATTGTTAACACTTAGGTCATTACTTGTAAAGTAAAATTTGAAGATAAACCAACTCTGAAATGAATCACTTGAATTCACTTCACTCAAAGTATTGGGGAATTCAATTCGGGAGCTTTACAAAAATGCATAGCATTACTTATGCATAATTACATATTGCTTCTTTAAACATTAGTCCTTACCGGACTAATGATGCAGATTTCAGATATTGGATCTTATGTCATTTCGAAGACCGTGAGTGCATAATCTTGCAATCACAACAGGAAAGTTCACACTTGCTCATGTCCTTTGTTTATTTTCTGTAAAGTATTTTACAAATCCAGTGTTGTCTTCACCTGCATTTGAAAAAGTCAGAAAACACTATTTTCAATAATAATGAGAACTATTGATTATTGATCCAGGGTGATCAGCTAATCTATTAAATCTGACAGTTGGGATACCACTGTTCAGAACTATATCACCTAGGACTTAACAACCAATGTCGCCAGTGATTCTTGCGCTGTATATTACGCGTTGACCATGAGATTTGGAATGGGACGGAGAATTCAGTTGTATCTTCTTCCTATCGCATGAAGCCGGATGTGCAGGTCGTGGCTGTTATCCTCGTAGCGTGCATTTTAATTGGTAATTCATAGAGGATATGCATCATATGGGTGGGAACCCTCAACATCCCACGATAGTTCTGGCATCTAACGGTCTGTACAAACCATTGCCGTAATTCAATATGTGGGCATGGTGTACACCAAGGACGCATGCGAGGTCGCGAAGGGGGCAGCGATTTGCTTGGATCATCTACTGGGCCCCACACCATAGGAAGTGTGGACGGGAAAGATCGCCCGGTTGTGCAACAAGGATTTGATCTCTCATGGGAAAAGTAACGCACCTCTGCAGAGTGTAAGAACTGTAACTTGTTACTCCCTGTTCCGGGAAGGAGCTGCGAACGCGGTGGGAAAGGAACCCCATGAAGGTTCTAGTAAACCCGTGAAGGCTGACGGACATAGCTTTTCAGAATAAAAGCAACCTTTGAAGAAATGTTTATGAAAACTTGCATTGCCTACGACCTATGGTCTGTGGCTATAGTTATAGTGCATCAAACACTCCTTTTCTAGTGGACTTGCTGAGTACGCTCATACTCAAAGTATCTTATTAACCCTTGCTAGGTTCTAAAGCCAGTACAAACGATGACTACATCAAATCATACTCCAGGAATCATCATCAAAAGCTAAAGCTCTTCAATGAAGTCAAGAAAGTCAACATATACAGCAACTCAAGTGAAGACGAAGTCGCTGATTAGATAAGAATAGAATCTCTACCCCTAGAACCCATTTCTATAGTGTATTGCAATAGCAGCAATGCCAGACCATTAGTTGAGATGTTAATCTTAATAGTATTATAGTTTTGGAGTTGTTTATTTTTTATTCTTCTTTATAAGAAGTTTTTTCTCTCTCTTTAACCTAGAGTGCTCTCTGGATCTTGTGTAAAGAGTTGAGTTGTAACCTATAGTCATGTCTTGGACCTGCTATGTTTCTGTTGTACCACTCTGAGGGATGTAATACTAGTGAACGGTGTTTCATTGGTGTTATGCCTACGACTATAGTGTACTACATCATGCAGTGGTATGCTGGGTCACCGCATGTACTATGATATCCAAATCTGTTATGTCTCGCAAAAATGGTAATCCTGGGATTGCGATGTATGGCATAACAGGCATATGGGATTAAAAATCCGGGTGTTGACATCGCAGCTTCATATTGAGAGAAGAACCATAGCACCACCTATTTCGGCATTTTGGCCTGCCCTATGACAGGCATCGTCCAACTGCAAGTGATCACAAAAGAGGTCAGGATAGCATATGTGTGGAATCGACATGTACAAATGAACATAGATAATAAGTGATTACCTATCGGTACAAGTAGGCAAGAGCTGCCGAACCCCGGCTTATATTGCTGTAAAAGTTTGCTAGTGCCTTCAGCCACATCTACTGAGCGGTCCTACCTCCGCTGTGAGCAAACAAAGTCCTAGAGAGGACGTACCACACGTACACACGAGCATGTGTCTCGATCACCTCAACCTCGGCTCACTCCGGACAATGCGCAAAGTTCTCCAGAATCCACGCGTATGTCGCTCCTGCTGGCACTCTATCTTTAGTTCTTTACTCTTGTCCTCAAGTTTTACAGGAGCCATGCCAATAAGTAGTTGCATCTCATTGCGCCACCCGTCAGAATCTGTGTTCATACAGAGAGGGTTCCCCGCGATAGGAAGTCCAAAGATCATGGAAACATCCTGAAGAGTAGGGGTGATCTCGCCGCTCTGGAGGTGGAAAGTGTGCGTCTCCGGCCTCCACCGGCCAACAAGTGCGGTGATAGCAGCCGCGTTGAGGTTTGGCGTCGACCGGCTCACAAGCGTGATGAAAGGGAGGAGGCCTATCCGCTTCATGTACTCAGTGTATTGTTCGTCATACGACATGTCATTCAAAGACACGCCATGAGACCGAAGCTTGAGGGGTCGAAGCTTCTGCATATATACAAGATAAAACATTATGCTTCTTCCAACACAATTGAATCAATAGAAAAATAAACATAAACAAGTTCAACTATGGTTTTATTACCATATGCTTCTCCGCCATCAAGTATGCCCGGTGTTCAGAATCCTAATAATCCTCAAGTCGCCACATCATCCTACATATATATTCCAAACATCAATGAGTGGTTCATCCTATGTGGCCATTGTTTCAATTTCTATAAGAAACTACAAAGGATATGGGAAAATATTATTAACACATTCATACAAATCCATATGCAATCATCATATACAATGCAAACCAACAACATACCTCCATTCCCCATCAAATACAACTAATATATAACTAGCAAGTAACAAAAAACATGCACACATAGGTCATATTATGAATCCAACTAGACCTAGGGTTTCAAACAAATTAGAAGAGAATGTGCAAAATTTATTGGATGAAATAGAGGGGAAAGGAGGAGAATACCTTGAGGGAGAGATTGGGAAGCAAATCCACGGGCAAATCCTTTAGATCTGATGGTTTCTAGAAGGGGATTTGAGAGAGAGGGGAGAGAGGAACCGTCGGCGCCCCTCTGTGTTCTTCTGGCGGCCTGGTGGAACTGAATGGGTCGGGTGGGGAGGGTGCCACGCGTGGCAGCTAAGTCTCAATGTGTAGCGCCTCTCTGATAGGCGCTACACATTAGAGCATAGCGCCTATCAGAAAGGCGCTACACATTGCGCTTAGCTCCTAGGCGTCACACGGCCAGGCTTAACCTAGGCGTCACACGGTCGAGGTGGGGACAGGACGGGCCAGGCGATCGTCAGGCAGGAGCATAGCGCCTAACAGAAAAACGCTACACTTAGAGCATAGCGTCTTTATGTTAGGCGTTACCCAAAGGGTTAGTACGATGAAATTCTTTCGCTGAAGGTTTATTTTGTGAAATTCTTTCAAACAAGGGTTATTTTTGTCCATTCTGCCCAATAATACAGCGGGCGGGGCGCAGGTGCTAGGTGCTGGTAGAGACCAAAACATGTCGCGTTGGCCCCTGACCTGCTGCTGCATGCATGATGCTAGCTAACGACCGGTTGATTGATTGCTGATTGATCCAAAACCGATCGATCGATGCATGGGAACTGCACTCCCAATCGATTAGCAACTCATAGATCGGTCCATTTTCAGCTGCATTGCATGATTGATCCAACACAAGGCTGCTGGCTGCCCCCACCAGCGGCGTGCAAGCAGCTGGCCGACCGGCCGGCCGGACTCTCACTCTCGCCCACACACGATGATGGCGATAATGCATCCATGCATGGTCCATCAGATCTAGTGAGCTAAGCTCTGCAGTTGCAATGCCAGATCTCCCGCCTAAGAAACGACCGACCAAACTACTACAGCAACTACTCGGTACGATAGTAGACTAGTAGTATATCGTTAATATAAATCCAACAAGACAATGTCAATGCGTGGCAAACGTACCTAATAACCCGGCCCGTTGTCAGTGAGGCGGGAGGAAACTACTTTTAGATCCTAGCACAAGCTTTGCCTTTCAACTATGAAAAGAGAAGCATATGAATTTTTTGGAGGATAGACAAAATAAATATGGTATATGGTTTAGGATAATGGGAATGGGCTATTGATTCCATAGAAATTTTGGAGGAAATAAAACATCTTCTCTTTGGGTTTATGATCCATGTACTACATGCTACCTCAAACGATCCAAACAATATTTTAGTTTTGATTCCGGTTACTGCAGGCATCCGTGATACCTTACATCTCAATTCATGTGTTTTGGTTCCCGCGTTACAAATGAGGCCTTATTTAATAAAATTATTGCCAATTAAATTAGAAGAAACAAGACTGCACCCATCCACAAAACCTACCCAACCTTGGACATGTACACCCCAACCAGGTCGGAGCCAGAAAAAAAATATGAAGGGGGCCGAGGAAAGAAATCTAGAGGAAAGAATCCTTGGGAGGGCCGAAATGCTAAAATCTATAATTTTCAATGGGTTTAAGCTCAAATAAGAGGGACTCTAAACCAAAAAAAAATCCTTGTTATGGGAGCCATGCTAAAGTTGGTCCTCCTGTCTGTGCCACTGACCATAACCGACATGCATGGTCATGCTAGCGAAAACCCATCCCACACCATATAACAACCATTTGAAATTGCCTACAACATCATTGCATGCCTATCGCACCGTGATCCGGTAACTACGACCTCGTTGTGCACAATCAGAGACTCACGGTCAGTACAACGACTACACTAACCTTACAAGTCACAAGTAGAGGTACGGTAGCCGGCTAACCCATGATATGAAGAAAACCAATCAAGGCGATCCAAGGAGAGCCACTCACCACCACCTTCATTGTGACACAAACAAAGTGCCACAGAATTAGGGGTGGCCCAACACAACCAAGCTCTACTGGCAGCATCCACAGGAACAAGCCACCAAGCTCAGTGGTGGAGCCACCTCTTCGTGACCCTATGAGGATGTTTGGCTCGACCTTTGAAAAGTATGACCTATCATAGGTTGATAATGACTTTTTGGCGGGCAATCATCGACCTGCCAACAATTAAATTCCACCAGACTCCCACAACTGCCTGACTCCGGCATTGGCCAACCGATGGACTCTTAGCCCGCATCCAGCTAAGAAACTATGCCTTAAAGAAATGGCAACCACCAGCCAAAAGCGCTAGCATCTATCGGCCCCGAAAGACCTAAGTGGTCTTTTATCGAGGTAAGAAGAGATAGATAGTAACACACTAACTGTGTCCATGGACTAGGGCGGGTCTACCCTCCCTCTAGCCTCGGTGGCCGCCCGAGAGCAGGCTTTCTGACGACGCGACGCCTTAACAATTCAATTTCATATAGGTTTTTGAGTAAAAAACAACGTTGTAGGTATGTTTACCTTGGATTTTATTTGTTTTTGAGTCCATGAGGGCACCCTTGTCACGGTCAAAAGCGGAAAACATAGTTTTTGTTCGGTTCTATGTCGATCCAAGATAACAAGTGCCATGGGCGACCGATATGCATTGTCAAGATGGTGCATGGCGTTGCTGTCGCCCCATGATTTAATTTGCTTTGCGGACATGGTCGACGGTCGCGAGTTATTACTCCCTCTAATCCAAATTAATTGACTTAGATTCATTTAGATATGGATATATTTAAAACTAAAATGTATTTAAATATATTTACATATAAATAAATCCAAGTCATTTAATTTGGATGTGAGGGAGTATTAGAGACAAGACCGAAGGCAGGAAGCAGCGCAAGGGTAGCCTACAGAAACGGTTGCAGTTGCGTACGTCGACTATGGAGCCGGGCCGGGACCACCATTAACCGCCGCTGGACCCCCGGAGCGGCGGCTGGGCTCTGCGGCCGCGGCCCTGGGTGCGCGCATACGCGAGGGGCCCATCGGTTAATTGTTCCTGTTCGCTCGGGCCAGGGAGCTAGCGGGAGATTGGGCCCGTCCTCTGATCGCCCTGGGGGCATGCATGATGCTGCTCCCTCTGGCTCTCTTGCTGTGCTCGCTGATTGCACCGTAGTACTCGCTTTGCGGTCCGTTTCACTAAGAGATAACGAGTCGGTAAAAATGCATCCGTTTTTTAGTTCATCTTGTTGTTTCTATCACTATCACGACGAGCATGCATTACCCGCCGCATTTTTCGACGAGTATATACTAGTCACCGCTTCCTTTTCTTACTAATACGGCTATAGGACCTTACATTACAGGACAGCGTAAGGTCTGAGGCATCGCGAGACTGGAGAGGACAGTGCCGTGCATGACATGAGTCCCGGCTATGTGGTCGGCGAGATCTGATCCTATGCGTGCTGCATGCTGTGAACTGAGGAATCTGATCCACATCACACGTGTACTTGAAGCGCGGTGCAACTGACCAGACGCGAGCGTGCATGCGGCCGCAACATGCACGATCTAGTACGTACGTGCTCCGAGTGAAGATGCATGAGCAGGAGAAGGAATTCAGAAACTTTTTTTGTGTGACGGTCAGGAATTACTTCAGAAGAACTACTCTCGCATATTTATATCGGCGCAGGGTGGAGCGGGGTTCGGTCGATGCATGGTGCGTACGTGTGATGAATTCAAGCTTTTGCTAGCCAGATTTGCTTTCCTTTCCCATGTAGTCGTATACGCATTCCTCGCTGCTGCAAGCCAAGCCCTGCGCGCGTCCGCCGCCGTGCTCTACTTAATGCATGGTTGCACATTACAGGCGCCACTGTACACCTGAAGACGATCGATCGAACGTACGTATAGTACGTGCGTACTTGTCTGCAGCTGCAGTTACAGCGGTACGTACGTGGACATAAGTGTAGTAGCTCCGATCGACTCATCGACATCCATGCATGCATCTGACCTTGTCATATAGTAGTACGTGCGTGCTTCAGTAGCATCCAATGATCCCGTGGTGGCGATGACGGCAATGCAACACATGCGTAGAGAATTACGGCATCATCCTCTGACAGCGCTTAAATCACCACCATATATATTCTCGTCAGAATCCTGCTACTGCTGTGTTTAAGTTGCTCCTTCGGAAAAAACTGGTTAGTCTGGATATTATCAAGTTGGGGCCACAAGAGAGGAATGCTGAGGAGGTCACTCTTGAGTCTCATCAGTTCTGGGCTGCAGAAGAGGTAGAGCAGATGATTTATGGTGAAGAAAGGGAGATCAGTGCCCAGATTGCTGCTTTGTCTGAAGATATCTTGCCTTCCTCTGCTGATCTTCAGGTTTTTGGTGAGGATGTTGTTTCTAACAACAAGAAAAAACAGAAGGTGTGGGGCCCAGTTCAAGCTGTTAGACAGAGTGCTAGGGTGGACAATTCTAAAAGCATTCTGGAAAAAGCCATGGATCTGAAGAAAGTGGTAAACCTGGATGCTCCTAAATCCATGAAAGGTATAATGAACTCCAATCCTTTTAATGTTCTAGATGTTGCTGATATTGAGGAGGTTTCTAGAGATATAGGTGTTGTTTTTCCCATTAAGGAGATAGTTGATAATAGTTGCTCATCTTCCAAGTCTTTGCATAATGATAAAGATTTGGAGGATGAAGCCGATGGTTGGATAGAGGTAGTAAATAAATCTCGGGGCAAGCACCCTAGGAAAAAGTTACAATGATTTGTGCTTTTTGGAACTGCAGGAGTATCTCTACTCCTAGTAGGCAGAAATTTATAGAAGATAACATTTTTCATTTGCATGTTGACTATATTGGTTTTCAAGAGACTAAGAAAGATAGTTTTAGTAATTCTTTCTTGAAAAATCTTTTAGGTAATAGAAACTTCCTGCCCTCTGTTGGGACTGCAGGTGGGATCCTGGTAGGAGTTAATTTAGATCTTTTTGATGTTATTTCCTGGGATATTAAATCATTCTCTGTTAGTACTGTTCTTAGAAATAAAAGTAATAATGTAGTTTGTAGAATTACTACTGTTTATGGTTCTGCTTATGAAGAAAAGAAGCGGGAGTTTATCTCTGAACTCCATGAACTTTTCTTGAATTGGGATGGGCTTGCTTTAATTGGGGGAGATTTTAATTTAGTCAGATCTCCTGAAGATAAAAGCAATAGAAATGTAGATTTTAGATGGATTGATAGATTCAATGCTTGGGTTGAGCTCTGGGCATTGATGGAGATTGGTCTTTCTGGTAGAGCTTTCACCTGGGGCAATAATCAGGAGGACCTTATTATGAGTAGGATTGATAGAATTTTTGTTCCACTTAGTTTGATGCTATATTTCCTTTAGCTAGTGCCAAAGCTTTGCCTAGAGTGAGTAGTGATCACACCCCCATCATCTGGGATTTAGGGGAGGGGCAGGTGATCAGAACTAAAAAGTTAAGATTTGAAAAATGGTGGATTGGTAGACCAGACTTTAAAGATATTGTCATTAAGGCCTGGTCACATAGAGTAGATAGTTCTAATAGCTTGGATGTTTGGCAGAGCAAGGTTAGATGTTTTAGGAGACTAGCTAAAGGCTGGAATCTCAATGTTGAGGCAGCTTTGAGAAGGGATAGGAAACTTCTTATGGATGAGTATGATGAATTAGATATAAAAGCTGAAACTAATTTGTTGTCTCCAGTAGAAAGAGAGAGATTAGACAAGATCCTGCAAGACCTTAACTCTTTTTGGACAGGGCCGGCCCTATGGGGGGACCTGCGGGGCATCCGCCCCGGGCCCAAAAATTATAGGGGCCCAAAAAAAATGGAACCCTGCTATACATCATAACTGCTAACAGGCAAGGCAACCGCTCGACAGGAGTCCAACCGATCGACGCCATATCTTCCTTTCCTTCCACTCAATCGACACCAAGGCCGAGTCTGGAGTTCCGCCTCGACACGATCGCAGCAACACACCCTTGGATTCCGGATTCCCGGCGTGGAAGCGTCGTGTCCTTTCCGTTTTCCCCTAGTCGCCAGGCCCGTCGACGCATCGTTTCCGTTTCCCCTTCGAGAGTGCGTGCGAGACTGCGTCGTTTCCGTTTTCCCCTGCCCATCGCTTCAGGCCCTGCATTTCTTCCCCTATCCCTGGATCGGAATCGGATCGTTCAGGTTTAGGCATTCAGCGCAGCGGGACTCCTCTCGACGATCGATCGCGGACCGCCAGTCCGCCACCGCCTGGGTGTGACGCGAAGGCCATCATCCATCGATGATCGACCGCCTACTGGTCAGCTCCTGCCCCCATACAGCTCATGCATCTGCTGATTACAGTCGCCCTAATTTTTAGTTCTTAATTCTAATTGTTGTTCTTGTTTGTAGCGAGCGAGGAATTATGGCGCCCTCGGAAAAGAAAAAGGAGGGATTTTGCTTATATAAATTTTCGGAGAAAATTTTAAGGTATCATGCAAACATTGTTATTTTTATATGAATATTATAGTAGAAGGTGTACTTAAAATATCTATTTTTTTATCATTTTATATATACATAAAAAATATATACTAAGGAACCCAAAATTTTAGATTCGCCCCGAGCCTCCGAAATCTCAGGACCGGCCCTGTTTTTGGATCATGGAAGAAGTTAAGGCTAGATAGAGATCTAGGGATAGGAATATTCTAGAGGGTGATAGGAATACAGTATATTTCCATGTTGTAGCTAACCAACGTAGAAGGAAAAAGCTGATTCATGTTTTAGATGGTCCTGATGGCCCTGTAACTGAGATAGATGACATGCTTAGAGTGGCTACTGATTTCTATAAGGACCTTTTCAAAAAAGAAGATAGACCTGACATCCGTTTATGTCAAGACTTTTTTAGTGAAGAGGATAAAATCAGAGCAGATGAGAATCTGATTTTGAGTGCTCCTTTTATGGAAGAAGAGATTAAGGCTGTTGTCTTTGGTTCTTATGGGGAAGGTGCCCCTGGGCCTGATGGTTTGTCTTTCCTTTTTTATCAGACTTATTGGAATATTGTTAAGTTTGATCTTCTTTGCATGTTTCAGGAGTGATTTGATGATAAGTTAGATCTTTTTAGACTTAATTTTGCTATGATTACTTTAATTCCTAAGGAAAATGATGCTAGAGTCATGAAGAAGTTTAGACCCATTAGTTTACTGAATTGCTCCTTTAAAATTTTCACTAAAGTTCTAACCAATAGACTTGCTAAAGTGATTGGTAGGATCATTTCTATAAACCAATGTGCCTTCATTAGAGGTAGATTCATTCTAGAGAGTGTAGTTACTGCTCATGAAGTCATCCATGAGGTGCATAGGAAAAAAGATAAAGTTTAGTTTTTAAAATAGACTATGAGAAAGCTTATGATAGGGTCAATTTAGATTTCCTTTTTGAGATCCTTGAACTCAGAGGTTTTGATCCTTTTTTTATTAGGTTGATTAAACAGATCTCCCAGGGAGGGTCCATTGGGGTTAGAGTTAATGATGTTGAGAGTAATTTTTTCCTGACTAGCAAAGGCCTTAGGCAAGGAGATCCCATTGCCCCTCTCCTGTTTAACATTATGATTGATGTTTTTGCTAGGATGCTCGGTATGGGGACACATTCAGGGGCCATCAGAGGTTTGTGCTCTGGTTTTGTCCCTGGTGGTGTAGTTTGTCTTCAGTACGCTGATGATACTCTGTTATTCTTAGAAAAAGATGAAAGAGTAGCTGTGAATCTGAAATGGATCCTTACCTGCTTTGAACAGATCTCTGGAATGAGAATCAATTATGCCAAAAGTGGACTCATTCCAATAAATCTGGAGATTGAGGAATGCCAATCTTTCATTGATATTTTTCAGTGTGTCTTGGGTAGTTTTCCAGTGAAATATTTGGGCATTCCTCTTCACTATGACAAACTTAGAAGGGAGGATCTTCAATCCTTGGATGATAACATTCTCCATAGAATTACTGGTTGGAGAGGAAAATTGCTTTCTTATGCTGCTAAGAAAGTCCTTATCCAAGCCTGCCTTTCTAGCATCCCTATTTACTTGCTTTCCTTTTTCAAATTCCCTAAATGGGCTTTGAAAATCTTAGATTCTCATCTTGCCAATTTGTTTTGGAATGATGAAGAAGGAAATCACAAAATTCATTTAGCTAATTGGCCTTCTGTTTGCATGAAGAAGGATTTTGGGGGTTTGGGTATTCCTAATCTCAAAGATCTAAATTTGTACCTACTTGGCTCCTGGGTTAAGAGATACATTCAGGGGGAGGGCACCCTTTGGAGGAGAGTTATTGATGCCAAATATCATACTGGATCCCCAAATATTCTGTGTTGTAGGGATATTCATCCTTCTACCATCTGGAAAGGGGTTATGTGGGCATCTAGATCTGTAGCTTTAGGATATAGGTGGAAAGTAGGTAATGGTAGACAGGTCAGATTCTGAGAGGATATCTGGTTTGGTAATTCTCCCCTAGCCACCCAATTCTGGGACCTCTATGTAATCTTAGATCAACAAACTAAAACTATTGCTGATTTGTGGGATGGTGCTCAGCTTAGATGTGACTTTAGAAGGAACTTTTCTGATAATATGATGGTCCAATGGCTAGAACTTAGAAGTATTGCTGGTACTATCTGTTTGTTGGAGTCAGATGACCAACTTGTTTGGCAGTATGAAACCTTGGGAGTGTATTCTTCTAAATCCATGTATGCTGTGATTAATTTTAGAGGTGTTACTCCTGTTTTCTTGCCTGCAGTTTGGTCCTTAAAAATTCCTCCTAGGATTCAAATTTTCCTCTGGCTTCTTTCACAGAATAAAATCATGACTAGAGATAATCTTAGGGCCAGGGGGATTCCTAAACCCCTTGAGTGCAATCTCTGCACTGAGTTTGAATATGTGAATCACCTTTTCTTTGAATGCATTGTTTCTAAACTTCTCTGGGATGATGTGTTTGAAGTTTTTGGGATTGCACTAGATAATTACTTTTCAGTAGCTTCCAAGTGGATTGCTAATAAAAGACACTTACATTTTAATGTTGTGTCTTTGGCTGTTCTATGGAGCATCTGAAACAATAGAAATAATTTAGTTTTTAATGCTTGTTCCTGGGTAAATATGAAACAGATTTGGCGCCTCGTCCTGCTGTACCTTCGGAACTGGAAAGTTCCATTCAAAGAGTTGGAGGGGGGGGAGCCCTGGAGCTGTTCATGGACAGGATGGTCAACAACCTAAAAACGCCTATGAGGCTCCTGGCGAGTTGAAATGCCCTGGCTTTGGGTGGGCTTCCACCTGGAAAGCCAGTGCTGCCTCACTCCACGCTGGGAGAGCGACGGTGGAGCACTTGAAGGCGCACCCTGAAGATGAAGATTCAGTGCATGTGATCATTGGGTGATTCAGAGTCTTCAATGTTCCTACCCTGTGTGGAGGCTGTGTCTGGGTTGTTGTCCCCTGCACTTTCGTAGTAGGTTTTGTTGTGGTTGTTATAAACTTTGCACCTAGTCTGTTTAGCTTTTGTTGTCGGTTTCCTTTAGTTTCACTGTGTGGAGTTTGTACTTCTGTTTAGTTCTGAACTCGGGTGGTCTCATTTTAAAGAAAAATATGGCCGAGGGAGTGATCCTTTTCATCTAAAAAAAAATATTCTCGTCTATCATTAATTCCTTGTTATTTACTTAGAGGATGGATCGGGATAAGCCAGAGGGCACAAGCTGGCTTGTTGGCTGCTAGCCCACTTGAGCAGCAGGCAGATAACGATCGACCAATGTCATGCGTGAACAAACCGCAGGACCATATAGTGATATGGATATATGCAGTGCTTACGCATGCATACGCTGACAGACAGTTCATGTGGCCGGCAGGCCAATAATGAGTTCTCGGGCCGGGGAGGCCGGACGGACGGACGATGAATAATGTTTGCGGCAGCCGTGATGGGCGTGTGACCGTGTGAGTGACACCACGCGTGCTCTCTCTCTCGTGGTCTATATATATATAGGTATGTTTTACAAAAAATATTAAAACATTTTATGCTTCCTTCGATTTATAATAAGTATGGCTTATCTAATATAAAGTTTGTATAAATTTTATACTAGATAAGCGACACTTATTATGGATTTGGAGTAGTATTAACTCGAGTGAGTTAGATACCTAGGGCGTGTTTGGTAGGCCGGATCCCCGTTTCTCGCATGAGAAGAAATAGCCCGTTTGTTTATTCGGTCCGAATGAGTTTGCTGCATGGCACGAGTTTTAAACAGGCCAAAAGTTGGCCCGCGGAAAACACTGATTTTGGGCGTTTCTGCGGGGACAGACCCCGCTCGTGCAAAGGGGGAGTGCTGCGCCACCATGCGAGCTCAGCGATGGCGCGAGCCGTGGTTTTTTCCCAAAAGCTGGCGGGAGAAATTTCATCACCGTCCGCTACAGCGCGGCGGTATATATCAACACCCGCCACACCAACGTCCATCGCCACCATTTTCCCCATTCTTCGAAGTCTCAAGCCGGCGAGGTTCTTCACCGGCCAGTGGGTAAGCGGCGGTAGCGGAGGTGGTGGTTGTAGATCGGCCGGTGCAGGCGTTTTTCTCCAAGATCTTCAGCGGTGACATGCTTAGTACCTCGAAGATCTAATTGTAGTTTGCGGTAGATATATGTTAGTATGCCCAATGAACTGCTAGGTATAGTCATAGATCAGTGTCTTTGTGGACTCGTTGCATGTTTAAGCTTGTGTTCATGCCTATTCTAGGTCCTGATATGTGCGACCGTGAGATCTGTAGGACATGACCGACTGACCGTTGATGAGTTCAGACAGGCCCTAATGGATTCTCAGGAGACCTTTGTCACTGAGACCCAATCCCAGCTCCCGCTTCTGAGGCTCACCTATCCACAGCGCACAGAGATCAGATAGCAGAGCAAGCTGCCAAGATCTTGGCCAAGAAGAAAACCATCAATTTGGCAAATCCCACAGCACAGGCCAGTGCAAGGGGGTGAAGGGAACCATGAAGTGAGAATCGTTTCTCTCGGCGTTTGTGCTCAGCCAGATGTGTGAGATCATCAAGAGCGGCGTGAGGACGGGGAAGGGGTTCAAAGAGGTACACCTCAACATTGTTGCCCGCAAGGTGTTTGAGTTTTGTGGCATCGAGATGTCCTCACAGCAGGTGTACAACCACCTACGTAAGTAGAGGACCTGGTGATGTCTCCAAGCTCAGAGATCTTAGCAGAGCTAGCTGGAACGAGGATACCTACACCATCATCTTGGAGGACACTCACTATAGGGGACACATCTCGGTATTAACTAATTTCAGTAACATCACTACGATTTTCTTGTGTAATCTCGCTAACCTCCCTGCAATTCTATGTATGAGGATCACCCCAAGGATGTCGAGTATCTGAACAAGCCTGTCGCCAAATATAGGTAGATGGAGGCCATCTTCTCCCACGGCCTTGTCACTGGCAGGTTTGCAATGGGCTCTAGTGAGCCTCTTGGCGATCCAATCCCTAAATACATTCGGACCCAGGAGTCGAAGACAGTGGTGCTTGATGACGAGGTTGAGACCGATGCCGCCAGAGGTTCTCTTGCTACCGGTGACATGGTTATACCCCACGGGTACACAACATTGGCATACCTAGTCCAGTCCAAGGACATCTGCAAAGTCATCCAAAGAACTTCCGGGTTGCCGTAACCCGCAACCGACGACTATAAGTTTCTGCTCGAGTCTATGACTCGAACAGACACTTGGGGGATACTCCCATAGGGAGCGCTGGTCGCGCGCCCTATAGTTCATTGTGTTGACTACGTCCATAATGCTGACTCCTTTACAACAACCGAACAAATTCAGCTGACCCGATGAACTTCCGGGTGAAGAGCTTCACACTTGACACACTTTTGACTCTGACATCAAAATGCAAGGTTCAAGACAACTAAGTCTCCACCTGAATATACGTTTCGGATGGACACTCGGGGGCTACTAACATGGATATGCCCTACGGGTTCCCGATGTTAGCCTACCTGGTCCTGCCGGACGGAAGGCCTACTCGATGACCTGCCAGGGTCCATGACGCCTATGATGTTTCGGCTGCAATGAAGCCCATGTGGACACGGAATCCCAAGCACACAAGATAAGGAAAGCTCAAGACTAGAGTCTGAATACAACTTGTAACCTACTCGTATCGGTACCTGAGACCTAGCCTCCTCATATATAAAGGCTAGGAGGGTCCAACGAGGAGGACACGCTACGCCATAAACCCCAAATAGACAGATCTACGATCTCCACATCCACAATAAGCTACGCCACAATAGATCTCCTCAACTCACCTCACGCTAGATTGCATCTACGCACCCCTGTAATTCTCGGTTCCGCCATAATCAAGAGCAGACAAGCAGGAGTAGGGTTTTTCCTCCGGGGGCCTGAACCTGGGTAAACATCGTGTCCCCATGTTGCTTGTCTGTTAACCATTCCGCGATCTCCAGCATCCCCGTCTTTTCCAAAACCCAAGTCCATAACAATGGGCATTGACGAGATCGAACCTCGTCAACCGGTGTTGGTCAAGGCGGCAACACAAATTCATGTGTTGCTGCTGGCTTGGATCCTTGCAAGAAGAGGTCGTTGCTGGGAGAGGAGGACGTCGTCTCCATCACGTGCATGACCGAGGTCGTGAAAGCAGTGGAGACCTCCATCACCACGGCTTCCCCTCCTAATGTACACCTAGCTCTGTACGACACCATCATGGCTGCCAAAGGATACATCAATGAGGCTTTGATAGTGGCGCTCAACCACCTATTCGACAACAGGGCTATGGACAACGACTTTGTTCAGTTGGCAGATGACCACAGGGATCTATGGCTCAGGACCTTCCTGGCCAAGACTACTATGTGTAGTGCTTACTCCCTGGTCATGGATATGGTGGCGGCAGTGCATGCATGATGAAGAAGAAGTTGTATATTTTTATATAGCTAGGAACTTGATAAAAACTTATGCCTGTTTGCTGTGAGGTGGTATATACTAATCCCTCACATCATGGAGAACTTATGCGGTGGTAGGATTGCACCCCTTTTGATATGGTGGTAGGATGACACCATAGACGTTGGTGGTGATCGGTTGGATCACACTAACTTGGTAGGTTGGAACTGCTGATGCTTGTGCTCGTATGCAGGGCCGGCCCTATGGGGGGACCTGCGGGGCATCCGCCCCGGGCCCAAAAATTATAGGGGCCCAAAAAAATGGAACCCTGCTATACATCGTAACTGCTAACAGGCAAGGCAACCGCTCGACAGGAGTCCAACCGATCGACGCCATATCTTCCTTTCCTTCCACTCAATCGACACCAAGGCCGAGTCTGGAGTCCCGCCTCGACACGATCGCAGCAACACACCCTTGGATTCCGGATTCCCGGCGTGGAAGCGTCGTGTCCTTTCCGTTTTCCCCTGGTCGTCAGGCCCGTCGACGCATCGTTTCTGTTTCCCCTACGAGAGTGCGTGCAAGACTGCGTCGTTTCCGTTTTCCCCTGCCCATCGCTTCAGGCCCTGCGTTGCTTCCCCTATCCCTGGATCGTATTGTTCAGGTTTAGGCGTTTAGCGCAGCGGGACTCCTCTCGACGATCGACCGCGGACCGCCAGTCTGCCATCGCCTGGGCGTGACGCGAAGGCCATCATCCATCGATGATCGACGCCTACTGGTCAGCTCCTGCCCCCATACAGCTCATGCCTCTGCTGATTACAGTCGCCCTAATTTTTAGTTCTTAATTCTAATTGTTGTTCTTTTTTGTAGCGAGCGAGGAATTATGGCGCCCTAATCTGATGCTCAGAAAAGAAAAAGGAGGGATTTTGCTTATATAAATTTTCGGAGAAAATTTTAAGGTATCATGCAAACATTGTTATTTTTATATGAATATTATAGTAGGAGGTGTACTTAAAATATCTATTTTTTATCATTTTATATATACATAAAAAAATTATACTAAGGAACCCAAAATTTTAGATTCGCCCCGGGCCTCCGAAATCTCAGGACCGGCCCTGTCCGTATGATCATGCATTCTTAACTAGTTTATGTTTATTGCCTTGTGTTTGTGAACTTGATTTACCTATTTTAGTTGTGATCCTTTGTTATGTCTCATAGAAATATAACTATATATGGTCTACTACGGAAAGCAGCCAGAATCTATAAGACATGGGAGGAGTGCAGCCAGCAAGTGACAGGTTACTAGCACAACCTCTATAATGGGTTTAAGACTCTAGATCAGGTACAAAAGGCCTACTCTGAGTTCTTAGCAGAGCGTCCACAAAAGGCACAACCACCGTAAGATATGGACATCAATTTCACTCCACCGCCATCAGTTCATCAACAACTTCGTCCACATGAGCAGTTTCCACCTATAGGGGTGCAAGTATGATCAAAGGCATCATCATTGTCAGCTTGATCATGTGGATTGTCTACTACCAGTTGCTCTAATTCATGTGAACGATCATGTACGATCTTAAACCCTTAAACCCTGATGACTAGTTGTTAAGCTCACCATTTTTCCATGGGAGGTAACCACATCGGGCCGGATTCGGTCTCCCAAACAGGCAACTTTGCACCAGCCGAGCTCAATCTGGGAAACCAAACAAAGTGGCCATATGGGCTCTCCTAGTGAGGAAACAAAAATACATGCAACATCCTGACTCGAGGGCAATCTCCCCCCATGCAGCATCCGCTGAGCCAAGTAGGAAAAACATGAAATTCCGGCCCGACTAACCAAACACGCCCCCTGCACCGGTGTTGTACTAATACCTGACCGGCCAGAGTGCATATGACTAGGGCATCTGCAACGGGCCGACCCATCCGGTCGACCCAAATGGTCCGTTTCTATCCGTTTGGGTAGGGCCATGATCGATTTGGGGAGGGGGTCTAGCCTATCCGGCCAGCCACGCCTAGCGATGCGACCATTTGTCCAGCCTAGGCGAGGCATTTTTTTGCAGATTCAAACATAAACCCTTCATGCTAAAAAGGGCAAAGTTCATACTTAATTTACATTTCATAATATAAAAAAAATAATTTAAACTAATCCTAACCCTGGCTACCCATCTTCGCACGCCGGTGCCTCCTCGTCCATCTACGGGTCGAGGTCGATATACTCTGACGACATCCAGAGGTTGGGCGGTGGTAGGCCCGGAACGGGAGCGAGCACAGGTGGATTGATCATCTTCCCAGGACATGACGCCCAACCGTGTTGGAGGTGCACCAGCTCCATTCCCACCTTCGGAGCGATCGCTGGCGTCTATCCCGGCAGCTGCGGCGGTGGAGGCAACTAGGTGTTTGCTTGCGCCACCAAGCCGTTGAGCTGGACGACTTCCTCGAGGCCGACCCACTGGGCTTCCTCCTCCCGTGTGCTAGTCGCAATGGCCTGCTCGGTGAACGTGTCCTCGTCGTAACCCCACGACAGCACCTCGTAGTACTTCGGGGGAAGGTTTGTGGCGACGTCGTCCACCACCTCCTGCTTGATCATGACATCGTCATCGTCCTCCTCGCCGTTGCCGTCATCGCTGCCTGATACGCCCAATTTGCATCACCATTCTATATCATAATTTACCTCTATTCATTGATATTTGTCTTATTATGAGGTATTACTTATGGCTTTTCATCTGTTTATGCATGTTGGATGATTCTTGGAGGATGGAATGCCGGAGTCTGGATTCTAATGGAAAAGAAGGCGTTTCGGTGCAATTTCGCGAAGATCAGAAAAATACCAGAAAAATATGGAAACATATTATTTTACCTGAGGACGAAGGAAGCCAGAAGGAGGAGCGAAGGGGGGCCTCAGGGGGCCCACACCCCCTAGGCACGAGCCCACCTGAGGTCGCGCCTAGGGCAGGTGCGGCCCACCTGCCCGGCCTCCGACGCTCCCCTTTCGTCTATAACTGTCCTTCGTAACCCTAAGCCGCAGGGAGCGACCACAGATAGATTTCCGCCACCTCTGGGGGGCGGAAAACACCAAGAGAGAAAGATCTTTCTGGCAGACAGATTTCTGTCGGGGGAATTCTTTCCCGGAGAGGGGAGACTGTTGCCATCAACACCATCATCAAGCTAGGCTTCATCGGGATCATCATCATCATCCACACCATCATCTCCACCAGCACCATCATCACCACTCCGTCTTGCTGTAACAATTGTGTTGGATATTGCTTAGTTCATTAGGGGAAACCTTCCCGGTGTTAATTACTATTGTAGTTGATGCTTGTGAGTGGAACCATTGAATTATTGTTTATGTTCATATTGTTATCCATTACCATATCATCTTTGATCTTGATCCATATGATGTCTTGTGAGTAGTTCATTGTGTTCTTGAGGACATGGGAGAAGTCATGTTGTTAGTAGTGAATCTGTGATGAGTTATGATTCAATGGTTTAGTATTTAAGTTTTGGTGCTATTCTTCTAGTGGTGTCATGTGAATGTCGACTACATGACACTTCACCATTTATGGGCCTAGGGGGATGCATTCTGTATTTGGCTACTAATCGCGGGGTTGCCGGAGTGACAGAAACCTGAACCCCCGTTAGGACACCTTTGCACAAGGGAGTGTAGGATCTCAGAGTTTAAGGCTGTGGTTAGATTTATATCTTAATTAATTTCCTGTAGTTACGGATGTTTGTAGGGGGTTTAATCACAAGTATGTATTAGTCCTAGGACGGGCAGTATGTTAGCACAGGTTCACCCACACAACACTTATGAACACCAGAGAAGAGTACTCGGCAATTTGCAGGGAAAGCACTTAACAGAATTCCCATGTGTCCTCGAGAACATTTGGTCCTTATAAGTATTTCCACCGGCTTGTCCTTTGCTTAGAAAGGATTGGGCCACTTGCTCCGTTTGTTCGTTACTTCTGTTACTTGCTCTTTGTTTTGTTGCCTTGTCAGAAAACTACTAAAAATCCGTTTGCTAAGTATTCACAGGGATTTCCTGCTCCATACCACTGTTCAGCACCTTCTGCTCCTCGTTGGGATCGACACTCCTATTTATCGAAAGTACTACGATACACCCCCTATACTTGTGGGTCATCAAGACTATTTTATGGTGTCGCTGCCGGGGAGTGAAGCGCTATTGAAGAGTGGAACTGGTAAGGGAAACTTTTACTGTGAGTATTGCTTTTGTTATTGCTTGTTACTTTGTTTCCAATATGGATAAACCACTTGGTTTTCTGTTTGGGAAAACTACTACCATTGCTAGAGTAGTAGATGAACCACCACCTGTTGAGATAGATCCTTTTAAGATACCTACAGGTATTGTTGATCGTGTTATGGATAATTATTATTTTGGGGATGGAACTGTCCATCCCGGTGATCACTTGATTTTTATCCATGAATTATGCGGGTTGTTTATGTGTGCAAGTATCACAACTGAACAGGTCAAGAAGAAGTTACTCTCCATATCCTTGAAAGGGAGAGCTGAAGAATGGTATAAGCTGCTGAAGAATGTATAATCCATGGAATGGGAGGAGATGTCATCTCTCTTTTACTCTAAATTTTATCCTCCTAGTGAAATTCATAAAGATAGAAATCCTATATATAACTTTTGGCCTCTTGATGGAGAAAGTATAGCTCAAGCTTGGGGGATATTGAAGTTACTAATGCTTAAATGTCCTATTCATGAACTCCCTGAAAATATTATTCTCAATAACTTTTATGCTAGGCTTCCTCTTCATGATAAAGATTTACTAGATGCTTCTTGTGCTGGATCATTCACACGTATGAAGGAAGAAGCTAAATGGGATCTCTTAGACCGTATTCAAGATAACACTGAAGCCTAGGAGAATGATAAAGGAAGAAAGTCAGGTATAAACTATGATTATGAATGCATTAAATCTTTTATGGGAACTAATGACTTTCGTGATATTAGTAATGAGTTTCGTCTTGATTCCCAAAGTATTTCCAATTGTTTTAAAGTCTTTGACTCTTACATAGAAATTCCAAAGAAGAAGTGGAATAAGTACCATGCTCCTTATAAAGATGTTGTTAATCATGTTCCTGTTAGAAGTACTCAAGTTTGTACTACTAATCATATTGTGCCTGAGCTTCATGTTGAGAAAATTCCTTTCCCAACTAAGGTAAAGGAGTATTCTATGATTATTAGTTCAAATAACAAAGGTACAATGAAAACTATGGAGCCTGGTAAGCAATTGAATGTTGAACCTGTGGTAGCTATTATGAAAGACACTATCACTAGAAATATAGAGGATGAGCACATTGTCATCTGTGAAGATGCTTCTAATATTATTTATCATCCTAGTAAGGCTAGAAAAGCTAGTGTTCTTGTGCTTTCTATTAAAATTGGTGATCATTGCTACTATGGTTTATGTGATATTGGTGCTAGTTCTACTCCTATTCCTTATGAGATCTACAGGGAAATTATGCATGAGATTGGTCCTTGTGAGCTTGAGGACATTGATGTGGTTATCCACCTTGCTAATAAGGAAACCATTTGCCCCATTGGCATTGTAAGAGATGTGGAGGTTCTCTGCGGTAAGATTAAATATCCTGCTGATTTTTTAGTGCTTAATTCAGCAGCTAGCAAAACTTGTCCTATCATTTTTGGTAGACCTTTCTTGAATACTTGTGGAGCTATTATTGATTGTAAGAAGGAAAAAGTTTTAACTAAGTTTGATGCAGATTCTTATGAGTTTAACTTTTCCAAATTTGCTAAAGCTCCTTGTGAAAATAGCTTGCTTAATAAAAAAATTAGGATGGAACAACTTGCTTCTATTGATCCAGTCTATGACCTTGGACCTCTTTTTGATGACTGTAAGTATGCTTATTCTGATGATAAAGTTGTTTCCAGTGATAGCTATATTGTCAACTTTATTCAAGGTGCTACTAAAAGTTATTATGAGAGAGGGAAACATGGTTTTATGCATCTCAATGATGTTAAGTTTCCCCGTTTTATTTTGAAAGCTTTGAAGTTACATCTATTTTGTCTTCCTATGCTTGTGGCTTTTTGTTTCAACAATTCATTTTCTCATGATACCCCCATGCATAGTAAGTGGGTTAGACTCAAGTGAGTTGGTTATTTGCTTTTTGATGCTCTCTTTCACTTCAAATATATATATCCTATGTGAGCATCCTTGAAAGTTTCAAGCCTAACTTAAAGGCATTAAATAAAAGTACTTGTTGGAAGATAACCCAAGAGTTTTGTCGATTCTTGAAAGTTATTACCTCAGTAATAACCGCTCCTTATCCTTTTTGTTTTGGTTTTTGTGTCAAGTTCAACTACTTTTGTGAAGTAGAGGAGTTGTGAAAAGTGGCTGTCATGGGATAGATTTTTGTGTTGTATTGTAAAAATTCGTGAGGAATCTCAGTACTTCGGATTGAGCTGCATTTTTTTGATCTTGTTCTCCAGGTTGTTACCCAACGTTCATTAGTTCTGCACTTTTTGATTTGAGCAAAAGAAGGTCTTCAAAAAAATCAATCTTTACGTGCTAGTCTGTTTTAACAGATTTCTGCCATCATTTGCATTTGCCTCTTATAGAAGCTTTTGTTTTGATGGGTTTTCAGTTGAAGTGTGTACCAAAGGTCTATTGTTTTTGCTTATACTAATGTTGTTAGTGAGTTTGTGCAAGGGTTCTGTATGAAGGAAATTCTTAGGAGAAAGGAGAAAGGAATCTGCAGAGTTCGTCTTTGAATAGGTAAAAGTGGTGCAAACAGGAGGTTTGTGAAACTTCAATCTTTTTATATTTTTGATGTTTTTTAATACATAAGAGAAGTTACGAGACGAAACTGAAGAGGAAACAGAAATCGGGGTGGACAAACCCACCCCAGGCGCGGGCCCCATCCTGGCCGCACCTGAGGGGGGTGTTCCCTCCTCGAAGTTCGCCTCCATCTCGTTTCCGTGTCAAAACCTTCCTTATGCATTGAAACTTCATAATATATAATCCCCCGGATCCCCCGAGGTTCGTGCATCATGTTCTCGTCGTGTTTTTGTTTCGATCTGTTTCTGTCAGGAAATCTTCTCAAGTTTAGAGCGCCATGGCCTCCGCCAACGACAAAAGCAAGAAGCCCATGGAGACAAATTTGGAAGAACAAACCACCGCAGGAGAAAGGGGAAGGAAACCTACTTATGTAGTAGCAATTAGAACTGCGGATCCTTTTTCTCATCACATGCAGGGAATCGTAGCCTTTGGTCCAAAACTCAGATACTGCCCTGAGGCAGCGGAAGCCCTTCGAACCCCTAACGAGTTTTGTGATAAGTACCGTGCTTTGAGGATGAAGGTGGATATGCTTCAAGAGGAGAATAACAGGCTTCGTAAGATATTGGAAGATCTTATGACCTGTGACAAGATAACACCACCACCACCAAAGAAGTAATTCGTCATCAGGTTTGGCATCCCCTTGGCTTGTTCCAAGATTGGGGGAGTGTCGCGGTATCACCACCATTATCTTTTACCTTTTACCTTTTACCTTTTTAGTGGATTCATATCTATGGTAGAGAAGTTATCTTATAGTTTGGTTTATATGTGTAAGTATCTCTCCTTTAGTTGATTATCTATGTATCCTTGGTGTGAGTGCCTTTATTGAATATTAATGAGAAGTCTCATCTTTTACTTTTTGCACTTCTTATATTAGTTTGCAATCTCTATTATATGATGGATCTTGTTGATCAGTATTGGCACCACTTTGGGAGCATCAAGTGAATCTAAATTGGTTTTGGCAAACCGAGTTCTGGTCAGTAGCAAAAAAAATTGAGGTTTGAAAGAAAAAGAGAAAGAAAAAATCTTACAGGTATTTGGTATCATTTGTTTTCTTGTTGGCTCATAAGCTTAGTATTCTTTATTTAAGATCTTTTGTGTTTTCAAGGAAGATTGCATGTTTGGCTTTATTACTTGTATGTTTGCTTGTTTCTTTCAACTCTCTTGCTTGCTACCCAGCCTTGCTAGCCAAAAACTTGTTTTGAGAAGGCATACTTCTCATGTTTCCAAATCCCTTTGAACCAAAATTTGGCCACTTGTGTCCAGCATATCTACCTAGTAGCTATTGCTATTCCAAGCAAATTCTCTCACGAACTTGATGGCACACTTTATTTTCTTGATCCTAATAAACTTGAACCATTGTGGACATCGAAGTTGTATATGCTTGCATCTATACGTTGGAATTAGCAGAACCATGCTGTCACGAGTAACGTTTTCAACATTGCACTTGTACTCTGTACATCTTTGATATCGTGCTCTTTTGTCTATGGATGTCAACGGTGTGAAATAAGAGGGGAACTTGTGAGTCCATGGAGTTTGTACTTTGTGTTAGAGAAACGCCTGAGCCGCTAGCCTAAGCCATGCCTAATCATGGTGGAAACTTGCAGCACCACCATAGTGAGCGTTCTGTGAAGCATTCTCAATAAAAAACTATACACATAGTAAATAAAAAGATCGCTGAGATGCTTACTGTCTGCTTGCCTTGTTATTTTGGTTATGGGAAAGCTCCTGTACCATGTGCAAGGAGTACCCGTTGGCGGTTCTCAATGATATGCAAGTACTTACAATGACAAGAACTTGCCTGGGCCCAAAAGTTGAGTAGCATGAGGAGTGGCCCTCATATTCAAGGGACATTAGATTGCCAACTTATATTTCGTCAAGCATATACTCCATCTTTGTTCACTTTAACCTTAACCATCTCAAGATGCTTGTGATAGGGGCAATGAGGGCTCAAAGCTAGTAAGTACCATAATCTTTTGGAAGCTCTCTATGACTTGTAATCCCTGCTTCCCTCTATGAAGGGACCTTTCTTCCACTTCCAAGTTGAGTCAGTAAACCTACTTCCTCTCTCTCAAGCAAGCATTTGAGTTGTTGTGTTTCAAGCATTCATATGGTGATTTATTCAATCATGTTCTTTATCTTCCTTGTTTGCACAAAACTCTTATCTATTCAGTATTACCTTTGAAAGCCTTCACTTATGAAAAACCTTTTTGAGCAAAGAGTGCTCCTGTTTTGAAACTTCTACAAAAAGCTTGTTGTGAAACTGTTTGCCAGGTGATCTGTAACCAAGAACAAGTTCACCAATTCCAATTATGATTTATCTTTATGCATCTCTATTGTGAATGTGGTACTTGGTTGCAAGCTAAGTTATATAATGGTGAGTTGCTTTCTTATATGAGTTGTGCAATAGTAAGTGTGATGCTTCTTGTTCGTATTCTTTTATCGACACTTCACTCCATAAACATGTGGACATGTTTACTGATCTTAGTATTCGCTTGGGGACAAGCGAAGTCTAAGCTTGGGGTTAGTTGATACGCCCAATTTGCATCACCATTCTATATCATAATTTACCTCTATTCATCGATATTTTTCTTATGGTATTACTTATGGCTTTTCATCTGTTTATGCATGTTGGATGATTATTGGAGGATGGACTGCCGGAGTCTGGATTCTGATGGAAAAGAAGGCGCTTCGGTGCAATTTCGCGAATATCAGAAAAATACCAGAAAAATATGGAAACATATTATTTTACCTGAGGACGAAGGAAGCCAGAAGGAGGAGTGAAGGGGGGCCGCAGGAGGCCCACACCCCGTAGGCGCGGGCCCACCTGAGGCCACGCCTAGGGCAGGTGCGGCCCACCTGCCCGGCCTCCGACTCTCCCCCTTCGCCTATAACTTCCCTTCGTAACCCTAAGCCTCAGGGAGCGACCACAGATAGATTTCCGTCGCCTCTAGGGGGCAGAAAACACCGAGAGATCCGACAGACAGATTTCTGCCGGGGGAATTCCTTCTCGGAGAGGGGAGACCGTCGCCATAAACACCATCATCAAGCTAGGCTTCATCGGGATCATCATCATCATCCACACCATCATCTCCACCAGCACCATCATCACCACTCCGTCTTCCTGTAACAATTGTGTTGGATATTGCTTAGTTCATTAGGGAAAACCTTCCCGGTGTTAATTACTATTGTAGTTGATGCTTGTGAGTGGAACCATTGAATTATTGTTTATGTTCAGATTGTTATCCATTATCATATCATCTTTGATCTTGATCCATATGATGTCTTGTGAGTAGTTCGTTGTGTTCTTGAGGACATGGGAGAAGTCATGTTGTTAGTAGTGAATCTATGATGAGTTATTATTCAATGGTTTAGTATTTAAGTTGTGGTGCTATTCTTCTAGTGGTGTCATGTGAGCGTCGACTACATGACACTTCACCATTTATGGGCCTAGGGGGATGCATTGTGTATTTGGCTACTAATCGCGGGGTTGCCGGAGTGACAGAAACCTGAACCCCCGCTAGGACACCTTTGCACAAGGGAGTGTAGGATCTTAGAGTTTAAGGCTGTGGTTAGATTTATATCTTAATTACTTTCCTATAGTTACGAATGTTTGTAGGGGGTTTAATCACAAGTATGTATTAGTCCTAGGACGGGCAGTATGTTAGCACAGGTTCACCCACACAACACTTATGAACACCAGAGAAGAGTACTCAGCTATTTGCAGCGAAAGCACTTGACATAATTCCCATGTGTCCTCGAGAACGTTTGGTCCTTATAAGTATTTCCACCGATTTGTCCTTTGCTAAGAAAGGATTGGGCCACTTGCTCCGTTTGTTCGTTACTTTTGTTTCTTTCTCTTTGTTTTGTTGCCTCGTCAGAAAACCACTAAAAATCTGTTTGCTAAGTATTCATAGGGATTTCCTACTCCATACCACTGTTCAACACCTTCTGCTCCTCGTTGGGATCAACACTCCTATTTATCGAAAGTACTACGATACACCCCCTATACTTGTGGGTCATCACTGCCGATCTCGTCATCGGAGTGTTCGACGGTGCCCTCGTCGTCCGAGTCAATGTCGGGGATGTCATAGACCTCCCCCGGCATCAAGTCACAGCGGATGGTGGTCGCGCGCCACACCTTGTGCTCCCACTCGAGGAACTCCACCCAGTAGGCCTCCCTCTGGAAGCCCCTCTCCCACCGTTGGCACTGCGGGAGGTTGCTGATCCGGCGGCGGATCTCCTCCTCCAGCCATTTGCCCTCCTTCGGCACGGGAGGCACCGAGACACGGTCCCAGTTCTGGTGCCAGCCGGTGGGGAGGGAGACGTCTGGGTGCTTGATGTCGCGTCCCTCCCTCCAGCGGCGCTCATAGTCCGCGACGTGGAAGTACCGCCAGCTGCGGCTCCCGCGGTGGCGGGTAGTCCCCCACGGGGCAGCCCCGGAACTCCTTCGGCCGCGGCGGCGGAGGCGGCAGGGATGTGACGCGAAGGAAGGCCGGCAGCCGGGAGCGCTGGCTTCTAGAGCCATACGCCTCATGGTCATTCCTGCTCCTTCCCTTCTTCAGCCAAGGACGATGTATTCATCGTTGGTTGTGGTGGCGGCGGCTGCTAGGGTTTGCGATGGCGAGAGGTGAGGAGTGTGGCACCGACGGGGGCAGGGTTAAATAGCCCATTCGCCCGCAAACCCGTGCAGCTTCCCGCTCCTTCGTCATTAATGTCGGCGCAGGAACACAGGCGGCGTCCAGTGGGTCAGCGTGCCATCTTGTCGCCATTGATGGCGCAGGCTGCCGCCGGTCAGCCTTCCGCCAGCGCCTCTGAATCGCTATCGTGGCTGCGTCTGAATAGGTGTCGCTGCGCGCGTCTGAATCAACACCCCAGTGGCTGACGGGTGGGCCAGCAGTACCGACGGGCAGGACACGCACTCTGTGCGGCGGGTCCGGGTCAACGCAATCGAGGTCCAGATTTGATGTACAGATGGATCGAACCGAACGCGTTTGTCTGGATGGGTCGGGCAGCCGGGACGTCGCCTACGTCCTGCCCTTCCGCACGGACAATTTCGCACACGCTCGAACGGATTGGGATCCGATGAAGATGCCCTTTAGGCCAGCATACTTTTCGTCGACCATACATGGATTCATCCAAGTAACCTCAGACTCGAGCCTGCTAGGTACTGTAGTTGGTTTTCATCTCTCTCTAGCGAGCTATCTCTAGGTAGCTCGATCGTACTATTCGTAGGAGACAAACGAGGCGCCACTTTAAGCTTCACAGCTCGTTCGGATGACATTAACTAACACTCTAATAGTCCTGGCTAAATTCTCCACTGACATTATCAAGTTTCCCGCCATGAATTGCATCGAGGTACGTACCTCCGTTTCAAAATATAAAATGTTTTAGGTTTGTGAAGAAAATGAATCTAGATATTCTAAAATTGAGTGAACCTATATAGTAAAACAAGTCTAGGTTCATTTTATTCATACACCTAAAATATCTTATATTTTGAAACGGAGGGAGTATGTGCCATGCTAACCTCTCTCGTGCTCATGCATTCGTATGCATTGCATTGTTGCCCTGCCATGTGCTCAAGTTCAAAAGCAAGCATGTCATCATTGCTTATAGTATATACAGTACTACTAGTGTAAAGCAGGCTTAAATGCATAAGCAGCATGGACTAGTCACGTCCCTTCTCGTGCATGCTCATATCGATCGAGCCACACCAAAAATACAGGCAAAACAAACGGTCAAGCGCTAGGCTTTTGGCATGCATGCATTGTTTCGTCGACTATTCAAAGGCCGGCCATGTATCGCAGGCATGCATATGCGAGTGATCTGAAGGGAGAGAGAGATTCTTATGGGGAGGCGTTGTTCGCTAGTCCTTGTTCTCGCCTAGCGGCCAAGGCAATCATGAGCGATGCGTGTCCTGCCTCTGCATGCGTGCGTACGTGATCCTGAATTTGGATGGATTTACTACTTGTTTCGCGTGGCCTGCCGGCCCGCCCGCCCGAGCAGTGTAGGTACACCACTGCACCGATGTGCATGCATGGTGCGTTGTACTTGGAACACTGGCTTGTGCGTGTCAATTCCTTTTCAGGTTTCAGGCTTTTAGCCGAGCTGGGCTGGCAAGCCGGCCGGCCGGCCGGTGAAGCAGATGCAGAGCACAAGATTTGTTTAACTTTATAATCCGGTGCTAAAGTGGCTCTGTTCGTAAATAAATGTACTTCTATCTTTTTTAAGTCAAACTTTATTAAATTTGACTAATTTTATAAGTATAACAAGATATATTACATCAAATCGATATATTATGAAATTAAATTTGAAAACATAAGTACAAATTTGGAGTCAAAACATTACTACTTTTTTTATAAAGTTACTTAAACTTTATTAGTTTTGATTTAGGATAAAGCGTACATTACTCTGATCCGTATGCTTACATCAGTACAGGGAGTATATATACTCATGCAACTCTGAACTTTCTTGCGATTCTGAACTTTGCTTTGTTAAACTGGTGGTGCTGGCCAAGGCCAAGCCCGTCGATCTAGGTGGTGGAAGTGCTCTGCCAAACCGTAAAGCGGAAAGGGAGATATCCAGATCGAGTAGTAGAATACAGATCGAGATCGAGCGCAGCAGGATCCAAAGACCGGTCTGCGTCGAGTTACGTGCAGTGCAGGGATCCGGTCAGGTCTCAGGCGAAATGAATGCTGCGAGCTCCAATGGCGTTGGAGGATCCAAACCAGCCCGGGCCGACGCCATCGTCGTCTCTCTCGCCGCCTGACGCGTGCATGCAGCAGCTACAGGTTTCTCTCCTGTATGACGGATGCACGTTGCTAACGATGAATGAATTGAGCCACATGGCATGGGGAACAATATACCTATAGATACAGTATCATCTGCATATTAACAATATACCTATAGATACAGTACGTAAGTTTTAACACTTGTTCGCTCGAAAGCTAACGACTGCTCTCTCCGTTTGGAAATATAAGATGTTTTAGGTTTGTGAAGAAGATGTATCTAGACACCTTTTAGTGTCTAGATTCATTTAAACATATACAGTAAAAGATTAGATACATCTCCTTCACATACCTAAAACATCTTATATTTTGAAACGGAGGAAGTAACTTTGAACATATACAAGATCGGCCACCAGGGATGAGTGCTAGTATGAGGCATATATTTATGACGGAATTGTCACCCAGAGGAAATATTTAGGTATCTTAAAGGATAAGAAATTGCTTCTTAATATGGAAGATGGAAAAGAAGGCCTGTTCAGGAGAAGATGGAAAAGAAGTTGGCTTCTTGGCAGGGGAAACTTCTAGACATTGGATCTAGAGTAATTCCGCTTAATTTTAGTCTGTCCTAAATTGTATTTTATATGATGTCCTTTTATTGTTGGCTAGCAGGGGGTTAGGAAGAAATTGTGTTGTTTATAGGGGAGGGTGCTATGGCAGGAGGAGCAAGGCATTAGGAAGTATCATTCTGTGAAAGGATTGTGGTGTCTCGGAACAAAACTAGGTTTTAGAAAGATAAGTGGCATAAAAGTGGGATTATAGGGGAACAATTTCCTAGATTGTTTGACATGTCCTTTAACAAAAATGTCACATTGAATAAGGTGGTCACTTCTAATGGGACATGTTTGTTTTTTAGGAGGTGTTTATGGAGTGATTTGGCTGGTGAATGGGCTAAACTTTTAGATATCATTCACTAGGTTGAACTTACAGAGGGTACAAATAAAGTGACATGGAAGCTTGGGAAGAAAGAGTTTATAGTCAAATCTCTATATAATGCCCTTCAGACCAAACCTCCCTCCAAAATCTTTAAACATCTATGTAACTAGACGGATATAGTTACATGGTCTTTAAACGTAGCTTAGCTATAAACAATTCTTTGCCAAACAAACAGCCAACAAATAAGCAAGGTAGCCTCTAATACTTACTTTTGCACAAAATCACTTGTACATATATAATTGGTTTACATAGAAGAGTACAATTTTAGCTTCAATTCTTACCAATAGAAGTCCATTGTCAGCGAGAACTATCAATCCCAACTTATTTTTTTACATACAAAGGAGAAAACAGGCCAAATTTCATGCAAGATTCACCTGCTTTGTGGCCTGCGTATTTCAGAGGTGCACTTTCACGATGCTAGCTGTAGGGGAATCTCGAGGGCACCAACATACCTCTTAATGCTTGTTTTCCAGACATTCTAGAAAACCCAGAGCGTCTCATAGTTTAGCTGATCGATCTATAAATAAGAGACACCAAATTGTTAGCAGACTATATGTGACCTGCGTATTTCAGTGGTGCAAATTCAGTGTAAGCACGATTAGATTACTGCTACCAACTAAGAAAACCTAGTTAGCCTATCAGTGTACATCTCAGTTTAATATAGACGATAGAACACTATAGATAGTTGAACAACTCTTAATTTATTTTCTCGATGCTAGCTATAGACCGCAAGATTCACCAAATTGTGACCTGCATAGTTCAGAGGTGCAAATTCAGTTTGTAAGTATAGATAGACTACTGCTACAAACTAAATCTAGCTGGCATAGTATACGTCTCAGTTTAATATAGACAGTAGAACTCTATAGATAGTTGAACAACTCTTATTTACTTTCTCGATGCCAGCCGTATTGAATCTCGAAGGAACCAACATACCTCTTAATGCTTGCTCGCCAAAAATTCTACAATACCCGAAACGTCTCATAGTTTAGCTGATTGATATGCAAATAAGAAGCACCAAACTTCTATACATTGGAAGACAAAGCTACCAAAAAGGCATGATACAAAACTGTGCACTACTGCAGCAGCGACCATGCTGAGGCTTCAGCCGGATTATAGTCTCTTGTCAACGCGAAAGATACATATATTCTCCTAAATGTAGACATAACTGAAACTGAACCGAGCCTATTTCGAGATGCTTACCTATGAGATGCAAACACCGCCCCGGCGACCTCCACACACACTGTTCAGCAAAACGCAATACGCATAATTAGTTGAAGCTGCTAGTTGAAGTAAAGAATTAATAAGCAAGGAAATATCAGTTGGCATGTTGGCTTTCTGAATTATTAATTGCGAAACCTACTTAAGGTTGATGTTCATAAATCTAGCTACATGATTTCTGTTGGCCACACTTTTAAACGACCTTAATGAAGTTGGATGCTACTCTCGGTTAGGTTGATGAACATAGCCATATGGTACTACAAATAAGGCCACATCATCTAGACTGGGGAACATAGACGACTGCGAAAGATAGATGTGGAAGGCCAGGTACAGTAGTCGTAAGTATTAGATGCTACCTTGTATTTTTTGGTCCATGCAGCCTTCTCAGTGTAGCTGCTGCTCCCCGCTAGCTGCGCCAATGGCCTACAACTCTGGCTTCTTGTTTTTCCACCTCAGTCGAGCTGCTCCATGTGACCAAATCGATGCTACATGTGCTCGCCTGCAGGGGAAAGAGAGATTCTATTGCAGCATTAGTTGCTTAGAATTTATAGTTAGAATTTGTAGCATATGCATCAGATCCAATGAAAATAGTCAAATGCATTGTGTTAAAATGAGGTGAGCATTGGCAATGGCGTCATAGTGAGAGGAATATGACAACTTAGTCAGAATAATATGGCGTGGATGGCAAAAGATTTGTTTCTAGTATCCAGGTGATCCAATTCAAAAGTAAACAAATATATTTACCAAGGACAGTTCAAATATGAAATAAACAAGAAATGCTGACATGATAACAGTAGAACTTGCCTAAAGATCATGTAGTCAAGGGATTCAACTTACCAAGTCTGAAGTTTTCGTCCTACACTGTTTGTAGAATGCAGAGTTCGTTGATACTCTAAAGGAACTTGAAAATGGTGTGGGGCAATAAAAACCGAACACAGAATAAATTTTGATCTGAAGGAAGTTCGATTATATTCAGGGGGCGAACACCCAATACCGTCTGCGAGGACCAGAAGAGGAACAAATATAGGGGAAGAAGGAGATGACCTTGCTATCTCGAAGCTGATGGAGCCGGTGGATCCGCTGGAGACGACGCCATCGAGCGGGCTGGCGAGGTGGCTGGCAGCGATACCCTGGAAGAAGTATCCCCCACGATCCCAGTGCCCGCTTCCAGCTCCCCCCACTCCCCCCTCCTCCTGCTCCCCCGCCGCCGTGGATCCTCCGCCCCCTCCTCGCTGATATCCTCCTCCGCGCGAGGTAGCGGAGGCCGTCGTGGCGGCGGCTGCTCAAGTAAATTAGTTTTTCCCTTGCAATCTAGATGAGGAGATTAGAGGATTGCAAAATCTGGAAGGAGCAGATGGAATTTACGCAATGGGAAAGTAATCTTACCTTCTTCCAGCTCATCTTGTGTTGAACCTTGCTGCCGTCCTGATCCTCCTACCCACAGACATAGCCAGACGGATGCCGTTCCCAATGGACCTCGCCGAACGCAGGCTGCTCCCATAGATCTCGGCGAACACCAGTTTGTTGAGGACAGGCGAAGACGGCCCGAGAATAGGAGAGTGGGGCTAGGAAGACGACGATGGGGCGGTGGTATGATGGGATTAGAGAGGAGGCGATGGGAATGGGATCGCTTGGGGAAATAGGAGGAATGACCACGCCAACCAGATATTTCTCGATACCTCTAGTGGCCGGTTCGCTAGGTTTTTTTAGACTTTTTGTTGTATCTAAGCGCGTGAGCACTGTAGCTAAGCGCGAGCCACTGCTCAGCACGTTGCGCTTCCCTCACGCGTAATCTATAGGATAATATGAAGTGTTGTAGCTAGGTTTATTTGGTCTATTTTCCAATGTGCTTTTGACTCCCCTCCATAGCCAAAATCATTGGATGCTATGGGTGTTTGAGTTCAGAAGTTTAAAGGTGATGAGAAAACAACTTTAAATATATCTAAGCTGCCATTGAATGTTTCGTGTGGAAAATAAGGAATAGAGCATGTTTTGACGATGTTTTGCCTAGTGAACCGGGGGACATGGTCTTCTAGATTTGTCATTGGATTGATTATTAGGGTGAACTGTAGATCCCAAAGGTGCAAAAAATACTGCTCTGAAGCACTAAACTACTGAAGATGGTGTTGTAAGACGTCCTTAGTCGATCGCGAGGCTAGGCGCTGACAACTTGTCGAAGGATAGACAATGGATAGGTTTTGTGAGGAATTATTGTGTCTGGGCTCTACTTAGTTGTAGTATTGGTAGAGTATGGAGTAATTTCATAGGTGTTGGATTTTGTGATTTGGACTTTTCGGTTCATGTTATTTGCCTTTGAATTTTCATAAATACTTGGCAAAACCATGAATCAAGGTAAAATACTAAAGGATTTCTATACATATAATTCCCATTTCCTTTTTAGTTTCCATTTTCCCCAAACATTCCTCTTTTTATAATTTCATTATTTTTCTCTACTTCTTCTAATCCCTTTGATCCATAATACGTGTCGTTGATTTAGTAAAAAAATTATACCAAATCATAGAGAGTAGTAATTTATTATTGTGGAAAGTTTCTATCTAAGAATCTTTTTTATTTTCTTTGACAATTTTCTATTCCCAAAATTTTCTCCAGTTAGTTGAATTTCCAAAACAACAAAAATTGTATTCCATTATGTTTTAGTTTTGAGAAAAGCAAATTTCTTATGGGGGTGCCATGTGTGAAATAGGCACACCATCATTTAAATAAATTTTTCATCGACACAAAGGAATTAATATCTAAGGTTTAACAGTTCTTGGTATTAGAGTTCTAGTATCTACATGTGAATACCCATGAATTCAATGTTAAATATGCCATACAAATAAAAAAATAGAAAAGCTTAATGCGTCTAAAGTAGGGTTCAAGTGTTTTTTATGCTTGCAATGAGCGCAGGTTCATATGTTTTCTTTGTTCTCACATTTCTTATGTCCTTGGGCCAAATTAGGACTACATATAGGTGCTAAAGCATGTGAAAACAATTCATAAGTACTCCCTCCGTCCACAAATAAGTGTACTTCTAGCCTTGTTCTACGTCAAATTTAGTAAAGTTTGACTAACTTTATAGAAAAATGTAGCAATATTTATGACACTAAATTGGTACCACTAGATAAGTTTTCAAATTTAGTTTCATATTCTATAAATTATATTTAATATGTATTTCTATATTTATCTATAAAGTTGGTCAAATTTGATAAAGTTTAACTTAGACAAAAGCTAGAAATATACTTATTTGCGGACGGAGGGAGTATATTTTTATTTAGCTTTGCATGGTATGCTAAATTTAGCAGTGGTGTTATCCCACATTTTACGGATGATTTAGGGTCCAATATTAAATTTTGAATATAGCTAGATTCCAAAATTGTATGTTTGATTCTTAAATTACAAAAGAACATTGTCCAAATAGTAGTGCACAAGTATATTTCTGCCGCAAGACTTTTAAATAGAATTTCGAGATTGAATAAGTCAATATACATATTTGCTACCGTTAAAACACACAGTCTCTCGTTGCTTTTTTTGTTATACTTTATGGATACACATATGGAATCCAACCTAATACTAGGCTTCTCGTGGTTCAACATATACACCACCCTCATAAACATCCAACCAACTAATCGATTCTTGAGTTACTCACAAACCTGTAAAATGAAATTTGTTGGACCATGATTGTCTCTAACACACTGCATGCCACAAGTATTGTACCGATAAGGAAAAAGATACAATGTTTTTGTCTCAAATTTTGACACATCGTGTTTTAGAATACAACTTCGGGGGCCTGTTTCCAAATATGCAGGGTGACATGTATGCCTCCTAGACTCCATTGTCGACGTGGCACCGGTCAATGCAGGTCAAACTGATTTAGGACCTCCAATGAATGATTTGAGAAATATTAGGACCAAAGTAAAGGCACATAAAAGAATTAGGACCACCCAAGCGGTTTACTCAATAATGTATACAAAGCTAAGGACTAACTCGATGTAAGATAAGCATATCAATTTACAATAAGTACAATCCAAATGATAATATTAATATACGAAAAATGGTACACATATTTAAAATAAATAAGAAAAATATGTGTGTATCAACTCGGGGGTTGCGAGGTGAGGTACCATAATTACAAGATATAAATTACGGGGGAATAGATATCCAATAAAGTTACAAAGAGTGATATTTTAGAAAAAAATGCAATAATGGTCATAAATATTGTGCAAAACCATGAATGAAAGTAAAATAATAAAGGATATATATATATATATATCCCACCTTCTTCTTTTATTTTCCCATTTTGCCCAAAAGATTCCGTTATTGTAATATCCTTAGTTTTTCTCTATTTCTTCTATTCCCTCCGATCCATAATAAGTGCCGCCAATATAGTACAAATTTATAATAAATCAGCGACACTTATAATGTATCAAAGGGAGTAGTAATTTTTTAGTGTGAAAAAAGTTGCTATCTAAGAATTTTTTATTTTCTTTGACAATTTTATTTTTTACCATTTGTTCTTCAATTAGTTGACTTTGCGAAACAACTTATTCCCATTAGGTTTGAGTTCCTAGATGCAAATTTCTTATATGGATGCCATGTGTGAAACTGCCACACCATCATTTAAGTAAATTTTTCATCGTGACAAAAAATTAATCTCTAAGGTTTTACGGTTATTTGTAATGGACGTCTAGTATCCATACTTCAATATCCATGAATTAGATGTTAAAAGTGAACTACATAATGAAAAAAAATAGAAAAGCTAAATGCGTCTATAGTAAGTTTCCAATGTTTTTTATGCTTGCAATAGGCTGGGGTTCATATATTATATTTATTCTCATATTTCTTATGTCCTTTGGCCAAATTAGCACTACCTATAGATGCTAAAGCATGTGAAAACAATTCATAAGTATATTTTTTATTTAGCCTTGCATGGTTTACTAAATTTAGCATGGTGATGTATCACATTTGGTAGACGGTTTAGGGAACCATCTTAAAATTGAAGATATTTGGTGTTGGTTCTGGGGGGAAATTTTTGGATGGGCTGGTCCGTTGGACCTCTACACCCTCTAATATATATAGTTGAACTTAGGTACATATTTACTAGTACACAAGAATACTCTAGAATCTAGTAGGACACTAACTTAGACTCTACATTCACCGAAATGTTCCAGGCAGTCCTAGAACGTCACTACTATACTAACACTTACTAGAATATTCCAGGATCTCCTATGACAGTTTCCAACACCCCCCTCAAGATGGGTGATAGATATCTATCGTTCCCATCTTGTTACAAGCTGAACTTCACTCTTTATTTCATAATCCTTTAGTTAAACATTCTGCAATTTGCTTGCTAGAGGTTACATGATTTATCCTAACTGTCATCCAACTTCTCCTTTATGAAGAAGCGATCAATCTTCACATGCTTGGTTCGATCATGTTGAACAGGGTTGTTTGCGATGTTGATCGCTGACTTGTTGTCACGCCACAAATTTAAAGGGCCTTTTCTCAACACTTTCAGTTCTGAAAGAAGATTCCTCACCCATAACATCTCACTCAAACCTTGCGACATAGCTCTATATTCAGCATTAGTTGTTGACTTTGAAACCACCGACTGCTTCTTACTTCACCATGACACTAAATTTCCCCTGACAAATACATAATAACCAGATGTTGATCTCCTATCATCCAAGCAACTTGTCCAGTCAGCATCACAATACTCATCCATATTTAGATGACCATTCCTTTTGAACAATAGTCCCTTTCCTGGACTACCCTTCAAGTACCGGAGGATTTTATTGACCGCATCCAAGTGTCCGCTCCTAGGATTATGCATGTATCTGCTCACTACACTCACTTCATATGAAATATCAGGTCTTGTGTGACATAGATAGATGAGCCTTCCAACAAGCTTTTGGTACTTCTCCTTATCCATGGGTTCCTCAGATTCGGCACATAATTTGTGGTTTTGATCTATAGGTGTTGATGCAACCCGACACCCAAGCATGCCTGTGTTACTAAGCAAGTCCAATACGTACTTTCGCTGGGAGAGAACAATCCCTTTGGGAGATCTAGCAATTTCTATGCCAAGAAAGTACTTGAGTTGGCGAAGGTCCTTTACCTCAAATTCTTTGCGTAGGTTGTCTTTCAATCGTGATATCTCCACCTCATCATCTCTGGTGATTATGATATCATCAACATATACGACAAGGATTGTAATCTGGCTATTCCAGTGCCGATAGAACACCATATGATCCCCATTACACTATTTATATCCCATACCGCATACAACTCGTCTAAATCTATCAAACCATGCCCGCGGATATTGCTTGAGGCCGTATAGATATTTTCTCAACCTGCATACCTTTCCTGATGTTCTAGGAGTGGAGAAACCACGTGGGATCTCCATGTATACCTCCTCATGTAAATCTCCATGCAAGAATGTATTCTTAACATCCAACTGATGCAAAGGCCATCCTAAATTAGTTGCACATGAGATTAGGATCCTCAATGTGTTCATATTTGCCACCGGCGCAATTGTCTCATCATAGTCAATCCCATATATTTGACTATATACTCTCGCAACTAGTCTTACCTTGTACCTTTCAATTTTCCCTTTTGGATTCTGTTTCACGGTGTAGATCCATTTACACCCAACAACTCTCTTTCCTGCTGGAAGATGTACAAGTTTCCATGTTTTATTCCTTTTGAGAGCATTGATACGTCGGAAACATATCTATAATTTTTTATGTTCCATGCTTGTTTAGTATCTACTTTGATTTGCTTTGTCTACACTTTGAGGTGTTTTATATGTTTTCTGGTACTAACCTATTAACAAGATGCCACAGTATCGTTGCCTATTTTCTTCTGTTTTTTGTTCCAGAAAAGCAGAAAATCAATATTCTCGGAATTGGATAGGACAAAAGCCAATTCAATATTTTATCGTGGGGAACACGGAGCCATAGTACGAGACGGAGGGGAGGCACCAGGGGGCCACACCCCCTAGCGGCGTGGGCTAGGGTTAGCCGCGCCTGGGGGGTGTGACCACCCTGGCCGCCCCCTGCCTCGCCTCTTCGCCTATAAAGACCCCCCGATGCCTAAACCCTAAGAACCCGATCAATATTCCATGAAACCGTCTGTAGCCACCGCCACCATCGTCCCTAGATCGGGGGGATCTGAAGCTCTTCCAGGCACCCTGCCGGAGGGGAGATCATCCCGGAGGCCTTCTTCTTCATCATGCCAGCCTCCGGTATGAAGCGTGAGTAGTTCCACCTTGTACTACGGGTCCATGTAGTAGCTAGATGGTTGTATCTTTTCCTCTGTTCTATCATGTTTAGATCTTGTGAGCTCCGTTCATGATCAAGATCATCTATTTATAATCATGCATGTTGTGTTTGCGGGGATCCGATGGATATTGAGATTACTATGTTAGATTGATCAATGGTTTTGTCTTATTGATTCTATCATGTCTGTGTTATTTGTGATCTTGCATGCTCTCCGTTATTAGTAGCTATCTTGGCCAAGTAGATGCTAGTGACTTCAATAGGGGTATTTATGCTCGATAGTGGGTTCATGCCTCTATTTAATCTAAGGAAAGTGACATAAATCTCTAATGTTGTAGATGTGTTGTTGTCACTAGGGAGAAGTTAACGGTCTCTTGTTCATGGAACAAGTGGATTCGTTTACCTTACACACTTTGCTTACAACAGTTGTCTGTTGCTTGTAACTTAATACTGGAGGGGGTTCGGATGATAACCCGAAGATGGATTTCTAATCATAGATTCAGTTGGATGGCGGTCTATGTATCTTGTTGTATTGCCCAATCAAATCTCATAGGATCATGAATGTCTAGTATTTTATTGTTATGCCTTGCTCAGTTATGTCAATTTCCCTGCTGTATTTTGTTTACCCGGCATGCCATGTTTGTTTATCTAAGGAGAAGACCTCTAGTGAACTATGGACCCCGGTCCAATCTTTACCATTGATACATCTTCCACTGTTCTGGGGGGGAAATTTCTGGATGGGTTGGTCCCTTGGACCTCCACACCCTCTAATATATATAGTTGAACTTAGTACATATTTACTAGTACACAAGAATACTCTAGAATCTAGTAGGACACTATCTTAGACTCTACATTCACTAGAATGTTCCAGGCAGTCCTAGGACAACACTACTATAATAACATTTACTAGAATATTCCAGGCTCTCCTATAACAGTCTCCGACATTTGGATTCCAAAACTATATGTTTTACTCATAAATTACATAAGAACATTATCCAAAAGCATGTTGTAGTACATGTGTAGTCTATTTGATCATGGGCTCCTTGGAGCCCCCTTTGTTTAAAAGTTCAAATAAAACCATATTTCAAAGTTTCATGAAGTTTAGAAAAAACACCTACATGTAACTATATATGCTTTTACTACATGTCAAACTTTATTTTAAAACATCTTTATATGTGTGCTAGACATACAAGTGTGGATTGGATCTATAATAGCAAATAGTAATAAATCTATTAAAGATCCACTATTTGATTTGTTTGGTAGACCACATGTAAGAATATATTATTTCATTGTGAAAAGTTAGAGGTATGTAGTATTCATCTATATATACCTGTGATCCTTTTCTAATCTTTCAGGAACCTTAAATAAGTGTCTTTCTTATTTTAAAAGGCAGAGCAACAAGTAGCCAAAGTTTTTTTTGGGGGTGGTGGGGGATAATATCCTTCTAAATATTCCCTCGGTGCTAGGAGTTTTCATAGAGAATCGTATTTCAAAGATTCAAAAAACTTTGGGACGGTTGCTAAACGTTAAGGCTCTGCTTCTGCTCTATATACTCCCTCCGTTCTAAAATATAAGATGTTTTAGGTTTATGAAGAAAATGAATCTAGACTTGTTTTAGTGTGTAGATTCACTCCAAAGTTGAGTGAACCTACGTACTAAAACAAGTCTGGATTCATTTTCTTCACAAACCTAAAACATCTTATATTTTGGAACGGAGGGAGTACTTGTGAAAAAATTGTATAAACAAATGGATATTACATCCATTCTACGTCCACATTTGCATGGCTAGTGACCATTTACATACAACTGGTCATGGAATGTTACATGTACTACAGATTTATGGAAAAATAAGTTCAGAAACCAGACTCCAAGGTACCCGGGAGTAATACGAGTAGTTTATTATATTTAAACACGAAGAACAAGAATCATGTGCGGCGCCGATCAATATTCGCTGGCAGTTTGGAGACAGTTGTAGCTTAAGCATAGAATGTGACTAATCAGTGCTCACATACATCTTACTAGATTAGCATAGATCGAGTACCTGCCAATACCTGCTACTACCCGAACATACATGAGGAGGTTGACGCGGCAGTTGCTGCTGGTTTAGCCGTCGACGTTAACCAGCTCAGGGAACATGTCCTGCATTCCAGCGCGCAGCTACAGAGCTCGCTAGATATTTTCGTCGGAATGTGTTCCAATTATCTACTCCTACTAACCCCAGATGATTCCTCCGAATATATGATCTGTGTGTTCTCATCGCCGAGAACACAGGGATCGAAATAATGCGGCGCTTAATCATGGCTTGATGAGTACGCTAGTACCGCGCGCGAGCAACACTGCACATGATGCATCGATCTAACCATTAACTAGCTTTCTCTGAACAAAGTACCGCCCTGCTGGCTAGCACTCTCGATGGAGAAGTACAGATGCTTCTGTTGGTTCTACAGGAACGAACAGTTCAGGAGTAATTGCGGGGATTATTGATCAGGTAATAATCAGGTTAGCGGTAGTAATAATTCGGTAGCAGCCAAATCCAATGCAGCGAGAAATAGCTAGAAAAGACTCGACACACGCGATGTGCTGGAGGAAAATTCATTAATTGACTGTGTCCAGACGTGCCTGGATGTCAGCACGGTTGACCTTCGGATCCAATAAACAAGCCACTCATCAAGTAAACAAAACGATGAAACGGTACCTACTGTACTTTTTTTACTGTAATGTGAAGACGGGGCAGAGCATCCCGAGATGGTGTCGCCTGAACGTCCTCCCCTCCGGCGACACCGACCTACCGGCCGTTGATCATGCCATCCACTCCCACAGCTAACCCAATCCATTCGTGGTGGCGAGCGAGTGATAATAATTCAGCCCAGATTGACCCCGGCTATCGATCGCAACAAGCAAGTACCTATCCTAAGTACACCTGCTGCCGGTCCTAATTAAACAATCATTCCTAAGCACCCAGTCGCAGGCGTGCGTGTAACAGTTTCCAGGTAACTAACCAACGGCTGGATGATGGTGCCGACAGAGCTGGACTGGAGTGTTCTCTAATCCACTTTCCGGAGAGCTATATTCCGCGATCGACGAAAAGTGGAGCCGAGTTCGAGTTGAGGTAGCTAAGTATGTGTCTGTGCGTAGAACATGGGTTAGGCTGGATAATGGCGAGCTGCTCTGCTGGAAAGAGGACGCTGACAGTGCCTCGCCATGTGATCGATCGGCCACGCTTCAAACCAAATGTGCCCGCCTAGGGCTCCTTTTGCCGTTGTTTCTGCTTTCTGCCCGAGTGAGATTGCTCCATTGAGCAGGCGGCAGGTAATTAAAAGTTACTGTGCTGCGATTACATGGATGATTGCAGTGTTTACTGGTGCTGGCCAGTACAGTACAGTGCATTTACAGTAGCCTCTGAATTTATAAACAAGCTAGAACACTTTTTTGGTATATGTACTTCCAAATATTTTTATTCTGTTCAGTAATATAGTGCATTAAGTTATGCGTGAATTATAGTAGTGGTCAGAGTGGCGTGTCAAGGACGCCTGAGACTTCACTTGCTTACAAACAGTACTACTACTCCAGAGTGCAGGACAAATCGTGGGAGCCTGGATAAATGAGGCGGCCAGAAACTGTGAGATTGCACAATCAAAACCAGCAAATCTGCACAATAAAAGAAGGAAATCTCTCTACCACTGCCAGTGAGCTGTTGGGTAGGCTCTTTTTATTTCGAGGGGCACCGGATCTCTCCCATCTTTAAAAAGCTCACTGCTCGGCGGCAGAGGAGGCAAGGGGCCATGGCAGGCAGGCAGGGGCACCGGTCTACTCTAGGCTAGGCTAGGGCGCTAGGCCACCACTATTCTAGTAGGCCTGCGTGGAGGTGTTGGGGCACAGGCATCTTGTCCAGCTAGGAACATCGAGGATCCAATCCAACCCAACCCCCCAATCTCTCTCTCTCTCGCTCGGAGCTAGGGAAGGAAGGAAAGCAGTCCGCGCGAGCAAGCAATCCTCGGCGCCGATTTCTTTTAGCTAGCTGGCAATTGCCATTTATTTTTCGGCTCCATTTTCGGGATCCCAAATCTTCTCCCCACCACCTCCCTCGTATATAATCGCCCGCCTCTCTCTCTCTCTCTAAACCTCTAGCTTAGTTTCTCCGTCCCCCTCCGCCTGTTCCTCGGGCCAGTTGATGCGTGGGTATGGCGGTGTCCTCGCCTTCGTCTCCGGCTCCGGAGAAGACGATGGCGAACAAGTCCAGGTGGCGGCGCGGCAACAGAAAGGTTGGTCTGCTCTCTGCGATTTCGTCTTCTCTGCTCGATGTCAATGCTCGTCCCGTCGTCGCGCGACGACAGGGAGATATTTAGATAGAGCGATTTGGATTCTGCCGCGGCGATCCCGGTGAGATCAGAGGAATGGCGTGTCGCGGAATGCTCCCGCCCGCTCGACAGATGGCGAGAAGCATATGCCATGCGTCGCTCCGCATCGTCTTGTTCATTATTGATCGAATCTTTTCTTACTGCGCAATCTTGTTTGTTGTCTCTGTACCTTGTGTAGTATTAATGTTTTGGTTCTGACTCGTGAGAAGAACTCATTTTTCGCGCAATGGATTTGAGGGCGAACCTCGATTTCTGCCCTCGGCGCCCAAATCTGATGATGATTTTGTTTCACGGCGGCGCGCGGCAGGTGATCAAGCAGTACATCGGTGAAGCACGGGCGGCTCTCGACGCGGCGGCGCAAGCTGGTGACGGTGGAGACGACGCGGCGGCGGGGGCGGCGCTCGGCCTCGTGGCCGCGGCGCTGGAGATGTCGCCGCGCATGGAGGCCGCGCTCGAGCTCCGGGCGCGCGCGCTCCTCGCGCTCAGGCGCTACCTCGACGTCGCGGACATGCTCCGCGACTACATACCCAGCTGCGGCAAGTCGTGCGCCGGCGACGACAGCACATCCTCCTCATCGTCATCGTCGTGTTCGTCCGGGTCCGGCGACCTTGCCGGCGCCTCTCGCGCCGGGCTTCTTTCCCCGGGCCGCGACGTCTCCGTCTCCGGCGCCGGAGCCTCCCGGTTCCTCTGCTGCTTCGACGTCTCCGAGATAAAGCGCCGCCTCGTGGCCGGCATCTCCAGGAGCTCCAATGACGAAACCCAGTGGAGGTAACATTCAACAGAACCACTCGCCATGACCAAATCGAGCAATTCTCTCGGCAACCAGCAAAGTTACTGATTAGTCGCAATTGCCAATGCTTGTGCAGGTACTTGGTCCTGGGTCAAGCCTGCTTCCACCTCGGCCTAATGGAGGACGCGGTGGCGCTTCTCCAAACGGGGCGCCGCCTCGCTTCGGCGGCGTTCCGCCGCGAGAGCGTGTGTTGGTCCGAGGACAGCTTCTCGCCGTCCAATTCGTCTGCTAACGCGATGTCCGGGCCTGCTAGCAGAAAGGCGTTCGGCCCGGCGTCGGGGATGCCGCCGCCGAGCGAGGCGGACTCGGTGTCGCAGCTCCTGGCGCACGTGAAGCTCCTGCTCCGGCGCCGCGCCGCCGCAGTGGCCGCGCTGGACGCCGGCCTCCCCGCCGAGGCCGTGCGCCATTTCTCCAAGGTGCTCGACGCGCGCCGGGGCGGCGTGCTCCCGCACTCCTTCGCGACGGCCTGCCTCGTGGGCCGCGCCGCGGCGTTCCGCGCGTCCGGGCGTCCCGCCGACGCCATCGCCGACTGCAACCGCGCGCTAGCCCTCGACCCGGCGTTCATCCCTGCACTCCGCGCACGCGCCGACGTGCTGGAGTCCATCGGCGCGATCCCGGACAGCCTCCGGGACCTGGACCACCTGAAGCTGCTCTACGACGCGGCGCTCCGGGACGGGAAGCTGCCAGGCCCGAGCTGGCGCCCACAGGGCGGCGTCCGGCAGGGCGAGATCGCCGGCGCGCACCGCGAGCTGGTGGCCCGCGTCCAGCAGCTCCGGGGCCGCGTGGCGGCCGGGGACGGGTGCAAGGTGGACTACTACGCGCTGCTGGGCCTGCGGCGCGGGTGCGCGCGGTCGGAGCTGGTGCGCGCGCACCTGCTGCTGACGCTGAAGCTGAAGCCGGAGCGGTCGGCGTCGTTCGCGGAGCGGCTGGAGCTGGTGGACGAGCACCGCGACCTGGACGCCGTGCGCGACCAGGCGCGCATGTCGGCGCTGTTCCTCTACCGGATGCTGCAGAAGGGGTACTCCCACGTCATGTCGGCCGTGCTGGACGCGGAGGCCGCGGAAAGGCAGAGGGCCAGGGAAGACGCCGCTGCTTTGGCTGCAGCCGCCGAGGTGGCGGCGCGCAAGCAAGAAGAGGAGGTGTTAACCGTGCCGGATAGTCCAAAGTCATCAGAGAGCGCGCACGGGGCAAACGTCGGCAGTGTTCTGGTCGCGAAGCCCGAACCGATCGCGCCACCGTCGCCGATCGCGCAGAAGCTGAGCGCCGCGGCAGCGATGAGCCCGATGTTCCAAGGCGCGTTCTGCCGCGACATGGCGGTGGTCGGTACGCTCCTTTCCCGCGGCGCGTTCGACATGCCGCCGATGGCCGTGAAGTGCGAGGCGATGAGCTGCTGATCATCGGACCGCCGATGTCCGTGAAGCCGCGACGGCAGCGTTTCAGGTGGCGGGAAAAACGGCGCAGAAATTCGAAGACGAGCTTGGATTGCCTGCTCGATCGGTGAAACCCGACCCCGCTGCCGCCCGTCTGCCTGCCCGTGGCACCACCAGTCCTAGTGTACAGTTCGAGAGAGAGAGGTCGCTTTCCATTTGAAAAAAAAAAACATTGAAGTACCGGTAGTAAGTACAATTTTGGAGTGGTCTTATTCGGGGTCTTGTCGAGTTTGCCACAGTGATGTCTAGGAGTCTGTCTAGTCTCTAGCTACCCCATTTTCATTTCCTGTGAGATTTTCTGCCGTCGCCGTCGACGGTGTACCGCAAATTTTGTACAGTTGATTTCATTCCCAGATTCCTCTCTTGCGTTTCCTCATGAACTACCTATTCTTTGCGTCGGGATGGCACCTGATGATGAACGAACGCTGGCGCATCACGCGAGGTCCAGATCTGAGGCACGGGACGGGGGTGGTAAAAGCTGCGACGGACGCACGCACTCAGTCCGTGTGGATAAGTCTGATGATGGCAGGCGGCCATGCGCGCTCTGCTGGGTGACGGAGGATGACGACGTGGTGCAGAGATGGAGATCAGAGATGGCAACAGGGTCGAGCAGGGCAGGGCAGAGCAGATCCCTCTCGCGCGAGGACAGCCCACCCCGCGTCGGAAAAGTCGCCGTCGTCGTCAGCCGGCCTCTGCGCCATGCATGGCGGCTAGTGCTTTTGCGGCGTCCGACTCGCCTGAGTGAGCGAGGTCCTTTTTTACCATGTCAGATGTGGAGATCCATGGAGAGTTTACTACGTCGACGCACGCAGATCACGTGGTAAAAATTAACGAACGATCCCCCCGCCCGCGCCCCCGCCCCCGCAAAAAACGTTTGTGTTAGCTGACATAATAATTCCTCGGAGAATATAGTTTGTGCTATGGACGATTAATTATGCGATGCTTTGCTTCGCATATGACTCCAGCTTTTGTTGAGGGGCAGGTGATGGCTTCACGTGCCGATCTAAACCGATCGATGAATGATTACCGTTGACAGAGTGGAGAATTCTTCTTATACTGTATTATTAGTACGAGAGGGAATAAATCAGGCGGCTGCGGCGCCGCGCATGCTGAGCAGGGCAGGGGCAGGAGATTGCTGGATCAGTAAGCTCTGATGACAGTATGCTGCTGCAATGATCCATCTCTTGGGAGGGACTAATTAGATCCGATCTCATCTCATCTGCGGGAACCACTCGCCCTGCATCTCGCATGTACAGCTGACTACTCCGCCTTTTTTTTTTTTTCTTATTAAGCAAGTTGCGGGACTGCTGCCCCTGTACTTTTGTAGGCGCAACATAAAGGCTAGAGAATCAAATTCGAAACCCAATTACAGCTGGCTACGCTACGAAATACGAACGGAGATGGCGGCGTCGTGGAGGAGCTCAGTGCACTATCTTGCACGGTGGCTTTGATTATGTTTGCCAGGTTTAAGAACTGTATTATTAAGTTTTGATTAGTGGCGCGAGACAGGAACGGCAGTAGTGCAGAGTAGTTGGTTGGATATATGGAGGGCGTAGATCGTGCGCATGCCAAAATTTTATCATGTGATTAGTTGCTCTTCGGTTGATTAAATCGCACAACATGGCGCGTGATAATGTAGTAGCAGGAGTGCGGATTGGCGTATTCTTCACCGTGTAAAAGTGTTCTTACTACGTACTAGAACGGAGTGATAATTTCCAGCTTCTCTATGGACACTGTCGCCGGTCAGATCCAGCAGTTTGAGCTTCTCCCAGAAGCTGGCTTCCCACACAAGGCTTGCACTAGTAGACCAACACACTAGTGGTAGCAATTGTACTATAGTAATAGACTTGCAGGAGAAGGAAATGTTTTTGGTAAGCACGGCGCGATCGAGCAAGCGGCCGGCCAGCAGGATGTCATCGATGGAGGAAAGCCAGCCAGGGAAAAGTCTAACAGACCACCTGCACAGCCACGTCAGCGAAGTGGGGGGAGTTGCGGTACACCTGTGCATGTCAGTGTGGTGTGAGCTGGAAAGGTTGGGGACAGGTGGAGGCGGCCGCGCGAGACGTGGCGGTCGGTGATCGAGCAAAGCTATACCTCGGTCTGTCCAGCGATCATCTGCCAATGCCAGGATGTCATCGTTCGGCGCGGCAGCTGCAATTTGAGCTCGATCGCTGGAGACGAGCGCACGCGTGTAGAAGTACGCGAGAGGTCGCCGGGGTTCGCGCGAGGGCGGCGCGCACGTCAACGGAGGCGCCGTCGACCACACGCACGCACGCACGCACTTGGACTGTGGTCGGCTTCCTACGCAAGACTTGCACTACTACGTACGTTGATTAGTGAGCTTGCAAGACAAGGAAATAATGTGCTTGCTGAGCACGGCACGAAGCAACAGAAACAGAAGCGCTGGGCCCCATGCGCAGCCACGTCACTGAAGAATCACGCTACACCTGTAGGCTTGCGAGCTGGAAAGAGGCGGCGACAGGTGGCGGTAGGCACGCGAAACGTGGCCGCGAGCAACCGCCGTCGATCCACCCATGCCATGACAGGCCAGGCTGTCGTCGCATGCCAGCCAGCCTCATTTTCAACTTCATGCATCGATCAGTTCTTGCATGCCGTTGACCCGTGCGATCGTGCATGGTGCTCTGCTGCCGCTAACATGGTTGACGGACGGGAACGCACGACAGAGCGTGCACGTGCGTGCGTGCGGGGCGGTTCAAGCATGTCAACGACAATACCCTGGACCGGATCCCGCTCGCTTTCTTGTTTTCGTGATGAACAGACTTAGATCTATCCCACTTGAGCCTCTGACTGACTGACTCCACAAAAGGGTAGCATCTCACAGTAATAAACTTGTTTGTGTGAACCGATGCTAAATTTTGTCAAAGGTTGGTTAAACTTCATTATTTTCAAAAAAAAAATCCGATTTATCAACAATCATCAATAATAGTAAAAAAAACTCTAAAAATAATAAAAAATACAGATAGGACCATGGATTATCTAGAGACGACTACAAACACTAAAGCCAAAGGCGCGGCGCCGTACTCGTCCCTCCACGTTGGAGTTGGGCAAAACTTATCGTTGTTAAGCTTGTTGTAGTAGACAAACAGGATGTCATCGTGCTAAAATTCCAAAAGACCAGCGCACTAGAGCAGCAACCATCGCTGAAGATGATAATCGTAAATTGGAAGAGATTGAGTTGAACTCACACCGACGAACACGAAAACTAATCAAATCCCAGAAAATCCGCCGGACACACGCCCTCTGCCCGTGCTAGATGCACCCAAAGCGAGGATCAGACGGAGAGAACTTTATTCTGGCTTTAAGATATAGCCACCGCGTCAATGAACCAAAAAGGATACTGAAAACGAGCTAAACAAAGAACGAGAAATCTTTCGCCGGTAAGGGACCGTGGTCCGCCACACTCCTAAACCCAAGGCCACCGAACCGGAGCAGACCAGTGGTGTCGCCGACGAGAGTACAGAACCCTAGATGGGTTTGAGCGCCACCTCGACAAACGCCTTGTCCTGGTATACTAGGAGGTGAAGGGATGTAGTACTAGCGGGTGGTGTTTGACTAGTGGGTGCATATAAAACTAATATAAAATACTCCCTTCGTTCCAAAATAGATGTTTCAGATTTGTCAAAATTTGGATGAATCTAGACACTATTTAGTATATAGGTTCATTTAAATTTTGATAAATCTAAGACATCTATTTTGGGACTGAGGGAGTACAAAAAAATATTCTAGTAAAAAACCACACCGACAAAAGTAAGAAACATATGCGTTTAGCTGACATAATAATTCCTGGGAGAATATGGTGCGTACTTGGGATGAGTAACTAAGCGACGGACGCTTGCTTCGCATATGTCTCCAGCTTCTGCTGAGGGGGGCAGGTGATGGCTTCACGTGCCGATCTAAACCGATCGATGTTTTGATTACCGTTGACACAGACTGGAGAAATGCCTTAATAAAACTCAAAAGGACAGACTGGATAATTCTGGTATTTGTACGAGAGGGAATAAACCAATGCTGATGCTGGATCATCAAGCTCTGATGACAGTATGCTGCTGCAATGATCTATCCGTCTCTTGGACTAATTGGATCCGATCTCATCTGATCTGCTGGCACCACTTGCCTTGCCCTGCATCTCGCATGTACTCCACCTTTATTTCTGTTAGAAAGTATCGAGAGGCAAACGAGAGACAAAATGAATGGAAAGAATCAAGTATCTTTATTGATAAATGAATCAGTATATATATAGGGAAAGGTCGGTTCTGGAAATGTCGGTTCCAAGAGGCAGCGCTCCAGGAATCCTAACTGCCCGACGGTTCCACATATGTGGGATTACAGGAGAGGGGATTAACCCTTAATTAACTACGTTTAATTAATTCTAACACTCCCTCTAATCACCGCTTCACTGTAAAATCCATCATCTTGATTCAAGTCTCCTCCAAAAACCCTGTGGGAAAAATGTGAGGAGTATGGTAGGATATGCTGTTAAAACTCTTTCAAAAACCCTGTGGAAAAATAAGGAGAAAATGACACAGCATATAATGATTATCGCCTCTATTAACTCAATATGAAATAAATCCATAGAATCTAGAGGTCAATAAATATGTCGTTTATACCATCTTAAAAACCCCGATGGGGAAAACGGATAGTATGACACATGATCTTATGTTAATATTACCTCATTAAAAACCTTAATGAGAACCTGTAAAGTAAACTCATTTAAGGGAAAAAAAGTGTAATATGATGCTTTGAACAGGAATAGTTCAGGAAGATACTCCCCCTGATTCTTGCAAATCTCGAAGCCGTCGCATACCGATTCCATGAATATATTTCTGGAATGTTGAAGTTGGTAGAGACTTCGTAAACAAGTCAGCGAGATTATCACATGACTTGACTTGCAAGATGTTTATTTCCCCACTCTTTTGGAGTTCATGAGGATAAAACAACTTTGGAGCAATATGCTTAGTGATATTGCTCTTGACGTATCCTGTTTGCATCTGTGCAACACAAGCCGCATTATCCTCATAGATAATGGTGGGTGATTCGATAGAACCAATTCCACATGACTTTTGTATGTGGTTTATCATTCTGCGAAGCCACACACATTCGCGTGATGCCTCATATAATGCAATTATTTCAGAATGATTGGTAGAAGTGGCAACCAGAGTCTGTTTCGAAGACTTCCATGATATAGCAGTTCCACCATGTAGAAACACAAAGCCGGTCTGCGATCTGGCATTATGGGGATCAGATAAGTAGCCAGCATCAGTGTATCCGATCATACTGGAGTCCAGATTTCTCTGGAACTGAAAGTATAGGCCAAGATCCTTTGTGCCTTGGAGATATCGAAAGACATTCTTGACTCCCAACCAATGGCGTTTGGTGGGAGCTGCGCTGTGTCTAGAAAGTAGATTCACTGCAAAAGCGAGGTCAGGTCTCGTACAATTTGCAAGATACATGAGCGCACCAATGGCACTGAGATATGGAACCCCGGGTCCCAACATCTCTTCTCCATCATCCCTTGGCCTGAACGGATCTTTCTCTACGTCTAGAGAACGAACCACCATGGGAGTTTTAGATGGATAGGATTTGTCCATATTGAATTTCTCCAATATTTTCTGGATATAGGCAGCTTGGTGTACCATTATTCCTGAGAGAAGGTGCTCGAGTTGAAGACCCAAGCAAAATTTGGTTTGACCCAAATCCTTCATCTCAAATTCTGTCTTTAGATGATTGCGTGCTTCATCAATATCTTGTGCGTTTCCAATGATGTTGAGATCATCGACATACACTGAAATGATGCAAAATCCTGAAGAGGACTTCTTGATGAAGACACATGGACAGTCATCATTGTTGGAGTAACCCTTCTGAAGAAGGAACTCACTAAGTCGGTTGTACCACATCCGTCCCGACTGTTTCAAGCCGTATAAAGACTTGTTTAGTTTTACACAGTACATGTTGCGTTTAGCGCTTGCATTCGGGACAGAGACTCCATCAGGAACCTTCATGTATATGTCCGAATCTAGTGACCCGTAAAGATATGCGGTCACGACATCCATCAACTGCATAGACAGACGATTTTGCACTGCCAAAGATATAAGATATCGGAAAGTGATACCACTCATTACTGGAGAATATGTCTCATTGAAATCAATGCCGGGTCTCTGCGTGAAACCCTGTGCTACGAGCCTCGCTTTGTATCTCACCACCACATTGTTCTCATTCCGTTTCCGAAGGAAAACCCATTTGAATCCCACAGGGAAAACATTGGGAGGTGTTGGTATTGCTTCTGTGAATACCTTCCTTTTATTGAGCGAAGCAAGTTCTGCTTGTATTGCTTCCTTCCATTTAGGCCAGTCGGAGCGTTTCTCACACTCAACAATAGTCCTTGGATCATGATCATTGAGAAGGGTATCGGCAATTGTAGCAGAAAAATAAGTGTCGACAATCGTAGACTTACGGTTGAATGATTCTCCAGAATCGATATAGTTGGTGGATATCTCATGCACCCTTGATGACTCTTCGTGATTTCCCAATACGCGTGAGTCTAGGTGTTCCGATGTCCCAGCCAGTGTGTGCAAGCTGGAGCTGGGTTGTGGAGGTTGCCCTTCCACTGGGTGTATACTACCCATAAGGTGTTCGTCAACGTTGAGCTGACTTGCATTTACCGATTTGGAGGATTTTCTCCTCTCTCTCCTTTGTTGCTTGCGAGAAGCAAGTTCTGGGTCAGTGGCCGTACTACTCCCCCTCTTTTTAGGATCAGGGAGTTGAGTGGTTTTTGTTGGTACCTCCACTCTTTCGGTCGCATTTCTGGACGGTTTCCAGGATTTAGTAACACCTTTTAGATCAGTAAATGAATCTGGCAGATTATTTGCAAGATGTTGCAAATTGATAATTTTCCGAACTTGGAGTTCGGTCTCTTGGGTACGTGGATCAGAGGTTGAAATGGCGATAGCATTCCAATCAATTTCCGGGCATTCTTTCTGGTACTTGAAATCTCCCCCTAATGCCGGAAAATGTTCCTCATCGAATATGCAATCAGCATGACGGGCTGTGAATAGATCCCCAGTAAGGGGTTCTAGGTACTTAATAATCGACGGCGATTTGTACCCCACATATATCCCTAGTTTTCTGTGTGGGCCCATGGATGTCCGCTGTGGTGGTGAGATCGGGATGTATGTAGCACATCCGAACTTACGCAGATGGGAAATGCTGGGAGGATTTCCACGTACCAATTGCAGAGGGGAAGTACTGTGATATGCAGTAGGTCGCAATTGGATTAGGTCAGCGGCGTGTAAAACAGCGTGACCCCAACACGAAGTTGGCAAGCTGCAATTCATTAACAAAGGTCTTGCAATGAGTTTGATCCTCTTTATTAGGGACTCAGCCAAACCATTTTGAGTGTGGACATATGGAACAGAGTGCTGAACTTCAATTCCCAAGGCCATGCAATAGTCATTGAAGGCGCGTGAAGAGAATTCTGCAGCATTGTCCATGCGAATTGATTTAATTCGACTTTCTGGATAATGGGCCTGTAACTTAATTACTTCCCTCATTATCTTGGCAAATGCATGGTTTCGTGTGGAAAGAAGACACACATGTGACCATCGTGTAGATGCGTCAATCAAAACCATGAAATACCTGAATGGTCCAGATAATGGTTGGATAGGACCACAAATATCACCTTGAATTCGTTCAATAAACTGGAGTGGTTCAACTTGTATTTTGAGGTGCGAAGGCCTCAAAATTAGCTTCCCTGTGGCACATGATGTACACACAAAGTCTGATGACTGAGGGAATTTTGACTCATGCAAATTGTGACCAATGGAATTGCTAGTAATCTTCCTCATCATCCCGATACCGGGATGGCCTAGGCGATCATGCCAAGTTTGAAATGCATCAACATTCTGGAAGATTACCTTGTAAGCAACATGTTCTACGGGCTTGATATACGTATAGTACAGTCCGGACGACAAAGAAGGAATTTTTTCAAGTACTTGCTTGCCATATCCGTTATCTTTTGTGAAGAGCAGATACTCTTCTTTGTTGTCTTCATGGGTTTCAATATGAAAACCATTCTTACGGATATCTCGATAACTGATTAAGGTACGTGACGAATCGGGATACAACAAGGCATCCTCAATTGTCACTTGTGTACCGTTTGGGAGGGTAAATATGGCACGTCCAGTGCCAACAATTACCGTATCGCGTCCAGCGATAGTCAAAATATCTCCATTCATCTTTTTCAGAGTCTGAAAATATTTCAACTCCCTCAGTATGGAGTTTGTGGTAGCACTGTCCACAAGGCATAATTCCTCTTCCATCGGATTGTCCCCGTAGAGAGCTATATATAAAAATAAAGAATTTTCAATGATAAAACCTTATTTAGATACATAGAATACAATCTTTATTATATCAAAGTGCTGATACAATATAAATGACAACAACAATACTTATGTTCTTATTACAACATCACAAATGGACATAAAATAAAGTGATCACTAAGGAGATAGTGGGACTAGTCGAAGTCTCCAAACACGTCGTTTGAGGCATACTCAATCATCATGTTCTCCATGCTCATAGGATCCTCGGGCTGCTGGAGAGTCATGGTGTTGCTAGGTCCAGGAGGAGCATCTTGCGAACAACCAGCTCCATTGGTGCCATCTGGATGAAGGTTGAAGTTGGCTTCAAACCTTTTCCCTTGAGGTGCCTTGCGTCCTTGGGATTGCTGGTAGAGGATTGCCAGATACTTTGGGGTCTTGCACTTGTTAGTAGGATGCGTGTAGCATCCACACTTGTCACAAAGCCTAGTTTTGTCATACTTTGGCTTTGCGGTGCCTTTCCCACGATCCAAGTTTCGAGGCTTCCTGTTCCGGTTGCGCTTACGCTTACCCTTGAAGTTCGATTGGTTGCCGTTGAAGGAACCACCAAACTTTCTTCCGTTCGCGACATTCATATGAACTTCCGGCAAAGGTTGGGAACCAACCGGGCGTTGAGAGCCATTCTTAGCAAGAAGCTCATCATGCTTTTCAGCCTGAAGTAGGATATGAATAAGGTCTGAATAGACCTGGTAGTCGCGAGCACGGTATTGCTGCTGGAGGAGCCTTTCAGATGGGAGCATAGTGGATAGAGTTTTTTCTATCTTTTCCGCATCTGTGGGTTCCTTCTCGCAAAAGCGCAGCTTGGAACTGATCTTATGAACCTCATGATTGTAATCCCCGACGGACTTAAAGTCCTGGAATCGAAGATGAGTCCAATCATGAAGTGCTTCGGGCAGGACAACTGCCTTCTGCTTTTCATACCTCGTCTTGAGGGCCTGAAACAAAGTAAATGGGGATTCCTCCTCCAAATACTCGGACTTAAGATCCGGATGAATATGGTGCCTTATAATGTACAAGGCAGCATATTTCTGTTCTTCTCTCAGCGGTGCGGCTCCAGCCGGAAGGGGGTCATCTGGGTTCTGGATGGCACGCACTATCCCACGGGACGCAAGAGCGATCTTGATGTCCATGTCCCATGTAGGGTAGTTGTGGCCACTAAGCTCGAGTGAATCGAACTCTTTTCCAGCCATCGGTTACCTACATGGTAAACCAGAGAATATTAATCTACGTTCGGTAAATTAAAATCCATCATGGTCATGTTGTAATAAACTATGCAAAATTAATGATGACTTCAAGAAGTGGGCTTGAAATCATTAGTGTGAACTTCAAATTGTTAAGTATGACACATTGTAGATAATCTCCAAAGAATATTTGGAGTCCGTCTCGCAGCACTAGAGAGTATAATCTGATGAAATCAGTAGATACTCATACTTCTAATGCCTTATGTCATGACTTAATAAAATGTTTGGGAGAGCACATTGTTAAGCAATCATAGTGTCAAATATGACAAAATGTAGGCTTTAAACAGTAGTGGTGATAATCTGCAGTGCAGTAGATCTGGCCACTACCTTGTGTTTCCAAAACATCAATTTAAAGAAATCACTTTGAATTTTGCATACCAATTCGTGCTTGTATCGAGTCAAAATGACTCAATTAAGACGATGAATTGATCTATTGCAAGAAACTGAAAATCTCAATTGCAAACGACGAATGTAATAAATCTCAACATGTGTACACATGGAAATATATTACATCACATATTTTTTTTAAATACACATAGTACTAAAAAAAGATGTTTACAAAAACTGAACAGCTAAAAAGCTAAACAGAAAAGAGAAACAAAATTTCCACGTATTAGACCGAAACTAGGCAGTCCAATATAGTGGCCTCCGGCCACTTTTGTTTTTCGTTCAGCTCTTTTTTTTCTTCTCACATACGTGAACAGAGTCCTGGCCAAGTCGTACGGGACCTGAACCTGGACGTTTCTCGACCGCTCGAAACGAACAGATAAGGCAGTAGGAAGCAGTTACGCATCGCATCTTCCCGACTCACAAAAATCACTCCCCACTCCTCCCCTTTTCCGGCGGCGCTCCTCTGGCTCCGCCAATCCACCCGCCCCTGCCGCTGTTCTCTCAACGGCGAGCAGCCGACACGGGGAGGCGCGGCGGCGGGCGTCTTCACGTGATGAAGAGGGAGGATTCGCTGGCATCGATGTTGGCGGCTGGAGGCGCAGTGGGGTGACGGAGTCAGCGACCGTGGCGCTGGAGAAGCTCCGCACGCACGCCGGGGTGTCAGAGTCGACCGCGGGCTGCCCAACCGGCACCAGCAGCGGCGCGACAGGCGGCGCGGCCTGCATCGACACGCGGAGGCGAACACCATGGCGGCGCCCACGGTAGCCTCCTGCTCCGTGGCGGCGGCCGAGATAGCACCCTACCCCGTAGCGGCGACCGTCGGAGCGGCGTGGGGGACGGCGGTTATGGCGCCGCCGACTACCAATTCCACGACGTCGGCGAGCGACGAAACGGCCACGGCAGCGGCAAGGTGCACGGTGGCTACAGCGGCGAAGACCATCTATTCCGAGACGTTGGCGGGCGACAAAACGGCCACGGCAGCGGCAAGGTGCACGGTGGCTACAGCGGCGAAGACCATCTATTCCGAGACGTCGGCGGGCGACAAAACGGCTGCGACGGCCGCTGTCTTGAAGCAGATGGACGGAGAGCGAGAGGGTACCACGAGGCATGATTTATTCCTCACCTTTCTTTTCCTGTGGATTCCTCGTTGGTCTTGTTCTTACTCCGGTTATCGTCGGAGTATGCTTTCGCTAGGAGCGTGCTGATAACGTGTTAGAAAGTATCGAGAGGCAAACGAGAGACAAAATGAATGGAAAGAATCAAGTATCTTTATTGATAAATGAATCAGTATATATATAGGAAAAGGTCGGTTCTAGAAATGTCGGTTTCAGGAGGCAGCGCTCCAGGAATCCTAACTGCCCGGTTCCACATATGTGGGATTACAGGAGAGGGGATTAACCCTTAATTAACTACGTTTAATTAATTCTAACAATTTCTTAAGCAAGTTGTGCGACTGCTGCCCCTGTACTTTTGTAGGCGCAACATATATAAAGGCTAGAGAATCAAATTCGAAACCGATTACAGCTGGCTACGCTACGTTCTCGTTCAGAGGGGAATATCAGAACGGAAATGGCGGCGGCGTGGTCGAGCTAGCTAGGTGCACTAACTTGCACGGTGGCTTTGATTGTGTTTTGCCAGGTCAACAACTGTTGAGTTGGTTAGTGACGCGGGACGGGAATGCTAGTGCAGAGTAGTTGGATGCACGGAGGGCGTAGATCGTGCAAGCAAAAAAAAATTCGTGTGATAAATACTCTCTCTCTCTCTCTTTTAAAATATAAGATGTTTTAGATTTTGAAATAGAGGGAGTAGATCTTTTGGTTGATTTTTTTTTTTTTGCGAACAAGATCTTTTGGTTGATTAATCTGCAGAGTAGACGTGACAATGTAGGAGGAGTTGTTGGCGCATTCTACACGGTGTAAAAATGTTCTTATAGAACCGGCGGTCAGATCCAGCAGTTTGGATAGCTTCTATAAGAAGCCGGCTTCCCACACATGACTTGCATGCACTAGTAGTAATTATTCTAGTAATAGACTCGCAGGAGAAGGAAATGTTCTTGTAAGCACGGCGCGATCGAGCAAGTGCCAGCAACATGGCATCGATGCAGGAAGCCAGCCAGGGAAAAGCTTTAACAGAACAGCATGAAGTGCTGGGCCCACAGCCCAGCCACGTCAGCGAAGTGGGGGAGTTGCGGTACACCTGTGCATGTGAGTGTGGTGTGAGCTGGAAAAGGTTGTGGACAGGTGGAGGCGGCCGCGCGAGACGTGGCGGCGATCGAGAAAAGCTACCTCGTTCTGTCTGTCCAGCGATCATCCGCCCATGCTAAGGATGTCATCCGTCGGCGTCGATCGCTGCCTCGCTGGAGATGAGCGCACCTGCGCACGCGCTTGTGGTGGCGCACTAGCTACGTACGCTGGATCGGAGTACGCGAGAGCTCGCTGGGATTTCACGTGCGATGACAGGCGCGCGCATGCACGTCAACGGCGGCGGCCGGCCTCGTCCGGGCGCACGCACGCACCATTGTCCGCTTGTGTCTTTTTTTTCGTCCGAACCTGGGCACGACAACGTTGTATGATCGACATAAGTTTCTGAGGTCTTAAAAGGTTGTGCCGGTCAGATCCGAGAGCTTGTGGCTTCCTACGCAAGACTTCCACTGCTATATACGGTGATTTGTGAACTTGCATGCAAGACAAGGAAATGAGCTTGATGAGAGCACGGCACGAAGTAACAGAATCGCTAGCTGGGCCCCATGAGTAGCCACGTCAGTGAAGAATCGGGCTACACCTGTAAGGGTTGCGAGCTGGAAAGAAGCGGGGACAGGTGGAGGCGGGCACGTTTCGCGTGGCCGCAAGCAACCGCCGTCGATCCACCGGAACCACCCATGCCATATGCCAAGCCAAGTCAGGATATCGTCGCATCCATGCCAGCCTCATTTTCAACTCCATCTACCGGTTCTTGCATGTAGTTGACGCGTGCATTCGTGCATGATGGTGCTGCTACCAATATACGCGGAGTAACATGGTTGACGGATGGGCGCGCACGACAGAGCATGCACGTGCATGCGAGCGGGGCGGCTCGCGCATGTCAACGACAATGCCCTGGACTCGATCCCGCTCGCTTCTGTTTTCTGTGACGGAACAGAATTGGATCCCACTAGAGCATCTGGCGCGTCTCACAGTACTAAACTTGTTTGTGTGAACCTATGCATAAACTTTGTCAAATGTTGGTTAAAATTTACATTGCATGGCATTAAAAAGATTTAACACCTTGGTTTAGTGAAGGGAGTAGTATTAGGAGTTAGGCCTCGTTTGATTCACAGGATTTTCATAGGAAACGTATAGGATTCCTATTCCTATAGGAATATGCACTGTAGCACTGTTTGATTCAAAGGAATGCACTAAAGGAATTCTGAAGGAAATTTTCCTTTGCAACCAGATTCTTAGGAAAATCAAGGGAAAAAAAGAATCCACTCTAAGCTCTTTTTTTCATTCCTTTGCGTGAAACGAGGCATATCAAAGTTAATGCCAGTTGTGATATGTGCCTAACGCCTGCTGTCCTTTGGTTATCTATGCCTATTAATCAAGATAACTAAATTACCATTAAATTTCTATGTTTTTCCTTTCCTTCATTTCAAACGACCACCAAGAAAGAATTCCCGTGTTCCCGGTTCCTATAGTTTTTCACATGCATTCCTACCAAATTCCTATTCCTTTGTTTTAAGATCCTATGAATCAAACGAGGCCTTAGTGTTTTGCCCCACGGGTACAAACAAAACTATTAAAAGTACATAAAACAATTCAAGTCATGAAATTCTGAAAACAATGCACGTGTATATCATCCATTTTGTGTACATACACAAATTCTCTGGAGAAAACTTCCTTTTTTTTTCCGATTCAATTTGCCCACTAACGAATGCGGCATTGGAACTGGGCATGGGGTAGCAAATTTGTTTTGACAAAGGGAATATATGTTAATACCGTAAATATACCAATTATACATAGCCTCTACGGATGCACACATTCATAAAATTAAAGAAGAATTACCAAAAAAATGTCCCGCTACAGGGATCTATTCCTTGTAAGAGCAGACCAAACACCATCAAGACAACACCAGTAATCCAGCTTCTCTAAAAACGACGTCCCAAAAAGAAAACGGTGCACAACATCATCTTCGCCCAATCATAGATAATTGGGTTTCATCTTGGAGAAAAATCCGCGCTCTTAAAATAACGTTTTTAACAAGGTCATTGTCAGGCACAACCAATTAAAATCAGATCTTCGGTTTTCACCCTGAAAACTAAAGCACTATACTTCTTTTGTGCTATCGCCCCCACCTTCAGATGTCGTAGCTAGAAGTCAAGAGTCACCAAGTCAATTCCTCGTTGTCATCATGACTCGAACAACCATTACTAGTCGTCAGATCTCGGCTTCAATGACAATCTCTGTATACTGACTTTTCCATAAAACTAAAGACATGTCCCACGATGGCAAAATACTGTAGAGCTTCGTCTCACTCTCTGAAGCCAAACACTGACAAAAGAACACGTTTGTGCGCGTCCGAATTCTAACCGATCCGGCAATCTTCAGGCATGATTCACCCAGTGGAGTTTGCCGGCGGGACCTTTTGAAACTCGACGCTCCGGCCAGATCGACGAAGACATGCATTCATCAAGAAGATCGATGTCTTAACGTGGGAGGAACCGCTCTATTAGATCCAAGCCGGCAACCCTCATGTCGTCTGCTGGTCTCGACCAGGACCGTCTGCCCCAAACCCCAGCGGCAGCGCAGGCGACCCGCGCTGCCCGAAGCCTTCGCTAGATGGCTTGGCGACTTTGAGCACGCCGAAGGCGAGCCACCACAGCGAGGGATAAGCGACGTATCCTGGTCGACAGATACGGCACAGTACGGTAAACCCCCTCTCTTCACCACAAAAGCGATGCAGATATCTTAGTGTTGCCGCACGTGAGGGTGATGCGATTTTCTCAAAGTTAGCTTAAACATCACCACGCCCATGCATGGCATCGTCACCACGCGCGCTCTCGTTCGTCTCTGCAGGTTGAAGGAAAGGATCTTCTGCAGATCACGTGGTGAAAATTAACCATCTTCGCCAAAAAAAGAACATATGGGGCGTATAGCTGACATAATAATTCCCCGGAGAATAATAATGGTGCGTACTTCCGACGATTATATATCTAAGCGATGGACCGGTGCTCGCTTCGCATCTGACTCCAGCTTCTGCCGAGTGGCAGGTGATGGCTTCACGTGCTCATCTAATCGGTCGATGATTACCGTTAACAGACTGGAGAAATTCTTTATTTGCAAGGAACAGACTCTGTAGAATACTGGTATTATTAGTACGAGCGGGAATAAATCAGGCTGCTGCGGCGCCGCGCATGCTGATGCTGGGTTGGGCAAGAGGTTGCTGGATCATCAAGCTCTGATGACAGTATATATATGCTGCTGCAATGATCCATCTCTTGGACTAATTGGATCTGATCTGATCTGATCCACTTGCCCTGCCTGCATCTCGCATGTAGTAGTACAGCAGAGTACTCCACCCTTTTTTTCTTCAGTTATTAAAGAACAAGCAGCAAGTTGCTGGGCGACCGCTGCCCCTGCTGTACATCTACTTTGGTAGGCGCAACGTAAAGGCTAGAGAATCAAATTCGAAACCGATTACAGCTGGCTACGCTACCTTCTTGGGGGAATATGAGAACGAAAATGGCGGCGTCGTGGTCGATCTCAGTGCACTAACTTGCACGGCGGCTTTGATTATGTTTGCCAGGTTAACAACTGTTGTGCTTTGGTTAGTGGCGCAAGAGAGGAACGGTGGTGCAGAGTAGTTGGATGGATAGGAGGCGTAGATCGTGCTTGCCCAAGTTTGATCGTGTGATTAATAAGTAGCTCTTCTCAAATCAGTGATCCAAGCTATTCCAACATATGTAATGAGTTGCTTTCAACTTTCCCTTGCAACGATGTGACAAGATGAAATCCATTATTGCCAATAGATGGTGGGGCTTGGAGAATTGAAAGCGAAAGATGCACCGGAGATCGTGGGATTGGCTGTCTACTCCTAAAGCTCTAGGGGGCATGGGTTTTTGAGATCTAGCCCTATTCAACCAGGCCATGCTTGCCAAGCAAGGCTGGCGACTTTTGACAGATCCTGGCTCTCTATGTGCTCGGGTGCTTAAAGGAAGATATTCCCCTGACACGGAATTTTGGAATGCTGCTCGACATCGATCCTCGTCCTTCACTTGGAGGAGCATCTTGCTTGGCCATGATCTCCTTAAACAGGGTGTCACTTGGGGTATTGGTGATGGCAAGACAGTGAAGATCCTTAGAGATTGGTGGGTTCCAAACTTCCAGCGGGGTGTGCTCAACCCGACCTCCCCTATCCCTGAATCTGCTACTGTCAGTTGCCTGATCGATGAGGAAGCCGGGACATGGATCCATGAGAGTGTGTCTGCTTTCTTCGGTGAGGCTGCGACGGGTCAAATTCTGAAGATGCCAATATCTCGCCACATGGGGCATGATTTTGCACCTTGGCCCTTTGCAAAACATGGAGTATTCTCTGTCCGATCAGCCTACAACTATGCTCGCTCCAACAAATTCTTCATAAAACAGAGCGGCACGGGTAGGGGCTTGAATTCTCACTAGGCTGCAAGGGAGAAAGAATAGAAGGCGATCTGGCAAATCCAGGTGCCCGAGAAAATGAAGATTAACCCGTGGCGTGTTGCGCATAACTGCTTGCCTAGTGGAGTTCAGCTACTCCGGCGTCAGATTCCTGCAAACGGTAGCTGCACTTTCTGTGGGCGCTCGGAAGACATTGAACATTCTTTGTTGCTCCGTCAGTTTGCGCGAGTAGTTTGGCGGGAAGTCAAAAAACATGTCCACCTCAATCTGCACAGGAAGAGCTTCTCTTCATGCAAGTCATGGTTGTTCGACTTCTTGTCCCGTTCATCTGATCTCCAAGCTATAACGTTGGTTGTGGGCTTTTGGCACATTTGGGAGGCACGCAATGAGTCTCGGAATTCAGAGGTTCGTCCAAACCCCAGCCGAACTGGAGGAAAGATCTTAGCCTACATTGATATGATTAGAACGCATTTGGTTAAACCTATGTCTACGCAAAGGTGTGAGTCCAGTCTCTCAGCTCCTGAATGGACACCACCGCCGCCGGATACAGTCCTTATTAACTCGGATGCGTCTATCTTTGAAGAATCGAAGTGCATGGGGGCTGGAGTGGTTGCTCGGAATCACCGTGGAGAGTTCCTGGTGGCTTGCAGGGACATCTTGACAGCTATGCAGACCCTGAATACGCTGAGGCTTTAGCCCTCCGACGTGCTATTGTTTTGGCGTGGGAAGAGGGTTTCGAGAAAGTGATCTTTGCCTCGGACTGTTTATCGCTGGTGCAACGCCTTTTGTCATCCAAGATGGATAGATCACCGATGGGGGTTCTGGTTGCTGATATCAGAAGGTTGATTTTTAATTTCTCTTCGACATCTTTCTGCCATGTGAAGCGTGCTCTGAATGAGGCGGCGCATATTTTAGCTAGATCCTGCAAGGATAGTTCTTCAAGTTCTATTTTTCATTCTGTTCCGGAGCGTATCCGGCAAAGTCTTTGTAATAATGTTGATTAATCAATAAAGCGCCTGTTCTCTTTAAAAAAAAACTTGCACAACCGACGTGACAACGTACCACGAGTGGTATGGTGCATTCTTCACGGCGTAGAAATGTTCTTACTAGAACATAGGTGGGTCTGGGAGTAATAATTTCTAGTTTGGATAGCTTCTATAAGGACCCGACTTCCCAAACAAGACTTGCACTAGTAGACCAACACACTAGTGGTAGTGATTCTACTTGTAATAGACTTGCAGGGGAAGGAAATGTTCTTGGTAAGCACGGCGCGATGGAGCAAGTGCCAGCTGGATGTCGTCGACGCAGGAAGCCAGCCAGGAAAAAGCCTAACAGAACAGCATGAAGTGCTGTGCATGTCAGTGTGGTGTGAGCTGGAAAAGGCTGGGGACAGGTGGAGGCGCGGCTGCGCTAGACGTGGCGGCGATCGAGCAAGCAACCTCGGTCGAACGATCATCCGCCCATGCCAGGATATGTCACCGGCAGGTCGGCGTGGTCCGGCTGCAGCTGCAGTTGAGTTCGATGGCTGGAGATGGGCACGCGCGCGTACGTGGTGGTGGAGGAGTACACGCGAGACGGCGCGCGAGAGGTCGCTGGAGTTTCACGTGCGCATGCATGCGCGCGAGGGTCGAGGGCGGCGCGCGCACGTCAACGGCGGGGACTCGACCGGAAGCACGCACGTACCATTTGTACAGTAATACGCCATAATGCCTTGTTTATTTCTAGGGTATTTTTTAGAAAATGGAAGGGGATTATTTTGTATCCCGTAATCCCTCCGATAGGTCGTTTATTAGACCGAGTTTTAAGGTGATAATTCCGGAATATTCCCACAAATCTCCTTCACATTAGTGTATTTTAACTAGATTAAAAAGTCTTCATCATGGTAGAGTATTTTTAGGAAAGGGATTTGATGGAATTTAAAAGTATTGCGCGAACACCAAATCCCGGCATATCTCCGCGTCTTGTAAGGATAAAAATACCGGAGAAGTAAACAAGTTCTAAAAGGACGCGCCGGTCAGATCCGAGAGCTTGTGGCTTCTTACGCAAGAATTGCACTAGTACGTACCGTGATTAGTGAACTTGCTGGGCCCGCTGCGCCCACCACGTCGGCGAGGCGTGGGGCTGTGTTGCGGTACACCTGTGCATGCATGTGAGTGTGGTGTGAGCTGGAAAAGGTACACGTGGAGGCGGCCGCGCGAGAACGTGGCGACGATGGAGCAAGCAAAGCAACCTCGCGGTCTGTACTCTGTCGAGCGACCATCCGCCCAAGCCAGGAGCAGGATGTCACCGGTCGGCGTTGTCCGGTTGCAACTGCCGTTGAGCTCGATCGCGCGCCCGCGTGGCGGTGCACTACGTACGTACCTACGTAGGCAGGAGTATGCGCGCGAGGGCATAAGTTTCTGGCGTCTTAAAAAAGTGTGCAGGTCAGACTTGCACTACTATGGTGATCATTTTCAACTTCTTGCATGCGGTTAACGCGTGCGATCGTGCATGGGTGCTGCAATACTAACAGAGCGTGCACGTGCACGCGTGCGGGGCGGCTCCAGCATGTCAACGACAATACCCTGGACTGGATCCTGATCGCTTCTTTTTTCTAGTATGATAAACACAGAATGGGATCCCACTTGAGCCTCCGACTCCATAAAAAGATAGCATCTCACTCACAGTATAAACTTGTTTGTGTGAACCGAGGCATAGATTTTGTCTAGGATTCGTCAAAGTTTACATTGTCCTTGCATGACAATAATTAACACCTTGTTTCTGTGAAGGGAGTTAGGGAGGGAGGTAGTACTAGGAGGAGGTGTTTTTTTGGCTTGTGGGTGCAAATAAATCTATTAGTATAAAAATACATGACAAGAAAATTTCAGACCAAAAGTTCCGGAAAAAAATATCACATGTATATCCGGACATGATACGTTTTGTTGATGATGGCGGCGTTTTTTTTTTGTTGGAGGGATTGATGAAGGCAGCATTGGAACTTAGCATGGAGTAACAGAGAATTACAGTGTGGCTCCCGAGTGCTACAGACCCCTATACCTGGAAAATTTTAAAAAATATGAACTTTTTTGAATTCAAAGATGACCAAGTATTGTACTTATATAAAAATATTTTCTAGTGAATTACTTTAATTGTATCCTGGGTAAAAAAACAAACTCGGAATCCTCAAAGATTCTTCATATTTTTTTGTCCTGGAGACTATGCGAATCATTTCCTTTCCAAATATTTTTTTACGAGTACAATACCTGATCATCTTTGATTTCAAAAAAAGTTCAACTTTTTTTTACCCTTTTTCTAATTATTTTTTTATTTTTCAAAGTATGATATTTTCCTTTTTCTACACCGCTGCAGCCTTTAACAGCACGTTTCTTCTTTCTTCTTTCACGTCTCACTCCCAGCACGTGGCCCAGTTCTTTGCTTGCACCCACCGTACGACAACAGTACGGTAAACCCCCATTTCACCAAAAAAAAAGGATGCAGATGTCTTAGCTTTGCCGCACGTGAGGGTGATGCGATTTTCTCAAGTTTAACTTAAACATCAGCACGCCGGTGCAGACATCGCCACCGCGCTCTCGTTCGTCTCTGTGCTTCAGCTCTTCGCCACCACTTTAATCAAACGTGCAGGGTTCCCAGAATGAGATGCCCATGTACTACTAGCACGAGCACGTAGTACTACAGGTGGAAGCAAAGGATCTTGTGCGTAAATCATCCGTAATCCAGTGTGCTTTAAACCGGTGTGGTGAGTGTGCAGCCAGCGGCAAAGCACGCCAGGTTTCAGATCCCTACCGCAAAGCCTGCGGCGGCAGGCGCTTTGCATCGCTTTAAACCAGATCGAACGCGTGCTTTATTTATTACTATTACAAAAGCTCGTCGTGCAGTAGTGCAAAGGGTTTACTTACTCTGATCTGATGCTGCTTCCTTGCCTCCGTGCCAAGCTTTAGTTACTCTGAACGCGTGCGCACGGCCAGATCAGATCCGATTCTTCCGCTCGGTTCAGGGTTTTTCATCTTCCAACTAACATAGTGAAGAAGCACCAAGATGAAGTTCTTCTCGTAACATTCCGACAGAGCAACTTTGTACAGATTGAGGCTTGCAGTTTAAGTACACTACACTCTACTCTGTATTGAACCCACTAGTATTCCAAAACCAAGCACAGAACTTAATGGATATTGCTAGCCCGAAGGTGACAGATCTGCCTGATGAGAATAATTAAGAAAGATGATTTAAAACGAGATCCTGAGCAGTCGTATCTAATCTGAACCTATAGCGCCACGACATCTTTACAATAGCCCGAGTCACTACCATTCATCTATATAACGTTATTAACACAGCACCAACAGAGCCACGAGAAATTCACCCGCGCTTGGGCTTCCCGGACCTGGCGCCTTTCTTGGCCTTCCCTTTCCTGGCCTTCTTCGGGGGTTTCGCTTGCCCGTCGCCGTCGTCATCGCACTTGGGGCACAGCCAGTCACCGTCCGGCGCAGCAGCAGCAGCTTCAGGGCTCGGGTTCCAGCACTCGACGTGCATCCCGGCACCGCAGCCAGGCCGGTTCCCCTCCTGGCTGCCGCTGCATATCAGCATGAGAGCCCCTTCCCGGTTGCTCGACCCGCAGGCAGAACAGCTTGGGTCCGAGTCGCCGCCCTCGGTTGCCTCTCGCTCATCCTGCTTGTAGTTCTTCAGCTTCTGCAGTGACTCGTCTGCGAGGTCGTGCATGCTGAAGAGGACGTGCTTGTTCAGAGGGTGGCCGGGCTTGCAGACGTACTCCACCAGGTAGTCCGCGCTGACGCAGGGGATGTTGTGTTTCATGAACTCCTGGACCCATGAGTCCGTGCTTGGCACGTCCGCCGACACGACGGCGAAACTGACATCGTGTTTCAGTAGCCGGGTGTAAGGCGGGGAGGTTGCTAAAATGGTGCCATCGCCAGCCCTCAGTGCACGCTTCAGGGTGTCCTGTTGAGAAAAGGAATGGGGAAGCATATGGGTGAATATAAAGAACTGCAGCTTTACAAAGATTCCTATCGGATGAAGAAGTGCATGTCCAAATAGTCTTCTTACCAATGATGGAGAAATGCACTCTCCATATATGATGATCTTCATCCTATGAAAGGCGCCAAAGCCAGTGCGCTGCCTTAGGTGGCGCCATTTTCTCGGAGCATCCAGGCTTATTGTGTCACCATTGTTAAGGCCATCACCATGCCACTCAAATGGTTCTTCCTCTACAAACTTGCCAGCCTCATTGCAAGCACTCAGGTAATCAGACTTGAGTATCCACCTAACGTTTTGAGAAAAGCAACCAACATTCAGATACCGTGGAATAGAAAGAGGGAAATGATTGTAAGCAAAAAAAAAAACAGTTCATATATAATCAACAAACATTCAGAACAAAAGTACTCCCTCCGTCCGAAAATAAATGACTTGGATTTGTCTAAATTCACATATATCTAGCGTTTTAGTGTGTAGATAGATACCGGCGATTCTAGAAAAACCCAAGTCACTTATTTCCGGACAGAGGGAGTATAAACAATCCAACAGGAAGCCACTTGAAAAGGTGCATATGGTAAAAGATTTACCTCCCAGCTGCAGCCGCCGCAAAGAATTTTTCAGTTCTGCGGAGCTCAGGTGCAATAAAATGTGTCGCTTGAAAAGACCAGTGGTGTGAGCCCCTGCATACTCTTCCCTTCAGCCGTCTAAGTATTGACATATAACCCTTTCTCAGTAGGCGATGTCCACTTAAAATAAACCATGTTGGTTCCAGCAAGGACAAGGTTCCACAATCATTCCCTTCTCTCATACTGCGGTCACAAAGCACATCTTTGCCATTCTTTACTGATTTTTTGATACATTTCGAACTCACACGTTTGTTTATGTACTTTGATTTAAGAGAGAAATTAGCATTGACTGGTACATTCTCCTTGTTATGGTCGGTAGAACCATCCATTGCACCTACAACCTTTTTCTTTTTGCTTCTCCTTGCTGGGCTAATGTTTTGTGTATCTTTCGATCTGTCTTCGAATGAATCTTTGCAAAATGATCCAGCTTCATTTGTCATACCATCCTCATTGGCACTCTGGAGATCCTTATTCGCCATTGGCTTGCCAGCATTTGTGGAGTTCTCTGCAGCCCATTTTATTGTCAGAACTTCAGCTTCAAATGGAAAGACACCACCAGTGTTGCAAGGCTCACTACCAGATACGTAATGTTGTGTGTCAGAAACTTTCCTCTTGGCAACTGCTTTGCGCACTCTGTTGTTTGGTACTCTTTCAGGAGAACATGTTTCATGGTTATCTGCACTTGCACTGCTTGAAAGCTTTTCAGTGTCAGCTTGAGGAACTGCCTCACTAAAGCTCAACTTCAAAGATACTGTTTGAGCTTTATCAGTGGTTGGTTCACTAGCCATAGCCATCTTGCTGTCAGCAGGCTGAGACACATCTGCAACAGAACTCCTTGCTATGGCATTTGACACCTTCATAGATGAACCTCTTTGATTGTCATTATCACTTGCACTGCTTGGAAGCTTCCTAGGGTTTTTCTTCATATTTCCCTGTGAAATCACATTAGCAAACTCCATCTTTGAAGCCCCTGGCACACCATTCATCTCACTGTTGGCATTCAGAGAGCTCGTGGCAACATTCCTTGCTATACTGCTCAGGATTTCTTCAGGAGGGGAGGTTGTACATTCAGGTGCACTTGGACTGCTACAATCTTTTTCTGGTTCTGCTTCTACATTTTCATCGGAAATAACTGCACCAATATCATGCTTGGACTTAGATGTTGCAATCTCACTTTTACGACGTGCAAATGAAGTACGTCGTGAAAATGAAGTCTGTGCTCCATTGGTAGCATTCCGAAACCTCTTAGCACCAGTGTTCTTCACTACAGAAGTCGATACTTTTTTTGCCAGATCAGAAACTGGTGCTGCATCCATGGTTGCATGAGAAACCTCCTTGTCATGTTGTGAGACCGTGGCTGCCACTTCAGTGGTATTAACCTGTGGTGCGTTACTCGTCCCTACATTCTGATTTTGGCAAGAGAGACTTGAACTTTCCTTTTCAAATTCACAATCAATAGAAGGGCTTATAGTGCATGCCTTCTCTGCTGCCACTTCATGTTGTGCCAGTTCCTTTGCTTTAGCTAGGGATTCTATAGCTGCCTCTTCAGCAAGAATTTCAGGAGACTTTGCAAGCTTCAATGAAGTCCTCCTGTAGCTCAACAGCTTCTTTTTAGAAGAGACAGACATTTGCCTCACCGCATGATTCACAGTAACATCACAGTTCAGGTTAGCGTTAACTTTGATGGGTTGAGGTCCAGTGGAATTTTTTGCCAGATCAGAAACTGTTGCTGCTTCTGATGCAATTTCCCTGCTTGGGAGAGGAATATTTGCAGTTCCAGTACCTGACCCTGGGCCTGCATTTAGCGGTAATGGACTGGCTGAAGAATGGGCACTGTTCGTCTGAGAAAGAACACAGTCTGATCTATCCACACATTTTATTGCTTCGACTCTCAGGCTTTTGGCATCAGCAAGCTTGCTAATTGTATGATTGTTCTTCGTTGATGGAGAGATACTAAACTCAACATTTGGTGTATTTCTCTCAGAACTATGGTGAGATGCTGTTTGGTGTACTGAACTTAAATTAGTTCCTGGTGACACTGACATCCGAGAATGCCTTCTGGTGTATTTCTGTGGTGCGTTACTTGGCTCTACATTCTGATTTTGACGAGAGAGACTTGAACTTGCCGTTTCAAATTCATAATCCATAGAAGGGCTTATAGCGCATGCTTTCTCTGCTGCCACTTCATGTTGTGCCAGTTCCTTTGCTTTAGCCAGTGGCTCTATAATCGCCTCTTTAGCCAAAATTTCAGGAGACTTTGCAAGCTTCAATGAAGTCCTCCTGTTGCTCAACAGCTTCTTTTTAGAAGATCCAGCCATTATCCTCACTGTATGATCCACAGTAACATCACAGTTTAGGTTACCGTCAACTTTGATGGGTTGAGATCCAGTGAAATTTTTTGCCAGATCAGAAACTGTTGCTGCTTCTAATGCAATTTCCCTGCTTGGGGGAGGACTATTTGCAGTTCCAGTAGCTGTGCCTGCATTTAGCGGTAATGGACTGGCTGAATGTTGGCCACTGTTTGTCTGAGAAAGTACACAGTCTGATCTATCCACACATTTTATTGCTTCGACTCTCGGGCTTTTGCCATCAGCAAGCTTGCTAATTGTATGATTGCTCTTCGTTGATGGAGAGATACTAAACTCAACATTTGGTGTATTTCTCTCAGAACTTTGGTGAGATGCTGTGTGGTGAACTGAACTTAAATTAGCTCCTGGTGACACTGACTTCCGAGAATGCCTTCTGGAGTAGCCTAAGATTGGGGAATTCTTTGATGCAGAATTACCTGCTGATATTGAATTAGCCTTAAACAAGGTTGGATTTCCTTCTACATTTGATTGACCAACTTTGGCAACAAGATTAGCTACAGGTCCATTATCCTTATGATCCACTTTTCCACACATATCTGATGACTGCAATGGTTTCTCCAAGAGATGTTCTGCAGAAGGTGTTGGCAACTGAACACTGTTGGCAATGAACTTGTCAGAACTATCCAAATATTTTTCATCAATGTTGTCTCTATCGACCACTGGAATAGGAAGTATCATGGTTGGTTGATGTACAAGATGATCAGCACATTTTGTGGCCCCATTTGTGTTGAGCGTAGGAAGGGCACTTGCTCTAGTGTCAACTGGCCCTTTATCACCATTTTTTACTTCATCTCTGATGATGTGATCTCCAGGAGCCTTTGCATTGCTACTGGGGTTAATAGGAGGATGGACTGCATTGCTTGCCTCAGGATCAGCAGAATTTGTCACACCATTTGTGTTATGAGTGCTCTGTATGTTAGCTCTGACATCAAGGGACCTTTTGTATACATCTTCTGCTTTGTTAACCTGTTTTGGAGTGTCCAGGTGTCTTCCTGCAGCAACCTCGGCATTGCCAAAAGAGACAGTAGGATCACGAATGGGGGCGTAGACATCAGGATCAACATGAGTTCCCATTCTAATCTCTGTAAGAGGGGCGCTTCTGGTAGTGCCTCTGCTACGAGTTAAGCCTCGGGCAGCATCTTCTGCTTCATCTTCAGAGTCCTCAACTTGTGCCGCCATCATCTCTTGTTCCCAACCACTGAATAAGTAAATGACCAGGCAACTAGAGTTAGTATCCTAGAAGTGCATCACATGTATTGACATGTTGTGAAAAAGTTAGCTGGACATCATATAAAGGACAGTAGAGATGAGAGATTGGGAAGATAAGCCCAGTGGCTAAAAATAATGGGGGAAAACAACAGAGAAATGCAAGGTGTTTTGCTGGTAGACTCACCTTTTTCTATAATTATCAACTGGTAGAATTTCCCAAGCCTTTAAGCTGCAATAAAGTCATAGCTGGCATTTCAGCACAAAGAACCATGACACGATACGACGATTTTTTACAAAACTGGTTAATAAATACACGTACCAATCTTCCAACCACTGGTGATTAACAGTATTGATATTCACCTTTTTAGCAAGTTCATACTTCTCACCTGATAGAAACAGGGAGAAGCAAGGCCGCAAGTGAACACTAATTGCAACACAATTTGAGTGTAAACATTGAGGAAAATTATGAAGCAAACAAACTACCTTCAAATTTATAGCAAATAAGATGGGTAACCCTGTCTGCTTTCAAAGGCTTGGAAAACTGCGCCCCCATTAAGCTAACCATTTTCTATATTCAACAGTAAAATGAATAGTCAGATGATTAGTGAGGAGAACTCCAAAATTAAAATGAAGCATTCAAACACGATTAAGACAAACTATCAATTTTTTAGAAGGAAAGAACTCAAAATTTATCGAGGAACTGCTATATTTCTATAGCATTCTGAGCCTTGGTTATTCAGAAGAAAGGTTGGTTTCAGGCATGCTTGGTGTTAGTGAATTGATTCAGCGGTATAAACCATATAAGTGCATAATTAGGCATAAAATCGGCACGACACAAGAAACAGTGTGCTAGATTCAAAGATATAGCCATAAGCTATCAAAACAAGTGGAACAAAAAAGTAACCACCAAATATCATTGGTCTATAAACTGAAGGAAATCATAATTGACCTGATCAATAACAAAACGACCTTCACCAGGTACTCGGTATTTACAGATGCATGAACCAACAATCATAGACCTCTAAGATTGGAGATAAGAAGATAAAAGGCGGCAGTATTACCATTATATCTTCACGCCCATCCTTTTGGTACCCTGTCAGGCAAATGTTAAGTGACTGACTACCCGTTATACCATTCAAATCTCTCACTGGCATATATAGTACCTATCAAATACAAAACATGCAGCTTCAAATCATCAAAGCAGTCAGCAGAAAAAAGATAATATCGTACAGGAGACTAACTAAAGTGGCATTAAAACAGTGATTTGCTGGTCTGTTCATAACACATATCTTACAGTAGTAGTATACTACTAGCACCAAAGTACCAATAAAGAACACCTGAATCAGGTTAACTGCGGTACAGATGCAAGCACAATAGTGGGACTGACCCGATCGGCATCAGCCATCAATCCGGTCTCCAAGCTGTCGTCCACCCACAGCTCAGTTACCACCTTCTTCCCATCTCCCCGCGCCGCCACGCACACCGGATCGTCCTGCATTCATTTCAGTTCAACCATAAACACCGGTAAACGAAGCCACACGCGACAAATGACCCCAAGGAAAACCCCGGAAGAGCAGAGAAGTGTAAACCAGGGATCGAACTCACGTAGACGAGACCGCAGACGACCACGTGGGTGCACCCCGCCGCGCCGTACTCGCCGGCGTCGGCGCCGCCGCGACGCACCATCTCCGACCGGTACTGCCAAACGCAGAGCTCTCACCAGGTGAGACGGACCGAATCGCGCAGATTCGGGGGCACGGGAATCGAAACGAACGGGGATGGAAATCGCATCGAGGCACGCCGCGACGGGGGCGGCCAGGGAGAGGCGGGCGCACCTGGGACTCGGTAACGGGGTCGAAGCCGACGAGCGCGAAGCGGACTCCGGCGAAGAGGTGCTCGTCGTCGCCGCCGCCATCGTCCCCGCCGTCGTGTGGGCGCATGAGGGAGGGGTTCGGATCGGAGGGAGGGGGGTTAGGGTTTGAGGATTTGAACTTCGAAACTGTTCGTTGGTGGTAGGGGAATGGGGATGAAGAAGAGAGAAAGGGGGGCTTGGGGAGGGAAATTTCTAGAACGTAATTTTGGTTTCCGGGGTTTTCCCGGTCTGCAGGCGTATGGGGTGTACTGGCCCGGTTTAAGAGCAACTATGAGATCGCTTAAATCGGTCCGGCCCATAAAGTCCCGCGAGTTATAGCTTTGAGGCTATGTTTCCGATCAAATCCTTTAAATCGGCCCGGCCATAAAACTTCTTTCAGCCTGTAAATACAGTTTAACAATTCCAAGCCTCGGGGCTTGGCTGTTGTTCTGATCATGTAACATATTTTTCTGCTCAATATATTTTGTTAATTTGCCAGGAAAATAGATAGCCTGTGCCCTTTCTCCTGCAAAATACTGATGTTGCCTAAGACAGGTCAAAACCACTTCAGAGATACCGTTACTCCGGAGGCTTCTTATACATGTAGTTCACACGAACTTAATCATAATATTCAGCATATTTGGGTTTAAGATTGGGAACAGTCAAGTCAAATAGGTTAACAACCCTCAACTGCGCATATAAATTTCAGATAAAAGTCAGGTTGTCCCCCTACATAAATCTTAAGATTTGCCTGAAAACACTAGGACTGTAAAATGCATGCCCTATCCAGGACTAAGCTACTGGCACATTCGGCAAGAAAACAAAGCCAGACAGCCATAAGGACACAAAGCCAGTCAGGGTCATCTCTACATGAAAACAAAACAATCAGAACAATAGAATTTTACAATGCAGATTCACTTGGAGTTATGGCCGTGAGAACCCCGCTTTGCCTTCTCTATCAGGGGCTTCAGCTGCTGCTTCTCCTCGAGGATCTTAAGGAAATTGAACAAGAAAGGCACGTAGTTGTGCTTCCTCCTGATGTTCTCTGTCTTCCACTTCTTCGACTTCTCTTCCTCCATTATGATCTTCTCGGTCACAGCCTCAATCTGAGCAGCAACCTCCGCGAGTGACCGCTCAACAGATGGCCTTTGGCGATTGGCAGAAGGATCACCCATTTGTGACAAGAGGTTCTCCCTCTTTCTCTGAAGTTCCTTGAGCTCTACGATGTACATATCCCTCCGGTTCTTTGTGATAGCCATGACACTGAACCTTATCTCGTTCTGAGAAAACTTATCAATGTGTTCCTGAATGACTGGCTGCACCATCTTCAGCCACCCCATCTCACCAATACCACCTGGGCATTTTCCCAAGCTTATAGGTCCTTCCTTTAGTCCATCAAGCTCATACAGGACACCGTCAACCGGAACATAGCTAATGAAATGGTAGACATCGTCATCCTTGCTAGATGATTTCAGTTCCTCGGGCTCTTCTGACCTTGCAAATGAGTTACTGGTCATACTAGTGCTTTCGCAATTCACTATAGCCAATCCTTTGAGCTCTGGGGGCAAGTCCTTTGCGAACTCCTTCAGCTTTCTGAGGTCATCACTAAGGGTGATGCCAGAAGAGTTTAATAGAACAGAAACGATAGCTTGGGTTGCACATGCGCTGTTAATTATCTGCAAGTAATAATCGGTTTGTTATAAAAAAGATGCAGAGTGAACATGACATAAAAAAGTCAATGTAACTATGCACTGACCTGATTGGCAAAGAATAGATTTGGAACTGAATCTTTGATAACAGGGCGTTCATCTTTCTCCGGAGGTCGCCATTTGTATAGAATTATGAGCCCATAAATTGGCCTGCAAGATACCCATTGTTTGACATCAAGATCATTGAGGAAAAACAGCATTCGTGGTAATGGGTAGCAAGGATAACATACTGAAGATCATTGAGGGCATCAAGATCAAGTGAGTAGAGTTCATCGACCTGTTAAGGAAGAATGACATGGAATATCATACAATACCAGGTTTTAGGGAGGTAACATATCCCAAGTTTCGTAGAAAGAAGTACAGTACATGTAGAAACTAGAAACTGATAATGAACTCCCAAAACTTATACCAAATTGTTGTGCATTGCATGCATAGCCTGCCAACATTTTCAAAATAAAAGGTATATTTGCATCGTTGTACTTTAAAACATAGTTTATTATTTGTGGACCTGGTAAATCCAGAAGCCAAAATGTCAACCAGGTAATGAAATAAAAAGGCATACTTAGATTTTGCTCCTTCCTTGGAAAATAGCAAAAATAAATAAATAAATTGTAATGGACATATGTTCTCATCTTTTGTATTAACGCATGGAGTGATTGGTGCCCCTTAGTGCCAAGCTGACTTATGAAAAAAAAAAGGGGGCACTCGGGTTAGGTGAATACTTACTTGGAGACCCTTCAACTGCATTTGTTGCAACAGCTCGGTAAAAACACCTACACAATATGCAGCGATTAATAATGGGAAATATTAAAGGCCAGGGTTTATAGGTGATGCAAGAAATTAACAATGATCTAGTTAGAACAGGTAGCTAACATATAATAGCATTGTTCTGATGATAAGTCTAGTTTGTTTCACCATTCCAATGACACTTGTTAAGAGAGGGAGAATATGTACACACTTGAGTAACTTAGCACGAGAGGAACTTCCTGTCCACCCAAAAAATGTAGGACATAAATACTGTAAATTTTGAATTGCAAACGGCAATTTTATTAGTACTCATATCCACATTAAACTTCAAACGACAGCTGACAGCAAGTGTCCCGTAAACAACTTGAGGAAACAGCTGGGCACTCTCCTGAGGTGAAATAGGTGATGCTGCACACATTCAAATCTTCTATTACTATTAAACATCAAACAGCTTGATTAAGTAACAGCTCACAGCACGAGGGTCCAATAGAAAGCTTGGGATTAAGTTTAGTTTTGAGCCAAAGCTGGCCTTACCAAAAAAAAACGGCAAGCCCGTGACCTACAGCTGCTGTTTGGTTGGCCACCAATTTTTTGGTTAGCCCAGTCCAGACTGTGCGGTGTAGTGAACTTTTTAGCGAACTCGGTGGGTGATTCAAGGGTGGCCAACTCGTTCGCCAAAAATTGTCCATGCCAGCGAATTGGTAGGACGCGACGGGGCATGAACCAAACGCACCCTTAGTAATACAAGATGTCACTAACACTTTACATGAAAGTTTCTCTAATATCCTCCACATCTTGTCCAAACGCTCTAAACATCCAGTCAAACTATGGACAATTAGCAGTTAAATACCATCGAGGGTCATGGAGAAACCTTACTGTGCACCGCTTACTGAACATGCAAAGGAAACTTAGCTCAACTAACTAGATGGTCCATTGATCTGTTATGTTGCCGCGTCACAGATTACAAGAGGTAAAATTTACCAGGATCATTCTCGATTGCCGCCCAAGACATGCTGAGGAAGCCCTTTGTAAATCCGCAAAGAATCCCAACGAGCAGGGGTGGATCTAGACACCAAAAAAATTGTGGGGGTTAGTTTGGGGTTTAAGTAAAATCACTTGAGGAGTAAAAGCACGCATCTCAAAACCAAATTGTCCAAGAGTGTGGAATGGGTGGCGATAGTAAGGACGCGACGAGACGGCAGGTGGCGGCAGCGCGGGCGTGAGGACGACGGCGAGGGCAGCTCTAGGGCCTAGCTGCAGCGGACTGGAGAGAAGAGGCACGGGATGAAGGGAGGGGCGCCCGAGCTTACCTTAGTCGTCGGCGAGGACCTGCTGGCCCCTCTGGTCGCCGCCGGCGTCGCTGGAAGACCTCCTTGAAGATGCGAAGGAACAGGAGGGGGAAGTGGATGGGTCAAGGTCGGCGGCCACATGGTCAACTGGAACGGCGTGAAGGAAGGGAACAGGCTTCGGCGCTGGATGCACACCTCACTGCCGGCGGTGAAGCTACACTAGCGAGACGAGAGAGGGCAGAGCCGCAGAAGAGAAGGAGGAATTTTATTTTTTTGCCCTCATTTACTTTGGACATTTAACAATGCCCTCCATTACATTGAGCTTTCCTTTTTACCAGACATTACTTTGGTGACTTATCATTTTCCCTTTTGAAGTACTACTTCTCTTCTTTTGAGGATTTAGGGGAAATATGGAAGACAAAAAGACCATGGCTGCACACTGACTCGAATCAAATTGACTGACCTTTTCTCCTGTGTTTAGAACGGAGATGGAAGGATGCTAGCCTGCAATCATCACCAGAGCATCAGAAATCCGAGTATTTCAAATGTTCCTACGACCCTATATGTCATCGAAACCAAATCTACACGAGCACACAGGACAACACGCATAAACATGAGAACTAAAGTTCAATGCAGTCAGTCTCGATGCCAAGAGCAAACGGTTGCCAGATCCCTGTTAAGGCGCTAAACCTGGGAAGACCCGCCGCTCGTACACATACTTACGCACGCGCAGTACAACCTACCAACGCCAGGCACAAACCCTAACTCTCGGCTCAATCCTAACATTTCTGAGGGGGAGAAACAAGCTGCTACTGGAACAAAACCGGGTGAAATCGACGGGCAAACTGGATGCATTCACGCATCTCAGAGATTAACAAGGGCTCGTACTTGGTTGCTCGCAACAACGAACAAGGCGCTCCTAGACCTATCCAAGCGAAATAATTTAGGGCTTCCGTACCAGAGAGAAGGAGTCGCACTGGATGGATCCCTCCTGTCTGCTTCGCTCCACACTAGGATTAGTGGCGGTGAAGCGACTTCGCTGGAGAGGAATCTAGGGCGCTTCTTCTACAGCGCCGGCGAAGAGAGGGTTTGGCGGCCGCCGGAACCGGGAGCCGGCCACGACGACAGGGGAACCGGGAAGAGGGCTGGCGAAACGCTATATGCCGACCAGGTCGGCGCGTACCGCGCGCCGCACACCCCCCGCGCGCGGTATGGACCGGCCCAGTCGGCTGCTGCTTTTATGATTTTTTTTCTGTTTCTGTTTCCTTTTTTTCTGTTACTTTTATGATTTTTTTCTTCTTTTTTAGTTTATTTTTTTCTGAAAAATCTTCGGATTCGAAATTTGTTTAGATTTTTTATTTTAAAAATTATACGATTATTCAAATCTTAAATTTGTTCAAATTAAAAATTGTTCTAACTTGAAAAATGTTGGGACTTTTTCAAAAACCCGAAAACCATTAGAAAATCATGAAAACCGTATAGAAACCAAAAATATAGACTAAAAGACCGGATGGAAAGGCTAACTGCGATTTTGGGCCTGACCCAAAGGGCACAGAGGGTGTGTTGTGAGTTATATACACCAGGCTAGGGTTTTCCTGTACATTAGTCAGGAGCAAACCTGGCCAACAGGCCGGCCCAACACAGTCGTTCATGGGCCTAGCATGACCCGACATGCTAAGGACATTTACCTGGTGGGCCATGCCGAGTCGGCACATGGGCCTGGTCTAGAGGCTCGGGCATGACCCAGGCTTTGCCAGGCCGGTACGCCGGCCTATTGGCCCAGGCCTCTTCCTTTTCCTACAGGTCTTCAAGATACCTCTTAAGTTTGACCCAAGTTGCTAGTATAACACAAAAGATTGAGTTGTCTGGTGATTGAGTTAAGGGTGGAGTAGGAGTAGGTATTTGGTTTGTCTTCGTGCATATCTTCCCTGAATTATGACAAGAATTTATCTCATACCTCGCATGACGATTCTAAGAGCATCTCCACTAGGCTTTCCATGACGCCAATCCTAGGGCGAATTTTAGGTCCGGACGCCGAAAATTGGCCCAGTTGCGTTCTCAGGACCCCGGTTTCGTCCGGGTTTGGGCCAACTTTGGTCCGGACTTCCCAGGCGATTCCCAGCATCCCAGGAACGCCCTAGGAACGTCGAACGAAACGAAAACGGGCGTGGGCCAGCTCTATCGACGAGTGAAGGCCGAACTCCCGCCCTTTTCTTCCCCTCCCGTCTTTCTTCCCCATTCGCCTGACTCCCGCCAGTTCGCCGAGCTCCCGCCCGCCCTCCATGCCGCCCAAGGGTTTCGTCAAACCCAGATCCAACCTCGGCAAAACCGGGAAGAAAAAGGCGAGGAAACCGAGAGCGCCGACGGCAAGGCCGGACGGCGTGTCCAACGCCGAGTGGCTGACCATTGTGCAGAAGAGGAGGGTTGAGTCAGGTGGTGCTTGACGTGGATCACTTTGTTGGAAACCTGTGGCATCCCGCAAAACCACTATTAGAAAATCGCGTTGTTTTGTGCATTGCATCGTCATCATCATGCATTGGTTGTCTGCATTATTTTTAAAAGCCTAGTTTTGATTTATACAAATACCCCTCTTATTTTTAAACACAAAACCCCGAGCGTATCGGATATTTTATTTCCCTGAAACTATGTTTCAAAATGGCTTTGTTTTAAATTATACAGAACCAAACAAACACGGAAACTAAATCAGCTCCCTCTAATTCCTATTCCTACCCAAACCAAACCTACCCACCAATCTCTGGCTGCCACCTCACCCTCTCCCCTTTTTCCTACCCACTCTGCCACCTCAGCTATCCACCTCTTTTCCACCTCTCTCTCTCTTTTCACCCAGTTCCCTCCTACCCTCTCTCATCTTCAGGCCGACCCCACCACATGGTCCACCCCTCAGCCACACTCCCTCCCAAAACCGACCCCTCTCCCTGCCCTGTGGGTCCCGCCACCCAGGCCACGCGCCCCCCACGCGCCAGCCCCGCCCCGGACCCGGTCCACCTCCTGCCACGCTACCCACTCCCCCTCCACTCCCTGTCACCCGGGCCCCATCCCGCGGACCCACCTGCCCAACCCCACCCGCTCGGCCCGTGCCCTCCTCTCTCCTCTTCCTCCCTCCTCCCTCACCGCGTCCGCCCCTCCCCGTCTCTGGCTCCACCCCGACGGGCCCCCGCCGCCGGCCACCTCCTCCCTTCTCTTCCCCGGCGCCGGCCTCGCCTCCTCGCCTGCCGCCGCTCGCCGGCCAAGCTCCTCCCCTCCCCGCCGCGTTCCCCTCCGCCTCTCTCCGAGCCCGACCCCGCCAAGCCCGAGCCGACCGCCGATGCGCCCCCGCGACCTCCGCCGGTGCCTCTCCTCGCCGGCCCGCACCTCCGCGTCCGGCGCCCCGCCTCCACCAAGCCCCGACCTCACCGCCACCGTCGCCCGGGTCCTCTCCCTCTGCTCCGGTCGGGCCAGCCCCGCCTCTCCGTCCTGCAGGCGTGCGCCGCCGCCCTCGGTCCAGGTCGAGCCGTCCCCGACGACCACAGCCTCCCCAAGCTCCGCTGCCGGTCTGCCCGCCTGCGCCCCCTCGTCGACGCCCCGTCCGTGAGATGGCCGCTGCCGTCTTCGTCCTGGAGCCGGCCCCTTGCTCACCCTCGGTGTTCCCGGCCGCGCCCCCACGGCGTCCCTCCGGCGCGCCCTCGTCGCCTCTGCCAAGACCGGCTGCCTCGTCTGCCCGTACCTCGGCTCGTCTGCCAACAACCCGCAAGCGCCACCCCTGCTCGCGGACCGCCGCGTCGGTGCTCGCCAAGGTTTCCAACCTCTCCGTCACAGACGACAAGCACCCCCCCTCTCGGATCCGAGGACCGAAGATGCCCGGATCACCAAGATCGCCCTCATGGATCCGAAGACCGATCCCGGCGCGCCCGAACCCCGTCAAACACCAAGACCCTGGACCCCAAGATCGCTGCCGTGAGACGACAAGACCGTCGGCACGACCCGACGACCGCGGATGCGACAAGATCTCCCACTCGGACCCGAAGACCGTACCGTCGCGGAACGACATGAACCACCCACGGAACGCCAAGTTGCCACCTGGGACGCCATGACCGCCTACACGGACCCGAAGACCATGGCGACGACAAGATCGACACCGACCAGAACGAACCCGCTGCGCCCCCGACGCTAACCAAGTGCTTCCTCCCGGAACGCCAAGATCTACTCCGCTATCCGAGAACGTTTCCGTCGAACCCTGAACCCCGAGACCCGACCCCGAACCCCGGAACCCCAAGTTCGTCGAGACCCCCCTAATGTGTGACCCTTATCCGAACCCCTATTTTTATAAATGCTAAACATAAAACTTGTTGCATATTAAATTGTCATACTTGCATGCATACTTGTTATGTGGTTTGGGGGCCTTATGCCGATTAATCTAATAATTAAATATGGGGCCCATATGCGGGCAAATCCAGCCTTATATTGGCCTCATTTAAATTGGTGTAGCGAACCGGTAACTCATCTTGCCTTGTTAATACAACATTTAAATTGCGGGGTTCTAAATAACTTAAACCTAATAATAAATTGTCGGGACCCCGGTTCCACTTAATATTGACCTAATTGCATCGCACCTTTGCCATGTCATACATCATACATGCACCATGCCGATCTTCTGCCGTTGTATTAAATAGTGCATCCGGTGTTTCTTCTAGTGTTTTGCTTCTTCGCGGATAAGGCCGTTGAGTTGATGCGAGTGTCGACCCGATCTTCGGTCGAACCTTCGACAATGTTTTCAGGCGAGCATCTTCCCCTTTCTACCTATCTTACTTTTATAGTATTTATTCCCTCCTGTTGATCTATTGCTATCTGTGTTGCGATGCTTTAGTTTCCGTACCTGTGATATACCGTGCAGCCCTATATTGCCTTGGACACATCCTATTACCGTTGTTTGGTAGATAGTTGGACTTGCGCGTCGTAGTCGCTTGCTCAAGTGCTGTTGCGTGTCGTCAAGTGCCACAGTTGTTGAGGTATTGCCGCATGTTGATGTTGGAGATGATCATAGTTTTACTTAACGCTCACTTTAATTCTTGTTTAACCACTAAAATTGAAATAAGCAGAGGCATCGGTGGGTGATAGATAATATTTGGTTTCCGAACGCCCACTTGTGTCCCGTAGGACCCCGAGTACTTGATACCTGTTCCTTGATTTATCGCGCTATCCACATACGGGGAGTATGGGCCCCCCTTAGCCAGAGCTTGATTCAGTCTTATTTCTTGGGGCCACAAACTAGTTTGAAGTTTTATTTACGATCTTGTACTTATGCCATGTTTTACTGCTTTATTTACGATTGTGCGATGGATAGCACACTGTACTGTTTAGGTAAGCGGAATGTTTTCGCGGTATCGACAATCCCCGTTTGGGGTTCTCAGTCGTTTACAGCCATTGACGCAAACCTTGAGTCCGTCTCGGAGCTAGCTTACTTCGTTGCGGTTCTACTCAATGGGGTGGCCCCCTGAAATATTTCTGAATCCTGTGATTGCTTTGTCGTGAAAGCCTCGTTGGGTTTTGATTTGGTTTTTCCGAGGTCGATCGTGTGTGTGTTGCTATTTGTGCACCCCGGCCGGGTTAAAACTTTCTGAAAGCCGTGTCCGCGGTTATGGACGACTTGGAGCACCGTATCTCGACCATAGACAAGCATAACTAAAGTTTATTGCTCTAAACTTGACTTTGTAATGACTAGTAATCAGCTTCACTATAATGGAATGGCTAATAATACTGCCCACCATTGCTTGTTGAAGTGTCGCTTGCGACCATTGTATCTGACTAGTAAGTATTGCAACTACAACGGAATGGCTAAGTAAAAGTACCAACAACTGCTGGGTTTTGGGTTATCTCATGCTACCTGTATCTGACTAGTAAGTGTTGCCACTATAACGGAATGGTTAACTAAAAGTGCCCACTGCTTACTTTATCAGGACGATTATCTAAACCTGACTAGTAAAGTGCCGCAACTATAACTGAATAAGTAAAACTGCCAACTGTGTGAGTTCCTCGGTTGACTTCCTCGTTGGTCTCGAGGGGGAAACGCCAGGATGGGTTTGTTTGTTGATAGTATCAGGTTGGTTCCGGATAGGTCCTTCTTACCCCCCTCTGATTTGCCGCCAGTTGTATCGAGTCTCTATAGGTTGTTTAGTGCATGCTGCCGCTGCCGCTCAGTCCACCATACCTATGTAGGCGAGGACCGCCGAATTCTAGTCTCGCCGTATACTGGCCTCAGTACTGACGCTCCCCTTTTTCCTTTGCCCTTTGTCGGCACCCCTTTTGTTTAAGCAGGTTTGAGATCGACGTCGTTAGCAGGGTTAACCTTCCGGCTTGGCCTGGGCAGGGTTATGGACGCCATTGGTTATTCTTCAGGGCTCTTAGCCCCATTTGCATCTTGTCCGTAGTCGGGCGCTCGATCATTTTCAAGGTGATTTGGATCTTTGTATATTATATCTGTATTCTTGACTCATTGAGTCGCTGTTGTATATATATCTGTTTTGTGGGTCCCATCGAGGACTGTTGTGTGATGTTATTACTTCGTTTTCCACCCGCACGAAAGTGCCTGGTGGGCACCTTTGAATCGTTTCTATGCGGGTTTGGCGGGAAGCGCTGAAACTTGCATAGGGTCGATTCTGAGGGTGTTACAGAGTGGTATCAGAGCTCAGCTGTTGCGATACCCCACAAGTCCAGCCTGTAGGATAACCTAGCTAACGGCCGAAATAGCGTGTCAAAACTATTTTCGAAAAATCGGTTGGATAGTTCTGGTTAGGTCTGATTTTACTCCTTAACCTCTGCTGCTCTCCTCTTACCTCTACGTGTTTTGAATTCGCTCTCTTCTCTCTCTTCGAGTCCAGGATTTCTCGTGGTTGGGTTTCCGTCGTACCTTCAGGGTTTCGCTTCCTCTTTGTGTAACGGTGTTGCTACATCTGGTCTTCATGCTATCTGAGTGATCCGTCTGTTGTGGTACCATTCTTTGTTCCTTGTTTGTGCCTTCCGGTGTTTTCCGACGCGACGACATCGTCTACGGCAGATCCGATGCAGAGTCTGCATCACTCCTTTGTTCCGAACCTCGTTTGACGAGATCTTTAGTCTGATTCCGAGAGTTGGTTGCATAATCCGCTTATTCTTGTGCGGAGTAATGGTTTGGGTGCGCGATGGACTGATCACCATCCGACTACTCTTATCATTCGCTCTTGTACATCGAATCAGTGGATCCAGCAGTTTTACTCCGTCCACGGAAGTTAGGGGTGACTTTATTTGTCGATACCTCTACCTTCGACCTTTTGTTTCCGGAGTGTTCTCTCGACGATCACGGACAACGACATTTTGTTAGTGGTGTCGCGAGGATCTACACGAAGCGAGAAGACGCAGAACGCCGACCTTCCTTCCGGTACCATGAGGCGGATCTCGAGGGCGAGATCCTTTGTTAGTGGTGTCGAATTGTGGCATCCCGCAAAACCACTATTAGAAAATCGCGTTGTTTTGTGCATTGCATCGTCATCATCATGCATTGGTTGTCTGCATTATTTTGAAAAGCCTAGTTTTGATTTATACAAATACCCCTCTTATTTTCAAACACAAAACCCCGAGCGTATCGGATATTTTATTTCCCTGAAACTATGTTTCAAAATGGCTTTGTTTTAAATTATACAGAACCAAACAAACACGAAAACTAAATCAGCTCCCTCAAATTCTTATTCCTACCCAAACCAAACCTACCCACCAATCTCTGGCTGCCACCTCACCCTCTCCCCTTTTTCCTACCCACTCTGCCACCTCAGCTATCCACCTCTTTTCCACCTCTCTCTCTCTTTTCACCCAGTTCCCTCCTACCCTCTCTCATCTTCAGGCCGACCCCACCACGCGGTCCACCCCTCAGCCACACTCCCTCCCAAAACCGACCCCTCTCCCTGCCCTGTGGGTCCCGCCACCCAGGCCACGCGCCCCCCACGCGCCAGCCCCGCCCCGGACCCGGTCCACCTCCTGCCACGCTACCCACTCCCCCTCCACTCCCTGTCACCCGGGCCCCATCCCGCGGACCCACCTGCCCAACCCCACCCGCTCGGCCCGTGCCCTCCTCTCTCCTCTTCCTCCCTCCTCCCTCACCGCGTCCGCCCCTCCCCGTCTCTGGCTCCACCCCGACGGGCCCCCGCCGCCGGCCACCTCCTCCCTTCTCTTCCCCGGCGCCGGCCTCGCCTCCTCGCCTGCCGCCGCTCGCCGGCCAAGCTCCTCCCCTCCCCGCCGCGTTCCCCTCCGCCTCTCTCCGAGCCTGAGCCGACCGCCGATGCGCCCCCGCGACCTCCGCCGGTGCCTCTCCTCGCCGGCCCGCACCTCCGCGTCCGGCGCCCTGCCTCCACCAAGCCCCGACCTCACCGCCACCGTCGCCCGGGTCCTCTCCCTCCGCTCCGGTCGGGCCAGCCCCGCCTCTCTGTCCTGCAGGCGTGCGCCGCCGCCCTCGGTCCAGGTCGAGCCGTCCCCGACGACCACAGCCTCCCCAAGCTCCGCTGCCGGTCTGCCCGCCTGCGCCCCCTCGTCGACGCCCCGTCCGTGAGATGGCCGCTGCTGTCTTCGTCCTGGAGCCGGCCCCCTGCTCACCCTCGGTGTTCCCGGCCGCGCCCCCACGGCGTCCCTCCGGCGCGCCCTCGTCGCCTCTGCCAAGACCGGCCGCCTCGTCCGCCCGTACCTCGGCTCGTCTGCCAACAACCCGCAAGCGCCACCCCTGCTCGCGGACCGCCGCGTCGGTGCTCGCCAAGGTTTCCAACCTCTCCGTCACAGACGACAAGCACCCCCCCTCTCGGATCCGAGGACCGAAGATGCCCGGATCACCAAGATCGCCCTCATGGATCCGAAGACCGATCCCGGCGCGCCCGAACCCCGTCAAACACCAAGACCCCGGACCCCAAGATCGCTGCCGTGAGACGACAAGACCGTCGGCACGACCCGACGACCACGGATGCGACAAGATCTCCCACTCGGACCCGAAGACCGTACCGTCGCGGAACGACATGAACCACCCACGGAACGCCAAGTTGCCACCTGGGACGCCATGACCGCCTACACGGACCCGAAGACCACGGCGACGACAAGATCGACACCGACCAGAACGAACCCGCTGCGCCCCCGATGCTAACCAAGTGCTTCCTCCCGGAACGCCAAGATCTACTCCGCTATCCGAGAACGTTTCTGTCGAACCCTGAACCCCGAGACCCGACCCCGAACCCCGGAACCCCAAGTTCGTCGAGACCCCCCTAATGTGTGACCCTTATCCGAACCCCTATTTTTATAAATGCTAAACATAAAACTTGTTGCATATTAAATTGTCATACTTGCATGCATACTTGTCATGTGGTTTGGGGGCCTTATGCCGATTAATCTAATAATTAAATATGGGGCCCATATGCGGGCAAATCCAGCCTTATATTGGCCTCATTTAAATTGGTGTAGCGAACCGGTAACTCATCTTGCCTTGTTAATACAACATTTAAATTGCGGGGTTCTAAATAACTTAAACCTAATAATAAATTGTCGGGACCCCGGTTCCACTTAATATTGACCTAATTGCATCGCACCTTTGCCATGTCATACATCATACATGCACCATGCCGATCTTCTGCCGTTGTATTAAATAGTGCATCCGGTGTTTCTTCTAGTGTTTTGCTTCTTCGCGGATAAGGCCGTTGAGTTGATGCGAGTGTCGACCCGATCTTCGGTCGAACCTTCGACAATGTTTTCAGGCGAGCATCTTCCCCTTTCTACCTATCTTACTTTTATAGTATTTATTCCCTCCTGTTGATCTATTGCTATCTGTGTTGCGATGCTTTAGTTTCCGTACCTGTGATATACCGTGCAGCCCTATATTGCCTTGGACACATCCTATTACCATTGTTTGGTAGATAGTTGGACTTGCGCGTCGTAGTCGCTTTCTCAAGTGCTGTTGCGTGTCGTCAAGTGCCACAGTTGTTGAGGTATTGCCGCATGTTGATGTTGGAGATGATCATAGTTTTACTTAACGCTCACTTTAATTCTTGTTTAACCACTAAAATTGAAATAAGCAGAGGCATCGGTGGGTGATAGATAATATTTGGTTTCCGAACGCCCACTTGTGTCCCGTAGGACCCCGAGTACTTGATACCTGTTCCTTGATTTATCGCGCTATCCACATACGGGGAGTATGGGCCCCCCTTAGCCAGAGCTTGATTCAGTCTTATTTCTTGGGGCCACAAACTAGTTTGAGGTTTTATTTACGATCCTGTACTTATGCCATGTTTTACTGCTTTATTTACGATTGTGCGATGGATAGCACACTGTACTGTTTAGGTAAGCGGAATGTTTTCGCGGTATCGACAATCCCCGTTTGGGGTTCCCAGTCGTTTACAGCCATTGACGCAAACCTTGAGTCCGTCTCGGAGCTAGCTTACTTCGTTGCGGTTCTACTCAATGGGGTGGCCCCCTGAAATATTTCTGAATCCTGTGATTGCTTTGTCGTGAAAGCCTCGTTGGGTTTTGATTTGGTTTTTCCGAGGTCGATCGTGTGTGTGTTGCTATTTGTGCACCCCGGCCGGGTTAAAACTTTCTGAAAGCCGTGTCCGCGGTTATGGACGACTTGGAGCACCGTATCTCGACCATAGACAAGCATAACTAAAGTTTATTGCTCTAAACTTGACTTTGTAATGACTAGTAATCAGCTTCACTATAATGGAATGGCTAATAATACTGCCCACCATTGCTTGTTGAAGTGTCGCTTGCGACCATTGTATCTGACTAGTAAGTATTGCAACTACAACGGAATGGCTAAGTAAAAGTACCAACAACTGCTGGGTTTTGGGTTATCTCATGCTACCTGTATCTGACTAGTAAGTGTTGCCACTATAACGGAATGGTTAACTAAAAGTGCCCACTGCTTACTTTATCAGGACGATTATCTAAACCTGACTAGTAAAGTGCCGCAACTATAACTGAATAAGTAAAACTGCCAACTGTGTGAGTTCCTCGGTTGACTTGCTCGTTGGTCTCGAGGGGGAAACGCCAGGATGGGTTTGTTTGTTGATAGTATCAGGTTGGTTCCGGATAGGTCCTTCTTACCCCCCTCTGATTTGCCGCCAGTTGTATCGAGTCTCTATAGGTTGTTTAGTGCATGCTGCCGCTGCCGCTCAGTCCACCATACCTATGTAGGCGAGGACCGCCGAATTCTAGTCTCGCCGTGTACTGGCCTCAGTACTGACGCTCCTCTTTTTCCTTTGCCCTTTGTCGGCACCCCTTTTGTTTAAGCAGGTTTGAGATCGACGTCGTTAGCAGGGTTACCCTTCCGGCTTGGCCTGGGCAGGGTTATGGACGCCATTGGTTATTCTTCAGGGCTCTTAGCCCCATTTGCATCTTGTCCGTAGTCGGGCGCTCGATCATTTTCAAGGTGATTTGGATCTTTGTATATTATATCTGTATTCTTGACTCATTGAGTCGCTGTTGTATATATATCTGTTCTGTGGGTCCCATCGAGGACTGTTGTGTGATGTTATTACTTTGTTTTCCACCCGCACGAAAGTGCCTGGTGGGCACCTTTGAATCGTTTCTATGCGGGTTTGGCGGGAAGCGCTGAAACTTGCATAGGGTCGATTCTGAGGGTGTTACAAAACCCCAAGATCAAGGTGTGATGAGCACAACAGCAAGTCAGAAAGAACATGTTGGGCCCCCATGTGTGGTTTTGGTAATTAAAGACAATATTTATGGACTAATGTGTGTATTAAGTTATACTTGTAGGACTTGTCCATTGGCATCGCTTGGAGCATATGTTGGCTTCAAGGTCGATGAAATGCAAAGAAGATATGTTGTGCAAGCTCAATATGTGAGGTCGATGATGAGGAACTAAGAAAGGCGTTCCATCTTGAGAAGGGCAAGACCGTCTACATCAAGCTCAAGTGGAACTCTCAAGGCAAAAGTATAATATTGATAGGTTTTCCCTTTTGCCGGTCTCTTGTTGTGTGTAGGAGACCGGGTTTAGAATAGATAACCGTACTATCAAGAGGGGCTCTCGAATGAGTAACTCGATCACATCGTTCGGAGAGAGCTCAAACCTTAGCATACTTGCATCATCATATTTGGTTGCTATTTGGTCTTATCCATGCGAGGATTTAGAGCTTGTGGTAATCTCCATAACAAGCTCTTGTTCATCAAAATCGGATCTTTCGTTTACATCTTGTTGCGATTTTGATCTTGACGGCTTTCCGGTTTCTCACCAAGTGAGGTATCTCACATTATTATACGTGATACATTCTCACTTGGTGATAACCAATGTTTCCACTTTTTATTGGGAAGCACTTGTCGTCCTCTATCAAACGCAACTGGAATCGGGCCAATCGGAGCTCCCAATCAAAAGTTATCGCAGATTGAATATTGTCTGTTATTCGGTTTAAAAAGAAAAAAAATAAAAAGTTGTCTTCTGGGCTGTCCGGTACTACCGGGCCTAGTACCGGACGAGCCTGGCGCGCGCAGCCCATTTTCTGTGTGGCCCGCACCCGCATACCCACCTACCCGACATCTTAGTATGATAGTGGGCCATCGGGTATGATGATCATATTTATGTTGCCATCATTTTAAACTTCATTTTAGTATTTAAATTGTGAACTTCTGAGTTGATGAGTGTCGCTATGTAGCTGATTGTAGTATGCCGTGTGGTTGTTTTACAATTCTTTTAAGACTTGAAAGTTTAAACTATATACTTCCTATGAAATTTATGTTTGGTCATAACATTTTTCCATCACAAATATCATACGTTTGGCTATGTATTTTTATTACTTAATATATAATATGTGCTTGCTTGTTGAAACCGTGAGTGAATGAAAATATATATTGTCATTTTTTATATATTGTGTCATTACAATGTATTGTTAAGTTGTTTGGACTGATGGGTGGGTATTACCCGCGGTTTTTTACCCTCGACGGGTGCGAGTATGGGACAAAATATATACCCATGTGCGGGTGCGGGTGCGGGTTGCAGGAAATATTTAAGATTGCGGGTGCGGGTTTGGTTAAGCTCCACCCGCACCCAAGAGCCACGGGTGCCATCCGTATCCTTGTCCGCTTCTTGTGCCTGGTGTTCAGGAGCCTTTCCATGTGGCCTGGAAGAAGAGGGATGCCCCTGAGGTTTCCCTTGGGGCTTGGAACCCTGAAAGTTCCTCTTCTTGGTTGGGCTCAGGTAGTTCACGGAATCACCGGACTGCCCCTTCAGCCTCTCTTCTTCCTGGACGCACATGGCCATCATCTTCTCGATGCCCCACTTTTCTGGTTGTGCGTTGTAGTTCACAGCAAAAGCTTCAAACTGATTTGGCAGCGAGACAAAGATAACATGAATGATAAACTCATCTGGAAGCGCCATGCCCATAGGCTTAAGCTTGGAAGACATGTTGCTCATTCGCAAGATGTGTTCCCTAACACCACCACCAGTGTATCTTGTGGTAACAAGTTTCTTGATGAGTGAGCTTGCATAGGCCTTGGAGGACCTAGTAAACCGACTCTCTACCCTTTTCAGGTACTCACTGGCTGTGGTGCACTCTGGGATTGCTCCCCTTATAGCTTCCATGATGGAGCTCTTAATGACCATTAGGCACTTCCTATTGGAAGAGTCCCACTTTGCACGCTCAAGGTTGTACTTCATTCTTATCGGAGCATGGTCACTGACCCTTTTCTTAAAGTCCTCTTCACTTTCTTTTTCGCCCCTCACGGGGTCGACAGGTTCTTTAGGACAGGCTTCAATTAGTGCCAAGTCGAGGTCAAGCAGAGCAAGCCCTATCTCTACCTTCTCTCGCCATGAGCCGTAGTTCCCTCCGTTGAGGGGCTCAATGGACGATATAAAGCTCATAGGATTGCCTAAAAGCAAAACATCATTAAAACGAGTTAATTCAACGTTGGTCAAATTAAAACATGAAACTTGTCCATATTAATACTACATCACTGTTGGGCAGAAATATAACTAATATGGATAAAACTTACTATTCATAGTGAAAATTTTACTAACAACGTTGGTTGTCAAATAAAATAAGCACTATCAAAAATTAAAATCTTACTCTATTGCATTTAAGCAATTAATTCTTGCAGCGGAATAACATGAATAAAGATTGATAATCTTTTACTTCTTTACATGATTTTTACTGTTACTTTACTATTTTTCTACACAAAATTTCGTTGGAAAAATTGCTATAGAAAAAAGGTTGAAAAACTATTAAAAAACAGTAAAAACAGCTTCTGAAAATAAATAAACAGACAGAACTGGACGACTCTTAGTGGCCCAGCGGCGGCCCAGCCGCCAGCCAGTGGCCCGCGCGCTCTGCTGCACGCTGACCGCTCTTTACTTTTGCGTCGTCTACGCTCCCAAAGCCCCCGCGGAGGCTTTTCCCGGCCTGCCAGCGGCCCATCTAGCCCTTCAGCCCGGCCTGACGCAGCCTGGCCGCCGCCCGCCCTGGCCGATCTGAGCCATCCGCTGGATCCAACGGCTGCCCGCGGTCCTCGGCCGAATAAAAGGGCGGTCTGTGAACCCTAACCCTAGCCCCAGCCCCATTCGCCACTTCCTGTCCCGCGAGCGGCGCTCTCACGTGAGCGAGATGAGGCGGCCGCGGACTCGCGAGCGAGGCGAGGTGGTCGCGCCGGCGCAGCGTCGGCGAGCCCCTCCCTCTCACTGCTAGCCCCCTCTCTCTGCTCTCTTCCCATCCACCACCACCCTACCCCGCAAGCAGCGGTGCAGCGCAGGAGACGGCGGCGGACGGCGGCGTCCCCCTGCCCCCCTTGCCGGCTGTGCGTCCACCCGAGGGTGGGCGCACCGCTGTCAAGCGGTGCAGTGGCGGCGCCCTTCCTGGCGGCGGCCGGTGGTTTTTCTGAGGTGGGATGGAGGATATGGGGACCTCCCCCTTTCCCCCTTTTTTTGTTTGGTTTCTTTCTGCTTCGAATTGGGAGGTACTGGGGAGGAAAGGACTAGGGGCAGTATGGGATCTGGGGTTTTTCTTCATTTTCTTTCGATCTTGAGATCGATTCTAGATCCGGGGAAAAGGATCCGGGCTTGGGGTTTTCATTTCTTTATCCCAGATGGGATCATGTTCTTCTTCCCGACCTCGGCTTGCCGATGCGTCGGGGTCAAGAGGAACGGCGCGGCCTTGCGGCGCGTCTGGAAAAGACCCTAGCCCCATTACTTCTTAAAGGGTTTCACAGCATAGTAAATCAAAATTTTCTACGGATGCGAACGGGAAAGCCAAGATCTAATCTAGGAGATGCAAAACAACGAGGGGGATTAGATGAGATCTTCATACCGTTTAAGATTCGCACAGCGGAACGTTCGTCGGAACGTGGGTGATGTAGTCGTACTCGCTTCTCCTCCTCGCGATCCGATCCGATCTAACACCGCAAGTGGCGATGCCTCCGAGAGATGCACACGTGCGGCACCTCGACGTATCCTTCTTCCTCGGTCCAGCAAGTATGGTGGAGAGACGGATTGTATCTACAACACGACGGCGCGGTGCAAGTGGTGGAGAGTTTCTGCAGCAGGGCTTCGCCTACGTGCAGTCGGGAGGGAGAGAGAGAGGAGGTCAGTGAAGGGAATATGCCCTGAGAGGCAATAATAAAGTGTTTATTATGTGTATTCCAGGTATATGATAGATGTTTATTTTGCATGCTATAATTGTATTAATACGGAAACGTTAATACATGTGTGTTTAATAAACAAACAGAAAGTTCCTAGTTATGCCTCTCTCATAAACTAGCTCGTTGATTAACAAGATGATCAAGGTTTCCTGATCATGGACATTGGATGTTGTTAATAACGGGATCACAACATTAGTGTAATGGTGTGATGAACATTCATCCGAAGTATAGCATTACGATCAAAGTCATTGAGTTTATATTGCTATAACAACTTACGAAGTGATCCTAATCCTTAGACCATGAGATCATGTCAATCACTAACACCGGAAGAGTTTCTTGATAACATCAAACGTCACACCGTAACAGGGTGATTATAAAGATGGATTCAGAACTAATAAAGTGTTATGTTGAGGCTCATGGATCGAGAGTGGAATTTGTTCATCCCGATGACGGATAGATATACTCTGGGCCCTCTCGGTGATATCACATTGATTAGCTTGCAAGCAAGTGATTTGATCACTAGAATGTTATATCACAGGAACGAGAAAAGAGTGCATGTCGGTAACGAGATCAAACTAGGTATGGAGATACCGATGATCGAATCTCGGACATGTAATATATCGTGAAACAAAGGGATTAAGATACTAGCGTAAAAGGTTCCGACGATCACAAGAAAGTCATCGTTAAATGTGTGGGAGTCAGTATGGGTCTCCAGATCCCGCTTCTGATTATTGATCCGAGAGGGGTCTCGATCATGTCCGCATTATTCACGAACCGTAGGGTGACACACTTAAGAGACACCGACGTCCAATTGGAGCAAATGTTTCATGTCGAAAGAATGAACAAGCGCAGGAATTTATTTCACTAGATACCGAAACAGGTTTTCGGGTGAAATTGCATAAAGTGGTTATGCATGTGAAATAGAATTCTATCAAGGGGTTATTTGTGAATGTTTGTCATTAAAGTAATTGACAAAATTCTGAATAAAATAAAAGAGTTTTATTTAATGAGAGTTTGCATTAAATTTGGTGGAAATTTAATGGGAATTTGAGTGGACTTTTGAGTGGAGGGAATTTAAAGGAGATTTGTGAGTGGAGTGTCCACCCACATGAAGAGGGGAGGGAAAGGGGGCAGCCCCCATGCGCCGGCCACCCCCTTGGGTGCCCCCCTCCTCCTATAAAAGGAGCCCCCTCCTCACTTGTCTCTCACACCTCCTCGTGAAGGATCTCTCTCCCCCTCTAGAATTTATCCCCCATGGTCTCGGACTAGCGAGATACATGTTCCCGGTGGCTATTCGGCAAGAAAGAGTTGTGCTTCCGCTGCATCGCTGGAGCGAGGAGGCGGAGGTTGCTCGGTGCCTCGAACGTGTGTGCGAGCACGGATGCGCTGCTGATTTGCGGCGCTAGGACTTCCTCTCGATCTTGAGATCGGCAAGAGATCGTCTACATCAACCACGAGTTGAACTCGTTAAGCTTTGTCGGTCTTCAAGGGTATGTTCTCTACGGATATACATCCGCCCGTTGTTTGTATCTAGTAGATAGATCTTGGTATATAGTTCACATCGTAGGAAAATTTTTGTTTTCTATGATGCGAACCCTACAGTCAGCAGGGCGGCTAGGGTTGTGGAGGAGGTGTGGGGGGAGGGTGCGCCCCATCCCTCTATATATAGAGGGGTGGGCGCCAGCCCTAGCCCCTCCCCCAAGCCCTAGGCCGGCGGCCAAGGAGGGAGGAGTGGGGGGCAAGTTTCCCCCCTTCTAGAAGCTTTGCTAGGGTTAGCCCTAGGTATGGCCGGCTGGGCCCTATGGGGCCCTGTGCCCCTGGACCAATGCGTCCAGGGCACTCCCTCATAGGCCCATGCCCCCTCCCGGCAGGTGGGGCCACGTTGGTCCCCCTCCGGAAGGTTCTAGAAGCTTTTGGTACAATACTGATTAACCCGAAACAATTCCGAACTCCAAAAACTGCATTGCCTTATATGAATCTTATTCTACGGACCATTCCGGAACCTCTCGTGATGTCCTAGATCCCATCCGAGACTCCGAACAAAAACTCATAAACCAATTATCCAATCTATCCTAGCGTCGAGACACGTTAAGTGTGTGACCCTTCGGGTTCGAGAATATGCAGACATGATCTTCTATCAATAATCAACAGCGGGGTCTGGAAACCCATATTGACTCCCACACATTCATCGATGATCATATCAGATGAACCACGATGCCAGGATTCAATCAATCCCATATATATATTCCCTTCGTCTCGCGATATTTTACTTGCCCGAGATTTGATCGTCGGTACCGTCATACCTAGTTTAATCTCGTTCACAGCAAGTACTTTACTCGTTCCGTAATCCGATATCACTTTGTGATTAACTCCTTAACCACATGCTTGCAAGCGGTGTTGATATCGATTACCGAGTGGGCCCGAAGTATATCTCTCCGACTTGGGAGGGACAAATCCCATCTCGATGCATACAACCCAACAGGCACTTTCCGATCACCTGAGAGACACCTTTATGATCACCCTCTTATAGGATGACGTTTGATGACCTCAAAGCTTTCTTCCGATACCAGGGAGTTGTATTATCTCATGGTCTAAGGAATACAATATTTGACATAAGAAAAGCTTCGCAAAGATGAACACGATAACACGATTTAATTGCTCCGCTTAGTTTGGGTCTGTCCATCATATCATTCTCCCAATGACATGATCTCATTATTAATCGACAACTCATTTCTATGGTTAGGAAACCTTAACCATCATTAATCAATGAGCTAGTCCATAGAGGCATACTAGGGACACGGTGTTGTTCATAAACCACACAAGTATTAAAGTTTCCGCTTAATACAATTCTAGCATGGAATATAAACATTATCATGAACAAGAATTATAATAATAACATCTTTATTATTGCCTCTAGGGCATAATTCCAACAGTCTCCCACTTGCACTAGAGTCAATAATCTAGTTTACATTTGGCAACAATCTCACACCCATGGCACTAAGGTGCTGATCATGTTTTGCACGTGGAAGAGGTTTAGTCAATGGATCTGCGACATTCAGATTTGTATGTACTTTGCTAATCTTCAGATCTCCATCTGCTATATAATCTCGGATTATATGAAACTTGCGGTTGATATGCTTGGTCTTTGGATGATATCTTGGTTCCTTAGCGAGTGTTATGGCGCCAGTGTTGTCACACAATATCTCTAGTGGATCCAATGCACTTGGAACCATGCCAAGCTCAGTGATGAAGTTCCTGATCCAAACTCCTTCACTTGACGCTTCTGCAGCAACCATGTATTCCGCTTCTACTGTAGATCCCGCGACCACGCTTTGCTTGCAGCTTCTCCAGCTCACAGCTCCTCCATTCAAAATATAAACGTATCATGTCTGAGATTTAGAATCATCCTTGTCGGTGTCAAAACTAGCGTCGACGTAACCTTTTACGACGAGCTGTTCATCACCTCCATAGACTAAGAACATTTCTTTAGTCCTATTTAGGTACTTTAGGATGTTCTTCACGGCTGTCCAGTGTTCCACTCCTGGATCACTTTGATATCTGCTCGTCAAACTAAGAGCATTGGACACATCCGGTCTAGTATACAGCATGGCATACATGATAGAACCTATGGCCGAGGCATAAGGCACTTTGCTCATAGCTTCTCTATCATTTACCGTGGCTGGACACTGAGCCTTGCTCAATATCTTACCTGACAACATAGGCACTGAACCTTTCTTTGCCTTATCCATTCTGAACCTTTTCAGAACTTTGTCTAGGTATGTACTCTGGCTTAAAGCTATCAAGCGTCTTTGTCTATCTCTATAGATTTTGATGCCCAATATATAAGCAGCTTCACCTAGGTCTTTCATTGAAAAACACTTGTTCAAATAACTCTTCACATCGTTAAGCATGTTAATGTCATTTCCAATAATCAATATGTCATCCACATATAGTACCAGAAATGTCACTGAGCTCCCACTCACTTTCTTGTAGATACAAGCTTCGTAGCAATTTGGAACAAATTCAAAGCTCTTGATCACTTGATCAAAACGAAGGTTCCAACTCCGAGATGCTTGCTTCAGTCCATAAATGGAACGCTGAAGTTTGCATACTTTATCAACATCCTTAGGATCGACAAAACCTTCGGGTTGCATCATATACAACTCTTCATCAATGTTGCCATTGAGGAACGCAGTCTTGACATCCATCTGCCATATTTCATAATCATGAAACGCAACAATTGCTAATAAAATCCGAATGGACTTAAACATCGCTACGGGAGAGAAAGTCTCATCGTAGTCAACACCTTGAACTTGTCGAAAACCTTTTGCGACAAGTCGTGCTTTATAGACGGTGACATTACCATCCGCGTCCGTTTTCTTCTTGAAGATCCATTTGCATTCAACGGCCTTTCGGTCGCTAGGAGGGTCCACCAAAGTCCATACTTGGTTTTCGCTCATGGATCCCAATTCGGATTTCATGGCTTCTAGCCATTTCTCAGAGTCTGGGCTCATCATCGCTTCCTCATAGTTCGTAGGTTCACTGTCTTCTACCAACAAGACAGTCAAGACAGGGTTTCCATACCACTCAGGAGGGGCACGCGACCTTGTCGACCTGCGACGTTCAGTAGCAGCATCGTTCGAAGCTTCATGATCCTTGTCATTAGCTTCCTCTATTGTTGGTGCAGGCGGCACTGGAACAATTTCAGGTGCTGCGCTACTCTCCAACTCAAGAGAAGGTTCAACAACCTCGTCTAGCTCTACTTTCCTCCCACTCACTTCTTTCGAGAGAAACTACTTCTCAAGAAAGGAACCGTTCTTTGCGACAAACACTTTGCCTTCGGTTCTGTGATAGAAGGTATACCCAATAGTTTCCTTAGGGTATCCTATGAAGACGCATTTCTTCGCTTTGGGTTCGAGCTTGTCCGGCATCAACTTCTTGACGTAAGCTTCGCATCCCCAAACTTTAAGAAACGACAACTTAGCTTTAGCACCAAACCACAGTACATACGGTGTCGTCTCAACGGATTTAGATGGTGCCCTATTTAAAGTGAATGCGACGGTTTCTAATGCATAACCCCAAAATGATAACGGCAAATCAGTAAGAGACATCATTGATCGGACCATATCTAATAGAGTTCGATTCCGGCGTTCAGACACACCATTGCGCTGTGGTGTTCCGGGTGGCGTGAGTTGCGAAACGATTCCGCTTGCTTTAAGATGCGTGAGAAAATCATAACTCAAATATTCACCTCCACGATCAGATCGTAGAAACTTAATCTTTCTGTTACGATGGTTCTCCACTTCATTCTGAAATTCCTTGAACTTTTCAAATGTTTCAGATTTATGTTTCATTAAATAGATATACCCATATCTACTTAAGTCATCGGTAAAAGTGAGAAAATAGCGATATCCACCGCGTGTCCAAACACTCATCGGTCCGCATACATCGGTATGTATGATTTCCAACAAGTCCGTTGCTCGCTCCATCATTCCAGAGAATGGGTTTTTGATCATCTTGCCCATGAGGCATGGTTCACATGTGTCAAATGATTCAAAATCAAGAGACTCCAAAAGTCCATCAGAATGGAGTTTCTTCATGCGCTTTACACCAATATGACCTAGTGCCACAAATAAGTAGTATTATCACTATCTACTTTGCATCTCTTAGCCTCAAAGTTATGGATGTGTGTTTCATCCCTTTCGAGATTCAGAAGAAATAAACCATTCACAGCAGGTGCATGACCATAAAAGATGTTACTCATATAAATAGAACAACCATTATTCTCCGATTTAAATGAATATCCGTCTTGCAATAAACACGATCCAGAAATAATGTTCATGCTCAACGCAGGCACATAATAACATTTATTAAGGTTTAAAACTAATCCCGAAGGTAAAACTAAGGAGAGCGTGCCGACGGCCATCACATCAACTCTTGATCCGTTGCCAACGCGCATCGTCACCTCATCCCTCGCAAGCCGCCGTCTATTTCGTAGCTCCTGTTTCGAGTTACAAATATTAGCAACTGAACCAGTATCAAATACCCAGGCACTACAACGAGGGCTAGTAAGGAAAACATCAATAACATGTATATCAAATATACCTTTGATGGTGCCAGCCTTCTTGTCCGCTAAGTACTTCGGACAGTTGCGCTTCCAGTGACCCTTGTCCTTGCAATAGAAGCACTCAGTGTCCGGCTTGGGTCCAGACTTGAGCTTCTTCTCAGCAGGGGCAACGCGCTTGCCGCCGCCTTTCTTGAAGGGCTTATTTGCACCCTTACCTTTCTTGAAGGTGGGGGGCTTGTTGACCATCAACACATGATTATCCTTTTTGATGTCCACCTCCGCAGCCTTCAGCTTTGCGAAGAGCTCAGTGATCGTATCAGTGGAACCAATCTGATTATGAGTCACTACAAAACTTTTGTAGCTGGGAGGGAGTGATTGCAGAACCCTGTCAATCTTGAGCTCCTCTGGAATCTTGCAGTCCAGTTGCTCAAGGCGTTGAGTGTAGCCCGACATCTTTATGGCGTGCTCACTAACGGAACTCCCTTCCTCCATCTTGCAGTTAAAGAATTTCTCAGAGATCTCATATCTCTCAGAACGGGCCTGAGTCTGGAACATAGTTTTCAGTTCCTCGAGGATCTCAAAGGGCCCGGGATAGTCTTCAAAACGATTTTGAAGGTCCGATTCCATAGCAAACAACATGGTGCTCTTAATCACACCATAATCATCTTTGCATGACTGATAGACAGCTTTCTCATCAGCCGGCGCATCAATAGTAGGGGCGTCACCTAGCGCATTCTCAAGGACATAGTCCTTTTGACCGCCAGAGAGAATGATTCTCAGATTGCGGAACCAGTTGGTGAAGTTAGACCCATTGTTTCTAAGCTTTTCTTTCTCAGCAAAAACGTTGAAGTTGAAGTTGGACTTAGCCATTTGATCTACAATGTTTGCAAGTACAAATTAGACTATGTTCATGATAACTAGTTCAACTTTTAATCAAATTACTAGATGAACTCCCACTAAATTCAACATCCCTCAAGTTATTTAGTGAACACGATCCAAATTCACCACACCTAATCCGATCTTCACGAGAAGAGATGTGGCTTCAATGGTGGACAACGAAGTGTCGATCATATCATTCATATGACTCATGCTTAACCTTTTGGTTCATGTGTTCCGAGGCCATGTCTGTACATGCTAGGCTCGTCAAGTCAAACCCAAGTATTTCCGCGTCTGCAAAACTGGCTTGCACCCGTTGTATGTGAACGTAGAGTCTATAGCACCCGATCATCACGTGATGCTTGGACGCGACGAACTTTCGCAACGGTGCATACATGGGGAGAACACAGTTTTATCTTGGTCTTTAAGTGAGGAATCATCTTATAATGCTACCGTCGCGATCTAAGCATAATAAGATACATAAAAGGATAAACATCACATGCATATAACTTTATGTGACATGGTATAGCCAATCTTCGCGCAATGATCTCCATCTTGTGCGTGCCGGCATGATCTCCATCACTCCACCATGATTGCCTCCACCACGAATAGCAACTACAACTATTGCTAACTACTTAGCGATAAAGTGAAACTATTACATGGCGTATAAGAAGTTGACACACAGGTCATACACAATTATAAAGACAACCATATGGCTCCCGCCGGTTGTGTACTCATCGACATGCAAGTCGTGAAACATTACAAAACATGATCATCGCATACAATATACACATCACATCTTGGGCCATACCATATCACAGAAAACACTCCCTGCAAAAACAAGTTAGACGCCTCTACTTTGTTGTTGCATGTTTTACGCGGCTTATGGGAGTAGCAAGCTAAGAACGATTCTTACCTACGGAAAGCCACAACGGTGATATTATGGTTGCCAAACTCCAGTGTAAATCCCATGACAACTATAGTGAGAGAAACAGGCATCCACCAGCCGCATGTGTGGAACAAGCCACACGTCAAGTGCGGAGCCGATCTCGCGAACGACGTCGCGTAAAGTTGGCCTGGACCGCTTCGATCTCACTATCCCGCGTCATAAGAAGAACACAAACAAGAGGCTTGCAACATAAAACATCAACACCCGCAACAACCATGTTGCGTTCTACTCGTAAAACACATCTACGCATAGATCTAGCTCTAATACCACTAAAGGGTTTCGCAACATAGTAAATCAAAATTTTCTACGGATGCGAACGGGAAAGCCAAAATCTAATCTAGGAGATGCAAAACAACGAGGGAGATTAGATGAGATCTTCATACGTGGGTGATGTAGTCGTACTCGTTTCTCCTCCTCGCGATCCGATCCGATCTAACACCGCAAGTGGCGATGCCTCCGAGAGATGCATACGTGCGGCACCTCGACGTCTCCTACTTCCTCGGTCCATCAAGTATGGTGGAGAGACGGATTGGATCTACAACGCGACGGCGCGGTGCAAGTGGTGGAGAGTTTCTGCAGCAGGGCTTCGCCTACGTGCAGTCGGGAGGGAGAGAGAGAGGAGGGCAGCAGGGCGGCTAGGGTTGTGGAGGAGGTGTGGGGGGAGGGTGCGCCCCAGACCTCTATATATAGAGGGGTGGGCGCTAGCCCTAGCCCCTCCCCCAAGCCCTAGGCCGGCGGCCAAGGAGGGAGGAGTGGGGGGCAAGTTCCCCCCTTCTAGAAGCTTTGCTAGGGTTAGCCCTAGGTCTGGCCGGCTGGGACCTATGGGGCCTTGTGCCCCTGGCCCAATGCGGCCAGGGCACTCCCTCATAGGCCCATGCCCCCTCCCGGCAGGTGGGGCCACGTTGGTCCCCCTCCGGAAGGTTCTAGAAGCTTCCGATACAATACCGATTAACCCGAAACAATTCCGAACTCCAAAAACTGCATTGCCTTATATGAATCTTATTCTTTGGACCATTCCAGAACCTCTCGTGATGTCCCGGATCCCATCTGAGACTCCGAACAAAAACTCATAAACCAATTATCCAATCTATCCTAGCGTCGAGACACGTTAAGTGTGTGACCCTTCGGTTTCGAGAATATGCAGACATGATCTTCTATCAATAATCAACAGCGGGGTCTGGAAACCCATATTGACTCCCACACATTCATCGATGATCATATCGGATGAACCACTATGCCAGGATTCAATCAATCCCATATATATATTCCCTTCGTCTCGCGATATTTTACTTGCCCGAGATTTGACCGTCGGTACCGTCATACCTAGTTCAATCTCGTTCACAGCAAGTACTTTACTCGTTCCATAATCCGATATCACTTTGTGATTAACTCCTTAACCACATGCTTGCAAGCGGTGTTGATATCGATTACCGAGTGGGCCCGAAGTATATCTCTCCGACTTGGGAGGGACAAATCCCATCTCGATGCATACAACCCAACAGGCACTTTCCGATCACCTGAGAGACACATTTATGATCACCCTCTCATAGGATGACGTTTGATGACCTCAAAGCTTTCTTCCGATACCAGGGAGTTGTATTATCTCATGGTCTAAGGAATACAATATTTGACATAAGAAAAGCTTCGCAAAGATGAACACGATGACACGATCTAATTGCTCCGCTTAGTTTGGGTATGTCCATCATATCATTCTCCCAATGACATGATCTCATTATTAATCGACAACTCATGTCTATGGTTAGGAAACCTTAACCATCATTAATCAATGAGCTAGTCCATAGAGGCATACTAGGGACACGGTGTTGTTCATAAACCACACAAGTATTAAAGTTTACGCTTAATACAATTCTAGCATGGAATATAAACATTATCATGAACAAGAATTATAATAATAACATCTTTATTATTGCCTCTAGGGCATAATTCCAACACTTCTTTCTTTACTTTTGGATTTCTACTACCTCGACTAGATCCACCAACACTAGTAGGCTCTGATACCATTGTTAGAACCACTAGGACCTCTAGGGGTAGATCTAGGGGTATACAAGTTAGAGATCCTTACCATCGGCCTTCGGGGTCGACGATGAGGTTGCCATCGAGCTCGTCGGAGTGGTGGCGGCGGTCAGGGGTGATACCCGCCGCTATAGCGCAAAGCCGATCGGTGGCTAGGGTTTTGGGGTTTTCGGTGGGGTGAGTGGGCACGACGAACCCTTGACGTTCGTGCCCCCGGCCCCCACCTCTATTTATTGCGCTGCGCGATGGGGGCCCACCAACGATTGCGACGTTGGGCGCCCCCGATCAGGGCGCGAGTCCAAGGTTTGTCGGGCCGTTGGGCCCGAACGGGAGATCAACCTAACAGGACAATTTATATATTAATACTTGGCTTAATTAAACAGTTTGGTACTAGGAAAAAGAAATTAATGATTGTTGGTGTGGCGGCTGTGATGTGGGGGGATTTGGAAAACTAGAAACCTTAGCTTGCTTTGAAAATAAATGGCCTTCTGAACCTTTTGAAGATATGACAAGAATTTGCTATTGGCTGAAATTTTGGTCGAAACTGTAGGTGGAGGAGGGCAAGACAGGAGCTGCAAAATGGGCGCAAATTAAAGCTACCGGAATGCAAGTGAAATATTCAGAGCGAGTAAAGGAAGGACGACGTGGCGAGGTTTAGAGAGTGAAGTGTTGGGAATTATTCGGCTGATCTTCCTTCTAGTGTTGGCTCTTCAGTTCCCTTTTCCTGTTTTCTCTGCACTCTATTGAAGAACTTTTCTTCCGGTCTGTTTGTAAGGAAGATGAAACCTAGAGGCGGCTGCTGTGTTTTGATGGTGCAATGTAAAAACTTCTGGTTTCTATTAATGGAAATTGGGGAGAAATCCTTTTTCTTCAAAAATGTATTCGCCCCAACATATTATCCTACTAACAGCATTGGCAACTACTTCCTTTGTTGCAAAACATAAGACGTTCTATCAAGATCTTGAGTTCAAGAATAAGGCTCTCCTAGGCAAGTGAATTTATAAGCTTCTTGCCGAAGATGGGATATGACAAACCATCTTAAAACGAGAACATATTTCTTCCAATTGGCATCATTTATAATTATGGATTTGCTAGTTCTCAAGCGCCTAAGAACGTAAGTCTCAGTTGTCTCTTTTACCTTCGATTTACCTCGTGATTCGTGCAAAATGGAAGTTACACATGAGTTACAACTCGGGTGTAACGGAGAATTTAATGAGTTACAACTAGGTTGTAACTAAGAATTAGTACAAATCTTATAAGTTGCAACTAGGTTGTAACTGAGAATTAGCACAAATATTATGATGACATCTGTGACTTAGACATAAGTAGTTCTTAGGCGTCCTGAGATCTAGACACTCCCTTATAATTAATTAAAGATTTCTCGAAAAAATGCTTCTAGGAGGATAAGGGGATGAAAAATGCTATTCTCCATGAATAATATCCAGCTCTATAAAATATTGCTCATCGCAAAGACGATACTACCTCTATGGTCTTGGAAGTCGTCTCAACCAAATGTAACGTTTGGATGGGACTTAATTGGCCCCAGGCTTGCAGCCTAGCATGCCTTGATACAACGATTGGCTTTAGTATAAGTAGCCAAGGGCTCTATGAATTCCGGTAAAATCTACACGAGAATGGTAAATTTTCAGTGGATTTTATGTATAGAGTTTTGATCCAGGCAGATGTGCCAATCAATAATAATAATATTATTTTTTTTAAAAATGAAGATGCTACTAAAGACAAAAAAAATCATGATGGTATCTTTTTAGAGGAGTAATCCTCACCAAAGAAAACCTTGTAAAATGGAATTGGCATGGTAGCAAAAAGTGCATTTTTATATCAAGATGAGACAATAAAACATGTGTTTTTTCAATGCAAATTTATACGTTTCATATGGTCAGTCAACCAAATAGTTTCTAGCTTGTATCCAACATATAGTGTTGCAAATACATTTCGCAACTGGTTACACAGTATTAACCATAGGTTTAGGATTCTTATTTGGATGAGAGCGCTTGCTAGTATTTGGTCGCTATGACTATATAGAAATAATATGGTTTTGAATGATAAAAATGCTTCTCTTCTATAGGTTAACTACTAGTGCACTAGTTTGATTTTTATGGACGTCTTTACAATATTTAGAGTATCGAGATCTGTTTACGGAGATGCCTACCCGGTTAGAGGACACCGAGGGTATTTTTATCCAACATGTATGGCATCATGACCTATGCATTGGTCCTCCACCACCTTAGGCATTCTACGGTTATAGACGATTACATGTATTTCTCCATTTTATATTTTATATTTTAGACAAGAGCGGTTGCGTGCGTCCTAGATATTTAGAGGTCGGGTGTAACAATTAAAACTTATTAACTAATAAATTGCTCTATATCAAAATTTGCAAGAGCTCTTTAATTGCGATGGCCTTGATATCGAGTGGTGTGATCGTAAAAGATTATGGGTTGAGCGAACAAGACTGAACACTTTTTGCAGCGGGCCACTATTGTGATGGTTGAGATGAAGATAAAGCCAAGTTTTGGCATTCCTCTTGGCTTGGAGGGCTTTGGCCAAGAGACTTGGCCCCAAAGCTTTTCAAAAAAGAAAAGAGGGAAAAATTGCACAACCCGAAAGGCTATGGAAGACAACTTTTGGGTAAATCATCTTGATTTCCAACAAGGGCTCGAAGTGGATCACATACAAGAATTTGTCACCCCTTGGGAGTTAGTTGTGGTGTACAACTTAATTATGATGTTCCCGACTCCAACCACTGAAAATTCACAAATGATGGGAAATATACCACCGCCTCCGCATACAAAATGCAATTCGAAGGTCTAATCTCTACTTCTCTCAAGGCTTGGATTTGGAAGGTGTGGGCGCCTCCTAAGTACAAGCTCTTTGCATGGATTGTTTTGCAAAGTCATATTTGGACGGTGGATGGATTTCAAAAAAGAGGTTGGCCAATTGTGAAAATTGCCTTCTATGTAACCAACTCCAAAAATCCGTTGCCCACATCCGCTACAATTTAGATTCATCATAAGGATATGGAAAGAGATTCTTAATTGATGTGGAATTAGCAATATGATCCCGACGGAGTGGTCAAATGAGCCATGCATAGAAGTTTGGTGCACAAAGATAGCACTCCAAAAGGGAAAAGAAAGAAAGGTATGGTTTCTTTGCAAATGCTTGTTTCTTGGGAGATTTGGAAGGAGCGGCTGAAAAATGTGTACGCCGGATGAACAAGCTGCTCGACGAGCGTTGTGGGCGTGTTGCAGTGTCAGAATCTCAAAACGGCTCTGGAATCTGGATGGGGAGGTACTTATATATAGGGGAGGGGAGCTCGATCGGCGGATGGGGATGACGAAGTGAGGCTAGCCTGGGAGAGGGCGACTAGGTGACACGTCAGTGGATGTTGGTCCACGGTGTGGCACGCTAGGACCCAGTGTCCAACCCGGCAGGTGGACAAGGCTCCGGCAATGACAACGCTCTGGCCACTGGCCTCCGGGCCTCTGCGAAGCAAATTAATATTTCCTCTTGTGCGCAAGCATCAACCGCCATGACGTCTTGACGGATTAGCCTTTCTACTATGGCACGCAGCGGCAATGGCGATCGTGAGCATTGAATCGCCGTGGCTCGAGTCCTTGGGGAGGATGAGGGCGTGAGGTACAGGTTAGCTAGCTTCTGTAGCCACTGGGTCTGGACTCTGGAATGGTTTCCCTCACGAGACTGCCCCTGCCATCCTGAAATAAGCGACTTGGATATACATGTGAATTTCAAACCCGAGTCACTTACCTTAAGACGGAGGGAGTAGATAATTTGGCAAGAAAAATATGCTGGGTAGAAAAAATATAAGCAATTGACATAAAGGAAGAACAATATAAACTTAGGGTTTTTGATTTATGTTGAGCCACCCCTACCGCCCACTCTCCAGCTTTAGACTACGAGCCTCGACTTAAGTACCGGATTACATTAAGCACCATCATGTGCTAATTAAGGTTTAACTTAGCTATTATAGCATCTTGGAGGGAATCTTTACTCGAAAAAGAAAAGTTCAATCTGAAACGCTAGATGTACAGCGAATGGCGAGGATAGACTGAATATCCCAGGTCTTGAGAAGAACATATGAAATAGAGGTCCTCACATCCCCCCCTCCCCCCCCCCCCCCCCCCCCCCCAACACACACACACACACCTCACCACGTCGCTCTGGCCGTCGTTACCCCAACGCTCACGCGCGCTGCCACCCCCAGATCCGCGCGACGTAGCTACATTTTACCAGGGAGCAGAGCAGAGACGCCCTAAATAAGCTGGACACAGTTTGATCCTCAGACTACAACAGATAAGTTCAGCATAATATACGATAGCTGCAAACTGTGAACTATAAAAACTTACCCATTTGGCACCAAATATTGAATTAGCGTGAGGTAACAAGCAAAAACAAAAAATGATGTGGCATCGAAGCCTAAGGATCTTGCACTTTTTTTTCAGCCACCTTTGTCTATTTCGTCAGCCTTATATCTTTATATAAATAAAAGATTCTACAATTATAGAAGTTATATATTAGAACTTGAAAGTAACCACAGGGTCAGAATCTCTCGTATGGAGCAGTTCGTCTGGTCCCAGCCACAATCAGACAGATCGATCTAGACAGAGATGCATATGGTGATGGATCAGTTCGAAGAATATTTCTTCGACAACGCTTCGTGGTATTTCCTTTGCTGTGACCAACAACAAGAAAATGTAAGACACGCTTGTGCTGCTGCATATACAAGGGTTGAGAAAAATGAGAGATTAGCAGCCAGATTGTCGGCCTATACCTGTTCTGATACTGACGGTTTAACTTTGGACAGAGCTTGCTCAAAGTGCGAGATTTCAATTGAGGGCTTCAAGGCACCGTTACAAAATAAATTCTTATTGGACTTCAAGCTCTCTTCCAAAGCCGCCATGGCTGCTTCGCTCACCTGAACAAGAAAGCATGCATGTTAGTTCCTATACTACATGCATGCTTCGTCATCACAAATAATGAAGAAGAAAAGCTGGCCTCCTTAATCTGAACAAACTGAAACTGGATGTACCACTCCATGAAAAAAAAATCAGAGATGTCACTTACTAGAGATGCTAGATCAGCACCACTGAGATTGTTGCACTTCTCGCGGTGTGCAAACGTGTCCAAATTGACACCGGAGGAGACTGGTATGTTCCCAGCACGTACTAGTGATTTTAGTATCGAAGCACGCTCATTAGCGCCAGGCAGAGGAACAAAATGTTTCTTCCCAAATCTACCAGGCCTTAGAAGAGCATCATCCACCACATCAATTCTGCAATAGATAGACAAGGAGGGAGGTGCTTGTTCATGCTTTTCCATACATTCTAGGATAGATAAGTAAAGACTAACCAGTCGCTGACTATCAATTACTACCTGTTTGTAGCTCCGATAACAAAAACACCTTGACGTTGTCCAGCACCATCAAGCTCATTTAGTAGCTGTGAGCCCGGAAATTAGTTATAATTAATATTACAGAGCACAAAAGAAACAATTGCAAGTAGTAAGAGTTAAGCATGAATGCTTGAGTATCTCTACGTATTGCAAATATAAGATGTTCAAATTACCGTGTTAACAATACGTTCAACAACCCAGGCTCCCTCCTTCCCTCTTTTTGTTGTCAAAGCATCTACCTGACACGTAAGCAACAGACGAAATACTAAATTAAACACTTCAACGCGATATAAGTTAGTCTTGGAATACTCCCTACAAAAGTTCATTGCTGGAATACTAAGCACCTTCACAGGCGGCGCTTTTTCACTTCAAATAGCAGAAATGAAGTATGAACACTCAAAGTTTTAAGAAAATTATTATGCAAGCTTTCATCAACAGGATAAAATGTAAAAATATCTATACCTCATCAAAAAATATGATGCACGGGGAGTTCATTCGTGCACGTGAGAATATTTTCCTTACATGTGATTCACTATTCCCAACATATAGGTTCAACACCTCAGGTCCCTAAAGTTCCACATAAATGAAATAGCTCAGTTAGCAGTCTGTAAATTAAAATGAAATGAGTGCAACGGGAATATGAATCTCAACATCAATTACCTTAATGTGGATAAAATTAGCCCCTGCTTCGTGTGCAACTGCTTTTGCTATCAGTGTTTTCCCACAGCCTGGAGGTCCAAACAGCAAAAAGCCAGCTTGCATATCCACTCCAAATTTCTTCGAAGGCACATAACAAAGAGGACATGAATACAAAAAAGATATATACTATGGAAACAATGTATAAAATGAGTTAGACTTAGATTTCTAGTACTTCCGTTTCGGCTTTGTGGGCATTGTGTTGTAGAGCCATTTTAGTACTTCGTTTCGGCTTTGTGGGCATTGTGTTGCAGAGCATATGTGCCATCTTGCCTTTTTTCTTGTTTCACAAAATGACGTGCATTTGGGTGCGTGTTTGGAAAACGTGCTAGACTTCAAAACAACATTGCAAATAAAGCATACCAAAGATGTTCATGCATGATTCTAGCTATGAGCTGCTTTCAGTAAAAAAAATGTGTTGATGAGAAAGCTATATCGACCTGTTTATTGCCTAAATTGTTGGAATAATAAATGCAACCAGAGGACTACACGGATAAAAACTGAAACTGAAGAACACTAGAGCTGGGGACAAAACAGAAATACACAACTAGCTTTAAATGGAAGAGAGAATAACCAAAATACCACTAGTCAAAACCAAACATGCCAAAATACCACTAGTGAAAACCAACTTGCCAAAGTAACACTCAGTTCGGTTTTTTCTAGCCAAAATACGGGGTGCTTAATTTTGGCACGTTTGGTTTTGACTAGTAGTATTTTGGAAACCAGAAGACAGACTGAAGAAAATAGTAGTATCTATAGAAGAATACTGTTAATCACGAGATTCACCTCATAACATTCAGGGTGCTTGATGCATCGAACAATGCAGCGGTGAAGTTCCTCTCTTAATGAATCAAGGCCACCAACATCAGCCCATGTGACATCAGGAACAGAAGACAACCCTTCTCTTCCCAGTGATGGTTGAACCTCTTTTCTTGCTTTCTTTGGAGATGAATTCAAGTAACAAAGGTATATGTTAAACATGGAGCCCTCTACTGAATTCAAGTACAAACTACAAAGTGGAACTAAAGCTTGATTACCTCAAAGTCATCCATGGTAACACTTAGGCTCTCCATCTCGTGTTCTTTCAAGGGCTCCCTCTGCCGGTACTGCTTCATGTCCCCGTCCGTCCATGCACCAACAATCCTTTCTAAAGCCTGACTTCCAGCTTGATCCACCAATGCCTTTAAATCGGCACCGACAAATCCCGGTGTCGCCCTTGCCATCTTACCCAAATCAAACTGGCTTCCTCCTTCCGGTGGCAACCGAAGACTCTGAGTAAGCCTCTCAAGTATCCGCCTCCGTGCATTCTCATCTGGAACTGGGATAGGTATCTCTAGGTCGAACCTTCCTGGCCTCCGAAGCGCCTGGTCGAGGGCGTCTGGTCTATTGGTGGCTCCAATGACGATGACATAGCCTTCAGCTGGTGGCTTCTTCTCTCCAGATGATTGTGAAGTGTCCATGTCATTCGCAGACGCAACAGTGCCATTATTCGATCCAGCAATGTTCTGGTGGAACTCGTCCATGCATGTGATGAGCTGCGTGACGATCCGCCGCTCCATCCCTCGCTGCGCTTCCTCCCTCTTGGAAGCGATCGCATCGATCTCGTCGATGAACACGATTGAGGGGGCGGTCCTGTACGCCTTGCTGAACAAGGCTCTGATGTTCTCCTCGGAACCTCCTGCATGTGAGAGAAAAATAGTTATTAGAAATTGTAAAACCTTCTGCGCGGCATATTATCAAACAGACACCGTGCGTGCGTAGTGAACGTACCGGAGACTCCGGAGACGAGGTCGGTTGCTGAGGTATTGTAGAACGGCACGCCGGTCTCGTTGGCGATGGCGTGGGCGAGCGTGGTCTTGCCGCAGCCGGGCGGCCCGTGGAGGAGGATCCCGGTGATTGGACGCACGCCGAGCCACCGCAGCAGCTCCGGGTGGTGCAGCGGAACAACCACTCGCATCCGCAGCTTCTGTATCACCGCTTCCATGCCTCCGAGATCAGCGAACATCGGCCCCTTCCCGCCGCCTCCTTGTGTATAGGAATAGCCTCCTCCTTCTGCTGCTTCTTCGGTGTTCGCTGTGACCTCGCTCTCGACCTGCTGCTGGCGAGCGCCGGTGGCGGCGGGGTCTTCACGGGGCCGTTTGGACGTCGTCTGGGAGGAGTAGCGGGAGCGGAGGAGTGACTTGGTGACGTCGGCGGGGGGCTCGTCGTCGGCCGGCCCCGATTGGGCGTAGGAGGAGGACGAGGTGGTGACGGCTTCATGGCCGCTGCTGCTGCTGGCGGAGTCGTCGGCGGAGGAGGAGGAGGGGTGAGGGAGGGAGGCGAGGGCCCGGCGGACGGCGGCGGTGAAGACCTCGAGGCTGTAGCGGCGGTGCTCGCGGCGGCGGGAGCGGATGGCGTGGGCGACGTCCTCGGCGGAGGATCCTGGGGCGGCGAGGCTGGGATCCGACGCGATTATGCGGCGCAGGCGGGACTCCAGGGAGTAGCTCCGGCGCGGGCGCTTGGCCATTAGCGGCGCTGGCGGCTAGGGCTTATGGAAACACGGAGTACATACGGGAGTTTTGGGGGAAGTTTTTGTTCCGTTCCGCGATGACCGGCACGGTCTCTGGTTTCAGGCAGGCTAGTTGTGTGTCGCCTCCTTTCTTCGTTCAGATTCAGCGCTAGCTGATGAGTTGAAGCAGGCATCTCTCTGAAAAAAAAAAGGTGAAGCAGGCATCGCCAGTTCGCCACGCCATTGCCGTCCCTCGTCCGTCAGCAGCGTTGAGCTCAGTTTTCTTTCTAGCAGAATAATGGTGTCATCAGCTTTAGAACTAACCTAACAGCATCTGAATGAGAATTCCAGAACCCCCAAACAGAACCAGGTAGTGGAGCAAATTGCTGGCCAAAACCTTGAGCCTTTTTTCCATGTGAATTTAAACTTGAACCTTTACGGGAGTACGATGTAGAACCAGATCGAAGTGCATAACCATGCTGTGTGCCACACAACTATTGCCCCGACAAACAATACTACTACTACTACTACTACTACTACTACTACGGCAAGTTTTTTTTGGCGGCTTCTCCGAGAAGCCGTCCTATCCCTAGTGAGAGAATTTTGAAACCGGTTTTTCCAGAAAACTGGGGGTAAGACGGCTTCTTCGAGAACTGGCCTACTACTACTACAAGCCAACCCCTTTATCTGAGTTCACAGACTGTACTGCAGGCTGCAGACTGCATTGCGTTCCATCCTCCCAAGCCTGGGGAACCCAGGGCTATCCGGAACGGAAGTTGAAAGAGAGCTCCATGAAAATCTACAGTATGTCACGCTGCATTGGTACTTCTGAAAATTTGCAATACGTACTTGTGCTCTTTAGAAACCTGTGGTGCAGGGAGTTTTTTTGTCGACGGCACTTCCCTTCCGTGAAGCCTTGATTTTTTCACGTGTACTAGTTTGTTAGTAGTGCCAATGTGCCATCCAAAACACTGAATGTCGATAAATGCTGAAACCGTGCAAATTGAAACCTGACAGTTTTCAGATTTAAAATTCAGAAACACTAGTACGTAAGTGAACCACGAAGATGATCGAGTCCGGCCGGGTACATGATGCGCTATCATGCTAATGAACATGACAAAGTATCCAGTGAAAACCACGATTCGGTGAAAATCTGATAACTATCGTGTTTAGAAATGGTTAATAGATGGCCCAAATCAGGTGCTAATAAACATACGACTGCAAATAAAAGATAATAATTCACCCAAAGATGACATTCAGTTCATACAGCACCCGAACCTAAGCGAATTAATCAAGATTTTTGGCTGACATGCCGTGCTGCACTTGCGACTGCGAGCCGACGAGCCTTCCACACTGTTTGAGCAAAGATATGTCTGGGACGGTCATTACTGCAATTTAATGGACTATCTGGCTTTCAAGGAATAGGCAAGTCTTTGATGACATCGAAACGCCTATTGACATGGTCGCTGCACAGTGTGTTGATATGGTGAAGCTTTGGTCGCTTAGAGCAATCAAGAAAGAAAACGAGGGGGCGTTGGTATGGACTTCAGATTGGCACTTCTGATTGTGTTCCCCTTTTTTTCTTCCTTTTTTCCCTGGTTGTTTCTCCCTCTCTAAACTTCTCTTACATGTAAAACTTTGAGCTGCCTCAGCTTTCTTTTAGTAAAAGTTTGAGGTAGGGGGCTATCCTTTCCGACGTTCTAAAAAAAAGAAATTGCGAGATAGAACTTTGATATTTAAAAAATAACGATACAAAACACATCAACAAAAATAAAATTTACATCAAAATTCTTAAGATGCCCTTCATCTTCAACCTATAGACCGTGTTGACGGTCCTTAAGATGCCCTTCATCTTCAACCTACAGACCGTGTTGACGGTGCGCCAACGCTGCCGCTCTTCCTAGAACAGCCTGCCGTTGTTGGTTGCGGACGAAAAGTCGTCGAATGGACCCAGAAGGCTACACCCGTCCGAAGACGAAGAAGAAGGATGAACCACCGATGATACTCCTTGACGATCCGAAGATCCCCACAACCAGAAGAAGTTCTTGAGGACCACGCCACTACCACAAGCTTCTTGACGTCGTGTCGAGATGGAGCTGAAGCCAGGGAGGCTTTATTGGAGAAGAAGACGATGCCGCCGCCACCACCTGAACGTCGCCCCACAAAACTCTGAACCTAAAAACAGAAAAACAGAGCCCTTCTGCCGACGTAGGCCAAGATTCACCATGCCTCCATGGTCCGATGGCCACAGGAGCGGGGCAGATCACGGGCGCCGCCGACGGGAGGCACATAATCCCTAATCACCTCCTCACGCTCTTTGGAGGCGAAGGGGTACGGGACGGTTATTTTTCAAAGAGTACCACAATTTGATGAGTGGAGGAAATACATGTCTTTCTAGAATTTTGTTTATCTTCCACCTGCCCATCGATGATAGTACATTAAATATACCATTTTGATTTTGCTTGAAAGTAGTCTAATTTTTTTTTGAAAAGGAGTGCCCCCGAAGGGACTGGAAGCATCACATATAATCCAAACGGTGAAAGTTACAAATGATTACAAAGGACTCCAACAAATAAGAAATAAAACATAGGTCCCTAGCATTTATAGAAAAGACATCACTGAAAGAAGATATGACCCAAACCGGTCTTTCCTCCTCTCCACCACCGAGCCGGAGGTCAAACACGCCGCCGTCATGCACAGGGGCGGGGACGAAACCACTTTCTCTTGCATAGACGAGGTATGCGGCAGCTAACCTCGAAAGGGGCAGGGACAAAACCACTTGCTCTTGCATAGACGAGGTATGCAGCAGCTAACCTCGAAAGGAGGTTAAAGATTGTCCGGAACCCTTCGTCGGCTTCAGGATAGACCAAGTAACATTGGCCATGGATGTCAGGCGGCTGAAACCCGCCGCCGAGGTGAAGCTCAAGAAAATTGCTTTCCAAATCCACTGTTGGCTGACGCGGCTGCTCACCCAGTCGTCGCCCCCCTTTACCGCAACCAATGCGTCAAATGGAGACCAAAGAAGACATGCAAAGCAGAAGAATCCTGCAGCAGAAGGTTCTTCTCCGGCTCCATCAATGCTAGCCGGCCCACCATAGTCACCACACTTGCCACGGGTGGGAGGAGGCAAGCAAAGAAGTGCAGCCCCGAGAAGAACCCAGCTGAGACGCTTATTCAGGGGCCTCATCCGCAGCGATTCTTTCCCCTTCCATCATAAAAGGTGCTCAGAAATCATAGTCGATGACTGCTCGATGCCGCGTCGAAGCATCACCACAGGAAGCCAGCCACCTCCACCCGCAGCCACAGAGCCACTGAAGTCCTCTCCCTCGCCACCAAGACAGGCCAATAGAAGCAACAACGATATCGAGCTACAGTGAAGGGAGTCAAGGTAAAATCCCCTAGATGAAATCGAGATTGGACAGCCACAACACCACTCCACCTCGCCACCACGGCCGGCTAGGAGGAAGACTGCGACAACGCTCGCCAGGAGTACGCCCGTTCCCCCCTCGCCGCCACGGCCGGCCGGGGGAACACAACGCACACAACGCTCGAATAGCACGAGGGGAAACACCGGCAAGACTTTATTCAGTGGAGCAGCTGCTGCCCTCTTCATCCTTGTCACCGGCCACCGGAGAAGAAGCAAGAAGAAGAACAAGCCTAAAGCCCTCAGAATCCGGACGGCAGGCTCCGGAGCTCTGCTCCAACTACCGGCAAACAGCCACAACACCTACACCTAGCTACAACGGCACCACCCCTCCGCCATCTCTGGCCGGCCACGCCGGCGGAAGAGGCTCGGGGGCGGCCCGTATTCCTTTGGAAGACTCTCAAGCCGCTGGAGGGAGAGCGGTCCAGAGGATAAGGTTGGAGGCTCCCCCCTGGACATCGTCTAAAAAATATGAATATATCCTACTACAAAAGATGTGTACCCAATGAAGGGCAAGATGAACGAAAAAAGATGTAGAAGTCAAGCTTGGAACGGCCGTGTGCACACTTGCAAGAGCAAATGACATGTGCAAAATCCACAGCGAACAAGTCAGTAATGACGCGGCCAATATTCGGCGGGTCACCGGATCCCATCGCCATTGGAGGGGTTGAGAAGGTTTGTAGTTAAGTTGTATCATGGGTTGACGACATTTCACTGACTTGGTGAAGCCAAGTCTCACAGGCACTTATCTATAACATCTACCTTCCATTTTAGATCCGTATCACATTGATTTTGATTTTAAACTAAGACACTAAAACTATTTGTAAATTTTTGCAAAAAGTTAGTAAATTGTAAATGCCTTGTTTTAAAATCTATGAATGTTTCGTCCGATTCGGATAACAAGATTGTGATTAAATAGCTTTTTTACTTTTTCAAACACTAATTTAAACTAAATACCTATTTAATTATAGGCCGTAGATCCAAATAAAATAAAACTTCACCAGAATATAAATCGAAACATGTATGACTTATTAGAATTTTTCAATTTCTGAGTAGTTTTAATCATTTAGTTCAAAATCTCAATCAATCTGACACGTTGGATCTAGGGTGGAAGTGGATGTTGGGGTAAGTCACGGTGAGACTTAGGTTCACCTAGTCACCGAAGCTGCATTTGCACAAAAGATAGATTATGGGACTGGACTATGCCGCGGCGCCGCACCGTAACAATCCTGTGCGGCGGTTGTGTAGTAGCAGCCCGCAGCCTTTTTTTTTAGCGTGGTCCGCAGCTGATATGCGTGCGCGCGAAAGCTTCGCGCGAGCTGGGTCTATACGGAGATGAGCCTTGTTAAGTCAAAGTGGGAGTAGATAGAACATCAGCTTCCCGTCATGTTTTTTCCATAAAAAACTCCTCGTCACCTGCACTCTTTTCTTCCTTATTATTGGACATCATCTTGCTGATGTTAACCCGCTGTCATCATACCTTTTTATTCTCTGTGCGGAAGGTTTATCAGCGTTGCTTCGAGTAGCGGAGGAAGATGAGTCGTTGCAAGGCATACAACTGTGTCCAGGAGCCCCAAAGATTAACCATTTGTTCTTTGCGGATGATTCATTGATAGTGATGAAGGCTAATGCTAGTAATGCGACTAAGCTACAACAGATCCTTGCGTTGTATGAGATACAGTCCGGCCAGATGATTAACAAGGATAAATCATCAGCTTTGTTCAGTAAGGGCACGAGTCGAAGGGCAAAACAGGAGGTGCTAGGAGTCATGGGTATTTCTCGGGAATCTTTTAACCAACGTTATCTTGGGTTGCCTGTTCATTTGGGAGCTTCAAAGAGTAAGGGGTTTGAATATCTCAAGGAAAGAATCTGGCAAAAAATACAAGGGTGAAAAGAGAGACTGTTGTCTAAAGCCGGTAAAGAGATAATGATCAAAGCCATAGCGCAAGCCATTCCTACTTACGCGATGTCGTGTTTTGATCTAACTAAAACTCTATGTGATGAGATTAGTGGAATGATTTGTCGGTACTGGTGGAGCCAACAGGATGACAAGCAAAAATGTCATTGGATTGGATGGGATAAAATGACAAAGTCCAAACAAGATGGTGGCATGGGGTTCCGAGATTTACATGTTTTTAACATAGTCATGTTGGCTAGGCAGAGTTGGAGGCTATTGAAAAATCCGGATTCTTTGTGTTGTGTTGTCCTTAAGGCAATGTATTTCCCTAACACTTCCATTTTACAAGCGGAGGCAAAGTCAGGGATGTCTTACACTTGGCGCAGCATACTAAGTGGATTAGAACTTCTTAAAGAAGGAATTGTCTGGCGTGTGGGAAATGGCGAGGAAATTGATGTTTTTCAAGATCCGTGGATACCTCGAGGACAGACTAGGAGAGTGTGTACACCTGATGAGATGGGGGAAGATATTCGCGTTTGTGATTTGATAGATCCAGGCATTTGCCAATGGGATGAGGAGGTAATACGGAATATCTTCTGTGATTCATACGTGAAGAATATTTTGTCAATACCTATTCGATACGGAATGGATGATGCGGTGGCCTGGCATTTTGATAAGAAGGGTGTTTTTTTGGTGAAATCAGCTTGTCATCTGGGCATAAAACTTAAAGATACACAACTGAATAGGGACGCGTCATCTTCGATGGCTCCCTCTATACGTACACCGCTATGGAATAGGATTTGGTGTCTGAGTTTACCTGGAAAAGTTCGAATTTTTTTGTGAAGACTGCCACAATAGTTTGCCAACAAAATTGAATATACAACGGAAAAGAATTGAGCTTGATACTAGGTGCCCAGTTTGCTTTAGAAATGACGAAGATGGTGGCCATTTGTTTTTAAAGTGCAAAAAGGTAAAACAACTTTGGCGGGAGTTGCTTTTGGAGGATATTCGTTTGCTTTGCCTAGAGGCTGCAAATGCTATGCAGATGATGGACGTTGTCCTGAATTTACCGAAGGAGAGGCAGCTATTAACTTGCATACTGCTTTGGGTTTGGTGGACAAATCAAAATAAGCTAAATGCGGGCGAAATGGAGAAGTCAACTATGCAAATTTGCCATATTATTCAGAAACATGTTGTGGAGTTTCAATCCATGATGCAGATATCTCCTAGGCCAGTTGATGAAGGCATGCATACTCCTTCTCCTACATGCGAGTTCTGGAAGAAGCCTGGTCTCGATCAGGTGAAAGTCAATTTCGATGCTGCGTTTTGGGAGCCGTTACATGAGGGTGCATTGGGTTTTGTTGTCAGAGATGACAAGGGGGAGTTCATCGCCGCAGCTACAGGTAAACTGCGACACCTGCGTAGTGCCCTCCAAGCCGAAGCGGAGGCATGTGTTGCTGCAATTGAGGGAGCGGAGGCTCTTGGCTTGAACAGAATTATCTTTGAATCAGATTGCCAAGTGCTTGTCGGCGCCCTAAACTCCAATAGTCACGACCTCTCTGAGGTTGGCGTTCTCATCAGGGAAGCGAGGAGTAGATGTATTGCTTCTTTTGATTATTTCAGTTTTATTCACTGTCGTCGAATTTGTAATAAAGTAGCCCACTCTATTGCTCAGGTAGGGGCTAAGATGGATGATGAATGTGTCGGTTGGGCTGACGAGGCACCAGACTTTGTATCTGTTGTAGTTGCCAGCGAATCTGCTGAGCACTCTGGTTAATAGTTATATGTTTCCATGTAAAAAAAACATATAGTGTTACTAATTGCAAAATTAATTAGATTATAACTGGCACATTAATTTGGAGTAATTGCCCGGAACTGCCAGATTAATTCCGAGAAACTGCCAGATTTATTAGACATTAATTACCAGATTTTTCCATTATTGAATTGTAAAACATATGCTTGCCTGATTACCTAGACATGATTGCCAGATAAATTACACTTTGCTACCAGGATTTGACCAAAGTGAAATCATTTAGAAATTGTAAAATATATATGCCTGCCAAATTACTTAGATATGATTTGCCTCATAAGTTATACTTGATTGTCACGTTTTAACCAAGACAAAGTCCTATATACATATGCTTGACATGTTAGTTAGAGATGATTGCTGGATAAATTACACTCGGTGGCCAGATAAATTAGAGATGATCGCCAAATAAAACATAACACCAAAAAATATATACGACTACATCACCTTTGTAACGACATCGGTCAAAAAATGTGAAAGTAATTGCTAGATAAATTACACTTGGTTATCATATTGATTATACTTGATTGCCAGATAAAACACATCACAAATATATAATTAGAACGAGTGTAAGCATATGCCAGATTCTTAGTGCCTAATTGACTGGTTTTCTGCTGCGAGACTTCAAATAAAAATCAAGAGACGGGCAACTAGAATCGCATGCAAAGTTCTAGTACTAAATTAAAACAATTGAATCTAGATCTGTGAAAATAAGCATCATGCCAACTGTCAGTAGCCAGAGTATCACCGTGCATGCTCGATGGCGGCCTGCCTGCTGCGTGCTCATCTATGACATCGACTCCAAGATGGCAACTGACACCTCTTCCTCATGCTCATCGACGACAGCTTTCCTGTAGTGTGTCCATCGGCGGCGAGGACCCGCGCCACAACAAATGTCTCCTTCTTGTTGCCGGCGTCCCCGAGCGCGTGGCTCCTTGAGCTCGTCGGCGCGCCTCCTCCTTGGGGAGGCTACGTACTCGGCGTCAACCTCCTTGGCTCCCGGCGCGGCGAGTGGCGGAGCCTCTGGCTACGTGCTCTACGGCGGCAGCTCCTGGAGGCGTGCTCGGCGGCGGAGACCTCCTCCTCGTGCCTCTCCGGTTTGGGGGTTCCCTAACTCCCTACCTCCTCGTCACGACGCCTCCCCCAGCATGCTCGGCGGCGGCGGAACTAGCCTCACCTCGTTCCTCTTCCGCGCTCTTTGGACTCTTCGCACGGGGATCTCCTGTGGTGGTCTATCGTGGTTGAGATTTTTGTGGCCAGGAGAAGCCCACCAGAAAATAAACAGATAAGGGATAAGGGGACACGCGTGATGTGTTTTGCTAATCTTAGCACGCCGCTGTAGGGTTCACAGCATAGAAAACAAAAAAATTCCTACGATGGGAAGAACTATGTACCAAGATCTATCTATTAGATACAAACAACGGGCGGATGTACATCCGTAGAGAACATACCCTTGAAGACCGACAAAGCTTAACGAGTCCAAACTCGTGGTTGATGTAGACGATCTCTTGCCGATCTCAAGATCGAGAGGAAGTCCTAGCGCCGTAAAACAGCAGCGCATCCGTGCTCGCACACACGTTCGAGGCACCGAGCAACCTCTGCCTCCTCGCTCCAGCGATGCAGCGGAAGCACAACTCTTTCTTGCCGAATAGCCACCGGGAACATGTATCTCGCTAGTCCGAGACCATGGGGGATAAATTCTAGAGGGGGAGAGAGATCCTTCACGAGGAGGTGTGAGTGAGTGAGAGGGAGGGGGGCTCCTTTTATAGGGAGAGGGGGGCACCCAAGGGGCCATGCGCCCAACCATGGGGCTGCCCCCACCTCTTCCACATTCATGTGGGTGGACACTCCACTCACTCAAATGCCTTTCAATTCCCTTCACTCAAAAACCCACTCAAATTCCCATTAAATTTCCACCACATTTAATGCAAGCTCTCATTAAATAAAACTCCTTTTATTTATTCAGAATTTTGTCAATTACTTTAATGACAAACATTCACATATAACCCCTTGCTAGTATTTTATTTCACATGCAGAAACACTTTCTGCAATTTCACCCAAAAACCCGTTTCGGTATCTAGTGAAATAAATTCCTGCGCTTGTTATTCTTTTCGGCATGAAACTTTTGCTCTAAATGGATGTCGGTGTCTCTTAAGTGTGTCACCCTACGGTTCGTGAATAATGCGGACATGATCGAGACCCCTCTCGGATCAATAATCAGAAGCGGGATCTGGAGACCCATACTGACTCCCACACATTCAACGATGACTTTCTTGTGATCGTCGGAACCTTTTATGCTAGTATCTTAATCCTTTTGTTTCGCGATATATTACATGTCCGAGATTCGATCATCGGTATCTCCATACCTAGTTTGATCTTGTTACTGACATGTACTCTTTTCTAGTTCCCATGATATAACATTCTAGTGATCAAATCACTTGCTTGCAAGCTAATCAATGTGATATCACCGAGAGGGTCCAGAGCATATCTATCCGTCATCGGGATGAACAAATTCCACTATCGATCCATGGGCCTCAACATAACACTTTAGTAGTTCTGAACCCATCTTTATAATCACCCTGTTACGGTGTGACGTTTGATGTTATCAAAAAACTCTTCCGGTGTTAGTGATTGACATGATCTCATGGTTTAAGGATTAGGACCACTTCGTAAGTTATTATAGCAATATAAACTCAATGACTTTGATCGTAATGCTATACTTCGGATGAATATTCATCACACCATTACACTAATGTTGTGACCTCGTTATTAACAACATCCAATGTCCATGATCAGGAAACCTATGGTCATCTTGTTAATCAACGAGCTAGTTTATAAGAGAGGCATAACTAGGAACTTCCTTTTTGTTTATTAAACACACATGTATTAACGTTTCCGTATTAATACAATTATAGCATGTAAAATAAGCATTTATCATGAATAAGGAATACGATAATAACCACTTTATTATTGCCTCTCGGGCATATTCCCTTCAGCCGCCACACGGAAAAGAGAGGCATGCGGCGCCTTTTAATAGATTTTCCCTATATTATGTGGTTTGAACAAGTGCACTCTGCGAGGACTTCTGAATTTCCCCAGCGTGCGATGCAGCCGACGCTACCCGCGCTAGCAGCGGACTATGCGGGCGTCGCCCTGCTAGCTCCACACCCCCGCTACCCCTGTCCCTGTGCCACCTTCCCCGATCCCTAGTGATGTCAGAGTCTCTCCACGGACGTCACCGAGGAGGACATTGTCATCGAGGAACCAAGGGAGATGGTGGTGCAGTGCTCTCCCACACCCTTCTGACGCTCGTCGAGTTTCTCTTGGCAGCAAGGAGGGGGCCCAGACGACACACGACGATGGGATCCAGGGCGTCGCGAACTCGTCGGCAATGCGACCGACTCCACCTAGCGTCACATTGGCAGAGGATGTTCTCTCCTGCGTCTCCACCTTTTTTTTCGTTTTCCTTCATCTGCTTCTCCTACAACAAATAGGAGAAGGTACATGGCCCTCCCGGGACAAGAAAGTCGGGAGGACCGTACATAACTGGGGCACACATGGCGTGCCTCGAGACCTCCTACAAGACAACTCCTAATGGCTGGGTGGCGGCAAATCCGTCATTATTCATCGCCACTCGGGCTATGAGTTGATAGCATAAAACTACCACTTTGTATGTCGATTTTCCCAATTCATACCACTCGTCTTTGAAATCACATAAAAATACCACATTGTATCTTGATTGTCGCAAAAAGGACCGATCGCTGTCTAAACACGAATTAACATGGTTTAAGATGGGCTGGCCCACCCGTCAGGCTGACGTGGCAGCGCGAGACAGCGTACCATCTGCCGTTTTGCACGCGGGTCCTCAAGTTTTAACAGAAATCTACGCAGAAGTCCCTGGCACTATTAAAATCTTCATAACTTTTGAATACGAATTCAAATGGAAAAAGTTTAAATACGAAAAGTGCTCAGAATTATTTGAATCTCTTTTTACAAACTTTATTTATTATTTTATATAATTAAAATATACAAAAATATAAAAATTATTTTATTAATTATAAGGAATTATTTTATTAATTATACAAAAACTTTGGAAATTCATATCCTTAACTATATAACTCTAAATAATATAAATAATATGTCTAAATTTATTAGAAAAATCCAAGGAATCCATTTATTATATTTATAATGCATGAATCATATCCGTTCCTCTCGAATATTTTGATTATGCAAGTAATTATAATAATTAATGTGTATCGTTTTATTTATTGTTGCATATTTGTAGATACACTAGAAATATGCAATTATGCACTAAAAATATACAAGTAATCCACCAACTGATCCGACAACAGCACCTAGCTACGTACGTACGTACACCTGGACTGATAATCGATCTTGGAGCTGCACGTGAACAACTCCCAATCGCCTTCATTCATGCACACACGCACACCTAACGTGTCTTGCTGCATCAGATCATTTCACCCATAAACACACACGCACAACGCTACACCGCATACACAAGAAATATGCACGCAAATATGCACTAGAAACTTGCATAAAAATATGCGCCGCATGTGTTTACGCGCGCGAATGCCTGATCAACCAAGTCACATGCATCGCCGACAATCGATTAAAATACTGTTATGTTTGTCTAATTAATCAGCCAATAATTATATGAGATTCCATCTGAATCCAATCGCCGCCGCTGTGGCGGCGGGCCTAGCTGTCGAATGTGGCTGGGGGACGGTGCATCGGAGGAGGATGCCCAAGTGCTGACGTGCGGTGGACGACGGCGTACGTACGTGTGCCGTGCTTCGTATTATCTGTCACCTGGGCTAGCGTGCGTTTCCCGGCCGGACCAGACGCTCTATACGTACACAACACACAACACCTACAAGAGCCATGACTGGTACGTACTACCATGCATGCCGGCCACAGGACACTAAACTAAAGTTGCTGCAATTAGTTAACTGAATCTTTTCAATGAGTACACGGTTTTAACGAGTTCATCATGCTAGTACGCTCTTCATGGTCCAGAGGGCGGCAGTCTAGTATAGTTAACCCATGCACGTATGTGATCGCGTGTGCGTGCGCGCGCGGAAAGCTGGCCGCTTTGATGCCTCGAAAAGCACGCTTTATTTCCCCGCCTAAACACGCGTGTGCTTGGTTAATCATCTTCAGCTAACTAGCGCTCAAACTAGTACGTTCGACACACATGTGCATGTGTAGGACATTAGGAGAATGGTGCAAACATGACATCGAAATCATCATCGATCTGTGGGCCAAAAAGCGACCGATGATCGGGCCATGGAAGGGGATCAATCGGCAAATATGCAAGAAATAAATAAAACAGCACACATTTATTATTATGATTACTTGCATAATCAAAATATCCGAGAGGTACGGATATGATTCATGCATTACAAATATAAGAAATGGATTCCTTGGATTTTTCTAATAAATTTAGACATATTATTTATATTATTTGGAGTTATATAGTTAAAGTTATGAATTTCCAAAGTTTTTGTATAATTAATAAAATAATTTCTTATAATTAATAAAATAATTTTTATATTTTGCATATTTTAATTTTACAAAATATTAAATAAAGTTTGTAAAAAAAATTCAAATAATTCTGAGCACTTTTCGTATTTAAACTTTTTCCATTTGAATTCGTATTCAAAAGTTATGAAGGTTTTAATAGTGCCAGGGACTTCTGTGCAAATTTCTGTTAAAACTTGAGAACCCGCGTGCAAAACGGCAGACGGTACGCCGTCTCGCACTGCCATGTCAGCCTGACGGGTGGGTCCGCGCATCTTAAACCATGTCAATTCGTATTTAGACAGCGATCGGTCCTTTTTGCGACAATCAAGATCCAATGTGGTAGTTTTATGTGATTTCAAAGGCGAGTGGTATGAATTGGAAAAATCGACATGCAAAGTGGTAAGTTTATGCTATCAACTCCTTGGGCTACCCTATATTTATGGCGAAGGAGGATCCTTCTGGGCGCCGAGTGATCCTCATCCCTGCTGTTGTGATCGCTTTCGGTACATAAGAGCTGGTGGCACATGATGTTGTCAAACACCTTGACACCGAGCCCCTTGACACCGTTGAACTTGAATACTAGGAAGTGCCCTTGATGCAGGTTGTGGACGCGGGGAAAATCCTGCCAGCCACGGCACAGGAACATGCGACTGTCACCATCGAAGTCCACCTTGATGTTCCAAGTTGTGTGGGGTACATCCCGCCTCATATAGCTTCAACCACCGGGGCTCCTGCCCCTCCAGCACCTTCGTGAAGGAGTCGGGAAGCCGCAGGTACGCTTCAAGTTCCTGGTGGAAGGGAAGGAAAAACTCAAATCCTGCGAGGTTAGGTGGTTTAGGGTTTACGGTCAATCAATAGTATGAAACAATAGCCTTAGACAAGCCTCAATGTGGGTATCATAGATAGTGTGGGTATCATAGATAGTATCATACATTACATGCATACAAAATGCTTACGTGTCACTGTAATTAATGATGAAAAAGATTGTGTTGATATCATAGATAGATATTGTATCATAGCACGTAAAATTAGAAAAACTAATCCTAAATAAATCTTATACACAATTTTACATTGAAATTCTATAAAATAATAAATACACTAAAACTATGGTACTACTATAATACTATGTATTGTGAAGATGGTATCATATACTAGTATCATATACATGATACTACTAGTATGATACTTCCCATTGTAACTAGTCTTAGTTGCACTTTACAACAAAACCAGTATAAAGTTTGTTAAGAATTTGATCAAAAAGGCAATGTGAAACTAAAATCTATCAAGAAATGAATGCTACATTTTTTTAGGATTGTAGGACTTCAAGCAAAGATCTAATAATAATTGACTATTACTTGATCAAGCTTATAGAGACCAGACGGTAGTATCTATCGCGGTATAGTCGGTACAACTATGTTACCTCATTAATTGATGTCATAATATAGATTATATGTTGAAACTCTCTTGAAAAATAGGATAATGGTGTAGACTAATAAATAATCTAAATGATAAAACAAACTATGCTGGAAAATTAGTGTTAGTAACATACATTATTGGTACATAGTGAAAGAACTATAGCATCTATCTACCAAGTTAGTTAGCTTAAAGCATCTCCAACAGCATTGGTATTTTGGATTGCTAAAAACTAGCTATAGGAAGAGGAGAGAAGGTTTAGCAATCCCAACAACAGTTTACTTTGCTAGCCTTCATATAATAGCAATCCTAAAATTTGTTTGTGCATACACTAACAGGTGGGGCTAGTATGTCATACACACACAATATGGTACTACACATAGACGTATACGGTTGTAGCACAACTTGCCCTAGTACACACTAGAACATGGCAAAATATACATATACGACTGCATGTACTAAACCACTCACACAACATATACATCGTACTCAACCACACATACCTGGCCATGGCCACAAACAACATGTACCTTCCATGTATAGTACATGTACAAATACATGTACACACACTCATACACATGCACTATATGCAACATACACTATAAATGGTCAACAAGATTGGTTCCACCTGTCAATGCGACAAATAGGAGGTAGGGGACCACTACAACTGGATTGCTATAAGTTTAGGAAGTGGGCTATTGGATTAGCAAATATACCAAGTGGGGGGTTAAATATTCTCAGCTTACTATAATTTTTTTTGTAGAAGATCACTCTTAGCAATGTTGTTGGAGCAATGTTTTTGAACCAAATTGATAAAATAGTAATTAAGAGCAAATATAGCAATGCTATTGGAGATGCTCTTACACTGTAGCACCGGTCAATACACTTAATGATATATATGGAAGACTCAAACTAGTTAATGCTTCTAGCTTTGCACAATCATTTAATTCTGTGATACAAAAGACGAGGTATGAAAAGAAGGATCGATTTTAGTGATGATGATAACAACAAAGAGGTATAATGCATTTAAAAATGTAGTTCACTCTTAATCACCGCCTTGCTACCACTGACTCCTTCCTTTCTTTTTATGGTATAATTATGGTGCCTAAGGCCATCCTTAGCTCTCTACCCACTTTCTAACTCTCCACTCTCAAACTTGTGGATGGAGGCATCGAAATTGTGGACAAAATTAGAAGAATTGATGTGTGTGGTAAATCAGATAATTCCAAATTTCCAATGGACCTAAATCCTTGGCGGCTTGGGAGCTAGTGTATATGCCAAAATCGAAAGGTGGTCTAGGTATTACTAACCTTGCTGCACACAATGAGGTTCTCCTTATCAAAAAATTACACAAAATTTTCAATAAGGAGAACATTCCATGGGTCCATTTAATTTGGAAGAGCTATAATAATTCCACTCCACAAGCCACCAAATATTGCTAGCTCCTACTGGTGGAGAGACATTGTGAAACTTTCTTTGAAGTTCAAAAGAATTGCCTCATGCTCGATTGCTATCGGTGATACCACCCTCTTCTGGAGTGATAATTGGACTTTTGATGTCTTCATGACAAGGTTCCCTAGGCTACACACTCATTCGTTGTTGATAAGCTTGCTTCGGTGAAGAATTTTCTTGACCTGGAAGACCCTTTTGAGGCTTTCCATCTCCTATAGCAGCCCCACTGTCCGCCTATACCTCCGTGGAGTTCCACGATTTTAGTTACCTTATAAACCAGACCAGGTCCACTCGGAATCTGATGGAAATGACCTCTGGTCCTATAGTTGGGGCACTTGATTCTCCATCGACAAGATATACAAGATAACCTTCAAACACATTCATGACCCAATCTTCTCTCCATGGATCTGGAAATCAAAATGCACTCCCAAGATTAAATCATTCTTATGGATTTTTGCTAAAGACTGCCAAAACACCAAGGATGTGCTCATAAGGAAAAGCTTTACAGTCAACGACAACGGTGTAGGCCGCTTTTGCGATGATAGTTTGTTAGAAACCAGGGACCATTTCTAGAACTGTAATTTCAGTAGAAGTTGCTGGCAATCTATCCACATCACTCTTGAAGACAACCTTGAACACCCTGAGATGATTGCCACAACCTTGAAGACAACCTTGAACTCCTTGAGAAAACTACATAAGCGTTTGCCACTACCACTTGGAATTTATGGAAGCAACAAAATGCTCTCATTTTTGAAGAGCATCTCCACTCGGGGTCCGTAAAGGCCCCCTAAAGGGCTATGGGGGTGTCAGCGCTCAAAATGACGCCCAACCGCCCCGCCAATTTCATTTCATGCCGGCGTGACCTGTTTTGTTATCTGGTGCCCCCAGGCCGAACCCAACACACAAGGGGGGCAAGCAGGGGCGCCGGATGGAGCTGAAAACAACGTAAGCCAGCCCTGTCGGCGACACACGCCTGCAAAGTTGCCCACATTCCATATTTCCTGCCCAGACAACCACCACTCCATCAGCTCGCCGTCGCTACCACCCTTCGTTGTCGTCTGCCGTTTAGTCCACTAGAGCCACCCTCCCAGTCGCTAGAAATACTCCCCATGGCCCTCCCAATCCGCCTCCTCCCCCACATCGCCGCCGTCGTTCCGCCTCCTGGTAGCTCCAAGCTTGTGACACAACCGCCCTACCCACTATGTGTTCAGCGGTTTTCCAAAGGCATGGATTCGAATGAGAAAGAGATGATGGCCTCTCCGATGGACGATGAAGTCGTCGTTGCTGCTGGCGCCCGAGACACCATCGTTGTTGCTTCCCTCCCAGGCATGATAGACGGCGCCTAGGATAAACCGTTTGCTAGGGGTTCAAAGCCTGGCGGCACAAGAGCAAGCCGAGGCAGAGGATGGAAGGCTACTGCATGCTCTATGCTGACTACTTCGTCGATGACCCATTGCACGACGACGTCACATTTCGTCGCTGTTTCAAAATGAGTTGGAAGCTTTTCCTGAAGATCGTCGAGCAATTGAGATAGTTCGAAGACTACTTCAAACTTAAGAGAGACGCTATCAGCACACTTGGTTTCTTCGCAATCTAAAAATGCACAATTTCTCTCCGGATGCTTGCATATGGATACCTCTGCATGGCCAAGTCCACAACCATCGACTGCATGTACATGTTTTGCTGGGAAAATGGGGGAGTGTATGGAAAGAATTACCTGAGAACACCCAATGCAGAAGACACAACTCAGAACTTGAAACAGAATGCAGCAAGGGGTTTCCCTGGAATGCTTGGAAGCATTGACCGTATGCACTGGGCATGGAAAAACTGCCCATTCACGCACCAGGGCATGTATAGAGGTCACAAAGTATCATGCAGTGTGGTTCTTGAGGTTGTGGCAGATCAAGATCTATGGATTTGGCATGCTTTCTTCGGTATGGAAGGATCACACAATGATATCAACATTTTATAGTGTTCAAATGTGTTAGCCAAGCTTGTTGAAGGCAGGTATCCTCCAATGCAGTTCGAGATCAATGGCCACTAGTATGACAAGGGTACTACTTGGCAGATAGTATCTACCCAAGATGGTTAATATTTGTGAAGACAATCTCAAACCCTGTGCCTAGAGGAAAGAAAGCTTGGTTTACCACACAACAGGAGGCTTGCGGGAAGGATGTGGAGAGGGCATTCGGTGTGCTGCAAGCTCAATTTTCCATTGCCAGGTACCCTGCCCTTACCTGGTCAAAAAGATCAGATGTGGGAGGTCATGAGTGCATGTGTGATCTTGCACAACATGATCATTGAGAGCGAGCAGGAGACTCCAGCGTTTGACACTAAACCGTATTATCGCCAAGGTCCTCTTGCATATATTGATCACCAAGTGCCACATGCGTTTGCTTATTTTCTCGCTAGGCGGCAAGAAGTTCGAGACACGAATACTCATAGTTAACTGCAAGATAATCTGGTGGAGAATTTGTGGAGGCTCAAAGGAGCCAGCTAATTTGTTTATTTATTTGTCTTTGTTTGCTATACTGAACTTTTTGAATTGTTTGTTTAATTTCCTAAACTTGTAATAATTTGTATGTTGAATTATTTATTTGCATTAGCCATGGCTCTCCGGAGGAGAGGCAGATCGACCGTGCGTGTGGAGAGAATGGAGAAAACTCACCGCCTTGGACTTCCTGCTCAACCAGCTACTCATTGCCCCCCTCGCACAAAGACCCAATCTCTCCTAGCAATGGCGCTGAATGTTCTAGCAGGCTGGGGCTCTTGCCGCTCCCGGTACAGTCTTCTTCTTCTTCTCTGTTTTCTTCTTATTGTTCTATCTCTACTTCTTCTTCTTATTATTATTACTATGCTACATATTCCAGGGCGTCCGTGGACCCTGAAAGTAGCACGATGGCTGCGGCGACACTGCATGTTGCAGTAGGCCAGGACTCCTCCCGGTACAGTCTTCTTATTATATGACTATTTCTTATTCTTCTTCTTATTACTATGCTACATATTTCAGGGCGGCCGTGGACCCTAAAAGCAGCACGATGGCGGCGGCAGTGCTGAATGTTGCAGCAGGCCAGGGCTCCTCCTGGTACAGTCTTCTTCTTCTTATATGTCTACTTATTATTACGATACTACATATTCCAGGGCGGCCGTAGACCCTGAAAGCAGCACAATGGCGGCGATGGCGTTGAATGTTGCAGCAGGCTAGGGCTCCTCCCGGTATAGTCTTCTTCTTCTCTTTTTTCTTCTTATTCTTCTGTGTGTACTTCTTATTATTCTTCCTGTTACTCTGCTACATATTCCAGGGCGAACGTGGATCCTAAAAGCAGCAAGATGGCGGTGGAAGCACTGAGTGTTCTAGCAGGCCAGGGCTCCTCCCGGTACAGTCTTCTTCTTCTGCTATGTCTACTTCTTCTTCTTCTTACTCTGCTACATATTCCAGGGCGGTCATGGATCCTGAAACCAGCACAATGGCGACGGCGCGGGACCCATTCGGCCTTGTTCCCCGGCTCAGCGAGGTAGGAAATCCCGACATGCATTTGGTTTTATTTTTGATATTCTAAATGTGGAAATATTATCATGTCTGCCCGCAAGTAGCCTCCAAGTTGGGACCATGCTCAATCTTCCTAGACACATTTGGGGTTTTTGTGACTTGAATATTGTGCTTCCCTGGAACATGCAGTACAATTATAGAGTACCTATTTGAAATAACATGAACGATGTAGCAAGCGAAGACCGATTGCCGTGATAAGGTGTCCATGATCAATGCCAAGATAGACAACCAACTGCAGGGTGCACGCTCCCTAACCCAGGCTAATGATCGCCTTCGAAGGCGTTTGTCTCTGCAGAAGGAGATCACGCTTGATTTTTCACTTAACATCAAGAGGCTCGAAGCAGAGCGCGACGAGTTGCAAAAGTTGATCGCACACAGCTTGTCCAAACAAGACCTAGCCATCAACCTAATTACGAAGCTTTTGTGACAAGAAGAATCTCAAGAATAGATGCGTCCTCCTGCTGGACGAAGCCACCGAGACACGTAGAGAATGCATCATCGAAGCAAAGGTTGTCATCGAAGCCTATAATGACAGGGACCGTTGTCTGGATGCATTGAGACAGATGAAGGAGGACATGGGCCGAGGTCTCACCGTGCCCAAGAGTCTAAACAAGGATAACGGGGAGCTAATGACAATGCAATTCAGATTCAGAGTAGAGGGGGAGGGGTAGGAATCTCAGTTCATGCTCTGCTGCTTTTGTAATTTATACATGTCGTGCAATTAAGGAATCTTGGAGCAACTACTTATTTCTCTATTTATCTTACTTACCTGTCAACTGAATTATGGGTTTGTGTTCTCATGAATGGTCATCATCCTTTCTTTCCATTATGTATCTGAGCTTGGAATTAGATTATGACTATGCCACTACTATTTGGTTACATTGGAAAAAACCACAACACCCTTAGTTGTATATAGTCCCTTGTTTCTTTGAAATTGAAATTAGGACCATGCCACTACTTTATTCTGTTGAATTAGGAAAAAAAGGCTTTATTGCTCTGAAATTGAAATTAGGACTGTGCCACTACTTTATCCTATTGAATTGGGAAAAAAGGCTATTGCTCTGAAATTGAAATTAGGACTATGCCACTACTTTATCCTGTTGAATTGGAAAAGGGTATATTGCTCCATCGTATAAACTAGAAGTATGCCACCAGCTTATCTAGTTGAATTGGGAAAAAAGCCTATATTGCTTTGACATTATCTATGGAATTAGGACTGTGCCACTAGTTGATTTTGTTAAATTTTGAACAATCCTTGATTGCTCTGTCCTTCAAATTATGACTTTGACACTAGTTAATTGTTTAAATTATGGAAACTAACCACATATTTTTGTTGCAGCAGAAGAGGCGAAAGCTTAACCCAGAACTGCCGACCTGGTTAAAGGACAAGATGGCTATCCAAATGGAGAAGCAGAATTTTCAGAAAGTGTCCCATGACTGCCTGAGATAAGAAGTCACCATCCTTTTATGACAAGTGCCACAATCTTAAGGTGGACATCGCTAGCTGGAAGGAACTTCACGAGAAAAGTATCACATTGGCACGTGCGAAGGAGGACATCATCAAGGATCTCATGGTGGATAATCTTAAGCTTACTGATAAGCTTGTCGCTTCCCAGACGGAGCGCTTGAACCAGCGGGAGGCGCACGTCCAAGTACTGAGGGAGCAGGCAAAAACCAAAGCGAACATGATCGAACGAACCCTTGAACTAGAGCTTCTCAGGAAGGAACACGACCATCTCCGCGCTAGGCTCAGTGCAAACTATAAGTTCCTTTGAAGTTAGTTTGCAAACTATGTGTTCTGATGGACCAAATCGTGTTTTATCCATGTAGTAGTGATTTTGTAAATGTGGAACTCTCTCTATGCAAACTATGCTTTCTTCTGAAAGGTTATTTTGCTCAAGTATTGAGTTTGGATTAGTCAAGATATCACAACTGCAAGTTGATACGTCCAAAACGTATCTACTTTCTCGAACACTTTGCTATTGTTTCTCCTCTAAACTTATGTGATTTGGATGCAACTAACACGGACTGACGTTGTTTTCAGCACAATTACTTTGGTGTCTTGTTTTTGTGCAGAAAATCAACTATTAGGAAAAATCCCGGAAAATATGCCAAAAATTATATTCCACTAGAAGATCCACGGAGCCAGAAGACAAGACGGAGAGGAGGCCTGGGAGGCCCACACCCACCCTAGGCGCGGGCCCACCACTGGCCGCGCCTGGGGGGTGCATCCACCCCAGGCACCCCCTCGGCCCCCCTCTTGGGTGATGTAGTCGTACTCTTTCTGATCTCAAGATCGTGTGGACGATCCTTCCGGCGCTGCGTTCCGGCAGCGCTTCCGCAGTCGGTCACACGTTCGGTACTCGACGAAGACCTTCCTCTCCCTTGTTCCAGCAGGCAGCAGAGGTTGTAGCACTCTCCTCGCGATTCCGGCAGCACAACGGCGTGGTACCGGAAGTAGAGGGGAAATCCCGCAGGGCTTCGCCTTAAGCCGGAGCGAGTATGGTGGATTATGAGAGAGGGCTATTTAGTGGTCTAGAGATTTAGACACACCAATTAGAAGGCTCTAAACCGCAGGCTAAAGCAATTAGAAGCTCTAAACCAAACGGCTCTAAACCTGAGATTAGAGGTAGAAACTTGTGTGTCTCAAGGAGGAGCCCTGCCCCTCCTTTTATAGGTGGAGGGCCTAGGCGCGCCAGGGAGGGAGGGAGTCCCTCCCCAACTCAGCCTAGGGCTGGGCGCCGACTTGGAGGAGAGGAACTCCTCCTCCAAGTTGGTTTCAACCTCCTCTTGCTTGTTTCCCATAGTTTCCTGTTTCCCACGGTTTCCTGTTTTCCACAGTTTCCTGTTTTAGCCGTTTGACTTTCAAGTTTTGGAACAGCAAGAACACTTAGTACATGATGCAATCATTCAATGACACATTCATGTACCCTCCCCCCCCGGAGTGCCGGACAATCCGGACCCTTCTAGAACATTCCCGATGAAAACACCGGAATCATTCCCGAACTCCGAAACGGGACTTTCCTTATATGAATCTTATTCTCCGGACCATTCCGGATCACCTCGTGATATCCCGGATCCCATCCGAGACTCCGAACAACATTCGGTCTCTTTCTCATAATACCATAACTACTCAAACAACGTCGAATCCTTAAGTGTGTCTCCCTACGGTTCGTGAATTATGCGGACATGATCGAGACACTTCTCCGAACAATAACCAATAGAGGAATCTGGAAATTCATATGGCTCCCACATATTTCTACGATTACTTTGCGATCGAATGAACCACTTACATACGATACCAATTTCCCTTTGTCTCACGATAGTTTACTTATCCGAGGTTATGATCGTCGGTATCTCTGCATACCTAGTTCAACCTCGTTACCGATAAGTACTCTTTTCTCGTTCCCGTGATGTGTGATCCCTTGTGACCCAGTCACATGCTTGCAAGCTAATTGGATGACATTCCACCGAGAGGGCCCAGAGTATATCTATCTGTCATATGGATGGACAAATCCCACTCTTGATCCATGTGTTTCAACCAATACTTTCCGAACACTCAATGCCACCTTTATAGCCACCCAGTTACGGTGTGGTGTTTGATGTCATCAAAGCATCCATCCACTAAAGGTGATATGCATGATCTCATGGTCGAAGGAATTAGGTTACTATGTATCAGAAAGCATATAGCAATTGAACTATTGAAATGACTTGATCTTTATGCTACGCTTATCTATAGGAGTATGTCCACCATATCATTCTCCTAACGATATGATCTTGTTGTTGATAACATCTCAATGTTCATGATAGGGAAACCACAACCATTTAATCAACCAACAAGCTAGTGAAGTATAGAGGCTATACTAGGGACTTCAAATTAAGTTTACAAATCACACAAGTATTAAATTTTCCTTGTCAATACTATTATATCATGAATGTAAACATTTATCATAAACACAAAGATATAATAATAACTATATTTATTATTGCCTCTAGGGCATATCTCCAACAGTCTCCCACTTGCACTAGAGTCATCTAATCTTAGATTACATGGTAATATACCGAACACCCATGGCAGTTTGGTGTTGGTCATGTTTTGCCCTCGGGAGAGGTTTAGTCAACGGATCCGCCACATTCAGATCTGTGTGTACTTTGCAAATCTTTATATCCCCATCCTGGATATGTTCTCGAATAGCGTGAAAACGCAGCTTGATATGCTTCAGCTTCTTGTGTGACCTTGGTTCTTGCGCATTGGCTATGGCGCCCATGTTATCACAGTAGATAGACATTGGGTCCAGCGCACTAGGAACCACACCCAGCTCTGTAATGAACTCTTTCATCCATATCGCTTCTTGTGAAGCCTCCGAAGCAGCCATGTATTCCGATTCAGTTGAAGATCTCGCCACAACGCTTTGCTTTGCACTCCTCCAGCTAACTGCTGCACCATTCAAAATAAATACGTATCCAGATTGTGATTTAGAATCATCCGGATAGGTGTTCCAACTAGCATCGGTGTAACCATTAACAACGAGCTGTTCATCACCTCCATAAGAAAGAACCATATCCTTAGTTCTTCTCAAGTACTTAAGGATGTTTTTGACCGCTGTCCAATGATCCACTCCTGGATCACTTTGATATCTGCTAGTTAAACTAACAGCATATGCAATGTCGGGTCTAGTACATAGCATGGCATACATTAGAGATCCTATGGCTGAGGCATAGGGAGTCTTACTCATCCTTTCTCTATCTTCTGCCGATGTCGTACTTTGAGTTTTACTCAAGGTCGTATTGGGCAACATGGGCAAGAACCCTTTCTTGCTTTCTTCCATTCCAAACCTCTTTAGAACTTTGTCCAAATATGTACTCTGTGACAATGATATTTGGCGTTTCGATCTATCTCTATAAATCTTTATGCCTAATATGTAAGCTGCTTCGCCAAGATCCTTCATTGAAAAACTATTATTCAAATATTCCTTGACACTATTAAGAAGGTCTACATCATTCCCAATCAACAATATGTCATCCACATATAGTATTAAGAATGCTACAGAGCTCCCACTCACTTTCTTGTAAATACAAGCTTCTCCATAAGTTTGTATAAAACCAAAACTTTTGATTACCTTATCAATACGTTGATTCCAACTTCGGGATGCTTGCTTCAATCCATAGATGGACCGTTGAAGTTTACATACCTTGTTAGCATCTTTAGGATCGACAAAACCTTTGGGTTGCATCATATACAACTCTTCATCAATATCTCCATTGAGGAATGCTGTTTTGACATCCATCTGCCATATCTCATAATCATAATATGCAGCGATTGCTAACATAATCCTCATAGACTTTAGCTTCGCTACTGGTGAGAAAGTCTCATCGTAGTCAACTCCTTGAATTTGTCGAAACCCTTTTGCGACAAGTCGAGCTTTATAGACAGTAACATTACCATCAGCATCTGTTTTCTTCTTGAAAATCCATTTGTTCTCGACAGCCTTCCGGCCATCCGGTAAGTCCACCAAAGTCCATACTTGGTTTTCGTACATGGATCCAATCTCGGATTTCATGGCTTCTTGCCATTTATTGGAATCTGGGCTCATCATCGCTTCCTCATATGTCTCGGGGTCATCGGTGTTGTCCACCAACATGACACTCATAACGGGATCATACCAATCTGGAGTGGTACGAGTTCTCGTTGACCTCCGAGGCTCTGTAGCAACTTCAACCGAAGTTTCATGATCATCATCATTAGCTTCCTCTCTAATTGGTGCAGGCACCACAGGAACTTCTTCCAGTGCTGCGCTACTCGCAATTTCGAGAGAAGGTTCGACAACCTCGTCGAGTTCTACTTTCCTTCCAGTCACTTCTTTCGAGAGAAATTCCTTCTCTAGAAAGGATCCATTCTTGGCAACGAAGATTTTGCCTTCGGATCTATGATAGAAGGTATACCCAATAGTTTCCTTCGGGTATCCTATGAAGACGCATTTTTCCGCTTTGGGTTCAAGCTTGTCTGGCTGTAACTTCTTTACATAGGCTTCGCATCCCCAAACTTTAAGGAACGACAATTTAGGTTTCTTCCCAAACCATAATTCATACGGTGTCGTTTCAACGGATTTAGACGGTGCCCTATTTAAAGTGAATGCGGCTGTTTCTAATGCATAACCCCAAAATGATAGCGGTAAATCTGTAAGTGACATCATAGAACGAACCATATCTAAGAGAGTTCGATTACGACGTTCGGACACACCATTACGCTGTGGTGTTCCCGGCGGTGTCAATTGTGAAAGTATTCCGCACTTCTTTAAATGCTCACCAAACTCGTAACTTAGATATTCACCTCCACGATCAGAACGTAGAAATTTAATCTTCTTGTTACGTTGATTCTCTACCTCACTTTGAAACTCCTTAAACTTCTCGAAAGTTTCGGACTTATGTTTCATGAAATAGATATACCCATATCTACTCAAGTCATCTGTGAAGGTAAGAACATAACGATAACCACCACGCGATGCTACACTCATTGGACCACACACATCGGTATGTATGATTTCCAATAAGTCCGTAGCTCGCTCCATCATACCAGAAAATGGAGTCTTAGTCATTTTTCCCATCAGACATGCTTCGCATCTTTCAAGTGATTCAAAATCAAGTGATTCAAGAAGTCCATCGGAATGGAGTTTCTTCATACGCTTCACTCCAATGTGACCAAGACGACAGTGCCACATATAGGTCAAATTATCGCTTGATTTCAAACGTTTAGCCTCAATGTTGTTGATATGTGTATTTCCACTATCGAGATTCAATAAGAATAGACCATCTATCAAAGGTGCATGCGCATAAAACATATTACTCATATAAATCGAACAACCATTATTCTCTGACTTAAACAAGTAACCGTCTCGCAATAAACAAGATCCCGATATAATGTTCATGCTCAACGCAGGCACTAAATAACAATTATTTAAGTATAAAACTAATCCCGATGGTAGATGAAGAGGTAGCGTGCCGACCGCGATCACATCAACCTTTGATCCGTTTCCCACGCGCATCGTCACCTCGTTCTTCGCTAGCTTCCGTTTATTCTACAGCACCTGTTTCGAGTTACAAATATGAGCAACCGAACCAGTATCAAATACCCAGGCACTACTACGAGTACTAGTGAGATACACATCAATAACATGTATATCAGATATACCTTTCTTCTTGATGTTGCCGTTCTTCAGATCCGCCAAGTACTTTGGGCAATTCCGCTTCCAGTGACCTTCTCCCTTGCAGTAAAAGCACTCAGTTTCAAGCTTGGGTCCAGCCTTGGTTTTCTTCGCCGGCGTGGTAACTTTCTTACCACCCTTCTTGAAGTGTCCCTTTTGCTTAGACTTGCCTTTCTTGAGTTTGGTGGTCTTATTGACCATCAACACTTGGTGCTCTTTCTTGATCTCCACTTCTGCAGACTTTAACATAGCAAACAGTTCTGACAACTCTTTGTTCATGTTCTGCATGTTGTAGTTCATCACAAAGTTCCTGTAACTTGGTGGCAGTGACTGGAGGACGCGGTAAATCCCCAAAGCATTAGGAATCACTATACCCAAGCTTTGAAGTTTGTTTGCGTGCCCAGACATCTTAAGCACATGCTCACTGACGGAGCTGCCCTCTTCCATCTTGCAGTTAAAGAACTTTTCAGAAGCCTCATAGCTTTCAATTGCCGCATGAGTCTCAAAAATCAATTTGAGATCCTCGACAATATCATATGGGTCTGACTCTTCAAACCTTTTCTGAAGCTCCGATTCTAAACCATACAAGATAGCACACTGAACTATGGAGTACTGATTCTTCCGAGCGAGGTAAACATTCTTTACTTCATCAGAAGCATCAGCTGCAGGTGGGTCACCCAGCGGTGCATCCAGCACATAGGTCAAATTACCAGCTGTGGGGACAATCCTCAAATTGCGGAACCAATCCGCGAAGTTGCTTCCATTGTTTTTCAACTTTTCTTTCTCTAGGAACGCATTAAAATTGATGGTAGGGGCTGCCATTGATCTACAACATATTTGCAATAGTTTAGACTAAGTTTATGACAAATTGAGTTCAAATTAATTAATGAAATTAAACTAGGTGAACTCCCACTCAAAACAACATCCCTCACATTGTTTTAGTGATCACAGGAACCAAATCCACTACATCAACACCGATCATCACGAGAGTTGATATAGTTTCAATGGCGAACAATCGTCATGTTCATCATATCTACTATACGATTCATGCTTTACCTTTCGGTAATCCGTGTTCCGAGACCATGTCTGTACATGCTAGGCTCGTCAAGATCAAACCTTAGTTTCTGCATGAGCAAATCTGGCTTGCTCACGTTGTATACACTTGCAGAATCTAACACACCCGATCATCACGTGGTGCTTCGAAACAACAAGCTTTAGCAACGGTGCTAACTAAGGGTGAACACTTTATGATTTGAAATTCATGTGCATGAGGGATCATCTTATAATACTACCGTCGTCTACTAAGCAATACAAGATGCATAAAGGATTAACATCACATGCAATTCATAATATGTGATATGATATGGCCTTTCTTCTTTGTGCTTCCGATCTCCATCTTCAAGCACGAACATGATCTACATCATCACCGGCATTGCATCAAGGTCAATGACGCTTCACCATGGTTGTCGTCCACCGGCTTCAACTATTACAACTACTTTGAATAGACACGCGGGTCTTAACATAAATTAAAGACAACCATATGGCTCCTGCCGGTTGCCAACTTACAATAAGGAACATTGCATACATCAAATATAATCACAATCATGGCCATATCACATCACTGCACACCCCTGCAAAACAAAGTTAGACGCCTCTACTTTCTTTGCATATTTTACGTGGTTTGGGGCTTTCAATAAGTGTCGTTCTAACTTACGAACAAGAACCACAACATTGATACTAGCATTGTTGATTACCCGTTGTAAATTGGATCTTAACTATGCTAGGAGAAACAGGCACCCGCAAAGCCACTTATGCAATACAAGTTGCATGTTAAGCGTGGAGCAAGTCTCATGAACGATGTCATGTAAGGTTAGCCCGGGCCGCTTCATCCCAACATACCGCAAGATGCAAAGTACACAAAAGGCAATCGACAATAAAAGCATCAACGCCCACAATGACCATTGTGTTCTACTCGTGCAACAGATCTACATATAGACACGGCTCTGATACCACTGTAGGGGTTCGTAGCATGGAAAACAAAAATTTTCTATCGCATACAAACAAACAAGCCAAGATCTATCTACTAGATTGTAGCAACGAGTCGATGGAATAACTTACCCTCGAAGATTCCAAAGTGTTTAACGAGAGCGGATTCTCGTGGGTGATGTAGTCGTACTCTTTCCGATCTCAAGATCGTGTGGACGATCCTTCCGGCGCTGCGTTCCGGCAGCGCTTCCGCAGTCGGTCACACGTTCGGTACTCGACGAAGACCTTCCTCTCCCTTGTTCCAGCAGGCAGCGGAGGTTGTAGCACTCTCCTCGCGATTCCGGCAGCACAACGGCGTGGTACCGGAAGTAGAGGGGAAATCCCGCAGGGCTTCGCCTTAAGCCGGAGCGAGGATGGTGGATTATGAGAGAGGGCTATTTAGTGGTCTAGAGATTTAGACACACCAATTAGAAGGCTCTAAACCGCAGGCTAAAGCAATTAGAAGCTCTAAACCAAACGGCTCTAAACCTGAGATTAGAGGTAGAAACTTGTGTGTCTCAAGGAGGAGCCCTGCCCCTCCTTTTATAGGTGGAGGGCCTAGGCGCGCCAGGGAGGGAGGGAGTCCCTCCCCAACTCAGCCTAGGGCTGGGCGCCGACTTGGAGGAGAGGAACTCCTCCTCCAAGTTGGTTTCAACCTCCTCTTGCTTGTTTCCCATAGTTTCCTGTTTCCCACGGTTTCCTGTTTTCCACAGTTTCCTGTTTTAGCCGTTTGACTTTCAAATTGGCAGTTTGACTTTCAAGTTTTGGAACAGCAAGAACACTTAGTACATGATGCAATCATTCAATGACACATTCATGTACCCTCCCCCCCGGAGTGCCGGACAATCCGGACCCTTCTAGAACATTCCCGATGAAAACACCGGAATCATTCCCGAACTCCGAAACGGGACTTTCCTTATATGAATCTTATTCTCCGGACCATTCCGGATCACCTCGTGATATCCCGGATCCCATCCGAGACTCCGAACAACATTCGGTCTCTTTCTCATAATACCATAACTACTCAAACAACGTCGAATCCTTAAGTGTGTCTCCCTACGGTTCGTGAATTATGCGGACATGATCGAGACACTTCTCCGAACAATAACCAATAGAGGAATCTGGAAATTCATATGGCTCCCACATATTTCTACGATTACTTTGCGATTGAATGAACCACTTACATACGATACCAATTTCCCTTTGTCTCACGATAGTTTACTTATCCGAGGTTATGATCGTCGGTATCTCTGCATACCTAGTTCAACCTCGTTACCGATAAGTACACTTTTCTCGTTCCCGTGATATGTGATCCCTTGTGACCCAGTCACATGCTTGCAAGCTAATTGGATGACATTCCACCGAGAGGGCCCAGAGTATATCTATCCGTCATATGGATGGACAAATCCCACTCTTGATCCATGTGTTTCAACCAATACTTTCCGAACACTCAATGCCACCTTTATAGCCACCCAGTTACGGTGTGGTGTTTGATGTCATCAAAGCATCCATCCACTAAAGGTGATATGCATGATCTCATGGTCGAAGGAATTAGGTTACTATGTATCAGAAAGCATATAGCAATTGAACTATTGAAATGACTTGATCTTTATGCTACGCTTATCTATAGGAGTATGTCCACCATATCATTCTCCTAACGATATGATCTTGTTGTTGATAACATCTCAATGTTCATGATAGGGAAACCACAACCATTTAATCAACCAACAAGCTAGTGAAGTATAGAGGCTATACTAGGGACTTCAAATTAAGTTTACAAATCACACAAGTATTAATGTTTCCTTGTCAATACTATTATATCATGAATGTAAACATTTATCATAAACACAAAGATATAATAATAACTATATTTATTATTGCCTCTAGGGCATATCTCCAACAAGGATCATCGCCATCGTCATCACCAATGCATCTCCATCAACCTCTGATGTTTCCCTCATCCATGAGTGAGTAATCCCCCGCTATAGGCTTGGGGATGGTAGGGATTGGATGAGTTCTATCATGAAATCGAATATGATTGTTAGGGCATAGTGCCTAGTATCTCTTGTGCTACTTGACTTTGTTGCAACTTGTTGTGCTTAATGCTTGTCACTAGGGCCCGAGTGCCATGATCTCAGATCTGAACTTATTATTGAATCATAGTGATAGTATTGTTTGTGATCTTATCTGCAAGTTGTGTACACATATCATTGTCTGTATCCAAAGGCCCCAAAGTGACAATAATTGGGACAACCGGAGGGGATGGCTGTGGTGCAAGGATCACATGTGTTCATGGAGTGTTAATGCTTTGCTCCAGTGATCTATTAAAAAGGAGTACCTTAATTGCCATTAGTTCCCTAGAGGCCTCGCTGCCACGGGCTGGCTGGACAGAAGATGTTGTGCAAGTTCTCATTGCGAGCACATATGACTATATTTGGAGCACATGCCTAGGATTGTTTAGTACTTGGATGCTTGTTATTATTTATCTGTAATGCCCTAGATCTTGAAGTTACATGTTTAGACTCGTCCATGCAATGCCCGTCCATCCATCCCTATGTCTACCACACTCGAATCCTACTATTACCGTTACTGTTACTATTGCTACTTTTCACTGTTGCTGTTATCGCTGTTGTTGCTTTGCTGTTACTACTACCAAACTATTGCTACTGATAAACTTCTGTGAGGAAGAACTATTTCCAGGTGCAGCTGAACTAACAACTCAGTTGTTAAGGCTTGCAAGTATTCTTTGGCTCCCCTTGTGTCGAATCAATAAATTGGATAATACTACCCGCGAAGACTGTTGCGATCCCCTATACTTGTGGGTCTTCAAGACTATTTTCTGGAACCGTTGTCGGGGAGCATAGCTTTATTTGTAAGTTCACTTGGATCTATTATTGTTCACTTCTACTCCTTTCATCATGGGGAAGACTCGTGATGGAAAGTTCCCTATTTTATCATCCACTACAAGAAGAGGTATAATCCTAAACACCTCTACTTCTCTTGATTCACCGTCTGTTATAAGTAAGCTTGTCACACCACCACCACATGCTCATGCTACACACACTGCTACTACTGCTGAATCTGAAACTGCTTTTGATACTCATGATGTTACTTCTATTGTGCTTGATGCGAGTGGTTCATTAGGTCCTTTTCTAGATGCTACTATGGCTAGTCTAGGAAATACTGAAACTCCCAGTGAAGACACTGTTACACCTGTTAGCTCACTTGAGGCTAGTGAGAGTTATGATATTAATGATGGTTACATTGAGCTTACTGATGAATTTGTTGAAGAGTGCCGAAACACACATGGTACTAGTGCTATTAAGAGTCTCCTTGCTAGACGTACTATTATGCCTAAGTTGTCCTCTGATCCTAAGTTTGCTACTTCTCCCATAGACATTAAAGATAAATATTATGATTTCTCTCTTGATTTGTCTTATTTAGATATTGTTGAGAAAGAACCTTTCCGTGGGACTGAAAATGAAAGTGATGTGGCTCATATGAATGAGCTTTCTACTATGAGTGCCTTATTCTCTGATGATTTTAAGATGAGCAAGTACTTTATTGCTAAGATTTTCCCTTTTAACTAAAAGGAGAAGCTAGGGCTTGGTTTAATAGATTACCTCCTGGTTCCATTGATTGCCCTGATTGTTTGATTGCTTCCTTCTTCTAGAAATATTTTCCTCTCAGTGCTAGACATGCTGCTTTGCAGCGACTTTTTGATTTTAAACAGCGAGAAGAAGAGGAATTGCCTGAGTCATGGACAAGGTTCTGTGCCTTGATTCATGCATATCCCAGATGTCCATTACCTAAGAATGAGTTGCTTGATATTTATTATAATGGACTAACTGATGATTCTAGGACATACCTAGATAGCTTTTCTGATTGTGTTTTCAGGAAAAGAACTCCTACAGATGCTGAAGAATTAATGGCTAAAATAAGCAAGAATTACGATGATTGGACTTCAACTAAGCTAAATACACTTGAGCCTATTACTCCTGAACCAGATGTTCCTGAACCAATTCCAACACCAACACCAAAGAAGAGAGGAATTATTGCATTAAATGATGAAGTGATGAAGGAAGCTAAAAAGTGTCTAAAAGAGAAAGGTATTAGAGTTGAAGATGTGAAGAATCTACCTCCTATAGAAGAATTATGTAAGCCAATTCCCCACTCATCTACTATTGAGGTACACTCTCTCCAACACTTTGATGAAGGTGATATTCCCTATAGTAAACCTCCTGAATAATGGTTAGAGGAACTTGACATTTTTATTGTTAAACAAGGTAATTTTAATAAACAAGTTCAGAATCATTTATTGGAAAACTCTAGAGCTATCAATGAGTTGAAAGATATTGTGGAAAGAACTTCCAATGATATTAAAATGCTTTGTAAACACTTTCAAATGGTTCAAACCTAACTTGATTAACTTGCTAAGGTACAAAAGGATATGATAGTTAATGCTTCAGGAGATAAACATGCTTATGGAATTAGAACTAGGATTGGTATAGCTACTCAAGATCCTTTATATCCTGAAGGACACCCTAAAATAATTGAGCAGGATTCTCAACAAGTAGATAGTGGTAGTCCTCGTAAGAGAAAGAAAAAGAAACATAAGATAATTGAGGAACCACTTGAACCTGCTGTAGATCCTAATAGTATATTTGTCTCTGATGCTGAAACTGAGAGTGATAATGATAAAAATGATGCTCCTGATAATGAGGGAGAAGTTGAGGAAGAACCTGAGAAGCACACAAAGAACACTAGGTACACTAAGGAAGATTTTATTGTTAATAAACATGGTAAAGAGAGAGAACCTTGGGTGCAGAAACCTATGCCTTTTCCAGGTAAGAAACACAAGTCAAAGGACTAAGAACACTACAACAAGTTTTGTGAGTGGATGAAGCCTTTATTTTTGCAAATTCCTTTGACTGATGCTATTAAGTTGCCTCCTTATTCAAAGTATATGAAGGATATTGTCTCTAATAAAAGGAAGATTCCTAATGAGGAGATTTCTACTTTGCTTGCCAATTACTCCTTCAATGTTAAGGTTCCAAGGAAACTTGGTGATCCAGGTATACCAACTATTCCTTTCTCTATTAAGAATAATTATGTTAGAACTGCTTTATGTGATTTGGGAACTGGAGTTAGTGTTATGCCTTTTTCTCTCTACAAGAGACTCCAGCTAGAAAAGTTGATACCAACTGATATATCTTTGCAAATGGCTGGTAATTCAACTACTTTCCCTGTTGGTATGTGTGAGGATGTTCCTGTTCAAGTAGCTCATAATTGCATGGTTTTAACTGATTTTGTTGTGCTTGAAATGCCTGAAGATGATAATATGTCTATTATTCTTGGGAGACCTTTTCCTAATACTGCAGGTGCTATCATCAATTGTAATCAAGGAAAAGTAACATTCAATATTAATGACAAAGATCACACTGTCTATTTCCCCAAGAAGGTTGCTAAGATCTATTGCCTGAATTCCATTGAAAATATTGAGAGCATAAAGGTTGGAGAAATATATTGTCCCATTCCACAAGAAAATTTTGAAACTATTATGATTGGGACCATTGCTATCAAGCTTGAGGTAACATAATCACTTGGTGGAATACAAAGTTTTGCTTCATCTAAGATTGTTTTGGTAACAAGACTTGATCAACCTTGTTAACAAAAGGATTTTAATGAACAAAATAATGTTTTCACTGTGGTTATTCTTTCTTTCTTTTGCTTTTCTCCTTCCTAGTATTTGCTTTACTTTTAGTTTTGTTAGTTGTTTGTTTGTTTGAGTTTCTTAGAGCTCCTGTAGTTTGGATTTTGGTTTGCTTTTGCTTCTTCTAAAAAATTTGTTTCTGCGAGAAAATCAATTTTCATACCCTGAAAATTGGCCAAAAATAAAGTTTCCCGAAAAATCCTAGAAAATTCAAAATAAAATTTTCCTTGAAAAAAGGGGCAGAGTGGCACCTGAGGTGACCCAGGGGGCCACCACACCCCTGGTAGGCGAGACCTACCAGGAGGCGACGCATAGGGGGGTCTAGCCCACATGGCCCCCTCCAGGTTGCCTCCTCAAAGCCATCGTCTTTCTCTCTCCCGAAAAACACCGGAAAACTTGCCCAAGCTCGAGTTCTTGCTGTTCTTGCTCGTGATTTTCGATCTCCTTGTTCAGCCCATCTCAAGTGCTGATTTTTGGAGGGATTGCTCCTTGGTATGTGCCTCCTCCACTTGTCCAATTAGATTTGTGATTGGTAAATTGTATCTTGAGTATTTTGCTGTTATAGGTGTCAGGTTGTTTGAGCTTGCATGCTTGTTCTATGCTTAGAAACTTTATTTTGATGCATGTGTAGTCCTCTAGAAAGTTCCTATAGTGGTTGCTCATCATTTATCAACTTAGAAATCACTTGGTTTGATGGTTGTCTAAAAATTTCAGCAAGAAAGATGAGTGCTTATCCACTGAACCAATATGACTTGATGGTGCATGATCCAATGAAGGTTCATCATGAGGAGGCAATTTTTCCTTCCATATATCCATGCCATGAATTTATGAGAGCTACGGGGATCCTCCAAGATTTCCAAACAATGGTTAGAAACGCAGGGTTGGAACACTTTTTTGAAGGTGAACCATTCCAATATGTTAAACTAACCATGGATTTTGTGCAGGACTTCTGATTCACTTGGTCTACCTCTAATCCCATGGTCCATTATAAAAATATAATATATCTGTCGACCTGCCTTTTGCTGATTTCTGTGCAGCAATTAGAGTACCTTAGTGGGGATCTTGTGAGAAGATCAAGGAAAGTCCCAAGTCACTTACTGATTTATATGCTGAGATTTTCCAAGGTTTCGACTTCTCAAAGGAAAGTGGTAAAATTCGGAACATTCTGCTCCCAGCTATTAGATACTTTGCCTATTTCATTACCAAGTGTGTTCTTGCTTGAAAGTTGTCTTCTTTTGATCTAGCTTTTATCGCAACTGCTTTGAGTAGGATAGATCTTATAACATGGGTGCTCTGATATCTCACCATCTTACCACTAACCGTGAGAAGGGTGGAATTTGTGGAGGTCTCATTGCTTCTAGGTTGCTAGCTTTCCATGGTTTAGAGCCTCACTATTCAGATTATCGGTTTCCCATAGAGAGGCTTGATATTGAATCCATGATTCAACATGGTTTTGTTTCCTTGGGGGCTAATATAAGTAGTCTACCGTATGAATTATCTTTTGCCTAGCAAGGACAGAGAAAGGGTAGGACTGAGAAAATAGTTTATTTGCCCACACCTGCTTTGTTTAATTTTGATAACAGGCAAGGATGGTTGCTTACGGAGGAGGTTGACACATATGTGGCGGAGCTCTCCCAGCAAGAGAAGAATGTTGAAGAGGATGCCGAAGACAATTTGGTTCAGCCCTCCAACTTGGTAGAGTCTTCATACTAGCAACCCTCATTTGATTGGGGCGCGTCATCTTCTTCATCTCAGGCGCCTGACTATGATCATTCCTATGATGACCCACCAACTTGGGGTTACTACCCGCGCTATTGAGCCCCACTTAGGCCAAAAGCCTAAGCTTGGAGGGAGGTATATCGACATCGCACTTATCTATATATCATGTTCGGCCGGTTCTTTGTATATCCATTGTTTTCACTTTCTTTTTGGTTCTTGTTGCTTCTTTCTCAAAAACACAAAAATACCAAAAATATTTTCGTTGTTTCTCTTGGTTTGTTTCTTTTTTTCTTTGCTTTGATTTGCCTTAAAAGAAAAATACAAAAAGATTTTGCTTTGTTTTCTTTGCTTTGTTTGCTTCTTGTTTGGTTTGTTTTTCTTTGTTTGCTTGTTTCTAAAAAATCAAAAACACCAAAAATATTTGTTGTTCTTCTTTGGCTTTGTGAGTTCTTTGCAGGGTTCAGCCGTTCTCAATGGATTTTGGTTTCATGTTAATTATTCAAGTCACACAAGTGAAGGGCAATAATGAAGATTAAAACAACTCGAGGAGTGGTAAGAGGCTGGTAACGAACTCTATTTGTTTCACTTTTGTATATATACTCATCATTGTGAGCATGCTTAGCCTGTTTGTGTAAGGTGTATGTCATTATGGATACTTAGTAGTTTTTGCTTGTCTATGATCAGCTCCAGCTTGCTAATAGTTTGTAGCATGTCATATGAATGTTTGCTTGCATTGTTTTATTCATACTTTGGTATGATATTGTGGTATCCTCCTCTGACTGTTCATGTGAATCGACTTGGCACATCCTCCTCTGAGATGCTCATTGTTTGCTTGCCTTGTCATTTTGGTTATGGGAAAGCTCCTGTACCATGTGCAAGGGGTACCCCGTTGGCGGTTCTCAATGATATGCAAATACTTATAGTGACAAGAACTTGCCTGGGCCCAAAGTTGAGTATGCATGAGGTGTGGCCCTCGTATTCAAGGGACTTGAGATTGCCAACTTATACTTTGTCAAGCATATACTCCAACTTTGCCACTTTAACCTTAACCACTTCAAGATGCTTATAATAGGGGCAATGAGGGCTGAAAGCTAACAAGTACCATAATTTTTGGAAGCTCTTTTTGAAACTTGTAATACCTGCTTCCTTTACAAAAAGGCCTTTCTTCCACCATTATTTGAGTCTCCACCTTCTACCTTTAGGCACCATTAGAGAGCATAGTTGTCATCTTGTGTGCAGTGTTCCAAAGCTTATTAATTGATGCATATTGTGTTATTACTTGTTCTTGTGCTACTTGTTTCTAGTCACCCCTGTGAACTTTGCAGGTCTCCTATGCATCTATTTGCCACTCTATGAGGGACAAGCTGATTGCCACTATGCTATGTTTTCTGTATGTGAAACAAAAATACGTTTTTCAATGCATGTTATTCATGATCTTTGTTTGTAGCTTGCCATGTTAAATGCATAGTTACTATTTCCTACTGTTAGAATTCCATTCTTCCATGCATATGTTTAGAGTTCTTTGATCCCAGCTTTCAATGCTTGCAAATGGTTGGATCTTTATTGTGAGGGTGCATGTTCACCTCAAAAATTATTCTGCTTATCACTTACCTACTCGTGGACGAGCAGGAGTTAAGCTTGGGGATGTTGATACGTCGGAAACGTATCTATATTTTTTGATGCTCCATGCTTGTTTATTTTCTACTTTGCTTTACTTGTCTACACTTTGAGGTGCTTTTTACATGTTTTCTGGTACTAACCTATTAACAAGTTGCAACAGTGCCAGATGCCTATTTTTTGCTGTTTTTGGTTTCAGAAAAGTTAGTAAAGAAATATTCTCGGAATTGGACAGGACAAATGACAAAATCAATTACTTTCCGTGGGGAATAAGAAGTCCAGAGGGGAGCCAGAGGGGCCAGCCAGGGGGCCAGACCCACCCTAGGCATGGGTGGGCCCTAGCCCACGCCTGGCTAGGGTTTGGCCACCCTGGCCGCCTCCTCGGCCTTCCCCTTCGCCTATAAGAAGCCCCCGATGCAGAAACCCTGAGTACCCGATCAATATTCCACGAAACTGTTTGTAGCCACCGCCACCATCGTCCCTAGATCGGGGGGGGGGGGTCTGAAGTTCTTCCCGGCACCCTGCCGGAGGGGGGATCATCCCAGAGAACTTCTCTCCGGTATGATGCGTGAGTAGTTCCACCTTGGACTATGGGTCCATGTAGTAGCTAGATGGCTGTATCTCCTGTTGGACATATGCCCTAGAGGCAATAATAAATGTAGTTATTATTATATATTTGTGTTTATGATAAATGTTTACATTCATGCTATAATATTATTAACCAGAAACATTAATACTTGTGTGATTTGTAAACGAAATTAGAGTCCCTAGTAAAGCCTCTTCATAATACTAGCTTGTTAATTAATAGATGATCATGGTTTCTTGATCATGAACATCTGAGATGTTGTTAATAACAAGATCATGTCATTAGGAGAATGGTATGGTGGACATACTCCTATAGATAAGCGTAGCATAAAGATCAAGTCATTTTAATAGTTCAATTGTTATAAGCTTTCTGATACATAGTAACCTAATTCCTTCGACCATGAGATCCTGCTTATCACCATCACCGGAAGGATGCTTTGATGACATCAAACTCCACACCGTAACTGGGTGGCTATAAAGGTGGCATTGAGTGTTCGGAAAGTATGGGTTGAGACACATGGATCAAGAGTGGGATTTTGTCCATCCATATGATGGATAGATATACTCTGGGCCCTCTCGATGGAATGTCATTCAATTAGGTTGCAAGCATGTGACTGGATCACAAGGTATCACATACCACGGGAACGAGAAAAGAGTACTTATCAGTAACGAGGTTGAACTAGGTATGCAGAGATACCGACGATCAAAACCTCGGATAAGTAAACTATCGTGAGAAAAAGGGAAATTGGTATCGTATGTAAGTGGTTCATTCGATCGCAAAGTAATCGTAGAAATATGTGGGAGCCATATGAATTTCCAGATTCCTCTATTGGTTGTTGATCGGAGAAGTGTCTCGATCATGTCCGCATAATTCACGAACCGTAGGGAGACACACTTAAGGATTCGATGTTGTTCAGTAGTTATGGAATGATGAGTAAGAGACCGAATGTTGTTCGGAGTCTCCGATGGGATCCGGGATATCATGAGGAGATCCGGAATGGTCCGGAGAATATGATTCATATAAGGAAAGTCCTGTTTCGGAGTTGGGGAATGATTCCGGTGTTTTCATCGGGAATGTTCTAGAAGGTTCCGGAAGGTCCGACACTCCGGAGGGGAAGGGTACATGAATGTGTCATGGCAATGTGGAATGGTTGCATCATGTACTAGGTATCATGGCTGGGCAAAATAAAGGAAGAAATCAAATCCTAGTTTGAAAAGTCAAACGCCAATTTGAAAAGTCAAACGACAAGTTTGCTTGGTGGAGGGAGAGTAGGAAACCTACTTGGGGAGGAAGTCCTCCTCCCTCCACCCGCCGACCAAGGAGGCCGAGTTGGGGGAGGAATCCCTCCTCCCAACCGGCGCCCTCCCACCTATAAAAGAAGGGGCAGGGGTGCCCCTCTTCCCTACACCTAAAACCCTAGCTCCTGCGCGCCTCCACCTCCAAGTGCAGCCGCCGCCGCCTAGGGTTTCCCCTCCAACTCGGTGACTTGGGGCTTCCCCAAGCCCTAGCCGCCGGCCACACCCTCCCCTTGGTGCCCTCTAAACCCTAGATCACCAAGGCCTCTCTCATAGTCCACCATACTCGCTCTGGCTTAAGGCGAAGCCCTGCGAGATATCCCCTCTACTTCCGATACCACGCCGTCGTGCTGTCGGAATCGCAAGGAGAGTGCTACAACCTCCGCTGCCTGCTGGAACAAGGGAGAGTAAGGTCTTCATCAAGTACCGAACGTGTGACCGACTGCGGAAGCGCTGCCGAAACGCAGCGCCGGAAGGATCGTCTACGCGATCTTGAGATCAGCAAGAGTACGACTACATCACCCACGAGAATCTGCTCTCGTTAACCGCTTTGGAATCTTCGAGGGTGAGTTCCTCTATCGACTCGTTGCTACAATCTAGTAGATAGATCTTGGCTTGTTTGTTTGCATGCGGTAGAAATTTTTTGTTTTCCATGCTACGAACCCCTACAGTGGTATCAGAGCCGTGTCTATATGTAGATCTGTTGCACGAGTAGAACACAATGGTCATTGTGGGCGGTGGTGCTTTTATTATCAATTGCTTCTTGTGAACTTTGCATCTTGCGGTATGATGGGATGAAGCGGCCCGGGCTAACCTTACATGACATCGTTCATGAGACTTGCTCCACGCTCAACATGCAACTTGAATTGCATAAGTGGCTTTGCGGGTGTCTGTCTCTCCCATTATAGTATAGATCCAATTTACAACGGGCACTTGTTAGTTCAAACATCAACGTTGTGGTTCTTGTTCGTAAGTTAGATCGACACTTATTGAAAGCCCCAAACCACGTAAAATATGCAAAGAAAATTAGAGGCGTCTAACTTTGTTTTGCAGGGGTGTGCTGTGATGTGATATTGCCATGATTGTGATTATATTTGATGTATGCAATGTTCCTTATTGTAATTTGGCAACCGGCAGGAGCCATATGGTTGTCTTTAAATTCTCTTAAGACCCGCGTGTCTATTTCAAAGTAGTTGTAATAGTTGGAGCTGGTGGACGACAACTATGAAACGACGCCATTGACCTTGACGCTATACCGGTGATGATGGAGATCATGTTTGTGCTTAAAGATGGAGATCGGAAGCACAAGAAGAAAGGCCATATCATATCACATATTATGAATTTCATGTGATGCTAATCCTTTATTCATCTTTTATTGCTTAGTTAACGACGGTAGCATTATAAGATGACCCCTCATGCACATAAATTTCAAGTTTTTAAGTGTTCATCCTTAGTAAGCACCGTTGCTAAAGCTTGTTGTTTCGAAGCACCACGTGATGATCGGGTGTGTTAGATTCTGCAAGTGTATACAATGTGGGCAAGCCAGATTTGCTCATGCGGAAGCTAAGGTTTGATCTTGACGAGCCTAGCATGTATAGACATGGTCTCGGAACACGGATTACCGAAAGGTAAAGCATGAGTCATATAGTAGATATGATGAACATGTCGATTGTTCGCCATTGAAGCTACATCAACTCTCGTGATGATCGGTTTTGATGTGGTGGATTTGGTTTGTTTGATCACTAAAACAATGTGAGGGATATTGTTTTGAGTGGGAGTTCACCTAGATTAATTTAACTATTAATTAGAACTCAATTTGTCATAAACTTAGTCTAAACTATTACAAATATGTTGTAGATCAATGGCGGCCCCTACCATCAATTTTAATCCGTTCCTAGAGAAAGAAAAGTTGAAAAACAATGGAAGCAACTGTTGGAGATATGCCCAAGAGGCAATAATAAAGTGGTTATTATCATATCTTCATACTTATGATAAATGTTTACATACCATGCTATAATTATATTGACAGGAAACATTAATACTTGTGTGATTTGTAAACATAAAAGAGTCCCTAGTAAAGCCTCTTGTTAAAATAGCTTGTTGGTTAATATATGATCATGGTTTCCTGATCATGAACATAGAGATGTTATTAACAACAGGGTCATATCATTAGGAGAATGATGTGATGGACATACTCCTATAGTTAAGCGTAGCATAAAGATCAAGTCATTTAATATAGTTCATTTGCTATAAGATTTCTGATACATAGTAACCTAATTCCTTCGACCATGAGATCATGTTAATCACCATCACAGGAAGGATGCTTTGACGACATCAAACACCACACCGTAACTGGGTGGCTATAAAGGTGGCATTGAGTGTTCGGAAAGTATGTGTTGAGGCACATGGATCAAGAGTGGGATTTGTCCATCCATATGACGGATAGATATACTCTGGGCCCTCTTGGTGGAATGTCATCCAATTAGCTTGCAAGCATGTGACTGGCTCACAAGGGATCACATACCACGGGAACGAGAAAAGAGTACTTATCGGTAACGAGGTTGAACTAGGTATGCAGAGATACCGACGATCAAAACCTCGGATAAGTAAACTATCGTGAGACAAAGGGAAATTGGTATCGTATGTAAGTGGTTCATTCGATCGCAAAGTAATCGTAGAAATATGTGGGAGCCATATGAATTTTAGATTCCTCTATTGGTTATTGATCGGAGAAGTGTCTCGATCATGTCCGCATAATTCACGAACCGTAGGGAGACACACTTAAGGATTCAATGTTGTTGAGTAGTTATGGAATGATGAGTAAGAGACTGAATTTTGTTCGGAGTCTCAGATGTGATCCGGGATATCACGAGGAGATCTGGAATGGTCCGGAGAATAAGATTCATATAAGGAAAGTCCTATTTCGGGGTTGGAGAATGGTTCCGGTGTTTTCATCGGGAATGTTCTAGAAGGTTCCGGAAGGTCCGGCACTCCGGAGGGGAAGGGTACATGAATGTGTCATAACAAGTTGGAATGGTTGCATCATGTACTAGGTGTCATCGCTGAGCAAAATAAAGGGATAAATCAAATCCTAGTTTGAAAAGTCAAACGCCAATTTGAAAAGTCAAACGGCAAGTTTGCTTGGTGGAGGGAGAGTAGGAAACCTACTTGGGGAGGAAGTCCTACTCCCTCCACCCGCCGGCCAAGGAGGAGGAGTTGGAGGAGGACTCCCTCCTCCCAACCGCGCCTTCCTCCCACCTATAAAAGGAGGGGTAGGGGTGCCCTCTTCCCTACACCTCTCTCCTCTAAACCCTATCCCTAGCTGCCGGCCTCCACCAAGTCGCCGCCGCTCCTAGGGTTTGCCTAGCCGCCGAGTTGGGGCCCTCCCCTTGCCCTAGCCGCCGGCCTAGCCCTCTCTCCTTGGTGCCTCTAAACCCTAGATCACCAAGGCCTCTCTCATAGTCCACCATACTCGCTCCGGCTCAAGGCGAAGCCCTGCGAGATCTCCCCTCTACTTCCGGTACCACGCCGTCGTGCTGCCGGAATCACGAGGAGAGTGCTACAACCTCCGCTGCCTGCTGGAACAAGGGAGAGGAAGGTCTTCATCGAGTACCGAACGTGTGACCGACTGCGGAAGCGCTGCCGGAACGCAGCGCCGGAAGGATCGTCTACGCGATATTGAGATCGGCAAGTGTACGACTACATCACCCACAAGAATCTGCTCTCGTTAACCGCTTTGGAATCTTCGAGGGTGAGTTCCTCTATCGAATCGTTGCTACAATCTAGTAGATAGATCTTGGCTTGTTTGTGTGCATGCGGTAGAAAATTTTGTTTTCCATGCTACGAACCCCTACAGTGGTATCAGAGCCAGGATTATATGTAGATCTGTTGCACGAGTAGAACACAATGGTCATTGTGGGCGTTGATGCTTTTGTTGTCGATTGCTTCTTGTGTACTTTGCATCTTGCGGGATGGTGGGATGAAGTGGCCCGGGCTAACCTTACATGACATCGTTCATGAGACTTGCTCCACGCTTGACATGCAACTTGTATTGCATAAGTGGCTTTGCGGGTGCCTGTTTCTCCCAACATAGTTAAGATTAAATTTACAACGGGTGATTTACAATACTAGTATCAATGTTGTGGTTCTTGTTCGTAAGTTAGAGCGATACTTATTGAAAGCCCCAAACCACGTAAAATATGCAAAGAAAATTAGAGGCGTCTAACTTTGTTTTGCAGGGGTGTGCTGTGATGTGATATGGCCATGATTGTGATTATATTTGATGTATGCAATGTTACTTATTGTAAGTTGGCAACCGGCAGGAGCCATATGGTTGTCTTTAAATTCTGTTAAGACCCGCGTGTCTATTCAAAATAGTTGTAATAGTTGAAGCTGGTGGACGACAACCATGGAGCGGCGTCATTGACCTTGATGCAATACCGGTGATGATGGAGATCATGTTCGTGCTTGAAGATGGAGATCGGAAGCACAAGAAGAAAAGCCATATCATATCACATATTATGAGTTGCATGTGATGTTAATCCTTTTATGCATCTTGTATTGCTTAGTTCACGACGGTAGCATTATAAGATGATCCCTCAAGCACACAATTTCAAGTTTTAAAGTGTTCATCCTTAGTAAGCACCATTGCTAAAGCTCGTTGTTTCGAAGCACCACGTGATGATCGGGTGTGTTAGATTCTGCGAGTGTATACAACGTGAGCAAGCCAGATTTGCTCATGCGGAAGCTAAGGTTTGATCTTGACGAGCCTAGCATGTACAGACATGGTCTCAGAACACGGATCACCGAAAGGTAAAGCATGAGTCATATAGTAGATATGATGAACATGTTGATTGTTCGCCATTGAAGCTACATCAACTCTCGTGATGATCGGTTTTGATATGGTGGATTTGGTTCGTGTGATCACTAAAACAATGTGAGGGATATTGTTTTGAGTGGGAGTTTAATGGCAATATGATTAAAAGTTGAACACTATTTATCATAAATTAAATCAAAGTGAATTTGCATAATTGTTGTAGTCATTGGCATCCGTTTATCATCTTGCGTTTAGTTATAATTGAGATGATAGAACTATAGAATTCTGGTTAGTTACTTTACGAACTGGTATCGTATTGTTTTGAAGTGTTAATCTAAAGTTAAAAGTCCTATTGCAAACTTTCAGTAAGTTCGGTTACTCCATGAAGTTTAATAACTGGTATTAAATCGAGAGTGACAATTCCAAGAGTTAGTGTATGAGTATCATGTTTGTCTCCATGATTCTTGATATTCAAAGAATTGTCTTAATATCAAGGTTATCTAGGATCTGAAAGAGTTGTTTCAGAAACCATGATGTGTGGAAGATATTGTGATATCTGAAACGAAGTTTTGGTTGCAACATGATAGAGTATAATATGGCAAAAGTCATGTTCTCATATTTGATGATAATTTGCAGAAGGTTGGAGACAATGGTTGTCTTAATTCTCCAAAAGGTTTTGGAGAGCAACATTATACTCGCGATTCACCGCAATAAGCTAAAGTAGCTTGATCATGAATAATTCCATCATAAGGGTGAATATTTGATGTAGGTAAAATATTTACTACACCAAGAGATTACTAAAGAATGGAATTTGAAAGCACACCAAACATTTGATGATGGTGATCTACTTCAAAGTGCAAGTCCAAAGACATTGGTATTTAATTATACACGCTTTGGACTATGTGTATGACTCCACTATTGATGTTGATAGATTCTTTCAAACATAAAAGGGAATACTGAAAGAGAATCTCATAAATATATGGCAGAAAAGAAAAGATTAGAATTGTTCAGCTTAAGTATATAGATGATATACATGTTATGGCTATATTCTTTGCTTATTAAACAATGAGGTTCTTAAGTATTTGATACTGAATTTGTTGGTGTGAATCGTCATACGAAACAACACAATTCATGAACTACAATGGCCTAAGTAACTAGCAAAAGAATATGTGATGATGTTCATCGAGAACAAATAAAGGGTTATTGTGCTGCTTGTTAAACATCAAAGCTTGCCTTCAAGATTTGTTTTATCAGGTATTATGAGAACAAAAGGGTTGTTCAAATAATTTCCGTAATCCATAAAAGATGGATGATTCACAAATCTCGTTGGAGAAATCACATCCATAAAACTAGTGCTAAAAATGTCGAAAGACAAATTGATTGAAAGATCACTTAGGAAGTGACATCGCCGTTTAAATTATATTGGAAAGAAAACATGAAGAAACTCCATGTGGATGGAATTTTGGATTCTTTTGATTTTTGATCAAATGATGCTTGAGAAACTTTCCTAGAGATAATTAAAACTTCGTTCATAGGCCAAAAAGGAACGAATGACTAGATTATTGGAACTTGTACATATTGTTGTACGAAGTCCATTATGTGTAGTCAAGAGCGATGGATTTCAACTTCATATGCTTTTTCCAAAAATTTGAGTGAATATATGAATATTTACTTAATAAGGATGAAGTGTGAAACATTTGAAAAGTTCAAAGATTTTCAAGATGAAGTGCAAAATCATTGTAACAAGAATATAAGTAGTTTATGATAAGATCATAAAGAAAGATATTTGAGTTACAAGTTTAGCATAATACCTAAGATTTAAGGAATCGTTCCGTGGATTTGCATTTCCGAAACACCATAAGAGTATGGAGCGTTCGAGATATGTAATTAAACCTTGTTTGACATGGTAAGATCAAAGGTGTAATTCATAAAACTGCCATTATATTTTAAAAGATTAAAAGCTTTAGAGACTACCGTTTTTCCACTAAAAAGAGCTCCATCATAATCCGTTGAATTGACACCATATAAATTTATGTTTTGGGATAAAACCCAAGTTGTCCTTTCTTAAACATTGGTATGCTATGCATAAGAAAGATGTTTGCAACCAAAGTCGGATGAACCTATCTTTGTATGTTATTTTGAATAACTGTTCCTCCATAACATCGAAGACAAAAATGTTTGTCGCTTAGAACGTCAAGTTTCTTTGAGAAGGAATTTTCCGTGAAAAGTTAAGTGGGAGGACAATAGAACTTTGACAAGGTTAAAAGAACCTTAGCTATATATGATCAAAGTTGCGCAGCGCCGAAAAGTGTTCTGGAGGCAGCAACAATGCTCATGGCTCACGTGCCTCAAAGGTTGTGGTCACGGAGGTCTAAGTTCCTATTGAAACAAGTAGGTCGGATAAACAATCAAATACCAAGATTTGAGAGTTAAATCATTATTTGACAATAATGATCCGACTACATGCAAAGAAGTGATGATGGGCCCTGATTCCGTCAAATGGCTTGAAGCCATAGAGTCCGTGATAGTTCCATATACGAGAGATCAAGCTTTAAACTTGAAAGACCCTCTGGAAGGTACAAGACCTTACAGCCGTATTTGGATCTATAAAGAAATAGACATGGATGTTTCACATCTATGAAATTATCGACATGTCGGGAAAGAGTTCACGACAATGTTCAAAGAGTTGACTATGACAAGATCTGATCTTTCATTAAGCGATATTTAGTCTAGACGGATTAATGTAGCAACCACGACATATAATTTTTTTATGTGAACAAAACAAGTTCTTCTAATAGAAGGGTTACCTATGACGTGTGCATGACACGGTCCAAAGGGTTTTGTTAATTCAAAGGATGCTAAATGCATATGCAAACTTCAATGGTTGAAGTAAGCATCGCGGAGTTGGAATCTTCACTATGATGAAACTGTTATAAAAGAGTTTAATTTCATCGGAGACGATGAAGATACTTGCATTTGCAAGAAATTAAGTTGGAGCGCTAAGACATGTTTCTAATACATTATGTGGAAGACATATTGTTGATTAGAAATGATGTATCTTTTTTAAGACAAGATAAGAATTTCATCTCGATGAAAGACTTAGGCAAAACCCAAATATTTGGCATCAATAGACGCTAATATGGTTGTGCCGAAAGTACATAGATGATATATTAAATGAGTTCAATATAGAAACTACAAGAAAGGTTCTTGTCGCACAGAAAGGATTGAATGAGTTCAATATTGATGATATATTCAAGTGTATTGACATTTGGTAAGTGAAACAAAGATTCAAGTATAGATTGATACTTGATGTATAAAATCACAAAGAGTATTTTATCAATCATGCTGTGATGTGTACAAATCCAGATATGTCCTATGCTCTAAATGTTTGAGCGTATACCAGAATGATTCATAAGATGATTATTGGACAATAGTAAAGATATTCTTATGATCTTGTAAAATAAATAAGAATATATTATTTTGTAGAAGTGGAAAATAGATGGTTAGTTCATTGTAAAAGTATTACATTGATACTAGTTTTGTCACAAAGTACAAATTAAGTTTATCTCAATCTAAACTAAGGGTGGCACAATATAATGGAAAGTAAGTTCCATAATGGATTTGGATGAGTTCCAAAGTTAAGACATCGTGACAGATACTACAACAAAAGTCTAAGTATATGACTGCTATTATAGCAGCTAAAGAGGGCATTTGTGTCAAGTAGTTTATTATCAAACTAGGTGTAGTTCACAGTAGGATAATGCTATGAAGATATATTGTACGACAATATTATCAACATGTTTTAACCCCAAAGAACTAAAGGTCTCACCAAAGGACCAAATTTATACAAAGCCATCTCCTTAGAGAATGAGTGATGCGTAGAGACACAAAGACATGCAATTACACACGGACCTGGAAGTGTCAGATCCGGAGATCAGTTGACCACTAGCAATCGTGTACATACAACACCGGAAAGCCATAGGTGTTAAATACACAAAGGTTTGAAACTAGATTATTGACTCTAGTGCAAGTGGGAGACTGTTGGAGATATGCCCAAGAGGCAATAATAAAGTGGTTATTATCGTATCTTCATACTTATGATAAATGTTTACATACCATACTATAATTGTATTGACATGAAACATTAATACTTGTGTGATTTGTAAACATAAAAGAGTCCCTAGTAAAGCCTCTTGTTAAACTAGCTTGTTGGTTAATATATGATCATGGTTTCCTGATCATGAACATAGAGATGTTATTAAAAACAGGGTCATATCATTAGGAGAATGATGTGATGGACATACTCCTATAGTTAAGCGTAGCATAAAGATCAAGTCATTTAATATAGTTCATTTGCTATAAGATTTCTGATACATAGTAACCTAATTCCTTCGACCATGAGATCATGTTAATCACCATCACCGGAAGGATGCTTTGATGACATCAAACACCACACCGTAACTGGGTGGCTATAAAGGTGGCATTGAGTGTTCGGAAAGTATGTGTTGAGGCACATGGATCAAGAGTGGGATTTGTCCATCCATATGACGGATAGATATACTCTGGGCCCTCTCGGTGGAATGTCATCCAATTAGCTTGCAAGCATGTGACTGGCTCACAAGGGATCACATACCACGGGAACAAGAAAAGAGTACTTATCGGTAACGAGGTTGAACTAGGTATGCAGAGATACCGACGATCAAAACCTCGGATAAGTAAACTATCGTGAGCCAAAGGGAAATTGGTATCGTATGTAAGTGGTTCATTCGATCGCAAAGTAATCATAGAAATATGTGGGAGCCATATGAATTTCCAGATTCCTCTATTGGTTATTGATCAGACAAGTGTCTCGATCATGTCCGCATAATTCACGAACCGTAGGGAGACACACTTAAGGATTCGATGTTGTTGAGTAGTTGGAATGATGAGTAAGAGACCAAATGTTGTTCGGAGTCTCGGATGGGATCCGGGATATCACGAGGAGATCCGGAATGGTCCGGAGAATAAGATTCATGTAAGGAAAGTCCTATTTCGGGGTTGGAGAATAGTTCCGGTGTTTTCATCGGGAATGTTCTAGAAGGTTCCGGAAGGTCCGGCACTCCGGAGGGGAAGGGTACATGAATGTGTCATAACAAGTTGGAATGGTTGAATCATGTACTAGGTGTAATCGCTGAGCAAAATAAAGGGATAAATCAAATCCTAGTTTGAAAAGTCAAACGCCAATTTGAAAAGTCAAACGGCAAGTTTGCTTGGTGGAGGGAGAGTAGGAAACCTACTTGGGGAGGAAGTCCTACTCCCTCCACCCGCCGGCCAAGGAGGAGGAGTTGGAGGAGGACCCCCTCCTCCCAACCGCGCCTCCCTCCCACCTATAAAAGGAGGGGCAGGGGTGCCCCTCTTCCCTACACCTCTCTCCTCTAAACCCTAGCCCTAGCCGCCGGCCTCCACCAAGTCGCCTCCGCTCCTAGGGTTTGCCTAGCCGCCGAGTTGGGGCCCTCCCCTTGCCCTAGCCGCCGGCCTAGCCCTCTCTCCTTGGTTCCTCTAAACCCTAGATCGCCAAGGCCTCTCTCATAGTCCACCATACTCGCTCCGGCTTAAGGCGAAGCCCTGCGAGATCTCCCCTCTACTTCCGGTACCACGCCGTCGTGCTGCCGGAATCACGAGGAGAGTGATACAACCTCCATTGCCTGCTGGAACAAGGGAGAGGAAGGTCTTCATCGAGTACCGAACGTGTGACCGACTGCGGAAGCGCTGCCGGAACGCAGCGCTGGAAGGATCGTCTACGCGATCTTGAGATCGGCAAGTGTACGACTACATCACCCACGAGAATCTGCTCTCGTTAACTGCTTTGGAATCTTCGAGGGTGAGTTCCTCTATCGACTCGTTGCTACAATCTAGTAGATAGATCTTGGCTTGTTTGTGTGCATGCGGTAGAAAATTTTGTTTTCCATGCTACGAACCCCTACAACAACTTCGCGGATTGGTTCCGCAATTTGAGGATTGTCCTCAATGCTGGTAATTTGACCTATGTGCTAGATGCACCGCTGGGTGACCCGCCTGCAGGTGATGCTACCGATGAAGTAAAGAATGTTTACCTCACTCGGAAGAATCAGTACTCCATAGTTCAGTGTGCTATCTTGTATGGTTTGGAATCGGAGCTTCAGAAAAGGTTTGAGAACCATGACCCACATGATATTGTCCGTGAACTCAAAATGATATTTGAGGCTCACGCGGCAGTTGAGAGTTATGAGGCTTCTGAAAAGTTCTTTAACTGCAAGATGGAAGAGGGCAGCTCCGTCAGTGAGCACGTGCTTAAGATGTCTGGGCACGCAAACAAACTCCAAATCTTGGGTATAGTTATTCCTAATGCATTAGGGATTTACCGTGTCCTCCAATCACTGCCACCAAGTTACAAGAACTTTGTGATGAACTACAATATGCAAAACATGAACAAGACGTTGCCAGAACTCTTCTCCATGTTGAAATCTGCAGAAGTGGAGATCAAGAAAGAGCATAAAGTGTTGTTGGTCAATAAGACCACCAAATTCAAGACAGGCAAGTCTAAGCAAAAGGGAAACTTCAAGAAGGGTGGTAAGAAATTTGCCACACCGGCGAAGAAGACCAAGGCTGGACGTAAGCCTGATACTGAGTGCTTTTACTGCAAGGGAGAGGGTCACTAGAAGCAGAATTGCCCAAAGTACTTGGCGGATTTGAAGAACGACAACATCAAGAAGAAAGGTATATCCGATATACATGTTATTGATGTGTATCTCACTAGTACTCGTAGTAGTGCCTGGGTATTTGATACTGGTTCAGTTGCTCATATTTGTAACTTGAAACAGGTGCTGCAGAATAAACAGAAGCTAGCGAAGAACAAGGTGACGATGCGCGTCGGAAATGGATCAAAGGTTGATGTGATCGCGGTCGGCACTCTACCTCTTCATCTACCATCGAAATTAGTTTTATACTTAAATAATTGTTATTTGGTGCCTGTGTTGAGCATGAACATTATATCTGGATCATGTTTGTTGCGAGACGGTTAATTGTTTAAGTCCGAGAATAATGGTTGTTCGATTTATATGAGTAATATGTTTTATGCACATGCACCTTTGATAGATGGTCTATTCTTATTAAATCTAGATTGTAGTAATACACACATAAATAACATTGAGGCTAAACGTTTGAAATTGAGAGATAACTCGACCTATATGTGGCACTGTCATCTTGGTCATATTGGAGTGAAGCGTATGAAGAAACTCCATTCCGATGGACTTCTTGAATCACTTGATTTTGAATCACTTGAAAGATGCGAAGCATGTCTGATGGGTAAAATGACTAAGACTCCATTTTCTGGTATGATGGAGCGAGCTACGTGTTGGAATTATGCCCTAGAGGCAATAATAAAGATGTTATTATTATAATTCTTGTTCATGATAAAGTTTATGTTCCATGCTAGAATTGTATTAAGCGGAAACTTTAATACTTGTGTGGTTTGTAAACAACACCGTGTCCCTAGTACGCCTCTATGGACTAGCTCATTGATCAATGATGGTTAAGGTTTCCTAACCATAGACATGAGTTGTCAATTGATAATGAGATCATATCATTGGGAGAATGATATGATGGACATACCCAAACTAAGCGAAGCAATTAGATCGTTTCATCGTGTTCATCTTTGCGAAGCTTTTCCTATGTCAAATATTGTATTCCTTAGACCATGAGATAATGCAAATCCCTGGTACCGGAAGAAAGCTTTGAGGTCATCAAACGTCATCCTATGAGAGGGTGATCATAAAGGTGTCTCTCAGGTGATCGGAAAGTATCTGTTGGGTTGTATGTATCGAGATGGAATTTGTCCCTCCCAAGTCGGAGAGATATACTTCGGGGGCCCACTCGGTAATCGATATCAACACCGCTTGCAAGCATGTGGTTAAGGAGTTAATCACAAAGTGATATCGGATTACGGAACGAGTAAAGTACTTGCTGTGAATGAGATTGAACTAGGTATGACGGTACCGACGATCGAATCTCGGGCAAGTAAAATATCGCGAGACGAAGGGAATATATATATGGGATTGATTGAATCATGGCATCGTGGTTCATCCGATATGATCATCGATGAATGTGTGGGAGTCAATATGGGTGCCCAGACCCCGCTGTTGATTATTGATAGAAGATCATGTCTGCATATTCTCGAACCCGCAGGGTCACACACTTAACGTATCTCGACGCTAGGATAGATTGGATAATTGGTTTATGAATTTTTGTTCGGAGTCTCGGATGGGATCCGGGATATCACGAGAGGTTCCGGAATGGTCCGGAGAATAAGATTCATATAAGGCAGTGCAGTTTTTGGAGTTCGGAATTGTTCCGGGTTAATCGGTATTGTACCGAAAGCTTCTAGAGCCTTCCGGAAGGGGACCAACGTGGCCCCACCTTCCGGGAGGGGGCATGGGCCCATGAGGGAGTGTCCTGGCCGCATTGGGCCAGGGGCACAAGGCCCCATAGGGCCCATCCGATCCTAGATAAGTTTAAATCGTTTAAACTAGAGATAGGATTTCTAGATAAGGGAGAGTTTAAATTGTTTAAACTAGAGATAGGCTTGGAGGAGGGGCAAGGGCTGGCCGCCCCCCTCTATATATAGAGGGGTGGTGCGCCCCCTCCCCCTACACACACCTCTCCTCCAAACCCTAGCCGCCTTGCTAGCTTTCCTCTCTCCCTCACGACTGTTTGTAGGCGAAGCCCTGCTGCAGAAATTCTCCACCATATACACCACGCCGTCGTGTTGTAGATCCAATCTATCTCTCCACCATACTTGCTGGTCCGAGGAAGGAGGAGACGTCGAGGTGCTGCACGTGTGCATCTCACGGAGGCACCGCCACTTGTGGTGCTAGATCGGATCGGATCGCGAGGAGGAGAAGCGAGTACGACTACATCACCCACGTTCCGACGAACGTTCCGCTGTGCGAATCTTCAAGGGTATGAAGATCTAATCCAATCTCTCTCGTTGTTTGCATCTCCTAGATTAGATCTTGGCTTTCCCTCTGTTCGCTCCGTAGGAAATTTTGATTTACTATGCCGCGAAACCCTTCAGTGGTATCAGAGCTAGATCTATGCGTAGATGTGTTTCACGAGTAGAACGCAACATGGTTGTTGCGAGCGTTGATGTTTTCTGTTGCAAGCCTCTTGTTTGTGTTCTTCTTATGACGCGGGATAGTGAGATTGAATCGGTCCAGGCCAACCTTACGCGACGTCGTTCGCGAGACCGGCTCCGCACTTGACGTGTGGCTTGTACCACACATGCGGCTGGTGGATGTCAGTTTCTCTCACTATAGTTGTCATGGGATTAACACCGGAGTTTGGCAACCACAATATCACCGTTGTGGCTTTCCGTAGGTAAGAATCATTCTTAGCATCTACTCCCATAAGCCACGTAAAACATGCAACAACAAATTAGAGGCGTCTAACTTGTTTTTGAAGGGAGTGTTTTCTGTGATATGGTATGGCCCAATATGTGATGTGTATAATGTATGCGATGATCATGTTTTGTAATGTTTCACGACTTGCATGTCGATGAGTACACAACCGGCAGGAGCCATATGGTTGTCTTTATAATTGTGTATGAACTGCGAGTCAACTTCTTATACGCCATGTAATAGCTTTACTTTATCGCTAAGTAGTTAGCAATAGTTGTAGTTGCTATTCGTGGTGGAGGCAATCATGGTGGAGTGATGGAGATCATGCCGGAACGCACAAGATGGAGATCATTGCGCGAGGATTGGCTATACCATGTCACATAAAGTTATATGCATGTGATGTTTATCCCTTTATGTATCTTATTATGCTTAGATCGCGATGGTAGCATTATAAGATGATTCCTCACTTAAAGATCAAGATAAAAACTGTGTTCTCCCCAAGTATGCACCGTTGCGAAAGTTCGTCGTGTCCAAGCATCACGTGATGATCGGGTGCTATAGACTCTACGCTCACATACAACGGGTGCAAGCCAGTTTTGCACACGCAGAGATACTTGGGTCTAGCTTGACGAGCCTAGCATGTACAGACATGGCCTCGGAACACAAGAACCGAAAGGTTAAGCATGAGTCATATGAGTGATATGATCGACACTTTGTTGTCCACCATTGAAACCACATCTCTTCTCGTGATGATCGGATTAGGTGTGGTGAATTTGGATCGTGTTCACTAAACAACTTGAGGGATGTTGAATTTAGTGGGAGTTCATCTAGTAATTTGATTAAGTTGAACTATTTATCATGAACATAGTCTAAATTGTACTTGCAAATACTGTAGATCACATGGCCAAATCCAACTTCAACTTCAACGTTTTTGCTGAGAAGGAAAAGCTTAGAAACAATGGGTCTAACTTCACCAATTGGTTCCGCAATCTAAGAATCATTCTGTCTGGCGGACAAAAGGACTATGTCCTTGAGAAAGCGTTAGGTAACCCCCCTGCCGTAGATGCGCCGGCTGATGAAAAAGCTGTTTATCAGTCGCGCAAGGATGATTATGATTTGATTAAGATCGTCATGTTGTATGCTATGGAATCGGATCTTCAAAATCGTTTTGAGGAGTTCGCCGGGCCCTTTGAGATTCTTGAGGAGCTGAAAAACATGTTTCAGACTCAAGCCCGTTCTGAGAGATATGAGATCTCTAAGAAATTCTTTAACTACAAGATGGAGGAAGGGAGTTCCGTTAGTGAGCACGCCATTAAGATGTCGAGCTACACTCAACGCCTTGAGCAACTGGACTGCATGATTCCAGAGGAGCTCAAGATTGACACTCCCAGCTACAAAAGTTTTGTAGTGACTCATAATCAGATTGGTTCCACTGATACGATCACCGAGCTCTTCGCAAAGCTGAAGGCTGCGGAAGTGGACATCAAGAAGGATAATCACGTGTTGATGGTCAACAAGCCCTCCTTTAAGAAAGGTAAGGGAGCAAAGAAGCCCTTCAAGAAGGGCGGCGGCAAGCGCAATGCCCCTGCTGAGAAGAAGCTCAGGTCTGGTCCCAAGCCAGACACTGAGTGCTTCTATTGCAAGGACAAGGGTCACTGGAAGCGCAACTGTCCGAAGTACTTAGCGGACAAGAAGGCTGGCACCATCAAAGGTATATTTGATATACATGTTATTGATGTTTTCCTTACTAGCCCTCGTTGTAGTGCCTGGGTATTTGATACCGGTTCAGTTGCTAATATTTGTAACTCGAAACAGGAGCTACGGAATAGATGGCGGCTTGCGAGGGATGAGGTGACGATGCGCGTTGGCAACGGATCAAGAGTTGATGTGATGGCCATCGGCACGCTCTCCTTAGTTTTACCTTCGGGATTAGTTTTAAACCTTAATAAATGTTATTATGTGCCTGCGTTTAGCATGAACATCATTTCCGGATCGTGTTTATTGCAAGACGGTTATTCATTTAAATCGGAGAATAATGGTTGTTCTATTTATATGAGTAACATCTTTTATGGTCATGCACCTCTTGTGAATGGTTTATTTCTTCTAAATCTCGAAAGGGATGAAACACACATCCATAACATTGAGGCTAAGAGATGCAAAGTAGATAGTGATAATACTACTTATTTGTGGCACTGTCGTCTAGGTCATATTGGTGTAAAGCGCATGAAGAAACTCCATTCTGATGGACTTTTGGAGTCTCTTGATTTTGAATCATTTGACACATGCGAACCATGCCTCATGGGCAAGATGATCAAAACCCCGTTCTCCGGTATGATGGAGCGAGCAACGGACTTGTTGGAAATCATACATACCGATGTATGCGGACCGATGAGTGTTTCGACACGCGGTGGATATCGCTATTTTCTCACTTTTACCGATGACTTAAGTAGATATGGGTATATCTATTTAATGAAACATAAATCTGAAACGTTTGAAAAGTTCAAAGAATTTCAGAATGAAGTGGAGAACCATCGTAACAGAAAGATTAAGTTTCTACGATCCGATCGTGGAGGTGAATATTTGAGTTATGATTTTCTCACGCATCTTAAAGCAAGTGGAATCGTTTCACAACTCACGCCACCCGGAACACCACAGCGCAATGGTGTGTCTGAATGCCGGAATCGAACCCTATTAGATATGGTCCGATCGATGATGTCTCTTACTGATTTGCCGTTATCATTTTGGGGTTATGCATTAGAAACCGCTGCATTCACTTTGAATAGGGCTCCATCTAAATCCGTTGAGACGACACCGTATGAACTGTGGTTTGGTGCTAAACCTAAGTTGTCGTTTCTTAAAGTTTGGGGATGCGAAGCTTACGTTAAGAAGTTGATGCCGGACAAGCTCGAACCCAAAGCGGAGAAATGCGTCTTCATAGGATACCCTAAGGAAACCATTGGGTATACCTTCTATCACAGAACCGAAGGCAAAGTGTTTGTCGCAAAGAACGGTTCCTTTCTTGAGAAGGAGTTTCTCTCGAAAGAAGTGAGTGGGAGGAAAGTAGAGCTAGACGAGGTTATTGAACCTTCTCTTGAATTGGAGAGTAGCGCAGCACCTGAAATTGTTCCAGTGCCGCCTGCACCAACAATAGAGGAAGCTAATGACAAGGATCATGAAGCTTCGAACGATGCTGCTACTGAACGTCGCAGGTCGACAAGGTCGCGTGCCCCTCCTGAGTGGTACGGCAACCCTGTCTTGACTGTCTTGTTGGTAGAAGACAGTGACTACGAACTATGAGGAAGCGATGATGAGCCCAGACTCTGAGAAATGGCTGGAAGCCATGAAATCCGAATTGGGATCCATGAGCGAAAACCAAGTATGGACTTTGGTGGACCCTCCTAGCGACCGAAAGGCCGTTGAGTGCAAATGGATTTTCAAGAAGAAAACGGACGCGGATGGTAATGTTACCGTCTATAAAGCACGGCTTGTCGCAAAAGGTTTTCGACAAGTTCAAGGTGTTGACTATGATGAGACTTTCTCTCCCGTAGCGATGTTTAAGTCCATTCGGATTTTATTAGCAATTGCTGCGTTTCATGATTATGAAATATGGCAGATGCATGTCAAGACTGCTTTCCTCAATGGGAACATTGATGAAGAGTTGTATATGATGCAACCCGAAGGTTTTGTCGATCCTAAGGATGCTAGTAAAGTATGCAAACTTCTGCGTTCCATTTATGGACTGAAGCAAGCATCTCGGAGTTGGAACCTTCGTTTTGATCAAGTGATCAAGAGCTTTGGATTTGTTCCAAATTGCTACGAAGCTTGTATCTACAAGAAAGTGAGTGGGAGCTCGGTGACGTTTCTGGTACTATATGTGGATGACATATTGATTATTGGAAATGACATCAACATGCTTAACGATGTGAAGAGTTATTTGAACAAGTGTTTTTCAATGAAATACCTAGGTGAAGCTGCTTATATATTGGGCATCAAAATCTATAGAGATAGACAAAGACGCCTGATAGCTTTAAGCCAGAGTACATACCTAGACAAAGTTCTGAAAAGGTTCAGAATGGATAAGGCAAAGAAAGGTTCAGTGCCTATGTTGTCAGGTAAGATATTGAGCAAGGCTTAGTGTCCAGCTACGGTAAATGATAGGGAAGCTATGAGCAAAGTGCCTTATGCCTCGGCCATAGGTTCCATCATGTATGCCATGCTGTGTACTAGACCGGATGTGTCCAATGCTCTTAGTTTGACGAGCAGATATCAAAGTGATCCAGGAGTGGAACACTGGACAGCCATGAAGAACATCCTAAAGTACCTAAATAGAACTAAAGAAATGTTCTTAGTCTATGGGGGGATGAACAGCTTGTCGTAAAAGGTTACGTCGATGCTAGTTTCGACACCGACAAGGATGATTCCAAATCTCAGACAGGATACGTTTATATTTTGAATGGAGGAGCTGTGAGCTGGAGAAGCTGCAAGCAAAGCGTGATCGCGGGATCTACAGTAGAAGCGGAATACATGGCTGCTGCAGAAGCGTCAAGTGAAGGAGTTTGGATCAGAAACTTCATCACTGAGCTTGGCGTGGTTCCAAGTGCATTGGACCCACTGGAGATATTGTGTGACAACACTGGCGCCATAGCACTCGCTAAGGAACCAAGATATCATCCAAAGACCAAGCATATCAACCGCAAGTTTCATATAATCCGAGATTATATGGCAGATGGAGATCTGAAGATTAGCAAAGTACATACGGATCTGAATGTCGCAGATCCATTGACTAAACCTCTTCCACGTGTAAAACATGATCAACACCTCAGTGCCATGGGTGTGAGATTGTTGCCAAATGTAAACTAGATTATTGACTCTAGTGCAAGTGGGAGACTGTTGGAATTATGCCCTAGAGGCAATAATAAAGATGTTATTATTATAATTCTTGTTCATGATAAAGTTTATGTTCCATGCTAGAATTGTATTAAGCGGAAACTTTAATACTTGTGTGGTTTGTAAACAACACCGTGTCCCTAGTACGCCTCTATGGACTAGCTCATTGATCAATGATGGTTAAGGTTTCCTAACCATAGACATGAGTTGTCAATTGATAATGAGATCATATCATTGGGAGAATGATATGATGGACAGACCCAAACTAAGCGAAGCAATTAGATCGTTTCATCGTGTTCATCTTTGCGAAGCTTTTCCTATGTCAAATATTGTATTCCTTAGACCATGAGATAATGCAACTCCCTGGTACCGGAAGAAAGCTTTGAGGTCATCAAACGTCATCCTATGAGAGGGTGATCATAAAGGTGTCTCTCAGGTGATCGGAAAGTATCTGTTGGGTTGTATGTATCGAGATGGAATTTGTCCCTCCCAAGTCGGAGAGATATACTTCGGGCCCACTCGGTAATCGATATCAACACCTCTTGCAAGCATGTGGTTAAGGAGTTAATCACAAAGTGATATCGGATTACGGAACGAGTAAAGTACTTGCTGTGAACGAGATTGAACTAGGTATGACGGTACCGACGATCGAATCTCGGGCAAGTAAAATATCGCGAGACGAAGGGAATATATATATGGGATTGATTGAATCCTGGCATCGTGGTTCATCCGATATGATCATCGATGAATGTGTGGGAGTCAATATGGGTGCCCAGACCCCGTTGTTGATTATTGATAGAAGATCATGTCTGCATATTCTCGAACCCGCAGGGTCACACACTTAACGTATCTCGACGCTAGGATAGATTGGATAATTGGTTTATGAATTTTTGTTCGGAGTCTCGGATGGGATCCGGGATATCACGAGAGGTTCCGAAATGGTCCGGAGAATAATATTCATATAAGGCAGTGCAGTTTTTGGAGTTCGGAATTGTTCCGGGTTAATCGGTATTGTACCGAAAGCTTCTAGAACCTTCCGGAAGGGGACCAACGTGGCCCCACCTTCCGGGAGGGGGCATGGGCCTATGAGGGAGTGTCCTGGACGCATTGGGCCAGGGGCACAAGGCCCCATAGGGCCCATCCGATCCTAGATAAGTTTAAATCGTTTAAACTAGAGATAGGATTTCTAGATAAGGGAGAGTTTAAATTGTTTAAACTAGAGATAGGCTTGGAGGAGGGGCAAGGGCTGGCCGCCCCCCTCTATATATAGAGGGGTGGTGCGCCCCCTCCCCCTACACACACCTCTCCTCCAAACCCTAGCCGCCTTGCTAGCTTTCCTCTCTCCCTCCCGACTGTTTGTAGGCGAAGCCCTGCTGCAGAAATTCTCCACCATATACACCACGCCGTCGTGTTGTAGATCCAATCTATCTCTCCACCATACTTGCTGGTCCGAGGAAGGAGGAGACGTCGAGGTGCTGCACGTGTGCATCTCACGGAGGCACCGCCACTTGTGGTGCTAGATCGGATCGGATCGCGAGGAGGAGAAGCGAGTACGACTACATCACACATGTTCCGACGAACGTTCCGCTGTGCGAATCTTCAAGGATATGAAGATCTAATCCAATCTCTCTCGTTGTTTTCATCTCCTAGATTAGATCTTGGCTTTCCCTCTGTTCGCTCCGTAGGAAATTTTGATTTACTATGCCGCGAAACCCTTCACTGCGGACTTATTGGAAATCATACATACCGATGTTTGTGGTCCAATGAGTGTAGCATCGCGCGGTGTTTATCGTTATGTTCTTACCTTCACGGATGACTTGAGTAGATATGGGTATATCTATTTCATGAAACATAAGTCCGAAACTTTTGAGAAGTTTAAGGAATTTCAAAGTGAGGTGGAGAATCAACGTAACAAGAAGATTAAATTTATACGTTCTGATCGTGGAGGTGAATATCTAAGTTATGGTGTGTCCGAACGTCGTAATAGAACTCTCTTAGATATGGTTCGTTCTATGATGTCACTTACAGATTTACCGCTATCGTTTTGGGGTTATGCATTAGAAATATCCGCATTCACTTTAAATAGGGCACCATCTAAATCCATTGAAACGACACCGTATGAATTATGGTTTGGGAAGAAACCTAGATTGTCGTTCCTTAAAGTTTGGGGTTGCGAAGCCTATGTAAAGAAGTTACAGCCGGACAAGCTTGAACCCAAATCGGAAAAATGCGTCTTCATAGGATACCCGAAGGAAACTATTGGGTATACCTTCTATCATAGATCCGAGGGCAAAATCTTCGTTGCCAAGAATCGATCCTTTCTAGAGAAAGAATTTCTCTCGAAAGAAGTGACTTGAAGGAAAGTAGAACTCGACGAGGTTGTTGAACCTTCTCTCGAACTTGCGAGTAGCGCAGCACCGGAAGAAGTTCCTGTGGTGCCTACACCAATAAGAGAGGAAGCTAATGATGATGATCATGAAACTTCGGTTGAAGTTGCTACAGAACATCGCAGGTCAACGAGAACTCGTACCACTCTAGATTGGTATGATCCCGTTATGAGTGTCATGTTGGTGGACAACACCGATGACCCTGCGACGTATGAGGAAGCAATAATGAGCCCAGATTCCAATAAATGGCAAGATTCCATGAAATCCGAAATTGGATCCATGTACGAAAACCAAGTATGGACTTTGGTGGACTTACCTGATGGCCGGAAGGCTGTCGAGAACAAATGGATTTTCAAGAAGAAAACAGATGTTGATGGTAATGTTACTGTCTATAAAGATCGACTTGTCGCAAAAGGGTTTCAACAAATTCAAGGAGTTGACTACGATGAGACTTTCTCACCAGTAGCGAAGCTAAAGTCTGTGAGGATTATGTTAGCAATCGCTGCATATTACGATTATGAGATATGGCAGATGGATGTCAAAACGGCGTTCCTCAATGGAGACATTGATGAAGAGTTTTATATGATGCAACCCAAAGGTTTTGTCGATCCTAAAGATGCTAATAAGGTATGCAAACTTCAACGGTCCATATATGGGTTGAAGCAAGCATCCCGAAGTTGGAATCAACGTTTTGATAAGGTAATCAAAAGTTTTGGTTTTATACAAACTTATGGAGAAGCTTGTATTTACAATAAAGTGAGTGGGAGCTCTGTAGCATTCTTAATACTATATGTAGATGACATATTGTTGATTGGGAATGATGTAGACCTTCTTAATAGTGTCAAAGAATATTTGAATAATAGTTTTTCAATGAAAGATCTTGGCGAAGCAGCTTACATATTAGGCATAAAGATTTATAGAGATAGATCGAGACGCCTAATATCATTGTCACAAAGTACATATTTGGACAAAGTTCTAAAGAGGTTTAGAATGGAAGATAGCAAGAAAGGGTTCTTGCCCATGTTGCCCAATACGACCTTGAGTAAAACTCAAAGTCCTGCAACGGCAGAAGATAGAGAAATGATGAGTAAGACTCCCTATGCCTCAGCCACAGGATCACGAATGTATGCCATGCTATGTACAAGACCCGACATTGCATACAAGGGCGGATCTAGGCCCGGTGCTGCCGGTGCTGTAGCACCGGTCTAGCAGCTGCCCTTCAACGATTATCTAGTAAATTTTAAGCCTAAAAATATGAAAACCTAGATAATTAGCACCACTCAGCTGTATTAGCACCATACTTGCACACATTCCAGCTTCGCCACTGATTGCATATGTTGTTAGTTTAACTAGCAGATATCAAAGTGATCCAAGAGTGGATCATTGGGCAGCGGTCAAAAACATCCTTAAGTACTTGAGAAGAACTAAGGATATGGTTCTTTCTTATGGAGGTGATGAACAGCTCGTTGTTAATGGTTACACCGATGCTAGTTGGAACACCGATCCAGATGATTCTAAATATCAATCTGGATACGTATTTACTTTGAATGGTGCAGCAGTTAGCTGGAGGAGTGCAAAGCAAAGCGTTGTGATGAGATCTTCAACTGAATCGGAATACATAGCTGCTTCGGAGGCTTCACAAGAAGCGATATGGATGAAAGAGTTCAATACAAAGCTCGGTGTGGTTCCAAGTGCGCTGGACCAAATGTCTATCTACTGTGATAACATGGGCGCCATAGCCAATGCGCAAGAACGAAGGTCACACAATAAGCTGAAGCACATCAAGCTACGTTTTCACGCTATTCGAGAACATGTCCAAGATGGTGACATAAAGATTTGCAAAGTACACATAGATCTAAATGTGGCGGATCCGTCGACTAAACCTGGCAAAACATGACCAACACCAAACTGCCATGGGTGTTCGATATATTACCATTTAATCTAGATTAGTTGACTCTAGTGAAAGTGGGAGACTGTTGGAGATATGCCCTAGAGGCAATAATAAATGTAGTTATTATTATATCTTTGTGTTTATGATAAATGTTTACATTCATGCTATAATAGTATTAACCAGAAACAATAATACTTGTGTGATTTGTAAACTAAATTAGAGTCCCTAGTAAAGCCTCTTCATAATACTAGCTTGTTGATTAATAGATGATCATGGTTTCTTGATCATGAACATGTGATATGTTGTTAATAACAAGATCATATCATTAGGAGAATGGTATGGTGGACATACTCCTATAGATAAGCGTAGCATAAAGATCAAGTCATTTTAATAGTTCAATTGCTATAAGCTTTCTGATACATAGTAACCTAATTCCTTCGACCATGAGATCATGCTTATCACCATCACCGGAAGGATGCTTTGATGACATCAAACTCCACACCGTAACTGGGTGGCTATAAAGGTGGCATTGAGTGTTCAGAAAGTATGGGTTGAGACACATGGATCAAGAGTGGGATTTGTCCATCCATATGACGGATAGATATACTCTGGGCCCTCTCGGTGGAATGTCATTCAATTAGATTGCAAGCATGTGACTGGATCACAAGGGATCACATACCACGGGAACTAGAAAAGAGTACTTATCAGTAACGAGGTTGAACTAGGTATGCAGAGATACCGACGATCAAAACCTCGGATAAGTAAACTATCGTGAGATAAAGGGAAATTGGTATCGTATGTAAGTGGTTCATTCGATCGCAAAGTAATCGTAGAAATATGTGGGAGCCATATGAATTTCCAGATTCCTCTATTGGTTATTGATCAGACAAGTGTCTCGATCATGTCCGCATAATTCACGAACCGTAGGGAGACACACTTAAGGATTCGATGTTGTTGAGTAGTTAAAGAATAATGAGTAAGAGACCGAATGTTGTTCGGAGTCTCGGATGGGATCCAGGATATCACGAGGAGATCTGGAATGGTCCGGAGAATAAGATTCATATAAGGAAAGTCCTGTTTCGGAGTTGGGGAATGATTCCGGTGTTTTCATCAGGAATGTTCTAGAAGGTTCTAGAAGGTCAGGCACTCCGGAGGGGAAGGGTACATGAATGTGTCATGACAATGTGGAATGGTTGCATAATGTACTAGGTATCATGGCTGGGCAAAATAAAGGAAGAAATCAAATCCTAGTTTGAAAAGTCAAACGCCAATTTGAAAAGTCAAACGACAAGTTTGCTTGGTGGAGGGAGAGTAGGAAACCTACTTGGGGAGGAAGTCCTCCTCCCTCCACCCGCCGGCCAAGGAGGCCGAGTTGGGGTAGGACTCCCTCCTCCCAACCGGCGCCCTCCCACCTATAAAAGAAGGGGCAGGGGTGCCCCTCTTCCCTACACCTAAAACCCTAGCTCCTGCGCGCCTCCACCTCCAAGTGCAGCCGCCGCCTAGGGTTTCCCCTCCAACTCGGCAACTTGGGGCTTCCCCAAGCCCTAGCCGCCGGCCACATCCTCCCCTTGGTGCCCTCTAAACCCTAGATCACCAAGGCCTCTCTCATAGTCCACCATACTCGCTCCGGCTTAAGGTGAAGCCCTGTGAGATCTCCCCTCTACTTCCGGTACCACGCTGTCGTGCTGCCGGAATCGCGAGGAGAGTGCTATAACCTCCGTTGCCTGCTGGAACAAGGGAGAGGAAGGTCTTCATCGAGTACCGAACGTGTGACCGGCTGCGGAAGCGCTGCCGGAATGCAGCGCCGGAAGGATCGTCTACGTGATCTTGAGATCGGCAAGAGTACGACTACATCACCCACGAGAATATGCTCTCGTTAACCGCTTTGGAATCTTCGAGGGTGAGTTCCTCTATCGACTCGTTGCTACAATCTAGTAGATAGATCTTGGCTTGTTAGTTTGCATGTGGTAGAATTTTTTTGTTTTCCATGCTACGAACCCCTACATCTCCTCCTTTGTGCTTTCATGTATAGATCTTGTGAGCTCCGTTCATGATCAAGATCTAATCTATTTGTAATCATGCATGTTGTGCTTGCGGGGATCCGATGGATATTGATATTATTATGTTGGTTTGATTAATGGTTTTATCTTTATGATTCTATCATGTCTGTGTTGTTTGTGATCTTGCATGCTCTCCGTTGTTAGTAGATATCTTGGCCAAGTAGTTGCTAGTGACTCCAAGAGGGGGTATTTATGCTCGATAGTGGGTTCATGCCTCTAGTTTCCAAGGGAAGTGACAATAATCTCTTCGGTTGTAGATGTGTTGTTGCTACTAGGGAGAAAACAACGATCTCTTGTTCATGGAACATGTGGACTATTTACCTTACACACTTTGCTTAAAGCAGTTGTCTGTTGCTTGCAACTTAATTCTGGAGGGGGTTCGGATGATAACCTGAAGGTGGACTTCTAGTCATAGATGCAGTTGGATGGCGGTCTATGTATCTTGTTGTATTGCCCAATCAAATCTCATATGATCTTTCTCACTAGTAATTGCATTGTTATGCCTTGCTCAGTTCCTGTCAATTGCCCTGCTGTAATTTGTTTACTCTTCATGCCATGTTGTTTATCTAAGGAGAGCACCTCTAGTGAACTATGGACCCCGGTCCAATATTTACCATAAATACATCCTCCACTGTTACTTGTTTACTTTCTGCAAACCATTACCTTCCACAGCATACGTTTAATCCTTTGTTACAGCAAACCGGTGAGCTTGACAACCTCACTGATTCATTGGGGCAAAGTTTTGAGTTTGTGTTGTGCAGGTCTCCGCGTTGCTTGCAACACCTGTGTGACGTTTCCTTCCTCCTTCTAGTTCGATAACCTCAGTCTCTACTGAGGGAAGACTTGCTGCTGTGCTGCTTCACACCTTGCTCTTGGGGTTTCCAACGAAGTGCTCCTACATCAACTTAGGTGCCATCAGGTAACTAGGGGTAGAAGCATCGCAGACGTGCAACGTTCCAGGGGTTGGAGTATTCGACTCCTGATGCGATGTCCATGAGGCGGTAGGCGCCACCTGGGATGACTTCTGTGACGATGTAGGGTCCTTCCCAGGGTGACTCGAGCTTCTTCAGCCGCTCTTGCTTGAGTCATAGGATGAGGTCTCCTTCGACTAAGGACCTTGGGCGCAGCCGACGGCTGTGATAATAGCAGAGGCTTTGTTGATAGACCGCTGAGTGAGCTGCAGCGATGTCGCGTGCTTCGTCGAGTGTGTCGACGGTGTCTTCGAGTGCGGCCGTTGATTCGGCTTCGCTATAGGCGACGACCCGTGGGGCCTTGTGGCGTACCTCGGCAGGCAGCACGGCTTCGGATCCGTGCACCATGAAGAAGGGCGTGAAGCCGGTTGAGCTGTTCAGCGTTGTACGCATGCTCCAAAGGACGGAATGTAGCTCCTCTGCCCAGGCTCCCGCAAGCCTTTCAAGTGGACATAGCAGGCGTTTCTTGATGTCGTTGCCTATGAGGCCGTTGGCCTTTTCGACCTGTCCGTTGGTCTGCGGGTGTGCCACGGAGGCGTATGATATGTTGATGCCGAGGCCTTCACAGAAGTCTTGGAATTCCTTCGAGATGAAGTTCGAGCCGTTGTCCATGATGATGCTATGTGGCACGACAATTCTGTATACAATGGACTCAAAGAACTTGACGACAGTTTTGCCGCTTTGGTTGGTGCGGTGACCCAGCATACCACTGCATGTGTAGTACACTATAGTCGTTGACATGACATTCACAGAACATCGTTCCGTAAATATCACATCCCTCGGATGGTACAACAGAAACATTGCGGGTCCATATTACAAACATACACACGTTATTATTATTACAATACTGGAAGTTCAAGACTTCCAAAAGATTCAACTTACAAACCAAAATATAAGTGTTTCAGCGGAAGTTTCAAATTTAAAACTTAAACTCCAAATTGAGCTCAGCAACTTATTGTTATATATTGTTCATGATGCTCGGCTCAAGTGGCTACTAGAACTATAGTAATTATTCGGACTCTTGGAATTCTCCTCCGTAGACGATGTTGTAGTCCTCCCCTTCTACGGCTCCATATAGGTTGGGCTCTTGATAGAAGACCTCCTCTTGACTCTCAAATGCATACATTGGAGTATCTTCGGGATTCTCAGAGTCTAAGCAAGGATTCAAAGGAAAGGATGAGTAACAACATTACTCAGCAATTTCATTATATGCAAGGTAGGAAGTTTGATGCTCTATCTACCACCTCGGACTATCAGTCTTTGGCACTATGCAATTTTTGTAAATCTTTCTTCAAAGGTTGATTTTATTATAAAAATCTATGACCATCAGCCTTCACAGGTTGACCAGAACTTTCATGGAGTTCCTTTCCTGCCGCGTTCGTAGCTCCTTCCCAGAATAGGGAGTAACAAGTTACAATTCTTACACTCTGCGAGGTGCGTTACTTTTCCCATGAGAGATCAACTCCTTGTTGCACAACCGGGCGTACTTTCCCGTCCACAATTCCATGATGTGGGGCCTAGTAGTTGGTCCAAGCCAATCACTGCCCTCTCCACGACCTCATATGTCTGCATCATCCTTCGGGGATGGATCACCTTCGTTAAGCCCCCTTTCGGGCAGGCTAAAACCCTGATGAGTTCCCGAAGACTCTATGAACTAGTGATGCCCAGAATAGTACCATTTACATGGACTATCTCCCTAAACACCATTCATAGATAATCTAGACACCAAAAGTGTGGGGCGTAAGGGTGCCCACCAATATGTTGTATCAGCACAAGGAATCACAACATCACGTTAAGGTCGTCTTGCCTCCATACAATAGGAAAAGGATACAGCTGACTTCTCCGTCCCATTCCAAATCTCATGGTTAACGCGTAATATACGACGCTAGAATCACTGATGTCATGGGTTATTAATCCCTAATTGTCCATCATTAGTGCAATTAGAACCCTAAGTTCTATTGCTCCATCATATCATCACTTAGGGTGATATCTAAGATTTAGTATCTTGAGAAAATATTGTTTTATTTTTCTATAATATAGATGATAACACATAATTCGCAAATACTTTGATAAATACTCTTCAAAGGACCTGAGCAAGTGATGAACTTGCCTTGTGATGGCAACATAGTGAAGTCTTATGCTTGCACTGGACCTTGAGCCTGTATGTCTACAAAAACATCATTATTGCCTGTTAAGGACAATATTTAAAGAAGCAAAATGATTATGTAAAGTAATGTAATGCATCATTTAGCTTTATATGTATTCCGCCCCATTTATTTAAATTATAGAAATTCTTTTAATAATAAAGTTTTTTTTAATATTTATTGAATATTGTAATCTTTTATTTTATTTCCTTTTTATTTGTATTTTATTTAATTAATAATTCCTTTAAGAATTATCATTAAATACCGAAAATTGTCATTAAATATTTGTTTAGTATTTTTCTAAAATACTACAATATTAATATATAATGAAAGTGATTTTTATTTATTTTTAGCAACTTTCAATAATTTTGTAAATTTCCATAAGGAATATATAAATTACAAAATTCTTGATAAAATTTATATGTCTAAAATTTTATTTATTAATTTATTTGGATAGTTTGGATTATTGTGAATCCATAAATATTTTATTTATAATTTTTGGACTTCTATTTTATTTTCTATAATTTATTTAAGTTCAGGGGCATTTTGGTCTTTTTCCAATTATTAAAACAGGCTCTAAAATATTTGGGCTGACTGTTTGGGTTTATTGGGCCCTTGTGGCCTAGTAGGACACAGTCAAAACAATACCCCGAAGGGGTATTGGCCCAACCCAGCCCAACACTTTCTGCCTCTCTCTCGAGCTCACCTCTCTCCCTCTCCTTCGCCCGACCCTGTGGTCAGCGGTGTCACCGTTGGTGATTCACACCGCCGTGGAATACCATGGCTACCACCGTGGTGCATGATGAGGTTGTCGGCCCCGATCTTCCCTCTTGTCCAATTGGATTTGGACCTGGAGCCCTCCTGCGGCCAGATCGATGTCGTTCCGAACCCTAGGGTTTGGGGTTGGCGCTAACGCCGCTGCTGCTGTCGTGTGCCATGGGGATGATCCTCGCCCCCCAGGCGTGGCTATGGTCGCTGTCGTGGCGTTGTGTGGGTTGCAGCGCCCCCTTGGGGGTGCTCCCCATGCCGCCATGGTCGTCGGCCTCCTCTGCTTCCTCTTCTAATCTACAGCGAGGACCTTCAGTAATTTATTCCTCTCCCTCTCATGCTCTCTATGCTAGGCCATCCCATGCTAGATGTTGGTAGTGACCTTCCTGGTGACTGTCCTGTCCTGATTAAGATGGTTTGTTCTTCCTAGGGTTCATACCCTGCTGTGGATTAGATAACTAATGAGTTGGGATCAAGTTTTGATGGTCCCTAAGTATGCTAAATGGTTGTTAGCTGTGGCTTGCTGCTTATGATTAGCTGTGGTGATGATAGTGGTTTACCAGATAATTCTATGGATTAATTTTGATATGGTTTAGATGGTAAAGTTGCTTTAGAAGCAATACTTGGAAAATCTATTGGGTTAATAGCTCACCACTGTCATTATTTGGTTGATGACAGTGAGTGTTGTGTGATGAAGTCACTGTATTAGTACTGTTGGCTTAAGATTTCATATACAGCTTGAGATCAAATGATCTCCTATAGTGCAGATAAGTAGATGTATTTTCCTAATTATGATTCCTGTGATGTCAGGAAAATGATTTATAGTTGGTTGGTTGTATCTATAAAGATTGGATGCTTAACCTGCTTAGTTTAGAACTGTTCTTGTGACACCATCCTTGTATGGCACACAAGATTAGATTATATTACTTGGTTTGGTTTTGTTCAAGCTTAAGATGAGTTTGGCATTAAAGATAAGTAGAAACTTCCTTTCTTAAATCCCTAAGACCCATGATGTTGGTCTGAGGTTTAGGGATTAAGCCTTTATCTTGTTGATTCATATGAATGGGTTCTGGTAGTGATACCAGCTACTATTTCTTGCATCAAAGTTGGGGAAAAATGATGGTAGGCTTGATCACTTGTATAGATCCATAAGATTAAATTCTAAGGTGCTACTCTTGTCTTAGAGATGTGCCTAGAAGTTTAAATCTTAGCTATATTCATTTTTGAATTGAAATATAGCTTGATTGCTTAGATCAATGATGTTGTCCTAAGATCTTAGTTGGATCCTTATACTTTTCTGATTGCTTTAAGTATTTACAAACTTCAGTGATGGATTCACCCCACTTGGGTGCTTTCTAAGAATTTGAGTAATAGACAGATCATGAATGCTTGTCTAATCCTAGACAGATAGATCATGTGATGGTCTATTTTACTCACCACACTTATTTGATGTTGGGGTTGCTAGTGGTTGATCCTGTGGTAGCTTGATCTGGTGCTCTCCTGGTATTTCCAGCTCTTGGCTTGTCCTTGATCCAGCCCTTCACCTCCTGGTCCTGATGGCTTTATCTTGGTCTTGCTATCCACCTGATTTACCCCCTCCTTATGTCACCATTTTGGTGATGTGATCCAAGGTTTTGATTGGTGAGATCTAGCTTGGCTTTGGCTTGGTTTAGCTGGTGGCTGCTGTGCTTGGTGTGTAAGAACAATGGAATGGTGTGGGGATTGGCTTCCCACGACTGTGTTGATGGTTTTGTTTGATTGTGTTGTTGTTGTGGTGTTGACAGCACACACCATGCAGTTTGGTGTGTGTGATGCATGTGTGCCTGCTGCATAGGTTGTGGATATGTTCTGAATTTGAACTTACTTTTATCAGGTTACCATTTACTTGGCTGGTGAAACTTGCCCCTCCTTCTTGTTTATTTGACTTATGGCTTAAAATTATGAAAGATATATTCTTTCATATTGGTGAAACTTGCCCCTTAAATTACTCTATGATGAAAAAATGAACAGTGCACTTCATTGTCAAATCTGAGAGTAAAATAATTCTAATCCTAACTTTATTTTTCTTTTAAGTTTCTTTTTATTTTGCAGGTACCAGATTTGAAGATCAAGACTTTAGTTTAGGTTTTTTTTATTTATAGAATAGTCACTTGTAATATCCCTCTGATTCAATTGTAATTTTTAATTTATTATTTTGTATTTTGTATTTTTATTCTTTTGTAATAAAGATTGTACTATTATTCTATAAATAAAGATTATTCTTTTTATTTCATTACCATTGTAAAGTTTGTTTCTCATTTACATAAGTTACATTTGTGTAACTTATTTATTGAATATAATTGTGGAATATTCATTTTATTCATTATCTTCTTTCATTTAAAGTTTGAGATATTATTGGTTAACTATTAATTACATCAAATACTCAAACATCATTCAAAATCCCTTTTGAATTATATTTCAAACACTCAAGTTTTAAATTCAAATTTCATTTCCCAAAACACATAAGTCCACAAAGATCATATCAAAGTCTATAACAATCATCCTTCAAGACTATACCTAATCTCAAAGTATGAAAGAAACCTTGATCACTTTAGGTTTTTATTTGGCGAAAAATTTACCCACATTTTAACAGATGAATGCATGCAATATCACAAATTCCTAAATCTACCCTTCGTTGGTTCCTAAATACTAGGATGTTACAGTTGGTGACGGGCATGGCCTCAATGCACTTGGTGAACTTGTTGACTGCGACTAGGAGGAAGACGTGGCCTCCTTTCGAGGATTTGAGCAGTTTGTCGGTCATGTCGAGGCCCATTGGGCGAAGGTCCATGCCAATGGTATGGCCCTGAGCTCAGATCCTGGTGCGTGCGGCTTGTCCGCGTACCTCTGACAGGCGTTGCACCTTTGGACAATGTCCTTGGCGTCTTTCATGGCTATTGGCCAGTAGAATCCAGCTCGTAGAGCTTTGGCGACTAGGGCGCGGCTGCCTGGATGATGGCCGCACATGCCCCCGTGGATCTCTTGGAGGATGGTTTTGCCGTCGCCGATGGTGACGCACCTTTGGAGCATACCCGAAATGTTGTGCTTGTACAGCTCACCATTGTGAATGGTGAAGGCCTTAGATCGGCGAGATATGCGCCGGGCATTTGTCGGGTCATCGGGCAGTTTGTTGTTTATCAGGTACCGAAGGTACAATTGCGTATATGTTTCTTCAACTGCCATGACCTGCATTAGGCTGACCAGCTCGGCCTCGGTGTCGAGCTTTTTGGGCCCCTTCTGTCCTTCGGGTGGCGCAGCGCCCGAGTGCTCTATTTCTTCGGTTGAACACTTTGGGAATTTTCTTTTGATAGAGGGTACGCATATTTGTTCGAGGAACACCTGGTGGCACCCGTGCGTAGGTGGAGCCGATGTTGGCGAGTTTATCGGCTTCTTCATTGCTTTCCCTTCCGACGTGCCGAAGCTCGCAGCTGTCAAAATCCCCTTCGAGTGAGTTGTAGAGCGCGTGGTACGTGATCATGTTGGCACTGTGAGCGTCACACTCGTTCATCGTCTACTGGATGACAAGGTTCGAGTAACCGAAGATGACTAGGCACGTTGCGCCGCAGATCTTGGCCATCCTCATGCCATGGATGAGGGCCTCGTATTCGGCCTCGTTGTTGGAGGCGCGAAACTTCATCCGAAGGACGTATTTCATCTTGTCGCCCTGGGGTGACGTCAGTATGACGCCAGCTCCTGCTCCAGCCTCACGCTTGGAGCCGTCGAAGTGCATTATCCATGATTGCGACATGTCCGGAGTGTCCAGCAGCTGGAGTTCCATCCAGTGAACGAGAAAGTTAGGGAGGACCTGAGATTTGGTGGCCTTGCACCACTCGTAGACTATGTCTAGAGGAGACAACTCGATGCCCCACAGGGCTACGCGTCCCGTGGCTTCAGGGTTATTCAGGATGTTGGACAGTGGGGCGTCGTTGACGACCATGATCTGATGCTCCTGGAAGTAGTGGCTCAGCCGACGATCCGTCAAGAATACGCCGTAGGCGAGCTTCTGATAGTGAGGGTACCTCTGCTTTGTTGGAGTCAGTACCTCGCTGAGGTAGTAGATTGGGCGTTGGACCCCGTGGGTCTTGACATCTTTGGGTTGTTCGACCACGAGTACGGTGCTTAGCATCTGGTGTGTAGCTGCTTACCATGCGACTGATGAATCTGCTCAGTGCTGCGATCCGCCCAGCTTTGAGGTTCCTTGGCTTCTCCATGGATAGTATGGCCCTGATTTTATTCGGATTCACCTCGATCCCCTGTTGGGAGATAAAGTAGTCGAGCAGTTGGCCAGATGGGACGCCAAAGGCGCACTTTTCAGGGTTCAGCTTGATCTTGTAGTGATCAAGGTTATCAAACATCTCGCAGAGATTGTCGATCAGCGTCTTGGCCTCCCTGGTCTTGAACTTGACCGTGCCTTTTTTCTTCATCTCCGCAAGAGCCTCGTCGTGGAGCACAGCTCCGACGAGTCCGAGACCGGATAGCGTGGATTTGTGCATGTCGCTCTTTGGGTCGCCCACCAGAGGTGGATGGGACGCGAGATATGTATTGGTCGCCATGATCGCAACATGCGGTGTCTTCGGCATAACATTGTCATTTACGTCCATCGTCATGAAGGACGTGTTGAGGGCCCTGGTGACTTCGCGGCGCGCGGCAGGGTCCATGTGCTCCGTGCGGGAGCGATGCTTGTTGGCGTTGTTGCCGTGCGAGCTAGAGCCGCCAACGGCGGAGAGCGTAGCTCGCCGCGCACTAGACTCCGAAGCCGCCTGCTTATGCTTGTCGAGTTCCTCCATCAGCTTCACCTGCCGGTTGTGCTCGTTGATGAGGAGGAGGTGGTAGGCCATCAGTAGATCTCGTGAAGCATTCACAGGTAGGATGATGTTGCCTACCACGGCTTCGCGTGCTTGACGCCAGCCTTCCTCGTCGAGGTTGATCTTCTGGTAGGCGTTAGCGTCGCTTTCATTGGGCCTGAGTGGCGGGTCTCCCCCATTTCCTCCGTTCCCAGCTTGCGGGTTGGGAGGCGGGTTGGGTGGACTCGAACCTGGTGGCAGTTTCGATTCATTTTGGATGACCACGGCGCATAGGTAACGTCCGCGGACTAGATCGCTACTGCCACAACTTTCGAATCCGGAACCGTAGGTTCCTTCATATGAGAGAGGACAACACAGATCTGAGCTGCAGTTGTTGCTGTCATCTGACTCGTCTGTCAGAGTCGACGCACGCAACGCGCTGATGGGTGGGACCCACGAAGGCCTGATGGATGGTGGTGGCACCCGCTCTAGGAGGTGGAGGGTGCCGGTATGCCCCACCTGGAAGCAGAAGCTCCCGAACAGCATCTCGAGCTCGTCGCCAACGGATTCGAAATCCCTCAGGGTGGTCGGCGAGTGGGCGGTCAAGTCGAAGGTGCCGAAGAGGAGGTGAATCCTCGTCGCCGATGAGTTGTAGACCGCTCCAGATGGGACCGTCACGATAACACAATTAGCGTTCCCAGTTCCCATAGACGGCTCCAATTGACGAGGTTCGATCTCGTCAATGCCCATTGTTATGGACTTGGGTTTTGGAGAAGATGGGGATACTGGAGATCGCGAAACGGTTAACTGACAAGCAACGCGGGACACAAGATTTACCCAGGTTCAGGCCCCGGAGGGAAAACCCTACTCCTGCTTGTCTGCTCTTGATTACGGCGGAACCGAAGATTATAGGGGTGCGTAGATGCAATCTGGCGTGAGGTGCATATGCGATGGTGGTGGAAGAGATCCTTCTCGGCGTACCCTCCTAGCCTTTATATAGATAGGCAGGTCCCGGTCTTAGGTCGAGTCGGTAACAGATTAGGGTTAACACCCTTTGAAATTCTATCTACTCTAGACTTGTTCTCCAAGAATCCGAAGATATCATGAGATTGGGCCACCCGAAATCTCCATAGGCCGCGTGTCTTGACGTGGGTCTTCATTGGGCTGGACCAGGTATACCAATATTGTGTATCCGTGGGGTATAACCATGTCAGCGGTAGCGGGTCACGCGGTGGACGTATTCGACATCATGGCGATTCGTCGAAGTCAAAGGATGTGGTGAGTCACCGCAGTCGAAAACATGGCGGGTCGCCGTATCCGAAGACCATGGAGAGTCGTCAAAGTCAAAGAATACCCCGGGCCACCAGAGCCAAAGACCGCATCGGGTTGCCGAAGCGGAGGAAGCCCCCGATCCCCCCGAGTCGTTGGAGCCGAAGACCGCAGCGGGTTGTTGGAGTCGAGGGAGCCTCCCAATCGCGGTCGCTGAAGACGATGCGGCCGGTCGCCGCAATCGAAGATCACATCGGGTCACCGTAGCCGAAGGCCGCAACGGGTCGCACAGCAGTGCCTTCAAATATTTGTTGGACGAAGTTGATGTAGCGGATGCATACCGATGCGGCGGACTAGTAGTCAATACGGCGGTCGGGAGTTGTGCAACGGACATGTAGTTGACGTGGCAATAGGTCACGCGGCGGACGTAGTCATGACGGAATGGGGTTGCGTGGTGATGAATAGTTACCGCATACAAAGACTGTAACGGGCCATAGCAGTCGAAAATAGCAACGGGTTGCTGCATCCGAAGACCGCAGCAAGTCGCCGGAGTCGAAGACCGAGCGAGTAGCGACGAGTCACCGCAGAGTTGGCGCAGCCCCAAGCATGGAGTTAATGTGATTGAGGTCGGTGGAGTCGTCTCCACAGATCGAGTATCCAGTTGTACTAATTTTTTTCTTGAGCTTTCAGTTGCACGCCTTCGTTGAGGTTTTTGTGTCATCGATCGTGGCGTCGTCGAGCCACACACATGCCTGTTGGTAAACTGCACATACACTTGCCTATGGTTGCAACGCACCTCGGCTAGAACTCAACTCGAAACATCAGCCAGATAGATAGATTGATTCCTCTTTTAGCTAATGTATATATAAGAAAAGGACTAGGAACGGATCTCACCTGCTGACTTCGATTAACTAGACCTTCAGCGATCCAAAGTGTGGCTTCATGGGGAGAAATCCATGACTCTTTTGTCCTTGAACAATTAAATTATGGTTTCCCGGCCGAAAAAATTATGCAGCCGTACGTATATACGTATCCTCTCCAACCTTGCAGAATCAGCACCACGCTCACTGCTTTTTGATCTCGAATAAACTAGGCTTGCCTCAGGTATCCAGCGATAGTATCTGACGTGGTCAAGCAAATCACACCCTTTTGATTTTAGCCTTTGATCGAATCTTGTAGCACTTAGCCTAATTACTATAATCTATCAAGTAGTGTTGTAAATTGAGCGCTCTCTGGATCACTTCTGCACTTTTTTGAATCGATCGGACGTGCTCAGGCCATTGTGATCAGCCGCCAAAGACATGGCACCTGTACGCTCAATCTGCCGTGACGCTGTGCCATACATCGCTAGGTCGCCGAGTCATCCGTAAAGTTTTTGAGGTGGTTCTCTGTCGACGGATGAATTGAAGATTGCTCCGAATGAAACCATCAGAACCGCACGATCAGTGTCTTCGTTTTTCATAGACGGCGCCAATTGACGAGGGTTTGACTCGTCAATGTACAATTGTTATGGACTTGGGTTTGGAGAAGATGGGGATGCTGGAAGTCGTGAAATGGTTAACAGACAAGCAACACAGGGACACGGGATTTACCTAGGTTCATGTCCTCGAAAGAAAAATCCTACTCCTGCTTGTCTGCTCTTGATTACGACGGAACCGAAAGTTACAGATGCGCAGATGCAATCTGGCATGAGGTGTGTATGAGATGAGTTAAGAGATCCTTCTCGCTGTACCCTCTTGACCTTTATATAGATAGGCCAGGTCCCAGGATAGGTCGAGTCGGTTACAAATTATGGTTGATGCCCTTTAAAATTCTATCTAATCTAGACTTGTCCTTCAAGGAGTCGAAATCGCCACGGACTTAGGTCACCCGAAATCTTCATGCGCTGCGTGTCTTTATGTGATCTTTCCTTGGGATGGACCAGGTATACCAATGTCGTGTATCCGTAGGGTATATCCATGTCACTTGTGTTGGATCTTTTGACGATGTTGATTAATTACCCTAATGGTTGCATGCGTGCACTTAGTCTTGACACTGTGGCTCAAAAAATTATGGGAGAACATTCATTGGTATTTAAAAGTTATGATTGATATCTCCCAGTTTTGGCTGCTTTCGGAAAAATGCAAGATTATGTCTTTAAAAGAAGAAAGAGATTAAAAACCTTAAAGATTTGCTAGTTTTTTTACTTTATTTTATAAACGATAGAGTCAGCTTATGTATCTTTACCATGTACTTGTTAGAAATAATGGGCTAGATTTTTCCTAAATTCAAAGCCCATATATATGGATGCCCATATGTGATTTGGTCCAAGTTGATGGCAGCTCATATGTGTGGGACAAAAACAGTGAAAGCTAAAGTTTAATTCCACATAAAAAGTTAAGGGAGAGTTGCACCGCCTTATAAGGTGGAATGTTGCACTTTGTAAGTGAGTAACAATAAGAGAGCTACACGCGTGCTCCTCCTCCGACGTTGCTCGCCCGCCCGCCCGCCCGCCCGTCACGACGCGCGCGCGCCGTGGGTATCTCGCCGAGCTGAGCTTTATTTTGCTGCTCTATATATAAATGCATGTGCGGTTTCCATACCACACAACACCAACCAATCTAGAGTTTTGTCATTCTCTCTGCGTCGTCACCGTAGTTTACTCCATCCCGCTTGCCTGCGTGCACCAGAGGTCGGGAGAGCAGGTCTCCGGATCCGGACCTACTAGGGTTTTGTCATCCTCAACTTCGTCATCACGCCGCGTCTTCCTGGCCGTCAAGCCAGACTTACTGCACGCCGACTTCTTCGACATGCTACTGCACCAACAACGATTTCATCGGCAACCGATACCGTCATCAGGTCTGTTGCTTTACCATGTTCGTTAGTGTGTATACTTTGTTACTGTTCATATTGATCAATACATCTAGTATATTAGAGGTTTACGTGATTATAGCTGTTGTTGTCATAATTTATATTCTAAAATTAATCGTGAAAATTATTCTTAATAATCCATAGTACTATTTGCTATTATGAATATAGTGGTATTGATTGTAAAAAGGGTAAACCACCCCAGCCTACCAGAATTTAAATCCCAGATTTGACATTGTGTGTTACATAATTGGCGGAATATTCTTTCAGTGGAGGCGACGTTCCCGTCGACAGCGAGACATCCGTGGTGACTTCATCAATCTCAAGACCCGATCCGCCGACTCAGTTTTTTAGAGGTGCTCATAGGAATAGGATCTACGTGTGTGCGTTTATAGGGGTGGGTGTACGTGTTGTGAGCGTCTTCGATCCTACTGTGTTTCGGAAAAAAAATTGTAAAAAAAAAGTCCACGCACAGACACAATGGTACAATTCACAGCATTTTTCTTTAACGCAAGTATTTTTTTTTTGCTTCGATGCTTTTACGGAGGAGGCGGGTTCGCACAGGCACAGGCACAGCCGAGCGGAGGCGGGTTCGGAACGGACGAACGGTCGATCCCGAACCAGAACTAACTACTACTGAGCACCCCGCTGCGGCCCGACCCCTCCCCCTCCACCTATCCCCGCCCCGTCCCCATCTCATCTCACCGAGAAAAATCGGAAATTTTACCATGGGCCGCTCTACATCTCCGCCGCCGTCCCTCAGCCTCCCCGGCCTCCTGCCCTCATGCAACAAGGCGGGCGCCTCCACTCACACGCTGCCGCCGGCTCTTGATGACTCTTCCACAGGTCAGCCATCAATAAGGTAGGTTTAGGCCTGTATTCGTCTGATCTCTGTCTGCTTTGATTTGATCTACTGGGTTTGTAATAGGTTTTGATTTATTTTGTATGGATCTACCGTTTCCCAATGTTTATTTTAGCCGTGGACAGTTGAGTATTAATGTTTGAGCTCTGTGCTTGTATGCTGCTGTTAATGTACAGTACTTCGTAATTGTCTTGTTTGATGCTTCTATGGAGTAGCATTTAAATTTCGCGAGCTTAGTGGAAGAGCCAAAAAATCTGAAATATACATGAAAAGGTTTCATTTTTCCCGGCAATTTGTTGCTTATTAGTTGTGACTGAAAATTTTGAACTTCATATAACATGGTTCACTGTTGTTTGTTTGTAGAGAGAATTCAGCGACACGTTTATTAGAGTTTGAAATTGCTTTGACCAAGCTGGAGAACTATGTGCAAGCTATGAATAGTAATAATATACAAATCAAGGACGTTAGATTTGAGGAGAAAGTGGCAGAATTGTTTAATAAAATGTACCAGGAGCTACCATCGGAGCTGCAGGAGAAAGCAAGGGCCGGACTCAATGCTACCATTTTTCAGCATGCTGAAAAACATGAACCTCCCAAAATAGAAGAAACTAGTACCAAAAGGCTTATCGGCTGGACTATAGAAAATGTGGTTTTACCATTAGGGTTGGGCTTATTGATGTTCATCATAAGCCTCTATTTTAACAAGGCTGAAGAGACAAAGGTATACCTTGTCGAAGTTTGTGTATTGTTATATTGAAAACTGAAACATTTTACCACTAGGCATGTATATCAACTTTATTGTTGGTCCTCATTGGTGTGTTGTATTTTTTGGTGTGTAGGGGAATTGAAGATGCTGATGGGTGATATGGTCATTTATGTGTTTCCTCACTGGATTTAACTTCTGCCAAGAACTACCGGCTCTTGAGGAAAGCACATGTATGTGAAAGAAATGTTGTCTTCAGTACCATTAATAAGAAGAGAAGTTATGTTTGTGCCATGAATCTTATGTACTGCCTTGAAACGATGGAGTATCTATTGTTCGCCTTGCAAAATCGTGAACTCCGAACATCAAATTACTCAACTCACAGTTCAGTATTCACTGGTTAGTTTTAGCATGGATTACGCACAATCTTATACTCTCTTCCACTTGCTACGGATAAAATGGTGTTAGGGCTCTTGAACACCTCACTGTCAGGCTTTTAGGAAACAGAAAGCAATGAGCAGTTCCAAAGTTACATCATGGCCATCAGGAAATTACCCCGTATGGGTAAACCTACAAGTACATAGTGTATGGTAAAGGTTGGCTCCTCCGTCCTGGCATTTTGCTTTCACTTCCCAGTCAATGCATTCCTGTGCACGAAGATTTAATGTCTCTGTTGGGTTGTGCGTAGATACCTTATTTAGGTTAAGACATGGTTTCAGCCTCTCTCTACAACAATTATGCGCTTGTTGCCTAATAACGTTCAACCTAAGGCCATAATTGCATCCTATTTGCCATGAACACCAGGAACTTGAGCCATTACTTTCAGCTTTTTCTCCATTTGGCAAGTTACTTTTCCTACTTGCCTTGTTTTCTTTCTGATTTAACACCAAGATGTGTTATTGCGGGTGGTGAGTTCCAACTTGCAAGTGTTTGGCCATGATCCAAAGCCTGGGTCAAGCATCAGTATAATTCCCTCTTCAAATAATATGGTTGTATATATTCTTAATGATGCTGTTCATGTTGTAAAGGACTAGAAAAGCTTACAGTCATCTCCTCTTTGTCTTGTTGATATATTTCATTTAAGCCTGCAATTTCATTTAAAAGTTTGAAACAGCTAGATGCAGTACTCTTCCCTCCCAGCCAGTCACTCCCTCCTCTCTCCTGCTGTCGATCTGGCGCAGCAGCTGCGCTCCACTTCTCCCTTGTCCAGAAGGCAAAGGCGACAGGTGGATCCAGGCTTCCTTGGTGAGGCACACCTCGGTCCCTGGCCAGCCCTCTTAGTCATGAGCAGCGAGGAAGGAGGACAGGACAGTCCCTTCGACCAGACAGAGGGCAAAGAGGAGCAGTGTATCCAGACAGCACCCTCGTCCTCGACTAGTCAACTGCGACGTGAATGGCTCATGTTAGGTATGGTCTCAAAAGAAAATTCAGTCTGAACTGTATGTTTGATGCAGCAATAAAAAATTACAACCAGATTTTGCTTTTGACTTGCTAGTTCAAATATCTACTTAAATTCCAGAAGAATTCTAAAATGTACACATTATACAATGTTATCCAAGAATATGGCTCAAAGCAAAGGCAGAACAGGTACCAACATTTGCCTTCACTTAATCTTTAGTGTAGTAGTGGAAATTCAACATGGTAAGATTGAGATGCTTCTTTTTGACAGATCTGAGTGAATGCTTCTTGTTATGAACGCATCACCACAACCACATTAATAGAAGGGATTTGCCGTTATGGACTTTAAGTGGCTTTTTTGGCATAGGAGAGGAAAAAACAACAAGATGAAGATGAAATAGTGGGTTGTAAGTGCAACAAGGCAGCAGTGCTTCAGTTACTGTTTGTATCTTAAAAAGGGACGCTAATTCTTGTTAGGGTTTGTTTCCAAATATGTACATCCTCAGTTCGTGACTGATAATAATAACTACAATTGCAGCTGTTTTAATCAAATTGCCATTTTGTATCAGTTTGCATATCACGACAAATTTCTCAAATGCATTCATCGGGTGAGCGTTATTTATAGCTGTGTAGGTACACCTCTCATAATTCACTTCATGTTACTTGTTACAGCCCAAGGTTGGCATTTTGTGAGTATATCATCCCTCATCCAGCTGACAACAAAGTCAACATAAGAGTTCAGACTACAAGTACTGTACAATGGCATGTGATCCTGAATACTCCCCCGTCCGTTTAAAATATAAGATGTTTTAGCTCTTGTGAAACAAATGTATCTAGACATCTTTTAGTACTATATAGATTCGGACTGAACCACATACTAAAAAGTGTATTTAGATAAGTCATTTTCCGCTTCGGCGTGCTACAACGGATGCACCTTGGTTACGGAGGCTTCACAACATCGTTGCCGTATCCTCACCATCTCTATGTGACATCTCGCGTTGTTTGTATTCTGTCTTGGCAACATCATCTAGCTGGTGGTTCACCGTAATCCCTTTGACTACTACCAAGGAGCCTGACGGGAGGCTGTTACCGCTCCGCTTGATTTCTTCCGAGACTTCCTCAGCTGATCCCCAGCCCCAAGGTTCGTGGTTCTCCTCCTCGATTTCTTCCAGAGACTTCACTTTCTCTAATTGATGGATCAGTAATCCAATCTCATCCTCCACTAGTTATTCTAGCTGCTTACATGAGCAAGATATGTTATTCCTTTACATCACCTGTTTTATCTCCCTATGTTGCATCTCTAAAGTCAGCTGATCCAACACAGTTTAGGTATTGAAATATACTACTCCCTCCGTCATAAAATAGATGTCTCAAATTTGTCAAAATTTAGATGAATCTAGACACTATTTAGCATATAGATTCATCCAAAATTTGAAAAATCTAAAACATCTACTATGGGACAGGAGGGAGTAAGAGATTAGATTTTCCAGAGAAGAATTACATTTGACACGACTGTAGAAAAGAAAGGGTAAATACCATGTGATACTTAATAGGGAAGGAAAGGACAATTGAACATGAAGTTACAGATTTAGACTATGCATTTTGTGTGTCCCATTAGAAAAACCGATGCCCAGCAGAAGTCTTCATGGTTTAAATCTTCATTTATTTGTTCCTCCTGATGTCAACGGTTCATGAATTTACTGCCTCACACTATAGGCAGATTAACTACTCATCCTAAGCATCTCCACTCGTTGGGCCAACATCCGGATTTTTTTTGGCTGGACGAAACAAGTTTTCGGCCTGAGTACGCCGAGTTTCCCACTCGCGTACCCAGGCCAAGTTCCCACGTTCGGCTAAATTTCAGCCGAGTTTGGCAAATTAAGGCGTATTTCATTAAACTAAAATAGTAGATAATAAACTAAAAAAACATTAAAAATGCCACCGCCCGACGCCATCGCCGTTCTACATGCCGAAGTTGCTGTAGAACGCCGTGTAGCCGGGATCGGCCCTGCCAGCATCCTCGTCGCTCGGCGGCTGTGGCGGGCGGGAGCTCCCCTGGCCGGGGTCGCCACACCTCCACGGCTGGTACGAAGGGCCGTCCTCCTCGTCGTCGTCGAGGACAAAGAGCAGGGCGCCCTGGTAGGCGAGCGCGCGCCCGGACAACGCCCGTCTCCGGGCCGTCTACTCCTCGGCCTGATGCTGCAGCCGGTGGACGCGCTGCTGCTTCGTCTCCTCCCAGTCCGCCTTGGACCATTCCAGGATGTCCAGCAAGGAGGGCTCCACCAATGGCGGCTGCGGCGCCGAGTCGCGGAGTGACTGCTCTGACGCCATCCTCAAGGCGCTATCCTCGGGCGGCGCCGAGCCTTCAGCCGGCTCAGTCTTCGGACGGCAAAGGCGGAGGCGACCAGTTGGAGTCGATAACACCGGCACGCGTGGCTTGCCGATGACGATGTCACGCGAGTGTGTCCGCGGCGGCGAGCGCACATGCGAGACCGCCTCACGCTTGACTGGGCGCAGCCCCGGCGAAGGCCCAGTCAGCGTACGAAGCGGCGTGGAGCCCGAGGAGTGGGAGGCCGAGGCGGAGGAGGAGGTGCTCATGCTGGCCATCCTCCTCGGCATCCAGTTTGCCGGAGGGCACCGTCCCGACCTGGCCGCCGGCGTGGGTGTCCGCGGGAAGCCGAGGCACGGCGTGTTCCCGGCATTGATGTGCTCCAGCACCGCCTTGAGCGTCCGGCCTGGCGCGCTCCAAAAACGCCGGCGGCCGGCCGTGTTGTTGCGCTTCGGCGGTGACTCGTTCGGCGGCCCCTCGTGGCGGGCGAGCTCCTGGGCGCGGCGGTCGGCGAAGAACTGCTCCCAGTACAGGAGGTTGTCGGGGTTCTCGATGGCGGAGGGGTCATCCATGGCGCCGATGAACTCCTGGATCTCGTACAACAGTTCTTTTGGGGTCGGCATCGGCGCCGGCGGGATAGGGATGCCGCCGGCGCTTAGCTTCCATCCCGGAGGGTTCCGCGTGTTCGGCGGCGCCATATAACCGACCTCGTAGAGCAGGCTCGCCTCCCAAGCCTGGAGGGTGCGCCGGCCGAAGCCGTTCGCCGCCGCACCGTCGCCGGGATATCGCTCGTCCATGGCTAAAAGCGGGGAGGGGAGAGTGAGGGTGTTCGCCGGAGTTTCGGGCTGGTGGGCTGGCGAGCTGTGATGAGAGAGTGTGAGGAACTCCGGTGACGGGTTACAGCTTATATAGGCCGAGGTGGGCGGCGAGGGCGGGAAAAGGGGAAACGGCGGGAAGTTAGTACCCACCGGTCCGTCGCGGGAGCCGAGGCGGCGGCGGTGGCACGGCAATTCGGCGACGCGTGGTCGACGTGACGGACAATTAATGTCCGTCGGTCGCCGCGTGGTTCCGAGGATGACGACGACCCGGCTTCCGTCGCTGACTCGGTGGTTCCACGCGCCGCTTCGGTTTTTTTCGCCGAGTTTGTTGCGTCCGGCGTAACCGGGAACCTGGGTTTGGCCTGGGTAGTCCGGACCAAAGTTGGCCTAAATTCGGACGAAAACAAGTTCCTGGATACGCGGCTGGACCGATTTTCGGCGTCCGGACGTAAATTCGATGTCCTGATCGGCGTATAGCCAAGTGGAGATGCTCTAAAAAAAATATTTTGGACTAATGAACGCTCTGCTAAAAAAAAAATAGAGATCCTAGCTCGCTTCCTTTTCATGATCGAAACTATTAAAGGAAGTGTCTGATCAGCATGGCTGTTGACGGGTGTGGGTTGTGCTTGAAGGTGAGAACCTGCAGTGTTTGTTCATTGTTGTCCTTGATAGTGTCCTTTTCTTAATCTGTTTGCTCAGGGTTTTTAGTTGAATGTATTCCTACTTAACTAGGTCTGCTTAACTCAAATCGCCAGACTCTCCCGCATCCAGTCCCCAACAAACCTCCTCATCGTCCCGCTCGTCCTCTCTCCCTTCGCCTCCCTTCTCCACCGTTTCGCTCGTCCTCGCCGGAAGGGCCGCCATCATTTCCTTGCTAAAAAACGGGCTTTGCCCTCCCCAATCCCCTCACGCCTCTCTCTCCCCACCAATTCCCTCCCCATCTGATCCATCCCGAGCTACTGCCACCACCGCACGGTTGCGCTTCTGCCCCTCGCGTTGTTCGATAGGAGGAGCACGGGAGGGCGCTGCTAGGCCTAGGGAGGCAGCTCCTCGACCTCTTCATGGCGCTCACCTCGTCTCCCATTTGCTACAAGCCTAAGAGGAGGAGCACCGGAGGGTGCCACCGCGCCGCATGGGAGAGCCCCATGGCCGCCGATGGGTATGCCTACTCCACCTCTCTCCACGCTCCTACGCCTTGCTCCTTCTCTTGTAGCTGCATGCAGAGTTCTTTTTTGTCACCGCCAAGATGTTCGAGGAAATGTCCATGAGATTATAAATGTTAGGATACATGCTAATATTGTTTTATTTTGTCTAGGAGAGAATGGTCGCAAGGGAAGCGGTGTGACCCGCATAGAGCAACTAGGGGACGACCGCCTCTGCAAAGATGGATGCGAACCTGCAGGTCTTTCTCTCTCTCCACAACATGATCTTTGTGCATATTTCTGTGTGATCTATGTCTACAAGGTGTTTGAGAAAAATCCTAAGGCCTCAGTTTACTTGTCGTGTATTTTCTAGGCTCGACGAGTATTTCCCTGGCCCACCCAATAATCCCCGATTTTCCCAGCAGACGGTCGTCTGTTTTGCCGCCGGTACCAACTAAGATGACCCTTGTTCGAGAAGATTGTGACAACTTGCGAGGCCAACTGTCGGTACTTCACGTAATGTAGGAATTGTGCTAGGTTGCTTGGTTTTAGTTCATACAAAAAGATCTCTACCGCCATGAGGGTGATCGCCTATGGAGTGCCAACTGACTACACTGATGGATATCTTTGTATTGGTGAAGATACAACCATGAAATGGATGCGTATGTTTGCAAAGATAGTGATCAAGGTCTTTGGTACAACGTACCTCCAAGCACCAAACGAGGAGGACATGAAGAGGCTGATGGCAGAGAATGAGAAAAAAGGTTGGCCGGGGATGCTCAGAAGCCTCGATTGCATGCATTGGAGGTAGAAGAACTGCCCAAAAGAATGGTATGGAAAATACATTGGCCATCACTGAGATGCAAAAATCATGCTCAAAGCAGTGGCCTCGCAAGACTTGTGGATATGACATTGCTTCTTTGGTCTACCGGTTCTCTGAATGACATCAACGTTTTGTAGAGATCTCATATGTTTTTGAAGCTAGCAAATAGAGAGCAGCGGGCCTGCAACTACATGATCAATGGATGTGAGTACAACATGAGGTATTATCTTGCAGATGGCATTCATCCACAATGGGAAACATTTGTGAAAACAATAAGTAAACCCCCAAACCCCCAAACCCCCAGGAAGCTCATTTTTCCACTTGTTAAGAAGCAACCTGCAAAGACATTGAAATAGATTTTTGGGTGCTCCAAGCTAGGTTTGCAATTGTCCGAGGGTGTAACATCCCAGTATTTAGGACCTAACGAAGGGTAGATTTTGGAATAGGTATTGTTGCATGCATTCATTTGTGAAAATGCGGGTAAATTTTTTGCCAAATAAAAACCTTAAGTGATCAATGTTTCTTTCTTACTTTGAGAGTAGGTTTAGTCTTAAAGGAGGATTGCTATAAACTTTGAGATGATCTCAAAGGAATTATAGGTGTTTTGAAATGAGTTTGGATTTTAAAACTTAAGTGTTTTATAATTTAAATAATTTTGATATAAGATATGAATCTTAAATTAAATATGAGAAAGATATGATAACTTAAATCTTATCTAAAAGCAATATGGTATATGAAGTACATTTCTTATTCAGAAACAAACTACAAAGAATAACTTACTGAAGTTATTCCAAACTTTACAATTCACACAAGAGAAAAGAATAAAATATTCTTTTAATAAATATATAATCTTCATTTCAAAGAAACCAAATAAAGATTACTAGAATTATAAAAGGAAAATTACAAAAGATTAAGAAAAGTACATTGGTATATCTCTACTAACTATCCTATATCTAAACTACACTAAATCTTCATTTTGATCTTTGTACCTGCAAAACAAAGATTAAATAAGAAACAAAACAAGATTAGTGTTAATATATATTTCTCTCAGATATGTCAGTGAGGTGCACTTGACAATCTCATCATTGAGAAATGATAAAGGGGCAAGTTTCACCAATATGAAAGACTTCATCTTTCATAAATTCAAAGCTAGAATGCAAATGACAGCCAAAAGGGACCAATTCACCAGCCAGTGTAAAAGTAATTTGGTAATGGTAAGTTCACAAATTCTAAACCTATCCACATGTGCATAGCAGGCACACAAGCTGCACACACACAACATGCAAAAGGGTGAGCTGTCGACCTCACAAGCACAGCCAACATAACAAAACCACAACACAACCGTGGAGATCACCTCAGTGCATCACTCCACTACATCACACCACAATACAGCCAGGGTGAACACCAGCCAAACCAAGAACAACAACCAAACCAACCACCTAGATCAACCCAAACATCACCAGGATGGTGACATAAGGAGGGGGATGGAACTGGTGGATAGCAAGGTCAAGCCAGGAGCTAGGAGGAGTAGGCAAGCTCAAGAGCAAGCTCAGTAGCCAGCAAAAGCAGATCAAGATCAAGACCAAAATCAAGATCAAGATCATCATCAATATACTACACCAACATCCAATCTTGTGGTGAGTCTCATAAAAACATCACATGCTTTCATCAGAATATCTAAACAAAAGCATGTGTTGCTTTATGTAATGATCTCTCAATAAGCACCCAAGAGGGGTGAATTTATCCTAGAGATTTCAGGTAAAAGGATAAGAAATCAAACTCCACCACAAGCACTAAACCCTCAGACCAGCATCACTGGGTTTAGTGTTATTTTTACAACTTAGATTATTTTCATTTGATCTTACCAGATCAGGGCACATCTCTCAAAGAGAGAGTAGCACCTCTAAATCTATAAGATTCCAACAAACTATTGCCCAACTAACTAGGAATCACATCCTAGGGCCTCACACCCACATCATAGGCAGGTATAATAATAAAAGCTTCCATATCATCTTATCAGTTTTAATCACAAGCATAATCAAGCTAAGCCTAGAAATAAGACTCAATCACTTGTGTGCCAAATCATATTGGTATCACAAGGACAGGTTGTATATGAACTAAAACCAATCCTTGTTCAGAATCCACACATAAAATGGACAACCAAATATATATCATTTTCCTGAAGCTAAGTGCGAGGAATCAACATTTAAAATGAATCTATACATCCACAGAAAATCATTACATATAATGATTTGATTCAGAGTGTATCATCTCAAACAAACCCATATTATGATTGCAGTAAGCAACCACTGAGAGAAAACTACTGTCAGTATAAGTAATCTGACAGTAGAGTAAACTCTTAGACCAACAACATAATCCAATCAAGGATTTTATTGAAACAACTAGCATGGATCATGGTGGATTACCACTAGGACAAATCTGACAGGCAACTAGTATCATCAAAGCTACTAGCAATCCTTAACCACAGCAAGCAATCATTTCCCATGATCAAATATGATCAACACTAGATCTAAAGCATCATAGATATGATCAACAGAGGGGTTATGAACCCTAATCCAGAGATGAACCCAATCAGCACATAATCACTCAACATGAGAAGCCACTAGCTACATACCAAAAAGAATCAAGGCAGTAGCATGGACAAACACCACAGAGACCACTTACCCGAGGTCCTCGCTGATGAATCGAAGAGGAAGCGGAGGGGCCGACGAACCGCGGCGGCACAGGGAGCACCCAGAGGGGCGCTGCAACCTGCACCTGCCACGGGGGCGGCCGCAGCAGCGCACGAGACCAGCACACCACCGCAGGCGGGATCGCGGCGGCGGCGACAACAACTTTTCCGAACCCTAGGGTTCGGGAATGGGATGGAACTGACCACGGGGAAGCCCCAAAGTCAAATCCAAGTGGATAGAACGAAAGAGCATCGTCGACAACCCCAACCCGCACCACGGCGGTGGCCAGGACGGCCGACGACGACGAGAATCGACGGTGGCGGCATCGCCGGCCATGGGGGCGAGTCAGAGGAGGAGGAGATAAGGTCGAGGGAGAGAGAGAGGAGGCAGTGTGGGCTAGGTGGGCCAAAACCCTTCGGGATAGTTATTTGACCCTGCCCTATTGGGCCACCTTAGCCCAATAATCCCAAGGGGCCAGCCCAAGTTATTTAATAATTCTTTTGATCAATTAGAAAAGACCAAAATACCCCTGATCTAAATAAAATTATAGTAAATAAAATAAAAATCCAAAAATTATAAATAGAATATTTTTGGATTCACAATAATCCACTCTGACCAAATAAAATAGGATATCAAATTTTGGACATTCAAAATTTTATAAGAATTTTGTAAATTAAATATTCCTTATGGAATTTTACAAAATTATGAAAGGTGATAAAAATAAATAAAAATCACTTTCATTATTTATTAATATTAGAGTATTTTTAAAAAATACTAAATAAATATTTAGTAATAAAATTAATGTATAATTAATAATTCCTAAAAGAATTATTAAATCAATAAAAGGGAAATAAAATAAAATAACTCAATATATGTTATAAATATTAAAAATAAATATTTATAAATCCTTTATTACTCAAAAAGGTACTTTTTGGGGTAAATGCATATAAATTGAAATAATGCATTACATTACTTGCATAATCATTTTGCTTCTTTAAATATTGTCCTTTACCGGGCAATAATGATGTTTTTGTAGAACTAGAAGCTCAAGGTCCAGCGCAAGCGTCAGACTTCACTACCTTGCCATCACAAGTCAAGTTCATCACTTGCTCATGTCCTTTGAAGAGTCTTTATCAAAGTATTTGCAAATTGTGTGTTATCATATATGCTATAAAAGAGGGAAAATATTATTTTCATAAACAAAGAAATCATAGATATCATCCTAAGTGGTGATATAATGGAACAATAGAACTTAGAGTTCTAATTGCAACAATGATGATCAAATAGGGACTTAATAACCCCTGACATCAGTGATTCTAGCGCCGTATATTACGCGTTAACCATGAGATTTGGAATGGGACAGAGAAGTCAGCTGTATCTTCTTCCTCTCGCATGAAGCCGGATGTACAGGTCGTGGCTGTTATCCTCGTAGCGTGCATAGTAATTGGTAATTCGTAGAGGATATGCAGCATATGGGTGGGAACCCTCATCGTCCCACGATAGTTCTGGCATCTAACGGTTTGTACAAACCATTGCCGTAATTCATTATGTGGGCATGGTGTACACCAAGGAGGCATGCGGGGTAACGAAGGGGCAGTGATTGGCTTGGACCAACTACTGGGCCCCACATCATGGAATTGTGGACGAGAAAGTACGCCCGGTTGTGCAACAAGGAGTTGATCTCTCATGGGTAAAGTAACGCACCTCTGCAGAGTGTAAGAACTGTAACTTGTTACTCCCTGTTCCGGGAAGGAGCTACGAACGCGGCAGGAAAGGAACTCCATGAAAGTTCTGGTCAACCTGTGAAGGCTGATTGTCATAGTTTTTCGGAATAAAATCAATCTTTGAAGAAAGATTTACAAAAACTGCATAGTGCCAAGGATTTATAATCCGAGGTGGTAGTTAGAGCATCAAACTTCCCACCTTGCATATAATGAACTTGTTGGGTAACGCTGTTACTCATTCTTTCCTTTGAACCCTTGCTTAGACTCTGAGGATCCCGAAGACGTGCCAATGTATGCAGCCGAATGCCAAGAAGACGTGTTCTACGAGGAACCTGATCTATCCGGAGGAGTTGAAGGCGTGGACTACGAGATCCGCTATGGTGTCGATGAGAACGAGTCCACTTAAGTGTCTAGTTAGTAGCAACTAACAAGAGCCGAGCAGCATGAACTCTATAGAATAAGCTGTTGAGCCCCACTCCTAGTCGGAGTTGTTTCTCTTAAGTTTCCGCTGAACACTTTATATTTTGTTTTGTAAGTTGGATCTTTTGGAAGTCTTGAACTTCCGGTATTGTAATAATAATATGTGTACTTTTGTAATATGGACCAACAATGTTTCTGTTGTACCACTCTGAGGGATGTGATATTTACGGAACGGTGTTCTGTGAATGCCATGTCAACGACTATAGTGTACTACACATGCAGTGGTATGCTAGGTCACCGCAGTTGGTATCAGAGCAAATTGCTTTGACCTTAGGTTGGAAACCTAGTAAAGGGTATTACCTGTAGGAAAGCTAGCAACGATAAATAATTCTCTAAAAGTAATATAATGGGTATTCAAATGAGAATATTCCGTTATATATTTTAGTGCGATAATTCTTTGTTATGATGTAATATGCCATTGGATACTAATCAAAATTATTTTTCTGATATACAGAGATATGGCACCAAAGTTTCCAAAACAGACTTTGGTAAGGAAAGAGGAGACTCTTGATGATTATCAAGGATCGTTTACAGAACAACTTTGTCAACTCTTAAAGCTCTTTAATTGTCCAACTAGAATTCCAGTGAACACTATCACTTACCTAGATGGCCGGATGTTATCCAAGTATCGTGTGAGTATCCAACTTCCAGAGAAGCTTGGATTATATCACGATCTACCCATAGGAGAAGGTAGGAGTCATTTAGCAGCCTATCATGTTGCTGTTGTAGAGGCAATAGCAAATATCCGGGAGCAGAAAACCAAGGAGCTAGAAGGTAGCACATTCTCTGTGATACCTCATTATTCTATAGACTCGGAGCCTATACCGGATCATCTTACTTTGGTTAAGAAGCATCCTAAGTTAGCTTCCAAGTTTATGGATAGATACCGAACACTCGTTACGTCTTTTTATAAGACCCATCAAGTGATTGTCGAAGACAGAAATGACATGTTAGAGGATCTAACTGATCCGGAAAGGAGGAAGCAGTTAGCATTCCAGCTAGAGAAAGAAGCAGGTAATAGTGTAACACATATCTTTAAGGATATACCTATAGATCCGGAATCTTTTACACCATATCCTTATTCACCAAGACCTGACCCTACCCATGATCCTACTATAGATATGCGGTATGCAGTACCACAAGGCTCAGAGGATGGTTCTGACTCAGAACTTCCTATTGAGAATTCAGATGGTTGGAGGATGGGTCATATAATGGATCTCATGAACACCAGATGTCCACAGATGGTTCTGACAGAAATGTTGGACAATACAGTTGGATGGGTGCAAGAATGAACCTTAATAATAGAAGTAGAAATACCATGTCAATAGATGATCATGATGAAGAAGAAGATCCTGAGGAGAGAGTGTTTGAATCATCAACATCTTCTCAAAACCCAGGGAATATACATTATCCAGTATTCAATTATCTTGTCCACGAGAGCACGTGGGAAGCAGCGGGATCTGCGTATTCTGTTGACAACTCAAGGAACATAGCTTAGGAAATGCAGGCTCGAGATAATGTTGAATATGTTTCTGAAGACTTTTCAGCTGAGCTGGAGGGAATCAAGGCGCTCAGGTTGAGTAATGACTCAAGTCCTGACACTTCAGATACAGAGTATGTTCCTTCTGGAAGGCCATTTGTTCCACAAACTGTGCGACGAACAACACGTCATCACGGTTGGACATCAGGCATGTACGATGAGCGTAGTTACTATTAGAAAGAGACAAGTAGTCAACAGTATCAAGCACTGTGTATTGTACTCTAAGGAATAAGGTAGTTAGATGATTACAGTAGTTTGTGACTATACCTATATGGTATATGTTGGGAGAACTTTGTATCACTATGATAATATGTATAATATGTGAAATACATATTTGGATTTTCCTTGGATCTTCATTGTGTGACTAGTTCTGTGCGTAAAGTCGAGCTCAGAACACATGTGCATGATGTAATTATGAGTATTCGCTTTATGTTGCAGGACTAGGGGGTCATGGATATGAGTGTAGAAATGGAAACTAAGCAGCAGTGGATGGAGCGTGAGGCCAAGGAAAAGGCCGATGCTGATATAGCAAATCAAGGCACATTACCACCACCAATGAGGCCGTTAATGGAGCAGAACTTTATGCAATGCATGCAAATGATGCAAGAGAACCAGAACAAGTTTATGGAGGAGTTGCTAGGGCGAGCAAATCAGAGGGCACCTGAAGGAGGAGGAGTGAGTTTATCTGATTTCCAGAATGCAAGGCCATTACCTTTTGCATCAGCTCCTGAACCAATGGATGCAGAAGACTGGCTAGCAGATACTGAAAGGAAGCTAAAAATTGTGGGTTGTAATGATGAGGAAAAATTGAGGTATGCAACTCATCTGCTGACTGGACCTGCAACATCTTGGTGGGAAAATCAGTTAGCCATGCAACAACCAGGAAGGGAGTTTACCTGGGAGGAGTTCAAGCAGAGATTCCATGAATATCATGTTCCAGAAAGTGTCATGGAGTTGAAGCAGAGAGAATTTGAGGAGCTTCAGCCAGGATATACTAGTGTCATGAAGTACATCCGGGAGTTTACCCAACTATCTCGTTATGCTGAGGAGGATGTTAACACTGAAGAGAAGCGGAAGAAGCGTTTCCTGCGTGGATTAAATCCGTTTGTGAGGATGCAGCTAAGGTTAGCCAATAAGCAAACTTATCAGCAGTTGTTGGATGTAGCCATTACTTTTGAAGATGATTACAAGATTGTCCAAGAGGATCGGAGGAAGAGAGCCAAGAAGGAAACCAAGAGAATTCAAGAAAGCAAACCAAAACCTAACCTAGAGTTCAAACCTCGGAATAGAAATTATGGCAACAACAACAATAACAATAACAATAACAATAACAAGGGCAGTAGTGGAAGTCAATCTAATCCGAGAAGAAATGTTATCTATAACAACTGTGGAATTCTAGGGCATTTCCAGAGGGAGTGCAAAAATCCTGTAGTGATCTGTTACGGTTGTGGTCAGAAGGGGCATATCAAGCCAGATTGTCCGAGCAAACCACCGGGAGGATGGCCTACCAAGGGAGGACGACAAGCCAGTGGAGGAAATGGACAACCCAATAAAGTGGGAAACAATGGAAAGAACAACAATGGCAAGAGAAACCGACCAACCGGCAAGCTGAATTGTGCAACTCTCGAGGAGGTGGATAATTTGGAGCATGCAGTGATAGGTACGCTCAATATCCTTACCAATCCCGGCAAAGTTCTATTTGATACTGGTGCAACTACTTCATTCATTTCTGAAGAATTTTGTGATAAGTTTGGGATTAGAAGGGCAACGTTAGAACGTCCTATGACCGTAGTTACGGCAGGAGGAAATGTGATTGTACGCCACATAAAACAAGATCAGGTTATCTCGATCTGTGGTTGTACATATTTCGCAGACCTTTATGTGATTCCTTTGAAGGGAATTGCAGTAGTACTCGGGATGGATTGGATGATGGAACACGAAGCTCAGATAAATTGTGAGGAGAAAATTGTCTCAATCAAAACCCCAAGTGGAGCAAGGATAGTTTACCAAGCAGATAAACACAGTCATATCATGGTGGATCTGCAGTTGAATTCAATGAAGGAAGTTAAATTAGAAGAGATTCCTGTAGTTAATGAATTTCAAGATGTTTTCCCAACGGAATTACCAGGAATGCCACCAGACCGGGAGATAGAATTCACCATTGACCTAATACCTGGTACAACACCAATAGCTCAAGCACCATATAAAATGGGACCCGAAGAGTTGAAAGAACTCAAGGAGCAAATTGATGAGTTAGCAAGAAAATGATTTATACAGGATAGTGTATCTCCATGGGGAACACCAGTAATCTTTGTGGATAAAAGAGATGGTGGAAGACGGATGTGCGATGATTATAGAAATCTGAACAACGTGACGATCAAGAATAAGTATCCTTTACCAAGAATTAAAGATTTGTTTGATCAAGTGAAAGGGGCTGGAGTATTTTCAAAGATCAATTTAAGATCTGGATACCATCAAATAAAAACCAAGCCGGAGGATGTTCCAAAAACAACATTTGTCTCAAGATATGGACACCATGAGTATCTGGTGGTACCATTTGGTTTGACTAATGCACCGGCAATATTCATGAACCTGATGAACAAGATCTTCATGCCATATTTGGATAAGTTTGTCATCATCTTTATTGATGATATTCTGATATATTCCAAGGATAAGGAAGAGCATGCTGACCATTTGAGAATGGCATTGCAGACTTTAAGAGAACATAAGCTTTATGCTAAGTTTAGTAAGTGTGAGTTCTGGTTAGATGAGGTAGAATTCCTCGGTCATGTGATCAGTAAGGATGGGATTGCTGTGAATCCATCCAAAGTTCAGTCGGTACTAGAGTGGACTGCACCGACCAATGTGAAGCAAATTCGAGGTTTCTTAGGAATGGCTGGTTATTATCGAAGATTCATTGAAGGGTTCTCCAAAATAGCCGGACCAATGACCAAATTATTAAGGAAGAATACACCATTCAAGTGGATGAGAAGTGTGAAGCAAGTTTTCAAGAGTTGAAGACTAGATTAACCACAACACCAATCTTAGCAGTTCCTGAGACGGGAAGGATTTCACTGCATATTGTGATGCATCTAAAGATGGTTTGGGTTGTGTATTAATGCAAGATCGGAAAGTGATTGCCTATGGTTCAAGACAATTGAAACCACATGAAGTCAACTATCCAACTCATGATTTAGAGTTAGCAGCAGTAGTCTTTGCGCTGAAAGGATGGAGGCATTTTGTTTATGGAGCCAGATGTGAGTTATACACTGACCATAAAAGTCTCAAGTACTTCTTCACTCAAAAGGAATTAAACATGAGGCAGAAGCGTTGGTTGGAATTATTCAAGGATTATGATTTAACAATCAATTACACCCCAGGGAAAGCAAATATTGTAGCGGATGCTTTAAGCAGAAAGAGTGCAGATATTCAGCCAATCAATAGAGAGTTACCAAAAGAGTTACAAATGGACTTGGAAAGGTTAGAACTTCAATTCATCAGAACAGAGGTTCTTGGAGGATTGGCAAATATGCAGGTAGTTGTAGAGCAGGACAGTGATCTTAAACAAGAAATTTTTAGACATCAAGAAAAAGATCCTTTTATTGCCGAGGAAATTCGGAGGATATCTCAAGGGCAAAAATCAGTTTTTCGCCTTGGAGATTATGGATCTTTATGGTTTCAAGATCATCTATCTGTTCCAGATGTGAATGAGATAAAAAATGTCATACTCAAAGAAGCACATGATACACCCTATTCTATACATCCAGGGAGTACCAAGATGTATATGGATTTGAAAGAACTATTCTGGTGGAATAACATGAAAAGAGATATTGCTAAATATGTATCTGAATGCCATACTTGTCAAAGGGTGAAGGCTGAACATCAAAGTCCAGCAGGACCATTACAACCCTTAGAAATTCCTGAATGGAAATGGGAGGAAATAGGTATGGACTTCATCACAGGATTACCTATGACACCAAAAAGGAAAGATATGATATGGGTAATTGTGGACAGACTCACTAAGAGTGCACATTTTATTCCAGTGAATCAAAAGGAAAATGCTGAAAAGTTAGTAGAAGTATATGTCAAAGAGATAGTAAGTAAGCATGGAGTACCCAAGAAGATTGTAACTGATAGGGGATCAGTGTTTACTTCAGCATTTTGGAAGCAATTGCATGAAGCACTTGGTTCAAAATTAGATTTCAGGTCGGCATATCATCCTGAAACGGGAGGTCAAACTGAAAGAACAAATCTAGATTTTGGAGGAACATGGGAAGATCACCTACCATTGGCAGAATTTTCTTACAATAATAGCTATCAGAGTAGTCTGAAGGCAGCTCCATATGAGGTTCTGTATGGAAGGAAGTGTAGATCACCAATATGTTGGTATGAACCTGGAAGCAGCAAAGAATTTGCGCCAGATTATATCAAGGAGAGACAAGACATCATTGATAAGATCAGGGATAGATTGAGAATATCCTAGAACAGGCAGAAAAGTTATGCAGATCAAAGCCAAAGATCATGGCATCCAGAAGTAGGAGATATGGTCTATTTGAAAGTAAGTCCAATGAAAGGAGTAAAAAGATTCAGAGTTAAAGGGAAATTGAGTCCAAGATATATTGGACCATTCAAGATACTGAGTCAAAACAGAACTATAGCTTATGCTTTAGAGTTACCATCAAGATTGGCTCAAGTGCATAATGTTTTCCATGTGTCACAACTTCGCAAATGTTTGAAAGTTCCTAATGATGCAATAACACATCAAGAGATAGAACTACAAGCAGACCTGACTTATATTGAAAACCCCTGCAAGATTCTGTAAGAAAACTGGAAAAGATTGAGGAACAGGGCAATCAAATATTGCAAGGTACAATGGGAACATCACCCTGAGAGAGAAGCCACATGGGAGAAGGAAGAGGATTTAAGAAAAGCTTATCCAGAACTATTCAGGTACATCTCCACAAACTTCGAGACGAAGTTTAATTTAAGGGGGGGAGTCTGTAACATCCCAGTATTTAGGACCTAACGAAGGGTAGATTTTGGAATAGGTATTGTTGCATGCATTCATTTGTGAAAATGCGGGTAAATTTTTTGCCAAATAAAAACCTTGAGTGATCAATGTTTCTTTCTTACTTTGAGAGTAGGTTTAGTCTTAAAGGAGGATTGCTATAAACTTTGAGATGATCTCAAAGGAATTATGGGTGTTTTGAAATGAGTTTGGAGTTTAAAACTTAAGTGTTTTATAATTTAAATAATTTTGATATAATATTTGAATCTTAAATTAAATATGAGAAAGATATGATAACTTAAATCTTATCTAAAAGCAATATGGTATATGAAGTACATTTCTTATTCAGAAACAAACTACAAAGAATAACTTACTGAAGTTATTCCAAACTTTACAATTCACACAAGAGAAAAGATTAAAATATTCTTTATTAATAAATATATAATCTTCATTTCAAAGAAACCAAATAAAGATTACAAGAATTATAAAAGGAAAATTACAAAAGATTAAGAAAAGTACATTGGTATATCTCTACTAACTATCCTATATCTAAACTACACTAAATCTTCATTTTGATCTTTGTACCTGCAAAACAAAGATTAAATAAGAAACAAAACAAGATTAGTGTTAATATATATTTCTCTCAGATATGTCAGTGAGGTGCACTTGACAATCTCATCATTGAGAAATGATAAAGGGGGCAAGTTTCACCAATATGAAAGACTTCATCTTTCATAAATTCAAAGCTAGAATGCAAATGACAGCCAAAAGGGACCAATTCACCATCGAGTGTAAAAGTAATTTGGTAATGGTAAGTTCATAAATTCTAAACCTATCCACATGTGCATAGCAGGCACACAAGTTGCACACACACAGCATGCAAAAGGGTGAGCTGTCGACCTCACAAGCACAGCCAGCATAACAAAACCACAACACAGCCGTGGAGATCACCTCAGTGCATCACTCCACTACATCACACCACAGTACAACCAGGGTGAACACCAGTCAAACCAAGAACAACAACCAAACCAACCACCTAGATCAACCCAAACTTCACCAGGATGGTGACATAAGGAGGGGATGGAACTGGTGGATAGCAAGGTCAAGCCAGGAGCTAGGAGGAGTAGGCAAGCTCAAGAGCAAGCTCAGTAGCCAGCAAAAGCAGATCAAGATCATCATCAATATACTACACCAACATCCAATCTTGTGGTGAGTCTCATAAAAACATCACATGCTTTCATCAGAATATCTAAACAAAAGCATGTGTTGCTTTATGTAATGATCTCTCAATAAGCACCCAAGAGGGGTGAATTTATCCTAGAGATTTCAGGTAAAAGGATAAGAAATCAAACTCCACCACAAGCACTAAACCCTCAGACCAGCATCACTGGGTTTAGTGTTATTTTTACAACTTAGATTATTTTCATTTGATCTTACCAGATCAGGGCACATCTCTCAAAGAGAGAGTAGCACCTCTAAATCTATAAGATTCCAACAAACTATTGCCCAACTAACTAGGAATCACATCCTAGGGCCTCAGACCCACATCATAGGCAGGTATAATAATAAAAGCTTCCATATCATCTTATCAGTTTTAATCACAAGCATAATCAAGCTAAGCCCAGAAATAAGACTCAATCACTTGTGTGCCAAATCATATTGGTATCACAAGGACAGGTTGTATATGAACTAAAACCAATCCTTGTTCAGAATCCACACATAAAAGGGACAACCAAATATATATCATTTTCCTAAAGCTAAGTGCGAGGAATCAACATTTAAAATGAATCTATACATCCACAGAAAATCATTACATATAATGATTTGATTCAGAGTGTATCATCTCAAACAAACCCATATTATGATTGCAGTAAGCAATCACTGAGAGAAAACTACTATCAGTATAAGTAATCTGACAGTAGAGTAAACTCTTAGACCAACATCATAATCCAATCAAGGATTTTATTCAAACAACTAGCATGGATCATGGTGGATTACCACTAGGATAAATCTGACAGGCAACTAGTATCATCAAAGCTACTATCAATCCTTAACCACAGCAAGCAATCATTTCCCATGATCAAATATGATCAACACTAGATCTAAAGAATCATCGATATGATCAACAGAGGGGTTATGAACCCTAATCCAGAGATGAACCCAATCAGCACATAATCACTCAACATGAGAAGCCAGTAGCTACACACCAAAAAGAATCAAGGCAGTAGCATGGACAAACACCACAGAGACCACTTCCCCGAGGTCCTCGCTGATGAATCGAAGAGGAAGCGGAGGGGCCGACGAACCGCGGCGGCACAGGGAGCACCCAGAGGGGCGCTGCAACCTGCACCTGCCACGGCGGCGGCCGCAGCAGGACACGAGACCAGCACACCACCGCAGGCGGGATCGCGGCGGCGGCGACAACAACTTTTTCGAACCCTAGGGTTCGGGAATGGGGTGGAACTGACCACGGGGAAGCCACAAAGTCAAATCCAAGTGGATAGAACGAAAGAGCATCGTCGACAACCCCAACCCGTACCACGGCGGCGGCCACGACGGCCGACGATGGCGAGAATCGACGGTGGCGGCATCGCCGGCCACGGGGGCGAGTCAGAGGAGGAGGAGATAAGGTCGAGGGAGAGAGAGAGGAGGCAGTGTGGGCTGGGTGGGCAAAAACCCGCCGGGGTAGTTATTTGACCCTGCCCTATTGGGCCACCTTGGCCCAATAATCCCAAGGGGCCAGCCCAAGTTATTTAATAATTCTTTTGATAAATTAGAAAACACCAAAATACCCCTCATCTAAATAAAATTATAGAAAATAAAATAAAAATCGAAAAATTATATATAAAATATTTTTGGATTCACAATAATCCACTCTGACCAAATAAAATAGGATATCAAATTTTGGACATTCAAAATTTTATAAGAATTTTGTAAATTAAATATTCCTTATGGAATTTTACAAAATTATGGAAAGGTGATAAAAATAAATAAAAATCACTTTCATTATTTATTAATATTAGAGTATTTAAAAAAATACTAAATAAATATTTAGTAATAAAATTAATGTATATTAAATCAATAAAATGCAAATAAAATAAAATAACTCAATATATGTTATAAATATTAAAAAGAAATATTTATAGATCCTTTATTACTCAAAAAGGGACTTTTTGGGGTAAATGCATATAAATTGAAATAATGCATTACATTACTTGCATAATCATTTTGCTTCTTTAAATATTGTCCTTTACCGGGCAATAATGATGTTTTTGTAGAACTAGAAGCTCAAGGTCCAGCGCAAGCGTCAGACTTCACTACCTTGCCATCACAAGTCAAGTTCATCACTTGCTCATGTCCTTTGAAGAGTCTTTATCAAAGTATTTGCAAATTGTGTGTTATCATATATGCTATAAAAGAAGGAAAATATTATTTTCATAAACAAAGAAATCATAGATATCATCCTAAGTGGTGATATAATGGAACAATAGAACTTAGAGTTCTAATTGCAACAATGATGATCAAATAGGGACTTAATAACCCCTGACATCAGTGATTTTAGCGCCGTATATTACGCGTTAACCATGAGATTTGGAATGGGACAGAGAAGTCAGCTGTATCTTCTTCCTCTCGCATGAAGCCGGATGTACAGGTCGTGGCTGTTATCCTCGTAGCGTGCATAGTAATTATTCGTAGAGGATATGCAGCATATGGGTGGGAACCCTCATCGTCCCACGATAGTTCTGGCATCTAACGGTTTGTACAAACCATTACTGTAATTCATTATGTGGGCATGGTGTACACCAAGGAGGCATGCGGGGTCACGAAGGGGCAGTGATTGGCTTGGACCAACTACTGGGCCCCACATCATGGAATTGTGGACGGGAAAGTACGCCCGGTTGTGCAACAAGGAGTTGATCTCTCATGGGTAAAGTAACGCACCTCTGCAGAGTGTAAGAACTGTAACTTGTTACTCCCTGTTCCGGGAAGGAGCTACGAACGCGGCAGGAAAGGAACTCCATGAAAGTTCTGGTCAACCTGTGAAGGCTGATTGTCATAGTTTTTCGGAATAAAATCAATCTTTGAAGAAAGATTTACAAAAACTGCATAGTGCCAAGGATTTATAATCCGAGGTGGTAGTTAGAGCATCAAACTTCCCACCTTGCATATAATGAACTTGTTGGGTAACGCTGTTACTCATTCTTTCCTTTGAACCCTTGCTTAGACTCTGAGGATCCCGAAGACGTGCCAATGTATGCAGCCGAATGCCAAGAAGACGTGTTCTACGAGGAACCTGATCTATCCGGAGGAGTTGAAGGCGTGGACTACGAGATCCGCTATGGTGTCGATGAGAATGAGTCCACTTAAGTGTCTAGTTAGTAGCAACTAACGGAGCCGAGCAGCATGAACTCTATAGAATAAGCTGTTGAGCCCCACTCCTAGTCGGAGTTGTTACTCTTAAGTTTTCGCTGAACACTTTATATTTTGGTTTGTAAGTTGGATCTTTTGGAAGTCTTGAACTTCCGGTATTGTAATAATAATAATGTGTGTACTTTTGTAATATGGACCCGCAATGTTTCTGTTGTACCACTCTAAGGGATGTGATATTTACGGAACGACGTTCTGTGAATGTCATGTCAACGACTATAGTGTACTACACATGCAGTGGTATGCTGGGTCACCGCAGAGGGCCTACTCGTTACTGGCAAAAGAAACACCTGAACAACATCATGACAACATGTGTCATTATTCACAACATGATTGTTGTGGATGAGAGAGAGACAAGAAGTTTCCCTCGGAGTATGACAATGTTAGTTGTCGTGTCAAGCCTAAAAGAAACCCTAAAAATATAGAAGTATTCCTTAAAACCTACCGACAGATTGAAAACAGAACTTAGCATTCCAATCTCTGTCAAGATCTTATTGCCCACCACTAGTCCTTACATGGGAATATCTCTCATTGAGTTCTTTTGTATCCATTTGTATTGTGAACCATTCTTTAGAGAACTCTCAATCATTTGTTCTCTTGAATTCTTCATTCTTGAATTAGTGTTGTAAACTATGGAAGATTGTATTTTATTTTGCGATACGCATATGCTGTATCTGCCACCGGCTGCTGGCTGTGCACCCACTGGTAGCGGCGGGTCGTCCACCGATTCAAAGGCTTGTAGTCCTCGTCCTCATCGTCCAGGCCCTCCAGGTGGGCCTTGATAGAGTGACACCAAGCATCGTGCTTGGCCTCCAACCACCTATTTCATAGCGATGAGTCAAAGGCGTACATGTGGTCCCACCATAGATCCAACGGGAGGAAGGCTCGACGGCAGGTGGCGGGTCATGCTGGTCACCGGCACGCGCGCCTGGTTTAGATGGACATCTGACCAAGGATAAAGCAAGCAGTAAAGGGCCACAGCTTGAGTAGGATGAGTGCAAGTAGGCAGCGAGCTTCCGGTGGCGCTCAACCTAGGTCAGCGACCTGCCACACGTCTAGCTCGGGGTCGGGTCAAGCGGCTAGAAGGGAAGGAGGCGGCAACTTCATGGTCACCACAAGAAGCTGACGAAGACGACCAGGGCTTGGGACTGGCAGAGATTGCCACAAGCGAAGGAAAATAAGAAGACGGCTGGCGTGGATACACGGGTGCGATGTCCAAGTTCCGAGGGCATGTACAATGCGGTGATGTCAGCCTTTTCTTATGCTTGCCACGTTGGATTTTTGCTTAGTTGGAGAAGAGAGAATAAGAAAGAGAAGGTTGTCTTTCCTTAGATAAGGGATGATCTCTTAAAAATAAGAGAAGACTATTTTTTCCATTGTACCATATGTCTTCCCTTAGCCAACCAATTTATTTTTAAAAATAGTTAATTCTCACTAATTGCTAGAGATAGTAATAAGAGATAATGCATTGTACAAATTATATATTATGTCTTCTTTAAATGATGTGGAGAGCTAAGGACATGTACAATGCTAGGAAAGACATGCCTTCTTTTAACTCTCCATATTATTTAGAGAAGACACAATATATAATTTGTACAATGCATTATCTCTTATTACTATCTCTAGCAATTACGACAATTTATTATTTTTAGTAAGAAATTGATTTGCTAAGGGAAGACATATGGTACAATAAAGAAAATAGTCTTCTCTTATTTTTAAGAGATCATCCCTTAGCTAAGGAAAGACAACCTTATCTTTCTTATTTCTTTCTTCTCCAACTAAAAAAAAATTCAACGTGACAAGCATAAAGGAAGACTAACATCACCATATTGTGCGTGCCCTAAGAAAGACATGTCTTCACTAGCATTGTACATACCCTCAGTACCGTGGCAGGTGGAGGCAGTTGCTTGCCATAAAAATAAAAATGAAAACGGATCGTCGTAATTTCGTCGTACTACCTCCATTTTAAAATCTAAGATTTTTTTAAAACACTTGTATCTAGACATTTTTTACTGTATTTTCTATACACATTAAAATCCATCTAGATACATGTGATTTAGAAAAAAGATAAAACATCTTATATTTTAGAACAGAGTACACATTTTGTCGTGTCCGTCCAAACATTGTCTATATGATCAAAGCCTTGTCTCGTCATAAAACGAACTCACTATGCTAGCACAATGACTAATTAACAACTATGCACAATGCCTAAAGACCTAGTCCAGTTGCCCTATATATGAAGCTCATATTTCTGTCCTACACCGAAGTAAAAACATTTATTTATAATACGCTCCTTCTATTCAAAAATAAATAAATGACTTTGATTTGTCTAGATTTATATGTATCTATATACTAAAATATGTCTACCAAAGGCAAGCGGAGGTGCTACCAAAGGAGGGCATCTGTGCTACCATTGGTGGCGGCGTCGAGTTTTGGCCATTGCTACATGCCGACGGGATATGTCGGGTGCTGCTATCGGCGACGGTGGTTTCTACGACCCGAGACGTTGGTTGCTGCGATCGACGACAATGCTTTATACGACCGGCGACATCGGGTGCTGCCACCGGCGACGGTGGTTGCTATGGTCGGTGATCGTGGGTGATACGACCGGCAATGTCAGGTGTTGTCACCGGCATGGCAGTTGCTACGACCCGGGACATCGATTGCTATGACCGGTGGCCATGGGTGCTACGATCGAGGCCATGGGTGCTATAATCGGTGATGGTGGTTCGCTGGTTGCTACGACCGGCAGTGGTGGTTGCTATGAACGGCCACTGTTGTCGCTGCGACGAGTGGCATTTGGTGGCTATGTATTCTTCGGCGAGACGATGATCGGCAAAACTCACAACGACGGACGGGGCTCAAGGCAGGAGCCACGGCGATGCGGTGCTGCAAGGAGATGGAGATGGGTGGTGTTTTGCCTTTCTCGGGAGCGGGGGATTTTATTTTTCGATTGCATGAGTGAGTCCGGGTAGGAGGAACACGTGTCGAGTGCGGGAGTTGGGTGGGAGCATCTCTAGGATACCCCTTAAATTCCGCAGAATATTAAAATAACCGCAAATATATGGTTTAGGCCATTAAAACTATGTGAACAGACCCCGCAATAGCCAAATCCTTAAAGAAAGATTAAGTGAGATGGAAAAATATACGACCAAACCTATACATACAAAGGTTGAGCGGCCGAGCTGAGAGGCCCCTGTATCGCGGGGAAACCCTTGGCGCAAGCGACATTTCAGCCCGAGTCTCCCTTCCTCGCTCATAGCCAAGCTCCTCTTCCGCTATCGCCTCTCGTCGCCTTTGATTCCGGCCACCCCTCGTCCATTTGAGCTCGCTCCGTCGCTCCCATTCCCCATCCGCATGGGCTCGGCGATGGGTAATTGACCGCATCTTGTTCGCGGAGGATTTGGGGGGTGCTCGCGGACGATATGGATCCTGTGCAAAATTCGACTGCGTTGTCAATTTAGACGACACGAAGGAGAGCGTGTGGGAGTACAAGACGCCATCCCTGCCACGGGTTAGGTGCGCCACCATGGCATGGTTTGTTCGATTTCTTTACGGATTATCCATGCTCTGATAGATTGTAGCAATATTGCGTCCGATTTTATTTTCATGCGCATTGTGGATGGGTTCGAGTGCGTAATTCTTTTTCGAGAACTCGTCTTTGTCAGATGGTTATGATATCAAGATGTTGCATATTTTTCGACAAGAAGTCCCTCAACAACATAATAACGTGTTGTGTTATTTTTCACAACATGATCATTGATGACGAGAATGACTTGAACTTGGAGTTCTTTTTTGACTATACTGGTAGCTGTGTGAAGCCAACTAAAAATAATCCCGATAGCATCCAAGTCTTTCTTGAGATCTACCGGAAGACTAGAGAGTCTGCCACCCACACCCACTTCAGCAAGATCTTATTGAGCACCATTGGCAGCTCCATGGAGGGCAGTAGTCTGCCATTTCTATTCATTTCATTGAAACAATTCATTGGTGTTTTACTTGGACCATTATTTGCTTCATTATTTCGATCTCAACCATTGATGTAAGTTGAACTATGATTATGTTATAATAGACATCCCTTTGTTGCATGAAACATTCATAATATTGCTGTCATATTTATTTTAGATTGTATTATTATGAAACATTCATGAATTATGTAGTATATGTTTAAAATATTGAAACACATGTTTAAATAAAGGACTTGAGTACAAAGTGGTCAGCCACTTTTTAAACCTACCATGTGGTCAGTCTGACCAGGATCTCTTTCCATTTGTAGAAACCTATTCTTTCCTAAAGTGGAAACGAGTCTCTCCTGCTCACAAGCCCCAAAACTATCATCTCCAACTCACATGCTCCAAAACCCACGGGCGTCGCATGCTACTTGTCCAGTTTTTCTGGGGCCAGATGGGAAAACGCTACCAGTTACCTTGTCTTCCACAAGACACCTTCATCGCCTCCACAAAAGTACATCCATTGAAGAAACAAAGAGGAAAACATAGATTCAAATGAAGGAAAAAATGGGCAATCCGAGATCTAAAAAATACTCCTCCGTTCAGGAATAACTGACTTTAGTGGCTAGATTTGAATGTATCTAGACACATTGTAGTGCATAGATATAGTCGAATCTAGACAAATTCAAGTCCGTTATTTCTGGATGAAGGGAGCACATCATTGGAGCTTGGAATTGATATTTTTTTCGAAATGGGGATGTACCCCGGCCTCTGCATCCTAGGATGCACACAGCTTGGAATTGATCTCTACTATGAGTAATTTACATCCTTACTAGTCTAGGAAACCTGAAAACAACATTACCAATCTTTGAAAGAAGAATCACATTCTTAGTCCTCATTGTTGTTTATGATAAGGATCTGATTGAATTACATCCTCCCAAATTGATTTTGCATCATAAACAACATGTATGATCTTGGGAGGAGGCCCAGGTCCCTGAGTTACTTGTCCCGAGGAAGCCATACCTTAACATGAAAATTAATTCTTGGGAGGAGGCCCAAGTTCATTACAAAAAATACGCAAAACAAGTTGGGTACTCCTGATAAATGAACCGGCAACCATGAATAAATTCACATGAAGAAATGCCCTACATACATCCTGATATAATAACATCATTAAAAATCAATCCATATATAAATATGATGTAGGAACACACTTATCCACCTATATACTACTATTATACATCTAAAAACAAACTAATGTACATCTAGGTAAAAAGCTAATATACATATAAAACAAAATGATGTAAAATATAGGTAAAAAGCTAATATACAAGGACTTAAATATACACCAATCCACCTATATGCTAATATAATTCTAGATTCAAAAATAATATACATCTAGATAGACATAGACTAAACAATGCTAGTATACAAACACCAATATAGTACTCCCTCCGATCCATATTACTTGTCATTGGAATGGATGTATCTAGCACTAAAACATGTCTAGATACATCCATTTTAGTGACAAGTAATATGGATCGGAGGGAGTAATATACATCCAAATACAACTAATGTACAACGATTCTACTTTATTTGGCCATAGAATAGAGCGAAACCCAACTGACAAACACCTACATCATTTTGGATATGGTGATATCATGCGTGTGCCTGGCCTCCATACTCATAAGCTTTACCAACAAAGGTTTTATACTTAGAAATTATAAATTTATTGGAGTCAAATACAATTTTGTAGCCTTGTCGACACAGAAGAGATCCGCTAACAAGATTTTTATTTATTGAGGGAACATGATGCACGTTCTTTAGGTGCACGGTATTTTCCAAAGTGAACTTCAGATCGACCATACCAACACCATAAACAGAAGCATGCGAGACGTTCCCCATTAGCACAGTTTGAGTCCCTCTGAGCTAATGTGAAGAAAACATGGAAATATCAGAATGTATATGTATATTAGCACCCGTGTCAATCCACCAATCAGGAGAATGACATAATGAAAAAACAGTAGGTAATATACCATACCCAACATATTTCATCTTAACGTCGCTCACGATAACATTAGCAGTCTTCCTGCCATTCCCATGCTGGCGCTTGTCAAAAAGGTTGGGACATGTACCAGATTGGCATTAGAACCTCCCTCACTATCTTGAGCACGTGTGTCTTTTGCTCTCGCCTTCTCTTCCACATCAAGAGACCCAACGAGGTCCGTCACGAAAACTCTCATCTCTTGTGTTTCAAAAATAATATACATCTAGACAGACATAGACTAAACAATGCTAGTATACAACCACCAATATAGTAATATACATCCAAATACAACTAATGTACAACGATTCTACTTTATTTGGATGTAGAATAGAGCAAAACCCACCCGACAAACACCTACATCATTTTGGATACAGTGATATCATGTTGCTTGGCCGCTAACCTTACTCGATGTAGAGCAATGTAGACTCCCGAACCAAAAAGACACAAAACTTGAACAAATCTGACTTCTACACCACCATAACAACAACGCAATCTAAACAACCAACACTAAAACGGATCTAGCATCAGCTATAGGATCTCGCTACAACCCCTAGAACCCAACTTCGAACACGGCGGTGCTTACCTCGTTCTTTGAACGAAGCCACCGGAAATCACTATGAAGAGCTAACTCCTAGATCTCCAACTCCGTCTGCTCCCTCTGGTTTTCATTGGTCAACCCTAAGATGCTCCAACACAAAGCATGAAACATATGGCCTCCTAGCCTCTTCCGGCTAGTGTCATATGATTTATGTTTCAATAAATAAACTATGTTTCTTTGAGAAAAAATATAAAGCTAAGAATGGTGTATAGTACTCCGAAAATATTTTAAACATAACCCTAAAGTCCATTTCAAACATAATTTCTAAAGTACATCTAGATATAACCTAATATACACCTAGACATAGGCAGAAAAATGATCATCAAGATATATAGGTAATGTATATCCACATATAAGCTAATGTACATCAAGATATAAACTAAGGCATGTTTTATGGTACCTTTTACTGCTTAGGCAAAGGGACAAGTATGATTTGAGCGGACGGTTCAGATTAAGAGGCAAATATCAGGCCCGGTAGGTCCATCAAGACGTAATTACTGGAAAAAGAAGTGTGAAACTAATCAGGCCCAGATCCATCAATTGTCGAAGCGAGGCAGCACCAAGAAAATCCCCACGACGCCGCCTCCTCCACACGAACCAGCCACGCTGTCGCCTCCCACATGGCCGATCACGCCGCCGCCATCTCCACCAGCGACGACGCCGGCTCCACGTAGCACGCGGCCACAGACCCAAACACCGGCGGCAGCGTTCCTTGTCTCCTCTACACCAGAGGCCTCATCCGTGGATCACTTTGCGCGACACCGCCAAACCCCCTCTCCTGCACGGAGGCACCTTCGACGGCGCCCCTTAGATTTATCGTTTTACTTGCAAGGTGCGTTACTGGGTGTCGTGGTCATACTAATTATATTTTCCTAGCAAGGCCGCAAGGCGATCGGGGATCCGCAGGCTGTAGCTTGCCATCGAACGACGACGAGCACTGCCGGGATCTGGCACTCCAGCCGGTGCCACATTTCAGGTCGATTTAGGGTTCGTGGACGAGAACCATACAGTCTGGTACCAGACACATTGGTCATCCAGTCGATCAAGGTTATTTTGAATGTCCTGGGCTGGGTCCATGACAGCCCATTTACGGGATTTCCTGGTGAGGTGACGATTTTGACATAAGTACGAATCATACTGCTCACCATTTTAGCACCGGTATGAAGCATTGTGAGCCTTTGGATGGACAGAAATAAAAGGCTATTATTCATTTGAGGGTACCTTAAAAGTCCTCACTAAAGTACATCTACATATAAGCTATATGCATCTAACATAGGCAACATGACGTAATATACATCCACTATCACGCTAACATACATACCCCCCCCCCCCCCCCACACACACACACCCACACCACACACAGTACCATCTTACATGAACTAGGTTGCATCAAAGTATAAAACCTAACATTCTTGATTGAACAGAATGTACACCCACGATATGCCTATTGTACATCCACATGATGTCCAAAAAAATACCTAGAGATGAAAAAAAAGAAAAATGATGTGCCATCTGTACATGAACTAGGTTGAATATATTATCATCTCTAAGGGAAAAGGTAGAATTACCAAGTACAGATGAATTAAGAACTAATGTAGACCCAGCATTGGCCTACTCATGGACTAATATGCATCCAGGAATGACCTAAAACGTACATCATCTGAACATCAACTAAGTTTACATCATGAATAAGCTATCATACTTCCAATCGTGAAGTAAAATCAAGGTGCCATCTGAACATCAACTAAGTTACATCATCAATAAAAATTGAGCTAAGCTAATTTGTCCATGACCCACCACGAGCTGAGCTTTCAAGAGAAACGCAGAAAAACACAAATTAAGGTCAACTGGATGGCACATTTGTCGTGGTATTGCCGACGAGTACGCCATGGAGGCGTGTTTAGAGACGTGGGGTAAGGCGGACGGTTGACGGGTACGAGGTAACACAGCTTACCCAGGTTCAGATCCCACGACGGTGGCGGAATCCTACTCCTGCTATAAATCACTATAAGGGCAATACGCCGAGTTACAGAGATAGGTTCGCTGTGCGAGGTGACTAAAGAGTCAAAGTTATCGTGCCCTAAAGGCTCCCATAGGCCCGACTTATATAGTCGCCAGGTCCTAGGGTTACAGGGAAAAGTCCTAACCGGACAGGTTACAGAGTCTTATACCGTCTATCACTAGTCTTGTGTATCTTGCACTCCAAGGCTCCGGGTACGATGGTGACTCCACCGTAGCCTTCCTTTATCCGGCATGGGCCTCCCTTCTGGATCCACCTAACTGGGCCGCCCAGCAGGCCACAGGCCATGCTACCGACTATGGGCCACCCGGGTTAGTCGGATAAGAGACATGCTATGAGGATACTCATATAGCATATCTCTAACAGTAGCCCCCGGAGAACTCCGAGATCTTGCGCCGTCTTGCCTCTTCCCGTGGAATGCTCCGTCTAGATGGATGTCGGCAAATCGTCAAGCAATATATTGTAATCCTCCCAAAGAACCCTGCAAAGGTTTCTCCGTCTTCTATGAGTAAGTCGGAGAAATGTTGAATCTTCCATCGTACTCTTTCGTAGTCGGATTAAATCCGTCCATGCCAGAATCTTCGATGGGACGGCTCATCTACCATGTCAGTTATGATGACGTAGGCTGTAGGTCAGCGACGCCTCGTAACTCACACATGCAGAGAACGCAATCATATCAGATTTTCCCGCGCGAGCGATACGAACCGTTGGCGGCGGCGGTTGGAGACGTGGCGAAATTACCGTGCACGTTCACGAACACGTCGTCTACGCGGCAACCATCCGATTAGCTGCACGAATCTTGACGCGGAGTAAGATAAATAGTAACCGTGGGACACTTACCACTTTTTCACCCCATTCTCTCGCGTCATCATCTTCTTCCTCCAGCCGCACGCCTCCTCGAGCCCTCCGCGGAAAACCTCGAAGAAACCCTAGCCTCTCTCTGCACCAGTCGCATCATCCCAGTCCTCCATGGCCAGCAGCAGCTCCTCCCCTTCGATGGCGGCGTCGAGCGAAGCCACGGCGAAGCCGGCGAGCTCCGTCGTCGTGCCCCCAGAGGGCCTGGTTATCCCCGCGTCGGCGGTGATTGAAACCACCGGCGACGACCACAATCTGGCGGCGCTAGAGCCTCTGGAAGAGCCAGATTCACACAAAGGCGACCGGCGCAGCTCGGACATCACCGGCCGCGACATCCAAGAGATGGTCGCCGAAGGCTACCTCCCCGTGACGGAGGGTCTTGCCTGGCGGGCGGCACCGGCCGGCGAGGTGACACCTTCTCCCCAAGCCGGAGAAAAGGTGTACCTCAAGGCTCAGCTGGTACGCGGCATTTCTCTGCCCATCTCCCACTTCTTTCTGTCCGTCTTGAACCACTTCAAAGTCCAACCCCATAAACTCTCCCCCAATAGTATCTTAGTGCTTAGCAACTTCGCGGCACTTTGTGAGGGTTACCTAGGGATTAAGCCTAGGTTAGACTTGTTCGTGTACTTCTTCACCGTCAAAAGTGAAGCCGGACATAGTAGGGAGGAGCTTAGGAACTGCGGCACCATAAGCTTCAAGATCCGACCTGGCCGGCGGTTCCCCGACATCGTCGGCCACGAGTCGTGCAAAAACTGGCAGCGGACGTACTTCTACGGCCCCGACATTCCTTTGGCGGGCCGAGAAGTGACGTACCCGGACTTCGTGGATGGAGCCGCCGCTGAAGTTTCCACATGGATATCCCATGCCTCCCTTCCCTCCGACCTCAACGCTTCTCGCGCAATAAGGTGGATCGAGTGGTTCGTAGAGGCGGGTTTAACCGGCTTGGACCTAGCCATGTGCTGGTTCATCAGGCGAATCCAACCCTGCAGCACCGCGCGAAGTTAATGCACGAGTACACGGGTGATCGAAAGGATTCCCTTCGGATCTCCGTGGATAACTTCTCGAGCGACTCCGTCAAGCTCCGTCTGAAGGACATCGTCAAGGTGAAGGATAAGAAGAGCGGCTTCACCATCACCTGCGACATGTACATAGATGACAAGTGCCCAAAGGTAGGTATTTATTTTCCGTGTATGACATTGCTCCAGTTTCTCCGTCTTACCATAGCCATCTTATCTAACACGGTGATTTCTTACTTAACAGCTTAGCGATCTAGATGAGGACAACCTGGCTGCCCAAATCTACGATCCAAAGATGAAGGAAGTCACGGTGGTGTCCGACGACGATGCCCCATTGGCGCGAAAGCGGAAGAGCTCCACCTCTGACGCTGCCGACGGAGGCAAGAAGAAGAAGACGGAGGGTGAAGCCTCCAAAAAGAGTACTGCCGCCCTGGAGGCGGAAAAGAAGAAAGCCACCGGGATGTTTGCCAAAGCGCCCCCCTAGTGTAAGCCTCTCATTCTCCGACATTGTCTCATTTATCTGTCTTATTCCTGTACTTATGCATTTTGCATGTTTTAGGAAGAAAGCCACAACCAGCCACAAGAAGTCCTCCAAGACTCTTGGGGCTTCTAGAAATATCAAAGATATGCTGCATCGCGACTCCTTCCCCGCCATCGCCCCTACCACTCCTGCCGTCAAGCCCTCCTCTGCTCCGACAAGCTCTCAAGTCCAGGAGGCACCAGGCCCTTCCGCCATGGAAGTGGATTCTGGCGCCTCTACCGAACTCGCTGTTGTCGGCGAGCAGGCGACGCAGGAGAGCGCTGCTCTTCAAATGGCTGAAGCTCCGGCTAAGGATGCCATCGGTAGCGGCAAGGCGGTGGTGGGAGCTGGTACCTCTGCCGAAGGCGGCGCCTCTGCTCCCCAGAAACCCTTCGAGTTCCCAAAGATAGTTTGCCCGGCGCTCCTGCAGAGTAACACAACTATGGTTCCTGGAGGAGTGCCGTCATCTCCGACGTGCGGTCTTGAGGAGCTACTCCGACAAGCAGACATCTTGCGAGGAAATAGCATTTCCTTTGGCAAGCTGCTAGCCGAGAACGCTACAAACCTCAAGATCATTGCGCTTGTAAGTTTTACTTTACCTTTTGCATTTCGTATGAGCATCCCACTGTAGCCCCCGAGGATGTAGACGGAAAACCATAGGTTTTGCATCTATATGCTCTAAGAGTGACTAAGTTAGAAAGAACTCTCACTGTAGCCCCCAAGCATTTAGATGGAAGAAATTATTCCGACTAGATGCTTTAAGAGTAGCATACACAGTGTTCATAATTTTCAGTGTTGTAGCCCCCCAAGCCTCTAGTTGTAACTGAATTAGTTCCGACTAGATGCTTAAAGAAAAGCTAAACGTATTGATAAGTTAAAAACTCTCGCTGTAGCCCCCGAGCATCTAGATGGAAAATTTCCGACTAGGGGCTCCAAGCAGACCAAACAACGACTTAACTTTGTATTTGCTTCCACAGAACGAGAATGCTCGGAGGGGCATGGCCAACGACAAGTACCAGAAAATGCGCGCAGATCTTGAAGCCGAAAAGGGTAAAACTGCCATCTTGAAGGAACAGATCATCAAAAACAAGAGTCTGTTTTCCTTTTGCGCATTTACGTCTTACTTTTGTGCCTTCCTTCTTCGAGTACTCACTGTGTAATTTGTTTTCTCTGACTTGCAGAGCATGTTGCCAAGGCCAAGGATATTGTCGAGCAGTCCAAGCACATCCAGCAGTTGGACAGCGAGAACAAAATCCTTAAGAAGGAGAGGGAAGAAATGTTGAAGATGCACGAGGATTCCATGAAAGCCCTGCAATACTCCGCCTCCACGGAGATCAATCGCTTGAAGGAGGAGCTTGCGATCCTAAAGGATCAGAAGCAAGCTGCCGATGAGCAAAACCTTCGCCATAACGAAGTGTTTAAGCTCCTCCAACACGAGAAGGAATCCTTGGCGGACACCGACTGGCAGGCTAAGGCCAGCATCTTCAGTAAGTGTCCTCCGCCTTCTAGTTCTGTAGTCTGCATACTTAGAATTTATTGAACTCATGCAATCCTTGTCGGAATTTCCATCGCCCATGGGTTTAACCCGCTCGCCTCCTTCGGACAAGGAATGCATGGTTCTTGCCGGCAAATTCATCAATACCGCCATCGCCCAAGCCAAGGAGATTGCCAAGCCCCTCCAGATTTATATCAAGGCCTCGGACTCCGTGACGAAGTACTCGGAGATTCTGTGCCGAGCCCCCGAGCGTGTCGCGAGTTGGAAAGCTTCATGCGCACGGGCTGGCGCAAGGATGGCGTTGTCTATGGTGAAGGCGCACTATGAAGATGCCGACATTGACACGGTGACATCTGGTATCCCGACGTGGATGATGACGGCAAGGAGATCGATCACGAAGCCATCCTGTCATCACTCGCGGGTTATGACACCAGGGTTGCCGAGTTGGTGGACGTTGACGTCTTCGTGCCCAGGAACTTCATCGACAACGTCAACCAGGACTCCTCCGAGTCTCATCACAGCGTCGACGTCGAGGGTGATTCTCCGGCTGGCGATGATGCGGCCTCCAAGTCTCCTGCGCCCAAAGAATGAAAAACACTTTGTAATTTCTGTTTCACCTCTGGAGTGTGCGCAGGAAAAAACTTGTTGATGTAATCTTAAGGCGGAAAACAATGGTTGTCGTATCCTGCTACTTAAGAATTAAGTTTCAGCATGTATATATTTTTTAACCAAGTGCTGGCTTATCCATTACTCTGATTCTTATGCTTGACTTTTCGTGAGTCGGAAGACTCGTTGTCGGAACCATGCGCTTAGGTGATGATGCCCAATGGCACCGTCAATAACCTGAGCACAAAATCGCCGACAATAATTGCCGAAAGTCACTACTCCAGAATCCACATAAAAACGACAAAGAATGTGTAGACCAGAAAACTTAAGCTAACGCCCGTAGGCGGAATTTTCACGAGTGCAATCGCAAGACTTGTGCATAAAAGTTTTATATGATCCAAAAATAAACACTAAAGGAGGTAAAAGACTCAGCAATATGAGTGAACCAAAGATCTTTATTTCATTGATCATATAAGAGGTACACGATTAGATAAAAAATTCTAAGTGTAGAAAGGACGTAGTTGTGCTATGTTCCATGGGCGATCAAGCTCCGGGTAGTCATCATCCGGGTCACGTCGCTTACGCTTATGATCCTTGTTGGGTCTATCCTTGAGTTCACGATTGTCGACAAGGTAGTAAGACCCATTGAGCAGCGCCTTGCTTATGATGAACGGTCCTTCCCATCGCGGGGATAATTTGTGCGATTTCTGCTTAAGTCGGAGTACTAAATCCCCCTCTTTAAACGAGCGATGCCGAACGCGGCGACTATGGTAGCTACGTAGCTTCTGCTGGTAGATGGCGGATCTTTGGCATGCCAAAACGCGCTCCTCCTCGAGAAGGTCCACATCAAGGCGTCTGGATTCTTCAGCGTCATCTTCGTCGTAGGTGGCAACTCTTGGTGCATCGTGGAGGATGTCGGAAGGTAGGATGGCTTCTGCTCCATATACCATGAAGTAAGGGGTGTAGCCGGTGGATCTGTTGGGTGTGGTTCGTAGACTCCACAGAACAGATGGCAATTCTTCCGCCCAGGCTCCAGCTGCTCTATGTAGCGGTGCCTCAAGACGTGGCTTGATTCCCTGCAGAATTAATCCATTGGCTCGCTCAACCTGAACATTGGATTGTGGGTGTTCCACAGATGCAAGGTCAAGTCGGATTCCTTTGTCCCAGCAATAGGCCTCCACTTCTCCGAGTGACAAGTTGCTTCCGTTGTCGGTGATGATGCTATGTGGGATACCAAATCTCACCACTAGATACTGGACAAACCTGAGGGCAGTTGCCCCATCAAGCTTTCTAATGGGTTTAGCTTCTATCCATTTGGTGAATTTGTCAACTGCCACCAGCAGATGCGTAAATCCACACGGTGCTGTCTGTAACGGTCCCACCATGTCTAGCCCCCAGACTGCAAACGGCCAAGTTATTGGTATTCTTCGCAATTCTTCAGCAGGAACATGTGGTTGTCGGGCATAATACTGGCATCCCGTGCATGTCTCAACCAGCTTGTCGGCGTCCGCCTTCGCGGTCAGCCAGTAGAATCCTTGCCGGAAGGCTTTCGCAACCAATGATCGAGGAGCGGCGTGATGCCCGCAATCTCCGAGATGGATCTCGCGCAGGATTTCCATACCTTCTAGCTGGAAAACGCACTTTAAGTATACACCGGTAGTGCTCCTTTTATAGAGTTGCCCATTGATTATGGTATAACCCTTTGATCGCCGTACTATTTGCCATCTTTCGACCTCGTCGTCGGGCAAAGTTCCGTGATCGAGATACTCCATGAATGGTTTTGTCCAAGCCGGAGGGATCTTTGTCACCATGTTGACGAAAGAGTCAGCTCTATCCGGGTTGTCGATGTCGGCGCCCTTCACGGATGGTGTGCGTAGATGCTCTAGGAAAACTCCTGGCGGGATTTGCTTGCGCCCTGATCCAAGCTTAGATAGTAGATCAGCCGCCTCGTTTTGCTCCCTAGGCACATACTTGACTTCGTAGCCCAAGAAGCTCTTGGCTATCTCGTCCACTTCATCGCGATATGCCGCCATCATAGGGTTCCGCGCATTCCAGGTGCCAGCCACCTGCTGGGAAACCAAGTCGGAATCTCCACAGCAAACTATGCGCTTGATGCCAATATCCTTGGCTACACGTAGTCCGTGAATGAGTGCTTCATACTCCGCCATGTTGTTTGTAGCCTCGAAGTGGATCTGCAGAACGTAGTGCAACTTATCTCCTTTTGGTGACTGTAGCAGTACACCAGCCCCCGAGCCGTTGAGCAACTTTGATCCGTCAAAGTGCATCACCCAGTACTCTGGTTTTGGCAACGGAGTAGCATCCGGCATCACCGTCCAATCCGCAATAAAATCCGCCAAAGCTTGTGAATTGATAGCGTCGCGTCTCTTGTAGGTGATCTCGAATGCGGCAAGTTCAATGCCCCACTTCGCGACCCTTCCTGTAGTGTCGCTGTTATTGATAATGTCGGACAGTGCAGTCTTGCTCACTACTGTGATTGGGTGCTCCTGAAAGTAATGCCTCAGCTTCCGAGAAGCAAGGAATACTCCATAAGCTATCTTTTGGTAGTGCGGGTATCGCTGCTTGGACTCCGTCAAGACCTCGCTTACATAGTAAACTGGTCGTTGAACTCCGTGCTCGTAGCCTGTTTCCTTCCGCTCTACCACGACGACGATGCTAATAACCCGGTTGGTGGCCGCCATGTAAATTAACAGGGGCTCTCCAGGCTCGGGTGCTGCAAGGATGGGCGCTGAGGAAATAATCTCCTTGAGCTGCTTCAATGTTGCATCTGCTTCGTCTGTCCATGTGAATTTTTCGGCCTTCTTCAGCAACTTGTAGAGCGGCAAAGCCTTCTCTCCAAGTCGGCTGACGAACCGACTAACTGCTGCAACACAACCTGTTAGTCGTTGAATGTCCTTTAGGCATGTCGGACGGTTTATGTTTAAGATGGCTTTGATTTTCTCCAGGTTGACCTCGATTCCGCGCTGGGAAACGATGAAGCCCAACAATTTGCTGACTGGAACCCCGAAGACGCATTTCTTAGGGTTGAGCATCATGTTGTATTTTCAGAGATTGTCAAAGGTTTCTTTTAAGTCGGAGATTAAGTCGTTTAACTTTTTAGACATCACCGCGATATCGTCCACATAGGCGTGAACATTCCGACCAATTTGGTCATGAAGGCAACTTTGCATTGTCCGCTGGTAGGTAGCACCTGCGTTTTTCAGCCCGAAGGGCATCGTGACATAGCAAAACGTGCCGTATGGGGTAGTGAACGAAGTGGCCAATTGGTCCGACTTCCTCATCTTGATCTGGTGGTATCCTGAGTATGCATCGAGAAAACACAAAAGTTCCGAGCCAGCCGTCGAGTCAATGACTTCGTCAATACGAGGCAAAGCAAACGGATCTTTGGGACATGCTTTGTTCAAGCCGGTGTAATCAACGCACATTCTTAATTCATTGGTTCCCTTTTTGGGGACAAGTATAGGATTGGCCCCCCCATCGGGTGTGAAGGACTTCTCGGATAAACCCAGCCTTAAGTAACCTAGCTATCTCTTTGCCAATGGCGCATCTCTTCTCATCTCCGAAGCGTCGTAGAGGTTGTTTCACTGGTTTACATTTTGGATCTATGTTTAAGCTGTGCTCGGCAAGTTCCCTAGGTACACCTTTCATGTCGGCAGGTTGCCAGGCAAAGATGTCCCTATTCTCACAGAGGAACTCGACGAGCGCGCTTTCCTATTTGGGATCCAGGTTCGTCCCAATGGCGACGGTCTTGGAGGCATCGCCTACCACAAGTTCCACCGGCTTGGTCTCGATGGCGGCCTTGAACGCAGGAGCGGAGTCGGAGATCTGCTTCTTTGACGCGGGCATCTCTGAGTCATTGACCTTGCTCTGGATCTCCTTGAATTCTTCGCTGTAGAGGACAGCTTCTGCAACGGCTGCTTCGTTGATCTTGCAGTCCCTTGCCTTGGTAAAGCTTCCGGATACGGTGATGACACCGTTTGTTGTAGACGAAGCATGGCTTGGCCATGAACGTGTGGAAATATGTTGCGGCCGAATAAGACGTGGTACACGCTTTTGAAGGGGACCACCTCGAAGGTCATGCGCTCTTGGCGGTAATTATTAACGTCGCCAAAGGCTACCTGAAGTGTAATGCACCCAAGGGAACGAGCCTCCCGACCAGGAACTACGCCATGGAACACGGTGTTGGTCCGTCTTAGGTTTGCCTCCGTCAAGTTCATATTTTGCAGTGTATCCAGGTACATGATGTTGATGCTGCTTCCACTATCCACCATGCACTTGGTGAACTCCACGCCGTCAATCAAAGGGTTGATGACCATGGCGTACTGGTTCTCCATGCGCACAAGGTCTGGGTGGTCCGTCCTGTCCCAAGTGATTGGAACCTCCGACCAGCGCAGGTATTGGGGAACTGGGGGGAGAGTGGCCATCAGGATCCTTAGAGAGGTCTTCTGTTGTCGGACGGTGGGGGTGCCAAGGAAAGTGTGGTATACTGGGGCCTTCTTTGCGAAGGGGTTCTTGCCCTTGTCGTCGCTCTTGGCGGCGTGCTTGGGGTCAACGTCCTCGTCCATGTCACTTGAATCCTTGGACTCCTCCTCCTTCTTCTTCCCCTTGCCCTTGCCTCGCGGTCTGTTCTTCCGACTTCGCTTGTATCCGGACTCCGGGTCTTCCTTGAGGTCGTTGACGAACTTGCAACGTCGATTGGTATGGGTGGCCTTGCCGTTGACATCGAGGTGTACGAGGCACGGTATATCGCAGTACTCCTCGTATGTTTGGGGAACGCGGAGCGGCGCCGAGTTGGTTTCAATTCCTCATTGCTGCCCGCGGCCTGCTCCTCGTCCTCGGCCACGTTGTCCGCCTTCTCCTCGTCCTGCAAAAGTCATAGCGACCATGTCGGTAGATTGCTTTTCTTCTGGAGCGGTTTTCCGCTTTGTACTGCTATTCCTCTGAGCTTGGGTTGGAACGGCCATTGCCGGCAAAGAGCCACGAGCATCGTCGTCGGCAGCTGCGAACTCACTAGCTAACTGAATCATCTGATTTAAGTCAAGCTGATGATTGTCCTGCAAGCGCTTTAGCTTATGTCGGAGTAACGTGCCCCTTTCCAACCCATCAATGAAGGCGGCCATAGCGGTCTGAGCATGCACTCCTGCGCAGGAATTCTTCATGTCCAGCCAGCGGGAGAGGTAGGCATGAGATGTCTCGTCTTCTTCTTGCACGCATCGCTGTAGATCGCCCATAGTGCAGGGACGCTTGTATGTACCCTCAAAGTTCTTGGTGAATGCTTCTTGCATATCCAGCCAGTTGTAGATAGATTTCTCCGGTAAGTCGCTGATCCATTGACGGGCCGTACCCGCCAACATTAACGGGAGGTACTTAACGGCGTCGTTGGGGTTGCCTCCGGCAATCTCCACCGCGTTGCCGTAGTCCTACAACCATGTGGCGGGCTTGGCGGTGCCGTCATAGGGCTTGATGGTCTTGTCAATCCAGAAACCTTTGGGGTAAGTTGCGGACCGTATTGCAGGTCCAAAGCAACGTGGTCCCAGGTATGGTCCTTCCCGGGCCTCGTGGATCTTATCGATCCGCGAACGTGCATCGTATGGCTCCGGGTTCTTCTTCTTGTTGTCAACAGGGGATGGGCTGCGTGAACGACGCGGGCCTCTTCCGCCATGGTGACTGCTTGGCGGCGACGGAGGCGGAGGTGGCGGTGGGTTAGCCTTCTTGCTGTTACCCTCCTGCGATGCCTCACGTCTGTCACGGTTGCTTGTCAGACACGGAGGGTCGTGGTGTGACCTCCTCTTGTGTCCTTGGTGGCTCTCTTCATCATGAAGGGTCTGTGCCGCATTGTCGCGGATGACGATGCCACACTGCTTTGGAGGGGGCATATCCGTACGATGATGAGTCTTGTAATCTTCCTGACGTCGGGGGGATCAGGGCGGTGGCGATGGGTGACGAGGTCGGGCTTTTTCTCTGTTGTCGAAGGATATGGGGATAGCATCCTTCCTGTTCCGCGCATCCCTCCGTCTTCGTTCTGATGAACCCGTCTGTGATCTGACATCTTGAGGAGATCTGTTCCTTGGCAGTTTGTACTGGTGAGATCGGCAGAGCGCTGGGTCAGACTCAAGCCTCTGAGAGGTGGCCTTTTCCTGCTGCTTTACAGCCTTGGCCACTAGGTCATAGACCTGTTCTACTGCCTCAGGCGATCTATCCTGCTCCAGAAGGGTCTTGGCGACGGCGAGGTTAAGGAGTGGGGTGGGCATCACCTGCTTGCCTTCACTATCAATGTATGGCTTGGCCTGTGCCGGCTTCGAGGGAGCCCATTCTAGGTTGCGTCGTACACCAGGATCATTGATGACGCGAGCCGGAGCCTTCTTAGCCTTCTGCTGCTGCAGCAGAGTCTTGTACTCGGCTTCCATTGCTCTAGCTTTCTCTATGGACTTCTGCGCGTTGACCAGGTCTCGATCTAGTTTAGTGCCTTGCTCCGCGATGGCTTGCGCCTCCTCCAGCAGCTGCTGGCGCTTTTCGTCAAGATGAGTCACGTTCCGGATATGATCGACGGTTAGTGGCTCGGCGAGGAGATTGCCGTACATCACTCTATCAGCTGGAGTAACATGGGTTGCTACTGACATAGATGCTGGAGGCGGGAAGTTTGCGGTGTTGTTGTTGCTCGGACCGGTGCCGAGTTCCTGCGGCTGCTGCGCTGGGTTAGGCGGAGGAGGCATGACCTTTGCGCGATCATCGTCAGCGGCAATAAGTGGCCCCTTCCCCTTATCCAGCGCCATAGGCGGAGCTTGCCCGGGCTGATATTCATCCATCGATGTCCCAATGGTGACAAACACCCCTCGAGACATGACGGTGTTATTAGCTTGCTCATCGCGCGAGTACTCCTCCTCCATCTCCTGCATAGCGGAGTCTAGCTCTTCTGGGCTGAAGTCTATTTCCTCTGAATCTGCATTGAAATCAGCATAAAGGGCGTCAATGACAGAGTCGGAGGGTGCCAGGACTTCCTCGATGATGGGCGGTGGAGGTGCAACGGCCTCGACGATGACTGGAGGTGGTGGTGCTGCTACGACAATGGCGGCCGGAGGCGGTGGAGGTGGTGGCTGGATCGAAGGGGCTCCGTCAATGAGCGCAAGCGCTGTCTGAGCTGTCGATTCGGCCTCCGCATAGTTGTTGATGGTGTTCACCATGCCTGGATCTCTGCTGTCCAGACGCACGGACGAAGCCGGCGGATTTGAAGTGATCTTCCACCTTTATATCCTGCACATGGGCGGTTTGGGTGGGTCTTGAATTTTTCCGATCTTTGCCGACAAACTCCGAGGACAGATCCGGCATCGATCCTTCCGCGAACGTATCCTGCCCGTAGGCGGTCCGTGCGGGTCTTGATGCTTTCCGATCTTTTCCGGCAAACTCCGAAGAGAGATCCGACATTGATCCTTCCGCGAACGTATCCTGCCCGTAGGCGGTCCGTGCGGGTCTTGATGCTTTTCCGACTTCCAGGGAACTAGTGCCCGAGTCGGTTTCGCCGATGAAGAGTTGGATGTCTCCGATAGGAACGATCGAACACCGCGTAGGGTTCGTCTTCGCCGGGATCCAGAACTCGTCCGGGGGGACGATCGGAACGTTGCCGGAGAAGAGAACACGGCCGATGGCTATGGTTTCGCCGATTCCTGTGAAGATCTTGGTCCTCGCCCGCTGAAGAGCCTGCAGCGCCTCTTGCCCCACGGTGGGCGCCAACTGTCGTGGTATTGCCGACGAGTACGCCATGGAGGGGTCCTCACAGTGCGTGTTTAGAGACGTCGGGTAAAGCGGACGGTTGACGGGTACGAGGTAACACAGCTTACCCAGGTTCAGATCCCACGACGGTGGCGGAATCCTACTCCTGCTATAGATCACTATAAGGGCAATACGCCGAGTTACAGAGATAGGTTCGCTGTGCGAGGTGACTAGAGAGTCAAAGTTATCGTGCCCTAAAGGCTCCCATAGGCCCGACTTATATAGTCGCCAGGTCCTAGGGTTACAGGGAAAAGTCCTAGCCGGACAGGTTACAGAGTTCTATACCGTCTATCACTAGTCTTGTGTATCTTACACTCCAAGGCTCCGGGTACGCTGGTGACTCCACCGTAGCCTTCCTTTATCCGGCATGGGCCTCCATTCTGGATCCACCTAACTGGGCCGCTCAGCAGGTCACAGGCCATGGTACCGACTATGGGCCACCCGGATTAGTCGGATAAGAGACATGGTATAAGAATACCCATATAGCATATCCCAACAACATTCATGATCGAGCACTGCAGTACATTTTTGTCCTCTACAAGTATAGTGCAGTGGCATCAGACCAAGTAGAAGATAAACAACACATCGATGCATGCCTTCCCTTAGTTATTTACAGCGCTTAATCGGACAGTTTGTACTTTCTGTCTCGCGAGCGCAAGCCGGGCGGCCAACCCGCGAGGGTCATGCTGACAATATTGTCATGGTGGTTTGCAGGCAGCTACCGCGGGCCATCTTCAGTCGACCTGAATGGTTAGCTAATGTTACTTCAGAGACGGGATCACAAAAATCAGTTAAGCTGGTATAGGTCCAACAACCTAGATCGGGTAGTCTACACAGAGTTTAGCTATCATTAGGATATCTAATTTGGCCATGACCCCCCTACTGGATTTGGCTACACATCAAAGTAAAAAAAATACTGAAAACAGCTACATCCTATTGGAGATGATGATGTCATGATTCTATTTCGTCCCTAGCGTTAATCGAACCAATGTGATGTTGAATAAAAGAGCAATTTACCAAGAGAATTAACCATGATAAACGCTAGATAAAACATGAATAGAATAATAGAAATTAAACTAATCATGTCAATTAGCGGATACAGATTAAGACAGATAACCAAACGGATTGCAAGGCATAGAACTTAAGATGAGATCAGAACAAGGTCTACAGCAAACCAAAAGGAACGACATATTGTCTGACTAAGATAAACAAGATTATGAAAGAGGATGTACATCACAGCAGAGGAACTGCCAACGTTGGCGTTGACACCGTCATCAGCCATGTCGTCGAGGAAGAGGTTGCTGATGTCGGGGAAGAAGTCGTTGTTGGGAAAGACATCGGTGATGCCTCTATCCTTGAAGGAATCTATGATGAAGCCACGCCAATAGCGCTTCCCAAAAACCTTATAGCCCTTCTCCCGTACAGGACTCGAAGCAGAGGGGTCTCGGAGGCCTACTGTCCCGGCTCGCGGTGCATGCCGCAAGACGGCGTGGGAAGATCTAAGGTAGCGCAGTGCTCTGGAACTGGACGCGCAAAGGAGTGTGCGGTGCTATATCTGAGAGGAGGCGAGACCTCTCTCTCTCTCTTATAGGCACAGAGGGAAGGCAAACAAGCTGCACAAAAGATGAAACGAAGAGGCGGAAGCTAAAGCGAATAGACGGTAGCCAGAAACCGGACAACCTCCACTCAGTTCGCATTCATTTCCACTCGAGCAAAATATTTCAGCTTATGTACAACTGTTCATATTCCATTCATGCGTGGCAAAATAAAACTCGGCTCGACGAGATTCCCGCAACCCGCGACGCGTGCGTGCGTCGTGACGAGGCGTGGCGAGGCGAGTGAGGAGGAGCGCATGTGTATATGTCTTATCTTCTCAAGCTTGTACAAGTGGTGGAAGATCTCTCCTTATAAGCTGGTCCAACTTTCACTCAACTAGAAATGTGGGACTAAACTTTTTGTCCCATATCTTGCCTTGTATGAATGGGCCAAGTGGCCTCTATGATTTCAGGAATTTATTGGCATGTAATAAATGGGCCGGGCCTATTTAAGAAAAAAATTCAACAATCCCCCATCAGATCCCAGAGGCACATAAAGTTTTCCTTTGGTTTCAAAACATTATTTATGTACCGGTACTACGGTGGAGACTGTTAAGTTGAAATTCCACCTAGAGCTTTATGTTATACTAGGTTGCAACTTGTACAGTGGACTATGCCTTGAACTACAAGTTTGCTACAAACCTAGATTCACAAAGTCTTGACCGATACTAGGCTACTGTGGGACTTTCCCGCGCATGGAGCTCATGCGTCATACTCGATGGCCTTTCATGAGTTTATTAGAGATCACCCTACTCTTATAGACTGCGACGTTTAACAGTCAAACTCATATAGGTGTGTTCTTCAAAAGATGTCCTGCAGAACAACATCTATGCTTAAGATAAGTCACTTAGAACATATTAAGATAATAAATCAACCTGCCGTGCAAAATAGGAAAGTATTGCATCTTCATGGAGTGGCTTTTATTAAAATAGAGATAGTTTCGTCTCAGCTAACCAACAACTTGCATCCTAATTCTAATTCATGGGATCTCTGATCACATAAAGTGGTTTACCACTGTGGAAAACTTATATTGTGGGTCTCATACCCATCTCCTTTGATGCATTTTTATCACGTTGCGTGATAGACAATTTATAAAGGGATCTGCCAAGTTTGTGCAATAACTCCAGAGTTTCTCATTTTTCTGACAGATTTCAGTCTCCTCTTCACATGTCTTGATGACTTCATATTATCCTTACTACTATTTACTTTGAAAATCATAGTTTGATTATCGCAGTTCATAAGGACTGCGGGTATTGGTTTTTCAACCACAGGTAAGTTCATCAAGAGTTCATGAAGCCACTCTGCTTCAATAGTGGATGTGTCTAATGATGTGAGTTCTGATTCCATAGTTGACCTCGTTAAGATGGTCTGCTTGCAAGACTTTCAAGAAATAGCGCCACCAACAAGTGTGAATACATATCCACTCGTGGCCTTTATCTCGTCAGCACCAGATATCTAGTTTGAATCACTATAACCCTCTAGTACCCTTGGATACCCGGTATAATGAATGCCATAGCTCGCAATGCCTTTTAGATAACACATAACTCTCTCAAGAGCATGCCAGTGATGATCTCCTGGATTTAAAACAAATTAACTAAGTTTTTTCACAGGAAAGGCGATGTCAAGCCTCGTGGCGCTAGCTAAATACATAAGCGACCCAAAAATTTGAGAGTATCTAAGTTGGTCTCTAGCATTTCCTCGATTCTTTCGAAGCAACACAATAGGATCATATGGTATAGGAGAAGACTTGCAGTAGCTATACCCGAAACGACTCAAGACCTTTTCCACATAGTGAGACTGAAGCAACGTAATCCCACCATCATCATCTCTCAATAGCTTGATGTTTAGGATAACATCAGCTACTCCCAGATCCTTCATCTCAAAAGAACGAGATAAGAAATCCTCGACTTCCTTAATTGCATTAAGGTTGGTTCCGAAAATCAGTATGCCATCAACATACAAACAAAGGATGAATCCCACACCCCACCATGGCGATGGTTGATGCAAAGCTGAGTTACTGTTGGAGCGCTTCGTTGGGAACCCCAAGAGCAAGGTGTGAAGCAGCACATCAGCAAGTTTTCCCTCAGTAAGAAACCGAGGTTATCGAACCAGTAGGAGGAAGGAAACGTCACACAGGTGTTGCAAGCAACGTGGAAACCCGCACAACACAAACTCAAGACTTTGCCCCAACGAATCAGTGAGGTTGTCAAGCTCACCGGTTTGCTGTAACAAAGGATTAAATGTATGGTGTGGAAGGCGGTCATGGTTTGTAGCAAGTAAACAAATAAGAGTGGAAGATGTATCAATGGTAAATATTGGACCGGGGTCCATAGTTCACTAGAGGTGCTCTCCTTAGATAAACAACATGGCATGAAGGGTAAACAAATTACAGCAGGACAATTAACAGGAACTGAGCAAGGCATATCAATGCAATACCAGACAAAAGGATCCTATGAGATTCGATTGGGCAATACAACAATATACATAGACCGCCATCCAACTGCATCTATGACTATAAGTCCACCTTCAGGTTATCATCTGAACCCCCTCAGTATTAAGTTGCAAGCAACAGACAACTGCTTTAATCAAAGTGTGTAAGATAAACAATCCACTTGTTTCATGAACAAGAGACCGTAGTTTTCTCCCTAGTGGCAACAATACATCTACAACCGAAGAGATTTCTGTCACTTCCCTTGGGAACTAGAGGCATGAACCCACTATCGAGCATAAATACCCCCTCTTGGAGTCACTAGCAACTACTTGGCCAAGATAGCTACTAACAACGGAGAGCATGCAAGATCACAAACAACATAGACATGATAGAATCATAAAGACAAAACCATTAATCAATCTGACATAGTAATCTCAATATCCATCAGATCCCCGCAAACACAACATGCATGATTACAAATAGATTAGATCTTGATCATGAACGGAGCTCACAAGATCTATACATGAAAGCACAAGGAGGAGATACAACCATCTAGCTACTACATGGACTCGTAGTCCAAGGTGAAACTACTCACGCGTCATACCAGAGAAGAAGTCCTCCGGTATGATCTCCCCTCCGGCAGGGTGTCGGGAAGAATTTCAGATCCCCCCGATCTAGAGACGATGGTGGCAGCGGCTATAGAAGGTTTCGTGGAGTTTTGATTGGGTTCCTAGGGTTTCTGTATCAGGGGCTTCTTATAGGCGAAGAGGCGAGGCAGGGAGGCGACCAGGGGAGCCACACCCTTCCCAGGCACGGGCTAGGCCCACCCGCGCCTAGGGGGGTTTGGCCGCCCTGTGGCACCTCTCCGTCTCTCCTCTGGACTTCGTGTCGCCCACGGTAAAATATTGACTTTGGCTTTTGTCCCGTCTAATTCCGAGAATATTGATTTTCTGCCTTTCTGGAACCAAAATCAGAAGAAAATAGGCAACTGACACTGTGGCAATTTGTTAATAGGTTAGTCCAGAAAAGATATAAAAATACCTCAAAGTGTAGACAAAGCAAAGCAAAGTAGATACTAAACAAGCATGGAACATCAAAAATTATAGATACGTTGTCGACGTATCAATGGTACACATATTTGTCAACTTCATTTACAACAAAGCCTCCAGCAATTAAAGTTATTTCAAACTTCTCATGCCACTGCTTAGGGGCTTGTTTTAGGCCATATAAAGACTTCAACAACATGCACACCTTTCCTTCTTGACCACTTACCACAAAACCATTTGGTTGATCCGTGTAAATTTCCTCATCCAACTCTCTATTTAGGAAAGCTGTCTTAACGTCCATTTGATGAACGAGAAGATCATGAGAGGCAGCCAATGAAAGTAGTTCCCGAATGGTGGTCAATCTAGCAACAGGTAAGTAAGTGTCAAAAAAGTTTTCACCTTCTTTTTGAGTATAACCTTTGGCCACAAGCCGTGTCTTGTACTTATCAATAGTACCATTAGGCCTAAGATTTTTCTTAAACACCCACTTGTATCCTACAGGTTTGCACCCATAAGGGCAATCGGTGAACTCCCATGTTCCATTAGCTAATAAGATGAAATCCATCTCACTACGGACGGCTTCCTTCCAGCAGTTAGCATCATGAGATTCATAGACTTCTGAAATAAAAGTGGGAGCATCATACACAAGATACACAATGAAATCATCACCAAAGGATTTTGCAGTCCTCTGTCTCTTGCTCCTTTTAGGAATTTCATCATCGTCCTCTTTAGGACTTTCAGAGTGTTCAATTGGAATGGTAGGTTCAGAATGTAGGAAATTCCTGATTAGATGAACTAGGTATCTCCAGATTTGATGAGTTAGGTTTATCTTTCATAGGAAAGACATCCTCAAAGAAAGTCGCATTAGTAAACTCCACGATTGTACCAACATGTATGTCAGGTACTTCAAATTTTACTATTAAAAATCTATAACCAATACTATGAAAAGCATAGCCTAAAAAACACAATCAATGTTTTTTGTCCAAGCTTGCACTTCTTGGGAATTGGTACATTAACTTTTACCAAACAATCCCAAGTACGTAAGTAAGAGAGTTTCAACCTTTTCTTCTCCCATTCTTCGAATGAAGTAATTTCTTTGTTCTTTGTGCGAACTCGGTTTAGGACATGACACGCGGTCAATAGTGTCTTCCCCACCATTTCTTGGAGAGACCCGATGTATCTAACATGACGTTAACCAAATCTGTTAGAGTACGGTTCTTTCTTTCGGCTACTCTATTTGACTGGGGTGAGTAGGGAGGCGTCCTCTCATGAATTATGCCATGTTCCGTATAAAAAGAATCAAACTCGTTGGAAAAATACTCTCCATCATGATCAGACCTAAGCCTCTTAATCTTTCGATTAAGTTGATTTTGTGCTTCAGCTTTATAGATTTTGAAGAAACTCAAAGCCTCATCTTTTGATTTCAGAAGATACACATGGCAATATATTGTAGAGTCATCGATTGAAGTCATAAAATATTTATTTTCACCTTTTGTCAACACACCATTCATCTTACAAAGATCAGAATGCATGAGCTCTAGTGGTGTTAAATTTCTCATCTCTACGGTCGTATGTGACTTGCGAGGTTGTTTAGCTTACACACAGACTTGACACTTAGATCCCTAATCAGGGATTAAATTCATTTTGACTAGCTGCGTCATACAACCAAAATTAATATGGCAAAAACGAGAATGTCGGACATTTGATTCAAAATTCGTGTAAATATGATTAACAACTTTATTACAAATATCTGACAGAGATAAGCAGAACAAACCTCCACACTCACAACAAAGGTTTCATACTTAGAAATTACAAATTTATTGGACTCGAATACAATCTTGTAGTAGTCTCGATACAGAAGAGATCCGCTAACAGGATTTCTATTTGTTGAGGAAACATGATGCACGTTCTTTAGGCGCACGGTATTTTCCGAAGTAAAATTCAGATCGATCGTACCAACACCATAAACAGAAGCATGAGAGCCATTTTCCATTAGCACGATTTGAGTCCCTCTGACCTAATTAAAAAACATGGAAATATCAGAATATACATGTGCTTAGCGCCTGTGTCAATCCACCAATCAGGAGAATGACATAATGAAAGAACAGTAGGTAATATACCATACACAACATCTTTTATCTCAACGTCGCTCATGATAACATTAGCAGTCTTGCTGCCCTTCCCATGCTATCTCTTGTTAAAGCGGTTGGGACAAGCAGAAGCACAATGATCAGGATCACCGCACACATGACAAGCACCTTTTTTCTTATCAGTCTTCTTTTTAAACTGGTAAATTGTGAGGCATTGTTCTTTCCATCGAACTTTCCTTTGCCATCAAACTTGCCCTTGTTCTTGAACTTGTGAGGCTGGAAGTTCATTTTCTGTATCAGATTGGCATTAGAACCTCCCTCGGTACCTCGAGCATGCGTGTCTTTTGCTTTCGCACTTTCATGTCAAGAATCCCAATAAGGTCTGTCACGAAAAACTCTTGTCTCTTGTGTTTCAGAGAAGTAGCAAGATTTCTCTATAACGGGGGAAGCTTGGCAATAATGCATCTGTCAACAAACTTGTCCGGTAATACATAAATGAAGTGCTCGAGATCTCTAGCAAGTGACTGTATTTCATGAGCCTGCTCCACAATAGAGCGGTTATCAACCATCTTATAGTTATAGAATTGTTTCATGACATATAGTTCACTGCCAGCATCGAAGACACCGAATTTTCTCTCGAGCGCATCCCACATATCCTTGCTATTTGCTAAATGACATGTATGAATTGACGTTATTGTCGCCAAGAATGCTGATCAAGGCAGCTTTGAAAGTGGTATCAAATTTTTTAGAAGGCCTCTTCCTGAGGAGAATAAAGATCTCCCTTAGATGCACCATAAATGATGTTATAGCAGCTCATGGTCTAAACTAGAACACTGTTCTCACACACCATCTTTTGTAATTGACACCTTCAAACACGAATGGTTTCACGGAAGCAACAAAGACATCGGGGCAAATTGCCTAAAATAAAGTTTTTGGATTATTCAATAAGAAAACAATTTATCAAAAGAATTAATCATGATAAACGCTAGATAAAATATAAATAGAATAATAGAAATTAAACTAATCATGTCAATTAGCATATACAGATTAAGGCAAAGGAACCGCCATCCTCTCTCAGTTCGTATTCATTTCCACTCGAGGAAAACGTTTACCATTCATGCGTAAAGCTCGGCTCAACGAGATTCTCGTAATCCGCGACGCGCGCGTTGTGGTGTGGCGAGACAGGCAAGCGAGAAGGAGCGTGTGTATATGTCTTCTCTTCTCAAGCTTGTACAAGTGGGGAAAACTCTACTTATAAACTGGTACAACTTTTACTCAACTAACAACGTGGGGACTAAACTTTTTATCCCATCTCTTGCCTTGTATGAATAGACCAAATGGATCTTTAAGATTTTAGGAATTTATTAACATGTAATTGATGGGCTATGCTTATATAGGCAAAAAAAAAATTCCAACAAGTGAAACGAAACTTGAACGAATCTAAGTGCAACACCACTAAAACAACACAATCCAGTGAAAAATGGATGTCACAGCCGCTCCACCTAACTCTAGACACCCAACTTTGAATAGGACGGTGCTTACTTGGGAGAAGTCGCAAGAAATCGCAGTGATGCTCGTTGATCTCCAATTGCGATGGCTCCGTTGGTTTTGGATGCGTGAAAACTAGCAGACGAAGAATTCTGCGCACGGCAGGAGCAACCCACAGTCTCTAAGAACTCACGCCGTCAGGTAGATTCGGGGAAGACGACAGAGGTCTCCGCCGGGAAGGGGATCGTCGGATTCGGGAGGCTCTTGTTAGTTTTAGGATGGGTGGGTCCTCACCGGCGATGAATCTCATGACCGGCGGAGCAGACCATGGTCGGGCAACAGAGCTCTCAGTCAGAATGGGGAATGAGATGCGGGGGGCCTCTCTCTCCAGCGACGGGACAAAATCTGTTGCCGACCACTAGGTTCAATCCTACCACGTGTGCCTGGAAATGTACATACCCCACGGCACGTGCAAGTAGGTCCGCCTCATGTCACTCGATCGCCCTGGACCGACTGATGCACATCGCGCGCTGTAACCACGCCGTAAGCACAGCTAGAGCAGCTCTAGCAGCTACAGTAAAATGCGAATTGTGTTCAGTTTGTAGAAAACGTGGTTTCATGTTCCGCGAGAGCAGGCGCAATACAGCAATCGTAAATAGAAACCGTAAATTCAAAATCTTGCTAAAAATGTCTTCACGACAAAATTCAAACAGTTTAGTTAACGAAAGCGAGTCAGTTACGATTCATCAGTCCATACAATTCTACATTGCATAATATTTATATATATTCATCGTCGCGCGCAGAAACAACAAAATCCGGCTCAAACGAGCCTCAAAGCGGCGACGATCGACCTTCCCTGGCCGCGGCGGTGCCGCTCAGTCCTGGCACACGCGCTTCAGCCGCTCCGTCGCGGCCTCCTTCTCCTTCTGCCGCTTGAGGCGCTCCACCGCCACCTCCTCCTCCTTCTGGCGCTCTATCAACCGAAGCGCCTCGACGAGCTCTCGATCCCCCTCGCCTTCTCGACGACGCGGTCGCTGGAGCTCACATCGGAGCTATCCGATTCCTCGGGCGACGTGTAGCCGTAGTAGCCCAAGGAATCACTCTCTGGAGGCGAAGAGGAAGGACGGGGGCGACGACTGATCCCCACACCCGAGGACGAGCTGTCGGCGTACAGCGCGAGGGAGGGAGGCGACGGGTTGCTCCAGTTGGTGAACCTCCTCGCCGCCCGCTTCTTGGAGCCTATCGAGCGGCTAGCGGCGAGCTTGGCGCTCGAGAGGAGGCACTGGCCGCGGGAGCCGTAACGCGGCGAGGAGGGAGGTGGTCCGGTGTTCATGTCGACGTGGCGGAGCGAATGGCGGTGACGGCAGAGTCGATTAGGCGATGGTTGGGCTGGATTTGGTGGCTGGAGGTTCGATGGTGGCGGTGGAGATCGCGAGCAAGGGCGATGGAGAGGATAGGGTTTCGGCTCGGGTCCGGCAGGGGGAGCGGAAAATATACCGCGCGCTGCGGGCTTTTCTTGGCCCATCAAATTTCATTAGCACCGCTTTACGGGATCTGCACGACGCGTAAAACCGAGCACAACCCGCATTATCATCGGAGTTTTTTTTTGGTTTTAGGGCTATTTACAGTAGCTGCTAGAGAATGTTGGGTTAAGTAAATGCTTTTTTTTAGAAAAGGGTTATGGACGTGGCTACACGGTGCGCGAGCACTATTTCATCTTCGGACATGGCTACACGGTGCGCGGGCACTGTTTCATCTTCCACGGTGCCCCCCTCGAAAGTAGAAAGAAAAAGATAGAAAACTCTGGTCCCCCGGTCCACTCACGTCCCATCCTTTCCGCCAGAGCCTCACGACATGCGAAGATACCATAAGACGGAAACAAAAAAGCCTCAACAGCCTCTCCCATAGTTCATGGCTCACATCCCTGGTTGGCAAAAGCCAAGAGAAAAAAATCACATGTACATCTGCATCATTGTCCTTTAATAGGAAATTATCGTCCGCTTTGCACCCCCATGGCCCCATAGATGAAAAGAAAATTTGGCCGCGTCTGATCGATGAAAGATACCCTTCCCCGGACCTCTCTCCATGGCTGGTACATGTAAAATATCACCATTAATACACCTGTAGTGAGGAAAATAAAAGCATGAGATAAGAATGAAAACAAAGAAGTGGATGTAAAAATCCTGGTAAAACTTTCAAAAATTTACATCGTATGCAAGATCATATAGGCTAAGGATGTAATAAAATAGCTCTAGTACTCCCTCTGTTTCAAATTACTCCGCCGGCGCGCTTATGTAGGTGAACTAGTACTCTCTCATTTTTTATTCAAAAAAATTCACGAATTTTTGAAATAGATAGTATGAAATATGTACTACTTATACCAAAAATTCTAAGAATTTTTTAATGAAAAATGAGAGAATACTAGACTATCTAGGTAAGCGTGCGCGCGGAGTAATTTGAAACAGAGGGAGTATAACTAAAACTACATCCAAGAGACACATGGTTTTGCTGCATCAGGTTTATGTGGAGAATACACACTAACCGGAAAAATTACATCCTATACAGTTGTTGTACATACCATTGATGTAAAAATAGCTCCAGTAAAACTAAAACCATATCCAAAAAACTAATACCACTCAGTTCGGTTCACAACGAATCATTATACAAATACCAAAACATTATACCCAATAATAACTATACAAAATGTAACTTTATAACTATAAATTCAAGGTAAGAGAATAGATTACCACAACCCAATTCACATTGTTGTTTCATAGACCCAATTCATGCCGGAAACAATCCCCCTCCAGCCCTCCCCACCCCTTCGTATTGTTGTTTCCCAGACCCAATTCGATAATTACATGTAAATTCACGTGTTGTATTTACAGAAGAAGCATAAACCCCGGTATATATGTTAGTCCAAATCATGCCCATATTCAAAATTACATGCAAATCTTGTCTAGAACCTTGAACAGATTATGCAAACATGGGGAAAACCATAGGGATCATGCCCCAGATAAAGAAGATGAATTGGCAATTGGCATAATAAATCTGGACTAGATTCTAAGTTTACAAGATAATAGTTTGAGAAAAACAGAGCATTCTCTTGTAGTTTTAGAACTCATGCACAACATGGTCTTACACAATCAGGATGTAACAACTCAGTATTTCTTAACTCGCAACTAGAAGTTGCAAATAAAATGCTAGAAGTTGCATCTTGAAAAGTCACAGCTTTCACCACCCCCAAGTACCTTGACACCCACAAGTCACAACCAATAGTTCTATTTAGCAAAACAGCAGCATTTACAGAGATTGTAACGAGATGGTGGAATTAGTACTTGTGTTTCCTTTTGTTGTTTGTAGTGCAAAATGGGACATCCTATTGGAAATAAATGCATGTAAGAAAATGAAACAAACAAAAGTTTTATACTACTGTTTATGTGAATGAAAAGAAGAAAACAGACATAAAGTGCAAGTATGTGGAAAGGAAAAAAGAATCATTCTTGGTAGTTATAAACTGCAAGTATGTAGTGGGGTTCTTATGATGCAGATATGGATACTAGTCATCCTTTGGGAGGTTTTGACCTGAATCAACCGGCTGACAATGATGCAAATATCTTAAAAAGAATCTTCTGGATGGCCATCCACCATCGGCTCCAGATGAAGAGCAGCTCCACATGTAAAAAACCTTGTAAAGGTTGTAGAAACCCCTTAAAATTGATTAAACTTACATGCATATATATAGAAACACAAAAAATATATACTATTCATTTGCAAACATTTACACTATATTACTATCTACATGCAAAAAGTTACAGTCTAGAACTAGGGCACTTAATGCATTCATTTTGATAAAAAAGGTTACATGCATAATATACAGATTAAAGAAAAATATACATGCATATGGCAAAAGAAGTGACAAAAACAATATATAGAGGGTAAAAAATCCTAACACATATTCTGTGAATTCAAAAGTTACAGTACATACTCGCAAATAGTTACACGCTAGAATATTAAAAGTTACGGCTATATATATATAGTTTCATGCATATATACATATTAAGTTATAGGCTATATATAAAAAGTTACAGTACATACTCACAAAAATTACAGGCTATATTGATTAAAGCATTTTTTCAAAATGGAGGGTGCGACCCCGGCCTCTGCATCGAAAAGATGCATACGACCTTTATTGCTTTATTATTGAATGGTCAACAAAGAACATATATCACCAAACCCGAAGCCATCACACAACGCCTACAAACTCGACAATGGAGGAAAATCGTGAAAACGGGGCCGCTCTGTGCCCGGAAAGACAATAAAGGCACTCCACTAGCTAGGAACCGGGACCAATCGCTACCCCGAGGCGATCATACATCCGGATTAGCTGACTCTTAGCGAGCACCTTGTGTGTATTTCACAACAGCCATCACCGCCATCGAACCTCTGAACAGTCTTTACGGTTAAGATCCGCATGAACTTTGCTGGTCCTTCTGCCGACGCCACCACAACGCCAAACCGCGCCTCCACCCTGCGCGGGGACATCAACACGCCCGCCGCCGAGACCCCGCTGCACCACGCAGCCGAGACTCACCACCGTCGGCGCAGAAGAATAGACACCGCACCACCAAAAGACCTCCTCCAAGCATCTCGAGCTCCAAAACAATGCCCTGAAGAGGGTGAATGACACCGAAAGTGTCGTCATCATCCGATCCGAGACAGGGATAGCCACTGAAAAACTGGTTACCAAGTGTTTGGTTTGGAGGGTGAGAGGGGTTAGGGATAGCCAGATTCTGGGAATATTCTTCCAAAACGGTGGCTCAGCTCATCCGGCAAAATGTGGCGTACGAGGCTAACCACTTTTGGCTGGCGCGCTAATCTCACTCGAAAAGATTTTTGGCGTTGTTTAGCTCGCTCACCGGCCCGGAAAAGAAAGAGAAAACCCCAACCTTATCTATTTTCCCTGTCTCTCCCTCTCGTGAACCACATGCGGCGGAGGCAAATCGAGGTGCGGCGGCGGGAGAGTAGAGACGACGGCCCCTCTATTCCATGCTCATAGAAGGGCTGATTCCTCTTGGCTCGACTCAATTTCCCGGTCGGAGTCAGGGGAATGAGGAGTATGACGTGGTCGGGGAGGGCCGGGCGTCGAGGCAGCAGAGGTTGCGGAGGCAGAGGAGGTCAGGGAGGGGCAAGGAGGCCGGGAGGTTTGGGAGGACGACGATGCAGCATGGGTCGAGGAGAGGGTGACGAGGCCGTGGAGGTTTCTCTTCTTCCGTTCCTCTAGATCGAGGTAGCGGCGGCAACATGGGCTACTCTCTCGGGGAACTGCGAGATGGTCGAGAGGAGCGAGCTCCGGAGGCACCACATCTGACGCTCGCCACTTCTCTCACCTATTCCCTCATTTTTTCAGCTTCACGGAGGTGGCAATTTCTTCTACTCGTCTCTCTCCTCTATACTATCTCTGACTCTAAGCATATAGTTTGTCCAGGCTTGCAGGCGTTTTTGCTTCAGATTATCAAATGGATTCAGCGATGCTAGTACAAACTGAATACCGGAGTATATACCCATCGTTGTGTACTATATAGGATTGTCATACATTCTCGTTCAGTAAAAACATCTTTGATTATTTGTGAATAATTTGTTATAACATCTATTTTTTGTTTATAATACTTCAAGAACAAGGTAAAATTGCATAGATGGGCCATCTCACCCCACGAACTGACAAAGGCTATCACAACATCCGTCCACTTTTTATCTCTTCAACCAAACAAAATTTTGGCTAACATCAACAATATTTCATGATTCCAACTAAACAAGAAAAATGGCTATCCTTAACCAAGTGGTTGGGGATATCCTCATCCCCTGAAGGATACCCCTGAACCAAACAGCCCCTAATAGTCTATACACAGAAATTACCCTAATAGTCTATACACAGAAATTACATGCTAAGATGTACTATTGCCCCTTCATCTAAAAATGCCACAAAATAGTGCTAATTTGAACATGATAGTACATGCTAAAATATGAAATAGTGCCAGTATTAATGCTAATTTGAACATGGTATTTACATTCTTATGACACAAAACACAAATAGCACCATCCCCTAAGACAAGAACTTCAGAGAACAAAAAATGGAGAGCAAAAACTCCATGCATGTAACAAATGACTGCTGACAAAAAATCTAACAACGCTTTATGTACATGTAACTATGGCTTCTGATGTACATGAGTAAGCAACTTATTGCTGATAAAATTGATTTCAAATGATCTACACTCCCATGACCCCTGATGTACACGAGCAACATAGTACTTCCAAAATTTTGATTTCAATGGTATCAACACATCCATGCCCACCTGTTGTACATGAGTACCCGCAAAAAAAAAGAGTTCAATCTCAGGGGATCTACACCGTAGCCCTGCCGTACATGAGCAAAAAGTAGTGGAAAAGAAATTTCACTGGGATTTTAAGGGATCAACATATCCATGGCCCCCGCTGTACACATGAGCATCTAGGGATGCACATGGACACTACAGCAGAACCAAAGATGGTACGGCTAGGTAGCTCCGCTGTGATAACGCCGACGCGACTACATGCGGTGGTAAAAGTAGATAGGGGATGGAGAACAAGGTGCTCACCGCACAGTATTGAGTAATCAAGACCTCGTCGACGATGTTCCCTGACGTCCTTTGCTCTCAGGCCGGCCCAACCGACCGCATCGCCCCTTGGGTGATGATGATGGAGCCCTGCTTCGCGTACGTCGAGGCGGACCTGAACGACGGCGTAGCTAGGATTCTCCTGGGCATCCGCCCCCAGGGCTTCCCGCCGGACCGCTCGTCGCCGACGAGGCCAATTTAGAGGTGGAGATCGAGTATAGCTCGACGAGGGAGAGAGAGTGCAGGGCAATGGGGAGAGAGGAAAAGAAACTGTCGAGGGGCACTGAACAATCAAGGAACTACTATCAAGTTTTTTTCTGGTTGCGCCGCTTCACATCATCCTTGCCACTCGATCGCGATCGGACGCGTGCCCAGGCAAGAAATAGATTTCACGTTAAGTAAAAAATGCTGGTACTCGAGGAGAGACAGTGCTGGGAGGTCGCTTTTTCTTGTTCGTGTCGGACTCGAACCCGGGTCGGTGGAACAGGTTCGAAGCCCAGGGTCAGGGGCCTACATATGCGTCCAGGATCCAGATCCAGGCACCCGTCGAAAAAGAAGAGAAAATCTCAATCCAAACTCGATCGATCTCAACCCCAAAGGCAGCCGCCATGGTCCGCTCAGGCTGCCATGCAGTCGGGATGGTAACATCGTTGTTTCGCCGCTGTTACAACCGCCGCCGCGGCTACGAGCCGATCCCGCCTTGCGAGGCGGAGGAGAAGGGGGATAGCAGAAAAGCGCAGGTGGAGCTCTGCGACGGTGAGGAGGGGGAGGAGGAGGACGATGAGGATGGATGCAAGAAGGAGCTCTACGAGGAGGCGGCGGTATGGAAGAAGATAAAGGAAGAGGGAGAGAGCGACGAGGCGTGCGGCGACCGGCTCTTGGACAGGTCCAGGAGCGGTGGTGGGACCAGCTTCGCCGCCTACAAAGATTTACACTACACGGCTTTCTTCTACGCCCAAGCCGGAAGCTGTAAGTACTACTACTGTACTAGTATTACTACTGCTAATTTGCAGTGTGCATTTACTTTTTTCTTTTTTCTTTTGACTGTCAGTATGCAATCACTTACCGATCGCCTCTTCTTGCCCCTTAATTAGGGAGAAACGCGGCACTGGCATATGGCGAGCTAGCTGCATATTGCCGCAAGGTTGGGTTGCTTTACTTTGCTGCATTCATTCATTCATTGGGAATGCTTATTTTAACCGATCATGACCGCTGTAAATTCGATGGATGTAGACGGGACGCGAGCTGAGTACAGGATCGGCGCTCCTCCGTTCGGCGAAATGCTATTCTGAGATCGAGGACAGGAGCCTGGAGGATTTCCTCGCCACGAAGCTGGCGCTGGACGAGGCCCTGCCCTTGTTCGTCAGCAAAGGCGACCTATGGCTGGCGGCCATCACCTGCTCCGAGCTAGCGGAGTTCCACATGGACCGTAACGAGCTTCACAGCGCGCTGGTTTTCTACCAGCGAGCCGCCGGGTACCACGAAGCCAGGAAGCCAGGCTACGGTCGAGACTCTATGTTGAGAGCAGACCATGTCAGGTTTCTACTGGCCAACCAGGAGGCTCTTCGCGCCAAGGGAGAGCTTCCCATCAACGACTACAAAGGGAAGTCCACGGGATACATGAAGCCGACGGATCAGGACTGGAGCGACCGAGTGGTCGGCCTGTTCTCTACCACTAGCATAGCTCACGACATATATTACCTCCGTGGCCTGTTTGAAAATTTCCTATATGTGTCCTTGCTATCAAATCAAGCTCCTGGTTTCAAGAATCAAGATGTAGTAACAGTCTAGTTTTGTTATCTATCTACTACTAGAAATATATACCTCCAGATTAGAAACACATCAGGCCCCGTAATTTGTCAAACTTGAGCATCCCAGGGAGGAGTATACATGAGCATTTAGTTTTTCCATTGCAATAGGAAACATAAACTTAGAAAGTTGAAGCTGAACACCATCACATGATATGTATCGGCCTCCTAAATCTTGGCACAACTCTGAAGGAAAAATAATTCCAGAATTGTTGCATACAAAAACCAGAGGTAACCCAAGAATGTAAATACAACGTTGTTGCGAGAGTTTGTATTTTTAGAAACACCAGCATAGTAAAGTTGCTAATTATGTGTATTTCATCAAGCGGGTCCTGAATAAAAGTTGAAGAAGAAACTATACATGTCCAATGTTACCATGGACAAATGTAACATAATATAGGTAACTGAAGTCGCGAAAGGCAAAGTTGCAGCATTGTTAGCAACGCATTAACTGCTAGTATGGCAAGCATGTGGATCTGGAAGTGCTGGTTTTCGGTGTGATAAATAGTAGTACCTGCAATTACTGACATTGACATTTCTCTACCTCTTCCGAGATGAACTTTGTGATGTTTGGATTGCTGCAAGAATATGACGTGAGAACTGCATTTGGAGCGCTGTTGGTAAGATGGTTTGAGTAGAAATACAGCCACTCTTACTTCTATTTGTTTGACATAATTTCAAGTTTTCTTCAATTGTTTAGTTATTAAATAGGGGTGGTTAAAGGGAAAAGCATATGGGATGCGTACTCCCTCCATTCCGGATTATAGGGCTAATACGAATTTTGAGAAAATATTTTAACTGTAAATTTGGTCAACAATATATGAATCATATGTCATAAAAATTATACCATCGGAAGCGTATTTTGAATATGAATCTAACGGTATAATTTTTGTTAAATATAGTTGTATTTTGTTGACCAAATTTATGGTCAAACTATTTTCTCGAACTACCTATTTGCCTTATAAACCGGAATAGAGGTAGTACTCAAGTTGGTTGTTATAAATGTCTGAGGATGCTAAGATTTACCTAGTAGGACGTTGATTTGTTGAATCCTTGTCCAAAATGTTGACTTCGCTGGATTCATCACTTTTGCTAATTGACCTGCATTAAGAAAAACATTAGGGGACTATAAGGTAAACTGCAGTATGGAAGTGTATCATACCAGTGGAATCTGTTGTTAACTACTTAAGAGAAATATTAGGGAATTATATGTTTTGAACTGAAAACAGTAGTGGAGGCCCCGACAGTAAATTTTTTATTAGAGATAAAATACGTACAAGAATGGAGGAAAGGAGGAAATGTACAAAAGGCCTAGCCCAGTGGAATCTGTTGTTAACTACTTAAGAGAAATATTAGGGAATTATATGTTTTGAACTGAAAACAGTAGTGGAGGCCCCGACGGTAATTTTTTTATTAGAGATAAAATATGTACAAGAATGGAGGAAAGGAGGGAATGTACAAAAGTCCTAGCCCAGGGCATAACCAGAGAGAGAGAGAGAGGGGGGGGGGGGGGGGTTAAGGTCATCCTTCATTCTATAAGAAAGAAGGAATAAAAGGACCAACCTCTAACAGATGGTGTTACATTGTCAAAAATGAGAGCATTCCGTTGCTTCCATAAATTCCAGGTGGCAGTGGCAGACGCTTCAAAGAAGAAAGGCCTCCTAAAATTGCCTCAGGCAGTGGCAATCATCTCAGGGAGTTCAAGGTTTTCTTCATGAGTGATGTGGATAGATTGCCAGCAACTTGTACTGAAATTACAGCTCCAGAAATGGTCCCTGGTTTCTAACAAACCATCATCCAGAGGTGGCAGACACCGTTGTCGTTGAGTGTAAAGCTTTTCCTTATGAGCATATCCTTGGTTTTTAGGCGGTCATTAGCGAGAAGCTAGAAGAATGATTTAATCCTCGGACTGCATTTTGATTTCCAGATCCATGGAGAGAAGGTTGGGGCCTGAATGTGTTCGAAGGTTAACTTGTATATCTTCTTGGCGGAGAAACAAGTGCCCCAACTAGGACCATAGGTCCTTTCCATCAGCATTCCGAGAGGACCTGGTCTGGTTTATAAGATAATTGAACTCGTGGAACTCCTCAAAGGCTTGGGCGGACAGCGGGAGATGGAAAGCCTCAAAAGGGTCGTCCAGGTCAAGAAAATTCTTCACTGAAGCAAGTTTATCAACAGAGAATGAGTGTAGCCTAGGGAGCCTTGTCATGAGGACATCAGAAGTCCAATTGTCACTCCGGAAGAGGGCAGTGTCACCAGAAGCAATCGAGCATGAGGCAATCCTTTTGAGCTTCAAAAAAGTTTGACAATGTCTCTCCACCAGAAGGAGCTAGCAATATTGGTGGCTTGCGGAGTGGAATTATTATAGCTCTTCCAAATTAAATGGACCCAGGGAATGTTCTTCTTATTGAAAAATTTGTGTAAAAATTTATAAGGAGAGCCTCAAAAGGGTCGTCCAGGTCAAGAAAATTCTTCACTGAAGCAAGTTTATCAACAGAGAATGAGTGTAGCCTAGGGAGCCTTGTCATGAGGGCATCAGAAGTCCAATTGTCACTCCGGAAGAGGGCAGTGTCACCAGAAGCAATCGAGCATGAGGCAATCCTTTTGAACTTCAAACAAAGTTTGACAATGTCTCTCCACCAGAAGGAGCTAGCAATATTGGTGGCTTGCGGAGTGGAATTATTATAGCTCTTCCAAATTAAATGGACCCAGGGAATGTTCTTCTTATTGAAAAATTTGTGTAAAAATTTATAAGGAGAGCCTCATTGTGTGCAGCAACGTTAGTAATACCCAGACTACCTTCCGATTTTGGCCTATACACTAGGTCCCAAGCCACCAAGGATTTGGGTCTATTGGAAATTTGGAATTATCCGATTTACCCCACACACCAATTCTTCTACCTTTGTCCACAATTTCAATGGCTCCATCCGCAAGTTTGAGAGTGGAGAGGTAAAAAGTGGGTAGAGAGCTAAGGATGGCCTTAGTCACCATAATTCTTCCATCAAAAGAAAGGAAGGAGGCAGTGGCAGCAAGGCGGTGATTAATAGTGAACTACATTTTTTAAGTGCATTAAACCTGTGGAATTTGTTGTTATCTTCATCACCGAAATCGATCCTTCTTTTCATACCCCATCTTCTGTATCACGGAATTAAATGGTTGTGCAAAGCTAGAAGCATTACCTGGTTTGAGTCTTCTATATATCATTAAGTGTACTGACCGGTGCTACAGCGTACTAGAGTTCTTTCACTATGTACCAGTACTGTATGTTACTAACACTCATTTTCCAACATAGTTTGTTTTCCCATTTAGGTTATTCATTAGCCTACACTCATTTTCCAACATAGTTTGTTTTCTCATTTAGGTTATTCATTAGTCTACACCATTATCCTCTCTTGCAGGAGAGTTTCAACACTGAACTGAAGGCTCTGATATTTTCAGCAATGCACATTCAGAGTACTTATTTATCTAACTATTCACGGATAAAGAAATAAAGTATGCCTGAGTCTTTTTCAGAGTGCTCATCCTTACAAATACGCTGGAGAGAAAGCCGATGTCAAGGTCTTGATGTTTTGAAGGTGACCATATATGAACCTGCCGATGACTATACTAAATGTAGCATATATCTAATTATGCCATTAAACCCAAGAATGTATTAACAGCGTATGTAATTTTGAAATCGGAGAACTAACCGTGGCATACATAGTCATCCGTAACTAAATCAGCATGAGAGAAAAGAAAAAATCAACAGAGGAACTCAGTACATGACGACATGGATTGGGGAAAACTTGGACTGACCTGAAGGCTCAAGATTAGTTCCGTCCAGCATGTGCGTACCACCCGGCGATGAGGATGGATGAACCAGCCCAGCAAATCCATCCCGTCGAGCGAAAACCTAATAAATCAGAAACTTCAGTGGAGAGAAAGCTCATACAGATTTTGAAGAATCAGTATGGGGGATGGTTAACCGATGGGGGATTCAGATCAGAGCAGGGGCACTGCCTCCCAGGTCCCAGGTATGGTAGATACAATGGGGATGGGGTGGCTCACCAGTGGGGATCAGATCAGAGCAGTAGCACTGCCTTAGAAGTCTAAAATGAAAGCAACTTTCTTTTATAGATCTAAAAAAATAATACTATACCAGCAAGCAAGCCTTGTTAGTCAATTGCATACAATTTCAGTCTCGTGCTTTAATGTAAGGTGTGTATACTTCTAAAAAAACCGAAGCTATCATGAGTACCATATTAGCCTTCAGTTACTACAAAATGTTTAGTTTTCACTCTAAATTTAAATTCTTATCCTGTAGATGTACTTATAAACTGAATATGTGCAGAACGTTGATGTAGTTGCTGTTGTTGGCCTGTGGTATTCTGAGCAGACTGTTATGCACAGGAACTGTAATAAAGCACCGGAAGATCTGAATCAGGTAGGTAGTTTTGTGATTATCAGTTTTTATTTGCGTAATGCAGTAAAAACTTATCTTTTCACCAAAAGAAGAAGATGGCATTAAAAGGCATAAGCACATTCTAACCTGCTGAAACTGATATTAATTTGTAGCCACACACATGCGTAGCCAGATCTGTCAGGACTGCTTTTGATTGATATTATTTTGTGCACTTACCTCCGTAAACACTTAGTGTGTTATGCCTCATGATATAGCACCTCATTTCCCTATGTTTTGTCTCTCAGACCAATGTATATTTTAGGTTCTGACTATACCTTTTATATCATTTCTCTAATTTATTTATGTACAGTGTTTGAGTCAACCGTTGAAATATTTCGTAGGGATTTGTACATGTTCATTTGTGAGAATGAGATCAATTTTTCTTTTTTCAAAAAAAGTGAGGTAAATGTTTTTAAACCTTATATCTATAGTCAAATTGAAAGCGAAAAGTTGAATATAAATCCGTTGACGTATTCTAAAATGCAGTCTCATACCTTTCATTTCCTACAACTTAAGTCTCCAACATTGACAATCATGCTATCATGAACTAGGAGAGTAAACGTATTTAACCAAACAACTGAACAGTCATACGTGTAGGCTACAGCAAGAATCACTAGAGCTAAATTGTACAGTTTAAGTGACAAGCTGCAGCAGAATCACTAGCGCTAAAGCAATGTTGGTCAGCTATCTGTGACATCTCCTTCCCAGTATCCGTATCTCCATAGCAGTAACAGAGCTCCGAGCATCTCAATACCAAATGAGATCATGTGGCTTGCCCAAGGTGGGAAGACGAAGATGGACCTGGGGAAGTCTTTGCTTCCAAAAAATCCGCTCTTAGCTGCACTGTTTACCCAAAGGTTGCCGATCTCATTTTGCTTCAGCCTGAGAAGTTTCTTTTCCTTCTTTATGAGAAGTGCATTGAGCAGAGTGAGTGCAAAGCAAAGTACGAAAGGCACTACAATTTTGAGTAAAGCCCATGATCTTAATAGAGAGCTGGGACTTGGCTGTTTCTTTTCCGGTCCTGGGCATTCAATTTCTTCTGTTGTGAGCCAGCAGACCATGGCATGTGATGCTGCCGATAAAAGAGCCGAAGCGAAGAAAGTCTTCCACATACGACGAGTACGGACAGGAGCAGCCAACTCTGGTTGAGGAACATGGAGTCTTCGAATGAAATCAGCCTGTTGATCAGGTGGTAAATTTGAATGAACAAGGAGAACCATCGTCTCAAGTTGAGACATAAGTGCTTCGAGAGGCTGAAGGTTTCTGGACTCGATTGCAGAATTGAGAGCATCGGCCATATGATCCAGGAATCGATTGTACTCACTGTCAGTGTAATAGTAAAGGATTAGCATTTGAACTCCTACTCTTCAACGTACTGAACAAGCATAACAAGCAATTCTCCAGTGTTTTTTGTCACAACATCTGCAATCTTCGTAATGTCTACTTAAGAAAAATATTGTTCCAGGGAGAACCAAGGATCTTGAGCATTGCAAACTCCTAAAAAAATTGATATATTTGTCCTACTGTGAAGAAAGAAATTACTAGCCACAAGCACTCAAGTCTGAAGAAAATATGGATGAGAGTCTGACAGGTATGTAAATCAAATTGTTTTTCCCATGAGAGAAAAATAAACAAGGTTCCTTGACGCAAAGAATCAGGATTTACCTGAAGCCTGAATTGAGCGCCTCCACATCGACCACAACGTGGTTGCCGGATTGGCCCAAGTGTCGCGGAGGGACGGCACACTCCTCAACAATCTCAATGTTGTCGCCGGATTGGCCCTGCCCCTGCAAGTGTGGCGGAAGAACGGCAGACTCCTCAACAATCTCGTCGCCGGATTGGCCCTGCAAGGGTCGCCGAAGGACGACAGACTCCTCAAGCGGGGGAGCCACAACAGGCGGCACGGCAATATTGGAGGCAGGGGCCAGAGGCGGAGGCGGCGCGGCGAACTTGGTGGCGGCGGGGCCGGAGGCGGAGGCGGTGGCGGTGGCGGCGCCGTGATCTTGGTGGCGGCGGGGGCCAGAGGCGGAGGCGACGCCGCGATCTTGGTGGCGGCGGGGGCCGAAGGCAGAGGCGGAGGCAACGCCGCGATCTTGGTGGCGGCGGGGGCCCGAGGAGGAGGCGGAGGCGGCGCCGCGATCTTGATGGCGGCGGGGGGTGGAGGCGGAGGCGGCCCCCCGATCTTGGTGGCGGCGGGGTCCGGAGTCGGAGCCGGAGGCGGAGGCGCCCCCCCGATCTTGGTGGCAGCGGGAGCCGGAGCCGGAGGCAGAGGCGGCCCAGCGATCTTGGTGGCGGCGGGAGGCGGAGGCGGAGGCGACCCCGCGATCTTGGTGGCGGCGGGAGGCGGAGGCGTCCCCTCGGCAACAGCAGGATGCTGCTGCGCCGCCTTCTTTTGCAAGCGACCAGGGGAGCTGTCCTCTTGAGGACGCACCCTCTTCTTGGTGACGCCGAGCAGAGGAGGAGGCGCTGGAAGTCGGAGGCGCGGAGGTGCTGCAAGACGGTAGTGCGGAGGAGCTGGCAGAGGGAGGCGGGGAGGCGCTGCAAGGCGGAGGCGGGCAGGTGCTGAGAAATCGCCAAAGCTGCCCGTGATGATAATAGGCAGCGGCCGCCCGCCGATGCTGAGGAAGGCGGCGTCGAGGAGGGGCGGCCACCTTCCGGCTGCCATAAGGGACGTCACCGGTAGCCCGGCGATGACGGGGGCGGCCGCCGGCAGCAGCATCGATGCCGGGACCGCGTTGACTACTCCAAATAATGCTGTAATCACCCGGCCCTGGCGGTCAAGAAGAGCAATGGTAGCAATGCAAGGACGTCCGTCCCCGCCGGCGAAGACAGCGAGGACCAGACGCGGCCGCCCCTCGCCGTCGAGGATGGCTGCACAGAGCACCATATTTCTGATTTCTTCTTTTTTCCCACCGTTTGTTCTCTCAGATCTGAAATTTTCGGAACCCGACCGTTGTGGGGGGAGAAGGGGGAAAGAGTATGAAGTAAGGAAAAAGGAGCCTGTAAAGAAATATAGGAGTACTGAAAATACTCTTGTCCCATACAGAACGCGTTCTCTCCTTAATTTTTACGGAATTTCTTGTTTTCCCTCAAATAAAATGGGCAGTGGACCGGGGATGGAAACATTGCTACAAACAGTCGCCACTTTTGCTAGACGCAGCAGAAACCGGTTCGGTCAAAAAAAAAAGACCTTATCAAAGAGTAAACCGGCGATCTTGTCAGCAAAAAGTTGTGCTATAGCAGATCCGATCTTGCCGGAGACTTACACCGGTAGATCTTGCCAAAGACCGTGTAGCAAAAAGTTTATGTCATTATAGCAAAACCACAAAACGGCTGTAGCAAAATGATTTTCCTAATATAGCAAAGGGAACATCGCCGGAGATCTCGTAGCAAAAACAATAGAGATTGGTTGTAGCAAAAAAATTGTATGAAAGTAGCAAAAAATATATAAGTACATAGCAAAACTAATATGCTAAGTGTAACATCCCAAAAAATTCCTATTTTGGAATGTTTAAATAAAATTAATAAGTTGATTGAATTGTTTGATATTGTTGAAATTTTGAATGAAAAGAAACTTTTGTTGTTGTTTGATATTTTACTAAGCCACATTAAAAGAAGAGGATTACTATGACTACCAAGTTTTGAACAAATTCAAGACAATTGTTTGATTTCTCATCCATGATCCTTTCATTAATACAAGTTGTTAAGTTAAATCACCGTTTGCAAAACCCTATTTTAAAATTACGAAAAATACTCCTACAAGACTACAAACAAGGTATTATGAATCCATTTGTTTAAATATGAAAACTATTGCTATAAAGGATCCTATGATGATCTACATAATTTTATAAAATTTTGGAGACAAGAATCAACTTATTTGGTGATCATATGAAAAAGATATAAAGGAAATAAGAAAATAGAAAAAGAGAAAAGAATAAACAAAAAAACTAACCTACCCCGCGGACCACCCCGGCCCGGCCCACTCCCTCCTTCCCTCTATTTGCTGCCGTCCCCCACCAGCGAGCAGCGCATAGCGCGGTGGGCCAGCCCAGAGCAACAGACGCCGCAACCCGCTGAGAGAAAACCCCTTCCCTTTGTTTTCCCTCGCAGTCACCGATAGACCGGGCCCACTTGTCATCTCTTTTCCCTAGCCAGAGACCACAATCCCCATGAGTTCATCGTGTCCGATCCTAATCCCGTGAAATCAGCCGATTTGGTTCGATTTGTTTGCCCCCTCTACACGAAATCCTCCCTATATAAACCACCTCCCCTTTTTCCCGAGCGAAATTTCGCCATCCACATACCCTAGCCGCCCCAGATCGATCTGCAGCTGTTGCCGCCATTACCGCTACCAGGAACTCGAGGATGAGCTCGATTCCATACCTCCCGAGCCTCCTTTTTCCTCTGGTCCTTCTCCCCACTCAATCCCGCTTCACCCCATGCTATTTCCCCATCCACAGGAACACCAGAACGAGCGTATGAGCTCACCGAAGTTGGGCAACATCCCGATACACCAGCCGCTCGAAGTCGCCCCTCAAGAATCGAGCAACAACGAAGAAGACACCATCGACCTCGCAGGGATCCCCCGCACCCCGTCGCATGCCCCTACGTCTCCGGTGACCGCCAGAATCCCTGCCACCGTCGCCACCTGGAACCACACCGCCGCCGGTGACGTCATCTCCGGTGAGGCTAGGAGGCTTCTGTTCGCGACCGTCAGATCCGAGAAGAACAATGCAGATTAGAAGCTTTCCCGAACCGGTACCAACCAACAAGATCGTACCACGTGTCGTCTTCGACAGTGTGCCCCACCAGTGCCACGTTGTCGGCCAGGTCAGTCCCCGCGCCTAGTCAGCGCCGACGCAAAAAAAATAGATCTATTATTAAAATTACAGAAAATTGTATACACTTGCAAAAATTATATAAAAAGATTCGTAGATCCAAAAATAGCAAGTGGTATATCATTGGATTCATAAATTTTTTTAGAATAATAATATGAGATTGGATCTAACGTACATATTTAGTGTAATAGTTTGTTTAGTTTAATAGCCTTTTAGACTAAATAAATCATATTAAATCATCTGTAGATCCAAAAAATACAAAATAAAGTATATATGGATTCATAATTTCATATACGACATTAATATACTGTTAGATACAATTTTTGAAATATAAAAATTGTTGTAGTAATTTAATTACTTTTAATGGCCATTTAAATTACTAAATTCATAATAAATTATTTATAGATCGGAAAAATATAAATAATATGTCTATGGATTCACAAATACTCGTAGAATACGGATCTGGCCTTAGACATAATTTTTGACGAAGTAAATATTTTAAATGAATTAAACTCTATTAAATAGTAATTAAATCATAGAAAAAGATTTACAACTCCGATTAGGGTCAATCCAATTCCTACTGGTTCGTATTAATATCCTCTATCCAGTAAACCTGAGAACCAAATTTAATTCGAAAATTAGGACAAAAGTTACAACAAAACTATTAAAACCCCTTTTGCATTAAATGATCTCATACATGCATCATATGATCTATTGATATTCAGAGAACTAAAATATAACCATTATGACATTAAATCATCATGCATGTTTGTGATTATTGTTGTTGTGTTTGCTATGTTGCAATTGTTTTGATTGGAACTACTCTGTTCTCGTGTTAGATTATTCGGAGAGAGTGTGATTGCTACGGAGGAATACAATCATCAAGAACAGTATTAATAAGGCAAGTTACACCACTTGTTCATATTTTGTCACAGTTTTGATTCTATTCATGATTAGATCTTCAAAGTCTATAGTATGCATGTGTAGGATGTTCTAAAATTTCTTAGTATTATTCTGCAAGTGCGATGGTTTTTGTAGTATACCATGAGTATCTCTATACTTAGGATTTTTCCCTCCTAATAGGTTACCCCTGTTTTTGCTAAGTACTGCTTAATATGCTATATATAAAAAGTACCATTGGGGGGCTCGAAAGACAAGAAAATTTTCGAAGTATGAAGGCTCTCTTGAGCGATCTTTTCTTCTCAAAGCCACTTCAAAATAAAACTAAGTTTTCTTCTGGGCGAAATGGTTGTCAGATGAACGAGTGAGATTTTGGTGGAGGACGGCCGCCCAGGAATCAAAGAAGTCTCCATGTTTCAGAATTCATAAGCTTCCAGTGCAACCACAATACATATGGGCTCTGTCTTGGCCTAGTTCTTAGTAGGATTCCTCACCGGGGTACCAACATTTGGAGGTTCTTGGCACGGTTGGATCCAGCTGGTAGAGGGGCTACTAAGGGAAAGCCTCGCCATGGTCTTGTCTGTAAAAGGACTTGATCGTGGATTGTGGGTAAAATGCACAAAATCTCGAGAGTATTGCAATCTTATCGATCAGTTGTGTTCACGGAAACAGAACAACATTGAGCATATGAAGGATGGAGCCTTTGAAGGATCTTCATATCTCTTTTCTAAACAAAGTTTTGAAACCCCATGGCGTGAGTAATATCGCTAATGGGTGGGATTTTTGTTGGAGATATGCCCTAGAGGCAATAATAAATGTAGTTATTATTATATCTTTGTGTTTATGATAAATGTTTACATTCATGCTATAATAGTATTAACAAGGAAACATTGATACTTGTGTGATTTGTAAACTTAATTTGAAAGTCCCTAGTATAGCCTCTATACTTCACTAGCTTGTTGGTTGATTAAATGATTGTGGTTTCCCTATCATGAACATTGAGATGTTATCAACAACAAGATCATATCGTTAGGAGAATGATATGGTGGACATACTCCTATTGATAAGCGTAGCATAAAGATCAAGTCATTTCAATAGTTCAATTGTTATATGCTTTCTGATACATAGTAACCTAATTCCTTCGACCATGAGATCATGCATATCACCTTTACCAGATGGATGTTTTGATGACATCAAACACCACACCGTAACTGGGTGGCTATAAAGGTGGCATTGAGTGTTCGTAAAGTATTGGTTGAAACACATGGATCAAAAGTGGGATTTGTCCATCCATATGACGGATAGATATACTCTGGGCCCTCTCGGTGGAATGTCATCCAATTAGCTTGCAAGCATGTGACTGGGTCACAAGGGATCACATATCACGGGAACGATAAAAGAGTACTTATCGGTAACGAGGTTGAACTAGGTATGCAGAGATACCGACGATCATAACCTCGGATAAGTAAACTATCGTGAGACAAAGGGAAATTGGTATCGTATGTAAGTGGTTCATTCGATCGCAAAGTAATCGTAGAAATATGTGGGAGCCATATGAATTTCCAGATTCCTCTATTGGTTATTGTTCGGAGAAGTGTCTCGATCATGTCCGCATAATTCACGAACCGTAGGGAGACACACTTAAGGATTCGACGTTGTTTTGAGTAGTTATGGTATTATGAGAAAGAGACCGAATGTTGTTCGGAGTCTCGGATGGGATCCGGGATATCATGAGGTGATCCGGAATGGTCCGGAGAATAAGATTCATATAAGGAAAGTCCCGTTTCGGAGTTCGGGAATGATTCCGGTGTTTTCATCGGGAATGTTCTAGAAGGGTCCGGATTGTCCGGCACTCCGGGGGGGGGGAGGGTACATGAATGTGTCATTGAATGATTGCATCATGTACTAAGTGTTCTTGCTGTTCCAAAACTTGAAAGTCAAACTGCCAGTTTGAAAGTCAAACGGCTAAAACAGGAAACTGTGGAAAACAGGAAACTGTGGGAAACAGGAAACTGTGGGAAACAAGCAAGAGGAGGTTGAAACCAACTTGGAGGAGGAGTTCCTCTCCTCCAAGCCGGCGCCCAGCCGTAGGCCGAGTTGGGGAGGGACTCCCTCCCTCCCTGGCGCGCCTAGCCCCTCCACCTATAAAAGGAGGGGCAGGGCTCCTCCTTGAGACACACAAGTTTCTACCTCTAATCTCAGGTTTAGAGCCGTTTGGTTTAGAGCTTCTAATTGCTTTAGCCTGCGGTTTAGAGCCTTCTAATTGGTGTGTCTAATCTCTAGACCACTAATATCCCTCTCTCATAATCCACCATACTCTCTCCGGCTTAAGGCGAAGCCCTGCGGGATTTCCCCTCTACTTCCGGTACCACACCGTTGTGCTGCCGGAATCGCGAGGAGAGTGCTACAACCTCCGCTGCCTGCTGGAACAAGGGAGAGGAAGGTCTTCGTCGAGTACCGAACGTGTGACCGACTACGGAAGCGCTGCCGGAACGCAGCGCCGGAAGGATCGTCCACACGATCTTGAGATCGAAAAGAGTACGACTACATCACCCACGAGAATCCGCTCTCGTTAAACACTTTGGAATCTTCGAGGGTAAGTTATTCCATCGACTCGTTGCTACAATCTAGTAGATAGATCTTGGCTTGTTTGTTTGTATGTGATAGAAAATTTTTGTTTTCCATGCTACGAACCCCTACAGTGGTATCAGAGCCGTGTCTATATGTAGATCTGTTGCACGAGTAGAACACAATGGTCATTGTGGGCGTTGATGCTTTTATTGTCGATTGCTTTTTGTGTACTTTGCATATTGCGGTATGTTGGGATGAAGCGGCCCGGGCTAACCTTACATGACATCGTTCATGAGACTTGCTCCACGCTTAACATGCAACTTGTATTGCATAAGTGGCTTTGCGGGTGCCTGTTTCTCCTAGCATAGTTAAGATCCAATTTACAACGGGTAATCAACAATGCTAGTATCAATGTTGTGGTTCTTGTTCGTAAGTTAGAACGACACTTATTGAAAGCCCCAAACCACGTAAAACATGCAAATAAAGTAGAGGCGTCTAACTTTGTTTTGCAGGGGTGTGCAGTGATGTGATATGGCCATGATTGTGATTATATTTGATGTATGCAATGTTCCTTATTGTAAGTTGGCAACCGGCAGGAGCCATATGGTTGTCTTTAATTTATGTTAAGACCCGCGTGTCTATTCAAAGTAGTTGTAATAGTTGAAGCCGGTGGACGACAACCATGGTGAAGCGTCATTGACCTTGATGCAATGCCGGTGATGATGGAGATCATGTTTGTGCTTGAAGATGGAGATCGGAAGCACAAAGAAGAAAGGCCATATCATATCACATATTATGAATTGCATGTGATGTTAATCCTTTATGCATCTTGTATTGCTTAGTAGACGACGGTAGCATTATAAGATGATCCCTCATGCACATGAATTTCAAATCATAAAGTGTTCGCCCTTAGTTAGCACCGTTGCTAAAGCTTGTTGTTTCGAAGCACCACGTGATGATCGGGTGTGTTAGATTCTGCAAGTGTATACAACGTGAGAAAGCCAGATTTGCTCATGCAGAAACTAAGGTTTGATCTTGACGAGCCTAGCATGTACAGACATGGTCTCGGAACACGGATTACCGAAAGGTAAAGCATGAATCGTATAGTAGATATGATGAACATGACGATTGTTCGCCATTGAAACTATATCAACTCTCGTGATGATCGGTGTTGATGTAGTGGATTTGGTTCGTGTGATCACTAAAACAATGTGAGGGATGTTGTTTTGAGTGGGAGTTCACCTAGTTTAATTTCATTAATTAATTTGAACTCAATTTGTCATAAACTTAGTCTAAACTATTGCAAATATGTTGTAGATCAATGGCAGCCCCTACCATCAATTTTAATGCGTTCCTAGAGAAAGAAAAGTTGAAAAACAATGGAAGCAACTTCGCGGATTGGTTCCGCAATTTGAGGATTGTCCTCACAGCTGGTAATTTGACCTATGTGCTGGATGCACCGCTGGGTGACCCACCTGCAGCTGATGCTTCTGATGAAGTAAAGAATGTTTACCTCGCTCGGAAAAATCAGTACTCCATAGTTCAGTGTGCTATCTTGTATGGTTTAGAATCGGAACTTCAGAAAAGGTTTGAAGAGTCAGACCCATATGATATTGTCGAGGATCTCAAATTGATTTTTGAGACTCATGCGGCAATTGAAAGCTATGAGGCTTCTGAAAAGTTCTTTAACTGCAAGATGGAAGAGGGCAGCTCCGTCAGTGAGCATGTGCTTAAGATGTCTGGGCACGCAAACAAACTTCAAAGCTTGGGTATAGTGATTCCTAATGCTTTGGGGATTTACCGCGTCCTCCAGTCACTGCCACCAAGTTACAGGAACTTTGTGATGAACTACAACATGCAGAACATGAACAAAGAGTTGCCAGAACTGTTTGCCATGTTAAAATCTGCAGAAGTGGAGATCAAGAAAGAGCACCAAGTGTTGATGGTCAATAAGACCACCAAATTCAAGAAAGGCAAGTCTAAGCAAAAGGGACACTTCAAGAAGGGTGGTAAGAAAGTTACCACGCCGGCGAAGAAGACCAAGGCTGGACCCAAGCCTGAAACTGAGTGCTTTTATTGCAAGGGAGAAGGTCACTGGAAGCGGAATTGCCCAAAGTACTTGGCGGATCTGAAGAACAGCAACATCAAGAAGAAAGGTATATCTGATATACATGTTATTGATGTGTATCTCACTAGTACTCGTAGTAGTGCCTGGGTATTTGATACTGGTTCGGTTGCTCATATTTGTAACTCGAAACAGGTGCTGCAGAATAAACGGAAGCTAGCGAAGAACGAGGTGACGATGCGCGTGGGAAACGGATCAAAGGTTGATGTGATCGCGGTCGGCACGATACCCCTTCATCTACCATCGGGATTAGTTTTATACTTAAATAATTGTTATTTGGTGCCTGCGTTGAGCATGAACATTATATCGGGATCTTGTTTATTGCGAGACGGTTACTTGTTTAAGTCAGAGAATAATGGTTGTTCGATTTATATGAGTAATATGTTTTATGCACATGCACCTTTGATAGATGGTCTATTCTTATTGAATCTCGATAGTGGAAATACACATATCAACAACATTGAGGCTAAACGTTTGAAATCAAGCGATAATTTGACCTATATGTGGCACTGTCGTCTTGGTCACATTGGAGTGAAGCGTATGAAGAAACTCCATTCCGATGGACTTCTTGAATCACTTGATTTTGAATCACTTGAAAGATGCGAAGCATGTCTGATGGGAAAAATGACTAAGACTCCATTTTCTGGTATGATGGAGCGAGCTATGGACTTATTGGAAATCATACATACCGATGTGTGTGGTCCAATGAGTGTAGCATCGCGCGGTGGTTATCGTTATGTTCTTACCTTCACGGATGACTTGAGTAGATATGGGTATATCTATTTCATGAAACATAAGTCCGAAACTTTCTAGAAGTTTAAGGAGTTTCAAAGTGAGGTAGAGAATCAACGTAACAAGAAGATTAAATTTCTACGTTCTGATCGTGGAGGTGAATATCTAAGTTACGAGTTTGGCGAGCATTTAAAGAAGTGCGGAATACTTTCACAATTGACACCGCCGGGAACACCACAGCGTAATGGTGTGTCCGAACATCGTAATCAAACTCTCTTAGATATGGTTCGTTCTATGATGTCACTTACAGATTTACCGCTATCATTTTGGGGTTATGCATTAGAAACAGCCGCATTCACTTTAAATAGGGCACCGTCTAAATCCGTTGAAACGACACCGTATGAATTATGGTTTGGGAAGAAACCTAAATTGTCGTTCCTTAAAGTTTGGGGATGCGAAGCCTATGTAAAGAAGTTACAGCCGGACAAGCTTGAACCCAAAGCGGAAAAATGCGTCTTCATAGGATACCCGAAGGAAACTATTGGGTATACCTTCTATCATAGATCCGAAAGCAAAATCTTCATTGCCAAGAATGGATCCTTTCTAGAGAAGGAATTTCTCTCGAAAGAAGTGACTGGAAGGAAAGTAGAACTCGACGAGGTTGACGAACCTTCTCTCGAAATTGCGAGTAGCGCAGCACCGGAAGAAGTTCCTGTGGTGCCTGCACCAATTAGAGAGGAAGCTAATGATGATGATCATGAAACTTCGGTTGAAGTTGCTACAGAGCCTCGGAGGTCAACGAGAACTCGTACCACTCCAGATTGGTATGATCCCGTTGTGAGTGTCATGTTGGTGGACAACACCGATGACCCCGAGACATATGAGGAAGCGATGATGAGCCCAGATTCCAATAAATGGCAAGAAGCCATGAAATCCGAGATTGGATCCATGTACGAAAACCAAGTATGGACTTTGGTGGACTTACCGGATGGCCGGAAGGCTGTCGAGAACAAATGGATTTTCAAGAAGAAAACAGATGCTGATGGTAATGTTACTGTCTATAAAGCTCGACTTGTCGCAAAAGGGTTTCGACAAATTCAAGGAGTTGACTACGATGAGACTTTCTCACCAGTAGCGAAGCTAAAGTCTGTGAGGATTATGTTAGCAATCGCTGCATATTATGATTATGAGATATGGCAGATGGATGTCAAAACAGCATTCCTCAATGGAGATATTGATGAAGAGTTGTATATGATGCAACCCAAAGGTTTTGTCGATCCTAAAGATGCTAACAAGGTATGCAAACTTCAACGGTCCATCTATGGATTGAAGCAAGCATCCCGAAGTTGGAATCAACGTTTTTGATAAGGTAATCAAAAGTTTTGGTTTTATACAAACTTATGGAGAAGCTTGTATTTACAAGAAAGTGAGTGGGAGCTCTGTAGCATTCTTAATACTATATGTGGATGACATATTGTTGATTGGGAATGATGTAGACCTTCTTAATAGTGTCAAGGAATATTTGAATAATAGTTTTTCAATGAAGGATCTTGGCGAAGCAGCTTACATATTAGGCATAAAGATTTATAGAGATAGATCGAAACGCCAAATATCATTGTCACAGAGTACATATTTGGACAAAGTTCTAAAGAGGTTTGGAATGGAAGAAAGCAAGAAAGGGTTCTTGCCCATGTTGCCCAATACGACCTTGAGTAAAACTCAAAGTCCGACATCGGCAGAAGATAGAGAAAGGATGAGTAAGACTCCCTATGCCTCAGCCATAGGATCTCTAATGTATGCCATGCTATGTACTAGACCCGACATTGCATATGCTGTTAGTTTAACTAGCAGATATCAAAGTGATCCAGGAGTGGATCATTGGACAGCGGTCAAAAACATCCTTAAGTACTTGAGAAGAACTAAGGATATGGTTCTTTCTTATGGAGGTGATGAACAACTCGTTGTTAATGGTTACACCGATGCTAGTTGGAACACCGATCCGGATGATTCTAAATCACAATCTGGATACGTATTTATTTTGAATGGTGCAGCAGTTAGCTGGAGGAGTGCAAAGCAAAGCGTTGTGGCGAGATCTTCAACTGAATCGGAATACATGGCTGCTTCGGAGGCTTCACAAGAAGCGATATGGATGAAAGAGTTCATTACAGAGCTGGGTGTGGTTCCTAGTGCGCTGGACCCAATGTCTATCTACTGTGATAACATGGGCGCCATAGCCAATGCGCAAGAACCAAGGTCACACAAGAAGCTGAAGCATATCAAGCTGCGTTTTCACGCTATTCGAGAACATATCCAGGATGGGGATATAAAGATTTGCAAAGTACACACAGATCTGAATGTGGCAGATCCGTTGACTAAACCTCTCCCGAGGGCAAAACATGACCAACACCAAACTGCCGTGGGTGTTCGGTATATTACCATGTAATCTAGATTAGATGACTCTAGTGCAAGTGGGAGACTGTTGGAGATATGCCCTAGAGGCAATAATAAATGTAGTTATTATTATATCTTTGTGTTTATGATAAATGTTTACATTCATGCTATAATAGTATTAACAAGGAAACATTGATACTTGTGTGATTTGTAAACTTAACTTGAAAGTCCCTAGTATAGCCTCTATACTTCACTAGCTTGTTGGTTGATTAAATGATTGTGGTTTCCCTATCATGAACATTGAGATGTTATCAACAACAAGATCATATCGTTAGGAGAATGATATGGTGGACATACTCCTATTGATAAGCGTAGCATAAAGATCAAGTCATTTCAATAGTTCAATTGCTATATGCTTTCTGATACATAGTAACCTAATTCCTTCGACCATGAGATCATGCATATCACCTTTACCAGATGGATGCTTTGATGACATCAAACACCACACCGTAACTGGGTGGCTATAAAGGTGGCATTGAGTGTTCGGAAAGTATTGGTTGAAACACATGGATCAAAAGTGGGATTTGTCCATCCATATGACGGATAGATATACTCTGGGCCCTCTCGGTGGAATGTCATCCAATTAGCTTGCAAGCATGTGACTGGGTCACAAGGGATCACATATCACGGGAACGAGAAAAGAGTACTTATCGGTAACGAGGTTGAACTAGGTATGCAGAGATACCGACGATCATAACCTCGGATAAGTAAACTATCGTGAGACAAAGGGAAATTGGTATCGTATGTAAGTGGTTCATTCGATCGCAAAGTAATCGTAGAAATATGTGGGAGCCATATGAATTTCCAGATTCCTCTATTGGTTATTGTTCGGAGAAGTGTCTCGATCATGTCCGCATAATTCACGAACCGTAGGGAGACACACTTAAGGATTCGACGTTGTTTTGAGTAGTTATGGTATTATGAGAAAGAGACCGAATGTTGTTCGGAGTCTCGTATGGGATCCGGGATATCACGAGGTGATCCGGAATGGTCCGGAGAATAAGATTCATATAAGGAAAGTCCCGTTTCGGAGTTCGGGAATGATTCCGGTGTTTTCATCGGGAATGTTCTAGAAGGGTCCGGATTGTCCGGCACTCCGGGGGGGGGGGAGGGTACATGAATGTGTCATTGAATGATTGCATCATGTACTAAGTGTTCTTGCTGTTCCAAAACTTGAAAGTCAAACTGCCAGTTTGAAAGTCAAACGGCTAAAACAGGAAACTATGGAAAACAGGAAACTGTGGGAAACAGGAAACTGTGGGAAACAAGCAAGAGGAGGTTGAAACCAACTTGGAGGAGGAGTTCCTCTCCTCCAAGCCGGCGCCCAGCCCTAGGCCGAGTTAGGGAGGGACTCCCTCCCTCCCTGGCGCGCCTAGCCCCTCCACCTATAAAAGGAGGGGCAGGGCTCCTCCTTGAGACACACAAGTTTCTACCTCTAATCTCAGGTTTAGAGCCGTTTGGTTTAGAGCTTCTAATTGCTTTAGCCTGCGGTTTAGAGCCTTCTAATTGGTGTGTCTAATCTCTAGACCACTAATAGCCCTCTCTCATAATCCACCATACTCGCTCCGGCTTAAGGCGAAGCCCTGCGGGATTTCCCCTCTACTTCCGGTACCACGCCGTTGTGCTGCCGGAATCGCGAGGAGAGTGCTACAACCTCCGCTGCCTGCTGGAACAAGGGAGAGGAAGGTCTTCGTCGAGTACCGAACGTGTGACCGACTGCGGAAGCGCTGCCGGAACGCAGCGCCGGAAGGATCGTCCACACGATCTTGAGATCGGAAAGAGTACGACTACATCACCCACGAGAATCCGCTCTCGTTAAACACTTTGGAATCTTCGAGGGTAAGTTATTCCATCGACTCGTTGCTACAATCTAGTAGATAGATCTTGGCTTGTTTGTTTGTATGCGATAGAATTTTTTTGTTTTCCATGCTACGAACCCCTACAATTTTGGGAACTTGGTGCGTAATATCCAAGTGTTATTTGGTGAGTAATATCCAAGTGTTTGGTTGTTTGGACACTTGGTGAGTAATATCCTCGTGTGCCATTCGACCCTATTTTACTTAAGCAAATATTTACAAAGTAGGATAAAAACTCTTCTTCTTTTCTTCTTACTTAGAGAAAAATGGCTTTATGCAAATGAACTCCAAAGCCTACTCAGCCTTGCATGTAGAGTTAGCCTTATTCTTTCCTCGGTGTAATTTGCCAATACATTCAAAGTATTTACCAACTCGTTTGACTGCACGTTTCATGTGCAGAATTTGGAGGTCTTTGAAAGGTGCGCTAGGATCACGGGTCTTCACTCAACCTGCATGTGGCATTGATGGGACTCCAAGTTGTATATTTTTTGCTTCTGTTGTAATAATATAAACTCTGGATTATTCGATTCATGTAATGAAGACTTGTGTTTTACATGATATTTCATCGACTGTGAGTGCTATCTATTGATCCAGGGACTAGCATGTTAATCGCATGGACTTAGGATCTTACTCGATCCGAGGTCGCTACAGATGGTATCAGAGCATAAGTTGACTGTAGATCGTGACCCTAGCCTCGGAAAAACCTTAGGATTAATAATTTCTAAGTTATTTAAGAAAAACTCTTATACTTCTCATCATCTATCTTTGTATTTTTAAACTTTCTTAAGTCTCTTCTTTTCAACATTAGAAATGACCACTATGCACTTCAAGGAGAAACTTCTATCAAGACTACCTTTCCAAAGAAGATCTTCTCAATGTTTTTCTCAAGTTAGGACTTGAAAACCTTCGCAAAAGATGTTCCAAGACCAAAGCTACGAGAATTGAAGACTTCAAATCTACAAGCGCCAAAGACTTTGAAGGACTTAAGTCAAGGTTATTAACTGAAGGCGTTGAAAGATTGAAGATTATGAAGAGCATGAAGAAGAGCACGAAGAATTTTGAAGACTCGAAGCCTCGAGGATTCCAAGTGCCCTACTAGGAACCAAACCCGGATAGATTTCGCTACAATATAGATGCGACGAATTGTTTGATGTCCTCTATGGGATGTTACGATAGTAAAACCTATTTTCTAAATAAAGTTGTTTGTATGGGTTATTCCTCCTACTCATCTATAATCCATTCGTTTCTATTCTAAACCTCGGTCAACTCGACAGATGGACCACATCAATATGGAAGACAAGGAACTCAACTTCTCCAAGCGTATGAGCCACACCGATGCAAAGAAGCGGATGCACAAGATTGAAGAAAGAATGAAGGATGACAAGATTGAAGCTAATAGAATAGGTTCAGTATGCCACCGAATTCTTAAAGGATGATGCTGCAACCTGGTGGGAGATGCAACACACCATTAATGATCATCAAGGGATGATATCTTGGGAAGATTTTAAAGTGGTTCTACTAAAATCTTGTCTCGTCGCTCGTATACCAAAAACCCAAGAAGTTGAAGTCCCAAAACATTCAGCTTGCACGATCTGTGGAGAAATAGGACATACCACCAAGGAGCATCGTGATCAGTGCCCCTACTATGAAGAAAGGAACCCATCAGAAGAATGTCCCACCTGAATTTAACCCCTCGCAATGTCACCTCTACCCGATTGTAATAAGCAAGTTAGAGATGGAATGCGCCACGACATGTTAACCTTACCAAAGAAGAGGAAGGATCTAAGCAAAGTCATATGCTTAAAGTGTCACAATCCTGCGCATTATGCTGTTGATTGTCCAGAACAGAAAATTGTGGGTGGAAAGGATGGAAACAATGATGGTAATGGTAATAGTTGTAGCAACAAGAAGCCCAAGAAATATCCTAGCCAGGTGACATGCTACAAGTGTGGTGAAACAGGGCATTACGCGTCAAATTGTCCCGAGAAAAGGAAGAATGATGGTGGAAATCACAATCACAATGGCAATGGAAAGAAGCCCAATCCATCCATCAGGCTACGATGAATTATGCTAGTATGAGTTAAGCTTACAAATCATTGTACCGGGAGAACCCAACAAATACAATCTTTTAAGGGTGGTAGTATCCTAGTGTGAATCGAACCTATTTGTTTCTATCCGTAGCGGCCATTATCGCTACCAGGAGCTCGAGGATGAGCTCGATTCCATACCTCCCAAGCCTCCTTTTTCCTCTGGTCCTTCTCCCCACTCAATCCCTCTTCACCCCATGATGTTTCCCCATCCGCAGGAACACCAGAACGAGCGTAGGAGCTCGCCGGAGTTGGGCCACCTCCCGATACCACCAGCCGCTCGCAGTCGCCCCCTCAAGAAGCAAGCAACGACGAAGAAGACACCATCGACCTCGCAGGGATCCCCCACACCCGGTCGCCTACCCCTATGTCTCCGGTGATCGCCAAAATCACCACCTGGAACCACACCGCCGCCAGTGACGTCATCGCCGGTGAGGCCAGGAGGCTTCTGTTCGCGACCGTCAGATCCGAGAAGAACGGTGCAGATTAGAAGCTTTCCCGAACCGGTACCAGCCAACAATATGGCGCCATGTGTCGTCTTCGTCAGTGTGCCCCACCAGTGCCACGTCGTCAGCCAGGTCAGTCACCGCGCCCAGTCAGCGCCGACGCAAAAAAATAGATCTATTATTAAAATTACACAAAATTGTATACACTTGAAAAAATCATATAAAAAGATTCATAGATCCAAAAATAGCAAGTGGTATCTCATTGGATTTAGAAAATTGTGTAGAATAATAATATGAGATTGGATCTAACGTTTACTGTAATATTTTTTTAGTTTAATAGCCTTTTTAGACTAGATAAATCATATTAAGTCGTTTGTAGATCCAAAAAATACAAATAAAGTATATATGGATTCATAATTTCATATACGACAGTTAGATACAATTTTCGAAATATAAAAATTGTTGTAGTAATTTAATTACTTTTAATGGCCATTTAAATTATTAAATTCATAATAAATTATTTATAGATCGGAAAAATATAAATAATATGTCTATGGATTCACAAATGCTCGTAGAATACGGATCTGGCCTTAGACATAATTTTTGACGAAGTAAATATTTTAAATGAATTAAACTCTATTAAATAGTAATTAAATCATAGAAAAAGATTTACAACTCCAATTAGGGTGAATCCAATTCCTACTGGTTTGTATTAATATCCTCTATCTAGTAAACCCGAGAACCAAATTTAATTTGACTATTAGGACAAAAGTTACAACAAAACTATTAAAACCCCTTTTTTGGCAACCAACATTTAATGACAAGTACCCTACTGCATTAAATGATCTCATACATGCATCATATGATCTACTAATATTAAAGAACTAAAATATAACCATTATGACATTAAATCATCATGCATGTTTGTGATCATTCTTGTTGTGTTTGCTATGTTGCAATTGTTTTGATTGGAACTACTCTGTTCTCGCGTTAGATTATTCGGAGAGAGTGTGATTGCTACGGAGGAATACAATCATCAAGAACAGTATTAATAAGGCAAGTTACACCACTTGTTCATATTTTGTCCCAGTTTTGATTATATGCATGATTAGATCTTCAAAGTCTATAATATGCATGTGTAGGATGTTCTAGTATAATTTCTTAGTATTATTTTGCAAGTGCGATGGTTTTTGTAGTATGCCATGAGTATCTCTATACTTAGGATTTTCCCCCTCCTAATAGGTTACCCCTGTTTTTGCTAAGTACTGCTTGCTATGCTATATATAAAGTACCATTGGGGGGCTCGAAAGTCAAGAAAATTTTCGAAGTATGAAGGCTCTCTTGAGCGATCTTTTCTTCTCAAAGCCATTTCAAATTAAAACTAAGTTTTTTTCTGGGCGGAATGGTTGTCGGGTCAATGAGTGAGATTTTGGTGGAGGACGGGTGCCCAGGAATCAATGAAGTCTCCATGTTTCAGAATTCATAAGCTTCCAGTGCAACCATAATACATATGGGCTCTGTCTTGGCCTAGTTCTTAGTAGGAAACCTCACCGGGGTACCAATATTTGGAGGTTCTTGGCACGGTTGGATCCAGCTGGTAGAGGGGCTACTAAGGGAAAGCCTCGCCATGGTCTTATCTGTAAAAGGACTTGATCGTGGATTGTGGGTAAAGTGCACAAAATATCGAGAGTAATGCAATCTGATCGATCAGTCGTGTTCACGGAAATAGAACAACATTGAGCATATGAAGGATGGAGCCTTTGAAGGATGTTCATATATCTTTTCTAAACAAAGTTTTGAAACCCCATGGCGTGAGTAATATCGCTAATGGGTGGGATTTTAGGAACTTGGTGCGTAATATCCAAGTGTTACTTAGTGAGTAATATCCAAGTGTTTGGTTGTTTGGACACTTGGTGAGTAATATCCTCGTGTGCCATTCGACCCTATTTTACTTAAGCAAATGTTTACAAAGTAAGATAAAAACTCTTCTTCTTTTCTTCTTACTTAGATAAAAATGGCTTTGTGCAAATGAACTCCACAGACTACTCAGCCTTGCATGTAGAGTTAGCCTTATTCTTTCCTCGGTGTAATTTGCCAATACATTCAAAGTATTGACCAACTCGTTTGGCTGCACGTTTCATGTACAGAATTTGGAGGTGTTTGAAAGGTGCGCTAGGATCACGGGTCTTCACTCAACCTGCATGTGGCATTGATGGGACTCCAAGTTGTATATTTTTTGCTTCTGTTGTAATAATGTAAACTCTGGATTATTCGATTCATGTAATGAAGACTTGTGTTTTACATGATATTTCATCGACTGTGAGTGCTAGCTATTGATCCAGGGACTAGCATGTTAATCACATGGACTTAGGATCTTACTCGATCCGAGGTCGCTACAGATGGTTTCAGAGCATAATTTGACTGTAGATCGTGACCCTAGCCTAGGAAAAAACTTAGGATTAATAATTTCTAAGTTATTTAAGAAAAACTCTTATACTTCTCATCATCTATCTTTGGATTTTTAAACTTTCTTAAGTCTCAACATTAGAAATGACCACTATGCACTTCAAGGAGAAACTTCTATCAAGACTACCTTTCCAAAGAAGATCTTCTCAATGTTCTCTCAAGTTAGGACTTGAAGACCTTCGCAAAATATGTTCCAAGACCAAAGCTACGAGAATTGAAGACATAAAATCTACAAGCACCAAAGACTTCGAAGGCCTTAAGTCAATGTTATTAACTGAAGGCGTTGAAAGATTGAAGATTATGAAGAGCATGAAGAAGAGCACGAAGACTTTTGAAGACTTGAAGCCTCAAAGATTCCAAGTGCCCTACTAGGAACCAAACCCGGATATATTTCGCTACAATATAGATGCGACGAATTGTTTGATGTCCTCTATGGGATGTTACGATAGTAAAACCTATTTTCTAAATAAAGTTGTTTGTATGGGTTATTCCTCCTACTCCTCTATAATCCATTCGTTTCTATTCTAAACCTCGGTCAACTCGACAGATGGACCGCATCAATATGGAAGACAAGGAACTCAACTTCTCCAAGCGTATGAGCCACACCGATGCAAAGAAGCGGATGCACAAGATTGAAGAAAGAATGAAGGATGACAAGATTGAAGCTAATAGAATAGGTTCAGTATGCCACCCAATTCTTAAAGGACGATGCTGTAACCTGGTGGGAGATGCAACACACCATTAATGATCATCAAGGGATGATATCTTGGGAAGATTTTATAGTGGTTCTACTAAAATCTCGTCTCGTCACTCGTATACCAAAAACCCAAGAAGTTGAAGTACCAAAACATTCAGCTTGCACGATCTGTGGAGAAATAGGACATACCACCAAGGAGCATCGTGATAAGTGCCCCTACTGTGAAGAAGGAACCCATCAGAAGAATGTCCCACCTCAAGTTACATGCTTCTTGTGCGAAGGGACCAACCACAACCCCTCTGTTGGGGATATGCTATATGGGTGTCCTCATAGCATGTCACCTATCCGGATAACCCGGGTGGCCCACAGTTGGTAGCATGGACTATGGCCTGCTGGGCGGCCCAGTTAGATGGATCCAGAAGGGAGGCCCATGCCAAATAAAGGAAGGCTACGGTTGGAGTCACCCACGTACCCGGAGCCTTGGAGTGCAAGATACACAGGACTAGTAATAGATGGTGTAGGACTCTGTGACCTGTCCGGCTAGGACTTTTACCTGTAACCCTAGGACCTGGCAACTATATAAGTCGGGTCTATGGGAGCCTTTAGGGAATGATAACTTACAATCTCAGACAATCTTGCACAGCGAACCAATCTCTGTAACTCGGCGTATTTACCTTATAGTGATTTATAGCAGGAGTAGGATTCCGCCACCGTCGTGGGATCTGAACCTGGGTAAGCTGTGTTACCTCATACCCGTCAACCGTCCTCCTTCCCCCACGTCTCTAAACACGCACTGTGAGGACCCCTCCATGGAGTACTTGTCGGCAATACCACGACAGTTGGCGCCCACCGTGGGGCAAGAGGTGCTTTAGGCTCTTCAGCGGGCGAGGACCAAGTTCTTTGCGGGAATCGGTGAAACCGTAGACATCGGTCACGTTCTCTTCTCCGGCAACGTTCCGATCGTCCCTCCCAATGAGTTCTGGATCCCGGCGAAGACGAACCCTACGCGGTGTTCGATCGTTCCTATCAGAGACATCCACCTCTTCATCGGCGAAACCGACTCGGGCACTAGTTCCCTGGGAGTCGGAGGAGAATCAAGGCCCGCACGGACCGCCTACGGGCAGGATACGTTCACGGAAGGATCAATGTCAGATCTCTCTTCGGAGTTTTCCGGCAAAGATCGGAAAAATACAAGGCCCACCCAAACCGCCCCTGTGCAGGATTTAAAGGTGGAAGATCGCTGCAAATCCGCCGGCTTTGCCCGTGCGTCTGGACAGCAGAGATCCAAGTTCGTCGGAGTGGTTACCATCTTCGATCTGGCGTGTTGCGTTCAGAGAGAGGGCGAAAACCCTCGCGATTACCTGGCCAGGTGGCTCCGTATACGAGCCGATCTGGCCCACTACCCCGATGATAACGCTTTGTATCACTTCGTGGAAGGACTGGACCGTGGCACGCTTCACCGACATTCTTTAGGACGGCAGCAGGCAACAGGGCGCCTTACCCTTGAAGAGATGGTGAGCACCGTCAACAACTATGTGGAGGCTGACGTAGCAGCCTAGAAAGCGCTTGCGCTCATCGATGGAGAACCTCTGATTCAGCCATCGCCACCACCGCCTCCGGCCACTATCGTCGCAGCTGCACCGCCACCTCCAGTCATCGTCGCTGCAATTGCACCTCCACCGCCCGTCATTGAGGAAGTCCTGGCACCCCCTGACTCTGTCATTGACGCGCTTTATGCTGACTTCAGTGCAAACTCAAAGGAGATAGATTTCAGTCCAGTAGATCTAGACTCCGCCATGCATGAGATGGAGGAGGAGCATACGCGCGACGAGCAAGCCAACAATGTCGTCACGTCTCGAGGGGTGTTCGTCACCATTGGGACGGCGATGGATGAAGATCAACCCGGACGAGCTCCGCCTACAACGCTGGAGAAGGGGAAGGGGCCACTTATTGCTGCTGACGATGATCGCGCAAAGGTCATGCCTCCTTCGCCTAACCCAGTGCAGCAGCCGCAGGAACTCGGCACCGGTCCGAGCAACAACAACACCGCAAACGTGCCGCCCCCAGCATCTACGTCTGCAGCAGCCCAAGTTACTCCAGCTGATAGAGTAATGTACGACAATCTCCTCGTCGAGCCACTGACCGTTTCTCATATCTGGAACATGACCCAGCTTGACGAGAAGCGCCAGCAACTGCTGGAGGAAGCGAAGGCCATCGCGGAGCAAGGAGCTAAGCTAGATAGAGATCTGGTCAAGGCGCAGAAGTCCATAGAGAAAGCTAGAGCAATGGAGGCCGATTACAAGACTTTGCTGCAGCAGCAGAAGGCCAAGAAAGCCCCAGCTCGCGTCATCAACGATCCTGGTGTACGACGCAACCTAGGATGGGCTCCCTCGAAGCCGGCACAAGCCAAGCCATACATTGACAGTGAAGGCAAACAGGTGATGCCCACCCCACTCCTTAACCTCGCCGTCGCCAAGACCCTTCTAGAGCAGGATAGATTGCCCGAGGCAGTGGAATAGGTCTATGACCTAGTAGCCAAGGCGGTGAAGCAGCAGGAAAAGGCCACCTCTCAGAGGCTTGAGTCCGACCCAGCACTTTGCCAGTCTAGCCAGTATAAGCCGCCAAGGGACAGATCTCCTCTTGATGTCTGGTCCCAGAAGGGTTCATCAGAACGAAGACGGAGGGATGCACACAATGGGAAGGATGCTATCCCCATATCCTCCGACCACGGAGAAAAGGCCCGACCTCGTCGCCCATCGCCACCGCCCCGGTCCCCCGACATCGCGAAGATTACAAGGCTCACCATCGTACGAATATTCCCCCACCAAATCAGTGCGGCATCGTCATCCATGACAACGCGGAGCAGACCCGTCATGACGGAGAGCGCAACCAAGGACACAAGAGCAGGTCACACCATGACCCTCCGTGTCCGACAAGCAACCGTGACAGGCGTGAGGCGTCGCAGGAGGGTAACAGCAAGAAGGCTAACCCACCGCCACCTCCGCCTCCGCCTCCGTCACCGCCAAGCATTCACCATGGCGGAGGAGGCCCGTGTCGTTCACGCAGCCCATCCTCTGTTGACAAGAAGAAGAAGAACCCGAAGCCGTACGATGCACGTTCGCGGATTGATAAGATCCACGAGGCCCGGGAAGGACCATACCTAGGACCATGTTGCTTTGGACCTGCAATACGATCCGCAACTTACCCCAAAGGTTTCCGGATTGACAAGACCATCAAGCCCTATGACGGCACCGCCAAGCTAGCCACATGGTTGCAGGACTACGGCAACGCAGTGGAGATTGCCGGAGGAAACCCCAACGTCGCCGTCAAGTACCTCCCGTTAATGTTGGCGGGCACGGCCCGTCAATGGATCGACGATTTGCCGGAGAAATTTATCTACAACTGGCTGGACATGCAAGAAGCATTCACCAAGAACATTGAGGGTACATACAAGCGTCCCTGCACTATGGGCGATCTACCGCGGTGCGTGCAAGAGAAAGACGAGACATCTCGCGCCTACCTCTCCCGCTGGCTGGACATGAAGAATTCCTGCGCAGAAGTGCACGCTCAGACCACCATGGTCGCCTTCATCGATGGGTTGGAAAGGGGCACGTTGCTCTGACATAAGCTGAAGCGCTTGCAGGACAATCACCATCTTGACTTGAACCAGATGATTCAATTGGCTAGTGAGTTCGCAGCTGCCGACGACGATGCTCGCGGCTCCTTGCCGGCAACAGCCGTTCGAACTCAAGCTCGGAGGAACAGCAGTACAAAGCGGAAAACCGCTCCAGAAGAAAAGCAATCTACCGACATGGTCGCTATGACTTTTGCAGGACGAGGTGATGGCGGACAGCGTGGCCGAAGAAGAGGAGCTGGTCGTGGGCAGCAACGAGGAAGTGAAACTACCTCGGCGCCGCTCCGTGTTCCCCAAACCTACGAGTAGTACCGCGATATGTCGTGCCTCGTACACCTCGACGTCAACGACAAGGCCACCCATACCAATTGACACTTCAAGTTCGTCAACGACCTCAAGGAAGACCCTGAGTCCGCCTACAAGCAAATTCAGAAGAATAGATCGCGAGGCAAGGGCAAGGGGAATAAGAAGGAGGAGGAGTCCAAGGATTCAAGTGACATGGACGAGGACGTTGACCCCAAGCACGCCGCCAAGAGCGACGACAAGGGCAATAACCCCTTCGCGAAGAAGGCTCCAGTCTACCACACTTTCCTTGGCACCCCCACCATCCGACAACAGAAGACCTCTCTGAGGATCCTGATGGCTACCCTACCCCCAGTTCCCCAGTACTTGCGCTGGTCGGAGGTTCGAATCACTTGGGACAGGACGGACCACCCAAACCTTATACCTACGGAGAACCAGTACGCCATGGTCATCAACCCCTTGATTGACGGCTTGGAGTTCACCAAGTGTATGGTGGATAGTGGAAGCAGCATCAACATCATGTACCTGGATACACTGCAAAAGATGAACTTGACGGAGGCAAACCTAAGGCGGACCAACACCATCTTCCACGGCGTAGTTCCTGGTCGGGAGGCTCGGTCCCTTGGGTGCATTACACTTCAGGTTGCCTTTGGCGATGTTAACAATTACCGCCAAGAGCACATGACCTTTAAGGTGGTCCCCTTCAAGAGCGTGTACCACGTCATATTCGGCCGCGACATATTCCACACGTTCATGGCCAAGCCATGCTTCGTCTACAACAAACTCAAGATACCCGGACCAAACGGTGTCATCGCCGTATCCGAAAGCTTTACCAAGGCAAGGGACTGCGAGATCAATGAAGCAGCCGTTGCAGAAGCTGTCCTCTACAGCGAAGAATTCAAAGATATCCAGAGCAAGGTCGATGACTCAGAGATGCCCGCGTCGAAGAAGCAGATCTCCGACTCTGCTCTTGCGTTAAAGGCCGCCATCGAGACCAAGCCGGTGGAACTTGTGGTAGGCGATGCCTCCAAGGTCACCGCCATTGGGACGAACCTGGATCCCAAATAGGAAAGTGCTTGTCGAGTTCCTCCGTGAGAATAGGGACATCTTTGCCTGGCAACCTGCCGACATGAAAGGTGTACCTAGGGAGCTTGCCGAGCACAGCCTAAACATTGATCCAAAATCCAAACCAGTGAAACAACCTCTACGACGCTTTGGAGATGAGAAGAGACACGCCATTGGCAAAGAGATAGCTAGGTTACTTAAGGCTAGATTTATCTGAGAAGTCCTTCACACCCGATGGGTGGACAATCCTGTACTTGTCCCTAAAAAGGGAACCAATGAATTAAGAATGTGCGTTGATTACACCGGCTTGAACAAAGCATGTCCCAAAGATCCGTTTGCTTTGCCTCGCATTGACCAAGTCATTGACTCGATGGCTGACTCGGAGCTTTTGTGTTTTCTCGATGCATACTTAGGATACCACCAGATCAAGATGAGGAAGTCGGACCAATTGGCCACTTCGTTCACTACCCCATACGGCACATTTTGCTAAGTTACGATGCCCTTTGGGCTGAAAAACGCAGGTGCTACGTACTAGCGGACAATGCAACGTTGCCTTCACGACCAAATTGGTCGGAATGTTCATGCCTATGTGGACGATATCGCGGTGATGTCTAAAAATTCAAATGACTTAATCTCTGACTTAAAAGAAACCTTTGATAATCTCTGGAAATACAACTTGATGCTCAACCCTAAGAAGTGCGTCTTGGGGGTTCCAGCCGACAAATTGTTGGGTTTCATCGTTTCCCAGCGCGGAATCAAGGTCAACCCGGAGAAAATCAAGGCCATCCTAAACATAAACCATCCGACATGCCTAAAGGACATCCAACGACTAACAAGTTATGTTTCAGCAGTTAGTCGGTTCGTCATCTGACTTGGAGAGAAGGCCCTGCCACTGTACAAGTTGCTGAAGAAGGCGGACAAATTCACGTGGACGAATGAGGCAGATGCAGCATTGAAGCAGCTCAAGGAGATTCTTTCCTCAGCGCCTATCCTTGTAGCACCCGAGCCTGGTGAGCCCCTGTTAATCTACATGGCGGCAACCAACCGGGTAATCAACATCGTCGTCGTGGTAGAGCGGAAGGAACCAGACTATGAGCACGGAGTTCAACGACCAGTTTACTATGTGAGCGAGGTCTTGACGGAGTCTAAGCAACGTTACCCACACTATGGAGTATTCCTTGCTTCTCGGAAGATAGCTTATGGAGTATTCCTTGCTTCTCGGAAGCTGAGGCATTACTTTCAGAAGCACCCAATCACATGGTGAGCAAGACTCCACTGTCCGACATAATCAACAACAGCGACGCTACAAGTAGGGTCGTGAAGTGGGGAATTGAACTTGCCGCCTTCGAGATCACTTACAAGAGACGCGACACTATCAAGTCACAAGCCTTGGCGGATTTTGTTGAAGATTGGACGGAGATGCCAGATGCTACTCCATTGCCGGAACCAGAGTACTGGGTGATGCACTTTGACGGATCAAACCTGCTCAACGGCTTGGGGCTGGTGTATTTCTACAGTCACCAACAGGAGACAAGCTACACTACGTTCTGCAGATCCACTTCGAGGCTACAAACAACATGGCGGAGTATGAAGCACTCATTCACGGACTACATGTAGCCAAGGATATTGGCATCAAACGCATAGTTTGTTGTGGAGATTCCGACTTGGTTGCCCAGCAGGTGGCTGGCACCTGGAATGCGCGGAACCCTATGATGGCGGCATATCGAGACAAAGTGGACGAGATAGCCAAGAGCTTATTGGGCTACGAAGTTAAGTATGTGCCTAGGGAGCAAAATGAGGCGGCTGATCTGCTGTCTAAGCTTGGATCAGGGCGCAAGCAAATTCCGCCAGGAGTTTTCCTAGAGCACCTGCGCACATCATCTGTGAAGGGAGCCGACATCGACAACCCGGATAGAGCTGACTCTTTCGTCAACATGGTGACTAAGGTCCCTCTGGCTTGGACAAAACCGTTCATGGAATATCTCGAACACGGAACTTTGCCTGACGACGAAGTCGAAAGACGGCAAATAGTATGACGAGCAAAGGGTTATACCATAATCCATGGGCAACTCTACAAAAGGAGCACTACTGGTGTATACCGAAAGTGTGTTTACCAGCTGGAAGGCATGGAAATCCTACACGAAATCCATCTCGGGGATTGCGGGCATCACGCCGCTCCTCGATCGTTGGTCGCGAAAGCCTTCCGGCAAGGATTCTACTGGCTGACCGCGAAGGCGGACACCGACAAGCTGGTTGATACATGCATGGGGTGCCAGTATTATGCCCGACAACCACATGTTCCCACTGAAGAATTGCAAACAATACCAATAACTTGGCCGTTCACAGCCTGGGGGCTAGACATGGTGGGACCGTTACAGATGGCACCTTGTGGGTTTACGCATCTGCTTGTAGCAGTTGATAAATTCACTAAATGGATAGAAGCTAAACCCATTAGAATGCTTGACGGGGCAACTGCCCTCAGGTTTGTCCGGGATCTGGTGGTGAGATTTGGTCACCCACATAGCATTATCACCGACAACGGAAGCAATTTGTCACTCGGAGAAGTGGAGGCTTATTGTTGGGAGAAAGGCATCCGACTTGACCTTGCATCTGTAGCACACCCACAGTCCAATGGTCAGGTTGAGCGAGCCAATGGATTAATTCTGCAGGGAATCAAGCCACGTCTTGAGGCACCGCTACATAGAGCAGCTGGAGCCTGGGCGGAAGAATTTCCATCTGTGTTGTGGAGTTTACGAACTACACCCAACAGATCCACCGGCTACACCCCTTACTTCATGGTATATGGAGCAGAAGCCATCCTGAATTCCGACATACTTCACGATGCACCAAGAGTTGCCGCCTACGACGAAGATGGCGCTGAATAATCCAGACGCCTAGATGTGGACCTTCTCGAGTAGGAGCGCATTTTGGCATGCCAAAGATCCGCCATCTACCGGCAGAAGCTACGCAGCTACCTCGCCGCGTTCGGCATCGCTCGTTTAAAGAGGGGGATTTGGTGCTCCGACTTAAGCAGAAGAAGTCACACAAATTATCCCTGCCATGGGAAGGACCGTTCATCATAAGCAAGGCGCTACTCAATGGGTCTTACTACCTCGTTGAAAATCGTGAACTGAAAGATAGACCCAACGAGGATCATAAGCGTAAGCGACGTGACCCGGATGATGACTACCCGGAGCTTGATCGGCCATGGAACATAGCACAACTACGTCCTTTTTACACTTAGCATTTTTTATCTAATTGTGTACCTCTTATATGATCAATGAAATAAAGCTCTTTGGTTCACTCATATTTCTGAGTCTTTTACCTCCTTTAGTGTTCATTTTTGGATCATGTAAAACCTTTATGCACAAGCTTTGTGATTGCACTTGTGAAAATTCCGCCTACGGGTGCTAGCTTAAGTTTTCTGGTCTACACGTTCTTTCTCGTTTTTATGTGGATTATGGAGTAGTGACTTTCAGCACTTATTGTCGGCGATTTTGTGCTTAGGTTATTGACGGTGTCATTGGGCATCATCACCTGAGTGCATGGTTCCGACAACGGGTCTTCCGACTCACGAAAGGTCAAGCATAAGAACCAAAGTAGTGGATAAGCCAGCACTTGCTTAAAACAATATATACATGCTGGAAACTAGTTCTTGAGCAGCAGGAAATAACAACCATTGTTTTCCGCCTTAAGTTACATAAACAAGTTTTTTCCGCATATGCACCAAAGATGAAACAAATATTACAAAGTTGTTCTTCATTCCTTTGGCGCAGGTGACTTGGAAGCAGCGTCATGACCAGCCGAAGAACCACCCTCATAGTTGGCGCTGTGGAGGGACTCAGAGGAACCTTGGTTGCCACTGTCGATAGTGTTCATTGGCACAAAGACGTTGACGTCTACCAACTCGGCAACTCTGGTGTCATAGCCCGCGAGCAACGACAAGATGGATTCATGGTTAATCTCTTTGCCATCGTCGTCTACGTCGGGAATGCCAGAGGTCACCGTGTCGATGTTGGCATCTTCATAGTGTGCCTTCACCATTGACAGCGCCATCCTTGCACTAGCCCATGCACATGAAGCTTTCCAGCTTGCGATACGCTCGGGGGCTCGGCGCAGAATCTCCGAGTACTTCACCACGGAGTCTGATGCCTTGATATTTATCTGGAGGGGCTTGGCGATCTCCTTGGCTTGCGTGATGGCGGTGTTGATGAAGTTGCCGGCAAGAACCATGCATTCCTTGGCTGGAGGAGGCGATCGGGTTAAACCCATATGAGCTGCAAATTCCGACAAGGAGCGCATGAGTTCAATAATTCAAAGTACCCAGACTACATAAATCCAAGACGGAGAAAACTTACTGACGATGCTGGCCTCAGCTTGCCAGAGGGTGTCCGCCAAGGATTCTTTCTCTTGTTGGAGGAGCTTATACGCCTCATGGTGACGTTGATTCTGCTCATCGAAAGCTTCCTTCTGATCTCTTAAGATCGAGATCTCCTCCTTCAAGCGGTTGATTTCCTCATTGGCGGAGTCCTGCAGGGCCTTCATCGACTCCTCATGCATTTTCAGCATGTCATTCCTCTCCTGCTTAAGAATTTTGTTCTCGCTATCCAACTCTTGAATATTCTTGGATTGCTCGACAATATTCTTGGCCTTGGCGATGGTTTTTGCAAAGTCAGATAAAGTAAAGTACATAGTGAGTACTCCGAGAATACGGGCACAAAACCAAGTCGGAATGCGAAAAAGAAAACAGACGCTTGCTCTTGGTGATCTGTTCCTTCAAGAAGGCAATTTTACCCTTTTCATCTTCCAGGTCTGCGTGCATCTTCTGGTACTTGTCATTGGCCATGCCCCTCCAAGCACTCTCATTCTGTGGAAAAAAGGTCAAAGTTAAAGTGTTGCTTGGTCTGCTTGGAGCATCTAGCCGGAAATTTTTCACCTAGATGCTCGGGGGCTACAACGAGAGTTTTTGACTTAGTAATATGCTTAGCTTTTCTTAAGCATCTAGTCGGAACTTATTCAGTTTTCGATTAGAAGCTTGGGGGCTACAGTATAAAGTTTTTAACTCGGATATATGCTTAGCTTTTCTTTAAGCATCTAGTCGGAACTAATTCAGTTACAACTAGAAGGTTGGGGGCTACAGTATTGAAAATTATAAACACTATGTATGCTACTCTTAAAGCATCTAGTCGGAACATTTCATTCCACCTACATGCTTGGGGGCTAAAGTGAGAGTTTTTATAACTTAGTCACTTTTAGAGCATATAGATGCAAAAACCTATGGTTTTTCCGTATACATCCTTGGGGGCGACAGTGGGATACTCATATGAAATGCAAAAGGCAAATAAAACTTACAAGTGCAATGATCTTGAGGTTTGTAGCACTCTCGACCAATAGCTTGCCAAAGGATTCGCTCTTTCCTTGCAAGATTTCTGCTTGTCGGCGGAGCTCCTCTAGACTGCACGTCGGAGATGTCGGTGCCGCACCAGGGACCAAAGAAGTGCTAACCGGTGTAAGCGCCGGATAGACTATCTTCGAATAGGCTATGGTTCTCTTGGGTGTGGGGGCACCGCCAACGACAGAGGTACCTGCCTCCACCACCGCCTTACTGCTACCGATGGCATCCTTAGCCAAAGCTTCAGCCATTTGGTGGGCGGCACTCTCCTGCATCGCCTGCTCATCGACGATAGCAACCTCGGTAGAGGCATCTGAGTCCACTTCCATGGCGGAAGGGTCAGATGCCTCCTTAGCTTGTGAGCTTGTAGGGACATACGAAGGCTTGACGGAGGGAGTGGTAGGGGCGATGGAGGGAGATGCGTCGTGATGCAGCATGTCCTTGATGGTTCTAGAAGCCCCCAATTTGGAGGTCTTCTTGAGGCCGGTCGTGGCTTTCTTCCTGAAACGTGCGAAATGCATAAGTACAGGAGAAAGAGATATAAATAGACAATGTCGGATGAAGAGAAGCTTACACAAGTGGGGGTGCTTTGGCAAAGGGGATCCCAATAAATTTTCTCTTTTCCGCCTCCAGGGCGGCGGTAGTCTTCTTGGAGGCTCCACCCTCCGTCTTCTTCTTCTTGCCTCCGTCGACAGCGTCAGAGGTGGAGCTCTTCCGCTTTCGCGCCAACGGAGCATCGTCGTCGGACACGACCGTGACTTCCTTCATCTTTGGATCATAGATTTGAGGAGCCATGCTGTCCTCATCTATGTCGCTAAGCTGCTAAGTGAAAAGTCACCGTGTTAGATGAGGTGCCATTTGCAAGACGGAAGAACTGCAGTGCATGTCATACACGGAAAATAAATACCTACCTTTGGGCACTTGCCGTCTACGAACATGTCATAGGTGATGGTGAAGCCACGCTTCTTGTCCTTGACCTTGACGATGTCCTTAAGGTGGAGCTTGACGGATTCGCTCGAGAAGTTGTCCACGGAGATGCGGAGGCTATCCCTTCTATCGCTGGTATACTCGTGCATGAGCTTTGCGCGGTGCTGCAGAGGTTGGATTCGCCTGATGAACCAGCACATGGCTAGGTCCAATCCGTTCAAACCCGTCTCTACGAACCATTCTATCCGCCTTATGGCGCGGGAAGCATCAAGGTCGAAAGGAAGGGAGGCCTGGGATCTCCATGACGAGGCTTCAGCGGCGGCTCCGTCAACGAAGTCCGGGTACGTTATTTGTCGGCCAGCCAGAGGAATGTCTAGGCCGTAGAAGTACGTTCGTTGCCAATTTTTGCAGGACTCGTGGCCGACGATGTCGGCGAACCGCCAGCCAGGTCGAATCTTGAAGCTTATGGTGCCGCAGTTCCAAAGTTCTTCCTTACTAGCTACGGCTTCACGTTTGACGGTGAAGAAGTACACAAAGAGGTCTAACCTAGGCTTTATCCCTAAGTAACCCTCGCAGAGCGCCGCGTAGTTGCTAAGCGCTAAGATACTGTTGGGAGAAAGATTCTGGGGCTGGACTCTGTAGTGGTTTAAGACGGAGAGGAAGAATTTGGAGATGGGAAGGGGGACGCCGCGTACCAGTTGGGCTTTGAGGTACACCTTTTCTGCGTCTTGGGGAGAAGGTGTCACCTCGCCGGCCGGCGCCACCCGCCAGGCGAGCCCCTCCGTCGCAGGAAGGTAGCCCTCGGTGATCAGCTCTTGGATGTCACGGTCGGTGATATCTGAGCCGCGCCAGTCGCCCTTGTGTGAATCCAGTTCCTCCTCCAATGGCTCCAGCGCCGCTAGATTAAGGTCGCCGCCGGTGGACTTGATCACCGCCGATGCGGGGATGACCAGGCCCTCTGGGGGAATGACAATGGAGCTCGCCGGATTTGCCGCGGCTTCGCTCGACGCCGCCATGGAAGGAGAGGTGCTGCTGCTGGCCATGGAGCGAGGTTGGATGTGACTGGTGCGGATTTGAGGCTAGGGTTTTTCGCGAGTTAGGCGCGGAAAGCTCGAGGGGGCACGCGCTGGAGGAAGAAGATGATGCGAGGAGAGAATGAGGTAAAAAGTGGAAATTCTACCATGGTTACTATTTACCATCTCCAGCGTCAAGATTCGTGCAGCTTGATCGGACGGTTGCCACGTAGACGACGTGTTCACGAACGTGCACGGAAATTTCGCCACGTCTCCAACTGTCGCCGCCAACGGTTCGTATTGCTCGCGCGGGAAAATCGGACATGATTGCATTCTCTGCATGTGTGAGTTACAAGGCGTCGCTGACCTAAGCCTACATCGTCCTAGCTAACATAGGCAGATGAGCCGTCACATCTGAAGATTCCGACATGGACGGATCCAGTCCGGCTGTGTAAGAGTACGATGGAAGATTCAGCATTTCTCCGACTTACGTGTTGAAGACGGAGAAAACCTTGCAGGGTTCTTTGGGAGGACTACAAGATATTGCTTGACGATTTGCCGACATCCATCTAGACGGAGCATTCCACACAAGGAGGCAAGACGGCGCAAGATCTCGGAGTTCTCCAGGGGCTACTATTGGGGATATGCTATATGGGTGTCCTCATAGCATGTCACCTATCCGGATAACCCGGGTGGCCCACAGTTGGTAGCATGGCCTATGGCCTGCTGGGCGGCCCAGTTAGATGGATCCAGAAGGGAGGACCATGCCGGATAAAGGAAGGCTACGGTTGGAGTCACCGACGTACCCGGAGCCTTGGAGTTCAAGATACACAAGACTAGTAATAGACGGTGTAGGACTCTGTGACCTGTCCGGCTAGGACTTTTCCTTGTAACCCTAGGACCTGGCGACTATATAAGTCGGGCGTATGGGAGCCTTTAGGGCACGATAACTTACAATCTCAGACAATCTCGCACAGCGAACCAATCTCTATAACTCGGCGTATTGCCCTTATAGTGATTTATAGCAGGAGTAGGATTCCGCCACCGTCGTGGGATATGAACCTGGGTAAGATGTGTTACCTCGTACACGTCAACCGTCCGCCTTCCCCCACGTCTCTAAATACGCACTGTGAGGACCCCTCCATGGCGTACTCGTCGGCAATACCATGACACCCTCGCAATGTCACCTCTACCCGATGGTAATCATCAAGTTAGAGATGGAATGCGCCACGACATGTTAACCTTACCAAAGAAGAGGAAGGATCTAAGCAAAGTCCTATGCTTAAAGTGTCACAATCCTGCGCATTATGTTGTTAATTGTCCAGAACAGAAAAATGTGGGTGAAAAAGATGGAAACAATGATGGTAATGGTAATAGATGTAGCAACAAGAAGCCCAAGAAATATCCTAGCCAGGTGACATGCTACAAGTGTGGTGAAACATGGCATTACGCGTCGTATTGTCCCGAGAAAAGGAAGAATGATGGTGGAAATCACAATCACAATGGCAATGGAAAGAAGCCCAATCCATCCATCAGGCTACGATGAATTATGCTAGTATGAGTTAAGCTTACAAATCATTGTACCGGGAGAACCCAACAAATACAATCTTTTAAGGGTGGTAGTATCCTAGTGTGAATCGAACCTATTTGTTTCTAGCCTTGTAGAATCTCGAGGACGAGATTCCTTTTAAGGGTGGTAGTCTGTAACATTCCAAAATTTTCCTATTTTTGAATGTTTAAATAAAATTAATAAGTTGATTGAATTGTTTGATATTGTTGAAACTTTGAATGAAAAGAAACTTTTGTTGTTGTTTGATATTTTACTAAGCCACATTAAAAGAAGAGGATTACTATGACTACCAAGTTTTGAACAAATCCAAGACAATTGTTTGATTTCTCATCCATGATCCTTCCATTAATACAAGTTCTTAAGTTAAATCACCATTTGCAAAACCCTATTTTGAAATTACCAAAAATACTCCTACAAGACTACAAACAAGGTATTATGAATCCATTTGTTTAAATATGAAAACTATTGCTATAAAGGATCCTATGATGATCTACATAATTTTAGAAAATTTTGGAGACAAGAATACACTCATTTGGTGATCATATGAAAAAGATATAAAGGAAATAAGAAAATAGAAAAAGAGAAAAGAATAAACAAAAAAACTAACCTACCCCGCGGACCACCCCGGCTCGGCCCACTCCCTCCTCCCCTCTATTTGCCGCCGCTCCCCACCAGCGAGCAGCGCATAGCGCGGTGGGCCAGCCCAGAGCAACAGACGCCGCAGCCCGCTGAGAGAAAACCACTTCCCTTTGTTTTCCCCTCGCAGTCCCCGACAGACCGGGCCCACTTGTCATCTCTTTTCCCTAGCCAGAGACCACAATGCCCACGAGTTCATCGTGTTCGATCCTAATCCCGTGAAATCAGCCGATTCGGTTCGATTTGTTTGCCCCCTCTACACGAAATCCTCCCCATATAAACCACCTCCCCTTTTCCCCGAGCGAAATTTTAGCATCCACAAACCCTAGCCGCCCCAGATCGATCTGCAGTCGTCGCGGCCATTACCGCTACCAGGAGCTCGAGGATGAGCTCGATTCCATACCTCCCAAGCCTCCTTTTTCCTCTGGTCCTTCTCCCCACTCAATCACGCTTCACCCCATGCCGTTTCCCCATACGCATGAACACCAGAACGAGCGTAGGAGCTCGCCGGAGTTGGGCCACCTCCCGATACCACCAGCCGCTCGCAGTCACCCCCTCAAGAAGCGAGCAACGACGAAGAAGACACCATCGACCTCGCAGGGATCCCACACACCCCGTCGCCTACCCTGCGTCTCCGGTGACCGCCAGAATCGTCGCCACCATCGCCACCTGGAACCACACCGCCGATGGTGACGTCATCGCCGGTGAGGCCAGGAGGCTTTTGTTCGCGACCGTTAGATCCGAGAAGAACGGTGCAGATTAGAAGCTTTCCCGAACCGGTACCAACCAACAATATTGTGCCACGTGTCGTCTTCGTCAGTGTGCCCCACCAGTGCCACGTCGTCGGCCAGGTCAGTCCCCGCGCCCAGTCAGCGCCGACGCAAAAAAAATAGATCTATTATTAAAATTACAGAAAATTGTATACACTTGCAAAAATCATATAAAAATATTCATAGATCAAAAATAGCAAGTGGTATATCATTGGATTCAGAAAATTGTGTAGAATAATAATATGGGATTGGATCTAACATTTACTGTACATATTTACTATAATAATTTGTTTAGTTTAATAGCCTTTTTTAGACTAAATAAATCATATTAAATCATCTGTGGATCTAAAAAATACAAATAAAGTATATATGGATTCATAATTTCATATACGACAAATATACTGTTAGATACAATTTTTGAAATATAAAAATTGCTGTAGTAATTTAATTACTTTTAATGGCCATTTAAATTATTAAATTCATAATAATTTATTTATAGATCGGAAAAATATAAATAATATGTCTATAGATTCACAATGCTCGTAGAATACGGATCTGGCCTTAGACATAATTTTTGAAGAATTAAATATTTTAAATGAATTAAACTCTATTAAATAGTAATTAAATCATAGAAAAAGATTTACAACTCCGATTAGGTTGAATCCAATTCCTACTGGTTCGTATTAATATCCTATTTCCAGTAAACCTGAGAACCAAATTTAATTCGACAATTAGGACAAAAGTTACAACAAAACTATTAAAACCCCTTTTTTGGCAACCAACATTTAATGATAAATACCCTACTGCATTAAATGATCTCATACTAGCATCATATGATCTATTGATATTCAGAGAACTAAAATATAACCATTATCACATTAAATCATCATGTATGTTTGTGATCATTCTTGTTGTGTTTGCTATGTTGCAATTGTTTTGATTGGAACTACTCTGTTCTCGCGTTAGATTATTCGGAGAGAGTGTGATTGCTACGGAGGAATACAATCATCAAGAACAGTATTAATAAGGCAAGTTACATCACTTGTTCATATTTTGTCTCAGTTTTGATTCTATGCATGATTAGATCTTCAAAGTCTATAGTATGCATGTGTAGGATGTTCTAGTAGAATTTATTAGTATTATTTTGCAAGAGCGATGATTTTTGTAGTATGCCATGAGTACCTCTATACTTAGGATTTTCCCCCTCCTAATAGGTTACTCCTGTTGTTGCTAAGTGCTGCTTGCTATGCTATATATATAAAGTACCATTGGGGGGCTCGAAAGATAAGAAAAATTTCGAAGTATGAAGGCTCTCTTGAGCGATATTTTCTTCTCAAAACCACTTAAAAATAAAACTAAGTTTTCTTCTCAGCAGAATGGTTGTCGGGTCAACGAGTGAGATTTTGTTGGAGGACGACCGACCAGGAATCAAAGAAGTCTCCATGTTTCAGAATTCATAAGCTTTCAGTGCAATCACAATACATATGGGCTCTGTCTTGGCCTAGTACTTAGTAGGAAACCTCACCGGGATACCAATATTTGGAGGGTACGGTTGGATCCAGCTGGTAGAGGGGCTACTAAGGGAAAGCCTCGCCATGGTCTTGTCTGTAAAAGGACTTTATTGTGGATTATGGGTAAAGTGCAGAAACTCTCGAGAGTATTGCAATCTGATCGATCAGCCGTGTTCATGGAAATAGAACAACATTGAGCATATGAATGATGGAGCCTCTGAAGGATCTTCCTATCTCTTTTCTAAACAAAGTTTTGAAAGCCCATGGCGTGAGTAATATCGCCAATGGGTGGGATTTTGGGAACTTGGTGCGTAATATCCAAGTGTTACTTGGTGAGTAATATCCAAGTGTTTGGTTGTTTGGACACTTGGTGAGTAATATCCTCGTGTGTCATTCGACCCTATTTTACTTAAGCAAATGCTTACAAAGTAGGATAAAAACTCTTCTTATTTTCTTCTTACTTAGAGAAAAGTGGCTTTATGCAAATGAAATCCAAAGCCTACTCAGCCTTGCATGTAGAGTTAGCCTTATTCTTTCCTCGGTGTAATTTGCCAATACATTCAAAGTATTGACCAACTCGTTTGGATGCACGTTTCATGTGTAGAATTTGGAGGTCTTTGAAAGGTGCGCTAGGAACGCGGGTCTTCACTCAACCTGCATGTGGCATTGATGGGACTCCAAGTTATATATTTTTCGCTGCTGTTGTAATAATGTAAACTCTGGATTATTAGATTCATGTAATGAAGACTTGTGTTTTATATGATATTTCATCGACCGTGAGTGCTAGCTATTGATCCAGGGACTAGCATGTTAATCACAGGGACTTAGGATCTTACTCGATCCTGGGTCCCTACACTAAGGTAGCAAAACGCTCGTAGCAAAGACAGATACAAAAGTAGCGACACCGGCCAACTGGAGTAGCAAGCGCTATAAGCTGTGATAGCAACATCGGACATTGTATGTAGCATTGTCGTCGCCTGGGCCATGGTTGTGTGTTACAGTGCCGTGGTCGCAGCTGTCATAGCCGCTCCACCCATAGGAATACCTCCACGGTGAAGTCCATCTCCGGCGACAACAGGAGCACCACCGTCTTGGCCTCCTTGTCGATGCAGCGACGCGCAGGTTCTAAGGCAGGTCCGACGGCCTACTCCGGCCGCAGTGGTGGCTGCGCGGCAGCATGGCGGAAAAGGACAGCGGCAGCAGGCGCAAAAGGAGGTTGGTGGGCGAGCAAGCAAACTAGGGTGTTGCAGGCACGTGGGTTGGCCCTCCTGACAAAGTGCGCGAGCGAGCGAACCCGGGGGATCGAACCGTTCGATCCCCGAGGGAGATGTATCCTTTTCTAAATAAAATCTGATATAAAGAGCTTTTTTTTAGAGTGAAGAGAATTTGTTGGAACCGACGTTTAGGTTTAAATCTAGAGGGAGTACTATCTAGAGTTAAATTGCCCATTAGCAATGGACGCCGACACATGTTGCCGCGACTAGGGCACTCCCTGTCTGCGAAATAGCCATTTGAATTTGAACTAGAATTTTTTTGATGAAAACTTATATACTAAACAAAATTTAACTAATTTTAAATGTAAAGCATAGACCTAAGTGTCGCCTTTGTCACGTGAGATGGACTTGTCTCGTTGTTGTTCTTGTTGCCCCTAGCCTCCCACTTGGCCCTCTTTTGGGCCCTCCTCGTCGATTGTGCTTCTACCATCAGTCGTGTGCAGCCGCAACTGGGATGGACGCTTCTGCGCGCTGTCGGGCATTTCTCGCCGCCTCTGCTGCTTTGTTCATCTGGCATTACTTCTCATTCAATGCAATATGGGTAATCTCGAGAGCAGCGATATTCCGTGTTTTATGCGTTGATGCACAGAATGGCCTGCCGTTCGGCCTCCTCTATTCTCCTCTTTCTGCATGTTTACAACATGGAAAACAAAAAGAATTCCTACTATATGCGAATAGAAGCAAGATCCAATCTACGATTTGCTAGTAACGGGAAGGTTTAGATCTACAAACCCTTGTAAAACACGAGCAGAAACAATCAGATATCATGGGATGATGTAGTCGTACTCTCAAATATCTGACCCGACCCTAGCACCGCACGAACGACACCTTCGAATTGCGCACACATATGACTCGATGTCGTCTCCTCCTTCTTGATCTTGCAATACAAGGTGTAGAGGTGAATGAAATCGATCTTGATAGCATGACGACATGGTGGTGGGTTTATGGTGGAACGCCGACAGAGCTTTGCAAAACTTTTGTCAGGAAAGGGGTGTATATGGGAGAGAGGGAGGAAGGAGGAAGTGGCTAGCAAGGATGGGGCGCCCCTGCCCCTCCCCCTCCCTTTATATAGGCATGGGGGAAGCCGTGGCTTGCCCTTGCCCTCCAAGAAGGTGGGGAGGCGACAACCAAGGGAGAGGAAACCCTCCCTCCCCTTTCCATGCGGCTAGGGTTTTAGGGCTAGGGGCGCATGGTCCTTATGGGGTTGTGGCGCCTTCACTACTAGGAATACCCCTACCTGTGGCGCATGTGTTTTGGCCTTCCGTGGCGCATATGAGATGCCACTGATACCACCCCACTAAATTATAATTATGTGGTGCATATTGATATGCGTCACAGAATTCTCAAACTTCTATGGCGCATTTTGTCCTATGCGCCACATAACTATATTCACTGGCACATTTTTGGATATGCGCCACCGAAAACATATGTGCCACATAAAGGAATTTGCATGCGTCACAGAGTATTGTGTAGGTATTCAAAATAAAATGCAGTAATGGTACAAAATCAGGTATATTACATGGTTTATACATGATTTATACATGATTTATATAGTGTAGTAGAAACAGTACATTTCACATAATATATGAAAATAAACATAATACAAACACAAATATAGTGTCATCATATTACTTAGAGACCGATCGATATACATATGTAGTGGCAAGTGCTAAATTATTACAAATTATTGATACAAAGTTCATCATCTCACATTATAAATGAAGTGGTCACCACCTACACTAGGATCAAATAGAATACATCTGTGATGATGGTGAGCAAGAGCAGGAGCACGACCAATATCTTCATCTGGTTCTCCTTCCACAGGTGGTTCCTCCACTTGGCTACCGCCTCCTCTCTAGTCGTGTATCCTTTGTAGTTGTTGCCACTGAACTTGTTCACCTGTTTCTGAGAGTCCTCCCACTCATCATAGACTCTTGGAACCCAACCTTTGTATACCACATACCACTTCGTCATCTCTATAGACAAGGCATATTAGTAAATCATCCAAAGAAAAGAACTAAAGCGTTCACATGCATATATTTTCACAAAAATTAAAGAAAATGATTCATAAACATAAAAGATTGTATATCGATCACAATCATAGAAGTTCAACGACAACAACCACCACAATAGTAAAGTTTATGAATCGACCACGGTAGTAAAGTTCATTACACAACACTACACACATCCATCAATGCACAGACTCGATAATGCTAGGCGCACACATCGATCATGAAGAAGTCTTCTCCCTTGGCTTAGGGAATGGTAGATAGCCCTCTTTCGTTATTCACGTCCTGATATCACCCTGCTTACGGACAAGCCTGGCCCTAGAGCGGCGCGAGCGGGGCGTCCGCCCCGGGCCCCCGAAATTGAGGGACCCCAAATCCAATCTCGGTAAGCATATCCAGCGGCCGACGGGAATGTCTAGTGTGGCGGTGTCATTGGAGCACGTCACGGAGTTTCTCTCGTACAGTTGAGGGAGGACGAAGCGTTATCATGTTTTTCAGTTGGACCAGAAGTTGGGCCTCATTCCTTATGTTCGATTGGGCCTTTTCTTTTTGTTCAGTTAGCAACGAATATGATTAAGCGGGGTAGGTCCTTCCGGCAGAGAAGAAACAGGGCTGGGGCGTGAGCCTGTAAGTACATATTCCTTCCGTATTTCTCTAAAAAAATATTCCCTGGTATCAGAATTTAAGACGCTCTGCATTTCTTGACAGCATCTAAAATTATGGCAATTTACAAAATTATTACTCGACATGCTGTTCGGACAAGCGATTGACAATTTGAATCGCATAACTCGGGATTGTCGTGCAACTCGAGACTATCTCGCGACCACCATATCCTTGCGCCGCCCAAATCCTCGCGCTGTCGCCCAGCAAAATCGATTCCCCTGGGATTCTGGCGCGTCGCCCAGCCAAGTCACCGAGAGGTGATAGAAATTCTAGGAAGAGTTGATGTTATAGTCAGCAATATTTATATTTATATATCACTGAATTGGAATCTAGGATTGTTGGAAGAAAATTAAGGCAACATATATAAATTATTTGACAAAATGATCACTTTCATATACGTCTTATTGGTTATATTACACGTCTACATAAATGACTATTTGTTATGCTCCTCGGGGCCCAAGTTCTAATTTCGCCCCGGGCCCTCGTAATACCAGGACCGGGCCTGCTTACGGAGGCGATCTTCGATCTCCCTCTTAGTCAACCCTCTGTTGTGGTTTAGGGCCCTCCCTTGTGTTGACATCTTCCATAATGATTTTCAACAACTTAATCTGGATGCGATGGAAGTCTTCTCTAATGTCATCATCATCGGATTGCGCCAACTGTTCGGCCTATCCTTAGAGACTAGATGTCAGTGTTAGGTTTTGGCAATCCCAGACAAACCCTTTAAGGTGATGCATGACGTAGAAGTCCTTCTTGGCGCTGCCAGTAGCCGGCTGCTTGACGCAGGGGAACTCAAGCACGTGCTTGAACACGTGTTTGCCATCCTTGATACATTCCCCCTTGTTGGCAAAGGGTCATCCCTTTTTGGCGTAGCCCTCGAGAGCCTCATTCAGAACATCCCTTATTCTGGTGTAGTCTTTCTTCTTCGTCTTACTCCCTGAGTCGAAATACATTGCTAGAGAAAACTTCGTGGGAATGACGATGAGTGTGCAATATTTGTCTCTACACAACACGATTGAAACAGGATGTTGGAAAAGAGAAAAGAAGAAATCTATAAGAAAACATAAGTTACGGCGGCGAGCGGGTGTGTACTTACTCAGGAAAGAAAGGCAGAAGAAGTGTGTCCGTCCTCTTATTATCCACCATGAACTTTAGGAGGTACGCCATTGCCATGGTCCGTGTCTCTGATCCTTCCGCCAACTGGCTGTCACGCATGTAGTTGGATCCACTATCGCGATGTATGGGGTTTTGTCTCTCTTGATCTTCATTGCCAGACTGAGCGCGTATATGCGGACCAAGTTATAGTCCAGCCATTTCGAGAGAGAAAACTTGAAGATGTCCTCATACGCTATGAAAAACACATCATGGACGAAGTCCATGTCCGATGGCACCTTGACCGTGAAAACCGGGTAATTTGGATCTTTGTCTTGAAGAAGGAGGCCCTCTAGTGTCTTGATACCATCATGCAAAGTTAGCATGGCTCCACGAGCCATGCGAAGTAGCTTCAGAGTCAATATCGGTTCACCAGTGATGACTACAAGTGCACAAATCAATTGTAGCTAGTTTCAAAGTAAAAATATCGAACCCACAGAGAGATATTGGTAAAGGTCTTAATGCCCCTCGTCACTATATACCAAAGGATACTTGTAAGTTGCCTTTGATCTCAAGTAAAGAGTGTTTGAAAGGTTTTTGGTTGTGTGCAGAAAAGTAAATAAAACGCTTAAATGAAAGCAAGTAGCAAGTTCGTATGAAAGGGTGGTGGAATGCAATAGGGCTAAAACATTCTCGGGGATGTAGGATACTCCTATAGCATGGTGTTGTCATTATTAATAATTTAAGATAACATATTTGTTGTGTCCTGAAATATGTGGAGAGAGCTCCATAATAAGATGTTTACTATAAGGCTCGTAGGAAGCCACTTTGTGGAGCCAAGAGTGAGGTCACTTATAAATAACCACTGTGATGCCTGAGATCAGTCACCCATACATACCACCACAATTAAGGTTTTTCTTGTGGATATCGTAATTAGATTAGGGAGTCCCTCTTTATTCCTCATTTGACCGTGTAGTTCACAAGCTGGCGCCAATCTGTCACAGGGCCATTCTGGGTACGATCCCAAAGCACGTCCAAAGGATTTCTCCCTCTGATGGGCTTCGTTGATGTGGGAGCGCTTCGTCAGAAAACCCCAAGAGCAAGGTGTGATGCAGCACAGCAGCAAGTCTTCCCTCAGTAAGAAACCGAGGTTATCGAACCAGTAGGAGGAAGGAAACGTCTCAAAGGTGTTGCAAGCAACTTGGAAACCTGTACAACACAAACTCAAGACTTTGCCCCAACGAACAGTGAGGTTGTCAATCTCACCGGTTGCTGTAACAAAGGATTAACTGTATGGTGTGAAATGTGAAAGTGATTTGCAACAAGTAAACAATAACAGTGGAAGATGTATCAATGGTAAAGATTAGACCGGGGTCCATAGTTCACTAGAGGTGTTCTTCTTAGATAAACAAACATAGCATGCTGGGTAAACAAATTACAGCAGGGCAATTGACAGGACTGAGCAAGGTATACCGATGCAATACTAGACAAAAAGATCCTATGAGATTCAATTAGGCAATACAACAATATACATAGACCGCCATCCAACTGTATCTATGACTAGAAGTCCACCTTCAGGTTATCATCCGAACCCCCTCCAGTATTAAGTTGCAAGCAACAACCAACTGCTTTAAGCAACGTGTGTAAGGTAAACAATCCACTTGTTCCATAAACAAGAGACCATTGTTTTCTCCCTAGTGGCAACAGCACATCTACAACCGTAGATATTTCTGTCACTTCCCTTGATTAAGTAGAGGCATGAACCCACTATCGAGCATAAATATCCCCTCTTGGAGTCACTAACAACTACTTGGCCAAGATAGATACTAACAACAGAGAGCATGCAAGATCGCAAACAACACATATATGATAGAATCAATAAGACAAAACCATTAATCAATCTGACATAGTAATCTCAATATCCATCGGATTCTCGCAAACACAACATGCATGATTACAAATAGATGAGATTTTGATCATGAATGGAGCTCACAAGATCTAGACATGAAAGCACAAGGAGGAGATACAACCATCTAGCTACTACCACTACTAGGAAAAGGGCTATAGGTAATTCGCACATCCATGACTCACATGATTGAAGTGCCCCACGGGTATAACAGCTGCCCACAGGTGCCCTACGGCTAACTGCCGTAAGCGTGGCGCACATGGGGGTGGTGCGCCACGACTATGTGTGGGACAGGGCACATGTGGGCACAGACCACATACCCGTAGTGCACTAGGTCAAGATGCGCTACAGGTGTGAAACTTAGCCGTAGGGCACTCCACCCTAGTGCGCTACGGGGCTATGTAATGCAGCAGGTGGGTCAACTTAGCCGTAGGGCGGCTAAGTGGCCTGCACCAACTCCAACCCCCCCCCCCGGATCGGCTTTTTAGCCTTGCAAAAAATAAAAGAAAATGAAAAACACTTTAAAAATAAAATCCTTTCATATTTAGGTAGATAATGTGGTCTAGTTTTTAGGAAAATTAACAAACAACAATTTTGACTTTTCTGCCAAAAAAAGTTTTGCCACGGTAAAACGGCCATAACTTTTGCATACGATGTCGAAAAAATACGTTTAATATACTCCCTCCGACCCATATTAGTTGACTCCAATTTGGATGTATCTAGAATAGATACATCCAAATTGGAGTCAACTAATATGGGTCGGAGGGAGTACCAAAATGACGAGAACGAGATTTCGCATCCGCTCTCAATGACCTCCGGTCGTTTAGAGATTTTTTAGATTTTTTAAATTTAAAAAGATTAAAAAGTTATGGTCAAAAGACCTTTTTCCTATAGAAAAAAAAAGAGTGCAACTTACACGTAGCGCACCCCCCTAGTGCGCCACGACTAAGTTGAGCGGGATTCGAAATTCAAATCACCACCCCGCCCACCTACCCTCTACTTTTCCCTCCCCCTTCTCTCCTTTTCCTTTCCTCCCTTCTCCTCTTCCTCCTCCTCCTTCTCCTTCTCCTTCTCCTCCTCCTTCTCCTCCTCCTCCTCCTCCTCCTTCTCCTTCTCCTTCTCCTTCTCCTTCTCCTTGCAGTGAAGATGGTGACGGCGGCTAACTCCTCCTCCTTGCAGTGACGACGGCGACGGCAGGCTCCTTCTTCTCCTCCTCCTCCTCCTCCTCCTTGCAGTGACGACGGCGACGGCGACGGCGACGACAGGCTCCTTCTCCTCCTCCTACTCCCTGCAGTGACGACGACGGCGAGATATCCGACGAGGAAACGACGACGGTGGTGACCACTCCGACGAGGCGATGACGGCGACCCGCACCGACGAGCGACGCCCTCATTGACGAGCGACGGCCCGCACCGACGAGCGACGAAAGCGGGGGCGGCGAGATCCAAATCCTCCGCTTTTTTTTGAATTTTGAAATTTGTATCTGTGGCGTGCAACACCCAGTGCCCAACGGCTAGCTTTTCATACGCGTGACGCACAACACCTAGTGCGCCACGGTTATCTTTTTATACGCGTGGCGCACCATCTAGTGCGCCACGTCTAAAAGTTAGCCGTAACGCGCGCTTTGTGACGCACCCTTAGTGCGCTACGGATAGCCAAAACAGATGCGCCACGAATTAGCTATTTCCTAGTAATGTCCTCTACTTTAACTAGGCCGGTAATCTACAACATGCCGCCTACTTCTAGTGGTCATTCAAATGGGGGCACATGTAAAGACATTCCCCCAAATTTCCTTTAGTGTCTAGCGCAATTCTTCTTTGACCATTTTTTTGACCTTGGTTAGTTAGCATATCTGATTAGTCGGTCTATCTGTCTGCGTCTACCATGTTATGTTTTCGAATACCGGTAGGTCACGTGTCATTGTGAGGTTGTGTAGCTAGGGTGGTCTCCCTCAAACAATTAACCTATGGATTTATTTTTGGGAACTTCGATTGTATAGTTCTATAGTGCTTTGTGGATGGAGAATCAACTGTATTGGACATTGTTCATGCCCAAGAACAACCATCCACAATGCAAGCGAGGATGACCGAGTGTTAGATTACGTGATTCACCAATCCACTGACGGAGTCAATAATTTGGGTGCGGGGTGGACTGACCCCCATACCAATTACCCTTATTATTCGCTCTTGTTGCGTCGAAGTGTTGAATCCATGTGTGCCTTTAACCTTAGTAGAGAGCCGACGATGTGCAACCTCGACCCTATAATTGGTATGATGTTCCACCTTTAAAAATAGCAAACGTGTCAAGCGTAGGCTTTGCGGTGATGATAAACCAATAGGTTGTTCAAGGTAACTTACAAGACATAAGGCATAGTAGGTCTTCCATGAGCGTTATCGATAATTAGCTTTTATCCACGGCCTATGACCAAGTGCTTCTTCAAACAATGTGGTTAAAATGGTGAGAAGTGTTCATGTAACGTCTACATAATTACAAGGATTGTGAGGTGAATCAAGAGCAAATACTACCATCCAACATGCAAGTTCTGCTTCCCAGATTTGTGATACTGTTTGAAATAGTGTGTTACAATTGGACCTTCATAAGAATAGTGCCAGATATCACTCTTTCAGTATGCCTGAGTGGATGGAGTGGCACATGATTAATGGATAGAGTTCACATACAGTGGAGTTGAGAATTCGAGGGCGAATTCTGCGAAGCTGTGGATAATGTAATACTCTGGAATTTAGACGAGTGATTTGATATCAAACATTCAAGAATTGTCCAAATGTTGACCTTCAGAACCATTGGCCGCATGCAAAATCAAAAACTGGGCTTTTGGTCTGCTCGCCGAGTTGATAAAAAAATGACTAGCTATTCATATGAATCGAAGAACGAATGGTTTTGCAGAACCGGTTTAATTCTAGTCCATGGGCAAATTCGTAATTAAGAAAAAAAATAGAATCAGGGTTAAATCCAACGAGAGAGATGAAATAAAAATAAAATAAAGATAAAGATCCCATGACGTCTTGTTCTTGTACACGAACAGACACACCCAAGTTATTCCTAATCGCTGCAGCTTAGGGTTCCAGCGCCGCCGCCAAATTGAGACTGCCGCCGTCGGCCGCTGTTCCATACTCAGTCGTGGATTTCCCTAGTTCTGCTCCTATCTATCGGGATCCTCACTGTCGACGGACTGCGTTGCTGTTTCACGCCAAATTGAACGAGTTTTGGTTCCCGGTAGGAAAAACAATCCCGAGGGTGGTCGGAAATTTCAAAATTTGAATTCAAAGTCATCACTATGACTATTTACAACGGTTTTTGTTAAAATTCATAAATTTTAAAAAATTCAAATAAATTCGTGATTTTTTGTCCGGTAAACCAATTTTCCGAGGGTGGTCCGGTAACCGGATTTCTCGACCGGTAACCAAAACGCTACGTGGAGCTAAGAAGTAATTGGTCATTGGATTACTCTAGTTTTAAAGAGGCACAATATATGATTTGGTAGCTGCCTAAGCAAGTGTAGCGGGGGTGCTTCCAGTACTAGAACGTTGATGATTCAGTTTACTATTCTGCACCTGTTTGATAATCAAGCTCATGCTATCTTCGGTTTAGAATATCTAGACAATACTTTTCAATCAGGGAACACGAATTTATGATCGGTGCTGAGAATTTTAGATGTGATCGGTACATAAGAATTGTGATGTCCAATAGTTAAGTTCTCAAGCGTCGTTTGTTTCACAGGTCCATGAACCTCCGGTTGCCGAGAATAATTCTTCCTAGTGCGTGTGGCTTGAGGCAAGTGCGTGATGAACCTTATTTATGATTGTTTGTGATGTTTGTTGTGTTTAAGAACTTTATTTTATTTGATGTTTTCTTCTATGCTTCATGGGTTGCGGGTTGGTAAGTTCCGAACCAACACTACGGCAGGCCGGTAAGTCCAAGCCGACACACTGGTAAATTCTGAGCTAGCACTGCAAAACCCATAGCTGGTAAATTCCGAGCCAGCGGTGTTCCATAGTTTAGACTAAATCTATGTTTCTAAGTGAAGTTCTAATGGTGTTAATTGAATAATGTTCTTATGGTTTCCGATTGTACTTGCTGAGTATTTCTGTACTCATCTTTGTTTTTATTTGATTTTCAGGTACTAAGTAATCTCCATGCATGGGACTCGGACGTAGCACACATCTACATTGTTTAGCACATCACACATACTCATATATTACATAGTGAAAGGTTTAAATATGTCATCAACAAGTCCTACTATTTTACTCCCGGTTATTTTGCCGAACCGATGTATTTTCTCTTGTGCAACTTGTCCATATATTTATAAGCTATATGGGGGTTCTTTCAAGTCATTATCTATTTCCTATCTTGGGTGCCCAAATATACAAGGAAAACTCTGTCCGAGTCTCGGATAGTTCCCATAATCCCTTTTAAATAAAAGTGGTTGCACTTCAGGAAGGATTGATTCCTGGGGTGTTACACCCTAAACCCTCTAACCCCTAAACACTGACCAAGTCGGTATCATGAAGTTATAGACACGTTATAATAAACTATGGCAGAGATATGGCCATGACCTTGACCATCTTGTTTGAAAGCTTTCAAAATATAATGCTTATCAATTTCGATAAATGTGTGGAAACTCATTTAAATGTTGGTAAGCACGCTGTCGCTGCTGTGTGGGTAGAAACAGGGCCAACACATGAGGAGCGGCTGCGTTGGAGTAGCGTATGTCAGAAGCTTCAACCTCAAAATTTCCACACAGCGCCGAAACATCCCACACATTTATTCAAAAATCCCGCCCTGTTTTTCGCAATGCAAAATTCCTCTTCTATCCCTGGTCCGGAAACAAGGACCAGAGGAGAACTACAATAATAGAGGGGTATAGGTGGTAAATTTGTGTCATCCCACCTATATCCCCACATCGCCTCTTCGCCGTGCACCCCCCTCCGACCTCCACCTTCCTCCAGCCCCTTCACCGCCGACCCTCTCTTCCACACCGGAGCTCCTTCACCGCCGGCGCTCTCTTCTACACAGGAGCATCTTCACCGCTGGCTCTCTCTTCCGCATCGGATCTCCTTCCCCGCCGGCGCTCTCTTCCACTCGAGAACATATTCACCGCCCAACGCACCGGATCCACCTCGAAATGCCCAGCCGAAGCTCCCGTCGTTGTCATGCGCGTCCGACCCGCCCTCGCTGCACGACGGTAATTTCTCTTGCCCGTTTGCTATTTATTGGTACTCATAAGCTACAAAAGGGTTAGAATGTTGCTCAATATCTTGGATGCTATTGCCATTTTGTTTGCGCCCACATATGGTAGTTCGTATACACATCATAAGCTTGTAGATATTATTTCATTTCTTACATTCTCACACTATCGGTGTATTCCTGCAACACTAACTTGTAGATTCTATTCTTTCCGAGCGCTCAAATGGGTCATAGGAACAACTCATAAAGGATCCAACACAGACAATCTGACGCCAAGCAAGGCTGAAGTGCAAGGTTTCTATGTGTTACTTAGGATAGTTCCTTGTCATGTTAATAAGTTATATTGCCTGTATGCATATTATGTTAATAAGTCATTTTACCTAAAAACCTGCCATGACATTTTCATTCATGTTTTTTGTGTTTCTATCTAAGAATGCTTAATTTATAAAATGTCCATCTTGTCATTTTTTGTAACATCCCAGCATTAGAGCTTAGAAATAAGCTGAACCCAGATGTGTGCATTGCACTCATGCATAGGAAATCCAAATAATTTTCGCGCTTTTGAACAAAAATTTGTCAAAGTGATTGAAGCTTCTCTCAACTTGATGGAATTGAGGTAGATCATCACGATGACTGCGATAAGTTTCAATATGAACTTTTCTAAAACCTTATTTTTGGTAAACATGATTTGATCCAAGAGTAGATCAAATGTAATAAAATTAAACCATAACACATTAATTAATGTTTGATACCTGATCTTTAAGAGATCATATCATAGTATTCATTACGACAAATCATGAATACGAAGTTAAGAATATAACTCAAGTAACAAGAATTTAATAACTAAATTTTGACCTATCTTATCCTCATCTATTTCTACCATAAGTACCATGGTAATACCAACCTTAACTCCTTAGTTATATTGAGTAGGAAGGAAATCAAATAAAGACCATTCATCGCATATCTTTCTTTCCATATCAATTCCTATCATCTCTATTGAACCATATTCTAATATCTGTTGTTCATCAATGATGAGTAATCAACTATTGACTTATCAATCTTTAACCCATCAATCCTTGAATTATCAACTCTTGTTATTATCAGAGCATACACTTTAAAACCAGAGAAGGAAGTAAGAAGAGGTGAGTAGTAATGCTAGTTTTAGATATCATCTATAGGATGGGAGTGTTTGAAGAGAATTAAAACAATATCATAGTTGGTGGAGTCAAATCACTCCTAGATGGATAGAAGAGTTATCTGACATAAATATATATGTGGTAACAAAGAGGATCATAAGGGTAAATTTTGAAGATAGTTACCAAAGAGTAATCCTATTGGATCAAGTAAGTATAGTCAATGATTAATATCTCCTAGTCAAATAGAGATACTAAGAAGATAATTATGATACAACTGTAGTGTTGTATTGATGAAAACCTTGATTAGACAACTGGAAACCTAAACCTTAAATGATCAAAGTATTATAATGATCATGCTTAAGTCACTGAGAGTGATTGATTATATAATGCATAAGTGACATTGGTGGATAAAACATGGTTAAACCCTAGTTTAGATATGTTATCCTAGGTTGGTCATGACAAATCACATTAATATAATGTGAAGTTAGAGTATGAGTGAGGTAACTAAAGATAATATGGTATGACTAAGCTAATGCTAGAACAACCCTGAGGTACATAAGTAGTTCCTCTTGAAGGATAGTAAGAATCTGAGGAAAGAAGGATCTGATATATATATATATATCTACTAGAGTAATATTGGTGATGGATGATAAAGGAAGAGTATGAATGGAGTTAAAAGTAACTACTTGTTGGATTGGAGGTTATCATTAGCAAAGTAGTTTAATATAACCAATTTTAGATATAAGAAGATTATGAAAAGCTTTAGTGACAAGCTTATGAGATTTATAAGTAAGATTACAAAGTAAATTGTGAAGTAAGAGGGTAATCATTCAAGTGGACTTGGATTCATAGTAGTATTCTAGAGATGAGAGTTATCTCTATGAGAAGATCATATTGAGCTGTAGTGTCAATCTCATTGGATTTACAATGGATTTATAAGGAGAAAGTATTGATAAGAGTATAATAAGTAAAGCTCATCATGTTAACACATGATGATGGATATGAAAAAGTGATATATCTAGGAAAGGAATTCCTTAATTATAAGTCAATACTTATGAAGAATGGAAGATAGTAATTCTTGGTAAACACTCAACCTTAAATCTATAATCACAGCTAATATCCATCTTATATGTTTGATCTGTCATCCTATTCCTCAATGGCGTGTAAGAATACTTCTCTACAGAAAAATTACTTAAGCATATTTTTGCCACTTCCAAACATCTAAATCATATGTGCCACATAAATGGAAATTGCTATAAAGCATTATACCCTAATATTATATCCATATATTAACCATACTTAAGCAAGTAGTGAATAACTAGTTCAAGAAATTATTTATGCATATTTTAAAAATAAGTAGGGTGGTTAGGATTCACCTATTAGTGGAATTGGAATAATAGAATCTACCATTTTAAGAATCTTAATAATTAAATCATCTTACATAATGATTGTTATATAATAATAAATATGGATATATTCTTTGCATATCCTTAGCTATCTCAAACCATTCCCATTACATTCATTAATAGGAAATAAAAATCATTTTATAAGGTCATAAACAAATCCTAAAACCTTAAAACCCTAATCTCTACCTTGTTCTGTTTAATACAAAACCTCTCATACAATTATGAAATTTATACATACAAAAATACATAAAGAAAAAATTAGTTGTGATGAATTCCTGCATTATTCTAATAATTCCACAAAAGTTCTTAGTAGTTTATACTTTGTGAAGATTAAATTTGAAATGAATTTGTAACATAGAAAAACAAAAAACAGTAAATGTAAATGGAGAAGAGAAAACTAGCAGTACCAGCCCACGACCCATTTTCTCTTTGCGATATTCGTCGCTCGCGTGCGTGCCTTGCAACATATCGCTCACTGCGTCGAAGCCCAGCAACGGCCTAGGCCCACATACCCCTTTGTCTTTTCTATCATCATCGTCCACCTCGCGCAGCCGCCAAAGCAGCTCGGGATGGCCTGTAGCAGTACGTACCCAGGTTCGGGACCCTCTCGGCGAGGTAACACCCCTACTCCTGCAAGATGAACTATATGTGGGACGAGTGCCCAGTACAAGTGCTCCTGGAGCTGTTTCCTTTGCTACTTATCGAGGGCTAGAGGAAGACGGAACTAGAGGCAAGCTCTTGCTACTATGGATCTTACTGATAGAACCCCAGCTCTACCCACCCTTATATACTGGTCGGGGGAGGTAGATTACAATTTGGGCTCTAGGGTTTACTGGTTGGATATGGGTTTATAGGGTAGGGCCAGCTGCAAGGTCCAGCCGATGGGCCAGGACCCAGTCCGCCCTGCTTTTGGCGTCACTTCCTTCTTTAACGATCACCCGGGCTTCCTTTGGGGCGTCACCCTTGCTTTAACTGTCACCCGGACCGCTTTGGTGGTCAGCCGACCACTTTTCTTTATCTTCGTCGGGTAGTGCCGGTCGTGATGGTATGCCAGCCTGTCTGATGACGAAGGGAGGCAGAGGGGTACCCTGCAAGGAGCATCTCCCCCTCTTTGCTTTCCATCGAATCCGAGGTTAGCCGGGTGGAAGCGTTCACCCGTCCGGTTCTTCTGGCTATCCGGCTAGACGGGCCAGCCGAGAAAGCTTCAATCCCAGCCTGGCGGTGCTAGCCAGGCGGCCGGAGTTGTCCTGCTTGATGGCCAGGAGGCCTGTATCTTCTGGAGTCGGCCTACTTAGGCTTGGCTTTCCCCACCCGGGGGTTATCCCCCCGAAAGTAGCACGAGCGCTGTTGCTCGCCGGTATCAAGATACTCGCCGTCGTCTGCTGGGAGGACAAGAACTCCACCGCAATGTCCTTCCATCCACATCCTCTCATTCGCTTGCTAGCACTCTCTCTTCTCCTTTCTATTTTTTCCGCAAAGGGCCGAAACCCTAGTCGGCCAGAGCCGACAACCGTCATCAGTAGAGGTCGTCCCGGAGACCATGGAGTAGTCGAGGAGAAGCGTATCGCCGTCCTTGTCGCTTGAGGTGTAGCAGTGAAGCAAGGGGCGCTCAGAATCATGGTGATTTTGATGTTCCCTTTCACCGGTGATCGTCGGAGTCCATGAAGATTAGGCCATACTAGAGCGCCATCGTCCTCATCGACCACGGTACAAGAATTAGGGTGAGCTTGCGCATCTCCAGACCTTATTTCCGCTTGCTAGCTCTTGCTGTAGACCTAGTTTCGTAGAGCATCGCCGTCGGCCGCCGCAAAAGCTCGTCGCCGGTGCACTTCCGGTGACCAATTAGAAGCGGCGTCACCACCAATAGATTCGCCTCGGTCCCCTCTATCCGACAACACCAATCCCGATCGTTAGGGCGTATTAGTTCGCCGCCGGTGACCACGAACTGGCGGTGGTTGCCGCGCCGACATCATCATGACGTCGAGCTTATGTCATCTCAGCCTAGTCACTGGTTTAACCCGGTCTACTGCCCATGTGGCATCCTGTATAGGTCCCAACCTGATAAGGTAGAGATCCCTGTGTTTGCAATGCTAGTCCTTGGATCAATAGCTATCATCCATAGTTTAAGATGTAATATCAAGAAACAAAGGTCATATTACAACTTTATAACAAGGAGTAAAATAATTCATTACATCTTACATAGCTCATTTGGCTATCTCATTACAATGCAGCAGAAATAACTATATAGCATGGAGTCCTTCATCTTCAAAGTGCCACAGGCAATCATGTTGGTTGTATACTTGCAATCCTATTCAACACACTTCACTAACATCAAACAAACCTGCAACATAATAAGTTACAGCCACAAGGGTCAATACATTTTAATTGTATTGGCAAGTGATACTATGGTAGAATAGTGGTATCTATCATCTATATGTATTTGGCTAAGTGGAGCTTAGGCTTGCTTTGCTCAAAATAGATTTTCCTTATAAGTTGAAAACACTAAGTTTTTGTTTGTCAAATCACCCAAGGCATCTACCAATAGAAATTGGTGATCCTTTAACCCTTGTTCAACCACAAGCTTTTAACTTGGAAATTGGGATGAGGAGATCCTTGATAGCTTCCATGTATTGATGCTCAAATTGTCCATTGCCGGGGACACGGCTAAGTACTTAGATTTTACTCTCTCGAGAGGTGGTGCACTTTCCCCATAAGACTCGACATGCATCGAGACAAGATCTTTCAGAAGCCTTCCCTTAGACCAAAATGGACGCACTCCAAACCTATCACCCCTACCACCAACTGTCCATTTGGCTAAGTTATTGCAACCTATATGATCCAGGCAGAGCCCATATTGCCATGTGGCTGCACTTGAAGCTTCTCAACATTTGACATCTCAAATCTCTTTGTTCCTGGGTGGATTTACACAAGTGAGATACACTAGGGTAGGCCATAAATATGGGGCCCTGTGTAACCACTCAACATAACCCATTCACACCATTCTACCCAGGTGATTCATTCACATAGTTGTTTTATTAAACAAAACACAAGTCATAGACTTAGAAATATTTCATAGCATGAATATAATCCACCCTTGTTTTCTACTAGCTAAGATAAGCATGATAGTAGTAGGGATCTTAACTTAGGGAAAATTCTACTAAGGCATCATCTACTAGGATTTCCCATGGGATAGCATACTTAGTAAAAACTCCATGCAAGTCCTACTTAGAAATATCACTAATGCATAGTCGAAATATTAGGACAAAATGTATGAAGCACCACTTGCCTTTTTAGTAGAGAATATAGATTCACTCCTTGATCTTGCAATAGTCACACTCTTCAAATTTCACTATAATTCAATCAAGGCACAAATTCAAACTAGCATTCAAACAATTCATCACATAAAATGAATAAACAAGGCAATGCATGCAAGCATGCAAAGATTGTTTTATTTGGAAAGGTGGTTTCTAATAGGTTATAAACATTTTAAAACACCTATTGGTCATTTATAAAAGTGGCAAAACCATTTTAAACCAAGTTAGTGAAAATGGCCATTTAAATCATTTTTGTTTTGCTAGAAATGATTTAAATTCAAGTAATAATTTCTAGTGTTAGCCAAAATGTTTTTATACCCAAATATTAATATTTAGGGTCAAAGTGTTTTAAAACAAATCCATTTACAACAGGTTTCACGTAAAATCATTTTTAAATCAAAGCATCATTTTATTTTGTTAGAAATGCTTTTAAACAAAGTAATAACTTACTAGGGTTTTATCAAATATATTTTTAAATTCCAAAACTTAGTGTTTAGGGTCAGAGAGTTTAAATCAAATAATTGTCCAAAGGTTTTACTCAGAAAGCATTTTTAAACCATAATCAAAAATTTTATTTAACTAGAAATGCTTTTATTCAAAGATTTATTCCTTAGCATCACAAAATATACTTTTAAATCCAAAAGTTGGTTTTTATGGTCAGTAGGTTCAAAACAAGTCATTTGCAAAATGTTGTACCCTAAAATCATTTTTAGAATAAATTTTATACACAAAATAAGCCTAGAAATGTTTCTGCAAAAACAACCAATTTTACAGAACCAAAACACTAAACAAAGGGCATGGTTGGGAAGTATTATTTTTCCTGATTCCAATGATATAAAATTTGTAAATTTTGGACGTATAGATTTAAAGTTATGAATTTTTCAAATCTAACCATCTAATAGACCAGTTTCTGTTTTTAAAACAAATTACAGACCACGTGTCTGTTTGCTACTGGCTGATACCGTTTCGTCTGGATCGAGAATCATGGAGCGTTGGATTTAAGTGGTAATGCACGGATCAGATCAACCAAAAACGTTTCTCCTAAGATCTAATCTACACCGCGCGATCTGCATCTAACGGACCAAAACCATTTGGCCAAGAACTGGCGGCGCTCGACGGTGGCGCGCGGCTGCGACGCTCTGTCTGCGGTGGTCCGGCCATTCTAGGAGGCGAGAGAAGGGGAGGAAGGTATCACCGGGTTCGCAGTGTCGCGGTTATGCTCAAGGTGGCCGTAGCTGGCGAAGGGGTGCACGGGGTCGATGCCGATTGCTCGCTGGAGACGCTCCTGTCGTTGGGCACGTACTGTCATTGGCGGGGGTAGCGCTACAAGGCATGCGCGAGTGATTGGCGAATGTTAGGAGATGTGCAGGACAATGGAGAACAAGATAGCATCATCCAGAAGAGAAGGGGCGGACGGAACCTACCGGGAAAAGCTCGCCGGAGTTGAAGCAGAAGACGGTGGCGTTCGGACATTGATAGAGGCGAGGTTCTGGGGCTCGCGCGGTCAAGTGGATGGTATGTTCAGATGCAGGGGACACTGGGGAACATTCTCATGGAGGATAGAGGCAGTGGAGAGGGTCGACGTCGTCGGAATCAGCCGAGGAAGGTCGTCGGGGAAGTGGTGCTTTCAGCTCGAATTGGAACGGCCTGGAGGCAGAGAGGGAGGGGCAAGTGAGGGGAAAGAGGAAGGGGGACTGGGCGATTAAGATGGCGTGGTCACGAAGACAAATTATCGCGGCATTGATGTGTATTCATGCCCCGGAATCAAGGCAGAAACTGGCGAGAGGGAAGGACGTGGTCGTCACGGGAGGTTGATGATGATGACGGGGCAGTGGTGCCTGGTGGTCAGCGAGGTGAGGAGAGGTTTGGTGGGTTCCCCTGGTCACTGACAGCGCGGGTGCAGACGCGAGTGAGAAAAACAATTCGGGGAGGGGGAGAGAGGTGGGCTGCGAGTTGGGCCTGTTGGGCTAGCTGGGCTGGACTGGTTCTTTTTTCATTTTTTATTCTATTTCCTTTTCTTTTTCTGATTTCTTGTTCTGTTTTGAATTCATTCAAATGATTTCAAACCCTCTTTCATTTCAAAAAAATTCAAACTTTTCAGTAAGTTTCTATACTGTTTAACCCTGTATTTAAAGTCTATTTTAAAATAATTTTCTTTTATTCTTTTATGGTTTATTAATTATTCAAACTAGACACTTGTCTTTATTTAAATAAGGTTTTAAATATATATTTTCAATTTCTATTTGAATTCTAATTTTTACCAAACCCTTTTCAGTAGGTTTTATTTATTTATTAGTGCAATTATTTCACTTTGAATTATTATTTAAAATATTTTAATATGATTTAATGTTCATTTAAATTGGGTATTTGTCTTTATTCAAATAAAATTGAATGATTTTATTTAAATAATCTTTTACCCTTATTTATTATTAAATAATCTTTCATTTTATTTGTTTATGGATTTGGCCAAAATTTAATTTGGCTTTTAAATATTCCTTATTTATTTATTTCTTTTTCTCATAAAGTCCATATCTTTTTATTTATAAATCCAAAATTGGTGATTCCAATTTGTATGATTTTATTTAATATTAGTTTATCCTTTTAAATCTCTTTTAGGATTATTTTGCTCATAATTTGGTATGGATTTTAGATAGGATCTTTATTAGCTTTAGAAATTATTTTCCTTTTAACTTATTAATTTCATAAGTTTTTATCCATGGCTCCAAATTAAGTGAAACCAATTTCTATGATTTTATAATATTTTTTTGTTTATCATTTTTTGATCATTTATAAATGTTTGTTGCTAAATTTTTATATGGATCAAATCCATAGTCTTAAAGAGATCTTGGAAATGATTTATTCCATTAGGGTTTTGGTTTAACTTTTCCAAGTGTTTAAATTTCAAGGTACATTCATTGATGAATGCATTTCACTTCATTGAAATTTGTTGGATTCCATTTTATTCAAATTTGTTCAAGATGGGTTTTGATGTTTCCATTTAGAATCAAGAAGTTTCTTTTCACCCTAATTTTCAACAATTATTTATTTTGTTTATTTATTTTTCACATTTCAAAATTTGAAAATTTTGGGATGTGACACATCCAACGTGTAAAAAGATTAAGTGAAGTGATGACGTTAGAAGTGATGCAGTAACTAATTTAGTTATTTTATTTTAATAATTTCTGAAAATGATTAATCCTTAAAAAATCAATAACTTTTGTTTTATAATTCAGAATAATATATTTAATATATGAAAATGTTTAGAAAAAATATAATCTACAATTTAAGTTTATTATCATATATTATATTGTGTTAACCATTTAAATAATTATTATTTAATAAAGATTTTATAAGTAATAAAACTTTGAAAAATCATATTTTAATATTGGTAAATTAGAAAAATATAAATAATATACTAAAATTCTTAGAAAAATAAAAACTATAATGTAAAACTATATAAATATATTAATATGTCATTTAACTAAATAATTATGAAGTAATGAATCTTAGAAAAATCATATCTTATTATTTAAAATTCAAAAAAATACATATACCATTGTTTCACTCACAAATGTATAAATGATTCAAATCCAAAGATAATTCATAAGTAGTTAAATAATATTGTTTCCTTGTTTACAAACCATAACCACTCATTTATAAGTAGATAAATAATTATATTCAATTATAATGTTAAGAAAAGATGACACAAATAGAAATGTTACCAATCTCAATTCGCCTTAAAGAAACATTATAAAGGGAACAAATTATAATACCATCTAATAACCAAGATGGGTAAGTCTCAAATACTAGTAGGGTCGTTATTCAAATGAGGTAATTCTTTCTTCCTTAAGAACAATAGTTAGTAAGAAACCCTAAGAGCATTAACTAAAACTTTAAATATTGTTGTTTAGTTAAGTAAACTTTTCTTCAAAAGTTATTCTTTTAAGATACATTATAAATCAAGACATAAGCATTCCTATAAAAACCTAAAGGATAAACAATCTTTATATAAGAAGTATTTGAGTAGCATTCCACATTTGAGTGCTTTATTATTGTATGATCCTTAGTATACTTACATATTGTTTCACACACACACTCACAAGCCTTAATAAGAAGCACAAGTGTGAAACTTAATCTAAAAGGACAACATATTCCAAAGAATTCATCTCAAGCTTCCAAAACCTAGATTATAAACGCTTATTCCGGGGATTCGAGTTTATCAAATTGCATTGCATTACTTATGCATAATAGCATCTTGCTTCTTTAAACACATTAGTCCTTACCAGACCAATGATGCTGATTTCAGATATTGGATCTTTTATTGTCTCGAAGACTGTGAGTGCATAATCTTGCAATCACAAAAGACAAGTTCACACTTGCTCATGTCCTTTGATTATTTTCTATCAAATATTTTGCAAATTCAGTGTTGTCATTACCTGCATTTCAAAAAGGCCAGAAAACAAAATTTTCATAATAATATGAATATAGGTTATTTACCATGAGGTAATAACCTACTATGAAAGTTCTGGAGGTAAACGAACATATTATCTAGGACTTAACAACCAGTGTTGCCAGTGATTCTTGCGCCGTATATCACGCGTTAACCATGAGATTTGGAATGGGACGGAGAAGTCAGCTGGATCTTCTTCCTTTCACATGAACGGATGACCATCTCGTGACGTTGTGTACCTTACGAGGCTCAGCATGGATGGGACCCCTTAGTTCCCCGTGATACAAGGGATTTCTGGTAACGTATGAAGGAGAAGAGTATTGGTGGGTGCAACTCCACTTATGTAAAAATAAGGACGATAACCACAATGAGTCGGGTTCTGCATGCTCACCAACTCTGAAATGCATATGTCATTCTTTGACTCTGCAAGGAATGCAGCATGGAATGCCATTGAAGAACTTGGAGAAAGGCTTAAGTGTAGAATGCTCAACACTCAGAATGATCTGATACGTCAGAAACGTATCTAGAATTTTTGATGTTCCATGCTTGTTTAGTATCTACTTTGCTTTGCTTTGTCTACACTTTGAGGTGTTTTTATATGTTTTCTAGAACTAACCTATTAACAAGTTGCCATAGTGCCAATTGCATGTTTTCTTCTGTTTTTGGTTCCAGAAAGGAAGAAAATAAATATTCTCGGAATTGGATGGCACAAAAGCCAAATTCAATATTTTACCGTGGGCAACACGAAGCCAGAAGACGAGACGGAGAAGGCTCGCCAGGGGGCCACACCCCCTGGACATGCGGGTGGGACCACCCCGCGCCTGGGGGGTGCAGCCGCCCTGGTGCCCCCTGGCTTGCCCCTTCGCCTATAAGAATCCCCCGATGCAGAAACCCTAGGCACCCGATCAAAACTCCACGAAACCGTCTGTAGCCACCGCCACCATCGTCCCTAGATCGGGGGATCTGAAGTTCTTCCCGGGACCCTGCCGGAGGGGAGATCATCCCAGAGGCCTTCTTCTCTGGTATGAAGCGTGAGTAGTTCCACGTTGGACTACGGGTCCATGTAGTAGCTAGATGGTTGTGTCTCCTCCTTGTGCTTTCATGTATAGATCTTGTGAGCTCCGTTCATGATCAAGATCTAATCTATTTTTAATCATGCATGTTGTATTTGCGGGGATCCGATGGATATTGAGATTACTATGCCAGATTCATTAATGGTTTTGTCTTATTGATTCTATCATGTCTGTGTTGTTTGTGATCTTGCATGCTCTTCGTTGTTTGTAGCTATCTTGGCCAAGTAGTTGCTAGTGACTCCAAGAGGGGGTATTTATGCTCGATAGTGGGTTCATGCATCTAGTTTCCAAGGGAAGTGACAGAAATCTCTTCCGTTGTAATGTGTTGTTGCCACTAGGGAGAAAACAACGGTTTATTGTTCATGGAGCAAGTGGATTGTTTACCTTACACACTTTGCTTAAAGCAGTTGTCTGTTGCTTGCAACTTAATACTGGAGGAGGTTTGGATGATAATCTGAAGGTGGACTTCTAGTCATAGATGCAGTTGGATGGCGGTCTATGTATATTGTTGTATTTTCCAATCGAATCTCATAGGATCTTTTTGTCTAGTATTGCATTGTTATGTTGCTCAGTTCCTGTCAATTGCCATGCTGTAATTTGTTTACCCTTCATGCCATGTTGTTTATCTAAGGAGAGCACCTCTAGTGAACTATGGACCCCGGTCCAATCTTTACCATTGATACATATTCCACTATTACTGTTTACTTGCTGCAAACCACTCATCACTTTCCACACCATACAGTTAATCCTTTGTTACAGCAACCGGTGAGATTGACAACCTCACTGTTCATTGGGGCAAAGTCTTGATTTTGTGTTGTGCAGGTTTCCACGTTGCTTGCAACACTTGTGTGTTGTTTCCTTCCTCCTACTAGTTCGATCACCTCAGTTTCTCACTGAGGGAAGACTTTCTGTTGTGCTGCATCACACCTTGCTCTTGGGGTTTCCCGATGAAGCGCTGCATGTTGACGCAGCGCCATCATGATCTTAGAGAGGAGAGAAAACACACCCAAGACTTAGAGACCACAATAAAACAGCTAAGGAGGGATATTATAGACTTAGCATGTGTTTTCTCTAGTGAGTGAAGGACGTGAAGTATCCTATAGTTGGACCACCACACTTGGAGTTTTCTTGCGTTAATAATTTGATCATACCGACCTATGTGGTATGACAATTTTTTTGTCTATGTTGTGATTGAACCTTGATGCTTGAGTTGAATAATGTATGCCATTACTTGTGTGGATTATGTTTGTTGAATGTTATTGGTTTTTGTTTTAAACTTTTTGCATCTATCACTACTTTATGTTTTCTTCTAGACTTGTGTTATTTCTATTTTTTATCCATCCTATGCATAGATGCCTAGCTTTGTTTACAACACTGCCGAGGAGTTCAACGGAACTCGCTTTGGGACTCGCATTTTGCATCTCGTCAATGTACTCTCTCTCTCTCTCTCACCCAATCCCTACCATCAAGGGACTTCAGCTCAGGAAGTTCCAAAGGAAGGACTTATGGGGATTCAGGGTTACTCAGCCAGGACGCCAGACAAAGCCTCCAACGGAGGAAATTGCCTTCAAGATACTCCATGATGACCAAGAGAGAGGCCTCGATGTTGCCATGCAGGAGTTGATAGGACGCCTTTGTGGACGTCACTCTGCCAAGCTCAAGGACCACTACTTCCATTTGTCTAGGAGATGTGACGAGGACGGAGAGGCTATAGTGTTGAACGAGGCTACTAAGGAGACCATCAAGCCTGTGCGACATTACCTCCAGGACTTAGAGAGTCTCATTAGGCACCTTGATACTGATAGGACCAATGTGATGCTTGGAAATGATGAGCTACGTGTCCAGCTTAAGGAGAACGACAAGCCTTCGAGGAGGAAGAGGAGCGCATCAAGTAGATGGAGAAGAAGTTTGAAAGGCAAGAGAAGAAGTTTAAGAGCCAAGAGAAGAGTATCCAGGATAGGAACAAGAAGATCAAGGACATGGAGACTAAGTTGGAGCTTGAGGATCTTCAGCAAGATGCGGATCACGAGGTGATAGAGAGGCTGCGCTCATAGAAGAGAAGGCTACAAGAGAAGGTTGATGCTTTGAATGCAAGCTTGGAGGAATACAACGCAAGATTCGATGCAGCAGGACTTGCTCTAGTGGAGAAGGAAGTTGATATGGAAGAGTAGTGATATCTATCATCTATTTTATCGTTTTATTATCGAGTCGCATTGATCATCCAACTTGTGGATGACTATGCCAGTACGTTATTTATCTCTAGCAAACTTGTTGATCGTGATATTTTGAACCCTGATGACCCACAAGTATAGGGGATCGCAACATTCTTTGCATGTAGTATTATCCAATTTATTGATTCGACACAAGGGGAGCCAAATAATACTTGCAAGCCTTAACAAATGAGTTGTCAATTCAGCTACACCTGGAAATAGTTCTTGCTCACAGAAGTTTATCGGTAGCAACAGTTCGGTAGTAGCAACAACAAAGCAACAGCAACAGTAAAACAAGAGAAACCATAACAATAATAGTAAACAGTGGGATTCGAGTGCGGTAGGCATAGGGATGGATGGACGGGCGTTGCATGGACGAGTCTAAACATGTAACTTCAAGATCTAGGGGATTGCAGATAAATAAGAATAAGCATCCTAGTACCAAACAATCCTAGGCATGTGCTCCATATATAGTCATACGTGCTCGCAATGAGAACTTGCACAACATCTTCTGTCCAGGCTGCCCGTGGCAATGGGGCCTCTAGGGAACTACTGTCAATTAAGGTGCTCCTTTTAATAGAGCACCGGAGTAAAGAATTAACACTCCTTGAACACATATGATCCTCACCCCACAGCCGTCCCCTCCGGTTGTCCCAATTTCTGTCACTTCGGGGCTTTTGCATCCGGACAATGATATGTGTACACAACTTGCAGATAAGATCACAAACAATACTATCATAATGATTCAATAATAAGTTCAGATATGAGATCATGGCACTCAGGCCCTAGTGATAAGCATTAAGCACAACAAGTTGCAACAAAGTCAAATAGCACTAATAGAGATACTAGGCACTATGCCCTACCAATCTTATTCGATTACATGATAGAACTCATCCAATCCCTACCATCCCCATAGCCTACAGCAGGGGATTACTCACTCATGGATGAGGGAAACATCGATGGTTGATGGAGAGGCGTTGGTGATGACGATGGTGATGATCCTCCCCCAAATTCCTTGTCCCGGCAGGGTGCCAGAACAGAGTTTCTGGTTCCAAATCTTGTCTCCGGTGGTGGCGGCGCAGCGGAACTCTTTCAGGAAAAACATCGAACCCTCCTTGGTTTTTAGGTCAAGGGGTAACTTATAGGCGCAGAGGGAGCCCGAGGGGGTGCCTGGGGTGGCCGCACCCCCTAGGCCTGGGGTGGTTTGCTCGGACAATCCGGCTTGATATGCCCCTTCTAACCACAACCGTAACAAATGACTACAGGCTTTTTGCACTCCCTCTGGAAATGCCCTGGAATTCCACAGTTGTTACAGATAACATTCCTTCTCGGTTTAGATTGATTTCCACCACTGCCCTTGTTATTGTTATTGTTGTTGTTGCCATAATTCCTATTCCGGGGTTTGAACTCCAGGTTAGGTTTAGGTTTGCTTGCCTGAATTCTCTTGGTTTCCTTCTTGGCTCTCTTCCTCCAGTCCTCTTGGACATTCTTGTAATCATCTTCAAAAGTAATGGATGCATCCAACAACTGCTGATAAGTTTGCTTATTGGCTAACCTTAGCTACATCTTCACAAACAGATTTAATCCATGCAAGAAACGTTTCTTCCTCTTCTCTTCAGTGTTAACATCCTCCTCAGCATAACGAGACAGTTGGCTAAACTCCCGGATGTACTTCATGACATTAATATATCCTTGCTGAAGCTCCTCAAATTCTCTCCGCTTCAACTCCATGACGCTTTCCGTAACATGATATTCACGGAATCTCTCCTTAAACTCCTCCCAGGTAAACTCCCTTCCTGGTGGTTGCATGGCTAATTGATTTTCCCACCATGATGCTGCAGGTACGGTCAGCAGATGAGTTGCATACCTCAATTTTTCCTCATCATTGCAACCTATAGTTTTTAGCTTCCTCTCTGTATCTGCTAGCCAGTCTTCTGCATCCATTGGTTCAGGAGCTGATGCAAAAGGTAACGGTCTTGCATTCTGGAAATCCGATAAACTCACTCCTCCACCTTCAGGTGCCCTCTGATTTTCTCTACCCAGCAATTCTTCCATGAGCTTGTTCTGGGTCTCTTGCATCATTTGCATACATTGCATAAAGTTCTGCTCCATTAACGGCCTCATTGGTGGTGGTGGTAATGCTCCTAGATTTACTGTATTGGCATCGGCCTTTTCCTTGGCCTCGCGCTCCATCCGCTGCTGCTCAGTTTCCATTTCTACACCCGTATCCATGACCCCCTAGTCCTGCATCATAAAGCGAATACTCATAATTACATCATGCACATGTGTTCTGAGCTCGACTTTATGCACAGAACTAGTCACACAATAAAGATCCAAAGAAAATCCAAATATGCATTTTACATATTTACATAATATCATAATGATACAAAGTCATTACAACATATACCATATTGGTATTTTACAAAACTACCTTATTTCTAGAGTACAATACACAGTACTTGATACTACTGTCTAGTGTCTCTTTCTAATAGTAACTACGCTCATCATACATGCCTGAGGTCCAACCGTGATGACGTGTTGACCGTCGCACAGTTTGTGGAAAAAATGGCCTTCCAGAAGGAACATACTCTGTATCTGAAGTATCAGGACTTGAGTCATTACTCAACCTGAGCGCATCGACTCTCTCTAGCTCAGCTGAAAAGTCTTCAGAAACATATTCAACATTCTCTCGAGCCTGCATCTCCTGAGCTTCATCTCTAGAGTTGTCAACAGGATACGCAGATCCTGCTGCTCCCTAGGTGCTCTCGTGGACAAGATAATTGAATACTGGATAATGTATATTCCCTGGGCTTTGAGAATATGTTGATGATTCAAACACTCTTTCCTCAGGATCTTCTTCTTCATCCTGATCATCTATTGACATGGTATTACTACTTCTGTTATTAGGATTCATCCTTGCACCCATCCAACTAGATTGTCCAACATTTCTGTCAGAACTATCTGTGGACATCTGGTGTTCATGAGTTCCATTATATGATCCCATTCTCCATCCATCCGAGATCTCAATAGGAAGTTCTGAGTCAGAACCATCCTCTGAGCCCTGTGGTACTTCATACCGCATATCTATAGTAGGATCATGTGTAGGTTCAGGTCTTGGTGAGTAAGGATATGGTGTAAAAGATTCCGGATCTATAGGTATATCCTTAAAGATAGGTGTTGCACTGCTACTTGCTTCTTTCTCTAACTGGGATGCTAACTGCTTCCTCCTTTCCGGATCAGTTAGATCCTCTAACATGTCATTTTTGTCTTCAACAATCACTTGATGAGTCTTATAAAAAGATGCAACAAGTGTCCGGTATCTGTCCATAAACTTGGAAGCTAACTTAGGATGCTTCTTAACCAAATTAAGATGATCCGGTACAGGCTCCGAGTCTATAGAATCATGAGGTATCACAGAAAATGTGCTACCTTCTAGCTCTTTGGTTTTCTGCTCCCGGATATTAGCTATTGCCTCCACAACTGCAACATGATAGGCTGCTAAATGACTCCTACCTTCTCCTATGGGTAGATCGTGGTACGGTCCAAGCTTCTCTGGAAGTTGGATACTCACATGATACTTGGATAACATCCAGCCATCAAGATAAGTGATAGTGTCCACTGGGATTCTAGTTGGACAATTAAAGAGCTTTAGAAGGTGACGAAGTTGGTCTGTAAATGATCCTTGATAATAATCAAGAGTCTCCTCTTTCCTTACCAAAGTCTGTTTTGGAAACTTTGGTGCCATATCTCTGTATATCAGAAAATTAGTTTTGATTAGTATCCAATAATATATTGCATCATAACAAAGAATTATTGCACTAAAATATATAACAGAATATTCTCATTTGAATACCCATTATATTAATTTTAGAGAATTCTTTATTGTTGCCAAATATCCTATAGGTAATACCCTTAACTAGGTTTCCAACCTAAGGTCAAAGCAATTCGCTCTGATACCAACTGCGGTGACCCAGCATACCACTACATGTGTAGTACACTATAGTCGTTGACATGACATCCACAGAACACCGTTCCGTAAATATCACATCCCTTAGAGTGGTACAACAGAAACATTGCGGGTCCATATTACAAAGGTACACACATTATTATTATTACAATATCGGAAGTTCAAGACTTCCAAAATATCCAACTTACAAACCAAAATATAAGATATTCAGCGGAAATTTAAAAGTAGCAACTCCGACTAGGAGTGGGGCTCAACAGCTTATTTTATAGAGTTCATGATGTTCGGCTCCGTTAGTTACTACTAACTAGAACCTTAAGTAGACTCGTTCTCATCGACACCGTAGTGGATCTCGTAGTACACGCCTTCAACTCCTCCGGATAGATCAAGTTCCTCGTAGAGCACGTCTTCTTGGCATTCGGCTGCATACATTGGCACGTCTTCTGGATCCTCAGAGTCTAAGCAAGGGATCAAAGGAAAGAATGAGTAGCATCGTTACCCAACAAGTTCATTATATGCAAGGTGGGAAGTTTGATGCTCTAACTACCACCTCGGATTATAAATCCTTGGCACTATGCAGTTTTTTGTAAATCTTTCTTCAAAGATTGATTTTATTCTGAAAAACTATGATAATCAGCCTTCACAGGTTGACTATAACTTTCATGGAGTTCCTTTCCTGCTGCGTTCGTAGCTCCTTCCCAGAATAGGGAGTAACAAGTTATAGTTCTTACACTCTGCAGAGGTGCGTTACTTTACCCATGAGAGATCAACTCCTTGTTGCACAACCGGGCGTACTTTCCCGTCCACAATTCCATGATGTGGGGCCTAGTAGTTGGTCCAAGCCAATCACTGCCCCCTTCGCGACCCCGCATGCCTCCTTGGTGTAGACCATGCCCACATAATTAATTACGGCAATGGTTTGTACAAACCGTTAGATGCCAGAACTATCGTGGGACGTTGAGGGTTCCCACCCATATGCTGCATATCCTCTACGAATTACCAATTAATATGCACGCTACGAGGATAACAGCCACGACCTGCACATCCGGCTTCATGCAAGAGGAAGAAGATACAGCTAACTTCTCTGTCCCATTCCAAATCTCATGGCTAACGCATAATATATGGCGCTAGAATCACTGATGTCAGGGGTTATTAAGTCCCAATTTGATCATCATTGTTGCAATTAGAACTCTAAGTTCTATTGCTCCATTATATCACCACTTAGGATGATATCTATGATTTCTTTGTTTATGAAAATAATATTTTCTTTCTTTTATAACACATATGATAACACACAATTTGCAAATACTTTGATAAAGACTCTTCAAAGGAGATGAGCAAGTGATGAACTTGCCTTGTGATGGCAAGGTAGTGAAGTCTGATGCTTGCACTGGACCTTGAGCTTCTAGTTCTACAAAAACATCATTATTGCCCGGTAAGGACAATATTTAAAGAAGCAAAATGATTATGCAAGTAATGTAATGCATTATTTAAATTTATATGTATTTATCCCAAAAATTCCCTTTTGAGTAATAAGGGATTTATAAATATTTGTTTTTAATATTTATAACATGTATTGAGTTATTTTATTTTATTTCCCTTTATTTGACTTTTATTGATTTTATAATTCCTTTAGGAATTATTAATTATACCTTAATTTTATTACAAAATATTTATTTAGTATTTTTCAAAAATACTATAATATTAATAAATAATGAAAGTGATTTTTATTTATTTTAATCACCTTTCAATAATTTTGTAAAATTCCACAAGGAATATTTAAATTACAAAATTCCTATAAAAATTTGAATGTCCAAAATTTGGTATCTTATTTTACTTGGACATAATGGATTATTGTGAATCCAAAATTATTTCATTTATGATTTTTGGACTATTATTTTATTTTCTATAATTTTATTAAGGTTAGGGGTATTTTGGTCTTTTCCAATTGATCAAAAGATTTATTAAATATCGTGGGCTGGCCCCTTGGGCTTCTTGGGACAAGGTGGCCCAATAGGGTAGGGTCAAATGACTACCCGAAGGGTTTTGGCCCACCCAGCCTACTCTGCCTCCTTCTCTCCCTCGACCTCATCTACTCCTCCTCTAACTCAATCCCGTGGCCGGCGATGCCGCCGCCGTCGTTCCCCGTCGATGTCGGCCGTTCTGGCCACTGTCGTGGTGCGGGTTGGGGTTGTCGACGACGCTCGTTCGTTCTGTCCACTTGGATTTGACTCTGGGGCTTCACCGTGGCCAGGTCCACCCTATTCTCGAACCCTAGGGTTGGGAAAAGGTACTGCGACCACCGCCTGCGGTGGTGTGCTAGGCTCGTGTGCTACTGCAGCCGCCGCCGTGGCATGTGTAGGTTGCAGTGCCCTTCTGGGTGCTCCCTGTGCCGCCGCGGTGCGTCGGCCCCTTTGCTTCCTCTTCGATTCATCAGCGAGGACCTCGGGTAAGTGGTCTCTGTGGTGTTCGTTCATGCTACTGCCTTGATTCTTTTTGGTGTGTAGCTAGTGGCTTCTGATATTGAGTGATGATGTGCTAATTGGGTTTATCTCAGGATTAGGGTTCATAACCCCTATGTTGATCACATCTAGGATGCTTTCGATCTAGTGTTGATCATATTTGATCATGTGAAATGATTGCTTGCTGTGGTTAAGGATTGATAGTACCTTTGATGTTACTAGTTGTCTGTCAGATTTGTCCTAGTGGTAATCTACCATGATCCAGGCTAGTTGTTTCAATCAAATCCTTAATTCGATTACGTTGTTGGTCTGAGGCTTTACTCTACTGTCAGTTTGCTTATACTGACAATGTTTGCTTACTGCAATTATACTGTTGGCTTGTCTGAGATTTTACTTACTGAATCAAATCATTGCTTGCAATGATTTCTGTGAATGTATAAATGAATTTAAGGTTGATTCCTAGAATTTGGCTCAGGAAAATGATATGTAGTGGTTATCTCTTTTTATATGTGGAATCTAAGTAAAGATTGATTTTAGTTCATTAAGAACTTGTCATTGTGATACCATTGTATTCTGGCACACAAGTGATTGAGTTTTATTTCTGGGCTTAGCTTGAGAATGCTTGTGATTTAAACTGATAAGATAATATGGAAGCTTTCTTATCTTGCCTATGATGTTGGTCTGAGGCTCTAGGATGTAATAACTAGTTAGTTGGGCAATAATTTGTTTGAATCTTGCAGGATTAGAGATGCTACTCTCTCTTTGAGAGATGTGCCCTGATCTGATAGGATCAAATGAAAATGATCTAAGTTGCAAAAATAACACTAAACCCAGTGATGCTAGTCTGAGGGTTTAGTGTTTGTGGTTGATCTTGATTTCTTACCCTTATGCTTGAATTCTCTAGGATAGATTCACCCCTCTTGGGTGCATATTGAGAGATCATTACATAAATCAACACATGCTTTTGTTTAGATATTCTGATGAAAGCATGTGATGGTTTTATGAGACTCACGACAAGATTTGATGTTGGTGTAGTATATTGATGGTGATCTTGATCTTGGTCTGGATCTTGATCTACTTTAACTGTGCTCCTAAGATTGCTCTTGAGTTTGCCTGCTCCTCCTAGCTCCTGGGCTTGACCTTGCTATCCACCAGATTCATCCCTCTCCTTATGTCACCATCCTGGTGATGTTTGGGTTAATCTGGGTGGTTGGTTCGGCTGCTGTTCTTGGTTTACTTGCTGTTCATCCTGGCTGTGGTGTGGTGTGGTGTGGTGCAGTGATGCACCGAGGTGCTTCCCCACGGCTGTGCTCTAGTTTTGTTTGATCTGGCTGTGCTTGTGAAGTTGACAGCACACCCTTTGCATGCTTGTGTGTGTGCAGCCTGTGTGCCTGCTATGCACATATGGATAGGTTCAGAAAATTTGAACTTACTATTACCAATATACTTTTACCTTGGCTGGTAATTGGTCCCTTTTGGCTGTCATTTGCATTCTGGCTGTGAATTTATGAAAGATGAAATCTTTCATATTGGTGAAACTTGCCCCTCTTTAACATTTCTTAATGATGAGATTGTCAAGTGCACCTCACTGACATATCTGAGAGAAATATATACTAACACTAATCTTGTTTTATTTGTGTTTAATCTTTGTTTTGCAGGTTGAAAGATAAAGATGGATATTTAGTGTAGGTTTTAGATATATGATAGTTAGTAGATGTAATTTTCTTAGTCCTTTGTAATTTTTATTTCATAATTCTTGTAATCTTTATTTTATTCAATTGTAATAAAGATTATATTATTATTAATAAAGAATATTCTTATTCTTCATTCTGTTGTAACTTGTTTATGTCTTTATAATATGAAAATGAATTTCATAATTTCTATTGTTTTGAGATTTAAGTTATACTACCTATATCTTAATTAATTTAAGATTCAAATCTTATATCTAAATCATTTAAATTATTATTCAAACACTTAAGTTTTTTAAATTCAAACCCATTTCAAAACACACATAATTCTTTTAAGATCACATCAAAGTTTATAACAATCCTCCTTTAAGTCTAAACCTAATCTTAAAGTAAGAAAGAAACATTGATCACTTAAGATTTTATTTGGCGAAAATTTTACCCACCTTTTCACAAATAGATGCATGCAACAATACATAATCCTAAATCTACCCTTCGTTAGGTTCCTAAATGTTGGGATGCCTTCCCCCCTTAAATTAAACTTCGTCCCGAAGTTTGTGGAGATGTACCTGAATAGTTCTGGATAAGCTTTTCTTAAATCCTCTTTATTCTCCCATGTGGCTTCTCTCTCAGGGTGATATTCCCATTGGACTTTGCAATATTTGATTGCCCTATTCCTTAATCTTTTCCAGTTTTCTTCTAGAATCTTGCAGGGATTTTCAATATAAGTCAGGTCTGCTTGTAGTTCTATCTCTTGATGTGTTATTGCATCCTCTAGAACTTTAAAACATTTGAGGAGTTGTGACACATGGAAAACATTATGTACTTGAGCCAATCTTGATGGTAACTCTAAAGCATAAGCTATAGTTCTATTTTGGCTCAGTATCTTGAATGGTCTGATATATCTTGGACTTAATTTCCCTTTAACTCCGAACCTTTTTACTCCTTTCATTGGACTTACTTTCAAATAGACCATATCTCCTACTCCTGGATGCCATGATCTTCGGCTTTGATCCGCATAACTTTTCTGCCTGCTCTAGGCTATTTTTAGTCTATCTCTGATCTTATCAATGATGTCTTGTCTCTCCTTGTTATAATCTGGCGCAAATTCTTTGCTGCTTCCAGGTTCATACCAACATATTGGTGATCTACACTTCCTTCCATACAGAACCTCATATGGAGCTGCCTTCAGATTACTATGATAGCTATTGTTATAAGAAAATTCTGCCAATGGTAGGTGATCCTCCCATGTTCCTCCAAAATCTAGTGCACAAGCTCTCAACATGTCTTCTAGTATTTGATTTGTTCTTTCAATTTGACCTCCTGTCTCAGGATGATATGTCGTGCTGAAATCTAACTTTGAACCAAGTGCTTCATGCAATTGCTTCCAAAATGCTGAAGTAAATACTGATCCCCTATCAGTTACGATCTTCTTGGGTACTCCATGCTTACTTACTATCTCTTTGAAATATACTTCAACTAACTTCTCGGCATTATCCTTTTGATTCACTGGAATAAAATGTGCACTCTTAGTGAGTCTGTCCACTATTACCCATATCATGTCCTTCTTTTTTGGTGTCATAGGTAATCCTGTGATAAAATCCATGCCTATTTCCTCCCATTTCCATTCAAGAATTTCTAAGGGTTGTAATGGTCCTGCTGGATTTTGATGTTCAGCTTTCACCCTTTGACAAGTATGGCATTCAGATAAATATTTAGCAATATCTCTTTTCATGTTATTCCACCAGAATAGTTCCTTTAAATCCATATACATCTTAGTACTCCCTGGATGTATAGAATATGGGGTAGCATGTGCTTCTTTGAGTATGACATTTCTAATCTCAGTCACATCTGGAACACATAAACGATCTTGGAACCATAAAGATCCATAATCTCCAAGGCGAAAAACTGATTTTTGCCCTTGAGATATCCTCCGAATTTCCTCAGCAATAAAAGGGTCTTCTTCTTGACGTCTAAAAATTTATTGCTTAAGATCACTGTCATGTTCTGTAACTACCTGCATAGTCGCTAATCCTCCAAGAACCTCTGTCCTGATGGATTAAAGTTCTAATCTTTCTAAGTCCATATGTAACTCTTTTGGTAACTCTCTGTTGTTAGGCTAAATATCTGCACTCTTTCAGCTTAAAGCATCTGCTACAATATTTGCTTTTCCTGGGGAGTAATTGATTGTTAGATCATAATCCTTTATTAATTACAACCAACTCTTCTGTCTCATGTTCAATTCCTTTTGAGTGAAGAAATATTTGAGACTTTTATGGTCAGTGTATAGCTCACATCTGGCTCCATAAAGAAAATGCCTCCATCCTTTCAGTACAAAAACTCTAAATCATGAGTTGGATAGTTGACTTCATGTGGTTTTAATTGTCTTGAACCATAAACAATTACTTTCCAATCTTGCATTAATACACAACCCAAACCTTCTATAGATGCATCACAGTATACGATGAAATCCTTCCCTGTTTCAGTAACTGTTAAGATTGGAGCTGTGGTTAATCTCGTTTTCAACTCTTGGAAACTTGCTTCACACTTCTCATCCCACTTAAATGGTGTATTCTTACTTAATAATTTGGTCATTGGTCCGGCTATTTTGGAGAAACCTTCAATGAATCTCCAATAATAACCAGCCATTCCTAGGAAACCTCGAATTTGTTTCACATTGGTTGGTGCAGTCCACTCTAGTACCGACTGAACTTTAGATGGATTCACAACAATCCCATCTTTACTGATCACATGACCGAGGAATTCTACCTCATCTAACCAGAACTCATACTTACTGAACTTAGCATAAAGCTTATGTTCTCTTAAAATCTGCAATGCTATTCTCAAATGGTCAGCATGCTCTTCCTTATCCTTGGAATATATCAGAATATCATCAATAAAGACGATGTCAAACTTATCCAAATATGGCATGAAGATCTTGTTCATCAGATTCATGAATATTGCCGGTGCATTGGTCAAACCAAATGGTACCACCAGATACTCATGGTGTCCATATCTTGAGACAAATGCTGTTTTGGAACATCTTCTGGCTTGATTTTTATTTGATGGTATCCAGATCTTAAATCAATCTTTGAAAATACTCCATCTCCTTTCACTTGATCAAACAAATCTTGAATTCTTGGTAAAGGATACTTTTTCTTGATCGTCAAGTTGTTCAGATTTCTATAATCACCACACATCCGTCTTCCACCATCTCTCTTATCCACAAAGATTACTGGTGTTCCCCATGGAGATACACTTTCCTGTATAAATCCTTTTCTTGCTAACTCAACAATTTGCTCCTTGAGGTCTTTCAACTCCTTGGGTCCCATTTTATATGGTGCCTGAGCTATTGGTTCTGTACCAGGTATTAGGTCAATAGTGAACTCTATCTCCTGGTCTGGTGGCATTCCTGGTAATTCCGTTGGGAAAACATCTTGGAATTCATTAACTACAGGAATTTCATATAATTTAACTTCCTTCATTGAATTCAACTACAGATCCACCATGATATGGCTGTGTTTATCTGCTTGGTAAACTATCATTGCTCCACTTGGAGTTTTGATTGAGACAGTTTTCTCCTCACAATTAATCTGAGCTCCGTGTTCCATCATCCAATCCATTCCCAGCACTAGTGCAATTCCCTTCAAAGGGATCACATATAGGTCTACGAAATATGTACAACCATAGATCGAGATAACCTGATCTTGTTTTATGTGGCGTGCAATCACATTCCCTCCTGCCATAACTACGGTCATAGGACGTTCTAACGTTGCACTTCAAATCCTGAACTTATCACAAAATTCTTTAGAAATGAATGAAGTAGTTGCACCAATATCAAATAGAGCTTTGCCGGGATTGGTAAGGATATTGAGCGTACCTATTACTGCATGCTCCGAATTATCCACCTCCTCGAGGGTTGCGCAGTTCAGTTTTCCGGTAGGTTGGTTTCTCTTGCCATTATTGTTCTTGCCATTGTTTCCTCCTTTATTGGGCTGTCCATTTCCTCCACTGGCTTTTCCTCCTCCCTTGGTAGGCCATCCTCCCGGTGGTTTGCTCGGACAATCCGGCTTGATATGCCCCTTCTGACCACAACCGTAACAAATCACTACAGGCTTTTTGCACTCCCTCTGGAAATGCCCTGGAATTCCACAGTTGTTACAGATAACATTCCTTCTCGGATTAGATTGATTTCCACCACTGCCCTTGTTATTGTTATTGTTGTTGTTGCCATAATTCCTATTCCGGGGTTTGAACTCCAGGTTAGGTTTAGGTTTGCTTGCCTGAATTCTCTTGGTTTCCTTCTTGGCTCTCTTCCTCCGGTCCTCTTGGACATTCTTGTAATCATCTTCAAAAGTAATGGCTACATCCAACAACTGCTGATAAGTTTGCTTATTGGCTAACCTTAGCTACATCTTCACAAACGGATTTAATCCATGCAAGAAACGTTTCTTCCTCTTCTCTTCAGTGTTAACATCCTCCTTAGCATAACGACACAGTTGGCTAAACTCCCGGATGTAATTCATGACACTAGTATATCCTTGCCGAAGCTCCTCAAATTCTCTCCGCTTCAACTCCATGACGCTTTCCGTAACATGATATTCACGGAATCTCTCCTTAAACTCCTCCCAGGTAAACTCCCTTCCTGGTGGTTGCATGGCTAATTGATTTTCCCACCATGATGCTGCAGGTCTGGTAAGCAGATGAGTTGCATACCTCAATTTTTCCTCATCATTGCAACCTACAGTTTTCAGCTTCCTCTCTGTATCTGCTAGCCAGTCTTCTGCATCCATTGGTTCAGGAGCTGATGCAAAAGGTAACGGTCATGCATTCTGGAAATCCGATAAACTCACTCCTCCACCTTCAGGTGCCCTCTGATTTGCTCTACCCAGCAATTCTTCCATGAACTTGTTCTGGGTCTCTTGCATCATTTGCATACATTGCATAAAGTTCTGCTCCATTAATGGCCTCATTGGTGGTGGTGGTAATGCTCCTTGATTTACTGTATCGGCATCGGCCTTTTCCTTGGCCTCACGCTCCATCCGCTGCTGCTCAGTTTCCATTTCTACACCCGTATCCATGACCCCCTAGTCCTGCATCATAAAGCGAATACTCATAATTACATCATGCACATGTGTTCTGAGCTCGACTTTATGCACAGAACTAGTCACACAATAAAGATCCAAAGAAAATCTATTTCTATCCCAAAGAGGAAGTTCTACTAATTTTTTAGTATTCGTAAATTAGTAAGTTGATTCGCCTACTCTTTATTATAATAAAAGGAACATTTCAGAATGTAAATTATTCTTGATCATTTATCTATCCAAATATGCATTTTACATATTTACATAATATCATAATGATACAAAGTCATTACAACATATACCATATTGGTATTTTACAAAACTACCTTATTTCTAGAGTACAATACACAGTACTTGATACTACTGCCTAGTGTCTCTTTCTAATAGTAACTACGCTCATCGTACATGCCTGAGGTCCAACCGTGATGACGTGTTGACCGTCGCAGAGTTTGTGGAAAAAATGGCCTTCTAGAAGGAACATACTCTGTATCTGAAGTATCAGGACTTGACTCATTACTCAACCTGAGCGCATCGACTCTCTCCAGCTCAGCTGAAAAGTCTTCAGAAACATATTCAAGATTATCTCCAGCCTGCATCTCCTGAGCTTCATCTCTAGAGTTGTCAACGGGATACGCAGATCATGCTGCTCCCCAGGTGCTCTCGTGGACAAGATAATTGAATACTGGATAATGTATATTCCCTGGGCTTTGAGAAGATGTTGATGATTCAAACACTCTTTCCTCAGGATCTTCTTCTTCATCCTGATCATCTATTGACATGGTATTACTACTTCTGTTATTAGGATTCATCCTTGCACCCATCCAACTAGATTGTCCAACATTTCTGTCAGAACCATCTGTGGACATCTGGTGTTCATGAGTTCCATTATATGATCCCATTCTCCATCAATCCAAGCTCTCAATAGAAAGTTCTGAGTCAGAACCATCCTCTGAGCCCTGTGGTACTGCATACCGCATATCTATAGAAGGATCATGTGTAGGTTCAGGTCTTGGTGAGTAAGGATATGGTGTAAAAGATTCCGGATCTATAGGTATATCGTTAAAGATAGGTGTTGCACTGCTACTTGCTTCTTTCTCTAATTGTGATGCTAACTACTTCCTCCTTTCCGGATCAGTTAGATCCTCTAACATGTCATTTTTGTCTTCAACAATCACTTGATGAGTCTTATAAAAAGATGCAACGAGTGTCCGGTATCTGTCCATAAACTTGGAAGCTAACTTAGGATGCTTCTTAACCAAATTAAGATGATCCGGTATAGGCTCCGAGTCTATAGAATCATGAGGTATCACATAAAATGTGCTACCTTCTAGCTCTTTGGTTTTCTGCTCCCGGATATTAGCTATTGCCTCCACAACACCAACATGATAGGGTGCTAAATGACTCCTACCTTCTCCTATGGGTAGATCGTGGTACAGTCCAAGCTTCTCTGGAAGTTGGATACTCACATGATACTTGGATAATATCCGGCCATCAAGATAAGTGATAGTGTCCACTAGGATTCTAGTTGGACAATTAAAGAGCTTTAGAAGGTGACGAAGTTGGTCTATAAATGATCCTTGATAATCATCAAGAGTCTCCTCTTTCCTTACCAAAGTCTGTTTTGGAAACTTTGGTGCCATATCTCTGTATATCAGAAAAATAGTTTTGATTAGTATCCAATAATATATTGCATCATAACAAAGAATTATCGCACTAAAATATATAACAGAATATTCTCATTTGAATACCCATTATATTACTTTTAGAGAATTCTTTATCATTGCCAAATCTCCTACAGGTAATACCCTTAACTAGGTTTCCAACCTAAGGTCAAAGTAATTTGCTCTGATACCAACTGCGGTGACCCAGCATACCACTGCATGTGTAGTACACTATAGTCGTTGACATGACATCCACAGAACACCGTTCCGTAAATATCACATCCCTCAGAGTGGTACAACAGAAACATTGCGGGTCCATATTACAAAGGTACACACATTATTATTATTACAATACCGGAAGTTCAAGACTTCCAAAAGATCCAACTTACAAACCAAAATATAAGATGTTCAGCGGAAATTTAAAAGTAGAAACTCCGACTAGGAGTGGGGCTCAACAGCTTATTTTATAGAGTTCATGTTGTTCGGCTCCGTTAGTTACTATTAACTAGACCCTTAAGTAGACTCGTTCTCATCGACACCGTAGCGGATCTCGTAGTCCACGCCTTCAACTCCTCCGGATAGATCAGGTTCCTCGTAGAACACGTCTTCTTGGCATTCGACTTCATACATTGGCACGTCTTCTGGATCCTCAGAGTCTAAGCAAGGGATCAAAGGAAAGAATGAGTAACATCATTACCCAACAAGTTCATTATATGCAAGGTGGGAAGTTTGATGCTCTAACTAGCACCTCGGATTATAAATCTTTGGCACTATGTTGTTTTTTGTATATCTTTCTTCAAAGATTGATTTTATTCTGAAAAACTATGACAATCGGCCTTCACAGGTTGACTAGAACTTTCATGGAGTTCCTTTCCTGCTGCGTTCGTAGCTCCTTCCCGGAACAGGGAGTAACAAGTTACAGTTCTTACACTCTGCAGAGGTGCGTTACTTTACCCATGAGAGATCAACTCCTTGTTGCACAACCGGGCGTACTTTCCCGTCCACAATTCCATGATGTGGGGCCCAGTAGTTGGTCCAAGCCAATCGCTGCCCCCTTCGCGACCTCGCATGCCTCCTTGGTGTACACCATGCCCACATAATGAATTACGACAATGGTTTGTACAAACCGTTAGATGCCAGAACTATCGTGGGACGTTGAGGGTTCCCACCCATATGCTGCATATCCTCTACGAATTACCAATTAATATGCACGTTATGAGGATAACAGCCACAACCTGCACATCCGGCTTCATGCGAGAGGAAGAAGATACAGCTGACTTCTCTGTCCCATTCCAAATCTCATGGCTAACGCGTAATATACGGCGCTAGAATCACTGATGTCAGGGGTTATTAAGTCCCTATTTGATCATCATTGTTGCAATTAGAACTCTAAGTTCTATTGCTCCATTATATCACCACTTAGAATGATATCTATGATTTCTTTGTTTATGAAAATAATATTTTCTTTCTTTTATAACACATATGATAACACACAATTTGCAAATACTTTGATAAAGACTCTTCAAAGGACATGAGCAAGTGATGAACTTGCCTTGTGATGGCAAGGTAGTGAATTCTGATGCTTGCACTGGACCTTGAGCTTCTAGTTCTACAAAAACATCATTATTTCCCGGTAAGGACAATATTTAAAGAAGCAAAATGATTATGCAAGTAATGTAATGCATTATTTAAATTTATATGCATTTATCCCAAAAATTCCCTTTTGAGTAATAAGGGATTTATAAATATTTATTTTTAATATTTATAACATTATTGAGTTATTTTATTTTATTTCCCTTTATTTGACTTTTATTGATTTAATAATTCCTTTAGGAATTATTAATTATACCTTAATTTTATTACTAAATATTTATTTAGTATTTTTCAAAAATACTATAATATTAATAAATAATGAAAGTGATTTTTATTTATTTTAATCACCTTTCAATAATTTTGTAAAATTCCACAAGGAATATTTAAATTACAAAATTCTTATAAAAATTTGAATGTCCAAAATTTGGTATCTTATTTTATTTGGACATAATGGATTTTTGTGAATCCAAAAATATTTCATTTATGATTTTTTGACTATTATTTTATTTTCTATAATTTTATTGAGGTCAGGGGTATTTTGGTCTTTTCCAATTGATCAAAAGATTTATTAAATATCCTGGGCTGGCCCCTTGGGCTTATTGGGCCAAGGTGGCCCAATAGGGCAGGGTCAAATGACTACCCGAAGGGTTTTGGCCCACCCAGCCCAATCTGCCTCCTTCTCTCCCTCGATCTCATCTCCTCCTCCTCTGACTCGATCCCGTGGCCGACGATGCCGCTGCCGTTGTTCCTCGCCGCCGTCGGCCATTCTGGCCGCCGTCGTGGTGCGGGTTGGGGTTGTCGATGACGCTCGTTCGTTCTGTCCACTTGGATTTGACTCTGGGGCTTCCCCGTGGCCAGGTCCACCCCATTCCCGAACCCTAGGGTTGGGAAAAGGTACTGCGGCCGCCGCCGCGATCCCGCCTGCGGTGGTGTGCTGGGCTCGTGTGCTGCTACGGCCGCCGCCGTGGCAGGTGCAGGTTGCAGCGCCCTTCTGGGTAAGTGGTCTCTGTGGTTTTTGTTCATGCTACTGCCTTAATTCTTTTTGGTGTGTAGCTAGTGGCTAATGATGTTGAGTGATGATGTGATGATTGGGTTCATCTCAGGATTAGGGTTCATAACCCCTATGTTGATCACATCTAGGATGCTTTCGATCTAGTGTTGATCATATTTGATCATGTGAAATGATTGCTTGTTGTGGTTAAGGATTGATAGTAGCTTTGATGTTACTAGTTGTCTGTCAGATTTGTCCTAGTGGTAATCTACCATGATCCAGGCTAGTTGTTTCAATCAAATCCTTAATTGGATTACGTTGTTGGTATGAGGCTTTACTATACTGTCAGTTTTCTTATACTGACAGTGTTTGCTTACTGCAATTATATTGTTGGCTTGTCTGAGATTTTACTTACTGAATCAAATCATTGCTTGCAATGATTTCTGTGAATGTATCAATGAACTTAAGGTTGATTCCTGACATTTGGCTCAGGAAAATGATATGTAGTGGTTATCTCTTTTTATATGTGGAAGCTAAGTAAAGATTGATTTTAGTTCATTAAGAACTTGTCCTTGTGATACCATTGTATTCTGGCACATAAGTGATTGAGTTTTATTTCTGGGCTTAGCTTGAGAATGCTTGTGATTTAAACTGATAAGATAATATGGAAGCTTTCTTATCTTGCTTATGATGTTGGTCTGAGGCTCTAGGATGTAATTCCTAGTTAGTTGGGCAATAATTTGTTTGAATCTTGTAGGATTAGAGGTGCTACTCTCTCTTTGAGAGATGTGCCCAGGTCTGATAGGATCAAATGAAAATAATCTAAGTTGCAAAAATAACACTAAACCCAGTGATGCTGGTCTGAGGGTTTAGTGTTTGTGGTTGAGCTTGATTTCTTATCCTTATGCTTGAATTCTCTAGGATAGATTCACCCCTCTTGGGTGCATATTGAGATATCATTACATAAAGCAACACATGATTTTGTTTAGATATTCTGATGAAAGCATGTGATGGTTTTATGAGACTCACCACAAGATTTGATGTTTGTGTAGTATATTGATGATGATCTTGATCTTGGTCTGGATCTTGGTCTACTTTAACTGTGCTCCTAAGCTTGCTCTTGAGTTTGCCTGCTCCTCCTAGCTCCTGGGCTTGACCTTGCTGTCCACCAGATTCATCCCTCTCCTTATGTCACCATCCTGGTGATGTTTGGGTTAATCTGGGTGGTTGGTTTGGCTGCTGTTCTTGGTTTACTTGTTGTTCACCCTGGCTGTGCTGTGGTGTGGTGTGGTGTAGTGATGCACTGAGGTGCTTCCCCACGGCTGTGCTCTAGTTTTGTTTGATCTGGCTTTGCTTGTGAAGTCGACATCACACCCTTTGCATGCTTGTGTGTGTGCAGCCTGTGTGCCTGCTATGCACATATGGATAGGTTCAGAAAATTTGAACTTTCTATTACCAATATACTTTTACCTTGGCTGGTGAATTGGTCCCTTTTGGCTGTCATTTGCATTCTGGCTGTGAATTTATGAAAGATGAAATCTTTCATATTGGTGAAACTTGCCCCTCTTTAACATTTCTCAATGATGAGATTGTCAAGTGCACCTCACTGACATATCTGAGAGAAATATATACTAACACTAATCTTGTTTTATTTTTGTTTAATCTTTTTTGCAGGTTCAAAGATAAAGATGGATATTTAGTGTAGGTTTTAGATATAGGATAGTTAGTAGACGTAATTTTCTTAGTCCTTTGTAATTTTTCTTTCATAATGCTTGTAATCTTTATTTTATTCAATTGTAATAAAGATTATATTATTATTAATAAAGAATATTCTTATTCTTCATTCTGTTGTAACTTGTTTATGTCTTTATAATATGAAAATGAATTTCATAATTTCTATTGTTTTGAGATTTAAGTTAGACTACCTATATCTTAATTAATTTAAGATTCAAATCTTTTATCTAAATCATTTAAATTATTATTCAAACACTTAAGTTTTCTAAATTCAAACCCATTTCAAAACACACATAATTCTTTTAAGATCACATGAAAGTTTATAACAATCCTCCTTTAAGTCTAAACCTAATCTTAAAGTAAGAAAGAAACATTGATCACTTAAGATTTTATTTGGCGAAAATTTTACCCACCTTTTCACAAATAGATGCATGCAACAATACATAATCCTAAATCTACCCTTCGTTCGGTTCCTAAATGCTGGGATGTTACAGTTTCTGCACCCAAGGTTATCTCTCTTTACCATGTTTGTTAGCAATAAAATCTTCCTTAGTGTACCTAGTGTTCTTAATGTGCTTCTCAGGTTCTTCCTCACCTTCCTCCTTGTCAGGAGCATCATTTTTATCATTACCACTCTCAGTTTCAGCATCAGAGACAGATATACTATTAGGATCTACAGCAGGTTCAAGTGGTTCCTCAACTATCTTATGTTTCCTTTTCTTTCTCTTACTAGGACTACCACTATCAAATTGTTGAGAATCCTGCTCAACTCTTTTGGGGTGTCCTTCAGGATATAAAGGATCTTGAGTAGCTATACCACTCCTAGTTCTAATTCCATAAGCATGTTTATCTCCTGAGGCATTAACTAGCATATTCTTTTGCACCTTAGCAAGTTGATCAAGTTGGGTTTAAACCATTTGAAAGTGTTTACAAAGCATTTTAATATCATTAGAAGTTCTTTCCACAATATCTTTCAACTCTTTAATAGCTCTAGAGTTTTCCAATAAATGATTTTGAACTTGTTTATTAAAATTACCTTGCTTAACAATGGAAATGTCAAGTTCCTCTAAGCATTGATAAGGAGGCTTACCATAAGGAATATCACCTTCATCAAAGTGTTGGAGAGAGTGTACCTCAATAGTATATGAGTGGGGGCTTGGCTTACATAATTCTTCTATAGGAGGTAGGTTCTTCACATCTTCAGCTCTAATACCTTTCTCACTTCTTAGCTTCCTTCATCACTTCATCATTTAATGCAATAACTCCCCTCTTCTTTGGTGTTGGTGTTGAAACTGGTTCAGGAGTAATAGGCTCAGGTGTATTTAGCTCAGTTGAAGTCCAATCATCATAATTCTTGCTTATCTTAGCCATTAATTCTCCAACATCTGTTGGAGTTCTTTTCCTGAAAACACAATCAGCAAAGCTATCTAGGTATGTCCTAGAATCAGCAGTTAGTCCATTATAATAAATATCAAGAAGCTCATTTTTAGGTAATGGACATCCAGGATGTGCATGAATCAAGGCACAGAACCTTGTCCATGACTCAGGCAATTTCTCTTCTTCTCCTGTTTAAAATAAAAAAGTCTCTGCAAAGCCTCATGTCTAGCACTGGGAGGAAAATATTTCTGGAAGAAAGAAGCAATCAAACAATCATGGCTATCAATGGAACCAAGAGGTAATCTATTAAACCAAGCCCTAGCTTCTCCTTTCAGTGAAAAAGGGAAGATCTTAGTAAAAAGTACTTGCGCATCTTAAAATCATCAGAGAATAAAGCACTCATAGTAGAAAGCTCATTCATATGAGCCACAACACTCTCATTTTCAGTCCCACAGAAAGGTTCTTTCTCAACAATATCTAAATAGGATAAATCAAGAGAAAAATCATAATCTTTATCTTTAATATCAATTGGAGAGGTGGCAAACTTAGGATCAGAGGACACATTAGGAATAATGGTGCGCCTAGCAAGGAGACTCTTAATAGCACTAGCACCATGTGTGTTTCGGCACTCTTCAACAAATTCATCAGTGAACTCAATGTAACCATCATTAATATCATAACTCTCTCTAGTCTTAGGTGAGCTAACATGTGTAACAGTGTCTTCACTAGGAGTTTCAGTATTTCCTATACTAGCCATAGTAGCATCTAGGAAAGGACCTAATGAACCACTCGCATCAAGCATAATAGAAGTAACATCATGAGCATCAAAAGCGGTTTTAGATTCAGTAGTAGTAGCAGTGTGTGTAGCATGAGTATGTGGTGGTGGTGTAACAAGCTTACTTATAACAAACGGTGAATCAATAGAGGCAGAGGTGTCTAGGACTGTACCTCTTCTTGTAGTGGATGGTAAAATAGGGAACTTTACATCACGAGACTTCCCCATGATGAAAGGAGTAGCAGTGAACAATAATAGATCCAAGTGAACTTACAAATAAAGCTATGCTCCCCGGCAACGGCGCTAGAAAATAGTCTTGATGACCCACAACTAGAGGGGATCGCAACAGTCTTCGCGGGTAGTATTACGCAATTTATTGATTCGACACAAGGGGAGCCAAAGAATACTTGCAAGCCTTAACAACTGAGTGGTCAATTCAGCCGCACCTGGAAATAGTTCTTGCTCACAGAAGTTTATCAGTAGCAACAGTTCGGTAGTAGCAATAGAAAAGCAACAACAATAGTAAAACTAGAGCAACAGTAACAGTAACGGTAAACAGTGGGATTCGAGTGCGGTAGGCATAGGGATGGATGGACGGGCGTTGCATGGACGAGTCTAAACATGTAACTTCAAGATCTGGGGCATTGCAGATAAATAAGAAAAAGCATCCTAGTACTAAACAATCCTAGGCATGTGCTCCATATATAGTCATACGTGCTCGCAATGAGAACTTGCACAACATCTTCTGTCCAGCCAGCCTGTGGCAGCGGGGCCTCTAGGGAACTACTGGCAATTAAGGTGTTCCTTTTAATAGAGCACCAGAGCAAAGAATTAACACTCCGTGAACACATGTGATCCTCACACCATAGCCATCCCCTCTAGTTGTCCCAATTTCTGTCACTTCGGGGCATTTGGATCCGGACAATGATATGTGTACACAACTTGCAGATAAGATCACAAACAATACTATCATAATGATTCAATAATAAGTTCAGATCTGAGATCATGGAACTTGGGCCCTAGTGACAAGCATTAAGCACAACAAGTTGCAGCAAAGTCAAATATCACTAATAGAGATACTAGGCACTATGCCCTAACAATCTTATTCGATTACATGATAGAACTCATCCAATCCCTACCATACCATAGCCTACAGCGGGGGATTACTCACTCATGGATGAGGGAAACATGGATGGTTGATGGAGAGGCGTCGGTGATGACGATGGCGATGATCCTCCCCAAATTCCCCGTCCCGACAGGGTGCCAGAACGGAGTTTCTGGTTCCGAATCTTATCTCTGGTGGTGGCGGTGCAGCGGAACTCTTTCTGGAAAAACGTCGAACCCCCTCGGTTTTTAGGTCAATGGGTAACTTATAGGCGCAGAGGGAGCCCGAGGGGGTGCCTGGGGTGGCCGCACCCCCCTAGCGCGGGCAAGGCCCACCCGTGACTGGCAGGGGTATGGGCCCCCCAGGCCTCCACTCCGTTTCATCTTCTGGCTCCGTGGATCTTCTGGTGAAATATAATTTTTGGCATATTTTCCGGGATTTTCCTGATAGTTGATTTTCTGCACAAAAACTAGACACCAAGGTAATTCTGCTGAAAACAACGTCAGTCCGTGTTAGTTGTATCCAAATCACACAAGTTTAGAGGAGAAACAATAGCAAAAGTGTTCGGGAAAGTAGATACGTTTTGGACGTATCAAACCCTAAAGTTTATCTTGTGTTTGCTTGATTGTTGATTGTTGATTTTATGTTGTATTGTGCATATTAGGATTTATGGGGTATTTATCTTTACTTATCCTTATTGAAACCACAAATGCCTCCTCATCGTGCCAATCCCAACAACAACAACAACAACAACAACAACAACAACAACAACAACAACAACAACAACAACAACAACAACAACAACAATGGCAATGAGATGCAACAGTTGATGACTGCACAGACATAGCTGATGCAAATGATGACTCAGTTTATGGCAAACCAGAATCAGAATCAAAACAACAACAACAATAATAACAATAACAACAACCAGAACAACCCACCAGCTCTTGATATGATCATAAGGTTTCTAAGGTTGAGACCTGCTAAGTTTTCTGGTACAACTAATCCCATGGTAGAAAATGATTGGATATGCTCCATGAACAAGAACTTGGTCATAGTTGGTTGCACTGATGCTGAGAAAGTCAGATTTGCAGCAAACCTACTAGAAGGACCAACAGCTACTTGGTGGGATAACTTTCAAGTCACTAACCCTATTGAAGAAGTGAATTGGGCAATGTTTTAGGATGAATTCCACACTACTCACATCTCTTCTGGAGTAATGGGGTTGAAGAAGAAGGAATTTCACAACCTTAAACAACGCCATCATAGTGTTGCTGAATATATTGAAGAGTTCAACAATATGTCACGCTATGCATCGGATGATGTTGACACTGATGCAAAGAGGAAGGAGAAGTTCCTTGAAGGTATGAATGATGAATGTGCATGCAACTATCTGTTGCTTATGTTCCAACTTATCAATCACTATGTGACAAAGCTACCATCTTAGAAAGAAAGATGAAGCAAGTTGAGAATAGGAAGAGGAAACACCATTTTGATAAGCATGGATCAGGATCATCTCACAAGCGTTCTTATGGTGAAGGAAGTGGAGGTTCTGTATGCCACAAACACGGGAATCATAACAACCACCACAACAATAACCGACACCACGATAACAATAAACATCATGGACACAATAATGGGGATTAACGAAACAATGAGAGTGGATACAAGAGTCACCATAATGGACATGGCAATGGGAATCAGACAACAAAGAGAGACATCAGTCAGGTTGAATATTTCAAGTGCAAGAAAACATGGCACTATCCCAATGAATGCCCAGAAAAGAAGACTGATGGGGCTAACAAGCCAAATACTTTTCAAAAGGGAGATGTAAATCATATTAATGTGGATGAAATCCAAGAGGAGTCTGATGTTGTGGCTGGTAAGTTCAAGATTAATTCATTTCCAGCACTTATCCTTTTTGATACAGGCGCATCGCATTCATTCATTTCAAGAGCATTTGTAGACAAAAATAGACTCCTAGCTGAAACAATTGGATGTCCTATTAAAGTAAGCTCCCCAGGTGGAGAGATGATAGTAAATTTTGGATGTCATCAACTAATCCTAGAGTTTGGAAGATACAAGTTTCCAGAGTCTAATAATCCTAGGATCCCAAGGATTGGATGTAATATTAGGCATGGATTGGATGACCCGTTATGAGGGAGTAATAAACTATGCCAGACGAACTGTTACACTCACAACCCTAGAAAAGAAACGGATTAGGTTCAAGTCTAACTTTGAACCCAAAGGGAGTAAGCTAATTCTTTTAAGGGGGTTAGCCTAGATAGTGTACCAGTAGTAAAGGAGTACCCTGATGTGTTTTCGGAGCCACCAGATAGGGATGTGGAGTTTCTGATTGACTTACTACCAGGATCTAGACCCATAGCAAAGAGACCTTACAAGATGTCAGTGGATGAGTTAAAAGAGATCAAGAAACAACTTGGAGAATAGTTGAAGAAAGTTTTATCCAACCGAGTTCTTCGTCTTGGGGTGCACCAGTTTTGTTAGTTGAGAAGAAAGACAAAAGTTAGAGGATATGCATAGATTATCGATCACTTAACAAAGTGACCATAAAGAACAAGTATCCCCTACCCAGAATCAATGGTCTCTTTGATCAGCTAGAAGGAGCTCGTGTGTTCTAAAAAATTGATCTTTGATCAGGTTACTTTCAGCTAAAGATTAGAGAAAAAGATATACCAAAGACTGCTTTTACCACAAGGTATGGATTGTATGAGTATACAGTGATGCCGTTTGGATTAACAAATGCACCAGCTTATTTCATGAACATGATGAACAAGGTGTTCATGGAGTTTCTTGACAAGTTTATTGTGGTATTCATCGATGACATATTGATTTACTCCAAGAGCAAAGAGGAACATGAAGAACATTTGCTTTTGATTCTTGAGAAACTCAGGGAACACAAGTTGTATGCCAAGTTTAGTAAATGTGAATTTTGGCTGAATGAAGTTAACTATCGAGAATTTCTTAGACATATTGTGTCTAGGAATGGTATAACTATCGATCCTGCAAAGGTATCAGCTATACCATAGTGGGAATCTCCCAAAACAGTTAAAGAAGTTCATAGTTTCCTAGGCTTGGCAGGATACTATAGAAGGTTCATCGAGAATTTCTCGAAAGTAGCTAAGCTGATGACGAAACTATTAAAGAAAGAAAAGAAGTCTGAATGGACTGAAGCATGTGAAACTAGTTTTCAAGAGTTGAAGAATAGATTAGTGTCAGCACCAGTGTTATGCTTGCCAGATCTAGAGTAAGATTTTCAAGTTTATTGTGATGCATCTCACCAAGGACTGGGTGGTGTGTTAATGCAAAAAAGGTAAAGTGGTGTATGACTCGAGACAACTCAAGAATCATGAAGTAAATTATCCTATGCATGACTTAGAGTTGGCCTCTGTTGTCCATGCACTCAAAACATGGAGACATTATCTGTTGGGAAAGCGTTGTGAAATGTTTACTGATCACAAGAGTCTGAAATACATTTTTACACAGAAAGAACTCAACATGAGACAAAGAAGATGGCTAGAACTTATCAAGTATTACGACTTAAGTTTCCAATACCATCCCTGATACGTTGGAAACGTATCTATAATTTTTGATGCTCCATGTTTGTTTTGTATCTACTTTGCTTTGCTTGTCTACACTTTGAGGTGCTTTTTACATGTTTTCTGGTACTAACCTATTAACAAGTTGCAACAGTGCCAGATGCCTATTTTCTGTTGTTTTGGGTCCAGAAAAGTTAGTAAAGAATTATTCTCGGAATTGGACGGGACAAACATCAAAGTCAATTACTTTCCATGGGCAACAAGAAGTCCAGAGGGGAGCCGGAGGGGCCAGCCAGGGGGCCAGATCCACCCCAGTCACAGGTGGGCCCAGCCCCACGCCTGGCTAGGGTTTGGCTACCCTGGCCGCCTCCTCGGCCTCCCCCTTCACCTATAAGAAGCCCCCAATGCAGAAACCCTAAGCACCCGATCAAATATCCACGAAACCGTCTGTAGCCGCCGCCACCATCATCCCTAGATCGGGAGGATCTGAAGTTCTTCCCGGAACCCCGCCGGAGGGGAGATCATCCCGGTGGCCTTCTCTCCGGTATGATGCGTGAGTAATTCCACCTTGGACTATGTGTCCATGTAGTAGGTAGATGGTTGTATCTCGTCCTTTGTGCTTTCATGTATAGATCTTGTGAGCTCCGTTCATGATCAAGATCTAATCTATTTGAAATCATGCATGTTGTGTTTGCGGGGATCCGATGGATATTGAGATTATTATGTTGGTTTGATTAATGGTTTTGTCTTTACGATTCTATCATGTCTGTGTTGTTTGTGATCTTGCATGCTCTCTGTTGTTAGTAGCTATCTTGGCCAAGTAGTTGCTAGTGACTCCAAGAGGGGGTATTTATGCTCGATAGTGGGTTCATGCCTCTAGTTTCCAAGGGAAGTGACAGAAATCTCTTCGGTTGTAGATGTGCTGTTGCTACTAGGGAGAAAACAACGGTCTCTTGTTCATGGAACACGTGGACTGTTTACCTTAGACACTTTGCTTAAAGTAGTTGTCTGTTGCTTGCAACTTAATACGGGAGGGGGTTCGGATGATAACCTGAAGGTGGACTTCTAGTCATAGATGCAGTTGGATGGCGGTCTATGTATCTTGTTGTATTGCCCAATCGAATCTCATATGATCTTTCTGACTAGTAATTGCATTGTTATGCCTTGCTCAGTTCCTGTTAATTGCCATGTTGTAATTTGTTTACTCTTCATGCCATGTTGTTTATCTAAGGAGAGCACCTCTAGTGAACTATGGACCCCGGTCCAATCTTTACCATTGATACATATTCCATTGTTACTTGTTTACTTGCTGCAAACCATTACCTTCTGATACATCACTCGACAGGAAGAGGTTGATGTTGGAGTGCTTCGTTGGAAACCCCAAGAGCAAGGTACGAAGAGCACAGCAGCAAGTTTTCCCTCAATTGAGACCGAGGTTATCGAACCAGAAGGAGGAAGGAAACGTCACACAGGTGTTGGAAGCAACGTGGAGACCTGCACAACACAAACTCAAGACTCTGTCCCAACGAAACAATGAGGTTGTCAAGCTCACCGGTTTGATGTAACAGAGGATTAAATGTATGGTGTGGAAAGCAATGGTTTGCAGCAAGTAAACAAGTAACAGTGGAAGATGTATTGATGGTAAATATTGGACCAGGGTCCATAGTTCACTAGAGGTGCTCTCCTTATATAAACAACATGGCATGAAGGGTAAACAAATTACAACGGGGCAATTGACAGGAACTAAGCAAGGCATAACAATGCAATTACTAGCCAGAAAGATCCTATGAAGTTGATTGGGAAATACAACAATATACATAGACCGTAATCCAACTGCATCTATGACTAGAAGTCCACCTTCAGGTTATCATCCGAACCCCCTCCAGTATTAAGTTGCAAGCAACAGACAACTTCTTAAGCAAAGTGTGTGAGGTAAACAGTCCACATGTTCCATGAACAAGAGACCGTTGTTTTCTCCCTAGTAGCAACAACACATCTACAACCGAAGAGATTATTGTCACTTCCCTTGGAAACTAGAGGCATGAACCCACTATCGAGCATAAATACTCCCTCTTGAAGTGAAGGGAATATGCCCTGAGAGGCAATAATAAAATGTTTATTATGTGTATTCCAAGTATATGATAGATGTTTATTTTGCATGCTATAATTGTATTAATACGGAAACGTTAATAAATGTGTGTTTAATAAACAAACAGAAAGTTCCTAGTTATGCCTCTCTCATAAACTAGTTCGTTGATTAACAAGATGATCACGGTTTCCTGATCATAGACATTGGATGTTGTTAATAACGAGATCACAACATTAGTGTAATGGTGTGATGAACATTCATCCGAAGTATAGCATTACGATCAAAGTCATTGAGTTTATATTGCTATAAACAAACTACGAAGTAATCCTAATCCTTAGACCATGAGATCCTGCCAATCACTAACACCGGAAGAGTTTCTTGTTGACATCAAACGTCACTCCGTAACTGGGTGATTATAAAGATGGCTTCAAAGCTTCTAAAGTGTTATGTTGAGAATCATGGATCAAGAGTGGAATTTGTTCATCCCGATGACGGATAGATATGCTCTGGGCCCTCTCGGTGATATCACATTGGTTAGCTTGCAAGCAAGTGATTTGATCACTAGAATGTTATATCACGGGAACGAGAAAAGAGTGCATGTCAGTAACGAGATCAAACTAGGTATGGAGATACCGATGATCGAATCTCGGACATGTAATATATCATGAAACAAAGGGATTAAGGTTCAAGCGTAAAAGGTTCCAACGATCACAGGAAAAGTCATCGTTGAATGTGTGGGAGTCAATATGGATCTCCAGGTCCCGCTACTGATTATTGATCGGAGAAGGGTCTCGATCATGTCCGCATTATTCGCGAACCGTAGGGTGACACACTTAAGGGACACTGGCATCCAGTTGGAGCAAATGTTTCATGCCGAAAGAATAAACAAGCGCAGAAATTTATTTCACTAGATACCGAAACAGGTTTTCGGGTGAAATTGCATAAAGTGGTTATGCATGTGAAATGGAATTCTAGCAAGGGGTTATTTGTGAATGTTTGTCATTAAAGTAATTGACAAAATTCTGAATAAAATAAAACAGTTTTATTTAATGAGAGTTTGCATTAAATTTGGTGGAAATTTAATGGGAATTTGAGTGGACTTTTGAGTGGAGAAAATTGAAGGGCCATTTTGTGAGTGGAGTGTCCACCCACATGAATGAAGGAGGGGAGGGGCAGCCCCCATGGCCGGCGGCCACCCCCTTGGGTGCCCCCCTCCTCCTATAAAAGGAGCCCCCCTCCTCACTTGTCTCTCACACCTCCTCGTGAAGGATCTCTCTCCCCCTCTAGAATTTATCCCCCATGGTCTCGGACTAGCGAGATACATGTTCCCGGTGGCTATTCGGCAAGAAAGGTTTGTGCTTCCGCTGCATCGCTGGAGCAAGGAGGCGGAGGTTGCCCGGTGTCTTGTACGTGTGTGCGAGCACGGATGCGCTGCTGCTTTGCGGCGCTAGGACTTCCTCTCGATCTTGAGATCGGCAAGAGATCGTACATCAACCACGAGTTGAACTCGTTAAGCTTTGTCGGTCTTCAAGGGTATGTTCTCTACGGATATACATCCGCCCGTTGTTTGTATCTAGTAGATAGATCTTGGTATATAGTTCCCATCATATGAATTTTTTTTGTTTTCTATGCTGCGAACCCTACATGAAGTCACTAGCAACTACTAGGCCAAGATAACCACTAGCTACGGAGAGCATGCAAGATCACAAACAACACAGACATGATATAATCATAAAGATAAAACCATTAATCAAACCAACATAATAATCTCAATATCCATCGGATCCCCGCAAACACAACATGCATGATTACAAATAGATTAGATCTTGATCATGAACGGACCTCACAAGATCTATACATGAAAGCACAAGGAGGAGATACAACCATCTAGCTACTACATGGACCCATAGTACAAGGTGGAACTACTCATGAATTATACCGGAGAGAAGGCCTCCAGGATGATCTTGCCTCTGGCACTGTGCCGGGAAGAGCTTCAGATCCCCCCGTTCTAGGGACGATGGTGGCGGGGGCTACAGACGGTTTCGTGGAATATTGATCGGGTACTCAGGATTTCTGCATCAGGGGCTTATTATAGGCGAAGGGGGAGACCGAGGCGGCTGCCAGGGCGTCCAAACCCTAGCCAGGCGCGGGCTAGGGCCCACCCGCGCCTAGGGAGGGGGGGGGGTCTGGCCCCTCTGGCCGGCCCCTCGGGCTCTCCTCTGGACTTCTTGTTCCCCACGAAAAGTTATTGACTTTGTCCTTCGTCCCCTCCAATTCCGAGAATATTTCTTTACTAACTTTTCTGAAACCTAAAACAGCAGAAAACAGGCATCTGGCACTGTTGCAACTTGTTAATTGGTTAGTACCAGAAAACATGTAAAAAACACCTTAAAGTGTGGACAAGTAAAGCAAAGTAGATACAAAACAAGCATGGAGCATCAAACATTATAGATACGTTTCCAACATATCAGCATCCCGAATGCTGATTTCAGTACAGATTCAGAGGAGATAGACTTCAGTCCAGAAGAGCTAGACTCCGCTATGCAGGAGATGGAGGAGGAGTACTCGCGCGACGAGCAAGCCAACAATGCCGTCACGTCTCGAGGGGTGTTCGTCACCATTGGGACGGCGATGGATTAAGATCAACCCGGACGAGCTCCGCCTATGGCACTAGAAAAGGGGAAGGGGCCACTTATTGCTGCTGACGATGATCGCGCAAAAGTCATGCCTCCTCCGCCTAACCCAGTGCAGCAGCCGCAGGAACTCGGCACCGGCCCAAGCAACAATAACACCGCAAACTTGCTGCCTCCAGCATCTATGTCTGCAGCATCCCAAGTTACTCCAAATGATAGTGATGTACGGCAATCTCCTCATCGAGCCACTAACCGTTGCTCATATCTGGAACGTGACCCAGCTTGACGAGAATCGCCAGCAGCTGCTGGAGGAAGCGCAGGCCATCGCGGAGCAAGGCGCTCAACTAGATCGAGATCTGGTCAACGCGCAGAAGTCCATAGAGAAAGCTAGAGCAATGGAGACCGAGTACAAGACTTTGCTACAGTAGCAGAAGGCTAAGAAAGCTCCGGCTCGCGTCATCAACGATCCTGGTGTATGTCGCAACCTAGGATGGGCTCCCTCGAAGCCGGCACAGGCCAAGCCATACATTGACAGTGAAGGAAAGCAGGTGATGCCCACCCCACTCCTTAACCTCGCCGTCGCCAAGACCCTTCTGGAGTAGGATAGATCGCCGGAGGCAGTGGAACAGGTCTATGACCTAGTGGCCAAGGCGGTGAAGCAGCAGCAAAAGGCCACCTCTCAGAGGCTTGAGTCTGACCCAACGCTCTGCTAACCTAGCCAGTACAAGCCGCCAAGGGACAGATCTCCTCTTGATGTCGGGTCCTAGACGGGCTCATCAGAACAAAGACGGAGGGATGCGCGCAACGGGAAGGATGCTATCCCCATATCCTCCGATCACGGAGAAAAGGCCCAACCTCGTCGCCCGTCGCCACCGCCCCGATATCCCCTACATCGCGAAGATTACAAGGCGCACCATCGTAGGGATATGCCCCCACAAAATCAGTGCGGCATCATCATCCGCGACAACGCGGAGCAGGCCCGTCATGATGAAGAGCGCAACCAAGGACACAAGAGCAGGTCACGCCATGACCCTCCGCGTCTGACAAGCAACCGTGACAGGCGTGAGGCGTCGCAGGAGGGTAACAGCAAGAAGGCTAACCCACCGCCACCTCTGCCTCCGTCCCCACCAAGCAGTCACCATGGTGGAGGAGGCTCGCGTCGTTCACGCAGCCCATCCCCTGTTGAAAAAAAAAGAAGAACCCGAAGCGTACGATGCACATTCGCGGATCGATAAGATTCACGAGGCCCGGGAAGGACCATACCTGGGACCATGTTGCTTTGAACCTGCAATATGGTCCACAACTTACCCCAAAGGTTTCCGGATTGAAAAGACCATCAAGCCCTATGACGGCACCGCCAAGCCAGCCACATGGTTGCAAGACTACGGCAACGCGGTGGACATTGTCGGAGGCAACCCCAACGTCGCCGTCAAGTACCTCCCATTAATGTTGGCAGGCACGGCCCGTTAATGGATCAATGACTTGTCGGAGAAATCTATCTACAACTGGTTGGACATGCAAGAAGCGTTCACCAAAAACTTTGAGGGTACATACAAGCGTCCCTGCACTGTGGGCGATCTATAGCGGTGCGTGCAAGAGAAAGACGAGACATCTCGCGCCTACCTCTCCCGCTGGCTAGATATGAAGAATTCCTGTGCAGGAGTGCATGCTCAGACCGCGATGGCTGCCTTCATCGATGGGTTGGAAAGTGGCACGCTGCTCCGACATAAGCTGAAGCGCTTTGCAGGACAATCACCAGCTTGACTTGAACCAGATGATTCAGTTGGCTAGTGAGTTCGCAGCTGCCGACGACGATGCTCGTGGCTCCTTGCCGGCAACAGCCGTTCCAACTCAAGCTCGGAGGAACAGCAGTACAAAGCGGAAAACCGCTCCAGAATAAAAGAAATCTACCGACATGGTCGCTATGACTTTTGCAGGACGAGGAGAAGGCGAACAATGTGGCCGAGGAAGGGGAGCTGGTCATGGGCAGCAACGAGGAAGTGAAACCACCTCGGCGTCGCTCCGCGTTCCCCAAACCTACGAGGAGTACCGCGATATGCCGTGCCTCGTACACCTCGACGCCAACGGCAAGGCCACCCATACCAATCGACACTACAAGTTCGTCAACAACCTCAAGGAAGACCCGGAGTCCGGCTATAAGCGAAGTCGGAAGAATAGACCGCGAGGCAAGGGCAAGGGGAAGAAGAAGGAGGAGGAGTCCAAGGATTCAAGTGACATGGACGAAGACGTTGAACCCAAGCACGCCGCCAAGAGCGACGACAAGGGCAAGAACCCCTTCGCAAAGAAGGCTCCAGTCTACCACACTTTCCTTGGCACCCCCACCGTCCGATAACAGAAGACCTCCCTGAGGATCCTGATGGCCACTCTCCCCCCCAGTTCCCCAGTACCTGCGCTGTTCGGAGGTTCCAATAACTTGGGACAGGACGGACCACCCAGACCTTATACCCACGGAGAACCAGTACGCCATGGTCATCAACCCCTTGATTGACGGCATGGAGTTCACCAAGTGTATGGTGGATAGTGGAAGAAGCATCAACATATTACCTGGATACACTACAGAAGATGAACTTGACGGAGGCAAACCTAAGGCGGACCAACACCATCTTCCACGGCGTAGTTCCTGGTCAGGAGGCTCGGTCCCTTAGGTGCATTACACTTCAGGTTGCCTTCGGCGATGTTAATAATTACCGTCAAGAGCGTGTACCACGTCATATTCGGCCGCGGCATAATCCACATGTTCATGGCCAAGCCATGCTTCGTCTACAACAAACTCAATATACCCGGACCAAACTGTATCATCACCGTATCCGGAAGCTTTACCAAGGCAAGGGACTGCGACATCAATGAAGCAGTCGTTGCAGAAGTTGTCCTCTACAGCGAAGAATTCAAAGAGATCCAGAGCAAGGTCGATGACTCAGAGATGCCCGCGTCGAAGAAGCAGATCTCCGACTCCGCTCCTGCGTTCAAGGCCGCCATCGAGACCAAGCCGGTGGAACTTGTGGTAGGCGATGCCTCCAAGATCACCACCATTGGGACGAACCTGGATCCCAAATAGGAAAGCGCGCTCGTCGAGTTCCTCCGTGAGAATAGGGACATCTTTGCCTGGCAACCAACCGACATGAAAGGTGTACCTAGGGAACTTGTCGAGCACAGCTTAAACATTGATCCAAAATGTAAACCGGTGAAACAACCTCTACGACGCTTTGGAGATGAGAAGAGACGCGCCATTGGCAAAGAGATAGCTAGGTTACTTAAGGCTAGATTTATCCGAGAAGTCCTTCACACCCAATGGGTGGCCAATCATGTACTTGTCCCCAAAAAGGGAACCAATGAATTAAGAATGTGCGTTCATTACACCGGCTTGAACAAAGCATGTACCAAAGATCCGTTTGCTTTGCCTCGCATTGACCAAGTCATTGACTCGACGGCTGGCTCGGAACTTTTGTGTTTTCTCGATGCATACTCAGGATACCACCAGATCAAGATGAGGAAGTTGGACCAATTGGCCACTTCGTTCACTACCCCATACGACACGTTTTGCTATGTCACGATGCCCTTTGGGCTGAAAAACGTAGGTGCTACGTACCAGCGGAAAATGCAACGTTGCCTCCACGACCGAATTGGTCAGAACGTTCACACCTCTGTGGACGATATCACGGTGATGTCTAAAAAGTCAAATGACTTAATCTCCGACTTAAAAGAAACCTTTGATAATCTCCGGAAATACAACATGATGCTTAACCCTAAGAAGTGCGTCTTCGGGGTTCCAGCCGGCAAACTGTTGGGCTTCATCGTTTCCCAACGTGGAATCGAGGTCAACCCGGAGAAAATCAAGGCCATCTTAAACATAAACCGTCCGACATGCCTAAAGGACATTCAACGACTAACAGGTTGTGTTGCAGGAGTTAGTCGGTTCATCACCCGACTTGGAGAGAGAAGGCTCTACCGCTGTACAAGTTGCTGAAGAAGGCAGACAAATTCATGTGGACGGACGAAGCAAATGCATCATTGAAGCAGCTCAAGGAGATTCTTTCCTCAGCGCCCATCCTTGCAGCACCCGAGCCTGGAGAGCCCCTGTTAATTTACATGGCGGCAACCAACCGGGTTATCAGCATCGTCGTTGTGGTAGAGCGGAAGGAACCAGGCTATGAGCATTGAGTTCAATGACCAGTTTACTATGTGAGCGAGGTCTTGACGGAGTTTAAGCAGCGTTACCCGCACTACCAAAAGATAGCTTATGGAGTATTCCTTGCTTCTCGGAAGCTGAGGCACTACTTTCAGGAGCACCCAATCACAGTGGTGAGCAAGACTCCACTATCCGACATTATCAATAACAGCGACGCTACAGGAAGGGTTGCGAAGTGGGGCATTGAACTTGCCGCCTTCGAGATCACTTACAAGAGACGCGACGCTATCAAGTCACAAGCCTTGGCGGATTTTGTTGCAGATTGGACGGAGATGCCAGATGCTACTCCGTTGCCGGAACCAGAGTACTGGGTGATGCACTTTGACGGATTAAAGCTGCTCAACGGCTCGGGGGCTGGTGTACTGCTACAGTCACCAACCGGAGACAAGCTACACTATGTTCTACAAATCCACTTCGAGGCTACAAACAACATGGTGGAGTATGAAGCACTCATTCACAGACTACGTGTAGCCAAGGATATTGGCATCAAGCGCATAGTTTGCTGTGGAGATTCCGACTTGGTTGCCCAGCAAGTGGCTGGCACCTGGAATGCGCGGAACCCTATGATGGCGGCATATCGAGACGAAGTGGACGAGATAGCCAAGAGCTTCTTGGGCTACGAAGTCAAGTATGTACCTAGGGAACAAAACGAGGCGGCTGATTTGTTGTCTAAGCTTGGATCAAGGCACAAGCAAATTCTGCCAGGAGTTTTCCTAGAGCACCTGTGCACACCATCTGTGAAGGCGCCGACATCGACAACCCGGATAGAGCTGACTCTTTTGTCAACATGGTGACTAAGGTCCCTCTGGCTTGGACAAAACCGTCCATGGAATACCTCGAACACGGAACTTTGCCTGACGACAAAGTCGAAAGACGGCAAATAGTACAACGAGCAAAGGGTTATAGCATAATCAATGGGCAACTCTACAAAAGGAGCACTACTGGTGTATACCTAAAGTGTGTTTCCCAGCTAGAAGGTATGGAAATCCTACGCGAAATCCATCTCGGAGATTGTGGGCACCACGCCGCTCCTCGATCGTTGGTCGCGAAAGCCTTCCGGCAAGGATTCTACTGGCTAACCGTGAAGGCGGACGCCGACAAGCTCGTTGAGACATGCATGGGATGCCAGTATTATGCCCGACAACCACATGTTCCTGCTGAAGAACTGCGAACAATACCAATAACTTGGTCGTTTGCAGTCTGGGGGCTAGACATGGTGGGACCGTTACAAACGGCACCTTGTGGGTTTACGCATCTGCTTGTAGCAGTTGAGAAATTCACTAAATGGATAGAAGCTAAACCCATTAGAAAGCTTGATGGTGCAACTGCCCTCAGGTTTGTCCGAGATCTAGTGGTGAGATTTGGTCTCCCACACAGCATTATCACCGACAATGGCAGCAATTTATCACTCGGAGAAGTGGAGGCTTATTGCTGGGAGAAAGGCATCCGACTTGACCTTGCATCTGTGGCACACCCATAATCCAATGGTCAGGTTGAGCGAGCCGATGGATTAACTCTGCAGGGAATCAAGCCACGTCTTGAGGCACCGCTACATAGAGCAGCTGGAGCCTGGGCGGAAGAATTGCCATCTGTGCTGTGGAGTTTACGCACTACACCCAACAGATCCACTGGCTACACCCCTTACTTCATGGTATATGGAGCAGAAGCCATCCTGCCTTCCCACATCCTCCACGATGCACCAAGAGTTGCCGTCTACGACGAGGATGACGCTAAAGAATCCAGACGCCTAGATGTGGACCTTCTCGAGGAGGAGCGCGTTTTGGCATTCCAAATATCCGCCATCTACCAGCAGAAGCTACGCAGCTACCATAGTCACCGCGTTCGGCATCGCTCGTTTAAAGAGGGGGATTTGGTGCTCCGACTTAAGTAGAAGAAGTCGCACAAACTATCCCCGCCATGGGAAGGACTGTTCATCATAAGCAAGGCGCTACTCAATGGGTCTTACTACCTTGTTGACAATCATGAACTAAAGGATAGACCCAATGAGGATCATAAGCGTAAGCGACGTGACCCGGATGATGACTACCCGGAGCTTGATCGGCCATGGAACATAGCACAGCTACGTCCTTTTTACACTTAGCATTTTTTATCTAATTGTGTATCTCTTATATGATCAATGAAATAAAGCTCTCTAGTTCACTCATATTTCTGAGTCTTTTACCTCCTTTATTGTTCATTTTTGGATCATGTAAAATCTTTATGCACAAGTCTTGCGTTTGCACTTGTGAAAATTCCGCCTACGGGCGTTAGCTTAAGTTTTCTGGTCGGCATGTTCTTTGTCGTTTTTATGTGGATTCTGGAGTAGTGACTTTTGGCACTTATTGTCGGCGATTTTGTGCTCAGGTTATTGACGGTTCCATTGGGCATCATCACCTAAGCGCATGGTTCCGACAACGAGTCTTCCGACTCACGAAAAGTCAAGCATAAGAACTAAAGTAATGGATAAGCCAGCACTTGCTTAAAAAATATATAAATGCTGGGAACTAGTTCTTAAGCAGCAGGAAATAAACAACCATTGTTTTCCGCCTTATGTTACATCAACAAGTTTTTCCGCGTATACACCAAAGGTGAAACAAATATTACAAGGTTGTTTTTCATTCCTTTGGCGCAGGAGACTTGGAAGCAGCATCCTCACCAGCCGGAGAATCACCCTCAACGTCGGCACTGTGGTGGGACTCAGAGGAATCTTGGTTGCCGCTGTCGATGGTGTTTATGGGCACGAAGACGTCGACGTCCACCAACTCGGCAACTCTGGTGTCATAGCCCGCGAGTGACGACAGGATGGCTTCATGATCAATCTCTTTGCCGTCATCGTCAATGTCGGGGATACCAGAGGTCACCGTGTCGATGTCGGCACCTTCGTAGTGTGCCTTCACCATTGACAGTGCCATCCTCGCGCCAGCCCGTGCACATGAAGCTTTCCAGCTTGTGACACGCTCGGGGGCTCAGCGCAGAATCTCCGAGTACTTCGCTATGGAGTCCGATGCCTTGATATTTATCTGGAGGGGCTTGGCAATCTCTTTGGCTTGGGTGATGGCTGTGTTGATGAAGTTGCCGGCAAGAACCATGCATTCCTTGTCCGAAGGAGGCGATCGGGTTAAACCCATAGGAGCTGCAAGTTCCGACAAGGAGCACATGAGTTCAATAAATTCAAAGTATCCAGACTACAGAAATACAAGGCGGAGAAAACTTACTGAAGATGCTGGCCTTAGCCTGCCAGAGGGTGTCTGCCAAGGATTCTTTCTCTTGTTGGAGGAGCTTATACGCCTCGCTGTGGCATTGGTTTTGCTCATCAGCAGCTTGCTTTTGATCTTTTAAGATCGCAATCTCCTCCTTCAAGCGATTGATTTCCGCGGAGGCAGAGTCCTGCAGGGCCTTCATTGAATCCTCATGCATTTTCAGCATGTCTTTCCTCTCCTCCTTAAGGATCTTGTTCTCGCTGTCCAGCTGCTGGATGTGCTTGGACTGCTCGACAGTGTCCTTGGCCTTGGCAACATGTTCTGCAAAGTCGGAGAAAACAAAGTACACAGTAAGTACTCGAAGAATGTAGACACTAAACCAAGACGGAATGCGCAAAAAAGAAAACAGACTCTTGTTTTTGATGATCTGTTCCTTCAAGATGGCAGCTTTACCCTTTTCGGCTTCAAGATCTACGCGCATCTTCTGGTACATGTCGTTGGCCATGCCCCTTCGAGCATTCTCGTTCTGTGGAAAAAAGAACAAAGTTAAACTGTTGTTTAGTCTACTTGGAGCATCTAGTCGGAAGCTTTCCACCTAGACGCTCGGGGGCTACAGCGAGAGTTTTTAACTCAGCAGTATGCTTAGCTTTTCTTTAAGCATCTAGTCAGAACTAATTCAGTTCTCGAATAGAAGCTTGGGGGCTACAGTATAAAGTTTTTAACTCGGATATCTTCTTAGCTTTTCTTTAAGCATCTAGTCGGAACTAATTCAGTTACAACTAGAGGCTTGGGGGCTACAGTATTGAAATTTATAAACACTGCGTATGCTACTCTTAAAGCATCTAGTCGGAATAGTTCATTCCATCTAAATGCTTGGGGGCTACAGTGAGAATTTTTCTAGCTTAGTCACTCTTAGAGCATATAGATGCAAAAACTATGGTTTTCCGTCTACATCCTCGGGGGCTATAGTGGGATACTCATATGAAATGCAAAAGGCAAAGTAAAACTTACAAGTGCAATGATCTTGAGGTTTGTAGCGCTCTCGGCTAGCAGCTTGCCAAAGGAGATGCTATTTCCTTGCAATATTTCTGCTTGTCGGAGGAGCTCCTCAAGACCGCATGTCGGAGATGTCGGTGTTGCTCCAGGAACCAGAGTTGTGCTGCTCGGCGTAAGTGCCGGGCAGACTATCTTGGGGAACTCAAAAGGTTTCTATGGAGCAAGGGCGCTGCCTTCGGCAGAAGTACCAGCTTCCACCACCGCCTTGCCGCCACCGATGGCATCCTTAGTCGGAGCTTCAGCCATTTGTTGAGCGGTGCTCTCCTGCGTTGCCTGCTCACCGACAACAGCGAGTTCAGTAGAGGCACCAGAATCCACTTCCATGACGGAAGGGCCTGATGCCTCCTTAGCTTGTGAGCTTGTCGGGGCAGAAGAGGGTTTGACGGCAGGAGTAGAAGGGGCGATGGCGGGGAAGGCATCGCGATGCAGCATGTCTTTGATATTTCGAGAAGCCCCCAATGTTTTGGAGGTCTTCTTGAGACTGGTCGTGGCTTTCTTCCTAAAACATGCGAAGTGCATAAGTACAGGAGCAATACAGATAAATAGACAATGTCGGAGAATGAGAAGTTTACACTAATGGGGGTGCTTTGGCAAAAATCCTGGTGGTTCTTCTATTTTCCTCCTCCAGGGCGGCAGTGGTCTTTTTGGAGGCTCCATCCTCCGTCTTCTTCTTCTTCCCTCCGTCGGCAGCGTCAGAGGTGGAGCTCTTCTGCTTCCGCACCAATGGAGCTTCGTCGTCGGACACGACCGTGACCTCCTTCATCTTTGGATCATAGATTTGGGCATCCAGGTTGCCCTCCTCTAGATCGCTAAGTTGTTAAGTAAGAAGTCACCGTGTTAGATAAAATGAGATTTGCAAGACGGAAGAACTGGAGTATATGCCATACACGGAAAATAAAAACCTACCTTTGGGCACTTGCCGTCTACGAACATGTCGTAGGTGATGGTGAAGCCGCGCTTCTTATCCTTCACCTTGACAATGTCCTTAAGGCGGAGCTTGACGGAGTCGCTCGAGAAGTTGTCCACGGAGATGCGGAGACTATCCCTTCTATCGCTGGTATACTCGTGCATGAGCTTCGAGCGGTGCTGCAGAGGTTGGATTCGCCTGATGAACCAGCACATGGCTAGGTCCAAGCCGGTCAGACCCGTATCTACAAACCACTCGATCCGCCTTATGGCCCGAGAAGCGTCGAGGTCGGAGGGAAGGGAGGCTTGGGATCTCCATGACGAGGCTTCAGCGGCGTCTCCGTCAATGAAGTCCGGGTACGTAACTTGTCGGCCAGCCAGAGGGATGTCTGGACCGTAAAAGTACGTCCGCTGCCAATTCCTGTAGGACTCGTGGCCGACGATGTCGGGGAACCGCCGGCCAGGTCGAATCTTGAAGCTTATGGTGCCACAGTTCCTAAACTCTTCCTTGCTATGTCCGGCTTCACGTTTGACGGTGAAGAAGTACACAAAAATGTCTAACCTAGGATCCCTCGATATCCCTCGCAAAGTGCCGCGTAGTTGCTAAGCACTAAGATACTATTGGGGAAAGGTTATGGGGCTGGACCCTATAGTGGTTTAAGACGGAGAGGAAGAAGTTGGATATGGGCAGGGAGACGCCGCGTACCAGCTGAGCTTTTAGGTACACCTTTTATCCGGCTAGGGGAGAAGGTGTCACCTCGCCGGCCGGCGCCGCCCGCCAGGCAAGTCCCTCCGTCGCGGGGAGGTAGCCTTCGGCGATCATCTCTTGGATATCGCGGTCGGTGATGTCCGAGCCGCGTCAGTCGCCCTTGTGCGAGTCTGGCTCCTCTTCCAGTGGCTCTAGCGCCGCCAAATTTGGATCGCCGCCGGTGGACTCGATCACCGCCGATGCGGGGATGACCAGACCCTCTAGGAGCACGAAGATGGAGCTCGCCGGCTTCGTCGCGGCTTCGCTCGACGCCGCCATTAAGGGAGAAGTGCTGCTTCTAGCCATGGAGTGAAGATTGGGTGCGACTGGTGCAGATGGGAGCTAGGATTTTCTCGAGGTTTCTCACGAAGAGCTCGAGGAGACGCACGGCTGGAGGAAGAAGATGATGCGAGGAGAATAAGGTAAAAAAGTGGAAATTTCCCCATGGTTACTATTTATCATCCTCGGCGTCAAGATTCGTGCGGCTTGATCGAACGGTTGTCGCGTAGACAACGTGTTTGCGAACGTGGGCGGAAATTTCGCCACGTCCTCAACCATCGCCGCCAACGGTTCGTATCGCTCGCGCGGGAAAATCGGATATGATTGCGTTCTCTGCATGTGTGAGTTACGAAGCATCGCTGACCTAATCCTATGTCGTCCTAGCTGAAATGGGTAGATGAGCCGTCACATCGAAGATTGCGACATAAACGGATTCAATCCGACTATGGAAGAGTACGATGGAAGATTCAACATTTTTCCGGCTTACAATTTGAAGATGGAGAAAGCTTTGCAGGGTTCTTTGGGAGGACTACAAGATATTGCTTGACAATTTGCCAACATCCAACTAGACGGAGCATTCATCTGAAGAGGCAAGACGTCGCAATATCTCGGAGTTCTCCGGGGGCTACTGTTGGGGATATGCTATATGGGTATCCTCATAGCATGTCACTTAACCGGATAACCCAGTGGCCCATAGTCGGTAGAATGGCCTATGGCCTGCTGGGCGGCCCATAGATGGATCCAGAAGGGAGGCCCATGCCGGATAAAGGAAGGCTACGGTGGAGTCACCAACGTACCCGGAGCCTTGGAGTGCAAGATACACAAGACTAGTAATAGACGGTGTAGGACTCTGTGACCTGTCCGGCTAGGACTTTTCCCTGTAACCCTAGGACCTGGCGACTATATAAGTCGGGCCTATGGGAGCCTTTAGGGCATTGATACACACAACCTCGCATAGCGAACATATCTCTGTAACTCGGCGTATTGCCCTTATAGTGATTTATAGCAGGAGTAGGATTCCGCCACCGTTGTGGGATCTGAACCTGGGTAAGTTGTGCTACCTCGTACCCGTCAACCGTCCGCCTTACCCCACGTCTCTAAACACGCACTGTGAGGACCCTTCCATGGCGTACTCGTCGGCAATACCACGACAAGTGACTTGGGCAGCATCAGACGTAGATGTCGGAGGCGGCAGGTTTGCGGTGTTGTTGTTGCTCGGACCGGTGCCGAGTTCCTGCGACTGCTGCACTGGGTTAGGCGGAGGGGGCATCACCTTTGTGCGATCATTATCGGTAGCAACAGGTGGTCCCTTCCCCTTGTCTAGCGTTGTAGGCGAAGCTCGTCCAGGCTGATCTTCATCCATCGCCGTCCCAATGGAGACATACACCTCTCGGGACGTGACGACATTGTTGGCATGCTCGCCGCGTTTGTAATCCTCCTCCATCAACTGCATGGCGGAGTCTAGCTCCTCCGGGTTGAAGTCTATCTCCTCCGAGTCAACGCTAATGTCGGCATAGAGCGCGTCAAGCACGGAGTCGGAGGGTGCCGAGGCTTCCTCGATGATGGGCGATGGTGGTGCGACAGCAGCGACGATGGCTGGAGGTGGTGGTGCAGCTACTGCGACGATGATCGGAGGCGGTGGTGTAGCTGCAGCGACGATGACTGGAGGCGATGGTGGCATTGGCTGAGGCGGAGGGGCTCCATCAAGGAGCACGAGAGCTGTCTGAGCTGCCTCCTCAGCCTACGCATAGTTGTTGATGGTGTTCACCATGCCTTCAAAGGTGAGGCGTCCTGAGGCCTGCTATCGCCTTAGCGTAGGTCGGAGAAGTGTACCTTGGTCCAGTCCTTCCACAAAGTGATACATGGCATCATCACTAGGATAATGTGCCAGATCGGCCCGTATACGGATCCACCTGGCGAGGTAATCGCGGGGGTTTTCACCCTCTCTCTGCATGCAACGCGCCAGATCGAAGATGGTCACCACTCCGACGAACTTGGATCTCTGTTGTCCAGACGCACGGGAGAAGCAGGCGGACTTGCAGCGATCTTCCACCGTTATATCCTACACAGGGGCGTTTTGGGCCTTGAATTTTTCCGATCTTTGTTGGCAAACTCCAAAGAGAGATTCGACATCCATCCTTTTGCGAACATATCCTGCCCGTAGGCGGTCCGTGCGGGTCTTGACGTTCCTCCGACTCCCAGGGAACTAGTGCCCGAGTCGGTTTCACCGATGAAGAGGTGGATGTCTCCGATGGGGATGATCGAGCATCTGGTAGGCTTCGTCTTTGTCAGGATCTAGAACTCGTCAGGAGGGACAATTGGAACGTTGTTGGAGAAGAGAACGCGGCCGATGGCTACAGTTTTGCCGATTCCCGTGAAGATCTTGGACCTCGCCCGCTGTAGAGCCTGAAGCGCCTCTTGCCCCACGGTGGGCGCCAACTATCGTGGTATTGCCGACGAGTACGCCATGGAGGGGTCCTCACAGTGCGTGTTTAGAGACGTGGGGTAAGGCGGACGGTTAACAGGTACGAGGTAACACAGCTTACCCAGGTTTAGATCCCACAACGGTCGCGGAATCCTACTCCTGCTATAAATCACTATAATGGCAATACACCGAGTTACAGGAATTGGTTCGCTATGCGAGGTGTATGTTGAATCGTTCTAACTTGTCGTGCCCTAAAGGCTCCAGTAGGCCCGACTTATATAATCGCCAGGTCCTAGGGTTACAGGGAAAGTCCTAGCCGGACAGGTTATAGAGTCCTACACAATATACAATCAGTCTAACGTGTCTTGCACTCCAAGGCTCCGGGTACGCCGGTGACTCCTACAGAGGCTTCCTTTATCCGGCATGGGCCTCCCTTCTGGATCCATCTAACTAGGCCGCCCAGCAGTCCCTGGGCCATGCTACCAACTGTGGGCCACCCGGGTTATCCGGATAAGAGACATGCTATAAGGATACCCATATAGCATATCCCCAACATACGGTGTGACAACGACTCCCGAACCCTCGCTCCAGTTGGGCAACGGAAGTAGTGGATCCTCGGAAACTCCAACAGCACTACGCCATGGTAGAGGTGGTGGAAGGGAAGATCTCGAGCAGGTCTTCGCCAAGCACCTTTTCTATTAGCAATGGACAAGGCAAGGAAGGGGGAGAAGATGCCAACCAAAGGGCATATGAGAGGGGCAAGTGAGAGTGTGTGAGAGATAAGGATGCCACCTCCTTCAATAGGGGAGAGGGGGCAAGCCCCCCTCCTCTCCTCTTATTCATGTGGGTAGACTCTCCACTCACATAAATCCAACTCCACTTTCTCCCATTTATTCTCCACTCAAAAACCAAAGGTCTTTCCATTGAAGAACTTTAATTATCTTGTTTTAATCTAACTCAATTTAATGAACACTTCATTTAATGAGTACTTCATGTAATGAACACATTAAAATTTTGATCCCTTGCTTTATTTCGATACCGCGAAACCATTTTGGCAGATTCGACAGAACAATTTCCTGCGATGTCCATTGTCTTCCCCTATGTTCTCTATCCGCTCAAATGCATTAACTAACCTTAAGTGTGTCTTTCTACGGGTTCAAGAACTATGTAGACATGATCGATACTCTCTTTGATCAATAATAATTAGTGGGACCTAGAGATCCATAATGAATTCCACTAGTTCCACAAAGATCTAATGATCGTCTGAACCTCTTTCATTGTAATCAAATTCCTTTTGTCTCATGATATTTTACTTGTCCGAGATCCGATCACTCGGTATCATATATACCTTGTTTAATGTGTGACCCAGCATACCATTGCATGTGTACTACACTATAGTCGTTGACATAACATCAACAGATCACTGTTCTGAAAATATCACATCCCTCAGATTGGCACAACAGAAACATTGCGGGTCCATATTACAAACATACACATGTTATTATTATTAGAATACCAGAAGTTCGAGACTTCAAAAGATTCAACTTACAAACCAAACTTGAAACTATTTCAGCGAAAGATTTAAAGTTTAAAACTTATACGCCGAATTGATCTCAATAACTTATTATATAAAGTTTTTGTTGCTCGGCTCAATTGGTTACTAATAACTACGGTAACTATTCTGACTCATTGCCCTCCACTCCATAACGTCTTTCATAGTCCACCCCTTCCACTGCGTCGGGCAGATCTGGCTCCTCGTAGTAGACATCCTCTTGGCCTTCAGCTGCGTACAACGGAGTATCTTCTGGATCCTCAGAGTCTAAGCAGGGGATCAAAGGAAAGGGTGAGTAACAGCGTTACCCAGCAAGTTCATTATATGCAAGGTCGGAAGTTTGATGTTCTATATACCACCTCGGACTATCAGTCCTTGGCACTATGCAGCTTTCGTAAACATTTCTTTAAAGATTGATTTTATTATAAAAACTATGCCCATTAGACTTCACAGGTTGAACAGAACTTTCATGGAGTTCCTTTCATGCTGTGTTCGTAGCTCTTCCTAGAACATGGAGTAACAAGTTACAGTTCATACACTCTGCAGAGGTGCGTTACTTTACCCATGAGAGATCAACTCCTTGTTGCACAACCGAGCGTACTTTTCCGTCCACAATTCCATGATGTGGGGCCCAGTAGAAGATCCAAGCCAATCACTTCCCTTCTCCGCGACCCCACATAGAAAATGACCCCCCAAGCAGAACAACCTTCATTAATCTGCATAACAGATATAAATATGTTTGACTCCTTGAGGACTCTAGTGAACAGATAAGAACCTGGTCGCCCCCATCTATATGAGGACATACCTACGACCGTCCCTCACAGATAGTCTAGACACCAATATCGCCGGGAACTAAGGGGTCCCACCCATGCTGAGCCTCGTAAGGTACAACAGTGTCACGAGATGGTCATTCAATCAAAGGAAGAAGATTCAGCTGACTTCTCCGTCCCATTCCAAATCTCATGGTTAATGTGTAAAATACGGCGCTAGAATCACTGATCTCATTGGTTATTTATTCCTATGTGATGATACTCATTGCAACTAGAGAATCTAAGTTCCATTGCTCACCTTATACATATCACCACCTAGGATGATATCAACAAGTTATTTGTTTTGAGAAAATAAAATTTTCTTTCCTCAAAATATAGATGATAACACACAAATTTGCAATTAATTTGATAAAGACTCATCAAAGGACATGAGCAAGTGATGAACTTGCCTTGTGATTGCAAGGTAGTGAAGTCGGATGCTTGCACTCGACCTTGATCTTCTATTTCTACAAAACACCATTATTGCCTAGTAAGAACAATATTTAATGAAGCAAAATGATTATGCATAGTAATGCAATGCATCATTCGTTATTTATCTTCTTTGTGTGTTTTACCCTATAATAGAAATTTCTAGAATTTCTTTATGTAATAAAGAAATTTGTTTTAGGGATTATCCTTTAATATTTTGTAAATATTATATTCAATATTTTTGTAACATGATATATTAGTAACAGAGTTAAAAACTATTTTTTTGTTTTATTTATTTTTAACCCTTATTATTATTTTCTTAATATTATTTTTAAAGAATAATTCTTTTAATTTAGAAGATTTTATCTTACTACCTTAAATAGTGAGTTAATATTTTTATGAAATACTACACTAATTAAGAATAATAAAAGTATTTTTTGTTTATTTTTCGGTATTTTATTTATTTTTATAAAAATCCATAAGGAATATATAGTATAAAAATCTTTAACCTAAAGTTATTCTATTAAAAATAGAATTCTTAATTTTATTAGGTAGCTTATATTACTATGAACCTAAAAATATATCACTTGTATTTTTTAGGGCTTTTATTTTATTTATTAGGATTTATTAATTCCTAAAGGTATTTTGGTCTTTTATTATTTTAGATTTTCTAATATACAAATTGGACCTAGACCATTGGGTCGGCCCAGCCCTGACCAGGCCCACTTGGGCTAGTCAAACCCACTCGTAACAAGTTGTACTGGCCCACATCGGCCCGGTACACTCGTCCTCTTCCTCTTTCTCACTCGTTCAATCCTCTCTCTCGTCCCCGCGGTGGCGTTGCGTTGCCGACATCATCGCTGCTCGATTCACGCCCGGCCGCTGTCATGGTGTAATGCGAGATAATCGACGTTGCTCCTTCGCTTGGTCCTATTTGATTTGTATTTGGGAACCTCTACTGGCCATGCTATCTCCACCCCGAACCCTAGGGTTTGGTGGTTGCTGGCGATATACCTCTCCGCCACTCCTGGTGCTATGTGGTGCTCCTGGTGGTGTGGTGGTGTGGTTCGACCACTGGTGTTGTTGTGGCCGCCGCCATGGCTTGGTGCTGGTTGCAGCACCCTCGGGTGCTCCCTGTGCCGCCGTGTGTGTTCGTCGGCCTCTCTAGTTCCTCTTCTATTCTTCAGCGAGGACCACGGGTAAGTAGTCTTCTTCTCCCTCTTTTACTCTCTAATTAGGGTTCCTGGTTCGATTAGGGTTCATCCCTCTGATTTGATTATGATGAACGAATTGGGACTGGTAATGGTGGTTATACAATTCTGGATGATTGTATAGTAAATATGGTAAAGTTGTTAGTGGCTCTACTAGTCTGATTCCAATTGGTCATTCGATACTGTCTAAGTAGTGATGCTACTGTGTTAAAATCTTACCTATTGATTCTAGTGATGTGGATTTCACTACTGTTTCATGATCTTAGTACTGATAGTTGTACTGTCAATAATGGTTCACTGTATTTGATACATTGGCATGTGTTGATAAGTTCAGATAATTCTCTGATTATGTATATGTTAATCATAGTTATGATTCCTGGGTGTTTGTATCAGGAAAATGATTAATTACTTTCTGCAAGTTTACTTGTAGAAACTGAGTGTAAGATTTGTTTGGTTTAGAGTTTATACTTGTGACACCTTCTTTAAAATGGTACAAAGTATACATTCTAATATTTGGCTAACTCCTATTTGTTTCCAAGTGTGGCTTGTCTAGAATTAATTCAAATTTTCTGCTAGATTTAATATCCTAAGATGCTATAATTTTCCTAGCCAATGATGTTGGTCCAAGGCATAGCTAAATAGAAACTAAGTTTCAACTTGTTGTCCCTCATAGACGTGACCTGATACCTAGTATCAGCTAATGATTCATGAATTCTTTGAGAAAATGATTGGTGTTCTACTGTTTGATATAGATCCTTAAGATCTATTGATTTCTGAGGTGCTACTCTTTTAAGAGATGTGCTGTAAGATTCCCAACCTTTAATAAGGTAGAGATCCCTATGTTTACAATGCTAGTCCCTGGATCAATAGCTATCATCCACAAATAAGATGTAATATCAAGAAACAAAGGTCATAATACAACTTTATAACCAGGAATAAAATAATTTATTACATCTTACATAGCTTATTTAGCTAACACATTACATTGCAGCAGAAATCTATAAAGCATGGAGTCCTTCATCTTCAAAGTGCCACAGGCAATCATGTTGGTTGTAGACTTGTAATCCTATTCAACAAACTTCACTAACATCAAACAAACCTGCAACATAATTGGTTGCAGCCACAAGGGTCAATACATTTGAATTTTATTGGCAAGTTTCAGTACTATGTAGAAATAAGTGGATCCTATCACTACATGCATATTTGGCTAAGTAGGGTTTAGGCTCATTTGCAGAAAGCAATATAGTTTTGTCCTATCTTTTCAAAATAGTTTTGATCTTTTGTCAATATCTTTCTGAGCTTCTTGGAAAACTCCAAGTGCTTCAAATCCCTTGTTGTCACCATCAAGTTTTACTTTGAGAAATTGGAATGTCGAGATCTTCCATAGCTTCAGGCCTTAGTTGCTCAGTATTGTCCATAACCGGGGACATGGCTAAGTACTTAGAATTTTGATCTTCTGCAAAAGTTGTACACTTTACCCACATGACACAATCTCATCTTGATGCCACCAGTGGCCGCTGGCTAAGTACTCACCAAGATGGAGTACTGGCAGATTGAGAATGTGACAAAGTCTTTCCATAGAAGTCCTCCCAATACACAATGCTAGCTTGTCATCCAGGCACCAATGTAGGGTTTCAAGTTCCCTTACACAATTCTAGTTAACCTGAAGATGCCAATGCATGGGTCTTCCACTATGTAGTTGACTAAGCCAGAGCCCATTTAGCATGTGGTTGTACACGGAAGCCAATGTACGAGAAACATGTTCAATCTATAAGTCCCTGGGTGGTTTTCTTCTAGTGCACAACAAAAAGAGATGGCCATATAAACATGGTTCCTTTTGTTGCCACCTTGTCCAAAACTTGAGTATCCTTGTCCACCCAGGTGGTTCATTGAATACTTGTTTTATTGTATAAACATATATCTTTTCAATACTTCATATAGTCATATCATGTATCCCATCCCAATATATAGCAGGGCTAAGCATACTACAACTACATTGTTTCCACTAAGGAATACATAAGGGTATCCTATTAGGATTTAGCATAGCATAAAATATAATAAACCTTATCATGCATGTTTCAAAAATCCACTAAGTGAAATGAAAATAGTAGGACTTGGATGATAGTTTCACTTGTCTTTTTAGTAGAGAATGATGGTTCACTTCTTGATCTTGCAAATATCACAATCTTCTAATTCCACTACAAATCAATCAAGCAAACACAAATTCAACTAGCATTCCAACCATTTTATCACACATAAAATGATAGAAACAAGGTCATGCATGCAAGCATGCAAAAGATAGTTTTATTTTCAAAAGTGGTTTCTACTAGGCTCTAAACATTATAAAGTTCAAAAGTGGTCATTTACCAAAGTAGTAAAACCATTTGCAAAAGGTTTTATCTATAAACCATTTTTTAAATCAAATCATTATTTTATGTGGTTGAAAATGCTTTTTAGCAAAGCAATAATTTTATATTGTTTATCAAATAAGTTGTTTAATTCACAAAACTTGGAGTTTAGGGTCAGAAGGTTTGAATTAAATCATTTCCCAAAGGTTTTACTCAAAAATCATTTCTAAGTCATTATCAATATTTTTATTTGACTAGAAATGAGCTAATTCAATTATTTATTCCTAAACTTCACAAAATACATTTTTAAATCTATAAGTTGGTTCCTAGAGTCAGTAGGTTCCAACAAATCATTTTGCAAAGATTTCACATGAAAATCATATCTAGAATAATTTTTATATTCATAATAAGCCTACACATGTTTCTGCAAATTCAACCAATTTTCCAGAAGCAAATCATTAAACAAAGTGCATGGTTGCAAAGTACTCGTTCTACTGATTCCATTTATATAAAATTTGCAAAATTTGGACGTGTAGAATTAAAGTTATGAATTTTACAAGTTTGCAATTCATTCAGATTCTATTTCTGTTTTTAAACTAATCTTCGTCCACGTGGCGCGTTTCTACTGGCCGGTACCGTTTCATTTGGATCGACTGTTACAGACCGTAGGATCTCATTTAGATCACACGGTGTAGATCAACTGATACCTCTTTGCTAAGTTGTTATATCGTAGCAACTAGATGATGATCCAACGGCTGCTGTGAGGTTGACCAGGAATGGGCGGCGCTGGCGGCGGCGACTGGCGGAGCACGCTCTCCTCGTGGTGGTGCCGGCGGTAAAGGACGCAAGGGAGGTAACGGGGGTGCTCACCGTGCTCGCAGGGGGTTGGCGAAGCTCAACGTGCGGTCGTCTTGGCGAGGGGCGCTCAGATGCGACTGGAATTCCTCGCCGGAGTGCTTGTCTGCGTCGGGTTCCTCTGGTCGTCGACAGGGGCGAGTCTAGAGGTCATGCCGAGGCAAACGGAAGGGGCATTAGATGCGTACGAGCATGGGGAGTACGGGAGTGTCAACAGGAGAGCTTGGGCGGTCGGAGTTACCGGGAAAAGGTCGCCGGAGCAATGGCAGACGGCGGTGGCGAGTTGAGCTTGTCCTTGCCGACGCTCTGGGGCGAGCGCGGGCGAACGAGTGGCACGAGGAGATGCGCCAGGAGGTGGGGAACAGACTCGCGTGCAGAGAAAGGAGAGGGGCGGCTGGACGGCGCCGGAATTGGTCGTGGAAGTCGTCGGAGACAGGGAAGCTTGAGCTCAAAAATCGGAGCAGCCTAGGGGCAGAGGGGAGGCGTTGTTTGGGGGGAAAGAGATAAGAGACAGGGGCGATTAAATGGGCATGGTCACGGCGAGGTATAACATCGGCAATAACGCGAATTCATCATCGCAATCAAAGGCAGCAACGGCAGGGCGACGAAGTCGTGGTGGAGACGATGTTGAGGTGGCGTGGGCCTGTCTGTCAGCGAGGGAGAGAGAGAGGGAGATGGGGCCACTCGTCAGCGTCTCTGCAGGTTGATTTGTCAGTGAAAAACGATTCGCAGTGGGGAGAGCTGGTGGGCTGCGTTGCTGGGCTGTTGGGCCAGATGGGTTAGGTCTGTTCTTTCATATTTTTCTTATACAGAAGTTTTTCCTTTTTCTATTTGAATTTCTGTTTTGATTTTCAAACAATTAATTCAAACTCCAATTCAATTCAAACCACCACCAAACTTTGTATATTTTTTTGTTCTCTTTAACAACACAATCCAAAGTCCAAAATAAAATATTTTTTATTCTTTTTAGGATCCATTAATAATTAAATAAATAGACCTTAGTTATTAATTCAAATAAGATTTGATTTATTTTAAAACTCCATTTGGAATCTAAATAATACCAAAATCAATTCAGTAGATTTTATTTTAAAATATAAAACACTTGGAAATCTTATTTAAAATAAATTAACAAGTTTTAGTGTTTATTTAAAATGGAAAAGCCTTTACTTTAATAAAATTGGATATTAATAAATCCTCATTATTTTATTTAAATAAACCCTTTACTCTTTTTATCAAATAGAAATATTTTATTTCAAAAGCTTGGCCAAGATTTTAATTTGGCTTTATAAAATAATCCTTATTTATAATTCTACCTTTTCTTTTGAAAACCAAATCTTTTTATTAAAAGATCCAAAAATAGTGATTCCAAATATTTTTAACTTTATTGTTTATTTATCTTTTTAAATCCCTTTAGGATTTTATTTGATCAAAATAGGTTTTGATATTTCCAATTGGAATCAAAAAGTTTCTTCTCACCCTGAATTTCAACAAAGTTTTATTTTGTTTATTTAATTTTTCACATTTCAAAATTTGGAAAATTTTGGGATGTGACAGGCTACCACCCTTAAAATAAATCTCGTCCCGAGATTTGGGAAGGCTAGAGGTTACAAGTTGGCTTCAAGGCAACTAGGGTACTACCACCCTTAAAATAAAGTCTCATAGGGTTACATTTATGGTTCACTTGACTATGGGTTCAACTCTTGATATCCAGACAAGGAATCCTTATTTGTCTCTTCTGAGTTAACTAGTTTCTGACATCCACTTCTTCTATCTCTTCAAAGTTTCCATCCATGTCAATGTGATTCACATATCCTTTCTGGGTCACATTGGAGTCACTTCCATTTGCTCTTCTAGCATCCTTTTCTTTTTCTTCTCAGGACAGTCGGATGCATAGTGTCCAAGTTCCTTACAATTATAGCACTGCAACTGGCTTATGTCTTTCTTCCTGAAAGTGTCATGTTGGTTCTGATCAAGGTCATCTCCATTGTCAGTATCATTTCCATTATTATCACTTCCATTGTTGTTGTGGTGATACTGATGTGGTTCAGAAACTTCATTGCTCTTTTTGAATGAATGCTTCTTTTTTGATGATCCTGAGTGATTCTTGAGTTTATGTTTCCTCTTTCTATTCTCAACTTGATTCATCTTGTTTTCCAATATAGTGGCTTTGTCACAGAGTGATTGATAAGTTGGGACATAGGCAATAGCTAGCTACAGGTTCAACTCATCATTAAGTCCTTCAAGAAATTTTTCTTTTCTCTTAGCATCTATATCAACTTCATCCGGTGCATATCGTGCCAGATTGTTGAACTCTTTAATGTACTCAGCCACACTGAGGTGACGTTGTTTCAGATTGTGAAACTCCTTTTTCTTCAAGTACATCACTCCAGGTGAGATGTGAGTTGTTCTGAATCCATCCTCAAAAATAGCCCAAGTTACATCTTCAAGGGGAGTGGTGATTTGAAAGTTGTCCCACCATGTTGCTGCTGGTCCTTCAAGCAAAAATGCTGCAAACCTTAATTTTTCTTCATCGGTGCAGCCAACAGTCACTAAGTCTTTGTTCACTGAACGTAACCAGTCATTGGCTTCCATTGGATCAGTTGCTCCAGAGAATCTTGCAGGCCTAAGTTTCAGAAACTTGGTGAGCATATCAAGTGCTGGAGGATTATTCTGATTGTTGTTGTTGTTGTGGTGGTGGTTCTGATTCTGTATGTATGTGGTCATCTCCTCCATCAACTGTGTCTGAGCTGCCAACATCTGCTGCATCTCAGGGGTGATGTTGTTGTTTTGGTTGGGGTTGGCACGACGGGGAGGCATCTGTTGGTTGATAGGGATAAGTATTGATGGATGGTTTTTAAGAAGTTCTAACACACAACTCAACCAACTAAGTTCAATCAAACAATCAAGCAATCAACAAGCAACTATTCACTTATCAACTAATGGGTTTAACTCATGAGTTGAAGGAAACAACAAGTTTTCTTGAAAATAATAACTTAGTATAGTCATACCTCATAGGTCAATATGATCTATACACTAACATGATATCAATGTTTTTGGTGGGTAATCTAATGTCTCTTGGTTCTCACTTGTAGTCCTTAGTGAAACCAAAGTTGAAATCACTTGAAGATGTTGAAGTCATTAGAGTTGATGAAATCTTTTGCACATGGTGAAGTCTTTGGCCATGGGGTAGGCTTTGTCCATCAAGTTTGAAAAGGAAGAGGTGTAGAATTCAAAACCAAAAGGTTGAGGAAAGAGTTTACAAGATTGTTTGTAAATAAGTTTTTGGAACAAATACAACTCCTATTTTTCTAAGGGGTTTTGTCCAATCCTAGGGTTACAATCCTACAGGCAACACAGTGCTCTGGTACCATCTGTAAGGTTCCCAACCTTTAATAAGGTAGAGATCCCTGTGTTTACAATGCTAGTCCCTGGATCAATAGCTAGCATCCACAGTTAAGATGTAATATCAAGAAAAAGGTCATAATATAACTTTATAACCAGGAATAAAATAATTTATTACATCTTACATAGCTTATTTAGCTAACACATTACATTGCAGCAGAAATCTATAAAGCATGGAGTCCTTCATCTTCAAAGTGCCACAGGCAATCATGTTGGTTGTAGACTTGTAATCCTATTCAACAAACTTCACTAACATCAAACAAACCTGCAACATAATAAGTTGCAGCCACAAGGGTCAATACATTTGAATTGTATTGGCAAGTTTCACTACTATGTAGAAATAAGTGGATCCTATCACTACATGCATATTTGACTAAGTAGGGTTTAGGCTCATTTGCAGAAAGCAATATAGTTTTGTCCTATCTTTTCAAAATAGTTTTGATCTTTTGTCAAAATCTTTCTGAGATTCTTGGAAAACTCCAAGTGCTTCAAATCCCTTGTTGTCACCATCAAGTTTTACTTTGAGAAATTGGAATGTCGAGATCTTCCATAGCTTCAGGCCTTAGTTGCTCAGTATTGTCCATAACCGGGGACACGACTAAGTACTTAGAATTTTGATCTTCTGCGGAAGTTGTACACTTTACCCACATGACACAATCTCATCTTGATGCCACCAGTGGCCGCTGGATAAGTACTCACCAAGATGGAGTACTGGCAGATTGAGAATGTGACAAAGTCTTTCCATAGAAGTCCTCCCAATACACAATGCTAGCTTGTCATCCAGGCACCAATGTAGGGTTTCAAGTTCCCTTACACAATTCTAGTTAACCTGAAGATGCCAATGCATGGGTCTTGCACTATGTAGTTGACTAAGCCATAGCCCATTTAGCATGTGGCTGTACACGGAAGCCAATGTACGAGAAACATGTTCAATCTCTAAGTCCCTGGGTGGTTTTCTTCTAGTGCACAATAAAAAGAGATGGCCATATAAACATGGTTCCTTTTGTTGCCACCTTGTCCAAAACTTGAGTATCCTTGTCCACCCAGGTGGTCTATTAAATACTTGTTTTATTATATAAAACATATACTTTTCAATACTTCATATAGTCATATCATGTATCCCATCCCAATATATAGCAGGGCTAAGCATACTACAACTACATTGTTTCCACTAAGGAATATATAAGGGTATCCTATTAGGATTTAGCATAGCATAAAATATAGTAAACCTTATCATGCATGTTTCAAAAATCCACTAAGTGAAATGAAAATAGTAGGACTTGGATGATAGTGTCACTTGCCTTTTTAGTAGAGAATGATGGTTCACTTCTTGATCTTGCAAATATCACAATCTTCTAATTCCACTACAAATCAATCAAGCAAACACAAATTCAACTAGCATTCCAACCATTTTATCACACATAAAATGATAGAAACAAGGTCATGCATGCAAGCATGCAAAAGATAGTTTTATTTGCAAAAGTGGTTTCTACCAGGCTCTAAACATTATAAAGTTCAAAAGTGGTCATTTACCAAAGTAGTAAAACCATTTGCAAAAGGTTTTATCTATAAACCATTTTTTAAATCAAATCATTATTTTATGTGGTTGAAAATGCTTTTTAGCAAAGCAATAATTTTATATTGTTTATCAAATAAGTTATTTAATTCACAAAACTTGGTGTTTAGGGTCAGAAGGTTTGAATTAAATCATTTCCCAAAGGTTTTACTCAAAAATCATTTCTAAGTCATTATCAATATTTTTATTTGACTAGAAATGAGCTAATTCAATTATTTATTCCTAAACTTCACAAAATACATTTTTGAATCTATAAGTTGGTTCCTAGGGTCAGTAGGTTCACAACAAACCATTTTGCAAAGATTTCACATGAAAATCATATCTAGAATAATTTTTATATTCATAATAAGCCTAAACATGTTTTTGCAAATTCAACCAATTTTCCAGAAGCAAATCATTAAACAAAGTGCATGGTTGCAAAATACTCGTTCTATTGATTCCATTGATATAAAATTTGCAAAATTTGGACGTGTAGGATTAAAGTTATGAATTTTACAAGTTTGCAATTCATTTAGATTCTATTTTTTGTTTTTAAACTAATCTTCGTCCACGTGGCGCGTTTCTACTGGCCGGTACTGTTTCGTTTGGATCGACTGTTACAGACCGTAGGATCTCATTTAGATCACACGATGTAGATCAACTGATACCTCTTCGCTAAGCTGTTATATCGTAGCCACTAGATGATGATCCAACGGCTGCTGTGAGGTTGACCAGGAATGGGCGGTGCTGGCGGCGGCGACTGGCGTAGCACGCTCTGCTCGCGGTGGTGTCGGCGGTACAGGACGCAAGGGAGGTAACGGGGGTGCTCACCGTGCTCGCAGGGGATTGGCGAAGCTCAACGTGCGGTCGTCTTGGCGAGGGGCGCTCAGATGCGACTGGAATTCCTCGCCGGAGTGCTTGTCTGCGTCGGGTTCCTCTGGTCGTCAAAGGGGGAGAGGCTAGAGGTCATGCCGAGGCAAATGGAAGGGGGCATTATATGCGTACAAGCATGGGGAGTACGGGAGTGTCAACGGGAGAGCTTGGGGCAGTCAGAGTTACCGGGAAAAGGTCGCCGGAGCAATGGCAGACGACAGTGGCGAGTTGAGCTTGTCCTTGCCGACGCTCTGGGGCGAGCGTGGACGAACGAGTGGCACGAGGAGATGCGCGAACAGGCTCGCGTGCAGATAAAGGAGAGGGGCGGCTGGACGGCGCCGGAATTGGCCGGGAAAGTCGTCGGAGACAGGGAAGCTTGAGCTCAAAAATCGGAGCAGCCTAGGGGCAGAGGGGAGGCGCTGTTTGGGGGGAAAGAGAGAGGAGACAGGGGCGATTAAATGGGCGTGGTCACGGCGAGGTATAACAGCGGCAATAACGCGAATTCATCGTCGCAATCAAAGGCAGCAACGGCAGGGCGACGAGGTCGTGGTGGAGACGATGCTGAGGTGGCGTGGGCCTGTCTGTCAGCGAGGGAGAGAGAGAGGGATATGGGGCCACTCGTCAGCGTCTCTGCGGGTTAATTTCTCAGTGAAAAACGATTCGCAGTGGGGAGAGCTGGTGGGCTGCGTTGCTGGGCTGTTGGGCCAGATGGGTTAGGTCTGTTCTTTCATATTTTTTTATATAGAAGTTTTTCCTTTTTCTATTTGAATTTCTGTTTTGATTTTCAAACAATTAATTCAAACTCCAATTCAATTCAATCCACCACCAAACTTTGTATATTTTTTTGTTCTGTTTAACAACACAATCCAAAGTCCAAAATAAAATAATTTTTATTATTTTTAGGATCCATTAATAATTAAATAAATAGACCTTAGTTATTAATTCAAATAAGATTTGATTTATTTTAAAACTCCATTTGGAATCTAAATAATACCAAAATCAATTCAGTAGATTTTATTTGAAAATATAAAACACTTGGAAATCTTATTTAAAATAAATTAACAAGTTTTAGTGTTTATTTAAAATGGAAAAGCCTTTACTTTAATAAAATTGGATATTAATAAATCCTCATTATTTTATTTAAATAAACCCTTTACTCTTTTTATCAAATAGAAATATTTTATTTCAAAAGCTTGGCCAAGATTTTAATTTGGCTTTATAAAATAATCCTTATTTATAACTCTACCTTTTCTTTTGAAAACCAAATCTTTTTATTAAAAGATCCAAAAATAGTGATTCCAAATATTTTAACTTTATTGTTTATTTATCTTTTTAAATCCCTTTAGGATTTTATTTGATCAAAATAGGTTTTGATATTTCCAATTGGAATCAAAAAGTTTCTTCTCACCCTGAATTTCAACAAAGTTTTATTTTGTTTATTTAATTTTTCACATTTCAAAATTTGGAAAATTTTGGGATGTGACATGTGCCCAGAAATCATGATCTAGGGCTGTTGTTATAATGGAATGTGAAGATATCAATATATTTCCAAGATCTACGGTGCACATGCTGAGACCATGGATTTGCTTGTAAGGATTGTTCATTGACTTTTAATTAATTTCCTTCTGTGATGGATACACCCCACTTGGGTGCTTTTCTAAGAAGATACATGTAAAATAACATGTGCTCTGATGATCTGATATAGATAGATTATGTGATTGTTGGATGTATACTCACCACACAGTTTGTTTGATGATGATGTTGTGGTCCTAGCTTGATCTTGCTAAGTTGCTCTTGCTGGCTTGATCTGGTTCTGCACCTCCTGGGAATGTTCCTGCTCCTCCTGGTTCTTGTGAAAAGAGCTTGTTCTTGACCTTGTTATCCACCTGCTCCACCCCCTCCTTATGTTACCATCTTGTAGATGGTTGAATGATCTGTTGTGTACCTTGGCTTTGTGCTTGAGAATGGAAATGAGATGCTGGTAGCTGTGCTACGACTGTGCTCTTCTCTTTTGACTTCTTTTGTTGTTGCTGTTGTTTCGATATCACACAGCATGCAGTTAGTTGATTGTGATGCCTCGCTGCTTGGGTTGTTTGTGGATCAGATCAAGTGAAATAGTTTTCACTTCTATCCTTTTGCTAATTACTGCCCTAGTGAAACTTGCCCCTTTTAATGTGCTAATGTTAAGGATCTAAAGCTCTTTTGTATGAAAAGAACAGATTCTTTATATTGGTGAAATTTGGCCCTTTAACAACTCAATGATGTAATTTTGAGTAGTGCACTTCACTTCTCTCAACTGAGAGTAAAACTAACAAAAATAATACCTTTGTTTCTCTTTTTATGTTCTTTGTATTTTGCAGGTACAAGTTCTGGATGCTCAAGATGTAGTATAGGAATAGATAGGTTTATATATTTTTATTGTAATTTTTATTTTATTCCTTTGTAAGAATCTTGTAATAAATCCTTTATAATAGAATTTCATTTCTTGTAATTCTCTTACTGTAATGAGTTACTTTATTGGTTGTATAATTCCTCCATTGTAAAATGGTTATGGAATAAATAAAAGAAATAAGAATTCCTTTCTTATTTGACTTTCTTTGTCTTAAATTCTTATTATTGTTTAATATATCTTTAATATAACAAACAATATTACTAAATAATTTTGGAAAACATTTTTAAAATACTAACTTCTAAATTTTAAATATTTTCCAAATGATTCAAATTTCATATTTGAATTCAAATTATTTCCCCCCAAAACACACTAACTCATAAAGATCATGTAAAAATTTATAAAAATCACTATAAAGAGCTATTCCTACCTCTAGATAGTGAAAGAAACTCTGATCACTTTAGGTTTTTGTTTGGCGAAAAATTTACCCGTATTTTACAGATGAATACATGCACATGCATAAAATCCTATTTCTACCCTTCATTGGTTCCTAAATGCTGGGGTGTTACATTTAATCTCGTTTCTGACAAGTACTCTTTTTCTCATTCCCATGATATGACATTCTAGTGATCAAATCACTTGCTTGCAAGCTATGTCAATGTGATATCACCGAGAGGGCCCTGAGTATATCTCTCCATCATCCGGATAACAGATATCACTCTTGATCCATTAGCCTCAACTAACACTTTCCAAATACCCAAGGACACCTTTATAATCACCCTGTTCCAGTGTGACGTTTGATGGAATCAAAGTACGTACTCTTCCGGTGAAAGTGATTGACGTGATCTTATGGTCTAAGGACATTGAGTTACTGCGAATGTGTTAGCAATATAAACTTGAAAACATGATTGTATTGCTACATATACTTCGGATGAATGTTCATCATATCATTCTCCAATGATATGACCCTGTTATTAACAACATCCAATGTTCATGATCAATAAATCTTTGATCATTTGTTAATCAACAAGCTAGATTAAAGAGAGGCTTTACTAGGAACCTTATCTGTTTATAAATCACACGTGTATCCTATTAATCAAATTATAGCATGAAAATAAATATCTATTATAAATCTTAAATAGCATAATAACCACTTTATTATTGCCTCTCGGACATATTCCTTTCACTCAACACAGCCACGCATCGGCGGGACAACATTACCAAGTAGAATCTCATTGGGGGAGACCATCATGGGTGTGTTTGCACCAGCAAAGAGTGCACACACCTAGGGGGTGAAGTGTGATGCGTAACCACCAAATTACGGTGGAATGGTCTTGATTGGCGAAAAAGAGCCCGTGTGTGATAGCGGCACCTAGTTAGCATCAAACACGCACACAGGGTGGGTGCAGAAAGGCAGAGTGGGCAAGTGGAGCAAGTTGCTGGGGGCGTGTTGGTGTAGGAGGAGACTGATCGCATGGAGGGGTCTGGCTACAACGCAATGGGGTTAGTAGGTGGTCCCATTAATGCTACACTTATGGGAGGAATTTTATGGATTGGCACTTACGGGATGACCTGGAGTCACAGGATTGGCGTAGTTTTTTTCCTTCCATGTTTTCAGGAACGTGCTCCATCCAACGATCGGCACGTCAGTCCGTAGGTCTAGCGTGTAACAACCAGCCCGTAGGTCTAGCATTTTCATATGTGGTCCTATGAGGTGCTTAGGAAACAGCTGCTTTGCAGGGTAGGAGTCAACCGGTGGCAGCAAAGTGCGGGTAAGCCCACCATTGAGGGCTTCAGGGAACATGGAGAAAATCAGAGTGCACACGCTCTCTCTTCGCAGGCCTGGGTTGCGCAGGTTCCGTGGGACCCCAGGCTGGATCCTTGCTAGGTGGTTGAAATCATAGACAATAAAGGTGTCATCCCCTCTCTCAGAGTCCAATCCGACCGGAATGCGGATAGAGAAATTTCTGCCCCGACTCAGAGGCACCTTGACATGAAAAGTGGCGATGTTGTTGATGATGAAATTGGCGGAGGAGTTTGGGTGGCGCGAGGGCACAACATTATATCTCATTTATGGATTGAAGCAAGCATCCCGAAGTTGGAATCAACGTTTTGATAAGGTAATCAAAAGTTTTGGTTTTATACAAACTTGTGGAGAAGCTTGTATTTACAAGAAAGTGAGTGAGAGTTCTGTAGCATTCTTAATACTATATGTAGATGACATATTGTTGATTGGGAATGATGTAGACCTTCTTAATAGTGTCAAGGAATATTTGAATAATAGTCTTTCAATGAAGGATCTTGGCGAAGCAGCTTACATATTAGGCATAAAGATTTATAGAGATAGATCGAAACGCCAAATATCATTGTCACAGAGTACATATTTGGACAAAGTTCTAAAGAGGTTTGGAATGGAAGATAGCAAGAAAGGGTTCTTGCCCATGTTGCCCAATACGACCTTGAGTAAAACTCAAAGTCCGACATTGGCAGAAGATAGAGAAAGGATGAGTAAGACTCCCTATGCCTCAGCCATAGGATCTCTAATGTATGCCATGCTATGTACTAGACCCGACATTGCATATGCTGTTAGTTTGACTAGCAGATATCAAAGTGATCCAGGAGTGGATCATTGGACAGCGGTCAAAAACATCCTTAAGTACTTGAGAAGAACTAAGGATATGGTTCTTTCTTATGGAGGTGATGAACAGCTCGTTTTTAATGGTTACACCGATGCTAGTTGGAACACCGATCCGGATGATTCTAAATCACAATCTAGATACGTATTTATTTTGAATGGTGCAGCAGTTAGCTAGAGGAGTGCAAAGCAAAGCGTTGTGGCGAGATCTTCAACTGAATCGGAATACATGGCTGCTTCGGAGGCTTCACAAGAAGCGATATGGATGAAAGAGTTCATTACAGAGCTGGGTGTGGTTCCTAGTGCGCTGGACCCTATGTCTATCTACTGTGATAACATGGGCGCCATAGCCAATGCGTAAGAACCAAGGTCACACAAGAAGATGAAGCACATCAAGCTACGTTTTCACGCTATTCGAGAACATATCCAAGATGGGGATATAAAGATTTGCAAAGTACACACAGATCTGAATGTGGCGGATCCGTTGACTAAACCTCTTCCGAGGGCAAAACATGACCAGCACCAAACTGCCATGGGTGTTCGGTATATTACCATGTAATCTAGATTAGATGACTCTAGTGCAAGTGGGAGACTGTTGGAGATATGCCCTAGAGGCAATAATAAATGTAGTTATTATTATATCTTTGTGTTTATGATAAATGTTTACATTCATGCTATAATAGTATTAACAAGGAAACATTGATACTTGTGTGATTTGTAAACTTAATTTGAAGTCCCTAGTATAGCCTCTATACATCACTAGCTTGTTGGTTGATAAATGATTGTGGTTTCCCTATCATGAACATTGAGATGTTATCAACAACAAGATCATATCGTTAGGAGAATGATATGATGGACATACTCCTATAGATAAGCGTAGCATAAAGATCAAGTCATTTTAATATTTCAATTGCTATATGCTTTCTGATACATAGTAACCTAATTCCTTCGACCATGAGATCATGCATATCACCTTTACCGGATGGATGCTTTGATGACATCAAACACCACACCGTAACTGGGTGGCTATAAAGGTGGCATTGAGTGTTCGGAAAGTATTGGTTGAGACACATGGATCAAGAGTGGGATTTGTCCATCCATATGACGGATAGATATACTCTGGGCCCTCTCGGTGGAATGTCATCCAATTAGCTTGCAAGCATGTGACTGGCTCACAAGGGATCACATATCACGGGAACGAGAAAAGAGTACTTATCGGTAACGAGGTTGAACTAGGTATGCAGAGATACCGACGATCATAACCTCGGATAAGTAAACTATCGTGAGACAAAGGGAAATTGGTATCGTATGTAAGTGGTTCATTCGATCGCAAAGTAATCGTAGAAATATGTGGGAGCCATATGAATTTCTAGATTCCTCTATTGGTTATTGTTCGGAGAAGTGTCTCGATCATGTCCGCATAATTCACGAACCGTAGGGAGACACACTTAAGGATTCGACGTTGTTTGAGTAGTTATGGAATGAATGAGAAAGAGACCGAATGTTGTTCGGGGTCTCGGATGGGATCCGGGATATCACGAGGAGATCCGGAATGGTCCGGAGAATAAGATTCATATAAGGAAAGTCCCGTTTCGGAGTTGGGAAATGTTTTCGGTGTTTTCATCGGGAATGTTCTAGAAGGTTCCGGAATGTCCGGCACTCCGGAGGGGAAGGGGTACATGAATGTGTCATTGCAAGTTGGAATGATTGCATCATGTACTAAGTGTCTTCGCTGTCCAAAATAAAGGGTTTATTCAAATCCTAAATTGAAAAGTCAAACGGCTAGTTTGAAAGTCAAACGGCAAGTTTTGGAAAGAGGAGGAGGTTGAAACCGAGTTGGGGAGGGAGTCCTTCCTCCCCAAGCCGGCGCACCACCCAAGACGAGTTGGGGAGGGACTCCCGTCCCTCCCCTTGGCCGCCGTCCCCTCCACCTATATAAGGAGGGGCAGGGCTCCCTCCTAGCACACACAAGTACCTCTCCTCAAACCCTAGCTTGGCGCCTACCACCATAGCCGCCGCCGCCCCCTAGGGTTTTGCCCTAGCCGCCGACTTGGGGTGCCCCAAACCCTAGCCGCCGGCTCTAGCCTCTCCTCCTTGGTGTGTCTAAAACCTAGATCGCCGAGGAGCTCTCTCATACTCCACCATACTCGCTCCGGCTTAAGGCGAAGCCCTGCGAGATCTCCCCTCTACTTCCGGTACCACGCCGTTGTGCTGCCGGAATCGCGAGGAGAGTGCTACAACCTCCGCTGCCTGCTGGAACAAGGGAGAGGAAGGTATTCGTCGAGTACCGAACGTGTGACCGACTGCGGGAGCGCTGCCGGAACGCAGCGCCGGAAGGATCGTCTACGCGATCTTGAGATCGGGAAGAGTACGACTACATCTCCCACGAGAATCCGCTCTCGTTAAACACTTTGGAATCTTCGAGGGTAAGTTATTCCATCGACTCGTTGCTACAATCTAGTAGATAGATCTTGGCTTGTTTGTTTGTATGCGATAGAAAATTTTTGTTTTCCATGCTACGAAACCCTACACGCCCTCCTGCTGGTCCGCCCATGGGCGGTGGTGGCCGCCCGCCTCCTTCATCGGCGCCGCATTATGGACCTCTTGCAACCACCGATCGCCACGGCCGCCCCAATGTCGACTGCCAGCTATGTGGCATCCACGGGCACTACGCCTCTCGCTGCCACCGTCGCTTCAAAAAGGACTTCCTTGGCATCGGCAATGATGGGCGCGGTAGCGAGAAGCAGGCCGCCATCGCCGGGCAGAGTTCCACTGGCTACTCCGGCGGAGGCGGTTACACGCCTTCATACCCGATCGATCCTGCCTGGTACTTCGACACGGGTGCCACGGAGCACGTGACCAACGAGGCTGGTCGGCTCGAGGCGCAGGAGCCCTACCGTGGTCATGACAAGGTCCGTACCGCTGATGGTTCAGGTATGCCCATTACTCATGTTGGTCAGGCCTCCCTTCTGTCTAGTTCCTCTTGTCGGCTTCGTCTTCGCAATGTCCTTCGCGTCCCACTTGTCACTCGTCCTTTACTATATGTCTGTAAGTTTACCTATGTTAATGATGTGTTTCGTGAATTTCACCCGTTTCATCTCCTCGTGAAGGATCGAGCCACATGGGAGGTTCTGCTTAGAGGTCGCATCCACCAGGGTTTGTATGCGTTGGAGGCGCCATCCCTCCCGGAGGTCTTCGGCGTCGTTCGTACGTCGTCGTCCCATTGGCATGCCCGGCTTGGTCATCCTGCGTCTCCCATAGTAAGCCATGTTTTGCATCGACATGAGCTTCCTACGTCGTCTACCAATAAAAATTTAGTTGTTTGTGATGCTTGCCAATAGGGAAAGAGTCATCAGTTACCGTTTGTGTCTTCGTCTCGAGTTGTTACCACTCCATTAGAGCATGTGTTTTCTGATGTGTGGGGCCTCTTCCCAAACCTCTGTCAGTGGTCATAAATATTATGTCAGTTTCATTGATGCCTACATTCGCTTTACGTGGCTTTATCTTCTCAAAAGCAGAGATGATGTGTTTAATGTGTTTTTACAATTTCAAATGCATGTTGAAAGACTCCTACAGCATAAGATCATTCATGTTCAGTCGGATTAGGGAGGTGAATATCGCAACCTCAATTCTTTCTTTAATAAGCTTTGGATATCTCATCGTGTTTCATGCCCACATACACATCAGCTGAATGGTGATGTCGAGCTCAAGCACCGTCACATAGTTGAAACTAGCCTTACACTCCTTGCTCATGCCTTCGTGCCTTTTCGCTTTTGGAGTGACGCCTTTACCACTGCTTGTTTATTGATTAATAGAACTCCTACTCGAGTATTAAATATGAAGACACCGCTTGAACTGATGTTTAATGAACTCCCTGACTACACTTTTCTCAAAGTTTTTGGATATGCTTGTTGGCCGCACCTTCGGCCCTATAATAGTTGCAAGCTTGAGTTTCTCTCTAAAAAGTGTGTCTTTCTTGGATATAATGCTCTTCACCAAGGCTACAAGTGTCTCCATGTTCCTACAAATAGAGTCTATATTTCCCGTGATGTCGTGTTTGACGAAAATCTGTTTCCTTTTTCGAATATGTCGTCTTCTCCACCGTTGTCATCATCCACTCCTACCTCCGTTATCTCTCCTGATCAACTTGAGGATGTTGCATATTCGCTTGTATTATTGCCTAACCACGGTGCAGGTACCGGATGTGGTGCTCGCCTCGAGCTCCTTCACGATCCTGAGTTGCCAGGACCTGCTTCCGACGGTTTGCGACGTCGATTGTTGCATGCCACATGCAGCGGGCACGCGCCTCGAGGTCCCCTCCTCGGCCTCGCCTGCCCCAGCCGCTCTGTCTCCCGCGCGACTCGCTGGCCGTGGGCAGTCTTTGCCCCCCCCCCCCCCCGCGTCGCCTGCGCGGTCCTCACCGCCCACGTCTTCATGGCCCAACTCATCTAGGCCGGCTTCACCCGCCCCTGCATCGCCCGTCCCGGCCTCCCGCCTGGGCCGGACTCGCCAGTGTCTGTCTCGCCTATGGCTTCGCCGCCCGTGAGCCTATCTCCTGCATTGTTGCCTGCCTCTCCCGACGAGGTTGTCGATGACCCATCCCCAGCACATGTGGTTCTCCGTCCGCATATGCGCAGCCGGAGCGGTATCTACCGGCCCAAGGAACGCACTGATGGCACTGTTGCATGGATCGCTGCCTGCTTGGCTCAAGCACAGTCGGATCCCACTGCGGACCCCCCCCCCCCCCCCGACTGACATGGATATACCCCACAGGTACATGACATTGGTATACCTGGTCCGGTCCAAGGAAGGCTCATGTCGAGACACGCGGCCCATGAAGACTTCGGGTGGCCCAAGCCCATGACGTTTTCGACTCCTTGGAGGACAAGTCTAGATTAGATAGAATTTCAAAGGGTACCAACCCTAATCTGTAACCGACTCGACCTAAGCCCGGGACCTGCCTATCTATATAAAGGCCAGGAGGATACGGCGAGAAGGATCTCTCTTCCACCATCGCATACACACCTCACGCTAGATTGCATTTGCGCACCCCTGTAATTTTCGGTTCCGCCGTAATCAAGAGCAGACAGGCAGGAGTAGGGTTTTCCCTCCGGGGGCCTGAACCTGGGTAAACCTCGTGTCCCGTGTTGCTTGTCTGTTAACCGTTCCGCGAATTCCAGCATCCCCATCTTCTCCAAAACTCAAGTCCATAACAATGGGCATTGATGAAATCAACCCTTGTCACCGACACTATCAAGCGGTAATGAGTATTCCTCACTGGCTTGCTGCTATGGATCTTGAGATTCATGATCTTCGTCAGAATGGAACCTGGCAGCTGGTCTCTCCTCGCCTAGGTATCAACGTTATTGATTCCAAATGGGTCTTCAAGGTCAAGCGGCATGCAGATGGCTCTATTGAGTGGTACAAGGCTCGGCTCGTTGCAAAAGGTTTCAAGCAATAGTATGGTCTTGACTATGGGGATACCTTCAGTCCTGTTGTTAAACCAACCACTATTCGGATACTTCTGTCTCTTGCTGTCACACGAGGTTGGTCTCTTCGTCAGTGGTACAAGGCTCGGCTCTCAGTTCTGATTTTGCTGTCAAGGATCTTGGCAAACTTCACTATTTGCTTGGCTTGGAGGTCACATATCCACAGGATGGTCTTGCTCTTTCTCAGCAGAAGTACTCTCAGGATCTATTGCGGCGTGCTGGCATGTTGGAGTGCAAGGCTGCGACTACTCCCATGTCCTCCACTAAGACTATTTCTGCTACTGATGGGACTCTCCTCTCTGCTGATGGTGCTACCGACTACAGAAGCCTTGTTGGGGCTCTTCAGTACCTCACCATCACACGGCCTGATATTTTATATGCAGTTAACTGTGTCTGTCAGTATCTTCATGCCCCTCGAGAGCCTCACTTGACTGCTGTCAAGCGCATCCTGCGTTACGTTCGCTCCACTACTTCTTATGGACTTCATATTCGGTCGGCGCCCTCTGGTGTGCTCTCGACTTTCAGTGATGCAGACTGGGCTGGTAACCCAGATGACAAGCGCTCCACAGGGGGATATGCAGTATTCTTTGGTCCTAATCTGATTGCCTGGAGTGCTCGAAAACAGGCTACAGTTTCTCGGAGTAGCACTGAAGCAGAGTACAAGGCGGTTGTTGTTGCTGCTGCTGAGCTTATTTGGGTTCAGTCCCTCCTTCGAGAGTTGAAGATCTCTCACAGTCAGCCTCCTGTCCTTTGGTGTGATAACATCGACGCTACATACCTTTCATCCAATCCGGTATTCCATGCCCGAACGAAACACATCGAATTAATTATCATTTTATAAGAGAACATGTTACACATAAGTTCTTACAGATCAAGTTCATCTCCTCCAAGGATCAACTTGTTGACATCTTCACCAAACCGTTGTCTCTTCCTTTGTTCATAGGCTGTAGACGCAATCTTAACTTACTGAGTACCTCAGGCCACAGTTAAGATTGAGGGAGGGTGTTAGATTGTATATTTGTACAACTGTAATTGTATCTGTATCGTACCTCTTGGTATCCAATATATAAAGTGATAGGCCACGCACCAGATGTGTTGAGCCGGTTTCCACCAAATTATTGTCTAACAATATTATTATCTTCATAATGCGTGATAACATGTGTATGATGTCATGCAAGACCTAATTAATTAGATTATAGACTCATATAGTCTTGATATGTGTGATATTATGGTAACTAGCTAAATTACTAGCTCCCTCTTTTTTTCATTAATTATCATGTCATGTATATATGTTGTAAGGAAAAGTATTTCCGCTATGACTAGCCTCAGGTGATCAGAGACGTGAACGGAAATGGCACACCAAGGGGATGTAGCTCAGATGGTAGAGCGCTCGCTTAGCATGCGAGAGGCACGGGGATCGATACCCCGCATCTCCATTTTTTTCCATCATTTGCCACATTCGTATGACGAATCATTTTCAGTTGGCCTTGAGTTTTTTTTAGGGAAGTTGCCCTTGAGTTACGGGAGGCAGATAGCGACGAAAATGTTGTTTTAGCTATGAGCCTCTGACGGCAGCGGGCTGATGAGGCAGGCCCGGTTGGACAATCTGCTGGGCGTTGACTGGGGCCGGAGACGGCGTGCGAGCGCCACGTTTGGCAGGCAGGGGTTCAGCGAGCTTTGGTCATGCTCTGATTATTCATGTCGGGAAGAAAACCCTCGATTATTATCAACCCATGCGTGTTCCATGCGATGAGTTCGTCCCTGGTTGCCTGGATTCGTCGGCTTAATTTTGTTGGGGAAGCACTCGAGCCTCAGACTCAGAGGCCAGAGCAGCAGCAGCCAAACGACGCATCATCATAAACCAAACATGTTTTGCGGAAGCAAATTCATCAAGCAGAAAGAATCGAACCCACCCTGCATGCGTCATCATGCCCAGCTTTGCTTGCAACCCCGGAAACATACATTCTCGACAACATAAAAAACTAGGAAAACAGAGGGCCCTCAGGGTCGATCTCACGCTACTCTACTCTCGATCGATCTTCCACATTTCTTCGCCGCCAACATACTGCATCGTTCGTCGATCTTCCTTGTTCCGGCCGGACCAACACGAGCTTAAGACACCTTCCTGCAAGATCCATGAGGCACAACACAAATGCACAATCCATGAGGGCCAGCAGCAGCAGCGGGTTTCTGAAAGACGGACGAACAGGCAGAGGTATTCCTGCAGAAGAAGGAGCGCGGTCTGAACCAGAGAGACGGAACCAGTACCAGGAACGAAGCAGAGGTGGCCGGAGCCGCCGGAGCGGCGTGGTAGGTAGGTAGCTAGCGGTGGACGATGTGGGAGCACTTGGCCTTGATCCAGCGGATGCCCCTGCGGATGGAGGCCTTCACCTTGCCCTCCACGGCGTACGCCTTGTAGCTGGCCACCCTGCCCCGCCGCTTCATCTCCGCCTGGTCCCCCACGAACCACGACACGGACAACGTCGACGACGCCGACGCCGCCGACGCCGCGCCCAGACCCGCCACCCACCGCGCCGGCGTCTTCCCGCCGCCGCCGCCGTAGGTCACCGCCAGCGCGTCGCCGCGGCCCCCGTACTCGGCGGCGTATGGCCGGTACGTCGGCGCCATCGCCCTGTGCGTGTGAGGGGGGGAGCGGAGGTGGAGGTGGCGACTGGGATGGGAGCAATGAAGGCGAGCTGTGTGCAGCCTGAGGGACGTTGCGCTGCGGATGGCCTGATATGAATGAATGAATGAATGAATAGGCTGCAGCGCAGGGCAGCGACCGGATTGGCAGCCAGCGGCAGCGGCATCCTATGCTCCAGCCATACATATATGGCGTTTGGCGTTGCGCTCGACGCCGTACCCACCGTCCGATCGGGAATCTGGTGCCTTGGAAACCCAGCTCAACCGCCCAGATTTGCTCGCGTTATAGTATTACTGGTAGTAGCTTACGTGTCTTTTGTGTCACGTAGTCACATGTCATTTCGACACGAGTGCCGAGTCGACAAGCATCCCATATATCTTGCATTTTATGGGCAGTGATGCTCCAGTTGAGTTTTTTTTTTTTCATTTTAACTAGCAGACCAAAGTTCAGCACTGGCATTTGATTTACGTTCAGAAAGACGAGATGGGGATGGACGCGAGCGAAGCAAGACCATGTCACGGGCAATGGCGTGTGCGCCATGACTGGAACCTCACCATGACGCGGACGCCGTGCGTGCTGCGTAGTGGAGCCGAAAGCCCGGAGATATCTTTCCTCTCCCAACACGACGACGACAACAAACTCTAGCTCACGAACTGCATATCCGTTCCTTCGGTTTGTCAGTTAGTTAGCAGAGGAACGTTCGTTCGTCGGCGACAGCGAAAAGTTTGGCAGAAAAAGGCACGCATAGTAGAAGATGAAAAAGGGAGGGAAGAAATATATACCTTGCTTGGAAAAGAGCATCGTCTAGGGTTAGAGGGGTATTACTTTAACCTGACAGAGAAGAGAAGGAATATATATTCTCTTCTTTTCGTGCTAGGATTTGCTTTATCCCTTTCTGATGCAGCCGGGATTTTAGGATGCCAGTTGCAGACCATTTTGATGCAGCTGGATCTGACAACTATCAGGGATACCTTAAACAGCAAGGAACACTTCAAAAGTGGGGGCGTTGGATGAAAAATGCTTTTATATACTGTATATCCAACTACATCGGAAGATTGAGCTTCGTTCTAATGGTTTTTCTATTCTACTCCACACAACCTACAAAAGCATAAAATGGAGGCTGATTGACTTCAAAGATCTGCGCACGGGAAAATATCGGTACATTTGGCAGCCAGTGAACAAGCGTGCTGAACCCGAGCAAGTGCCCGATACGCACAACTGGATATACCAGCAGATCTCAGATGCAGATCTTGCGCCAGACTTCCAAACAGTTCACGTTGGGGTTCTCCAGCAACCCAGCATCACCAATAAACTTCAGGAATACATGCTCGCGATGTGACTGACGACATCACCAACAAAAGACTTGAAGCATGGGGAGCAGATACTTCTCATGAGAAAGGCCGGCTCTCGGCCATCGCAGGCATGGCCACAATGGCTAGGAAGAGGAATTGGTGTAGCAACAACCCTGTCGCTGTTGTGCGCAACCCCGGACAACGCTAAGATAGTGCTTGTTGCCCGCCGTGCTACATTCATGAAAGCAGATTGGTCTGTCGACATAAGAGAATGACAGGTTAGTCCCGATCGCATAACCATCTTTTCGCAAGCTTGAAAGAGTCCAACTGACTTTGCACTTAGCTCAGTGTACAGAGGCCAACATCATAGCATAGACAGAGCATTATAAGATAGACAAGCAGGCAACTGAAATTACTACTCCCTCCGTCACAAAATAGATGTCTTAGATTTTTTTAAATTTGAATAAATCTATATGCTAAATAGTGTCTAGATTCATCCAAATTTTAACAAATCCGAGACATCTATTTTGGGACGGAGGGAGTAGTAGCCACAATCCCAGTCAAAAATGGTTACTGAATGATATAACGCATTGATTTTCAACAAATGTCAATGAAACCATCAAGAGACACATTTCCAGTACTTCCAGGGTAAGTGTGACACCAGGATTTTTATTATAATTATTAAGAAATTGTGTTACAGATGTACTTTTATCTTTGTACCAACAATAGGAAAACCTAGCATAAACTGATTTTTTTTCTGACCAACCATTTGGGTAATCAATATGGTAATGGTGAAATTTCAAATATAAGCATGCTCAGAAATCTGATACATTAAGCAAATGGTTTCCTCAGAGAGCGATACATACCCAATGGGGACTGAGCACAGATGTGCTTGATGCTCTTCTTGACAATAGGAATCAGCTGGACCTTGGCATTTGCTGCTTCTCGGAAATTCTGGACACCATTCTGCCACACATTAGTTGCAGTGCTAGATCTAAATAGAAGCCTACGAATGTGTCGGTCCATGGCACGCCTCCTATTGAGAGCTGTCTGCCTCCCAGTAGTAGTTGATACAGGCTCGGGTGAGATATGTGACACAGCTCGCCTATCTCCATTGGGGGTTTCTATTAGATAGAGATTTAAATCAAATTCTTGCAAAGAAGGCTGATGAATGTTTAGTGATGGTGTTCTCTGGGACAACCCACTCGAAACAGATCTGCCAAATGAACTAGAACTTATGTCAGCAGTGTTCATATTATTTTCCGCATGGTGAACCACTCTATCCTGTATTTGTGCATAAGATTGCCCTTCCACACTGGATCTGCACCCACCACAATACCAGTTCCCTTCTGGTAATTCTCTTCCCAGACCAACACAAAAAGTATGTGCAGAGGAATCACATATATCACACTGCAACATGAGATTGTCCTCACCACTTCGATTGCACTCGATGCATATAGCATTTTCATACGGATTCATTTCTTCTTCATTGGGATGGTATACATGTTCAAAGGAAGAAATAGAGCCAAAGAAATAACCATATGTTGACATCCAGCATGCTTACTACCAGCAGGAGAACATGCAAACTGCAATTCCTTTTATGACTGACAGTGCTTTTAAGCTAACCCTCATACGAGTGTCATAGCATTGTAAGAATTAAAATGTTTTAATAGGTTTTCATGCAAAAACCAAAAAGGTAATGGATTCTTTAACATCTACAGATTTATGTCAATATCAAGGTTGCAATTATAACAAGAACAGCTCCTTAATGACCAGATATATGGGTGTAGCAAGAACCCTGATTATAAGTACTATTATACATTACAGAACCCTGAGTTAGGATGGAAAAGTAGAAGAAATGGATCTGTTATCCCTACAACTACATGCTATATATGCTCATTACTTCTATCCAAAAACCAACATTTTGGATGGTTGCTAAATAAGAAATTCAGCACACTTGCTACCAAGAAACAACAGCAAAATGTAAGAGTACAAGGTTAAAGGCCTCCTATTCCTACGGGTTATGGGGCATGGTCTCTAGTGGCATGTTCAAACGTACATGTGCTTTCTCTCAATGCATAACCAATCCAAATATAAGTGTGCAAGTGATGGAAAATGTTTTTCATACCTTACTGATATATAATTAAAAATGATCAGGAGAGTGAACCATTACCTGATCACGTTTTTCTACCCGAATAGCAGTACTCCTCAACCCTGATCCTACATCTGCCACTGTAATTGTGTTGAAACGCCTTTTACACAATGGGCACCTCGACTCCGCCTTTGACCACTCCAGGATGCATGTGAAGCAGAAGTGATGTGAGCAGCAATTAAGCAAACCATGTAATGTGGCTCTCTGGTCCTCCGAGAGACAGATCCCACATATCTGTTTCAAAGCCTCTTCGGGATCTTTTCCCTTCTCATCAACCCTCCTCGGAACAATGGTGCGGCGTGCCGGGAGTGGGAGCGGTTGTGGCACTGTCTCTTGGTGAATAGGTACCACCGAATGCTGAAGTTCATCCTCATCAGACAATTCGGTTTCAGGGATCAAACCTGCTAGCAAGGAAAAAAAAGATTTATGATCTGACTTGACTCTCTTCAAACTAGTTACAGATCTATGGAAAGTAAAGCACACAGAGGATTGATATAACAGTAGAAAAAAGGAATTTTCCTACCATGGGAACTGCTGACAAGCGTAATGGGTGTCGCTGGAGCTGCCGCCGGAGCCAGAGCTATTGCTGCTGGAGACCTGACATGAAACCTTGGCATTTGACCTCTGTCTCCGCCCCTCTCTTGCAGAAGAGAAATATCCATCTCCATCTGATAAGAGTTTCAAACAGAAGAAAATAATTTTTTCGTTAGCATACCTGATATGTACATGAAAATAAAGAAATATCCAAATGATGTAATCCTGATCATCAATTAATTTACAAATCTGACAAAAATACAATCATTCAATCCGTTGAGCCAAAAAAATCCCTCAAAGCTTCCATCTGTACTGCAAACATTCCCGTCCATGAGTAAGAACATGATTTTACACTGACTGTCAAATTTATGTCTCTGTGTATAAACTGCATATGCACTCTGAGTCCCAAGACGATAGAATTATTGGTCTGAAACTATGTAATTTACATTTTAACTCCCTCCACTGAACTGAAACTATGTAATTTGTTGGTCTCTACTCTGTAGCATGACAGTTGGAGAGCAAGGTCCCAAACCGTTGGTAAAAAAAATAGTTTAATGGTGATAAAGAATCTATTCATCAGTATGACATTTGAGTCCTCAGATTCCTTGATCGATTGGTTCTGTTTAGTTAAAATATTGGCAGTGAGGTAAATTCTTCTACTGAACTGAAACTATGTAAAGGAGCGAGCAACTATGAAGCATAATGGGTGTCGCTGGAGCTGCCGCCGGAGCCAAAGCTATTGCTGCTGGAGACCTGACATGAAACCTTGACATTTGACCTTTGTCTCCGCCCCTCTCTTGTAGAAGAGAAATATCCATCTTCATCTGATAAGAGTTTCAAACAGAAGCAAAAAAAAAAAATCGTTAGCATACCTGATACTCCCTCCGTCCGCAAATAAGTGGACGTTTAGGAATTTTAAGACAAATTATGGGATGAAGTAGAAAGTGCATTGGGAATGTGTTAGCCATGTTCTCTCTCATATTTAATTATCCCACCTCCAATGAGATAAGTGCATGTATAAATGAAGAGACCATCTGCTAAATATTATTGAGCTTGATTTCCGTGAAGCAATATTTCCTACTTTAAAGTGTATTGTGAGGGTAGAAGTACACTCTTTTGTGGACAAAATTTAAACCCAAACGTACACTTATTTGTGGACAGAGGGAGTATGTACATGAAAATAAAGAAATAACCAAATGATGTAATCCTGATCATCAATTAATTAATTTACAAATCTGACAAAAATACAATCATTCAATTCGTTGAGCCATTAAAAACCCTCAAAGCTTCCATCTGTACTGCAAACAGGTCCGTCCATGAGTAAGAACATACTCCCTCCGTTTCTTAGAATAAGGCCTATAAATTTAGTCAAAAGTCAAACATTGCAAAGTTTGACCAAACTTATAGAAAAATCTATAAACCTTTACAGGGTCAAATCAATCTTATTAGATACATTATGAAATATATTTTCATACTGTAGATATCTATTATCATGATTATTGATAGTTTTTTCTATAAACTTGGTCAAACTTTGTACTGTTTGACTTTTGACTAAATTTATAGGCCTTATTCTAAGGAACGGAGGTAGTATAATTTACAATGACTGTCAAATTATGTTTCTGTGTAAACTGCATATGCACTCTGAGTCCCAAGACGATAGAATTATTGGTCTAAAACTATGTAATTTACATTTTAATTTCCACCACCGAACTGAAACTATGTAATTTGTTGGTCTGTACTCTGTAGCATGACAGTTGGAGAGCAAGGTCCCAAACCGTTAGTAAAAAAAATTAGGTTAATGGTGATAAAGAATGTATTCATCAGTAGGAGTATGACATTTGAGTCCTCAGATTCCTTGATCGATTGGTTCTGTTTAGTTAAAATCCGGGCAGTGAGGTAAATTCTTCTACTGAACTGAAACTATGTAAAGGAGCGAGCAACTATGAAGCCAAGAACCCTAGTTAACGTACGAGTTTGATTCAACCAAGGATAGAAATTGTTAGAAAGGGAAGAGAACTTACTGCTGGTCCAGGATTCGAGATGAGGGTGAGGCGTCGCCGAGTCGGATCGGGGAGAGACGGCGGCGAGCCGGTGCGTCGTCTGGGCATGGTAGGAATCGACGCGGCTCGCGTCTGCGGTGGACACGGCGGCAAGCTCGCATGCCAACACCGGAGCGGCGAGCTACGGAGGCGGTGGCGGGACTAGGGGACGGTGCCAAATAATGGGCACGCCCGCAGCTTTTGGCAACTGCTTGGATGGGAACCGAAATTTTGGCGGCCAGTTTCAGCGCCAATTCCAAGCAGTTGCCAATTCCAAGCAGTTGCCAATTCCTCTCCGGTGATTCCCCCTATTCCCTTTCTCTTCCTCACAACATGGACTGCTCTCTCACGTGACTGAATTGGGTGCATTCCCCTTTCTTTCTTTTTTTGCTGATGAGTTGATCTTGGGCAAATGTGTAGTAATTGCAAATTTGCAAGACGGCGTTAAACTTGACAGAGAGAGATGGTTACAAAAGCTTTGCACGCCCGCAAAAAGAACAATCAAGCAAAATAGGTTGTTGATCAGAAGCTAGAGCTATTGCGCTATACATAGCTAGGCAATGCAGCCATACATTTATTTTGCTTAAATGGTTGTGACTTGGTCACAAACTTGAATTTTTGGGTTAGAAACTACAACTGTGTTGGTTCTTGTCTCTAAATGTTATCTCTGTTTGAATGCTATCTCTGTATGTTGTTTCAAATTGGTTTTCTCTAAATATTCCATCTGCATATGTTGTCTCCGACCATTAATTTCTAATGCAACTTTTCTAAAAAATTCTGTACACGACAATATGCACAGCACATCCATGGAAGATGGTTTCTTCACTGTAGAAGTAGCTTCTACTGTTTTGTACAATGACATAGGGTTGGTCCTCTTTGGCTGCTTGGCTCGCATCCGTAATCAGCTGTATTTGCCACCGAAGTATCTAATTCTATAAAACCAAAAATCACAGAGGGACATAACAAGCTTAACCACGAACCAAGAAAACAGAGTAAGGCTGATGCTTATTGCAGAGGCGGCGTCTGTCCGCATAAGCAGTTCAGATGGGCACTCATACTGCAGCGAACCCTCCCGCTAACGAACTGGCGAGAGCGAGCACTGACTCCTGCCCGAATAGCACAGAAGAAGACGACACTGAGCTCACATACTCCCTGAGCGCCGTTAGCAGCAACGAGCACAGCGAACAAGATGGGTGCTGGTTATTTCATTTGGAACCGCCCCTCACCCACGCCAAGAACACTAGGATCCCGCGTGTGGAATCAAGTCCCTCGAAGAAGTGAAACTTCAGATGAACCGGCTGACAGTGTGGAGTCATGGGGTTAAGTACTCCCTCAAAAAAGTACTCCCTCGGTTCCAAAATAAGCGACACAAATTTTCTAGATAAGCTGTGTCACTTATTTTGGATCGGAGAGAGTATATTATTGCGGTTTGATCTGTTTAGGGGGTTAGTTATACTCCATTCGTCCCAAAATAGATGTCTTAAATTTGTCAAAATTTAGATGAATCTAGACACTGTTTAGTATACAGATTCATCTAAATTTTAACAAATCTGAGACGTCTAATTTGAGACGGAGGGAGTACCAAATAAAAGATTGGGGAACTTTGTCCCACTCCTGATATGCTAGGGTGCTAAACAGACTAACCTCAGAAAAATAGGGGCGTTGAATAAAATTGCATATAAATATCCAACACCATCAAATGATTGGGCTTTGTTCTAATGATTTTTTCCATTGCACACGGACAACACAACATGGAGTGCTAACTTCAAAGGTCTGTAGTGGACCAGCCTTTCAAACAATTCTCGCGAAAGCCTTATCTATAATGCACCAGACTTTCCTCACACTTCTCGTCAGGGACCTCTAGCATCATCACTGAAGGTCCAGCCTTACCGAAAAATTCATTTTATCACAATGTTCCTGTGCATATCCAGGCTTATTCACAGGGAGTGCAAATAACAAACGTGACACAGACCCAATGAGAATGAGAATGAGAATGCGCATACAAAAACAGATTAGAGAAGTACAAACTGGAATGTGTATCTAATGCGAGACATGACAAGGAGGGAGAAATCCAACAGAAACTAAAAGGCCTCACACAAGAGAAGCTGCAGGAGTTCTAAGTTGGAATGACATAATAAATAATACTACCTCCGAACCACAATATAAGATGTTTTGGTATGTTAAATTAGCTTACCAAAAACGTCTTATAAGTATCATGGTACAGAGGTAGTAGCAATTGGACGACAGTTAAATTTAGCACAACTCATTAACATTGGAATCATCTGGATGGCAAGGTAATGTAAGATCCGCAGTGGAAAAATAAAACAAGCTGGAAAAGAAACAGAGTTGCAGAGAAAGAGAAGGTAGCAACTCGAAAGGAAACATAATTGCACAAACCATAAATATGTACAGTGATGATACCAGGTGAAAAGCAAACAAGTTATGCCTATTACTCCCTCAGTTTCAAAATATAAGATGTTTTAGCTTTGTGAAGCAAATGTATCTAGACCACTTTTAGTATGCAGGTTCACTCAGATTTTGAGTGAATCTACACACTAAAATAAGTCTAGATACGTTTTCTTCACAAATCTAAAACATCTTATATTTTGAAACGGAAGGAGTAGAATATAAGAAAAAAATTCCTTAAAAAAACAAATAATTAAATGATATGCAGAGATTTTCTTAACTGTAGAGCTAACTCACACATTATAAAGGAAGTAATAGTTTTGACCGTTTGTCTGAAGAAAAATTAAGAGATAAGGATGTGATGCAACCAGAAGGGAAACTGTGGTCATATAGTCACATGTACAATTTCCGTCCTATACTGGGTTCTTAATTCCTCAAGATTATTAGAACACGCTAAAGTACTTGAATATTTAGTATTCATTCCAAGTTTTCTCCCATATAACAAATAATATGCTACACATTCATTGGAGATGGCATCATTCCTAACATGCCTGTGAACTGAAACACCAATCTGTACAGAGGACATATATAGCTGAAAGAAAGGAACAAAAATTAGACAGTTGGTAACTCAAAAAGATCACAATAGGATATGATTACTGATCTGGCAGATGCAAAAAAAAAATGTCCCTTCTCAAGAGGTGCCTGTAGCAGCTTTTTGGAAGACTTGAAACTTACCCAGATGGTAATAGCAAACCAAGTAAGAATTAGTTCTAGAAGATAACGAATCATTTAAAACTAACTATATCTTTGCTACCAAATCTTCAATAACACATTCATGGTTGTATAATCTTTTGAACTGTTTATAGTTGAAAGAATGACAACAATAGAGAGAGAACTAATTCAGGAGGACATATTTGCGATGTGACTGACGACATCACCAACAAAAGAGTTGAAACATGCCGAGCAGATAGTTCTCATGAGAAATGCTGGTTCTCGGCCATCACAGGCATGACAACAATGGCTAGGAAAAGGAAATGGTGTAGCAACAACCCTATCCGTGTTGTGTGAAATCCCAGACAACGCTAAGATAGTGTTTGTTGCTCGCCGTGCTACATTCATGAAAGCAGATTGATCTGAAACATACATAACAATAGATTAGTCCCACGTAAATAGCCATGTTTAGCAAAGCTTGAAGAGTAACATAGTTGACTTTGCATTCTGTTAAGTATACAACGGCAATGGTATTGCATAAACAAGCACTATAAAAAAGACAGCAAAATTTCTAACAAGTAACATTGATACTACCGGTAGCCATAAAAAAAGGCAAAGGGTTCCTTGGCGTAATAGCATTGTTTTTTACCAAATGCGAATGAGAGCAACGAAAGGCACACTTCAATTACTTCCAAGGAAGTGTGATTTTCATTATTACCCAGAATTTGCTCATTGATGTAACTACTTAGACCAGTAAGCTACTACAATGGACAGCCTTGTTGCAAACTAAAATATTTTTTTCTGATCAACAATTCTAAATATGAAAAACAAAGCTAAGCCAGAAAAATTCCAGCAAAACATATGCAGTATGTTAGTGATAAAATCAAACTATTACATCTAAATGTTATTCAATGGTTGTAAGTAAAAAGGCACATGCTCGCAGAGTTCATACATTAAAACAATGGTTTGCTCAAATAGCAATACATACCCAATGGGGACCGAGCACAAATATGCTTGATGCTCTTCTTGACAATAGGAATCAGCTGCTCCTTGGCATTTGCTACTTCTCGGAAATTGTTTCCAGTGCCCTGAGTATGATTACTTGCAGACTGAACAAAATGTGAACTACTCTGCTGGCTCTGCAGCAAATCAGCCCTGGAACAGGATGGGCTCACATCTGTTGAAGTGCAGATGCTCCTTTGATTTTGTTCAGTTCCTTGTGTGGTTCTGTCATGCTGAAGGCCATTCTGCCACGCATTAGTTGCAGTTCTAGGTCTAAATAGAAGAATACGAATACGTCGGTTCAAGGCACGCCTCCTATCCAGAGTTGCGTGTCTCCCAGTAGGGGTTGATACAGCTTCAGCTGAGATATGTGACTCAGCTCGCTTATCTTCGTCAGGGGTTTCTATTGGAGAGAGATTCAAATCAAACCCTTGCAAAGAAGGCGGATGGATGTTTAGTGGTGGTGGTCTCTGGAAAACCCCACTCGATACAGGTCTGCTGAATGAACTAGAACTGCTGTCAGCAGTGTTCATATTACTTTCTCCACGGTGAACCACACTATCCTGTGTTTGTGCATAAGAAGGCCCCTCCACACTGGATCTACACCCACCACAATACCAGTTCCCTTCTGGTACTTCTCTTCCCAGACCAACACAAAATGTATGTGCAGAAGAATCACATATATCACATAGCAACATGAGATTGTCCTCACCACCTTGATTGCACTCTATGCATACAACATTTTCATATGGATCTAACCAGCGCCTCATTTCGTCTTCAGTGGGCTGGTATACCTGTTCAAGAAAGAAAGAGCAAATGAGACCACATGTTGACAGGGCACCTAACATACTTGCTACCCACACGAGAACATGCAAACTGTCACGAGGTTATAATTTCTTTTTCTGGTGGACAGTGCTTTTAAGCTACTCATCAGACAAGTTCCAGTTAGCATCGTAAAAATCAAAATGCTTTCTGTAGGTTGTCATGCAAAACTCCCAAAAGTATAAAAAGAACAGCTCTTTATTTACAAAAAAATATGAGTGTGGCAACAAGGGCTGGTACAAGATGTTCATGACCAATAATTATCAGCACTTGTAGATTATTGAGCCTGAGTTAGAATGGCAAAAGTTATGGATCCGTTGTCCCTAAAATTACATGGTATGCCTACTCATAACTTTTTATCCACAGAGCAACAGTTTGGATGCATGCCAGTAATAATTCAGGCATTCAGCACAATAACAGCAAAAAGCAAGAGAACAAGGTCTAAGGCCTCCTATTCATACGGGGCTATACAAGCACTTCATCTCAAATTCTCAATGCATAACCGATCCAAGTATTGACAACTGATGCAAAAAAAACTGCGGATATGCAATTAAATAATGATCATGAGAGTGAATCATTACCTGGTCACGTTTCTCTACCCTAATAGCAGCATTCCTCAACCCTGATCCTACATCAGCCACTGATGACTTGGTAATTGTGCTGAAACGCCTTTTACACAATGGGCACCTTGACTCCACTTTTGACCACTCCAGAATGCATGCGAAGCAGAAGTAGTGTGAGCAACAATTAAGCACACCCTGTACTGTGGCTCTCTGCTCCTCTGAGAGGCAGATCCCACATATCTGTTTCAAAGCCTCCTCTAGCTCTTTCCCCTTCTCATCAACCCTCCTCGGAATAATGGTCCGTCGTGATGTGGATGGAGGCAGCTGTGGCACTGTCTCTTGGAGCATAGGTTCCCCCAAATCCTTAAGTTCCTCCTCTGATATGACATAATCAGAATCTGAGGATGAGTCTGACTCAGAACCCCTCTTCCTTCTGCCCTTCTTCCTTTTGATTCTCGCAGGCTCAGCTGTTGGTGCTTCATTCTCGGCATGTTCCTCTTCAGATGTCACAAACTCAAATTCCGATGTGTCTGATTCAAGTGACGGCCATGCCTCTCCCACAGTAAGAGGCTCTGCCGTGCCATCCCTTGCCGTCGTCCCAACTTTGGCCTTTTTCCTTGGCTGGTAATCCACCTCGTCCTCCACATCGTCGTTAACAACAAAATCATCATCATCTTCCTCATCATCATCTACCCGTTGCTTCCTTCTCCGCTGATGTGCTGACGTGCCCTTCCTTGCCTTTCCCTTGGAAACCCTGGAACCGCTCCGCCTCTTACGATGCAGGCGCCCTGGTGCTGGCTTCCGCTTGGCCAAGTGGTTCTTAGGCCTTATTGCTCGAGTTGGGGCATATTCATCCAAATCCCCGTCGTCTTCTTCAACCTCTTCCTCCTCGCCATCCTCCTCTTCATCCACCTCTGGGTCAAAGTCATCGTCCTCATCCTCGATCTCCTCCTCATAGTCATCATCATCCTCGTGCCTCGGACGGCGAGATCCTGATGGCTTTTTCTTCCTGCCCCAGCCGCAACCCTCGATTGGTTGCATTGGCTCCATTATCTCGGTCTCCAACTCCTCATCTGCTTCCTGATCCTCTGGTTCCTCATAGAAATCCTCATCAAACTCGTCATCCTGCTTCCCATTTGGATGCTCAGGCCGTGGTGCCTCAATCTCCAACTCCAACCCCTCATCCTCCAATTCCTCCTCTACGTCGACATCCGCATCAGACTCATCCTCCTGTTTCTCCTTCCTGCCACAGGAAGGGGCCTCAGCTGGGTGTGTCTCGATCTCCAACTCCTCGTCCTGCAATTCTTCATCGTCCCTGCCGAAATCCGCATCAGATTCGTCCTCCTGACTCCCCTTCCTGCCTCCTCTGGAGCGAACCGCGGCCGGACGTGTCTCGATCTCCAGTTCTTCTTCCCCCAAGTCGAAATCGGCATCAGACTCATCTTCCCGCTTCCCCTTCCTGCCTCCTCGTCGGGAGCGAACCGTGGCTGGACGCCTCCTTCGTGGTGCCTCGATCTCGAAACCCTCGTCCTCCCCGAAATCCTCATCGGAATCATCACACGGCTTCTTCACCTTCCTGGCTCGGGCGCGAGCCTTGGCCGGACGCTTCGGCCGTGGCGTCTCGATCTGGAACAGCTCGTCATCCTCGTCGGAATCCGCATCAGAATCATCACGCGGCTTCTTCACCTTCCTGCCCCGGCCGCGAGCCTTCGCGGCCCGCTTCGGGCGTGGCGTCTCGATCTCCAACTCCTCGTCCTCGTCGAAATCGGCGTCGGATTCGTCCCCATCCGGCTTCGCCCTCCTGCGTCGGCCGCGGGCCTTGGCCGCCGGACGCCGCTTCGGCCGCCGCGGGGTCTCGATCTCCAGTTCCTCGTCCTCGTCGAAATCGGCGTCCGATTCGTCCTCCTCCGGTTTGGCCTTCCTGCCCCGGGCGCGAGGCCTGGGCCGCGGCGTCTCGATCTCGAAGTCCTCGTCCTCGGCTTCCTCGTCCCCGTCGAAATCGGCGTCAGATTCGTGGTCAGGCTCCGGCTCCTCTTCCTCCTCCTCCTCCTCCTCGCCGGCGACCTCCTCATCGGAGCAGGCGGCCGCGACGTACTCCGCGTCGTCCTCCTCAACCTCCTCTTCGTCCTCATCCACGACATACTCGTCGTCGTCGTCGTCGTCCATCTTGGCCCGCCGTACGGCCACCCTCCCGCCGCCGCCAGTGCCCATCGACTCCCTGCACGCACGCAACCAGGCCACAAATCCAAATTAGGTACCAATCGAAATTGAAACAGAATTCGAACCCAAATTGAAATTCCCCACGCCAAATCGGGCGGATTTTACTCCAACGGAAGAAAAGGATGGGGGGAGTTGGGAAAAAAAAAAGAGGAGTCCCATATCTGGGGTGAAGAGAAGGGGGAAACACTTGCCTTGGCGCACGAGAATTGAGGTGAAACAGTGGGCGACAAAAGGCGCCCCCCCAACCCAAATAGGCAAGGTCTACCGCCGCCCTGGTGGGCTCCGGCTTCTCCCGACGGAGTATACAGAAGTAGTAGGGTTCAATTCAAATCATTCGTTTCGTAAATCTCCGAAAGGAAAAATGAAAATCCGTCGGAAAAGGTTTGGTTTTTTGGTGAGGTTGGACGGAATCGGGCTGGAAAAGGAGGAGACGTGAGGGGAGAGAAGCCGGGTCGTTGGGTCGGGGGAGGAGAGAAGGACCGAACGAGATGGTGTGATGCGGAAGCGAGGCCGCGGAGAGCAGGAGAAGGGAAAGGATGGAAGGGGGTGGAGATAGCGAGAGGAAGGTGCCAGTGGGCCTCGCCGTTTTATCTGTGGGAGGAGTCGGTGGGCCGCGCGCGGATTAAGTTTTACTCCGGCGGTTACCACTTACCAGGTGTGTGGCGTGTGCGTGTGGAATACTCCAAAGGTTACTAATCTTGGAGTAACTTCGCCGATCCTGTTAATTACTGTGTCTTAAACCATTTCCATGTAAAATAGAGCACGTGAAAACTGTGTTAGGGCATCAATTTTGGGCTTTATGGCAGGAAATTTAGGGCACTCATTTCAGATGATGTAGAATAGGACACCGGGCATGAGATCCGAAGGTGGGGAGGGAGAGAGCAGATCTGACGGCCATCAGGCGTCTAGTTCGATTTTGGCCACGGATTTCGCCGGAGGCGGAGGAAAGGAGGCAACGGCAGACATGAGGCAGAGAAGAGCGGGGAGATGTTGCCAAATTCGGCATCGCCACGCTGACCAGGCGTCGAGAGTTCGACAAAGAGTAGCACGTCGCTGAGGATTGCTTGGGGGTTGCGGTGGCCGCTAATCGATGGCAACAGGCTGCAACGGTGATGTGACAACAATTGCGAATGGCGGCAGGGCGAGGAACATCGGAATTGGTAGATTCGGTCGACCTCCGGAGATTCGGCAATGGTCGTGGGGTTATTGGCGGGCGTCACGAGCGGCGGGAATGAATGATGAGGTGGTAGCCAAGAAGTCTTTGCCAATGTAGTCGGAGCGGCGACGAGAACTAGCAAGAATTGGCGTGGGGTGGAAGCGGACAGCGACGGGGAAGTTTCACCATGGTAGTTGGTGTTAGAGTATTGTACGTATACGGTTGTTATGGTAGTCTAGGATAGTTAGGACTATAGCCTAACTTGACTTATACTCCAAGATGATCCATGTATGTCTATATATACTCGCTCATGAGGCTCAATAATATATTCAACATATTCCGCCAATCTCCTCTCTATCGTTTTACATGGTATCAGAGCGGCAAGATCCTTGACCTAGCCGCCGCTTCATCCACCTAGCGTCGTCGCCGCCACTTCCCAAACCCTAGCGTCACCGCCCGCCATGGTGCCACGCTAGCCAAGCAACACGCTTCCGCCGCCCCGCCCCCGGGGAGGTCGATCTCCATAATTTCCGCCGGGGGCCGCGCAACCTATAGCCAGGGTTCGTTCGTCGATCCGTGATCGGCTGCCCTGTAAGTCTTTTTTCCGATCTCTTGATCGGTTTTCTTTTTTGGTTTACCGATCTTAGATCGAATTTAGTCGCCCACCGTCGTCGTCATCACTGCGCCTCTACTCCGATCATCGGCATCGAGGATCTACACCGCGTCCGTGCGCCTGCCTCCTCCGCTACTGTGTATGCCTCGTTAGGCTATCATGGCCTCATGGCAGGCTGCCGCGCACACGGACGGCTGCGACGCCTTCCTTGGAAGGCTACCGCGGCCGCCCCCCTCGGATCATATTCGTCGTCATCGTCCGGGACTTCACCGATAATGCCGCCATCGACTCCGATCTACGTGTCGTCCATGCCATGGCGCATACGACGCACCGTCGATCTGATCAACCGAACACGCGCCTGTCTACGTCAAGCACGCGCCTACTGATGACCCACAAGTATAGAGGTGTATCGTAGTACTTTCAATCAATAGGAGTGTTGATCCCAACGAGAAGCGGAAGGTGTTGACTAGTGGTTTGGATCAGGAATTCTCTCTAAATACTTAACAAATGGATTTTTAGGGGATTTTGATAATATAGATAAATAAAGTGCAAGTAAATAAAGACAATAATAATAACTGCAGCAAGTGGCCCAATCCTTTCTTTAGCGAAGGACAGGCCGGTTGTATTACTTATAAGGATCAAACGTTCTCGAGGACACGTGGGAATACTTTCAAGCGTTTTCGCTTCATATAGTTAATTAATCTTTTTTGGTTGGATAAGTGTTGTGTGGGTGAACCTACGCTAATGTACCGACCTTACTTGGACTAATACATATTTGTGATTAAAATCCTTGCAAGCATCCGTAACTATAAGAAAGTAATTAAGATAAAAACCTAACCACAGCATTAAACTCTGAGATCCTACACTCTCTTGTGCAAAGGTTTCCTAATAGGGGTTCAGGTTTCTGTCACTCCGGCAACCCCAAAATTAGTAGTCAAATACACAATGCATTCCCCTAGGTCCATAAATGGTGAAGTATCATGTAGTCGATGTTCACATGACACCACTAGAAGAATATCACCACAACTTAAATATCAAACCATTGAATATTACTTCAACACAATTTCACTACTAACAACATGACTTCTCCCGTGTCCTCAAGAACTAAACGAACTACTCACGAGACATCATATGGATCAAGATCATGTAGGGTTCACAGCATAGAAAACAAAAAAATTCCTACGATGAGAACAACTATGTACCAAGATCTATCTACTAGGGGAACCGCGGCCGGACGTGCCTCGATCTCCAGTTCTTCTTCCCCCCAAGTCGAAATCGGCATCAGACTCATCTTCCCGCTTCCCCTTCCTGCCTCCTTGTCGGGAGCGAACCGTGGTTGGCCGCCTCCTTCATGGCGCCTCTATCTCGAAACCCTCGTCCTCCCCGAAATCCTCATCGGAATCATCACGCGGCTTCTTCACCTTCCTGCCTCGGCCGCGAGCCTTGGCCGGACGCTTCGACCGTGGCGTCTCGATCTGGAACAGCTCGTCATCCTCGTCGGAATCCGCATCAGAATCATCACGTGGCTTCTTCACCTTCCTTCCCCAGGCGACGGCGCCACGCCCGGCGGAATTGGTAGATTCGATCGACAGCGTCCGGAGATTCAGTGGTGGTCGTGGGGTTATTGGCGGGCGTCCCGAGCGGCGAGAGTGAATGATGAGGTGGCGGCGGAGAAGTCTTTGTCAACGCAGTCACAGCGACGGCGAGAACTGGCAAGAATCAGCGTGGGGACGGGAAAGTTTCACCATGGTAGTTGGGTTCCCGCCACTTTTACATCACCATCTAGGAAACTGCATTGGTGCCCCAAATATACATCACCAAAGCCAAAAAATATAGTACATGCCCCAAAAAAAAATTGCATCAAGAGATAAGGAATATGTTGGAGCAGTGTTATTGACCTCTCGTGCCCTAAAATCCAAGTTTAGAGGCACCAAATTTATTTAGATGCTCTTAAATAGGTTATTAATTGGTGCATCTCCTAAATTTCTTTGACCTATAACATACTATAGTTTTAAAAGGTTTTGAGCCAAAAAATTGTACGTAAAAGTTTGTAGTGTGTTTGGTTGGTCTTATTTCTGCATTTTGGACTTTGTCTTACAAGCCACAAAAGCATCGCTATAAATCGAGCCCGCGACCGATATATATGGGTTCCATGATCAAATCCCCATTCCCTCACCGACTTCTCGGTCGATTCTGGCCAAATTCGGACACCACTCACACCAGATCAGTTCTGTGTGGACTATGTGACCGGTCAATAGTTCATACGGTGCGGGGCGAGGCCGTGGAGCTCAATTTGCATCGCCGCATGGTTGTGGAGGCCTGAATAGAGGCAGACGCAAAGCACTTTGTCGCCAACAAGGAGGAGCACCACCGGTAAGTCCGGTATGATTCCACGTGGAAACGCTCGGCCGATCTGGTTGCAGCCCACCGTGCACATGTGTAGAGGAGATGGCTGCCCTTCTTCGAGCATGGCTCCTCCTACAAGGAGTGAATGTTTCCGCTGCCTCCACATCCAATGCCCTAGTGAAGTATTGTCATCGCCGACTTATGTTTAGGGTTAGGGTTAGGGTTAGATCAGGTTATCGTAGTTCAGTTTTATGTACTATGTGTGAAATGCTTGTAAAAACCATGTATGATATCTATGTTGTTCTTTCTATGGACTTACATGAAAGCTTGTTGTGAGGGATGAATATATGACCTATTAGATAGAGATTTAGCAATGCGCCTGTAGACAATATTACAAAAGCCAATAGGCCTATAGTCGACCGAGACATGGGGAACAAGTTTCTTATGTATCAAAGCAATGTGAGTGTCATTTATATGAGGGAGGAGGATACCAGATTGGAAGAAGATCTTACCATCATACAAACATCATCTCCAATCATGTCTCAAGTTGATATACAGAACTCCACATTGAATCTTTCAGGTCCCGGTGAGGCGTTTCTTTTTATCTCCTTTAGTGTGTTCCACAATTCCATCTTGTATGGCACCGTATAGGTGTAATATTGTGTGGACATGGGGGTTGAGTGTGTAAGTATGGCCCGCATGGTTAGTGTTTTTGGAAGCAAAAACATGGCTAAAATAATTGGCAAAAGTTCTGTTAGTACTAGCAGGCATAAACTGAATGATATTGTTCTCATCTTTGATTGACACAATAGTATTTCTTTTTCTTCTTTTAGTGACAGCCTTGTGAAAAAAAGGTTGTGTTCCTGTCAACATCTTGAATCCAATTATTTTTGGCTCTTTGCACATTGTAATATGTGAATTTAGTCATATTTTGCTCATACCTTTGTACAAAGATTGCTTCAAGAGAGTGTTGTTGTAGTTTGGACACAATAGTATTTCTTCTTCTAAAGATTTTTTCCTGCACCAAAATTTTAATTCTCTTACAAGATGTTGAGTTCTTGATGAGAAATACAGCTTTGTTATCTTTCCCAAGCAATTTTAGCCCAATTTTGAAAATCCTTTTCCCTAAGCCATCTATTTTCAAATTTAAAAGGACACTTTACTCTACGAACAGGACCATCAGTAGAAATAAGGATGGGGCATGGTCTCTAATCGAGTGAATTAAATGCATGGTATACATATTTGGCATAGGAAAAACATTACATCAATCAACATTAATCAAACAATGATCAAGCCTTTCGTACACGGATTTATAAGAGAATTGTTTATTATTCAAAGTGTAAGCGTGACACGTCCAAAACGTATCTAATTTCCCAAACACTTTTGCTATTGTTTCTCCTCTAAACTTGTGTGATTTGGATACAACTGACACAGACTGACGTTATTTTCAGCAGAATTACCTTGGTCAGAAAATCAACTATCAGGAAAAATTCCGGAAAATATGCCAAAAATCCTATTTCACCAGAAGACTCACGGAGCCAGAAGACGAGACAGAGTGGGGCTCTGAGGGGCCCACACCCTCCTGCCGCGCGGATTGGTCCTGGTCACGCCTGGAGGGGGGTAGCCGCCTCAGGCACCCCCCTCGGCCTCCCTCTTCGTCTATAAGTTGCCTCTTGACCTAAAAACTCAAGGGGGGTCGACGTTTTTCTAGAAAGAGTTCCGCTGCACCGTCACCACCAGAAACCGCGATTCGGAACTAGAAACTCTGTTCTGGCACCCTGCCGGGACGGGGAATTTGGAGAGAGTCATCGCCATCATCATCACCGACACCTCTCCATCAACCATCCATGTTTCCCTTATCCATGAGTGAGTAATCCCCCGTTGTAGGCTATGGGGATGGTAGAGATTTGATGAGTTCTATCATGTAATCAAATAAGATTGTTAGGGCATGGTGCCTAGTATCTTTATTAGTGTTATTTGACTTTGTTGCAACTTGTTGTGCTTAATGCTTGTCACTAGGGCCCGAGTGTCATGATCTCATATCTAAACTTGTTATTGATCCATGATGATAGTATTGTTTGTGATCTTATCTGCAAGTTGTGTACACATATCATTGTCCGGATCCAAAGGCCTCGAAGTGACAGAAATTGGGACAACCGGATGGGATGGCTGTGATGTGAGGACCACATGTGTTCATGGAGTATTAATGATTTGCTCCGGTGCTCTATTAAAAGGAGTACCTTAATTGTCAGTAGATTCCCTTGAGGCCCCGCTGCAACGGGCTGGCGGGACAAAAGATGTTGGGCAAGTTCTCATTGCGAGCACGTATGACTATATATGGAGCACATTCCTATGACTGTTTAGTACTTGGATGTTTTATCTTATTTATCTGCAAATGCCCTAGATCTTGAAGTTACATGTTTAGACTTGTCCATGCAATGCACGTCCATCCATCCCTATGCCTACCGCACTTATATCCTACTGTTTGTTACTATTATTACTATTTCTTTTGTTTTACTGCTGCTGTTACTTTGCTATTGCAACTACAAAACTGTTGCTACTGATAAACTACCGTCAGCAAGACTATTTCTAGGTGCAGCTGAAATGACAACTCAGTTGTTAAGGCTTATAAGTATTCTTTGGCTCCCCTTGTGTTGAATCTATAAATTGGGTAATACTACCCTCGAAGACTGTTGCGATCCACTATACTTGTGGGTCATCAAGACTATTTTCTGACGCCGTTTCCGGGGAGCATAGATTTATTTGTATGTTCACTTGGATCTATTATTGTTCACTAATATTCCTTTCATCATGGGGAAGTCTCGTGATAAGCAAAGTTTCCTATTTTACCATTCACTATAAGAAGAGGTACGGTCCTAAACACCTCTGCTGCTCTTGATTCACCGTCTGTTATAAATAAGCTTGTTACACCACCACCACATACACATGCTACACACGCTGCTACTACTGCTAAATCTAAAATTGCTTCTGATACTCATGATGTTACTTCTATTATGCTTGATGAGAGTGGTTCATTAGGTCCTTTCCTAGATGCTACAATTGCTAGAACTATTTTGGGAAACACTGAAACTCCTAGTGAAGACACTATTACACATGTTAGCTCACCTGAGTCTAGAGAGAGATATGATATTAATGATGGTTACATTGAAATGACCGATGAATTTGTTGAAGAGTGCCGAAATACACATGGTACTAGTGTTATTAAGAGTCTCCTTGCTAGACGTACTATTATTCCTAAGTTGTCCTCTAATCCTAAGTTTGCCCTCCCATTGATATTAAAGATAAAGATTATGATTTCTCTCTTAATTTATCTTATTTATATATTGTTGAGAAAGAACCTTTCTGTGGGACTGAAAATGAGAGTGTTGTGGCTCATATGAATGAGATTTCTACTATGAGTGTTTTATTCTCTGATAATTTTAAGATGCGCAAGTACTTTGTTACTAAGATCTTCCCTTTTTCTCTAAGGCCTTGTTTGGTACTAGTGTTTTAGTAGGGATTAAAGGGGATAATTTCCAAGGGGATTCGGTGAAACCCCCACCTACACCCAAACCTCTCTAATCCCCACAAAACCTCAATCCCCACCAATCCACTGGGAAAGGGTAGTGTATTGGATATGGAGAAAAATACACTAGAACTTGGGGATTAGTGGGGATTAGGAGGGATTGGATCAATCAAATACTCTAGAACCAAACATACTATTTGAACTCAGTAGGGATTTAGGGTTCGGTGGGGATTATCCCCTCTAATCCTCGCAAATACTCTAGTACCAAACAAGGCCTAAAAGGAGAAGCTAGGGCTTGGTTTAATAGATTACCTCCTGGTTCCACTGATAGTCCTGATTGTTTGATTGCTTCTTTCTTTCAGAAATATTTTCCTCCCAGTGCTAGACATGCTGCTTTGTAGAGACTTTTTGATTTTAAACAGGGAGAAGAAGAGAAATTGTCTAAGTAATGGACAAGGTTCTGTGCCTTGAGTCATGCCCATCCTGGATGTCCATTGCCTAAGAATGAGCTTCTTGATATTTATTATAATGGACTAACTGATGATTCTAGGACCTACCTAGATAGCTTTGTTGATTGTGTTTTCAGAAAAAGAACTCCTACAGATGCTGAAGAATTAATGGCTAAGATAAGCAAGAATTATGATGATTGGACTTCAACTGAGCTGAATACACCTGAGCCTATTACTCCTGAACCAGTTATTCCTGAACCAGTTCCAACACCAACACCAAAGAAGAGGGGAGTGATTGCATTAAATGATGAAGTGATGAAGGAAGCTAAGAAATGTCTAAAGGAGAAAGGTATTAGAGCTGGAGATGTGAAGAATCTACATCCTATAGAAGAATTATGTAAGCCAATTCCCCACTCATCTACTATTGAGGTACACTCTCTCCAACACTTTGATGAAGGTGATATTCCTTATGGTAAGCCTCCTGATCAATGCTTAGAGGAACTTGACATTTTTATTGTTAAACAAGGTAGTTTTAATAAACAAGTTTAGAATCATTTATTAGAAAACTCTAGAGTTATCAATGAGTTGAAAGATATTGTGGAAAGAACTTCAAATGATATTAAAATGCTCTGTAAACACTTTCAAATGGTTCAAACCCAACTTGATCAACTTGCTAAGGTACAAAAGGATATGCTAGTTAATGCTTCAGGAGATAAACATGCTTATGGAATTAGAACTAGGAGTGGTATAGCTACTCAAGATCCTTTATATCCTGAATGATACCCTAAAAGAATTGAGCAGGATTCCCAACAAGTAGATAGTGGTAGTCCTCGTAAAGGAAGAAAAAGAAACATAGAATAGTTGAGGAACCCCTTGAACCTGCTGTAGATCCTAATAGTATATTTGTATCTGATGCTGAAACTAAGAGTGGTAATGATAAAAAATGATGCTCCTGATAATGAAGAAGTTGAGGAAGAACCTGAGAAGCACACTAAGAACACTAGGTACACTAAGGAAGATTTTATTGCTAATAAACATGGTAAAGAGAGAGAACTTTGGGTGCAGAAACCTATGCCTTTTCCAGGTAAGAAACGCAAGTCAAAGGAGGAAGAACACTACAACAAGTTTTGTGAGTGGATGAAGCCTTTATTCTTGCAAATTCCTTTGATTGATGCTATTAAGTTGCCTCCTTATTCAAAATATACGAAGGATATTGTCTCTAATAAAAGGAAGATTCCTAATGAGGAGATTTCTACTTTGCTTGCTAATTACTCCTTCAATGGTAAGGTTCCAAAGAAACTTGGTGATCCAGGTATACCAACTATTCCTTGCTCTATTAAGAATAATTATGTTAGAAATGCTTTATGTGATTTGGGAGCTGGAGTTAGTGTTATGCCTTTTTCTCTCTATAGGAGACTCCAGCTAGAAAAGTTGATACCAACTAATATATCTTTGCAAATGGCTGATAAGTCAACTACTATTCATGTTGGTATATGTGAGGATGTTCCTGTGCAAGTGGATCATAATTGCTTGGTTTTAACTGATTTTGTTGTGCTTGAAATGCCTGAAGATGATAATATGTCTATTATTCTTGGGAGACCTTTTCTTAATACTGCAGGTGTTGTCATCAATTGTAATCAAGGAAAAGTAACATTCAATATTAATGACAAAGAGAATACTGTCTATTTCCCCAAGAAGGTTGCTAAGAGCTATTGCTTGAATTCCATTGAAAATATTGAGAGCATCAAGGTTGGAGAAATATATTGTCCCATTCCATAAGAAAATTTTGAAACTATTATGATTGGGACAATTGCTATCAAGTATGAGGTAACATAATCGCCTGGTGGAATGCAAAGTTTTGTTGCATATAAGATTGTTTTGGTAACAATACTTGATCAACCTTGTTAACAAAAGGATTTTAATGAACAAGATAATGTTTCCACTGTGGTTATACTTGCTTTCTTTTACTTTTCTCCTTCCTAGTCTTTGCTTTAGCTTTAGTTTTGCTAAGTTGTTTGTTTGTTTGAGTTTCTTAGAGCTCCTGTAGTTTGGCTTTTGGTTTGCTTTTGCTTCTTCTTCTGAAAAAAACTGTTTCTGCAAGAAAATCAATTTTCATACCCTGAAAATTGGCCAAAAATAAAGTTTTCCGAAAAATCCCAGAAAATTCAAAATAAATTTTTCCTCGAAAAAGGGGCAGAGAGACACCTGAAGTGACCCAGGGGGCCACCCCAGGCCACCACACCCATGGTAGGCGCGGCCTACCAGCGGTGGCGCCTAGGGGGGGTCTGGCCCACCTGGGGCCCTCCAGGCTGCCTCCTCAAATCCACCTTCTTTCTCTCTCCCGAAAAACACCAGAAAACTTGTTCAAGCTCGAGTTCTTACCGTTCTTGCTCGCCTTTTTTTGATCTCCTTGTCCAGCCCATCTTAAGTGCTAATTTTTGGAGGGATTGCTCCTTGGTATGTGTCTCCTCCACTTGTCCAATTAGATTTGTGATTGGTAGATTGTATCTTGAGTATTTTGCTGCTATAGGTGTCAGGTTGTTTGAGCTTGCATGCTTGTTCTATGCTTAGAAACTTTATTTTTATGCATGTGTAGTCCTCTAGCAAGTTCCTATAGTAGTTGCTCATCATTTATCAACTTATAAATCACTTGGTTTGATGCTTGTCTAAAATTTCAGAATTAAAGCAAGGTCATGGACGATGTAACACCCTCAGAATCGGACCTATGCAAGTTTTAGCGATTCCCGCCAAACCCACATAGAAACGATTCAAAGGTGCCCACCAGGCACTTTCGTGCGGGTGGAAAACGAAGTAATAACATTACACAACAGTCCTCGATGGGACCCACAGAACAGATATATACAACAGCGACTCAAAGAGCCAAGAATACGGATATAATATACAAGACCCAAATCACCTTGAAAATGATAGAGCGTCCGACTACGGACAAGATGCAAATGGGGCTAAGAGCCCTGAAGAATAACCAGTGGCGTCCATAACCCTGCCCAGGCCAAGCCGGAAGGGTAACCCTGCTAACGACGTCGATCTCAAAACCTGCTTAAACAAAAGGGGTGCCGGCAAAGGGCAAAGGAAAAAGAGGAGCGTCAGTACTGAGGCCAGTACACGGCGAGACTAGAATTCGGCGGTCCTCGCCTACATAGGTATGGTGGACTGAGCGGCAGCGGCAGCATGCACTAAACAACCTTTAGAGACTCGAAACAACTGGCGGTTATCAGAGAGGGATAAGAATGACCTATCCGGATCCAACCTAAAGCTAACACCAAACAAACCCATCCTGGTGTTTCCCCCTCGAGACCAAACGAGGAAGTCAACCGAGGAACTCATACAGTTGGCAATTTTATTTATTCAGCTATCGTGGTAGCAATTACTAGTCAGGTTTAGATAGTCATCTTGATAAAATAAGCAGTGGGCACTTTTATTTAACCATTCCATTGTAGTTGCAACACTTACTAGTCAGATGCAATTAGCATGAGATAACCCAAAACCCAACAGTTGTTGGTACTTTTATTTAGCCATTCCGTTGCAGTTGCAATACTTACTAGTCAGGTACAATGGTCGCAAGCGACACTCCAAACAAGCAATTGTGGGCAGTATTATTTAGCCATTCCGTTATAGTGAAGCTGATTACTAGTCATTATAAAGTCAAATTTATAGCACTACTTTAGTTATAGTTGTCTATGATCGAGATACTGTGCTCCAAGTCGTCCATAACCGCGGACACGGCTTTCAGAAAGTTTTAACCCGGCCGGGGTGCACAAATAGCAACACACACACGATCAACCTCGGAAAAACCAAATCAAAACCCAACGAGGCTTTCACGACAAAGCAATCACAGGATTCAGAAATATTTCAGGGGGCCACCCCTTGGAGTACACCCGCAACAAAGCTAGCTGACTTCGAGACGGACCCGAGGTTTGGGTGGACGGCTGTGAGCGACTGGGAACCCAAAACTGGGCTTGTCGACACCGCGAAAACGTGTCCCGATCCTAAACAGTACAGTGTGCTCCTCGCACAAACGTAAATACAGTAGTAGCATGGCATAAGTACAGGATAGTAAATAAAACCTCAAACTAGTTTGTGGCCCCAAGAAATAAGACTGAATCAAGCTCTGGCTAAGGGGGGCCCATAATTCCCCGTATGTGGATAGCGCGATAATTCAAGGAACAGGTATCAAGTACTCGGGGTCCTACGGGACACAAGTGGGCGGTCGAAAACCAAATATTATCTATCACCCACCAATGCCTCTGCTTACTTACTTCAATTTTAGTTGTTAAACAGGAATTAAAGTGAACGATAGGTAAAGCCATGATCATCTCCAACATCACCATGCGGCAATACACCAACAACTGTGGCACTTGACGACACGCAACAGCACTTGAGCAAGCGACTACGACGCGCAAGTCCAACTATCTACCAAACAACAGGTAATAGGATGTGTCCAAGGCAATATAAGGCTGCAAGGGATATCACGGGTACGAAAACTAGAGCAACGCAACACAGATAGCAATAGATCAACAGGAGGGAATAAATACTATAAAAGTAAGATAGGTAGAAAGGGGGAGATGCTCGCCTGAAAACATTGTCGAAGGTACAACCGAAGATCGGGTCGACACTCGCATCAACTCAACGGCCTTATCCGCGAAGAAGCAAAACACTAGAATAAACACCGGATGCAATATTTAATACTACGGCATAAGATCGGGCATGATGCATGTATGATGTATGACATGGCAAAGGTGCGATGCAATTAGTCAAGATTAAGCGGAACCGGGGTTTCGACATTTAAATAGATGGTTCATGTTGTTTATCTACCCCGCAAATTAAATGTCGTTTAACAAGGCAGAATATATCACCGGTTCGCTACACAAATTTAAATGAGGCCAATATGAGACTAGATTTGCCCGCATATGGGCCCCATATTTAATTATAAGGTGAATCGGCATAAGGCCCCCAAACCACATAAATATGTATGCAAACTTGTATGATTGAATGCAACAAGTTTATATAGAGCATTTATAAAATAGGGGCTCGGGAAAAGGTTCACACATTAGGGTCCGACGATCTTGGCCCGGGGGTTCGGGGTCGGTCTCAGGGTTCGGATCCGGGGTTCGGTCTCGGCGGGATCGTTCTCGCATCCGGGCAGGACTTGGTGTGGCGTCGGGGGCGCATCGGGCTCGCCCTGGTTGCTGTCGATCTTGTCGTCGCGAAGATCTCGTCGGTCCGTGAATCGGTCGGTCTTGGCGTCCGGGGTGCAGTGCTTGGCGTTCTGCGTTGGTGCCCTTACCGTCCGTGTTCTCGAGCATCGCATCCGGGAAGGAGTACTTGTCGCATGTGTGGTCTTCGGGTCCGGGGTCTCGGCGTCCGTGACGAAGATCATGGCATCCGCGTCGAAAGCATTGGGGTTACCGGGGTTCGGTCCCGTGAGGCAAATCTTGGGGTTCGGTCTCCAAACACCGGGGTCGGTCTTCGGGGTTTCGGAGTTGGGGTCTTCGGATCCGGGACGTAGGCCTTGGCGTCCCTGTCGGAGTACTCGGGTGTCATTGCCGGACTTGGATCGGCAGCGGGTCGTCGACTAACCACAGAGGTTCCGATGGCGGCATCGATCGGAGTCGTGCGTCTTGGGGTGGTCATCTCACTCTTCGATTATGACGGCCTTGGCGATTCCGAAGATCTTGGTGAGGTGGAACTCAACGTTTAGCGATGAGCATGGGGTTGGGTGGCTCTCCAACTGAGAAACGCCTCGCAGCTTCAGCAGGGGATGATGTGGATGCAACGACCATAGGCGCCAAACTTGGGCCGGACTCGTGCGGAACGTGACAGCACAGGGCGAGCTCAGGTTCTCTGGCAGGAGGCGGCCGCGGGCGGGTCCCACGACGAGCTCTGAAGGTCCGCTCGGGGACAGAGGAGGACGACGAGGCGTCGAAGACGAGCTCGCGGGGAGGGACGGCGCTTGGCGGCGGAAGGCGGAGGGGAGGAGCTCGGGCCGGCCGGGCGGACGAGGTCGCTGGGCGGCGCCGGAGGAGGCTCGAGCGGGGAGGGGAGGGAGGCCAGGCGGAGCACGGGGAGGATGGCGCGAGGCGGCGAACGCGGGTCCGGGCGACGGAGGGGGGGAGCGGAGGCGGTCGGCGGCGACGACGGTTGGAGGCCGGAGGCGCCCAGGGGCGGCGGGCGACTCGGGAACGGCTTGAGCGGCCGAGGACGCCGGCGACGGGAGGCGGCTCCCGGAGGAGGTCGAGGCCGGCGGGGCTCCTGGCGGCGGCTTGCAGAGGGGGGGAAGGGTTCGAGGTAGGGGAGCGGTGGTCGCTGGGATGGGCGAGAGGTGGGGGAAGGACGGCCACGGGCAGGTGCGGGGTGGGGTCCGATCGGGGAAGGGGATAGCGTGGGGAGAGAGAGAGGAGATCCCGCGGGGGCGTCTGAGCGGGTGGGCCACGGGGTGGACCGGGGGAGGGGAGAGGGCAGGTGGGGAGTGGGGGTAGGTGGCGGCATGGGGTTGGTTAGAGGGGAGGGAGAGGGTGAGGTGGCGGCAGGTTATTGAGCGGGGTGATGTGGGAGGGGGGCTGGGTAGACTAGGTGTAGGTAGTTTTAGGATTTTGGTGGACCGTTTTATTCTGGGGGTGGTCGTTCGGGTCGATTCGGCCCGTTCGACTGCCCCACTAAAAATAATTCAAAATTTTATTTATTTTGAATGCACCGTTTGCAAACCGATAGCAGACAAACAAAATAATCCGGAGACCCGGGGTTTGCGTTTGAACAAAGACGGGGCGTTTAGAAAACAAATTAGGTTTTCCCGAAAATAGTTTTATGCAAGCAAAATGCAAGATGATGACGATGCTCAAATGCAATGTGGCATGAGGACATGAGCATGCGGTCATGATGATGCAATGCACAAAATCAACGCGATTTTCTAGTAGTGGTTTTGCGGGATGCCACAATTCGACACCACTAACAATGGATCTCGCCCTCGAGATCCGCCTCATGGTACCGGGAAGGAAGGTCGGTGATCTGCATCTTCTCGCTTCGTGTAGATCCTCGCGACACCACTAACAAGAGGTCGTTGTCCGTGATCGTCGAGAGAACACTCCGGGAACAAAAGGTCGAAGGTAGAGGTATCCACAAATAAAGCCACCTCTAGCTTCGATAGAAAGAGGGAACCGATGCATTCTCATCCACTTCAATGTACAAAAGCGAATAGAAGGGGTAGTCGGCATGGGGGCCAATCCATCACGCACCCAAACTATTACTCCGCACAATCAGTGGAAAAGCTTGCAACCATTCTCGGAATCAGACTGAAGATCTCGACAAGCGAGGTTCGGAAACAAAGGAGGGATGCATACTCTGCATCGGATCTGGCGTAGATGATGTCGTCGCGTCGGAAAACACCGGAAGGCAAGAGAAGGAACAAAGAGAAGTCCACCAGACGAAGGATTCCTCGGATAGCACGAACACCGGATGGTAGAACACCGCTATCAAAGGAGGAAGCGAAACCCTGAAGGTACGATGGAACCCAACCACGAGAAATCCTGGACTCGAAGAGAGAGAAGAGAGCGGATTCAAAACACGTAGAGGTAAGAGGAGAATAGCAGAGGGGTAAGGAGTAAAATCAGACCTAATCGGAACTATCCAACCGATTTTCAAAAATAGTTTTGACACTCTACTTCGGCCGTTAGCTAGGTTATCCTACAGGCTGGACTTGTGGGGTATCGCAACTGCTGAGCTCTGATACCACTCTGTAACACCCTCAGAATCGGACCTATGCAAGTTTTAGCGATTCCCGCCAAACCCGCATATAAACGATTCAAAGGTGCCCGCCAGGCACTTTCGTGCGGGTGGAAAACGAAGTAATAACATTACACAACAGTCCTCGATGGGACCCACAGAACAGATATATACAACAGCGACTCAAAGAGCCAAGAATACAGATATAATATACAAGACCCAAATCACCTTGAAAATGATAGAGCGTCCGACTACGGACAAGATGCAAATGGGGCTAAGAGCCCTGAAGAATAACCAGTGGCGTCCATAACCCTGCCCAGGCCAAGCCGGAAGGGTAACCCTGCTAACAACGTCGATCTCAAAACCTGCTTAAACAAAAGGGGTGCCGGCAAAGGGCAAAGGAAAAAGAGGAGCGTCAGTACTGAGGCCAGTACACGGCGAGACTAGAATTCGGCGGTCCTCGCCTACATAGGTATGGTGGACTGAGCGGCAGCGGCAGCATGCACTACAACCTTTAGAGACTCGAAACAACTGGCGGTTATCAGAGAGGGATAAGAATGACCTATCCGGATCCAACCTAAAGCTAACACCAAACAAACCCATCCTGGTGTTTCCCCCTCGAGACCAAACGAGGAAGTCAACCGAGGAACTCACACAGTTGGCAATTTTATTTATTCAGTTATCGTGGTAGCAATTACTAGTCAGGTTTAGATAGTCATCTTGATAAAATAAGCAGTGGGCACTTTTATTTAACCATTCCATTGTAGTTGCAACACTTACTAGTCAGATGCAATTAGCATGAGATAACCCAAAACCCAGCAGTTGTTGGTACTTTTATTTAGCCATTCCGTTGCAGTTGCAATACTTACTAGTCAGGTACAATGGTCGCAAGCGACACTCCAAACAAGCAATTGTGGGCAGTATTATTTAGCCATTCCGTTATAGTGAAGCTGATTACTAGTCATTATAAAGTCAAATTTATAGCACTACTTTAGTTATAGTTGTCTATGATCGAGATACTGTGCTCCAAGTCGTCCATAACCGCGGACACGGCTTTCAGAAAGTTTTAACCCGGCCGGGGTGCACAAATAGCAACACACACACGATCAACCTCGGAAAAACCAAATCAAAACCCAACGAGGCTTTCACGACAAAGCAATCACAGGATTCAAAAATATTTCAGGGGGCCACCCCTTGGAGTACACCCGCAACGAAGCTAGCTGACTTCGAGACGGACCCGAGGTTTGGGTGGACGGCTGTGAGCGACTGGGAACCCAAAACTGGGCTTGTCGACACCGCGAAAACGTGTCCCGATCCTAAACAGTACAGTGTGCTCCTCGCACAAACGTAAATACAGTAGTAGCATGGCATAAGTACAGGATAGTAAATAAAACCTCAAACTAGTTTGTGGCCCCAAGAAATAAGACTGAATCAAGCTCTGGCTAAGGGGGGCCCATAATTCCCCGTATGTGGATAGCGCGATAATTCAAGGAACAGGTATCAAGTACTCGGGGTCCTACGGGACACAAGTGGGCGGTCGGAAACCAAATATTATCTATCACCCACCAATGCCTCTGCTTACTTACTTCAATTTTAGTTGTTAAACAGGAATTAAAGTGAACGATAGGTAAAGCCATGATCATCTCCAACATCACCATGCGGCAATACACCAACAACTGTGGCACTTGACGACACGCAACAGCACTTGAGCAAGCGACTACGACGCGCAAGTCCAACTATCTACCAAACAACAGGTAATAGGATGTGTCCAAGGCAATATAAGGCTGCAAGGGATATCACGGGTACGAAAACTAGAGCAACGCAACACAGATAGCAATAGATCAACAGGAGGGAATAAATACTATAAAAGTAAGATAGGTAGAAAGGGGGAGATGCTCGCCTGAAAACATTGCCGAAGGTACAACCGAAGATCGGGTCGACACTCGCATCAACTCAACGGCCTTATCCGCGAAGAAGCAAAACACTAGAATAAACACCGGATGCAATATTTAATACTACGGCATAAGATCGGGCATGATGCATGTATGATGTATGACATGGCAAAGGTGCGATGCAATTAGTCAAGATTAAGCGGAACCGGGGTTCCGACATTTAAATAGATGGTTCATGTTGTTTATCTACCCCGCAAATTAAATGTCGTTTAACAAGGCAGAATATATCACCGGTTCGCTACACAAATTTAAATGAGGCCAATATGAGACTAGATTTGCCCGCATATGGGCCCCATATTTAATTATAAGGTGAATCGGCATAAGGCCCCCAAACCACATAAATATGTATGCAAACTTGTATGATTGAATGCAACAAGTTTATATAGAGCATTTATAAAATAGGGGCTCGGGAAAAGGTTCACACATTAGGGTCCGACGATCTTGGCCCGGGGGTTCGGGGTCGGTCTCAGGGTTCGGATCTGGGGTTCGGTCTCGGCGGGATCGTTCTCGCATCCGGGCAGGACTTGGTGTGGCGTCGGGGGCGCATCGGGCTCGCCCTGGTTGCTGTCGATCTTGTCGTCGCGAAGATCTCGTCGGTCCGTGAATCGGTCGGTCTTGGCGTCCGGGGTGCAGTGCTTGGCGTTCTGCGTTGGTGCCCTTACCGTCCGTGTTCTCGAGCATCGCATCCGGGAAGGAGTACTTGTCGCACGTGTGGTCTTCGGGTCCGGGGTCTCGGCGTCCGTGACGAAGATCATGGCATCCGCGTCGAAAGCATTGGGGTTACCGGGGTTCGGTCCCGTGAGGCAGATCTTGTGGTTCGGTCTCCAAACACCGGGGTCGGTCTTCGGGGTTTCGGAGTTGGGGTCTTCGGATCCGGGACGTAGGCCTTGGCGTCCCTGTCGGAGTACTCGGGTGTCATTGCCGGACTTGGATCGGCAGCGGGTCGTCGACTAACCACAGAGGTTCCGATGGCGGCATCGATCGGAGTCGTGCGTCTTGGGGTGGTCATCTCACTCTTCGATTATGACGGCCTTGGCGATTCCGAAGATCTTGGTGAGGTGGAACTCAACGTTTAGCGATGAGCATGGGGTTGGGTGGCTCTCCAACTGAGAAACGCCTCGCAGCTTCAGCAGGGGATGATGTGGATGCAGCGACCATAGGCGCCAAACTTGGGCCGGACTCGTGCGGAACGTGACAGCACAAGGCGAGCTCAGGTTCTCTGGCAGGAGGCGGCCGCGGGCGGGTCCCACGACGAGCTCCGAAGGTCCGCTCCGGGACAGAGGAGGACGACGAGGCGTCGAAGACGAGCTCGCGGGGAGGGACAACGCTTGGCGGCGGAAGGCGGAGGGGAGGAGCTCGGGCCGGCCGGGCGGACGAGGTCGCTGGGCGGCGCCGGAGGAGGCTCGAGCGGGGAGGGGAGGGAGGCCAGGAGGAGCACGGGGAGGATGGCGCGAGGCGGCGAACGCGGGTCCGGGCGACGGAGGGGGGGAGCGGAGGCGGTCGGCGGCGACGACGGTTGGAGGACGGAGGCGCCCAGGGGCGGCGGGCGACTCGGGAACGGCTTGAGCGGCCGAGGACGCCGGCGACGGGAGACGGCTCCCGGAGGAGGTCGAGGCCGGCGGGGCTCCTGGCGGCGGCTTGCAGAGGGGGGGAAGGGTTCGAGGTAGGGGAGCGGTGGTCGCTGGGATAGGCGAGAGGTGGGGGAAGGACGGCCACGGGCAGGTGCGGGGTGGGGTCCGATCGGGGAAGGGGATAGCGTGGGGAGAGAGAGAGGAGATCCCGCGGGGGCGTCTGAGCGGGTGGGCCACGGGGTGGACCGGGGGAGGGGAGAGGGCAGGTGGGGAGTGGGGGTAGGTGGCGGCATGGGGTTGGTTAGAGGGGAGGGAGAGGGTGAGGTGGCGGCAGGTTATTGGGCGGGGTGATGTGGGAGGGGGGCTGGGTAGACTAGGTGTAGGTAGTTTTAGGATTTTGGTGGACCGTTTTATTCTGGGGGTGGTTGTTCGGGTCGATTCGGTCCGTTCGACTGCCCCACTAAAAATAATTCAAAATTTTATTTATTTTAAATGCACCGTTTGCAAACCGATAGCAGACAAACAAAATAATCCGGAGACCCGGGGTTTGCGTTTGAACAAAGACGGGGCGTTTAGAAAACAAATTAGGTTTTCCCGAAAATAGTTTTATGCAAGCAAAATGCAAGATGATGACGATGCTCAAATGCAATGTGGCATGATGACATGAGCATGCGGTCATGATGATGCAATGCACAAAATCAACGCGATTTTCTAGTAGTGGTTTTGCGGGATGCCACAGACGACCATACATTTGGTGAAATATTTGAGATTGATGCACCTAGAAGGGCAAGGCTTCCAAGGTCATCCACCAGTACTAGACCCTCATACAATGAGGATCTCATTACTCCGCGATTTGGTGACGAGGGAGATGAAGGGGATGCGCACCCCTCCACCTTTCCTTGCCAAACTTTCTTGCGGGCTGCTGGGATTCTTAATGATTTTATGACTTTGGTTCTGAAGGCTGGATAGACAAGTTACATGCAGGATGAGAGCGCGCAATATGCTTTGCTCACTAAAACATTTGTGGAGAGCTTTTCTTTTACTAACAGCGTGTTCAAGCTAGCTGTGTCTTTCAAAATTTATGGCAGGGCTCATTCTATGACTTTGAAGCAATTTTGCAAGGCCCTAGGACTTGGTACAGCTGGGTCATCAAAGAAGATTCCAGCTCTACCCGCTGATTTTTTGGAGCTTTACCGAGGAATAACCAATGATGATGACCGCAGAGCTCAACGAGGAAAGATAAAGAATATTCAACTCCCAGCCATCAGGTACTTTGCCTACTATCTTGCTACCAGTGTTCTTGGTAGGGAGAACACTAGTAATATTTCCAACTATCAATTGGCCTTCTTAGCTGCTGCGCTCAACAATGAAGATAAGTATAATCTTGGCTCTCTCATTGCCCATCGCTTAGCTACTAAGGGACCCATTTATGGGGGAGTTATTGCTACTCGTATTGCTACTGCCTTGAACATTGTTGTTGATCCACATGATACAGTTTTGGCTCCTCACAGGTTTGATCTTGCTGCCATGAAGGCGCACTACTTTGTCACCACAGGCTCTACCCTTGAGAAATTGGTTTATAGAATGATGTTTACTGACGGGGAAGAGAGAGATCCCTCTACCCCAAACCACTTTGCTTAGTATTTCTCAGGGACCTTTGTCACGCTCGAAGGCGGAGATGGATGACAAGCTGCGCTCTCTTAACTTCCACGGGCACTATCAGGAGGAAGCACCATCATACGACCCCTCGTGTATTATACGGGGGAGGCCTCGAGCTCATACCAGGACGAGGGAGCTTCCTCGACATACTACAGAGGTGCATCCTCTTGGACACCATGGGATTGAGCCCCACTTAGGCCAAAAGCCTAAGCTTGGGGGGAGGTATACCGACATCACACTCATATATATATCATGTTTCGTCGGTTCTTTGTATATCCATTGTTTTGCTTTCTTTTTGGTTCTTGTTGCTTCTTTCTCAAAAACACAAAAATACCAAAAATATTTTCGTTATTTCTCTTGGTTTGTTTCTTTGTCTTTTGGTTTTGGTTTGCCTTAAAAGAAAAGAATCCAAAAAGATTTTGCTTTGTGTGTTTCTTTTGCTTTGTTTGCCTCTTGTTTGGTTTTTCTTTGTTTGCTTGTTTCTAAAAAAAAATCGAAAACACCAAAAAAAAATGTTGTTCTTCTTTGGTTTTGTGAGTTCTTTGCAGGGTTCAGCCATTCTCAATGGATTTTGGTTTCATGTTATCATTCAAGTCACACAAGTGAAGAGCAATAATGAAGATTAAGGCAACTCGAGGAGTGGTAAGAGGCTGGTAACGAACTCTATTTGTTTTCATTTTTGTACATATACTCATCATTGTGAGAGTGCTTAGCCTGTTTGTGTAAGGTGTATGTCATTATGGATGCTTAGTAGTTCTTGCTTGTCTATGATTAGCTCCAGCTTGCTAATAGTTTGTAGCATGTCATATGAATGTTTGCTTGCATTGTTTTAGTCATACTTTGGTATGATATTGTGGTATCCTCCTCTGACTGTTCATGTGAATTGACTTTGCACATGCTCAAGCATGCATATGACTAATCAATAGTCAGTAAGCCTCGATGATTTATTTTGCCTCAGAGTTCTTGTATCACTTTCATGCCATAATTAGTCCTTTTTTGTTACAAGCATGATTATGACAATTATTGCTCTCTCGTTTGTCGCTCCCTCTCTATTGCTAGCCTTCACTTGCACTAAGTATGAGCTCTACCTGTGCTTCCAACTCCCCAAAACCATTATTGCCAGTTGTGTCCACCATACCTACCTATTAGCATCATTTTCTACTTCAGTGTATATTCTATATGCCTTGTTTTCTTCCAAAATAAAATGTTTGTCTGTTTTGAGAAAGTTAGTTAGTAAAACTCTCATGAACTTGATGGCACTTTATTCCTTGCGCTTAATAATCTTAAACCATTGTGACATGTCCATGAAAGTTATATGCTTGCAACTTATATGCTGGGAGTCAGTAGAACCGTGCTGTCACGGGGAACGCTTTCAACACTTTTTGGATATCTCATCCAGTTGATTCCTTGCTCTTTTGTTTGCGGATGTCGACGATGTGAAATAAAAGGGGAGCTTGTGAGTTCATGGAGTCTATACATTGTGTTAGAGAAACGCCTGGGCCTCTAGCCTAAGCCATGCCTAATCATGGTGGAAACTTGCAGCATCGCCATAATGAGCATTTATGAAGCATCCTTAATAAAAAAGCTATACACATAGTAAATAAAAAGATCGTTGAGATGCTCATTGTCTGCTTGCCTTGTCATTTTGATCATAGGAGCGCTCATGTATCATGTGCAAGGGGTACCCTGTTGGCGGTTCTCTATGATATGCATGTATTTACAATGACAAGAACTTTCAGATAACCAAAGTTGAGTAGCATGCGAAGCGGCCCTCGTACTCAAGGGACTTGGGATTTCCAGTTTATGGTCTGCCAAACATATGATTCAAAGTGTACCTCACTTTCACCTTAACCACATGAAGATGCCTATGATAGGGGCAATGAGAGCTCAAAGCTAATGAGTACCTTCCTTTTAGCATTTGGAAGCCTTTCAAACTTTTTAAAACCGTTTTCACCGCCTTGTTGAGTCACCACTTATTCTATGAGCACCTTCTTGAGAGCATAGTTGTCATTCTTGTGTTTGTTCCAAAACTTGGTTAATTATGTCATGACTTTGATGCTTGTATCTCTGGTATCTTTACTTCTAGTCTTCATGTGAGCTTTAGAGGTTCCTTGGCATTTATATTGTGCTATTCAAACAAAGGCAAGCGAGATATCACTCTATCATACCTTACTATGAGCATTGCAATGTTGCTTATGCTTACGTTTCATGCTACTTATTATTATTGAGTTGTTTTCTCTTCATAGCTTGCAATGACTGTTGAGTAGACTTAGTTGCATACTCTTTATTATGAATTGTCTAAGCATCTACTCCTATGCTGAGAATATTTACATCATTTGAAGCAAATGTGTTCGTGAAAGTTCTTTTATCGCAGTCAATTTTCAACTGAATTTCTTGAGGACAAGCAATAAGCTAAACTTGGGGGAAGTTGATACGTCCAAAACGTATCTACTTTCTCGAACACTTTGCTATTGTTTCTCCTCTAAACTTATGTGATTTGGATACAACTAACATAGACTGACGTTGTTTTCAGCAGAATTACCTTGGTCTCTCATTTTTGTGCAGAAATGAACTATCAGGAAAAATCCCGGAAAATATGCCAAAAATTATATTTCACCAGAAGATCCACGGAGCCAGAAGATGAGACATAGAGGGGGCCTAGGAAGCCCACACCCATACCAGGCGTAGGCCCACCACTGGCCGCGCCTGGGGGTGGGGTGCAGCCACTCTAGGCACCCGCTCGGCCTCCCTCTGCGCCTATAAGTTGCCTTTCGACCTAAAAACTAGGGGGGTCTATAGTTTTCCAGAAAGAGTTCCGCTCCGCTGCCGCCACCAAAAACCATATATTCGGATCCAGAAACTCCGTTCTGGCGCCCTGCCGGGACGGGGAATTTGGAGAGGATCATAGCCATCGTCATCACCAACGCATCTCTATCAACCATCAATGTTTCCCTCATCCATGAGTGAGTAATCCCCCGTTGTAGGCTTGGGGATGGTAGGGACTGGATGAGTTCTATCATGTAATCGAATATGATTGTTAGGGCATAGTGCCTAGTATCTCTATTAGTGCTATTTGACTTTGCTGCAACTTTTTATGCTTAATTCTTGTCACTAGGGCCCGAGTGCCATGATCTCAGATCTAAACTTATTATTGAATCATTATGATGGTATTGTTTGTGATCTTATTTGCACGTTGTGTACACATATCATTGTCCGGATCCAAAGGCCCCAAAGTGACAATAATTGGGAAAACCGGAGGGGATGGCTGTGATGTGAGGATCACATGTGTTCATGGAGTGTTAATGCTTTGCTCCGGTGCTCTATTAAAAGGAGCACCTTAATTTTCAGTAGTTCCCTAGAGGCCCCGCTGCCACGGGCTGGCTAGACAGAAGATGTTGTGCAAGTTCTCATTGCGAGCACGTATGACTATATATGTAGCACATGCCTAGGATTTTTTAGTACTTGGATGCTTGTTATTATTTATCTGTAATGCCCTAGATCTTGAAGTTACATGTTTAGACTCGTCCATGCAACGCCCGTCCATCCATCCCTCAACCTACCACACTCAAATCCCACTACTTACTATTATTGTTACTATTGCTCTTGTTCCACTGCTGCTGTTGCTTTGCTTTTGCTACTATAAACTGTTGCTACTGATAAACTTCTGTGATCAAGAACTATTTCCATGTGCAGCTGAACTGACAACTCGGTTGTTAAGGCTTGCAAGTATTCTTTGGCTCCCCTTGTGTCGAATCAATAAATTGGGTAATACCCGCGAAGACTATTGCGATCCCCTATACTTGTGGGTCATTAGTATCCTTTCATGTTGCATGCATAGTTACTATGTCCTATTGTTAGAACTCCATCTTTCATACACATGTTTAGAGTTCTTTGGTCCCAGTTTCAATGCTTGCAAATGGTTGGATCTTTATTATGAGGGTGCATGTCACCTAAAAAATTATTCTTTTATCACTTACCTACTCGAGGACGAGCAGGAGTTAAGCTTGGGGATGCTTGATACGTCGGAAACGTATCTATAATTTTTGATGCTCCATGCTTGTTTAGTATATACTTTGCTTTGCTTTCTCTACACTTTGAGGTGCTTTTTACAAGTTTTCTAGTACTAACCTATTAACAAGTTGTCACAGTGCTAGTTTCCTGTTTTCTGCTATTTTTGGTTTTAGAAAAGCTAGTAAAGAAATATACTTGAAATTGGACGGGACAAACGTCAAAGTCAATAGCTTTTTGTGGGGAACAAGAAGTCTAGAGGGGAGACAGAGAGGTGTGCCAGGGCAGCCACACCCCCTAGGCACGGGTGGGCCCTGCCCCGCGCCTAGGCAGTGTGTGGGGCCCCTGGCCACCGCCTCGGCCTCCCTCTTTGCCTATAATAAGCTTCTGATGCAGAAACCCTAAGAACCCGATCAAATCTCCACGAAACCGTCTGTAGCCGCCGCCACCATCGTCCCTAGATCGGGGGGGGGGATCTGAAGTTCTTCCCTGCACCCTACCGGAGGGGAGATCATCCCGGAGGCCTTCTCTCCGGTATGATCGTGAGTAGTTCCACCTTGGACTATGGGTCCATGTAGTAGCTAGATGGTTGTATCTCCTCCTTTGTGCTTTCATGTATAGATCTCGTGATCTCCGTTCATGATCAAGATCTAATCTATTTGTAATCATGCATGTTGTGTTTGTGGGGATCCGATGGATATTGAGATTATTATATTGGTTTGATTAATGGTTTTGTCTTTATGGTTCTATCATGTATGTCTTGTTTGTGATCTTGCATGCTGTCCGTTGTTAGTACCTATCTTGGCCAAGTAGTTGCTAGTGACTCCAAGAGGGGGTATTTATGCTCGATAATGGGTTCATGCCTCTAGTTTCCAAGGGAAGTGACAGAAATCTCTTTGGTTGTAGATGTGTTGTTGCCACTAGGGAGAAAACAAAGGTCTCTTGTTCATGGAACATGTGGACTGTTTACCTTACACACTTTGCTTAAAGCAGTTGTCTGTTGCTTGCAACTTAATACTGGAGGGGGTTCGGATGATAACCTGAAGGTGGACTTCTAGTCATAGATGCAGTTGGATGTCGGTCTATGTATCTTGTTATATTGTCCAATCGAATCTCATAGGATCTTTCTGACTAGTAATTGCATTGTTATGCCTTGCTCAGTTCCTGTCAATTGCCCTGCTATAATTTGTTTACCCTTCATGCCATGTTGTTTATCTAAGGAGAGCACCTCTAGTGAACTATGGACCCCGGTCCAATCTTTACCATCAATACATCTTCCACTGTTACTTGTTTACTTTCTGCAGACCATTGCCTTCCACACCATACGTTTAATCCTTTGTTATAGCAAACCGGTGAGCTTGACAACCTCACTGATTCGTTGGGACAAAGTCTTGAGTTTATGTTGTGCAGGTCTCCACGTTGCTTCCAACACCTATGTGACGTTTCCTTCCTCCTTCTGGTTCGATAACCTCGGTCTCTACTGAGAGAAGACTTGCTGCTTGCTGCTTCACACCTTGCTCTTGGGGTTCCCAACGAAGTGCTCTACTCAGCACTGCATCAAGTTTCTGGCGCCGTTGCCGGGGAGGCTAAGGACGTCTTCACAAGGGGAGTCCTTCACTTCCTTTCTCTTTACTTTGTTTTTAGTTTGATTTGTTTATTTTGCTTGGTTTTGTTTGCCTCTTTCCAAAAAAAAACCCAAAAAATTAGTCTAGTTTGGTTTGCTTGCCTTATTCAAAAACACAAAAAAAATTAGTTCCTCTTCTAGCTGTTGTTGTTTTTGGCTTGCCCACCTTTGCCAAAATGAACTCTGCTGAGAACACCAAGTTGTGTGACTTCACTAGCACCAACAACAATGATTTCCTTAGCACACCTATTGCTCCACCTGCTCCTGATGCTACCTTTTATGAAATTAAGCCTGGTTTGTTGAATCTTGTGATGAGAGAGCAATTTTCTGGTGCTGGCTCTGATGATCCTGCTGCCCATCTTAATAGCTTTGTTGAACTCTGTATAATGCAAAAGTATAAGGATGTAGATGGAGATATTATTAAGCTCAGGCTTTTTCCTTTCTCCTTGAGGGGAAAAGCTAAAGAATGGTTGCTATCTTTGCCTAAAAATAGTATTGATTCTTGGACTAAGTGCAAAGATGCTTTTATTGGAAAGTACTATCCTCTTGCTAAGATTATTGCTATGAGAAGTGATATTATGAAATTTAAACATCTTGATAGTGAACATGTTGCTCCTGCTTGGGAAAGAATGAAATCTTTGGTTAAAAATTGCCCTACTCATGGACTCACTGCTTGGATGATTATCCAAACTTTTTATGCAGGTTTGAACTTCTCCTCAATAAACCTGTTGGATTCTGCTGCTGGAGGTACTTTTATGGGACTCACCTTGGGTGCTGCAACAAGGCTCCTTGATAATATGATGGTTAACTGGCATGTTGAGAGAGCTCCACATGGTAAGAAGGTAAATTCCGGTGAGGAAACTTCCTCTTTGAGTGAAAAGATTGATGTTATTATGGCTATGCTTGTTAATGGGAAAGCTCCTGTAGATCCTAATAGTGTTCCCTTAGCCTCTTTAGTTGCTCAAGAAGAGCAAGTTGATGTGAACTTCATTAGGAACAACAATTTCAACAACAAAGCCTATAGGAATAATTTTGGTAGCAACAACAATTATAGGCCTGATCCTCCTAATAATGGCAATTCCTATGGAAGCTTTTACAATAATGCTAGAAGTGCCCCCTCTGAACTTGAAGTCGTCCTCAAGGACTTTATTAGTAATCAAACCACTTTCAATAAGACTATAGAGGAAAAGCTTTTAACTGTTGAGAAAAATATATCCTCTTTGTCTGTGGATTTCTATGTTTTGGATGTTGAATACAATGCTTCTTGTCCTATTACTTTGGGAAGACCTTTTCTTAGAACAGTTGGTGCCATCATTGATATGAAATAAGGCATCATTAAATATCAATTTCCATTCAATAAAGGTTTTGAACACTTCCCTATGAGGAGATAGAAGTTGCTTTTTGCTCCTCCTTTGAAAGCAAGGTTTGATGTTAATGCTTCTTCATTTGAAAATACTTGATTTCTTGCTTCTTGTGCCTAACTTAAAGGCGTTAAAGAAAAGTACTTATTGAGAGATAACCCAAGAGTTTTCTTGAGTCTTGGAAGTTATTACTTTAGTAATTACCTCTCCTTATCCTTTTTGTTTGCTTTTTGTGCCAAGAATGACCTCTAATGAGAGGGAAGTAAGATTTGGGAAGTTGCTGTCCCGAAACAGATTTCTGTGATCCACCATAAACATTCGTGAGGAGTATCTGTAAGTCGGATTGAGCTGAAAATTTACTAATAAATCGCCCAGTATGTTAGCTAACTTTCGTTAGTTCAACACTTTTTGATTTGAGAAACATAAGATGTTCCAAAAAATTCGTTTCTACCTGCTGGTCTGTTTTGACAGATTTCTGCCATTATTTGCATTTGCTTCTTATTGATTCTTTTTTTAGCTCTCTTCAGGTAAATTGAGTTCCTTTGAAGGAGTTACTTCAGTAGCTTGTGTTTTTAGTGAAAATCCTTGTTGTTCCAAAGCTTTGCCAGTGGTATAATATCTTTTGAAAACTAATATTGCTAATGAGGATTGTGTGAAGTTTTGTATGAAGGAAAAATTTCAGGTGTAGAGAGAGAATGATGTAATGAGATGAAGAATGGAAAAAATCTCAAGCTTGGGGATGCCACCATGGTGTCACCCCAAGAAATATCCAAGAGGTACAAGTGTCAAAGCGTTGGGTATGCCCAAGGCATCCCCTTCTTCATCAATAAAAAGCTCAGATCTGTCTAGACACTTCTCTTTTATTGTTTCATGCACAGTTGTGTTGTTCTTGGAGCGTCTTAGTTTTCGTTTGCTTTGCTTAGGTTGTTTAGTTTGCTTGAATAAAGTAAGTTTGGACCCCCGTTCTCGCTGTGTTGTTTTGCAAATAAGTTTTCTTGGTGTTTGGAAAGGAGTAGTAAGTTCTTGCTTGAAGTGCAAGAGGAGCTTGCATTGACTGTGAATTGAACTTTAGCATGACATGCTAGGTGTTGTTTTAGCATTATGCTTAGTGATTATTGCTGTAGCATGTCTTGTTCCAAACAATTGGGATTGCTTAGTGTGCCTTGAAGAAATTATGCTTTGTTTTAGCATGCAAAAGCATAGTATTGTGGTATTCTCCTTTGATGTTTTGCTTGGGTTGACTTGGCACATGCTTACACCATGTTATGACTATATATGAAAAGTCACCATTAGCCTCTATTATAATTTAGTCCTTGACTTGTAGTACCACTCTTTGCTTTGATTAGTTTGCTTTGTTGCATTGCATGATTATGGCCATTATTGCTCTCTTAGTTGGTTGCTCCCAGTCTTTTGCTAGCCTCCACTTGTATGAGTAAGTTCTAATCATGCTTCCAACTCCCAAAAAACCAAGTTTCCAAAGTGTCCACTATAAACTCCTATGCATGATGTGTTCACCATTCCAAGTATATTCTTGTTTTCAACTATCTTCCAATTAAAAAACTATTTTGTTATGTGAAAACTTAGTGATTAAATCCCTCACGAACTTGATGACACATTTTATTCTTTGCTCCTAATAAACTTGAACCAATGAGGCAACTTTGTTGTATATGCTTGCACTTATAAGTTGAGATTAGCAGAACCGTGCTGTCACGGGGAACGTTTTCAACATTGCACTTATACTTTTGTACTCCGTTGATATCATGCTCTTTTGTCTATGGATGTTACCGGTGTGAAATGAAGTGGGAACTTGTAAGTCCATGGAGTTTGTATTATGTGTTAGAGAAACGCCTGGACCGCTAGCCTAAGCCATGCCTAATCATGGTGGAAACTTGCAGCATCACCATAGTGACATCTATGAAGCATTCTTCTTATATAAAAAAGAGACACATTGAGAAAAGAGGAAAGAGAGAAAAAAGCACCATATTCCCATGGTACATAAGAAGAATTGCTGAGATGCTCATTGTCTGCTTGCCTTGTCATTTTGGTTATGAGAAAGCTCCTGTACCATGTGCAAGGGGTACCCCGTTGGCGGTTCTCAGTGATATGCAAATACTTACAGTGACAAGAACTTGACTGGGCCCTAAGTTGAGTATCCATGAGGTGTAGCCCTCATAGTCAAGGGACTTGAGATTGCCAACTTATACTTTGTCAAGCATATACTCCAGCTTTGCCACTTTAACCTTAACCACTTCAAGATGCTTATGATAGGGGCAATGAGGGCTGAAAGCTAATAAGTACCATAATTTTTAGAAGCTCTTTTTGAAACTTGTAATCCCTGCTTCCTTTACAAAAAGGCCTTTCTTCCACCACTATTTGAGTCTCCACCTTCTACCTTTAGGCACCATTAAGAGAGCATAGTTGTCATTCTGTGTGCAGTGTTCCAAAGCTTATTAATTGATGCATCTTGTGTTATTACTTTCTCTTGTGCTATTTGTTTCTAGTCACCCTTGTGAACTTTGAAGGTATCCTATGCATCTATATTGATACTCTATGAGGGACAAGCTGACTGCCACTATGCTATGTTTTTTGTATGTGAAACAAACAAACATTTTTCAAATGCATATTATTCATGATGTTTGTTTGTAGCTTGCCTTGTTGCATGCATAGTTACTCTGTCCTACTGTTAGAACTCCATTCTTTCATGCACATGTTTAGAGTTCTTTGATCCTAGCTTTCAATGTTTGCAAATGGTTGGATCTTTATTGTGAGAGTGCATGTTCACCTCAAAAATTATTCTTTTTATCACTTACCTACTCGAGGACGAGCAGGAGTTAAGCTTGGGGATGGTGATACGTTGGAAACGTATCTATAATTTTTGATGCTCCATGCTTGTTTAGTATCTAATTTGCTTTACTTGTCTACACTTTGAGGTGCTTTTTACATGTTTTCTGGTACTAACCTATTAACAAGTTGTAATAGTGCCAGATGCCTGTTTTCTGCTGTTTTTGGTTTCAGAAAAGTTAGTAAAGAAATATTCTCGGAATTGGACGAGACGAAGGACAAAGTCAATAACTTTCCGTGGGGAACAAGAAGTCCAAAGGAGAGCCCGAGGGTCCAGACCCCCCCCCAGGCGAGGGTGGACCCTAGGCCGAACCTGGCTAGGGTTTGGCTGCCCTGGCGGCCGCCTCGATCTCCCCCTTCGCCTATAAGAAGCCCCCGATGCAGAAACTCTCAGTACCCGATCAATATTCCATGAAACCATCTGTAGCCACCGCCACCATCGTCCCTAGATCGGGGGGATCTGAAGCTCTTCCCGGCACCCTGCCGGAGGGGAGATCATCCCAAAGGCCTTCTCTCCGGTATGATTCGTGAGTAGTTCCACCTTGGACTATGGGTCCATGTAGTAGCTAGATGGTTGTATCTCCTCCTTGTGCTTTCATGTATAGATCTCGTGAGCTCCGTTCATGATCAAGATCTAATCTATTTGTAATCATGCATGTTGTGTTTGTGGGGATCCGATGGATATTGAGATTATTATGTTGGTTTGATTTATGATTCTATCATGTCTATGTTGTTTGTGATCTTGCATGCTCTCCGTTCCTAGTGGTTATCTTGGCCAAGTAGTTGCTAGTGACTCCAAGAGGGAGTATTTATGCTCGATAGTGGGTTCATGCCTCTAGTTTCCAAGGGAAGTGACAGAAATCTATTCGGTTGTAGATGTGATGTTTCTACTAGGGAGAAAACAACGGTCCCTTGTTCATGGAACATGTGGACCGTTTACCTTACACACTTTGCTTAAAGCAGTTGTCTGTTGCTTGCAACTTAATACTGGAGGGGGTTCGGATGATAACCTGAAGGTGGACTTCTAGTCATAGATGCAGTTGGATTACGGTCTATGTATATTGTTGTATTGCCCAATCAACCTCATAGGATCTTTCTAGCTAGTAATTGCATTGTTATGCCTTTCTCAGTTCCTGTCAATTGCCCCGCTGTAATTTGTTTACCCTTCATGCCATGTTGTTTATCTAAGGAGAGCACCTCTAGTGAACTATGGACACCGATCCAATCTTTACCATCAATACATCTTCCACTGTTACTTGTTTACTTTCTGCAAACCATTGCCTTCCACACCATATGTTTAATCCTTTGTTACAGCAAACCGGTGAGCTTGACAACCTCACTGATTCGTTGGGACAAAGTCTTGAGTTTGTGTTGTGCAGGTATCCATGTTGGTTCCAACACCTATGTGATGTTTACTTCCTCCTTCTGGTTCAATAACCTTGGTCTCTACTGAGGGAAGACTTGCTGCTTGCTGCTTCACACCTTGCTCTTGGGGTTCCCAACGAAGTGCTCTACTCAGCACTGCATCAGACGTATCACCCAATCGAATATCATAGGATCTTTTTGTCTGGTATTGCATTGTTATGCCTTGCTCAGTTCCTATCAATTACCCTGCTATAATTTGTTTACCTTTCATGCCATGTTGTTTATCTAAGGAGATCACCTCTAGTGAACTATGGACCTCGGTCCAATCTTTACCATTGATACATCTACCACTGTTATTGTTTACTTGCTGCAAACCATCATCACCTTCCACACCATACGTTTAATCCTTTGTTACAGCAAACTGGTGAGCTTGACAACCTCACTGATTCGTTGGGGCAAAGTCTTGAGTTTGTGTTGTGCAGGTTTCCGCGTTGCTTGCAACACCTGTGTGACGTTTCCTTCCTCCTACTGGTTCGATAACCTCGGTTTCTTACTGAGGGAAGGCTTGATGATGTACCGCTTCACACCTTTATCTTGGGGTTGTCAACATGCCCTACATGTAGCCACCAAAGCTCTCAGGCGCCATCAGTTATACTTGCTCACTTTTATTTTTCTTCTTTCTAGTCTTTGCTCTTTCTCTTGTTAGCTTTAGTTTTGCTAGTTGTTTGCTTGTTAGAGTGTCTTAGAACTTCTGTAGTTTTGGTTCTTGTTTGCTTTTGCTTCTTCTAAAAAATCTGTTTCTGCGAGAAAATCAATTTTCATGACTTGAAAATTGGCCAAAAATAAAGTTTCCCAAAAAATTCCAGAAAATTCATATTAATTTTTCCTCGAGTGGCCCAGGGGACCCACCGGGCCAGCACACCCCTGGTGGCGCCTGGCCTAGGTGTGGCCCACCTATGGCCCTCCAAAGTGTCTCCTTCCAGCCACTTCTTTCTCTCTCCCGAAAAACACCGAAAAACCTTCTCAAGCTCGAGTTCCTGTTGTTCTTGCTCCCGATTTTCGATCTCCTTGCTTAGCCCATCTTTGCTACTGATTTTTGGAGGGATTGTTCCTTGGTATGTGTCTCCTTCGTTTGTCCAATTAGATTTGTGATAGGTAGATTATATCTTAAGTATTTTGCTACTATAGGTGTCAGGTTGTGTGAGCTTGCATGCTTGTTCTATGCTTAGAGATTTCATTTTGATGCATGTTTAGCCCTATAGCAAGTTCCTATAGTGGTTGCTCATCATTTATCAACTTGGAAATTACTTGGTTTGATGTTTGTCTAAAAATTTCAGAAAAAAGGTCAAGGACAACCACACCTTTGGAGAAGTGTTTGAGAGTGATGCACCTAGGAGGACAAGGACTTCGAGATCATCCTCCAGAGCTAGGCCATCATACAATGAGGATCTTATTACGCCACGTTTTGGCAACGAGGGAGATGAGGGGGATGTGCACCCTTCTACCTTCCCTTGTTTTACCTTTTTGCAGGCTGCAGGGATTCTGAATGATTTCCTAACATTGGTTCGGAGGGTTGGTCTAACTAGTTATATGCAGGATGAGAGTGAGCAATATGCTATGCTCACCAAAAATTTTGTGGAGAGTTTCTCTTTTTCTAACAGCCCTTTCAGGTCAGAGGTGTCATTCAAAATCTATAATAGGCCTATCTCCATGACATTGAAGATTTTGCGAAAAAGCGCATCACTTTGTCACTGCTAGCTCTACCATTGAGAGTTTAGTTTACAGGATGGTGTTTACTAACGGGAAAGAGAGGGAAATTCCATTGCCACAAACCACTTTGTTCAGTATTTACCAGGGACCTTGGTCATGTTTCAAGGAGGAGATGGACGAGCAGCTACGCATTCATGGTTTCCACGGACACTACCAGGGGGACGTGCCCTCTTATGACCACTATGTGCACTACAAGGGGCGTCCTCGAGCTCGTACTAGGACGAAGGGGCCTCTTTGTCGCATTACGGAGGTGCACCTTCTTGGTCACCATGGGATTGAGCCCCACTTAGGCCAGGGGGGAGGTAGACCGACATCACACTCATCTACATATCATGTTTCATGGTTCTTTGTATATCCATGTTTCGTTTTCTTTTTGGTTTTTGTTTCTGCTTTCCCAAAACACAAAAAGACCAAAAATATTTTTTTTGTTTCTCTTGGTTTGTTTCTTTGTTTTTTAGCTTTGGTTTGACTTATAGAAAAAATCCAAAAAGATTTTGCTTTGTTTGTTTTTGCTTTGTGTGCTTGCTTTAAAAATCGAAAACACCAAAAATATTTGTTGTTCTCATTTGGTTTTGTGAAGTTCTTTGCAGGGTTCGGTGGTCCTCAGTGGAGTTTGGTTTCATGTTATCATTCGAGCCACACAAGTGAAGGGAAATAATGAAGATTAAGACAACTTGAGGTGTGGTAAGAGGCTGGTAACGAACTCTATTTGTTTTCATTTTTGTACATATACTCATCATTGTGGGCATGCTTAGTCTGTTCATGTAAGGTGTATGTCATTTATGGATGCTTAGTAGTTCTTGCTTTCTTATGATTAGCTCCAGCTTGCTAATAGTTTGTAGCATGTCATATGAATGTTTGCTTGCATTGTTCTATTCATAACTTGGTATGATATTGTGGTATCCTCCTCTCAATGTTTTATTTGAATCGACTTGGCACATGCTCACGCATGCATATGACTGAACAATAGTCAGTAAGCCTCGATGATTTATTTTGCCTCAGAGTTCTTGTATCACTATCATGCCATAATTAGTCATGTTTTGTTACAAGCATGATTATGACAGTTATTGCTCTCTCGTTTGTCGCTCCCTCTCTATTGCTAGCCTTCACCTAAGCCACGCCTAATCATGGTGGAAACTTGAAGCATAACCATAGTGATCAATCTATGAAGCATTCTTCTTATGAAAAAAGAGATACAGATTGAGAAAAAGGAAAAAAGAGACATATTGAAAAGAGGAAAGAGAGAAAAAAACACCATTTTCCCATGGTAAATAAGAAGATTGAAGAGATGCTCATTGTCTGCTTGCCTTGTCATTTTGATTACGGGATAGCTCCTGTATCATGTGCAAGGGGTACCCCGTTGGCGGTTCTCTATGATACGCATGTATTTACAATGACAAGAACTTACCGGTAACTAAAGTTGAGTAGCATGAGGAGCGGTCCTCGTACTCAAGGGACATGAGATTTCCAGTTTATGGTCTGTCAAGCATATAACTCATATTGGACCTCACTTTCACCTTAACCATTTAAAGATGCCTATGATAGGGGCAATGAGAGCTCAAAGCTAATGAGTACCATACTTTCAGCATTTGGAAGCCTTTCAAACCTTTAAAAACCTTTTCACTTCCTTGTTGAGTCACCACTTATTCTATGAGCACCTTCTTGAGAGCATAGTTGTCATTCCTAGTGTAATGTGCTTGTTTCAAAACTTGGTTAATTATGTCATGACTTTGATGCTTGTATCTTTGATATATTTACTTCTAGTTTTCACTTGAACTTCAGAGGTGCCTTGGCATTTATGTTGTGCTCTACAAACAAAGGCAAGCAAGATAACACTCTATCATACCTTCTTATGAGCATTGCAATGTTGCTTATGTTTATGTTTCATGCTACTTATTATTATTGAGTTGGAATCTCTTCATAGCTTGCAATGACTATTAAGTAGACTAAGTTGCATACTCCTTATTATGAATTGTCTAAGTATCTACTCATGTACTAAGAATATTTACATCATATGAAGCAAATGTGTTCGTGAAAGTTCTTTTATCGCACTCAGTTTTCAACTGAATTGCTTGAGGACAAGTGATACGTCCAAAATGTATCTACTTTCCCGAACACTTTTGCTATTGTTTCTCCTCTAAACTTGTGTGATTTGGATACAACTAACACGGACTGACGCTGTTTTCAGCAGAATTACCTTGGTGTCTAGTTTTTGTGCAGAAAATCAACTATCAGGAAAAATCCCGGAAAATATGCCAAAAATCCTATTTCACCAGAGGACTAACAGAGCCAGAGTACGAGACAGAGTGGGGACCTGGGGGGCCCACACCTCCCAGCCGCGCAGGCCAGGCCTGGCTGCGCCTGGAGGGGTTGTGGACGCCCCAGGCACCCCCTCGGTCTCCCTCTTCGGCTATAAGATGCCTTCTAACCTAAAAACTCAGGGGTTCAACGTTTTTCCTGAAAGAGTTCCGCTGCGCCGCCACAACCAGAAACTGCGATTCGGAACCAGAAACTCCGTTCCGACACCCTGTCGGGACAGGGAATTTGGAGAGGATCATCGCCATCGTCATCACCAACGCCTCTCCATCAACCATCCATGAGTGATTAATCCTCCGCTGTAGGCTATGGGGATGGTAAGGATTGGATGAGTTCTATCATGTAATCGAATAAGATCGTTAGGGCATGGTGCCTAGTATCTCTATTAGTTCTATTTGACTTTGTTGCAACTTATTGTGCTTAATGCTTGTCACTAGGGCCCGAGTGCCATGATCTCAGATCTAAACTTATTATTGATTTATTATGATAGTATTGTTTGTGATCTTATCTGCAAGTTGTGTACACATATCATTGTCCGGATCCAAAGGCCCCGAAGTGACAGAAATTGGGACAACCTGAGGGGATGGCTGTGATGTGAGGATCACATGTGTTCACAAAGTGTTAATGCTTTGCTTCGGTGCTCTATTAAAAGGAGCACCTTAATTGCCAGTAGTTCCCTTGAGGCCCCGCTGCAATAGGCTGGCAGGACAAAAGATGTTGTGCAAGTTCTCATTGTGAGCACGCATGACTATATATGGAGAACATGCCTATGATTGTTTAGTACTTGGATGTTTATTCTTATTTATCTGCAATTACCCTAGATCTTGAAGTTCCATGTTTAGACTTGTCCATGCAATGCCCGTCCATCCATCCCTATGCCTACCGTGCGTATATCCTACTGTTTGCTACTACTATTACTATTGCTCTTGTTCTACTGCTGCTATTACTTTGGTTTTGCTACTACAAAACTGTTGCTCTTTATAAACTTCTGTGAGCAAGAACTATTTCCAGGTGCAGCTGAATTGACAACTCAGTTGTTAAGGCTTGCAAGTATTCTTTGGCTCCCCTTATGTCGAATCAATAAATTGGGTAATACTACCCTCGAAGACTGTTGCGATCCCCTATACTTGTGGGTCATCAAGACTATTTTCTGGCGCCGTCGTCGGAGAGCATATCTTTATTTGTAAGTTCACTTGGATCTATTATTGTTCACTACTATTCCTTTCATCATGGGGAAGTCTCGTGATGGAAAGTTTCCTATTTTACCATCCACTACAAGAAGAGGTATAATCCTAAACACCTTCGCTTCTCTCGATTCACCGACTGTTATAAGTAAGCTTGTTACACCACCACCACATACACATGCTACACACACTGCTACTACTTCTGAATCTAAAATTGCTTCTGATACTCATGATGATACTCATTAGGTCCTTTACTAGATGCTACTATGGCTAGACTAGCAAATACTGAAACTCCTAGTGAAGACACTATTACACCTGTTAGCTCACCTGAGTCTAGAGATATATATGATATTAATGATGGTTACATTGAGTTGACTGATGAATTTATTGAAGAGTGCCGAAACACACATTGTGCTAGTGCTATTAACAGTCTCCTTGAGAGACGTACCATTATTCCTAAACTGTCCTCTGATCCTAAGTTTGCCACCTCTCCAATAGATATTAAAGATGAAGATTATGATTTCTCTCTTGATTTATCCTATTTATACATTGTTGAGAAAGAACCTTTTTGTGGGACTGAGAATGAGATTGATGTGGCACATATGAATGAGCTTTCCATTATGCGTGCTTTATTCTCTGATGATTTTAAGATGCGCAAGTACTTTGTTACTAAGATCTTCCGTTTTTCACTAAAAGGAAAAGCTAAAGCTTGGTTTAATAAATTACCTCCTGGATCCATTGATAGCCCTGATTGTTTGATTGCTTCTTTCTTCCAGAAATATTTTCCTCCTAGTGCTAGACATGCTGCTTTGCAGAAACTTTTTGATTTTAAACAAGGATAAGAAGAGAAATTGCATGAGTCATGGACAAGGTTCTGTGCCTTGATTCATGCATATCCTGGATGTCCATTACCTAAAAATGAGCTTGTTGATATTTATTATAATGGACTAACTGATTATTCTAGGACATACCTAGATAGTTTTGCTGATTGTGTTTTCAGGAAAAGAACTCCTACAGATGCTGAAGAATTAATGGCTAAAATAAGCAAGAATTATCATGATTGGACTTCAACTAAGATAAATACACCTGGGCCTATTACTCCTGAACCAGTAGTGCCTGAACCAACTCCAACACCAACACCAAAGAAGAGGGGATTAATTGCATTAAATGATGAAGTGATGAAGGAATCTAAGAAATGTCTAAAGGAGGAAGGTATTAGAGCTGAAGATGTGAAGAATCTACCTCCTATAGAAGAATTATGTAAGCCAATTCCCCACTCATCTACTATTGAGGTACACTCTCTCCACTTTGATGAAGGTGATATTCCTTATGGTAAGCCTCCTGATCAATGCTTAGGTGAACTTGACACATTTATAGTTAAACAAGGTAATTTTAATAAACAAGTTCAAAATCATTTATTGGAAAACACTAGAGCTATTAATGAGTTGAAAGATATTGTGGAAAGAACCGCTAATGATGTTAAAATTCTTTGTAAACAATTTCAAATGGTTCAAACTCAAATTGATCAACTTGCTAAGGTACAAAAAGATATGCTAGTTAATGCCTCAGGAGATAAACATGCTTATGGAATTAGAACTAGGAGTGGTATAGATACTCAAGATCCGTTATATCCTGAAGGACACCCTAAAAGAATTGAGCAGGATTCTCAACAAGCTGAAAGTAGTGGTAGTCCTCATAAGAGAAAGAAAAAGAAACACAAAAGAGTAGAGGAACCACCTGAACCTGGTGTAGATCCTAATAGTATATCTGTCTCCGATGCTGAAACTGAGAGTGATAATGATAAAAATGATTCTCCTGATAAGGAGGAAGTTGAGGAAGAACCTAAGAAGCACACTAAGAACACTAGGTACACTAAGGAATATTTTATTGCTAATAAACATGGTAGAAAAAGAGAACCTTAGGTGCAGAAATCTATGCCTTTTCCCAATAAGAAACACAAGTCAAAGGAGGAAGAACACTATAACAAGTTTTGTGAGTGGATGAAACCTTTATTTTGCAAATTCCTTTTACTGATGCTATTAAGTTGCCTCCTTATTCAAAGTATATGAAGGATATTGTCTCTAATAAAAGGAAGATTCCTAATGAGGAAATTTCTACTTTGCTTGCTAATTATTCCTTCAATGGTAAGGTTCCAAAGAAACTTGGTGATCCAGGTATACCAACTATTCCTTGCTATATTAAGAATAATTATGTTAGAACTGCTTTATGTGATTTGGGAGCTGGAGTTAGTGTTATGCCTTTTTCTCTCTACAAGAGACTCCAGCTAGAAAAGTTGATACCAACTGATATATCTTTGCAAATGGCTAACAAGTCTACTATTATTCATGTTGGTATATGTGAGGATGTTCCTATTCAAGTGGCTCATAATTTCTTGGTTTTAACCGATTTTGTTGTGCTTGAGATGCCTGGAGATGACAATATGTCTATTATTCTTGGGAGACCTTTCCTTAATACTGCAGGTGTTGTCATCAATTGTAATCGAGGAAAAGTAACTTTTAATATTAATGACAAAGAGCATACTGTCTATTTCCCCAAGAAGGTTGATAAGAGCTATCTTTGAATTCCATTGAAAATATAGAGAGCATCAAAGTTGGAGAAATATATTGTCCCATTCCATAAGAAAGTTTTGAAACTATTATGATTGGGACCATTGCTATCAAGTTTGAGGTAACATAATCACTTTATGGAATGCAAAGTTTTGCTTCATATAAGATTGTTTTGGTAACAAGACTTGATCAACCTTGTTAACGAAGGGATTTTAATAAACAAAACAATGTTTTCATAGTGGTTATGCTTGCTCACTTTTACTTTTTCTCCTTTCTAGTATGTGCTCTTTGTATTGTTAGCTTTAGTTTTTCTTGTTGTTTGCTTGTTAGAGTGTCTTAGAACTTCTGTAGTTTTGGTTTTGTTTTGCTTTTGCTTCTTCTGAAAATTCTTTTTCTGCGAGAAAATCAATTTTCATATCCTAAATATTGGCCAAAAATAAAGTTTCCCGAAAAATCCCAGAAAATTCATATTAATTTTTCCTCGAAAAAGGGGCAGAGGGACACCTGGAGTGGCCCAGGGGGACCCACCAGGCCAGCACACCCCTGGTGGCGCGGCCAGCCCCCAGGGTGCGCCTAGCCTGGGTGGGGCCCACCTGTGTCCCTCCAAGTTGCCTCCTCCCAGCCACTTCTTTCCCTCTCCCGAAAAACACCGGAAAATTTTCTCAAGCTCGAGTTCTTGCTGTTCTTGATCCCAATTTTCGATCTCCTTGCTCAGCCCATCTTTGCTGCTGATTTTTGGAGGGATTGCTCCTTGGTATGTGCCTCCTCTTGTCCAATTAGATTGGTGATTGGTAGATTGTATCTTGAGTATTTTGCTGCTATAGGTGTTAGGTTATGTGATCTTGCATGCTTGTTCTATGCTTAGATATTTCATTTTGATGCATGTTTATCCCTTTAGCAAGTTCCTATAGTAGTTTTCATCATTTATCAACTTGGAAATCACTTGGTTTGATGTTTGTCTAAAAATTTCAGAAAAAGAAGATGAGTGCTTACCCACTGAATCAATATGATTTCTAAAAATTTCTGGCACCATTTCCAGGGAGCATAGCTTTATTTGTAAGTTCACTTGGATCTATTATTGTTCCCTGCTATTCCTTTCATCATGGGGAAGTCTCGTGATGGAAAGTTTCCTATTTTACCATCCACTACAAGAAGAGGTTCAGTCCTAAACACCTCTGCTGCTCTTGATTCACCGTCTATTATAAGTAAGCTTGTTACACCACCACCACATACACATGCTACACACGCTGCTACTACTGCTGAATCTGAAATTGCTTCTGATACTCATGATGTTACTTCTACTATACTTGATGAGAGTGGTTCATTAGGTCCTTTCCTAGATGCTACAATTGCTAGAACTATTTTGGGAAACACTAAAACTCCTAGTGAAGACACTATTACACCTGTTAGCTCACTAAGTCTAGAGAGAGATATGATATTAATGATGGTTACATTGAAATGACTGATGAATTTATTGAAGAGTGCCAAAACACACATGGTGCTAGTGCTATTAAGAGTCTCCTTAAGAGATGTACCATTATTCCTAAACTGTCTTCTGATGCTAAGTTTGCTACTTCTCCCATAGATATTAAAGATAAAGATTATGATTTTTCTCTTGATTTATCCTATATAGACATTGTTGAGAAAGAACCTTTTTGTCGGACTGAGAATGAGAGTGCTATGGCATATATGAATGAGCTTTCCACTATGAATGCCTTATTCTCTGATGATTTTAAGATGCGCAAGTACTTTGTTACAAAGATCTTTCCCTTTTCACTAAAAGGAGAAGCTAAAGCTTGGTTTAATAGATTACCTCCTGGATCCATTGATAGCCCTGATTGTTTGATTGCTTCTTTCTTTCAGAAATATTTTCCTCCTAGTGCTAGACATGCTGCTTTGCAGAAACTTTTTGATTTTAAACAGGGAGAAGAAGATAAATTTCCTAAGTCCTGGACAAGGTTTTGTGCCTTGATTCATGCACATCCTGGATGTCCATTGCCTAAAAATGAGCTTCTTGATATTTATTATAATGGACTAGCTAATGATTCTAGGACATACCTAGATATTTTTGCTGATTGTGTTTTTAGGAAAAGAACTCCTATAGATGCTGAAGAATTAATGGCTAAAATAAGCAAGAATTATGATGATTGGACTTCAACTGAGCTAAATACACCTGAGCCTGCTACTCCTGAACCAATTGTGCCTGAACCAGTTCCAACACCAACACCAAAGAAGAGGGGAGTGATTGCATTAAATTATGAAGTGATGAAAGAAGCTAATAAATGTCTTAAGGAGAAAGGTATTAGAGATGAAGATGTGAAGAATCTACCTCCTATAGAAGAATTATGTAAGCCAATTCCCCACTCATCCACTATCTGTTGGATATCTTTTGCTTCATGTTTATGTCTCTATGGTGCGTCATGCTTTGGGATCACGGTCAAGGAAGTATATATGTGTTTTTAGGTCAAGACAAGTCCGGGGCACGAAAATCAACGACATCGGGGCAACGAGGGGAGAGATGGGCGCCATTGTGCTGCTAGAGCATAAAACTGTGTTATGGGACTTCTCTTGGTCCTCGTGCCATCCCAAGTGGGGTCTAGATGCTCCAGGTCTTATATTTACATAAAAACTCCAGTATAAAAAAATACTAGGACCTTTTGAGTTTGATGAAGGTCCCTGAAAGAAAAAAAATACGCAAAACCTGTCTATAGATTTATAACCCAAATAAAAGGGATCTTTTAGGAAAATCCCTAATCATTCTAAAATATGATTATAACAACATATATTATGCAATTATGGTTGAATATGTCACAAGAAACTACAGAGAACATATATACATTGTACATGCATCGCCATATTTACACACAAGCCCAAACTTCTCATTACTACTTTTACTAAGAACATTACCTAGGACAACATGGAAATTAAAATATGCACATTAAGAACATTGATAAACTAATTCCGTATTATTAATATTCCTGTGATAAACAACTTGATCATGTGTCCGGTTAGATGATGACGAATATCATAATATATGAGCGGGCCTAGAGTGCATCTCTCTCTCCATTGTCAGGAGTAGCAATTCCCATAACTACTTCATGTAGAGCATTGGAATGCTATCTGGTAAGAGCGAAGACTGACTTTATGATTACCCGAGTCAGAGAGCAATGTTTGAGGATCCTACCATGTCCATATCGGTCTGGAGGGAAACCCAGCGCGACCCGTATCCTTGTTTCGATTTTGGCGGGACGGAAGTTTCAGCTCCCGCCTCCCACTCCCACCTAGCCGTCAATATCTCTTCCCGGTGAACCTCCAAGGCCACCGCCACCGCCAATCGAAGGCATGGACTCCTCCGACCTCCCGCCGGCTGCCGCGCAAGCCCCGCGGTCGACTTTCGTGTTTCCTGTAGCTTCACCGGTCCACGCAGGCACGCCGACCGCCGCCACTTTTGTAACACCCTCAGAATCGGACCTATGCAAGTTTTAGCGAAAACCCGCCAAACCCGCATAGAAACGATTCAAAGGTGCCCACCAGGCACTTTCGTGCGGGTGGAAAACGAAGTAATAACATTACACAACAGTCCTCGATGGGACCCACAGAACAGATATATATACAACAGCGACTCAATGAGTCAAGAATACAGATATACGGTACAAAGATCCAAATCACCTTGAAAATGATAGAGCGTCCAGCTACAGACAAGATGCAAATGGGGCTAAGAGCCCTGAAGAATAACCAATGGCGTCCATAACCCTGCCCAGGCCAAGCCGGAAGGGTAACCCTGCTAACGACGTCGATCTCAAAACCTGCTTAAACAAAAGGGGTGCCGACAAAGGGCAAAGGAAAAAGAGGAGCGTCGGTACTGAGGCCAGTACACGGCGAGACTAGAATTCGGCGGTCCTCGCCTACATAGGTATGGTGGACTGAGCGGCAGCGGCAGCCTGCACTAAACAACCTATAGAGACTCGATACAACTGTCGGCGATCAGAGAGGGATAAGAAAGACATATTCGGATCCAACCTGAAGCTAACACCAAACAAACCCATCCTGGTGTTTCCCCCTCGAGACCAAACGAGGAAGTCAACCGAGGAACTCACACAGTTGGCAGTTTTATTTATTCGGTTATCGTTGTATCAATTACTAGTCAGGTATAGATAATCATCCTGATGAAATAAGCAGTGGGCCATTTTTAGTTAACCATTCCGTTATAGTGCGACACTTACTAGTCAAATACAATTAGCATGAGATAACCCCAAAACCCAGCAGTTGTTGGTACTTCTATTTAGCCATTCCGTTGTAGTTGCAATACTTACTAGTCAAGTACAATGGTCGCAAGCGACACCCAAACAAGCAATTGTGGGCAGTATTAATTAGCCATTCCATTATAGTGAAGCTGATTACTAGTCATTATAAAGTCAAATTTATAGCAATAAACTTTAGTTATGCTTGTCTATGGTCGAGATACTGTGCTCCAAGTCGTCCATAACCGCGGACACGGCTTTCAGAAAGTTTTACCCGGCCGGGGTGCACCAATAGCAACACACACTCGATCAACCTCGGAAAAACCAGATCAAAACCCAACGAGGCCTTCACGACAAAGCAATCACAGGATTCAGAATTATTTCAGGGGGCCACCCCATTGAGTAGACCCGCAACGAAGCCAGCTGACTCCGAGACGGACTCAAGGTTTGCGACAATGGCTGTAAACGACTGGGAACCCAAAAGTGTGGCTGGGCTTGTCGATACCGCGAAAACATTCCGCTTACCTAAATAGTACAGTGTGCTCCTCGCACAATCGTAAATAAACAGTAGCATGGCATAAGTACAGGATAGTAAATAAAACCTCAAACTAGTTTGTGGCCCCAAGAAATAAGACTGAATCAAGCTCTGGCTAAGGGGGGTCCCATATACCTCCCGGATGTGGATAGCGCGATAAATCAAGGAACAGGTATCAAGTACTCGGGGTCCTACGGGACACAAGTGGGCGTTCGGAAACCAAATATTATCTATCACCCACCGATGCCTCTGCTTACTTCAATTTTTGTTGTTAAACAGGAATTAAAGTGAACGATAAGTAAAGCCAGGATCATCTCCAACGATAAACATGCGGCACTTCTCCAACAACTGTGGGACTTGACGACACGCAAAAAACACTTGAGCAAGCGACTACGACGCGCGGGCCCAACTATCTACCAAACAACAGGTAATAGGATGTGTCCAAGGCTATATATGGCTGCAAGGGATATCACGGGAACGAAAACTAGAGCATCGCAACACAGATAGCAAAAGATCAACAGGAGGGAATAAATACTAGAAAAGTAAGATAGGAAGAAAGGGGAAGATGCTCGCCTGAAAACATTGTCGAAGGTTCAACCGAAGATCGGGTCGACACTCGCATCAACTCAACGGCCTTATCCGCGAAGAAGCAAAACACTAGAAGAAACACCGGATGCACTGTTTAATACAACGGCAGAAGACCGGGCATGATGCAGGTATGATGCATGACATGGCAAGGTGCGATGCAATTAGATCATATTAAGCGGAACCGGGGTCCCGACAATTAATTAGGTGGTTCAAGTTGTTTAGGTACCCCGCAAATTAAATGTTGTTTAACAAGGCAGAATATATCACCGGTTCGCTACACAAATTTAAATGAGGCCGATATGAGACTAGATTTGCCCGCATATGGGCCCCATATTTAATTATAAGGTGAATCGGCATAAGGCCCCCAAACCAATGATATGCATGCGAGAATGACAATTAAATATGCAACAAGTTGTTATTATATTATAAAATAGGGTTCCGGGAAGGGGTTCACACATTGAGGGGTCTCGACGAACTTGAGGTTCCGGGGTTCGGGGTTCGGTCTCGGGGTCCAGGGTTCGACGGATCGTTCTCGGATAGCGGAGTAGATCTTGTCGCACGAGCGTCGATGCTTCCGGGAAGGAGAACTTGATTCGGTGTTGGGGCGCATCGGATTCTTCCGGGTCGGTGTCGATCTTATCGTATCCGTGGTAGTCGGGCCATGTTGTCGGTTTTGTTGTCTCGCGCGGAGATCTTGGCGTCCGGGTCACGGCGTCCGTGACGAAGATCATGGCATCCGTGATGGAGTTCTCAGGGTTCGGACTTGCCACGTTGGCGAACTTGGCGTACCGTGAAGATCTGGCGGTTCTTGTGAAAGAGATGCCTTCGAGGCCACGGTCGTCGGAGTCAGGTTCAACGGCGACGTTCGTCGGGTTTGGTCGGGGCCCATTGTCGATGGCGTTCTTGGCGGAACACTTCGAGTGGCGAGGATCTTGCGGTTCCGACTTCGGTTGACCTTGTCGACGGACGATCTTGGACTTTGGCGCCGATGGTTCCTCGAGTTCATGCGGGGCGTTGGTCGGAGGTCTCATAAATTGCGGACAGTACTTGCTAAGCCGCGGGAGGTTCCTGATGAACACTGAGGCGGAGCACAGGGAGCAGCCCACGTCGGTGGCGGCGGGACACACTCCTGGCAGCGGCCAGAGACGGGAGGCTGGCAGAGAGGCGACGGGGGAGGGCTCGCAGGGGCTGTGGCGGGAGGCGCAGGGAGGCGAGGGGCGGCGCGGCCGGAACGCGCCGGGGCGGGAGGCGCGCGACCGGGGAGAGGGTGGAGGAGAGGCGGCCGGCGAGGAGAACGGAGGAGGGGCGGGCGCGCCGTCGGGGGAGACGCGGCGAGGGAGAGGAACGAGAGGGAGGAAGCGTGCGGGGGAAGGAGATAAGGGAGAGAGAGAGCGGGGCACGCGGGGCAGGTGGGTGGTGGGTCCCAGGCGGGCTAGGGGGCTGGTGCTGTGTGCGCGTTGTGTGGCAGGGGAGGTTGGGGGTGAGAGGGAGTGAGAGGGGGTTGGTGAGGTGGCAGATGGGGATAGGCTAGGGGGGGAAGGGTGAGGTGAGGTGGCAGATGGGGATAGGCTAGGGGGGGAGGGTGAGGTGAGGTGGCGTCTCGTGATAGGAGGGAGTGAGGTGGAGGGGGTGTGTGGGTAGATAGGTTGGTAGCTGTAGGATTATGGGTGGGCCGTTTGTATTTTTCTGGGGTGGTCGTTCGGGTCATTCGGCCCGTTCGACTGCCCCCACTAAATTAATTTAATATTTTATTTATTTTAAACGGACCGTTTGCAAACCGTGGTTAGTCAAAACAAAATATTCCGGAGACCCGGTTTTGAGTTGAATTAAAGACGGGGCGTTTTAGAAAACAAAAAGAGGTTGTTCTGCAAATAGTTTTATGCAAGCGAATGCAAGATGATGACGATGCTCAAATGCAATGCGGCATGATGACATGAGCATGCGGGCATGATGATGCAATGCACAAAAACAACGCGATTTTCTAGTAGTGGTTTTGCGGGATGCCACAACTTTCTCCATCAAGAAGAGGAAGCGCGCGAACGTCGTCGCCGCCGCCGCCGAGCCCCCGGTCGCTGCTTCCGCGGGCTCGCCATCCCCTGCTCCTGCCAGGGCCATCGTCGCCCCGCAACTCCCGAAGCCATCCGCGGCGCGGAAGAAGGCCGACATCGGTCCGAAGAAGGTGGCGCCAGACGGCACCGTTGAAGAAGAAGCTCGTGCAACGCGCTGACGCTCTGCAAAGCACTCTGCCGGCTCCATAGTGTGTACACGTTGTCGCAGACAACGTGCTCGAGGAAATGCCTTCGAGGTACGATGAATCCCCCTCGTCTTATGTGCATCTGCTGAACGAGAGCGAGGTGTGCATCACGCAACCTCCTCTCCCTGCCTATGATTTGGATGGTGCGGAAGAGGAGGAGGAAGAGGCCGTGGATGGTGAGGAGGAGGAAGATGATGGGGATGATTTGGAAGAGGTTGATCAAGGGGTGTACGATGATGCCAAAGCCGAGAAGAAGAGAAGGACCATCAACTACACTCCAATGGAAGACACGGTCTTGTGCAAGGCATGGACACAAGTGTCCATGGATGCGGTTCGTGGCACGGATCAAACCGGGAAGAGCTATTGGTTAAGGATCGAAGATAAGTTCTTCAAGCTCTTTCCACTCATGGAGAACCCGGTCGACCCCACCTATCATTCACTACAAGGAAGGTGGGACGTGATCAAGGCAGCTTGTAGCCGTTGGAGTGGAGCTTTGGAGCAAGTCCGGGCACAACCTTTGCCAAGTGGTAGAACAATAGATGAAATTGATTCAATTGCTATGGATATGTACAAGGAAATGGCCGGCTCTAAAGGGAAAGCATTCAATCTATAATATTGTTGGAGGGTGCTCGAGCACACGAAGAAGTGGAAGTTGAGGGAGGAAGAAGGAAAAACAATAAACTGATTTTAATATTAACTGATTTTCCTCCAAATACTCACTATCCGGAACTAATACAATTATAGCATAGAACAATAAACTTAATCATAAAATAGAAATAGAAATAATAATTCATTTATTATTGAATCTGGAGTATATTTCCATCATATTATGTACTACATCATATTATGTACTACATCATATTATGTACTACCTATGTTTGGAATTATAGGACCGGGGAGCATTTCCAAATATTTTGAAAATATTAGGCCGGAGTCTTAACTTCCCTTATTTCCAGCTCCTAAATTATTGCAGACCCTAATTTCTAGTGCTCACATATCCTTCTGTCTCTAGACAATAACTGCAGGATTTGTGGTAATCATTGCATGCGCTACAAATAAGGAGTGGATTGGTCACCCGTTTCTTTTAACCGGGTGAGTGAAAAATAGAAAAAAAGGAGATGGAATTACGGAAGAGTTAATACATTAGTTGAAACAACACCGAGAATTTTCTTGGTCCACACAAAACGGTCTTCCGGCCTTGTAACCCCGTACAGAGGGAGTATATGGTATTAGTATATGATACTATTTTCATAATGAATGGTATCATACGTAGTATCATAGTCTCATGATTTTTTTAAATAATCTCAATGCAAAATTGTATACAAGATTTATTTGACATAATTTTTTAATTTTATGTGCTATGATACGATATCTACCTATGATATTACTATCATGTCTCTCACATTTGATTCAAAAAAATCACGTCTCTCTCGCATTAATTACAGTGATATGTGAGCTTTTCGCATGCATGAAATGAATTATACAACCTATGATACCCTCACTATGGGCAGTCAAAGAGTGTCGACAAACGGATCAAACACTGCACTTGGGCCATCCACGCCGAGCATGGCGTTCCATTTTCCAAACTCCAAACACCATTTTTAAAGATAAGCCAGATGAATTTCCTGCTGGATGAGATCCTCGTCACATGTTCCCCGTACTTCCACGTCGTGCCACTACCATGATGACGAGTAGGAGCGGAGCTAGGATCCATACAAACCCTGGGCCAAATTTGAATCTAGTGTTGTAATTAGGCTATTTGCTAAGTTAAATCAAAAAATTCCCTAACATGTAGGTAAGAACAAGATTTGCACCCAGGGCCATTGCCCCTGTTGACAGGGGTGTGGCTCCGCCACTGCTGACGAGCTCCCGACTCCCCCTCTCGCCTTCCTAGGGAAAGGGCAAGGAGAACCCAACATGGTGGTACCTCCATGAGCACGAGTTCCCTAAGAAGATGGACAAGGTCAAGGAGGACGAGGAGGAGAAACATGGTAAAGTCGTCGATGAAGATCGACTTGAGGAGGTTGTGCTCGCTTCGTGGCCATGGAAATCAGTAGCAAGAAGATGATGGTGGTGACAAGACGATGGCGGCGTTTGTAGGTTCCTTCGCAGCCACGGCGCCCCCCACCACTGCCGGATGGACAGGAAAACCCAAAGGACACCTTCATGGAGTACCATGTGAAATACTAGGAGGATCCAATCATTGTAGTCTTTGAGACGTGTTTTTCTCGACCTATATTTCTGGTATCTCACAGGAAAGCTCCTTTTTCGATTACCACCTAGATAAATATTACGGAACGAACTTTACTAGTTTTTGCATAGGCTGATCGGAAATCATAAATGTGGTGATGACCTGTATTTTTCCTGTGTCCAGAAAAAAAACCTTGCCTGGAGATTGTCCACATGATCTGTGGCCCCATATAATGTGCCACCACGAGCCCAATGACAGCTGCGGTACACGCTGTCTACAATGATGTGCCACCGTAAATTTTAATTTAGTTCTTATTTTTAAAATTATGCAAAACAACCTAGGCCGAGAATGTGGGTACATGACCTATTTGTGTCACATGACGTTTTAGCAACGCTGTCCAATGTAATGACGTTTATTTTTGCTAAAGCGTCATCGCGCTAAAACGAAATAACATGCTATATCATGCTAATAGCGCGATATAGCAACACTGTCCAATGTAATTTTGCTAATGCTATGATGTTTTAGCGCGATATAGCATACTATTTTGTAAATAGCACCATAGTGAGCAAAATTGCTAAAATTTAGCATGACCTTTTTAGATATGTTGTAGAGCACTATTAGTTCCATGGGTTTTACTAAGCACTACTATTTTTTAACTAAGCATGGGTACATTATGGCTATGTGCCTGTTGATGGCATAGTGTACATATGGTAGTACGCTACTATCAAGATTACATCATGAATGGATTTCAGAAAAGGGAGAAACGTTATGCACACTTTCCAGCCACACTGCCCTTTTTTTTTTGAAATTCCATCTATCTATTAAAATCATAGGAGCATAAGTATAAAAGTAAAAAAAATACAAATAAGTTATTGGACCACGCTGCCTTTTACTGATCTCAAAGTAGACTTTGGCCCAAGATACCATGTACCCACGTGTACAAGTATAAATGTACTTTTGGTTATGTTGCCATGTATATTTAATTTTCTTTTAGTACTCCGTATATTTAAGTGTTTTTCCTTTCAGTATAATGCCGACAGCTTTTTATCTTGCTTGCGCCTTTTTTTTTTTTTTTGAGTGAAACGCCTTCTTTCCTTTGACCCGTGGGCTTCTCTTTTGGCTCATGGATTTTTTTGCCCTCGTATCCATTCAACCCGGCCGGTCTCGGAGCAACTCAAGCAGCTATTGTAAGAGCCCTAAAACCGTAAAATAACCGCCAGTTTAGCGTACCCCGCAAAAAATCCAAGTCGTGCAGCTACCGTATTCCGGACTGAACCCGATTTTTTTTTGCGGGGCGCCGCAAATTCCTTCCGCGGAACGGTACTTCTACAGGGTCTGGAGGGAAACCGAGCGCGACCCGTATCCTCGTTTCGATTTTGGCGGGACTGAAGTTTCAGCTCCCGCCTCCCGCTCCCACCTAGCCGCCGCCGTCAATCTCTCTCCCCGGTGAACCTCCGAGGCCGCCGCCACTGCCAATTGAAGGCATGGGCTCCTCCGACCTCCCGTCGGCTGCCGCGCAAGCCCCGCGGTCGACTGCCGCGTTTCATGTAGCTTCGCCGGTCCACGCAGGCATGCCGTCCGCCGCCGCTTTCTCCATCAAGAAGAGGAAGCGCGCGAACGTCGTCGCCGCCGCCGCCGAGCCCCCGGTCGCTGCTTCCGCGGGCTCGTCATCCCCTGCTCCCGCCAGGGCCATCGTCGCCCCGCAACTCCCAAAGACATCCACGACGCGGAAGAAGGCCGACATCGGCCCGAAGAAGGCGGCGCCAGGCGGCAGCAAGGCAGCACCGCCGAAGAAGAAGCCCGTGCAGCGCGCCGCCGCTCTGCAAAGCACCCCGCCGACTCCACAACGTGTACACGTTGTCGCAGACAACGTGCTCGAGGAAATGCCTTCGAGGTACGATGAATCCCCCTCGTCCTATGTGTAGCTGCTGAACGAGAGCGAGGTGTGCATCACGCAACCTCCTCTCCCTGCCTATGATTTGGATGGTGCGGAAGAGGAGGAGGAAGAGGCCGTGGATGGTGAGGAGGAGGAAGATGATGGGGATGATTTGGAAGAGGTTGATCAAGGGGTGTACGATGATGCCAAAGCCGAGAAGAAGAGAAGGACCATCAACTACACTCCAATGGAAGACACGGTCTTGTGCAAGGCATGGACACAAGTGTCCATGGATGCGGTTCGTGGCACGGATCAAACCGGGAAGAGCTATTGGTTAAGGATCGAAGATAAGTTCTTCAAGCTCTTTCCACCCATGGAGAACCCGGTCGACCGCACCTATCATTCACTACAAGGAAGGTGGGACGTGATCAAGGCAGCTTGTAGCCGTTGGAGTGGAGCTTTGGAGCAAGTCCGGGCACAACCTTTGCCAAGTGGTAGAACAATAGATGAAATTGATTCAATTGCTATGGATATGTACAAGGAAATGGCCGACTCTAAAGGGAAAGCATTCAATCTATAATATTGTTGGAGGGTGCTCGAGCACACGAAGAAGTGGAAGTTGAGGGAGGAAGAAGGAAAACCAAGAAAGGAAGCATTGCTCAAGTTGGATGATGTGGAGGAGGAAGGAGGAAGGAACAAGGGGAGACCGAAAGGAACCAAGAAGGCTAAAGAATGGATCAAGATGAAGAAAGAGCACTCCAACATGGCATCCAAAATTTATGAGATGGTAAAGTTGGAGGAAGCTACCACGAGGCCAAAATGATCATGAAGGAGAAGAAGAATGAGATGAAGCTAATAAGGTGGCAAGGAATCCGTGAGTTGGAGGAGAGAAAGATTGCTCTAGCGGAGAAGAAAGCCGCCGCCGAGCTTCTTGCCGAGGAGAATAGAACAATGATGATGGATCCAAGCTTCATGGATGCATGCACTAGAGAGTGATGGGAGTTGAGGAGGATGGAGATCATCGCAAGGAGGAAGCAAGCCATGGCGGAGGCCCAAGCAACTTTCGGTGGAGGAGCTTCGGCGAGTGGAGATGCTACGGCAAGTGGAGGTGCTACGGCGAGTGACGGTGCTGCTTGATGCGTATGCCTTGCATTTGCTATGTTGATCTTATTTTGGGTGTGATTCGATGCGAACATGTTTGCAAACATTGAAACTGAAACTATCGCATGTGCTGTCGTATGAACTGTCGAAAAATTCAGTTATGTATGCGGTTTCATTTTGCAGTACAGCGGCGCGGTGCAGCTACCGTAAACGCAAACCGCTCTGCACTGCGCCGGCTCTCGCGACCCCGGAAACCTCGTTTTCAGCACACCGAACTCGCACGTTTACGGTTTGTATTTTACGCTAGCTGCTAGAGTTGCTCTGAGAATTTGCGAGACTCGCCCACCGTCTCTCTGATCACCCATGGAAAGCCCATCTGCGTCCGTGGGTTTTGTTTCCCCTTTCATTCGTAGGATTCAGAAAACAATAATCCTACACTTACGGATGCTGCTTACACCTATTCTAATAATCCTACAGTACAAAATTTTATGTGTATTACTGTACCAAAGTTCATTTGATTAAACCGCAAGTTAGAAAGCAGTCACACGAAGAATGCCTGCAGCTTAAACAATCTATCATGCTTGGACACAGCGTAGGAGCCGGCATGGCGGCGATCCGCCACCGTCAGATGTCCTTGCTTGTCGTACCTGACGGCGAAGGTGGTGACATGGAGCACGCACTCGTGCCTCGCTTTGGACGACCCCTCCCGTGCCGCCCGCTCCACGAGGCAGAACCTTCCGTCGCCCATGTGAGCGAGCGCGGCGTCCAGCCGCCTGTCCCGGTCGGCCTCGCGGAGCAACGTCTCCTTCCCGACTTTCTTTGCCGGCGCCGCCCTGCGGCTCTCGCTGCGCGACACTCCGTCGCAGGAGCAGATGTGGCCGTGCTCGTTCAGCCCGACCCACGCGTCGAGCTGGCCTTCGAAGAAAGCCTGCCCCTCGAACGGCAGCACCCAGTCGCCGTGGCGGGTCCACTCTCCGGCGCCGTGGCGGCTGGCGTCGAGCGAGAAGGTCCCGTGGTCCGTCCAGGTGTCGCGCCGGCGCTGCACGGACACGAAGATGGTGTGGCCGTCCGGGTGCACCGCGTGGCACACGACGCCACCGGGTTCGAACGGCACGGGCGACCTCGAATCGACCGTGTTCCACATCCACTTGTCGGCCCGCAGATCGTCGAGCGATGAACTAGTACGTTGGTAGTACATGTGCCTCGTCATCTCGTCTTCGTCGTCGCTGATGCTATCCGGGCTCGTTACCTCCTCGGGCGGCGGCGGCGGCGCCTCCTCTTCCAGGTAGTACATGTCCTCCGTGCAGCGAGGAGGCAGCGCGTGGAGGCGGCCGGCGGCGGCCACGGTGAGGTAGGACGCGCGGGACAGCGCGCGCGGGGGACGGTGGCCGATGGCCAGTGCCGAGGTGGCGGTGTCGTGGACGAGGGTGGGGGAGCGGTCGGTGCTCATGGCGACGATCTTTGTGCCGAGGGCCGCGAAGAGGCACGAGTCCCCGCGTTTCGTGACCTGCAGGCGGAGGACCGGAGTCTCCGGGAGGCGGCGCTGCTCGTCGGCCCCGTCGACGTCCAGCCTGTAGACGCTGTACGCCTTGTCCCGGTCGTCCAGCGCCACGTAGAGGTGCCTCTGCTTCGGCTGCGGCAGCGCCCTACTCCTCTTGGCCGCGCAGGTGCAGCCGCAGTCGCCGCCGTGCTCCGTCGACGACGAGGCTCGCCGCTTCGACATGATGGTGCTCTCGATCGATCGATCGATCGATCACCAGGTTCTAGTTCAACGGGAGCGAACCAACCCTCCGGTTTCAAACTTCCGATCTCCTCTGTGCGTGTTTGTGAGGCGCGTCGCCTGTGCTATACCTGTGCAAGGAGAATCCGAATCCAAGTGTAAGTAGGTAATCGTGCGGTTTGTGTCCGACGCCCAATCTTTGCTAGAGTGAGGTGGATCAGAATTATTCGATCGAGGGATAACTTTCCAACTATATTGCCAGTTTCTCCTTTACGCTGTGGGAAGAGGGGAAGGTCCAAGGATCATCATGTGACCAGAGAGATGAAGACTCGCGCTGCATACTTTTAAGAAGATTCTAAGACTAGTCATAGCTAGTAACTTAGCTAGTAACACATGTTTATACCACGACAACTACACCCTCCTCTAAATATAAAATGGTTTACCTTTTAATATAAGATGCACTCATTTTACTCCGAATACACATTAACAGGCGTTTGGATATATGTATTTTAGAAAAATATTAAAATATCTTATATTTTAAAACATAGGGAGTAGTATCTTGCTTACATGACTACAGTCTACGGATGCAAGTAAGGCTGGTGTGGGCTGCCTAGGGATGTAAGTGGCGCACCATTTAATCCTGCGTAATACCGTTTATTTGTATTCTAGTTCAACAAAGTTTGTTTTTTCTAAAACAAAGAACTAAGATTTTGAATAAACGGGACATGCGGATGCCATTTAAGTGCCATTTACATCCTGCCCGCATCCCGCTGCTCTTGCCCGCCAGGGTCAGATGGGATAATACGAAGCAGGATAGGAAGGATACACGGGATCGTGGGACCCGTAGTTTCATTGACATGCTCAAGAGATGGCCTCGATCGGGAAGCATCTCAGATGGGGGTATTCCATTGCGCGATGTTTATCTGAACTGCTTGTGAATGTAGATAAGTGGGCCGCTTAAACCCGCCTCGACTCATGGGATTGGCCGCTGACAGTTTTGTGGGCTGTTTAGGCTTGACATGCCCATTTCACTTACAGGGTTAAGGGGGCATTTGGTTTTTAGCCACAATTTGCCAAGCCAAAGTATAGCAATTTAGTATATCTTTAGTTTTTTGCCATAGTTTGGTTTGCCACACTTTATTAAACATATGACTCATCTATCATAGAGTGCATTTATTGCCAAGTTTTGCCACATTTTGTGGCTTCTATTTTCTCAGCCACACTTTTATGGCTGCCATAATTATCAATGTTAGGCTTAACAAAGTGTGGCCTAGAACCAAATAGGCCCTAAATAGCGTTGTCTCGCGTAGGCGACTCGGGAGAGGGAGGGGGAGGATGTTGACTAGGATTCCTCCGAAATCGCCGCTGCCGACCAGCCGTTTGCCTGTGGCGATGGCGGGGCCTCTCCGCCCCGTTCTCCTCCAGCCTCGTGTCTCTCTTTATGCCGCCTCCATCTCATGTTGCAAGGCTCGCACTGGTCTCGCCCTCCCTCCATGACCCCGTGAAGCTCCACCCGCGATTCTACCTTGCCTATGGTCGGTGTGGTCATCCCTACTAGGGTGTGCGAGTGCGGTTGGCGGGAAGTGGCGAGGCCTCGTCGTCCTAATGTGGGTTTTACCGTGGGTGCTAGAGTCCCACTGTGGTGACCCAAAGGGTGGCTTGCACTCTGGGGGGCTTCGGTGCCAGGCAAAGTTAAAACCCATGCACCGAGAGTAATGAAAAATGGTTTGGCAGTCGGATCAGAACTTCAACAAAGAAACATCAACACTGGCGTTTTCTGCTTGGCGTGTGGTCGAGAAGAAACAGTTCTCCATAGATTTTGGCAATGCCCTCACTCTAAGCATGTGTGGGATCAGGTTAAAAGCTTTGGTCCTAACCTGGTTGTTGACCTTCCTATGAATGTTCGATCCCCTAGAGATTCCATGCAATGGTTCTTGGAATGGATGGGGATGTGGAGGAGTCAGAGATGGACAGCATGATGCTGACGTTATATCATACGTGGCTCCCAAGGAATAACGCTAGGGACTCATCAATGCTGAATAGCTGATGGAAGACCTAGTGGTGTTGTCTAAGCGTCTTCTGAACCTTATTGAAGAATGGCGCAATATCCACACCGCCTAAAGTCCAAAATCTCGGGTTCAAGTGAAGCACTGGCTTCTACTACAAGAGGTCCGGATAAAACTCGATGTTGATGGAGAGCGACAATTCTAGCATGCAGTGCATATGCCCTCACTTTCTCTCTCACTATGGCTTTCAACCTAAATGGTTTCAATTTCAACTTTCACCTTTTTTCATCTTGTGTGTAACACTCCAGCCTCTTCGGACCAGCGGCTGTCACTCCTGATAGCTCAATACTATCTTTAGACTAACTTCATAGACCAAAACTAGTTTTTTCTGCGCACTTTGTCCTCACTCGTGCGCATCCGGTACCCATTTCTCGGTCGGTCACCCATCCTCAAATTACTTCAGGTCAAACACGCTTAACTTGGAGGTTCTTTTTGGATGAGCTTTCAGAAAAGAAGTTACAACTTGTTGGTATGGATATACTATCAATCCTATTAAGCCATGTGCAAGGGTCTCATATTGTGCCAATTACTCTCTCACTCTCTCCTTCCTTTTTTTTATAGGCTATGTAAGTTTGCTTCAAACCTAAAACTTTTATAGCTCCTAAAATAGAAGTCAAATTTAAAAATAGTTGGATTATTTAGGTTCCTTATGAAGAGAGTTTCATAACAAGACCAATATTGAATATATTTTAACAATATTGGAAAATGGGCTTCTAAAACTTGATGAAACTTTGAAAAACTTAATAAAAATTCGTGTGAAATATTTTCTGTAACAATCTGTTTCATTGTGTTTCAAACTTGGTTAATCAAAGTTGTAAAATTGACAATATTTTGTTTCTACAAATTCATTGGGTTTTCTAGAAAACTTTATTCTACTTGTATATTGAGAGCTTTACTAAATTTCATCCGGTTTCTTCATTTTTCAAAAATTAAAATTTTAAAGTTGTCAGAGTATATTCAAAATTGGTCTTGTTTCAAAGTCCACATAGTTTGAAACATAAATATGCAATTACAATAAAAATCGAATATTTGATTCAAATGATAAAACATAAATAAAACTTAAGATATTATGAAAAGAGTTAAATACACCACTAGTTCTAAAAGTTGTCCACTAGGTGCACTTTAGTCCCAATTCTTGCAAAATGGGATGAAGTAGTCCCAAAAGTTGTAATTGGGTGCACTAGTAGTCCCATATGCTTAACTCATGACATCTGTCCTTTAATAATTTTGCTAAAAAGCCCTTCTCTGTCTGCTATTTTGATTTTTTGTTTGACCATCTTTCCTTTGGCTCTTCCCGTGTTGACCCTTTCCGTGTCTCTGGCTCAAATCGGAGGAGCCCTTTCCTAGTCTCTGTCCAAAATCGAGAACCGGCGATGTTGTCTAAAATCGAGAGTCGGCGACGCACTTCGAGGCGAAGCAGAGATGGAGGAGCACTGCGAGGCGGAGATGGAAGAGCAGAGCCGAGCAGAGAAGAGCAAAGATGGCGGAGTAGAGACGAGCAGAGATGGCGGAGCAGAGCAGAGATGGTGGACGGAGGCACCTTCTCGCCTCCTCGGGGAGCTTCTGGTACACGGGTGTGGCGGACCAGACGAAGAGGCCGCCAGGGAGGAGTAGCCGGTTGAGCTCGAGGAGGAGCTTGCCGCCGTCGATGTGCCAGGGCACGCGGCACCACGCGCAGTGGACGACGTCGATGTGCCGGGGAATGGGAACCGCTTGGTGCCCATGACGGCGGAGATGGCCGGGATGCCGCGCTCCAGCGCGAACTGCACCTTTGCCAGGTTTAGGGTATGTCCCTTTCTCTGAAACCTCCAGGTTATCTGAATTTTATCAAATTTTATCTGCAATGTGCAATGTACTAAAATTGCAGAGGATAAACCTGCATCAGTTTGATCAAATTTCACTGAATTTTATCTGCAATGTGCTGAAATTGTAGAGGATAAGGGAGAGACTAAGAAGGGAAGGTGGAGCATGAAGAAGAAGGAGAAGAATGAAGCTTAGAAAAGTAGTCTGGTTAGAACAATGTGTCTAGAGATGCTTAAAATGTGCAATGTTGCTTGCAATATACTGAGCTATTTAGAAGGTAGTGAGATGCTTAGAATATGATCATTAGAATGTGCTTAGAATGTGTAATGCTTGTTAGTTTGTCAGCTTGAATGTGTAGTGTTTTTTGTTTGTCAGTTTGAGTGTGTAATGGACAAGATATATGTATAATAAAGTGGTATGTGTTCTAAATATATGTGTTCATATTTCTTGATCATACTGTGAATGAATGTGTAGTTAAACATATCGCAAACCACTGTGAACATATTAAACTCTGAATATTGAAAGACAACAATGAGCAAATCACTGTGAATGTGTAGTTGAACATAGAGCAGATCAATGTGAACATACTAAAATCTGAATATTGAAAGTGCAGATTCAGTACATCACTAATCTAGAACAAAAAACTCTGAATATTGAAAGACATGGAACAAAACTGTTGCACAAAATGAGAAACTAATGACATTTTTTTCACATAGACCTAACTATCCTAGAACATGCATGTAGCATTATAACTTGTGCACTCAAAGTCACAAAAAGGGTTATAGCTATCCTTGTTAACATTTGTAGGTGCACTTTGGGTAAGATCAACTTCCTCAGCCTCCATAATAACATTGAGATCAGGTATTGACTGCCTCTGCCTTTTGTCATCATCAACAAACAAGAGGTAGTGAGCTGATCCAGGTCCTGTATTATATCCTCTCTTCCTTGATTTGGAATTATCATTTTCATTTATACTTGATCCAACACCAGCAGCATCTATATCTGAATTTGAAGTTTCATTTGTTGCCCTGCTTCTTTTAGTAACTTTGCCTTTGCCTTTACCTTCACTTGCACTTGCAGAACTTCCCCTTCCTCTGCCTTGACTAGCAGTTGCAGATCTTGCTCTTCCTCTTGTAGCACCTGCATCTCTTCCCCTAGAAGATGATGTTCTTCCTCTTCTTCTACCCCTAGTAGCAGTTGTCACTCTAACCTTAGCACCTGGAATTGAATCTCTAGCTGCAGCTACAAAATAGCTCTCTTCTGGCATTGGTCCATGTGATTTATTAGTATACATATGAGCATTCTCCTAAAACAAATGAACAAAATTCATGAATGATTATTCTAGCTGAAGGAAAAGTAAAGCATGGAGAATTTATGAATAAAGTTACCTCTTGACCCATCTTGTAGACCATAATTCTCTTGACCCATCTAGTAGCTTTTAGAAACCAAGGACATCCAGGCTGGCAAACTGCATCTATCCTTCTCTTGTCATTCTTCACCTTCACCACCTTGACTCTGTTCCTAACACTATATGCTGACAGTGCATCCCTCAGCTGGTTGACACTAGAGAATACCATGCCAGCTTTGAACACTGGATTTCCCATATCAACTGTTGGATTGAAAAACTTAAAATTGGACAGCAACTTTTGATGATCTTCTCTCAAATTCAGATCTGTTACATCTAAAGCTTCATCATTTTCTAATTCCAAATTTTCTTGCACATCATTGTTGTCCTCCACTTCTCTGTCCACATTATCCACAAATAAATCATCATCACCATCTTCAACTTCATTGTCACTGTCCAAAAAATCAGAATCACTGACACTGTCATCATCTTTAACTACTTTCTCCTTCACCACATCCTCAAAGGTTCCTAAAATATCAGACCTGGTACTGTCATCCTCTATAAATATTGGTCCTTGTCCTGCAGCTTCACTAGTTCCTTGACCTGCATCTTCTCTGGTAATTCCAAGATCAGATGTAATGATCATATCAGGCCTCAAATTCCATAGAAAATTGGTATGATCAATTAGAACACAGACTAATCTCTCCTCTCTTGCAGCACCGATCATTTCTACTAGATCTTCCTTATTGCTCAAACAGTGAAGGCCATCTCTGACATCCTCACCTGGCTTCAACCAGTACAAGTGTAACCTTCCATCAAACTTATAATTCAAAACATTCAGGAACTCTTCCAGCCCATCCATTGAAAGAATGCTAGAGTGGCAATAGTCAAAATATTCAGTACTGCCACTGATGTACTTAAGGTTGTCCTTAAGACCACAGAAAAAGCCATTGTGCTCTAATTCAGCAGTGAATAAATCTGGATCATTTCCTGCAATATGAACAAACTAATGCACTGTTAATAAGAGAAACATGACAAGTGCTAATTGTACATATTCAATCCCAAGATTTTTAGAGAAACAGGGCGAGTGTTAACTGTACATATCCAGTCCTAAGATTTTTAGAGAAACACGGCAACTGCTAGCTATACATATTCAGGCTAAATTGGGACTAGTAGTGTATGGTGGTAACTATCTATTTCCTAAGAACTTAACTATACCTAATTACTAAGGGAAAGATGATTTGGGAATAGTACTATATGGTGGTAACTGTCTATTTCTGAACTTAACTGTCTATTTCCTTTTCTGTCACAAAAGAAAACAAACCATACCATGCTGTCCAGGCCATTTGGGGTATGTTCACATTCATCTGATCAAAGCAACATTAGGTTGTGCAAGCTGATCACTAGGTTGTGCAAGCTCATGTAGAAGCCGATCATTAGGTTGTGCAAGCTGATCACTAGGTTGTGCAGTACACGTGAGTAACACCAATAGAGTGAAAAATTCAGAGAAACAAGGCAGGTTATTTAAGTGGTGAGAACCTCATGTATCAATCCGCCATGTGCATATATCATCAGGACGTACTGCACGTTATCAAAAAGTTAAACAAATTCGACAAATTCATCTCAACCCACTGCCTCTGCCTGCACGAAATTCGTCACTCTTTTAAGCGATTCACTGACAGGGGATGTTCATACTACTGCAGTGAGCCTAGTCCGTTGCTGTTTCAGCGATTTTAGACTGCTAATCCTTGGCGATCTCAAGCCCTATGAACCCTATACCCTGGCGATTTCACCACTCACGCGGACAAGCGAATTGGATGAGATTTGGAGGAAATTGACGACGTACCGTAGTCCGGCGGCTGGTCCTGCCACTCTCGGTAACGTGGCTCCGGCGGCATCGCGGCGAAATCGACGACACGGTCGAGGATCACGACGATAACCGCGCCGCTGATCGTGGCGTCGAGAAACAGGGGTGGAGCACTAAAACAGGGGGCTCCTAGTAGTTATTCAGAAGCAAAATTTGTGAAAGGGCTTCGTTGTGTGACACAGAAAACACAGGGTCCTATATGAAATTTTGCCCGAGCAAACCAAGTGCAACCGCGATGGCTCAATCTCCGATTCGGATCGAGTGGGACTACTAGTGCACCCAATTACAACTTTTGGGACTACTTCATCCTATTTTGCAAGAATTGGGACGAAAGTGCACCTAGTGGACAACTTTTAGGACTAGTGGTGTATTTAACTCTTATGAAAAGCAAGTGTGAGTGAGAGGACAGAGGATGCATGTCCATTGAAAAGGTTTCAGAAAATATCACTATCGATCGGGGACTCTACAGAATAAAATAAAAAATATATTTTTTAAAAATAAGATGGCTCGTTCTAATCTCAAACTAGATGGAAGACAGTTAAATGCACCATAGATACCATGCACGCTAGAACTGCTTTTCTCAACGCTGATGGCGCTATGGTGAAGTCAACCGGGAATGGTGGCGAGAGGCGTGATCGTCAGGGATCACCATGAAAGTTTCCTTACAGGGGCTTGCCATTTTTTCTCTCCGGTGTCAGATCCCTGAGGCCTTGTTTGGTACTAGAGTTTTTTAGGATTAGTGGGGATAATCCCCATTAAACCCCGAATCCCCACTTAACTTTAAAAGTATGTTTGGTACTAGAGTATTGAGAGAGTTTAATCCCCGCTAATCCCCACTTTTCCCTAAATATTAGTGTATTTTTCTCAATTCTCAATACTCTACCCTTACCTAGTGGATTGTGAGTGGGTTTTGTGGGGATTGAGTGAAGGCAGGGGATTCACCCAATACTCTAGGGGATTATCCCACTAATCCCCACTAAAACTCTAGTACCAAACAAGGCCTGAAGAGGTTGAGCTGCGCGCTTGTGGTCATGCACTCATGCTGTGGGGATCCTTGGCTAAAGAGCTGAATCTGACGAGAGTTGTCATGCACTCATGCTGTGTGGTGGCGAAGTTAACGCATATGGAGCAGGACAGATCAATGCAGCCTTTTCCTCTAAAAAAAGTTCATAATGCCTTTGTGTAAAAAGTTCACCGCAATGCAAGTCGTACGCTTATGCATGGACACAGCTATGTGTAAATACTACTCCCTCCGTTCACTAATATAAGATCTTTTAGTTTTTCTTGAAAATACATGTATCTAGACGTATTTCTTATTTAAGTTTATCCATTTTAGTACGAATCTAGTCTACTTTGTAATATGTAGAAGATTTTATATTAGTAAACAGAGAGAGTATTGAATTAGAACACGCGTTTGAGATAGAAGAACACTACAACAGGACAGAGCTTTGGTAACACAGTCTTGTGTTACCAAAGGTCCAAAACAGTGTTACTAGGCCATATAGTAACATGTTCTGAGATGTGTTCCATTAGGCCGTGTTACTAAGTGGTCTCCCAGGTCACACATCATAATTGTTACTATATGTGTAAAACGGTGTTACAATTCACATTGTAGTAACATGTACATTATGTGTTACTTTGTGCGTCAGTAACACAGTTTTTTAACTATAGTAACACCAGTAGTAACATATTTTCCTAGATGTAAAACGTTGTTGGTAACATATTTTTACAACTACGGTAACATAATTAGTAACAAATTCTTTATCTTTAAGATACAATTAGTAACATGATATTCCAACCTTGTAACACTAGAGTTTATAGTTGTCAACTACTCTAGTAACACATCTCATACTCATAGTAACACCATAAGTAACACTACTACATTAATATTGTATCAACATTAATGTATATTTATTATTATAATTAGAAAATTAGGTAACCAATTTAAGGAATATACATTAAATCAAATTGTATGAACCATTCATTAATTATTTTTATTACAAAATGCACCATCAAAAAGATGGCAAACAGACGCACATCACATCCGTAAATCTAATCTATATCAAGATACTTATTGCCAATATACAAGTGTAGAAAACATATGCATTACTACAAATAAATAACAATATTATTGGTGCAACGACACAATATCCATATCAATTTGATTATAGGAAACATAATTGTCAAGAAGACTACACCATAGCATGTGCATCAATTCGACCAAAGAATAATATCATGTGAATAATATTACATTTTTCAATGTAGAAGATATTACATTTTCAGCTTAAACTATAATAATTGCTACGGAAAATCTTCAAAATTTATTTGCTTCTTCATCCAACCAGTGTATTCAGCTAAAACTCAATTGTCCTTCCTTATTCTCTGCTACAACTCAGTCATCCTTCTTTCGAATCTGTAGAAGAAAATGAGAACTTACAGTTAAGAACATGTACACCCATATAATTCTATATGGAAGAACAAAATAACTTACAAATGCCCACGGCCAAGCAATTAAGAATCCTTCAGAAAAAGCATCACCAATTGTTTTGCAATCGCCTACTTCCCTTACCAACTCCTCATTTTGTATAATAGGTTCATCTATGCGCAAAAGTACAAATTCAGAACCTAACTCGATGCCACCGGCCTTAGTTGCAGGATTAGTACTTCGGATAGTAGCATACGCAATATTCCGCTTGTTTGGATAGGTTGAAGTCTTTAGAACTACTCTGGAACCATCCTGCATTATGATCAATATTAGTATTTAACGACAAAGATTATATCATTTCCATGAACAGTATGCCAAAGTATACACATAGTCATAGTTAAGTGAGGTTCTTATGACCATTAACTCCGTTAGGAATACACATACATGCACTAGGAATTTTTAAGAGAAATAACAACAATGCATAATCCACTAATTAACATGCAACACTACTAGACAATGCTGAACTACTACAAGTATACTAGTTTTAAAGAGAAACTATGTCTCGCTGTTACTACTTGTTGATATCAATGTGCAAGTAAGAAATCCATACTAACAAATAACAATCAGCTAACTCAATACTAACACAACATGTTCTTAATACATGCAAAATCTAGGATATGTACTTAGACTACTACACCTAATATATTAGATAGCAAATATTAAAGTACAACATGTGTGCAGGTTTGTTCCACTTATATTTTGAATAGTAGCAGAAACAACTTGCTAATTTACCAATGAGCAGAGGTATTACCAGATCCTATTCTATTTGTATCATGAATAGTAATCAATAAAAGGAAGGGTAAGTACACTCTTAGCATATTAACGAACACCTACCAGATCAATATACAAAGTTCCTAGATTAGTATAGAGTTCTTTTTAACACACTAGTACATATTACGAACTAAAGGGACGAGGATTTGTGGCACCCGAGCTGCAGTGTGCCTGATATATTGACCATCTGTTTTGGGGTGGAGATCTGTGCTAGCATGAAGTTACAGTGAATACGACTCGGTTGTATTCGGTTAATATCACAGGAATACTTGGCTCCATGTGAGAAAAAAATGATATTAAATAGGTTGATATTCCAGGTGGTTTAATTCCATGGTATAGCTAGCGGCCGGAGCTGCATGTCCATCGTTGAATGTAACACAGTCACACAGTCTCAGTGGATTAAAAAATAAAATATGCACTGCCAAAAAGAATTTTGATTCAGGTGTTTAAACGAACTTTGTACATGTTTAACCTAACTACTTTTTAGATGTATATTTTAAATATTCCCGTGTTTCCAAAACTATGGCAAAAAAAGTTGAATATGTGTGTGCAGTAAAAGTCTCATAATGGCGATTGTTGAGATGTTGACAGACCTACCGATACAGTAGGTAGGTCTGAGTTCGATGGCATAGTACCCACTTGGTATCGAACATGGCACATCTGACATGGCCATTGCTCTAGAATTATAGTTTTGAATGAAAAATAATGATCAGAATACAATATAGAGCACAGAGGGGTACGGACCAAGAACTGGCCTTGGACCCAATGCACGACATAGATATCAGGTTCAGTGGTGCTCGGGTGTTGCTGCCAATTTTAGTAATATAGATTACGAACTAAAGTTGCCCTCCAGAAAATAAATTAAGTTGCTTACATGATCTGAGAGAGCTAACAACGGATATACATTTGTAACACTAAAGGGACCATCATGTAACTAACCGCGGAACAAAATAACTTGGTGATTCTAGATATTGTGCAAACCAACAATTGTAGAAGTTCCTGAAATATTTCTTTATGCCCCTCCATTAATATTCTTCAATAAATTCTTAGAGCACCGAGCAAAATAAAACTTAAACTATCTAAATGCTGCAGAATCTAACATTTTCATGGTCCTCGGCTTTGCTAAAACACAGGATACTTGCTCTAATGCAAGGATTTATTATATCTCCAACTAATTGTGCAATCCAGTACACTTAGACCAATGATGAAACTTTGGTTAAAAGAAAACTTACTGTGTCATCAAACGATGAGTTCTATTTTAATGTCAATCGAGCATAGATTACCCCAAAGAAGTAAATAAACTATAGCAGATATTTACCTTGAGTGAAGAAGTTCTCCTTCTTTTTGAGGGAGCTGATTGTGGGCGTTTACTTATCGTCCCCTGCTGGTTCAGTCTTGCAGAAGATTCATCTGGTTGCTCTATTGTTACAATCACCTTGTAGACAAGAATAGTACATGAATGATATTCATATGCTGGAGCTAGAGAAATCTGAAGCTTGAAAACTCAAAAGCACACAAATATTACCTCTGGCACAGAATCAATAACAGGGCCAAGTGGAGATGACGATTTTTGTTGAATCGGTAATTGATTGACATTATCATGCTCACCATCCTGGTTTGGTGACACAATAATGTAAAGTGAGTAGCCATATTATATCTACTTTGTGACATGAGTAAGAGCAGTCATAACCTTTTCACGTGAAAGCAATAAATTATTATCCTCGGACGTGTCATGTTGCATAGACGAGCGTGCTTCAACAGGTCCATCGCATTGGACTCTCTACAAACTAAAATATTAATACGAAGGTTTCAAGTGACAAGCAATGATATAGCTGAACCATGTGTTGACATTACCTTTCTTTTACCAGGTAGTATTGGTAACCGAGAAACAACATTATTGTTTGATTGGAGATTTTCCTACAGAACTAGCAAACCTGAGTAAAATATTGGTAGAAATGCATATAGAAGGAGTAGAAAAGGAATCCATTTACCTCTTCTAATCCAATATTCCCATAGCCTTCTCTATTATTCCTATCTTCAAGCCTTTTTATATGTTCTTTCATCTTTGCTATTTCCTTCCTAACATCATCTTCACCATCACATGGTGATCCATCAGTTGTAGTCAGATTGATGTTCTTGAGATACCGTGGTGTCCGACCATAGACTTGCTTAGGGGTTGGAAGTAAACCCATGCCATGCATGTGTCCATTCTTTTCTTTCCCTAACACTTCCTGCAAGGCATCACCTTCCCATGCGACTCTTCCATTTGCACTTTGTGCCAACTCTGGTCGTTGAGCTATTATTTCCTCCAATCTAGCCTGTAAGAAAAGAATCACGCATATGGTACTTGTTAGATTGAATTTATAAGTTGCCCACCCCCAAAAAAAAACCTTAGATGCATATTAGTTTCCTACCAGACGGTTATTTTTCTCTGTATTGTTAACATTATCCTTTTTCTTGTGAGTTGCTAAGTAAACCGTTGATCGGTGTGGACGTTTCTTTTCAGGATCTGCTTGTCTCTACAAAACAGTAAGAACACTGATATGACAACTGGCATAGAGAAAAAACTTCACAAATTAGGATAACTCACAATATCTTCACTCCACCGAGCATAACTCTTAGTCCCAGCATTATGTGAATTCTTCACAAGGGAACGACTAATTATGTTCTTCTCGGTTATGGCCTATTATGATGTAATTATATATAAGTGTGACTTTTAAGTAAGCCCAAGAACTCAGATTTAAATGTCGAAACATAAAAGTACAGTATCTCATTCATTACCTTTCCTTTCTTCGAGTTCCAGAATTTCACAAGTCCACGCCATTGATCTTTGTCTACATCATCTGGACATAGCTTATATAAAGCCTTCCTCCTGATGTCCGGATTTTTTTCAATGGCTGGGTTGAAGATAGCCTTTTTCAAACTAGACTTAAATTTTCTCCAGTCTCTTCCAATTGATTTAAGTATCCATTTTTCACATGATTTAGGATATACAAACTTTGTCTAAAATACGAAATAAATAGTAAATGTAAATAACCTATATAGAGATTTTTGACAAAAGAGTAGAACAACAAATAGCATATTGTGAAGTACCTGTACACACTGCAATATTGTTTCATCTCGCCTATTCTTCTTGAGATCACGCCAATCATTTATGTTTAGTGGGCAAAGTCCTCCGATTCTAGCTATTGTGGGCATCGGCCGCCACTCCTTCACGTGTTGATAGAACAATTGATCTCCCTCTTTTGCTTTTGTCACCGTGGAGAAGGTCATGGTAAGCGTGTAACTCATGGTTGCCATGAGTCGTCATGAACTCAGTGTCGTCATGTGATTATTCGTACCTTTTAGAGCATCATATATTATAAATGCAAGGTTTCACTGATACTACCATTAGATTTATATTTAAAATAAGCTTCCAATGGTACATTTTTTGGCCCCTCATCTTGCAGCCATGGATTTACAGCTACAACCTTGCTCTCGTATCGCAAAGTCCGACGAAACGGAAACTCCCCACCAGTGAAGAGTCATTGTTGCTGGTCACCTTTATCTCCTCGGGGACGAACCACACTTGGAGAAGATGACGTGCCGATCTCCGGAGCAAGGTTGAAGAGGTCTCCTCCTAGAGGTTAGAGACGCGGGCCGCCATTCGACCATAAGAGGCAAAGGCAGAATGGTCCGCTAGAGGAAGCTCCACCGCATGCATCACAAGATCTTTGTCAAACACACGTTTATTGGGGGGACGTTGACTCTCTTCGCCACCACTTCCTTCGACCAGAGGAGCACCATGGCGATGAAGAAGAACCCTAAATCGGAACGGATTTGGCTGCTAAGACCCACCACTCGCGTCCAACTACCGGGCATGAAGCCCACTTCTGGAAAATAGCTGGACACCCTACACCTAACTACTCCGGCGCCGCAACCTGTCCAGCTTCGGCCGACTAATCCGGCGAAGAGGATGAAGGAAGGGCCTAGGCAGTGGCGGTGGACTCTCAAAGAGGGATAACGAGAACGAGAGGGAGATCAGCGAAGAGAGTACCACGAGACCGTCTGTACACGGTATGACGAAAAGATGTGAAATTGGAAACGGAATAAAGTACTCCCTCCGAGCCATATTAGTTGACTTTGATTTGTAAAAATTTGGATGAACCTATATACTAAATAGTGTCTAGATTTATCTAAATCTAGACAAATTTAAGAATATGGTTAGAGGAAGTACTGCAAAAAATAATAATCATATGGAGGGAAAAAAATCTAGCTTCGAGTACGGGCAGTCGAACACAAAAAGAGTTCTAGTGCCATCTAGATCTAAACCAAGTGAGCTAGAACAGAGATATTTATCAATTTTAAAACACCGGCTCTATATGTAGCAAACTCAGCGCAATATAATAAGTGAATAACCGCACGCCGCCCTTGCGTCTTAACCAAAAGAAATCTCTCCAAAAAAAAGTTCCCCAAATCTCGTTCTCGTCTATACATGGACGGCGCCAACAACCTGATTCCACGATTCGACGAGCCCTGATTCCACCAGCTGCCGCCCCTGATTCCACGAGCCGCCGGCGCCACGGCGCCAACAACCGCTGCTATCGTCGGTCGCCTCCCACCCACCGGTCGTGGCTGGTATCCGCCGACCAGCTCTGCCCGTTGGTCTCCGCCGACAGCCGTTGCTCATTGGTCTTCGCGTCTCGTTCCGCGTCGTTGCAGAGGAAGAGGACCAGGCCCCATTGCCTGCTCCTCCCCGTCGAGGCGCCAACCCTCGTTTGCTTGCTGCTCCGCATCAACCCTCGCTTCTTCTGGTCCAACGTCGACCTGACCCAGCTCTCCAGGACGGCATCTACGGCCCATTACCGAGCAATCAGACAACGTAAGTAACTTATCGATGGCTCAAATCATCTATGAGATTGTTGATTTTGTTAGGCTGTTAGGTAATTGTAGATAGATGGATTAAACTGATGCTGTAACTGACGATTCTATAAGTGTAGAGTGTAGAAGAATCGATTATTTGATGATGCTATTAGCTGAATCATTGAATTTCTTTTAGGTTGATGAAACTGATTAGAACGTTGTAGACAGATTTGAAAAATAGTAATAGGAAATTGTTGATTGCTATGGAAGGTAGTTCATATGCGAATATACCTGGATAGTTCAGAAGTTGGCTCAAATCCGGGTTAGCATCAGTATCTCTGGGAAACAAAGCCCGTAAAACTAAAGGTGAAATTTAAATTCTAAATTAGGCTTGAGCAATCTAATACATCTGAACTCCAAAACCAAGCACAAGAGTATGGCTACTTACAGGTTAATTAATTTGGAACTTTGGATCAAATCATTGAGACGGAGATTGGTGGATGCATATAGTTAACGTCCACTTGATCCCATTCAGTTACCTACTCTTTACGTCGATCATCTAGAAAATAAGAATAGTTAGAGCAGGATAGTGCCAGCTGCCTGAACCGCAGCTCAGACCATGCCAGTGAGGATGTATCGGCGATAGATGAACATATTTGAATGGAGGATGTATCGGCCAAAGAGCAGAATTAACAAGGCATTCTGGGTGAGGCGAAGCGACACATTTGAGTGGAGGATTAATGGATGAATTGAAAACTGAATGCAAACATGTGGAAAATAATAACGTGATGATGTGAAGCAGGACTAATAGATGAACATATTTGAGTGGGGATGATCTTTTTAGTTATATAGGATGATTGGTTATAAAGATGTGTGCCCTAATATATTAATTTCAGTATTAGTGCTCAATTTGCATCAAGCTAGTAAAGGATTTTTCTCAATTCGCCTTGAATACATACTGCCCTTTTCAGTGCTGATGTTGGATTCCTAGTATTAGTGAGTGCAGTAACTATTTTTTTTTTGTTACAGAGTGAATCAATGGATTTGAAATCTGTAAAAGAGTTACTTCTTTTCCCTAGACCAAGTGATGAGTACTTGGCTGGAGTAGATGGTTTTCTTGATTTTGCATGCATGGGAAAAAGTTCTGATGCCAAGATCCGTTGCCCATGTGTTAAATGTGTCAATGCATTATTATTGAAGCGCCAAGACGTGTATGATCACTTAGTTTGTCATGGAATGTCAGACGGATATACAGTTTGGGGCTGCCATGGTGAAACATCAACATACATCTCTACTAAAAAACACAGTAAAACTGCACCATACGTCTCAAGTAAGAAACGATCACGATCACAGTGTGAAGGAACAAAATCTAATATGCGCCAACTTGTCGAAGATGTTTTCAGAGAACCTCCAATTACTGAAACCGAGACCCAAAATCCTTCTGAACTAGGACTAGATCCTGAATCCCAAGCTTACTATGACTTGGTGAGGGATGCAGATGAGCCTTTATGGCCAGGGTGTGAACTATCCAAGCTTTCCCTTTTTGTTATTCTCTTCCACATAAAATCCACTAACAAGTGGAGCAATAAATCTTTAAATGATCTGCTACCAGTTTTGCAGAAGGCAATTCCTAATGGTAAGAATCTACCTAGTACATTTTGTGAGGCTAAGAAGATCACGGGAAAACTTGGGCTTAGTTATGTGAAAATTCATGCTTGTGAAAATAACTGCCAGCTTTATCGAAAAGAGAAGGCAAGTGATGACTTCTGTTCAAAATGTGGAACTTCAAGGTGGAAGAATATACATGATAAAATTACTCTAACTAACAAGGAGAGAAGGAAGGCCATCCCACGGAAGGTGGTACGATACTTTCCAATTAAGCCAAGGCTTAAGAGGCTCTTTATGCACAAAGACACTGCTACAGCTTTGAGATGGCATGATGAGGAACGTATAAAGGATGGAGCACTGCGTCATCCGGCTGATTCAGAGGCCTGGAAGGCCATTGATTCTAAGTATGAACACATCGCGTCAGACTCTCGGAACATCAGGTTTGCAATGGCAACTGATGGGTTCAATCCATTTGGGATGATGAGTTGTAAATATAGTTGTTGGCCTATCGTCTTAGTGCCTTATAACCTTCCCCCATGGTTATGCATGAAAGCCTCTTATCTTTTGCTTACTCTGATTATTCCAGGTCCATCTTACCCTGGAAAGAACTTCCATGTATTCATGGAGCCGGTTTATGAAGAACTAGCTGAGTTGTTTGAAGTTGGAACATTAACGTATGATGCATCTCGAAATGATATGTTCCAACTTTATGCCGTTGTATTGTGTACTGTGAGTGACTATCCTGGGCTTGCAATCGCTTCAGGACATAGCACAAACACCGAGTCCGCGTGTTTTCCATGTAGTGATGAAACCTTTTCTATCCGCTTGAAACATGGACAAAAATACTGTTTCACGGGGAACCGCCGGTTTCTGCACCCAGATCATGAGTTCCGTTATGATGCTGAATCATTTGATGGATCTGAAGAACATGGAGCTGAGCCTAGTGCTTATTCCCAAGTTCAAGTTTTAGAGAAGATAAAATCAATCAAGGATTTTGATGGTTCCAAAACATGGAAGTTTGTCAGCGGCCTATTCACCTATCTGCCTTATTGGGACTTTAATTTGCTTCGCCACAATATAGATATCATGCACATTGAGAAGAATGTATGTGAGAATATATATGGGACACTTTTAGGCATAGAGGGCAAGACTAAGGATAATTTAAAAGCACGTCTAGATCTACAGGACATGGAAATCAGGGCAGAGTTACATCCTAGAAAAAAACCTAACGGTAAGTATTTTTTGCCCGCGGCTTCGTATACCTTGGATAAAAAAGGGGCACAGCAGTTTTGCAGAGTACTTCATCGTATAAGAGTTTCAGATGGTTATTCAGGGAACATCTCAAAATGTGTAAATATTTCTCAGGGGAAAATTTCAGGCCTTAAAAGTCATGATTGTCATATTCTAATGCAACAACTTCTGCCTCTTGCTTTGAGAGGTTTACTTCCAGATAATGTCACATCTGTCTTGTTTGATCTCTGTGCATACTTCAGAGAAGTTAGTGCAAATGTTCTTTATGTGAGAGAGCTTGAGAAGTTGGAGCAACGGATAAAGATAACATTATGTCGTATGGAGATGATATTCCCTCCTGGGTTTTTTACTATTATGGTGCATTTAGTAATTCATCTAGCAACCGAGGCAAAAAAAGGTGGTCCTGTTTCCTACCGGTCCATGTGGTTTACCGAAAGGTATGCTAGCCTTTTTTACGAATATATGGAATTCATTAGCTATCTCTACAATAATATATTTTTCAACTATTTTCTTATTCAGTTTGTGTTCATGTAGATACCTCGGTAAATTGAAGTCAACTGTCCGCAATAAAGCTCACCCCGAAGGATCTTTGCCGAAGCATATTTGCCAGACGAGTGCATGACATTCTGTTCGAGATATATTGTTGGTTTTGAGACCAAATGTAACATTTCTTCACGAGATGAAGATAACGAGGGGTTGGCTGGGCATCCTGGCGTTGAAGAAGCATCAACTATATTTCCTCATGCTGGGAAACCACTCGGGAAGCCTCGCAATTATGTTATAAGGGGTTTGGCTAAATTACAAGCACATAGATACGTGTTATTTAATTGTTCTGATGTGAATCCATACCTTAGGTAATATCTTAAACTTGTAAATTGTTTTAGTATTCCCATTTATATACTTACAAGTTATTATCAATTATTTTGCAGAGTTCATGCTGATGAGATCACCAACAGGCGCACTGTCAACCCAAGTACTTTTGAGAAAATTCAAAACGAGACATTCCACGAATGGTTCAGATCTCATGTAAGTGATATTTTATTCATGCTCTACAAAAACCACTAGATTTATTAACTAAGCTACTTCTAAATATTCAGATAATGAAATTGGAGACGGAAAACAACATTTCCAATATTGAAAATGATATTAGATGGCTTGCTCGGGGCCCAGTTGATGCGGCAAAAAGCTATCGCGGTTTCATCTCTCGAGGCATGCGTTTTAGGCCTAAACGCTTGGATAGAATGACACAAAATAGTGGAGTCATGGTAACTGCAAAAACATCTACTTATGCTACAGCAGGTGATGCAAATCCAGTTCTAGACAATGTGACATACTACGGGAGAATAATTGATATTATCGAGCTTAACTACTCAGGACAATTTCCAGTTGTGTTGTTTAAATGTGAGTGGATTGATGTTTTTTCTGAAAATGGAATTCAAAAGGATAGGTACGGCTACACAATTGTGAACTTCTCACATCTGATACATAGCGGAGACAAGATCGATCATGAGCCCTTTATTTTTCCTAACCAAGCCGAGCAAGTGTTTTATGTGGATGACGAAACAAAGCCGGGTTGGTCTGTTGTAATGAAGCCACCAAAACCTAGAGGTATCTATGATACTGGCAATGAGGAATATGCATAGGACACAGAGCCATTCCATGTGTCGCACCTTGCGAAGATGTTCAAAAGTAGAAGGCATGACAAACATTGGGTCAGAACTGACATTGAAGGAAGAGAAGTGGATGATGATACCATCAATGCTCCGAGAGATGAAGAATAATGGAAGGTAATTTATTGAATATCATCTCACTCATTGTGTGCATATATTTATATGAACTTTCTTATATATTTTGTATTCTGGGTGTGCCATTTGCTTTGCTGAGAATATGAGGGAAAAGATTAGGCATAGTACATCTGTTCCCTTTGTGCACTTCACTTCTTCTCTAAAGCTATATGAGATGGTGTCCTGCTGTTCCTGTTAATAAAAATACGTTTATTTCCTGGAGTTTCCTTTTCCTAGACATTGCATGTTGTGTTCCTGCTATATTTCACACTATCATATGCATGATACTATTGTAGCTAGCTCTCCTGAGTTTCTGTCCACTTTGTAGAGTTAACCATTTGTACTGGATCATACATGTGTGTACCTGAAAATTATGAACTTAATGCAAATTAGAAGTAGACCATGTTCTAATATAAAGAATAAGTTAACAATAAATGTTGCAAATACATTTTATATATGTATTGAATTTAACTTGACCCTTCTGCTGAAATGCTTCACTGAATCTTAATTTCCAGGAAGTTTTATTATAAGGATTTTTCTGTATCGACGGATGAAGCTACGTGTTGCTCCGATGGCCTCAAGCCCCCCTCCTCGTTTCTTGTTGCACGTCCTCTACATGCTGTTGCTACCTGGTGAGCTCCCTCTCTTCCTCCTCCATCTTTTCTTGCTAAAATCAGTATCTTTTCTTCTCCATCTGTTCAGGTACATGGTTTATGAGAGTTGCAATTACATATTAAGTGTAGATGGTAGACATATTTTGGCAGTGTAGATAGAATTGTTTCTGTAGCTGAACATGACAACAAGTTAGTGAGCCATACTCCCTGGGGTTCAGAAATAATTTGCTAATCCCCTGAGGTTCTTCTTTCTGTAACATGTGAAACTGAACATTTGTGGCACATGAGAACCTTGGCACTAGCCTATGGTCTCCTGCTACTCCAATCTTGACATTTTGGAGTTTTTACAGATTGGAGTATTTGTGTACAATTGTAACTTGGGGACCACTGAATCTACTTGCATTACAGTACTATGCTAGTGTAACTTCAAATACTCCAGTTGTACTAACCATACTGGACGATGAAGTGAATTTGTTTCTTAAAGTGAATTTACAGAATTATAATATGAAGTGTAATTGTTTGGTTCCCTACCTCTCTCTTTCAACTGTACTGAAAATTTCAGTAACTAAGGCAGTGTATATAGAATCACTTTTGGTAATCTGTAGCTTACTGGAATATACTGAAAGTGTCTGTCACGTTCTTGTGTGTTTACATTCAGTACTGTCTATAAAGATTCAATTGGCAATATATTTGTGTGTTCACGTTCAGTACTCTAAATATTGCACTCCATGATGAATATTTTCACGAATACTTTCTTGCAAGATGAGTAAATGACTTTTTGACTATAGTTTGCACAAGAAATACTCAAGGTTAGAGCATGTATTCCAAGAAGTATATATACTGAAGGTTTGCACATTAAACCATCATACATGCTGCTCATTAGAGTTATTTCAGTGGGCATGATATCTGGCGATAGGTTACAGACTACAGACTCCTGAGCCGTATAACTGAACCATGATATCAGATTCGATGTTTTCTCACAGCGGTCTATAGCAGAAGTGTATGTTTCTTTTAGGGGCCTTCATTTTCTTATTGCCACAGAGTAGATACTTATATGATTAGGCTGTTACCTTGCATGAACATCAGATTATCTATGCCATTTTGCATATATATTGTAAGTGCTAGGAGTATTGGCATATACGAATAGCAAACACAGTTTGGTGTCATTTTCTTACTTTGCATTTGCTGCAAGCTGGTCTTATCTCTTCAGATCATGACCATTATATTCCTTATTTCACAAATAGATTAGTTTTTCTTAATGAACACCACTTTACAGTTAACTTTAGCACTACTCAACAGTTTTTTTACTCAGCTTTTATTAACTCCATGTTAGTACTACTCCATGTTACTTGCAGGCTTGCAGTACTAATGAATAGTTAACCAAACTTGTAATGATGTCGTGGGTATTCAATTGTTGCAGGGCATGAGGAAAATAGAAGAATCACAACAATCTGGGCCGTGTCATGCCGTGTCGGAGGAGAAGAGCAGAATCCCAAGGAAGTGCAGGTCCTGCAGGCTATGTGTCCTGCCGTGTCGGAGGAGGAGCAGAATCCCAGCGAAGTGCAGGTCCTACAGGCTATGTGTTGTAGTGGTTATCTGGTACTTGTAGGTGGACGCGTGTGCAGTGAGCTTCATGTATGACAGACTATTCGTTGAAGAATAACTTTATTAGATTTACTTGGGACATTTCTTTGGTGTCAAAACCTGGATATCTGATTCAATTCTCGTGAACCATCCTACGTGCATCTCCTGTGGCTTGCAGCTGGGCGCTAGCTGTCCTGTTTTATGTTTTTGTTAATTTAAGGAAATATTTGTTTTGGAATCATCATTATTTCAATTTGAGGCACCATCTACACATTATTGTTACTGTCGGCACAAAGAGGTCACAACCTCTTGGGCTATACCAATCAAAGAAAAGAAATGATGATATACGTCATTCATGGATGTATGGTGATGGTGACATTCAGACTTGCTTACCTTTTCTATTTTTATTTTATTTTCTTGTACTTTGATATTACAATATGCAGCCAGAAATGATCCTGAGTTATTTGAGGAAAATTCTTATTATTATTTAATATATTGTTTTAGTTTTTTTGGAAGATATTTGGGTTGTAGCTCTTTCTTATAGCGATGGGCTCTTGTTAAAAATATATCGATGGGCTTAAACTCTTATGAAGCCCATATTATCTTTCTCCATTATCTTCTATCTTAGTGTTTAAACTATTTAGTCCAGTTAGCTTTTGGGCCACTATGTTTTGTTTTGTTGGTGGAGGAAAAACAATGCACATTTCTTCCTTCACTAGGCTAAATACGATGAAATATCGGATTCCTTTTGATATCAAAATTTTCTGTCCTGCAACTAGGTCAATTCGAAGGACACTGGACTAGCATGTCAGTTAGTAAAAACTAGAAAAAAACATGATAATGGTGATTTATTAATACCATTTATTTTAAATTCTTCTTCTTTTCTCTTGCCAAAACTGTAACACTAGTTGGAACATATGACTATATGTTACCACAATTATATTCAGTAACACGTTTGGAGCAACACAAAGTGTTCTGTTACTAACGTACTACCCTAGTAACACGTTTTCAAACCTTACCTACTACATGTTACTACTCATCTTTGTAACACAAATGATGTGTTACTCGAATTTTACTTGTAACACGTTTTTCCATGTGTTACATGATTGTGTTACCAAAATTCTGTCGTGTTGTAGTGGAAGCAGCCTTCCATGTTAAAATCAAACACATTAATGCATGAACTCAATGGATTTTCTTCGTCCACGACACACATCTGCAGCTATATGCGCCTAGCTATTTCTGTCAACAACAGATGAACAGTAGTAGTTGGTGCAAGCTTATTACTAGTAGTACAAGCTTCGGTTTCTTCCGAGGCTTCTTTTCAATTAGTGGGATACTAGTCAAAGTCAAAATCACAACCAGTTGTGGCTGCAGATTCCAATGCCAGACTAATGTCTAAACAACCCAACAATACCATTGACTTTGTCTAGTACATCTAATAGTGCAATTAACAAAGGACTATGAGTTAACTTCTAACAATCTAGCCAGAAAGCAAGTATTGTTAGTACACCAAATTTGTACAACTAACAACCCATCCAGAAACAAGTACCTAACTTATTATTCAACTAACAAACAAATGGACAAGAAAAACAGCGAACTTCTAACAATCCATCCAGAAAGCAAGTACTACTATATCACAACTAATATATCAAATTAATAAACTAACAGCTCACCCAGAAAGTATTACGGAGTAGTGTGCTACCGTTAGCGCGACAAACAAATCAACAACTTGTTGGCCGATTGCATGCAAATCAAAGTTGACCGTCCCTGATTTGAATAAGAGGATACTTGCACCTCACACAAGGAAAATCTAAAATATAAAAGCAACTGAGTCGCGCTTACAAGTTTCGTCAGCGCTTAGGTACTCATATTGATCTACTTGGAATGGAGCAGCTGAAAGACATGCATTATCCAAGGAGAAGACGAAAGTATATGTATGCATGCATCATCGCGAGCCGGACAACTTAATTACTACCTCGTTTCAGGGCTTAAGACGCACACGCTTTCCAAAGTAAGTTTGACCAAAAGAATTGAGCAACAAAATCTTGATTATATTGTACATAATTAGTACCGTTGGATTCGTATTAAAAAATACTTTCCAGTGATACTAGTTTTACACCAAAAACTCTTTATGTATTTAGAGTAATTCTTGGTCAAAGAAAAAACGCGCAAAACGATGACGCCTTAAGCCTTGAAACAGAGAGAGTAGATGTAAGAACGTGATGATGTAGATGAAGCATTTATTAGTTGGACTCAGAGGAATTTGTAGCATGAGGCCGGATGCAGTGGCGGACCCAGCAGAAAGTCCTAGTGGGGGCCAAACATATGAGTCGGGGCACCTTATTAGTAAATTCAAACAATTTAAGGGCTTTTCTTGTAAAAATGTGAAAATTTCATTGCAAATCCTAAATTTAAGTGGGGGCCTTGGCCCCACTAAGCCCTTCTTAGATCCGCCCCTGGCCGGATGTAAGAGCAATTCCAATAATACAACCGGCTTGCTGACTATAAGATCATCTCTAGTCAGCTTATAGTCAAGTAGTATAATAGTTACCTTCAAAGATTTACTATTTTAGACTAGACTCAATGGGGTATCATAGGTGATATTATACATTACATGCATACAAAATTCTTATATGTCACTGTAACTAATGATAAAAGATTAAGATTGTATTAGTATTATACGTAGATACGGTATCGTAGCACGTGAAACTACAAAAAATAATCTCAAATAAATCTTGTACACAATTTTACATTGAGATTTAAAAAAAAATACACTAAGACTATGATACTACTATATAATACTATGCATTGTGGAGACGGTATCACATACTAGTATCATATGCATGCTATTACTACTCCCCATTATGACTATTCTTATAAGTGAATGGTCCACTCAAATATTCATAAAGTGCCTAGGAGCATGTGCAAGAGCTGGCTATTGCATGAGAGCCCACATCTCTTCTCTCACCTATTCTTTCTCATCCAACTAAGCAAAACAATACTAGTTTAATTCTTATAGCCAACTGACTAGGATTTATTTTACTTAATCTAATATCAAAATTTCGACTCCCAATCCACTAGAGTTTAAACCCCTAGTTTGACGCTTTGGTGTCTCATAAAGGCGGAATATTTTTTTAGTGGGAGGCGACGTTCCCATCGATAGCGAGGCGCCTGTGGTGACTTCGTCAATCTTAAGACGCGTCGGCTCAGTCTTTCGAAGGTTCTCATAGGGTTAGGGTGTGCGCGCGTGTGTTCATAGGGGTGAGTGTATGTACGCATTGTGAGCGTCTGCGTTTCTACTGTGTTTCTCAAAAGAAAACTGACCCAAAATCTTGCAATTGGATGGCATAGAAGCGTGCGCAAAATCACGAGTCAAAATTATGACCGGAACACCGACACCACTTCATATTCAGGATTAAAAGAATCCGAGCTCTGGCTTTGCTGGTTTGTTAGCCAATATCTTGAGAAAATCTAAGTTAATAATCAATAGGTTTGGGTAAAGAATTTAGAAACAATAACATAACTTTTAATTCGTGACGCTACATTTGCCGGAGATATTGTTTTCCGTTCTACTGTCCTTGATTGGTTGAACCCGACATTCAGGATCAAATCCTTGTTTGCCATGTGTAGTATTATTTATTGATGACATTGATATGAAAGAAGGCACCTTAGTCGTATGTGTTTTTCTACATCATATTCGGATTTAGTATACTCTCCTTATTTATGCTTTTTTGCATACACCAAAAATCGAGGCTATGAAGTATAACCGTCTTTTCTAAAAAGAATTAGCCGAATATTTTTTCTAAAATAAGTAAATAGTCGCAACAAACCAAAATGATATATATTTTCTTCTTATTTTTTTGGAAAATGACAACTATCTCATGGTGAGTAAATAAGCATAGCTGAAAAAACTGTATGAGATATCAGATGGGACTAGACGAGTAAAGGTCCAACATGGCCACGTGAAGGTAAACTCTATCTAATCTGAGCAAAGGAGAAAAGTAAACTTCTCCAATCAATGAAATTGTTGTGTGCATTGATTGATGCGGAGACATGAGTCTTAGTCCCCTTGTTTCAAAAAAAATGTGATTTCAGTGTCAATTATTGACTCTATCTATTCCCTTCCTTCTAGAGTGATTGATTTTGATTTTGTGTGGTAAATACCTAATCTATACTACTAGTCCAAGTGTTTAATTAAGTATGTTTTGTCCAAACAAGCTAGAGATTATCCTATAGAGTAGTACTACATTCTTAAAAAATTTAAGTACTTCCTACGAATTATGCGGGAATTAAGCAGTTAGTACTTCTGCTCTTTTTTGAGAGCAACGCCGTATTTCATTTATTGAAAATCAGGTTACAATAAGGAACACACATGAAAATTAAAAAATAGACCGGGATAAAATAATCATCCTGAATTTGCAGATAGAATTCTAAGAGACCGAGAAATATCCATTGGGGTTTTTTGCAACCACCGAAGCAAGCGGCCACCGCTCAGATCCACCACCGCCAATGCAAATCCAAAAAAGCACCATCGCCAACGATTTTTGTGAGTCCATGAAAACATGCATGCTGCATGCATCAATGCACATGTCGCTATGGCATGCCGACTGAGGGATGTCACCGTGTTTTCTTGAACCAAGATCGGTCGCCTCCCATCGACGAAGTCAAAGAAAAAGACAGAACCCCAACCTTCGGACCAACATCCTTGCTCTAGAGGAACCACCTCACTCGGCCACTAGCATCGTTGCGGATATCAACGAACGCTAGTGACACACCAAGAAAATTATATCACAAGATCTAGAGAACGGCAAGAAGACCAACCTGCTTATCTATCGGACCGAGTAGCACACATTACCATCAACTCCGAGACAATTTCATGAAGGTTGTCGCTGGTGTGAATGTAGAGTTAAGGCGGATTTATTTTCCTGGACGTCGTTTCCACCACCCCAACGGCACACCACATCACACAAGCCCTAACAGTATCTACTATACCAGAACACAGGAATCCCATCTCGAGTCGCAAGCGGAGGGAGAGGGGACCAACGGTCTGGCTAGTGGAGATCTAGAGGGAATTGGATCGCCGCCTCGTTGCCTGGGAGAAAGGAAAGGTGCAAAATGGTTTGCAGCATGGACCTAGTTTGTACAGAAACAATTAACTACTAGTTAGTTAATTAATCCAAAAAGGCTTCATTGGTTTCTAGAAGGTATCGTATTAACCTGCTGGCCAAACCACCTAGCTCCCATGTGTTTTGAATTTCATTCTGTAGAGTGGGGGAAGATCCACCAAGAATTTTTTATGCTGCTCTTGGATGATGTCGCACAAATATTTTCTAATTTTCCTTAGTTGCCGAAAAAATTGATATACATTTTTTGTAAGTAAGTATAATTTGGATAAAAAGGTGTTCCCAAAATTCCTTGAGTATGATTGGATGACGGTAATGATTCGATGGTCTATATGTAATATCGACTGTAATTAAGATAAGAGACGATTTCATCATCTCTCCTCGTCAATTCGGCGCCACACAGACAAAGTCATTCAACATGCTAAGAGACAGACGATGTTAGGAGGCCTTTTACTTGTTGATCCTACTCCGCTAGACGCTTGCAGTTGCAGAGGCCACACCAAGGATCATAAACCTAGCAGCCATATAATCCTGTCGGCGCCTTGCCCCCTCACCGTAGTCGCTAACTGCCATCGATAGTGGATCTCTCTACTATCTACGCTGCACTCTTAGCACTCCAAGTCTTGCCCCCTCACCGCTGCACTCCAAGTCTGTCTCCTTCTATCTACGCGTGATGTCGATCTTGATCTAAATCTATCTACATGCACGCCCACCATAGTTCAACTATTTTTGGAAAAAAAACCTGATAATGCCCATTTACTTTTGATGTATAACCATGAATATCACTGTATTTTTCTCTTGATTCGCTCCTTGTCTTTAGCGACAACCTATCATTTTGCTCCTATTTTGTCGCCTAGGTAGGTTGGCTAGGACGTGGTTGTAGGGTTGCTTTTCCACTTTGAGTTTACTTGGTCAATGTAGTGGGGATGCTGAGGGCTTCAGGTAAAAGCCCTATTTAGCTAGTCTGATGCCAGCGACGATGATGCCCTTATGAGTTGTTTTCCCATGGAGGCATGGATATGGAACCTATGTTTCTTCCCCACCTTGTCCTTGAGCCTCTGGATGAAAACCTAGATCCTTCCTGGCCGGGTGAAAGTGCAGCGGACGTTGCCTAGAGGGAGGGGTGAATACGATTTAAAAAAAATACAGTTTAGTCTCTAATAAATGCGGAATAAAACTAATGTTTAATTTATTGAGCATAAAGCCTAAAAACACTAGGTTCAACTAAGTGCACCAACAACCTAGGCTAAGGAAGACAAGCAACAAGGAGATAGCAAGACATAATACTTCAAGCACGATGGCTATCACAATATAAATTGCATAAGTAAAGGGCTCGGTTCAGAGATAACCGATGGAAGCGGAGACGATGATTTTTATCCCTAAGTTTACTTCCAAAGAAGCTACGTCTCCGTTCAAGAGGTGCGATGGCGCAATGCTCTCCGAACGGCACAAATGGCTCACCTAAGGGTGTGGTGGCTCGATGCTTACCAACGCCACACAAGGTCTCATCCCAAGATGCAAAGGCACGCAACACACTTACGCCACAACAAGCTCACCCTATTCTCCCGTGAGCTTGCCACAAAGGCCTACTCATGATCCACTAAGGGGCACTTGAGGGTGGTCATCAAACCCATACAAAGAAGGGGCTATCTCCACAGCTCAATTGGAGGCTCCCAACAACAAAGCCACAACAGGTTACAAGATTGAGGCTTCTCCACAACTCAATTGGAGGCCGCAAGAAGTTAACACACCAACCACACAACCGTCTAGGGTTCCAAAAACCCAAGAGTAACAAGCCCACAAGCTTGTACTCGCCGAATCTTTGTGGAGAACTCAAACCTATGCAACAAATGCAGGGGAAAGTCCTTCACTCCCAAATTCCAACAAATCTACAAATATATTAGGGGAATGAGGGAGAAAGAACACAAGAGGAGAACACAAAACTCTCCAAGATCTAGATCCCAAGGATTCCTTTGATACGTCGGAAACGTATCTATAATTTTTGATGCTCCATGCTTGTTTAGTATCTACTTTGCTTTTCTTTGTCTACACTTTGAGGTGCTTTTTACATGTTTTATGGTACTAACCTATTAACAAGTTGCCACAGTGCCAATTGCCTGTTTTCTGCTGTTTTTGGTTCCCGAAAAGCTAGTAAAGACATATTGTCGGAATTGGATGGGACAAACGTCAAAGTCAATAACTTTTCGTGGGGAACAAGAAGTCCAGAGGGGAGATGGAGAGGCGTGCCAGGGCGCCCTCACCCCCCTAGGCGCGGGTGGGCCCTGCCCCGCGCCTAGGCAGGGTGTGGGGCCCATGGCCACCGCCTCGGCCTCCCCCTTCGCCTATAAGAAGCCCCCGATGCAGAAACCCTAAGTACCCGATCAAATCTCCACGAAACCTTCTGTAGCCTCCGCCACTGTCGTCCCTAGATCGAGGGGATCTGAAGTTCTTCCCGGCACCCTGACGGAGGAGAGATCATCCCGGAGGCCCTCTCTCTAGTATGATGCGTGAGTAGTTCCACCTTGGACTATGGGTCCATGTAGTAGCTAGATGGTTGTATCTCCTTCTTGTGCTTTCATGTATAGATCTTGTGAGCTCCGTTCATGATCAAGATCTAATCTATTTGTAATCATGCATGTTGTGTTTGCGGGGATCCGATGGATATTGAGATTATTATGTTGGTTTGATTAATGGTTTTGTCTTTATGATTCTATCATGTCTGTGTTGTTTGTGATCTTGCATGCTCTCTGTTGTTAGTATCTATCTTGGCCGAGTAGTTGCTAGTGACTCCAAGAGGGGGTATTTATGCTCGATAGTGGGTTCATGCCTCGAGTTTCCAAGGGAAGTGACAATAATCTCTTCGGTTGTAGATGTGTTGTTTGATGACCCACAAGTGTAGGGGATCGCAACAGTCTTCGCGGGTAGTACCCAATTTATTGATTCGACACAAGGGGAGCCAAAGAATACTTGCAAGCCTTAACAACTGAGTTATCAGTTCAGCTACACCTGGAAATAGTTCTTGCTCATAGAATTTTATCAGTAGCAACAGTTTGGTAGTAGTAACATCAAAGCAACAGCAGCAGCAACAGCAACAGTGAAATAGGAGCAATATTAACAGTAACGGTATCAGTAGGATTCGAGTGCGGTAGGCATAGGGATGGATGGACGGGCGTTGCATGGACGAGTATACACATGTAACTTCAAGAACTAGGGCACTGCAGATAAATAATAACAACCATCCAAGTACTAAACAATCCTAGGCATGTGCTCCAAATATAGTCATACGTGCTCGCAATGAGAACTTGCACAACATCTTCTGTCCAGCCAGCCCGTGGTAGCGGGGCCTCTAGGGAACTACTGGCAATTAAGGTGCTCCTTTTAATAGAGCACCGGAGAAAAGCATTAACACTTCGTGAACACATGTGATCCTCACACCACAGCCATCCCCTCCGGTTGTCCCAATTATTGTCACTTTGGGGCCTTTGGATCCGGACAATGATATGCGTACACAACTTGCAGATAAGATCACAAACAATACTATCATAATGATTCAATAATAAGTTCATATCTGACATGGCACTCGGGCCATAGTGACAAGCATTAAGCACAACAAGTTGCAACAAAGTCAAATAGCACTAATAGAGATACTAGGCACTATGCCCTAATAGATCTTATTCGATTACATGATAGAACTCATCCAATCCCTACCATCCCAAGCCTACAGCGGGGGATTACTCACTCATGGATGAGGGAAACATCGGTGGTTGATGGAGATGCGTTGGTGATGACGATGGTGATGATCCTCTCCAAATTCCCCGTCCCGGCAGGGTGCCAGAACGGAGTTTATGGATCCGAATCTTGGTTTCTCGTGGCAACGGCGGAGCGGAACTCTTTCTGGAAAACTATCGAACCTCCCTCTGTTTTTAGGTCAGAAGGCAACTTATAGGCGCGGAGGGAGGCCGAGGAGCTGCCTGGGGTGGCCAGACCTCCCCCAGGCACGAGGTTAGTGGGCCCGCGCCTAGGGTGGGTCTGCCCCCCCCCCCAGGCTTCCCCTTTGTCTCCCCTTCTGGCTCCGTGGATCTTCTGGTGAGAAATAGTTTTTGGCATATTTTCCGGGATTTTTCCTGATAGTTCATTTTCTCCACAAAAACAAGACACCAAGGTAATTCTGCTAAAAACAGCGACAATCCGTGTTAGTTGTATCCAAATCACACAAGTTTTAGAGAAGAAACAATAGCAAAGTGTTCGAGAAAGTAGATACGTTTTGGACATATCAACTCCCCCAAAGCTTAGCTTATTGCTTGTCCTCAAGAAATTTAGTTGAAAACTGAGTGCGATAAAAGAACTTTCATGAACACTTTGCTTCATATGATGTATATATTCTCAGCACAGGAGTAGATGCTTAGACAATTCATGATCAAGTCTACTCAATAGTCATTGCAAGCTATGAAGAGAAACCAACTCAATAATAATAAGTAGCATGAAACATAAACATAAGCAACATTGCAATGCTTATAATAAGGTATGATAGAGTGGTATCTCACTTGCCTTTGTTTGAAGAGCACAATATAAATGTTGAGGCACCTCTGAAGTTCAAGTGAAGACTAGAGATAAAGATATCAGAGATACAAGCATCAAAGTCATGACATAATTAACCAAGTTTTGTAACAAACACATGAATGACAACTATGCTCTCAAGAAGGTGCTCATAGAATAAGTGGTGACTCAACAAAGTTGTGAAAACGGTTTTGTGAAGGTTTGAAAGGCTTCCTAATGCTTAAAGGAAGGTACTCATTAGCTTTGAGCTTTCATTGCACCTATCATAGGCATATTCATGTGGTTAAGGTGAAAGTGAGGTCCACTCTGAATCATATGCTTGACATACCATAGACTGGAAATCCCAAGTCCCTTGAGTACGAGGGTCGCTCCGCATGCTACTCAACTTTGGTCACCTGAAAGTTCTTGTCATTGTAAATAAATGCATACCATCGAGAACCGCCAACGGGGTACCCCTTGCACATGGTACAGGAGCTTTCCCATAACCAAAATGACAAGGCAATAAGACAATGAGCATCTCAGCAATCTTTTTAATTACCATATGTATAGCTTTTTATTAAGGATGCTTCATAGATGCTCATTATAGTGATGCTGCAAGTTTCCACCATGATTAAGCATGGCTTAGGCTAGCGGCCCAGGTGTTTCTCTAACACAATGTATAAACTCCATGAACTAACAACTTCCCCATTTATTTCACATCATCGACATCCATAAACAAAAGAGCAAGGAATCAACTAGACGAGATATCCAAAAAGTGTTGAAAGCATTCCCCGTGACAGCACGGTTTTGCTGACTCCCAGTATATAATAAGCAAGCATATAACTTTCATGGACTAGTCACAATGGTTCAAGATTATTAAGCGCAAGGAATAAAGTGTGCCATCAAGTTCGTGAGAGATTTACTAACTAACTTTCTCAAAACAGACAAACATTTTATTTTGGAAGAAAATAAGGCACATAGTATATGCACTGAAATAGCAAATGATGCTGATAGGTAGGTATGGTGGACACAGCTGGCAATATTGGTTTTGGGGAGTTGTAAGCACAGGTAGATCACATACTCAGTGCAAGTGAAGGCTATCAATAGAGAGGGAGCGACAAATGAGAGAGCAATAACTATCATAATGATGCTTGCAACAAAACAGGACTAACTATGGCATGAAAGTGATACAAGAACTCTGAGGCAAAATAAATCATCGAGGCTTACTGACTATTGATTAGTCATATGCATGCGTGAGCATGTGCCAAGTCGTACCAAAGTATGAATAAAACAATGCAAGCAAACATTCATATGACATGCTACAAACTATTAGCAAGCTGGAGCTAATCATAGACAAGCAAGAACTACTAAGCATCCATAATGACATACACCTTACACAAACAGGCTAAGCATGCTCACAATGAAGAGTATATGTACAAGAATGAAACAAATAGAGTTCGTTACCAGCCTCTTACCACACCTCGAGTTGTCTTAATCTTTATTATTGCCCTTCACTTGTGTGACTTGAATAATTAACATGAAACCAAAACCACTGAGGACGGCTGAACCCTGCAAAGAACTCACAAAACCAAAGAAGAACAACAAATATTTTTGGTGTTTTCGATATTTTAGAAACAAGCAAACAAAGGAAAACCAAACAAAAACAAAGTAAAATTTGTTTGGATTTTTTTTATTTTAAAGCAAACCAAAGCAAAGAAACAAACCAAGAGAAACAACGAAAATATTTTTGGTATTTTTGTGTTTTTGAGAAAGAAGCAACAAGAACCAAAAAGAAAGCGAAACAACGGATATACAAAGAACCGACCGAACATGATATATAGATGAGCGTGACATCGGTATACCTCCCCCCAAGCTTAGGATTTTGGCCTAAGTGGGGCTCAATAACGTGGATAGTAACCCCATGATGGTGGGTCATCATAGGAATGATCATAGTCAGGCACCTGCGATGAGGAAGAAGACGCGCCTCAATCAAAAGAGGGCTGCTGGTATGAAGACTCTCCCAAGTTGGATGGCTGAACCGAATTTTCTTCGTCATCCTATTAAACATTCTCCTCTTGCTGGGAGAGTTCCCCCACATAAGTGTCAACCTCCTCCTCCGTAAGTGACCATCCTTGCATGTTATCAAAGTTAAACAAAGCATGTGCAGACAAATAAACTATTTTCTCATTCCTACCCTTTCTCCGACCTTGCTGGGCAAAATATAGTTCATATGGCAAACTTCTCACATTAGCTCCCAAAGAAACAAAACCATGCTGAATCATGGATTCAATATCAAGCCTCTCTATGGGAAACTGAAAATCTGAATAATGAGGCTCTAAACCATGGAAAGCTAGCAACCTAGAAGCAATGAGACCCCCACAAATTCCACCCTTCTCACGGTTAGTGGTGAGACGGTGAGCTATCAAAGCACCCAAACTATAAGAACTATTCCTATTCAGAGCAGTTGCAATAAAAACTAGATCAAAAGAAGACAACTTTCTAGCAGTCTTTCTCATCATACAAATGTAGGGGATCGCAACAGTCTTCGCGGGTAGTATTACCCAATTTATTGATTCGACACAAGGGGAGCCAAAGAATACTTGCAAGACTTAACAAGTGAGTTGTCGGTTCAGCTGCACCTGGAAATAGTTCTTGCTCACAGAAGTTTATCAGTAGCAACAGTTTGGTAGTAGTAATAGCAAAGCAACAGCAGCAACAACAACAACAACAACAACAGTGAAACATGAGCAATAGTAACAGTAACGGTATCAGTAGGATTCGAGTGCGGTAGGAATAGGGATGGATGGACGGGCATTGCATGGACGAGTCTAAACATGTAACTTCAAGAACTAAGGCATTGCAGATAAATAATAACAAGCATCCAATTACTAAACAATCCTAGGCATGTGCTCCAAATACAGTCATACGTGCTCGCAATGAGAACTTGCACAACATCTTCTGTCCATCCAGCCCGTGGTAGCGGGGCCTCTAGGAAACTACTGGCAATTAAGGTGCTTCTTTTAATAGAGCACCGGATAAAAGCATTAACACTCCATGAACACATGTGATCCTCACACCACGGCCATCCCCTCCGGTTGTCCCAATTATTGTCACTTTGGGGCCTTTGGATCCGGACAATGATATGTGTACACAACTTGCAGATAAGATCACAAACAATACTATCATAATGATTCAATAATAAGTTCATATCTGAGATCATGGCACTCAGGCCATAGTGGCAAGCATTAAGCACAAAAAGTTGCAACAAAGTCAAATAGCACTAATAGAGATACTAGGCACTGTGCCCTAATTGATCTTATTTGATTACATGATAGAACTCATCCAATCCCTACCATCCCCCAGCCTATAGCGGGGTATTACTCACTCATAGATGAGGGAAACATCGGTGGTTGATGGAGATGCGTTGGTGATGATGATGGTGATTATCCTCTCCAAATTCCCCGTCCCGGCAGGGTGCTAGAACAGAGTTTCTGGATCCGAATCTTGGTTTCTCGTGGCGGCGGCGGAGCGGAACTCTTTCTGGAAAACTATCGACCCCTCCTCTGTTTTTAGGTCAGAAGGCAACTTATGGGCGCGGAGGGAGGCCGAGGAGCTGCCTGGGATGGCCAGACCTCCACCAGGCACGAGGTCAGTGGGCCCGCACCTAGGGTGGGTCTGGCCCCCCAGGCCTCCCCTCTGTCTCCCCTTCTGGCTCCGTGGATCTTCTGGTGAGAAATAGTTTTTGGCATATTTTCCAGGATTTTTCCTGATAGTTCAGTTTCTGGACAAAAACAAGACACCAAGGTAATTTTGCTGAAAACAGCGTCAGTCCGTGTTAGTTGTATCCAAATCACACAAGTTTTAGAGAAGAAACAATAGCAAAGTGTTCGAGAAAGTAGATACGTTTTGGACGTATCACTGTTGCTACTAGGGAGAAAAAATGGTCTCTTGTTCATGGAACATGTGGACTGTTTACCTTACACACTTTGCTCAAAGTAGTTGTCTGTTGCTTGCAACTTAATACTGGAGGGGGTTCGGATGATAACCTGAAGGTGGACTTCTAGTCATAGATGCAGTTGGATGGCGGTCTACGTATCTTGTTGTATTGCCCAATCGAATCTCATAGGATCCTTCTGACTAGTAATTGCATTGTTATGCCTTGCTAAGTTCCTGTCAATTTCCCTGCTGTAATTTGTTTACCCTTCATGCCATGTTGTTTATCTAAGGAGAGCAACTCTAATGAACTATGGACCCCGGTCCAATCTTTACCATTGATACATCTTCCACTGTTACTTGTTTACTTGCTGCAAACCACCATTACCTTCCACACCATACGTTTAATCCTTTGTTACAACAAACCAGTGAGCTTAACAACCTCACTGATTCGGTGGGGCAAAGTCTTGAGTTTGTGTTGTGCAGGTCTCCGCGTTGCTTGCAACACCTGTGTGACGTTTCCTTCCTCCTTCTGGTTCGATAACCTCGGTCTCTACTGAGGGAAGAATTGGTGTTGTGCTCATCACACCTTGCTCTTGGGGTTTCCAACGAAGTGCTCCATGTCAAGCACCATCAACAAGTTTTCTGGCGCCATTGCCGGGGAGGTTAAGGACGTCTTCACAAGGGGAGTCCTTCACTTCCTTTCTGTTTACTTTGTTTTTAGTTTGCTTTGTTTCTTTTGCTTGGTTTTGTTTGCCTCTTTCCAAAAAACCCAAAAAAATTAGTCTACTTTAGTTTGCTTGCTTTATTCAAAAACACAAAAAATTAGTTTCTGCTCTAGTTGCCTCCTTGATCTAGCTCACCTTGTTGGTCTCCAAGTTCGCCCTGAAAGATCTTGCAATAGGTAGTGGCTCCATAATTGGGAAAGATAATATTGAAGAATTCTTTAATCATGTTAGTAAGCATGAGGATATTGAGGATAGATCTATAGTAGAACTTGCTCCTAATTATGAGATTGTTGCAGCTTCTTTAGTTCATATGTTGGAGGCTAGGTTTGTTATCCTTAACCCCTTCATACAATTCTTGTTCCTAAAACTAAAAGAAGAAGAGAATGCTGAAAAGAGAGAATTCATCCTTAAAACTTTACTAAAAGAATTCCATGATGTTGCTAGCGAAGCCAAAAAGGTTTTTGAGCATTTCAATATGCTAGGATCAAGTGTAGATGTTGTGGGTACTTCTGATAAGACTAAGCCCAAAGAGGAATTTAAGATACCCATTCCCTTTAAGCTTGTTGGAATGCATGAAGCCCTTGAAAAGAATTTTGATTGGATTGCTCCTGAAAATCTTTTTTATGAAAGTAGTAGACCAAAGAGAGATGAGAAGGGATCCTCCAAAACTGATTTGGATGAGATACCTTTTATAGTTGAAGACTTTGCAAGTATGGATGTGAATGCTTCTTCATTTGAAAAAATACTTGATTCTTCTTGCTTCTTGTGCCTAACTTAAAGGCGTTAAAGAAAAGTACTTGTTGGGAGATAACCCAAGAGTTTCCTTGAGTCTTGGAAGTTATTACTTCAGTAATGACCTCTACTTATCCTTTTTGTTTGCTTTTTGTTCCAAGAATGACCTCTAATGAGAGGGAAGTAAGATTTGAGGAGTTGCTGTCCCGAAACAGATTTCTTTCCTCCGCCAAAAAAAAATCGTGAGGAGTCTCTGTAATTAGGATTGTACTGAAAATTTACGAACAAATCCTACAGTATGTTAGCTAACTTTAGTTAGTTCAACACTTTTTGATTTGAGCAACAAAAGATGTTCGAAAAAATCGGTTTCTACCTGCTGGTCTGTTTTGACAGATTTCTGCCATTATTTACATTTGCTTTTTTATTTATTCCTTTTTGAGTTATCTTTAGGTGAATTGAGATTTTTGAAGGAGTTACTACAGTAGATTGTGTTTTTAGTGAAAATCCTTGCTGTTCTGAAGCTTTGCCAGAGGTCTAATATCTTTTGAATACACTAATGAAGATTGTGTGAAGTTTGTATGAAGGAAAAATTTCAAGTGTAGAGAGAGAGAATGATGCAATGAGATGAAGAATGCAAAAAAGCTCAAGCTTAGGGATGCCACCATGGTGTAATCCCAAGAAATATCCAAGAGGTACAAGCGTCAAAGCTTGGGGATGCCCAAGGCATCCCCTTCTTCATCAATAAAAAGCTCAGGTCTGTTTAGACACTTCGTTTTAATTGTTTCATGCACAGTGGTGTTATTCTTGGAGCGTCTTAGTTTTAGTTTGCTTTGCTTAGGTTGTTTAGTTTGCTTGAATAAAGTAGTTTGGACCCCCATTCTCGCTGTGTTGTTTTGCAAATAAGTTGATTGGTATTGGAAAGGAGTAGTAAGTTCTTGCTTGTAAGTGCAAGAGGAGCTTGCATTGACTGTGACTTAGACTTTAGCATGACATGCTAGGTGTTGTTTTGAACTTATGCTTAGTGATTATTGCTGTAGCATGTCTTGTTCCAAACAATTGAGATTGCTTAGTGTGCCTTGAATAAATTATGCGTTGTTTTAGCATGCAAAAGCATAGTATTGTGGTATTCTCCTTTGATGCTTTGCTTGGGTTGACTTGGCACATGCTCACACCATGTTATGACTATGACAAGTCACCATAACCTCTATGATCATTTAGTCCTTGACTTGTAGTACCACTCTTTGCTTTGATTAGTAATGCTTTGTTGCACTGCATGATTATGGCCATTATTGTTCTCTTATTTGGTTGCTCCTAGTCCTTTGCTAGCCTCCACTTGTGTGAGTAAGCTCTATTCATGCTTCCAACTCCCAAGAAACCAAGTTATTCCAAAGTGTCCACCATAAACTCCTATGCATGGTGTGTTACACCATTCCAAGTATATTTTTGTTTTCAGCTATCTTCCAATTAAAAACTATTTTATTATGTGAAAACTTAGTGATTAAATCCCTCACTAACTTGATGGCACACTTTATATTCTTTGCCTGTAATAAACTTGAACCATTGTGTCATCTATGTTGTATATGCTTGCACTTATACGTTGGAATTAGCAGAACCGTGCTGTCACGGGGAACATTTTTAACATTGCACTTGTACTTTGTACTCAGTTGATATCATGCTCTTTTATCTATGGATGTCACCGGTGTGAAATAAAGAGGGAACTTGTAAGTCCATGGAGTTTTTATCCTGTGTTAGAGAAATTCCTGGACCGCTAGCCTAAGCCATGCCTAATCATGGTGGAAACTTGCAGCATCACCATAGTGACATCTATGAAGCATTCTTCTTATAAAAAAAATAGACACATTGCGAAAAGAGGAAACAGAGAAAAAAGTACCTTATTCCCATGGTAAATAAGAAGATTGTTGAGATGCTCATTGTCTGCTTGCCTTGTCATTTTGGTTATGGGATAGCTCCTGTACCATGTGCAAGGGGTACCCCATTGGCGGTTCTCAATGATATGCAAATACTTACAATGACAAGAACTTACAGGTGACTAAAATTGAGTAGCATGAGGTGTGGCCCTCGTATTCAAGGGACTTGAGATTGCCAACTTATACTTGGTCAAGCATATACTCCATATTTGTTCACTTTAACCTTAATCACTTCAAGATGCTTATGATAGGGGCAATGAGGGCTGGAAGCTAACAAGTACCATAATTTTTGGAATCTCTTACAATGTCATCTAAAAAATTATTCTTTTTATCACTTACCTACTCAAGGACGAGCAGGAGTTAAGCTTGGGGATGCTTGATACGTCGGAAACATATCTATAATTTTTGATGCTCCATGCTTGTTTATTATCTACTTTGCTTTGCTTTGTCTACACTTTGAGGTGATTTTTACATGTTTTCTGGTACTAACCTATTAACAAGTTGCCACAGTGACAGTTGCCTATTTTCTGTTGTTTTTTGTTCCAGAAAAGCTAGTAAAGAAATATTCTTGGAATTGGACGGGACAAACGTCAAAGTCAATAACTTTCTATGGGGAACAAGAAGTCTAGAGGGGAGACGGAGAGGCATGCCAGGGCGCCCGCACCCCCTAGGCATGGGTGGGACCTGCCCCGCGCCTAGGAAGGGTGTGGGGCCCATGGCCACCGCCTCGGCCTCCCCCTTCGCCTATAAGAAGCCCCCGATGCAGAAACCCTAAGTACCCGATCAAATCTCTACGAAACCTTCTGTAGCCGCCACCACCATCGTCCCTAGATCGTGGGGGATCTGAAGTTCTTCACGGCACCCTGCCGGAGGGAAGATCATCCTGGAGGCCTTCTCTCCGGTATGATGCGTGAGTAGTTCCACCTTGGACTATGGGTCCATGTAGTAGCTAGATAGTTGTATCTCCTCCTTGTGCTTTCATGTATAGATCTTGTGAGCTCCGTTCATGATCAAGATCTAATCTATTTGTAATCATGCATGTTGTGTTTGCGGGGATCCGATGGATATTGAGATTATTATGTTGGTTTGATTAATGGTTTTGTCTTTATGATTCTATTATGTATGTGTTGTTTGTGATCTTGCATGCTCTCCGTTGTTAGTATCTATCTTGGCTGAGTAGTTGCTAGTGACTCCAAGAGGGGGTATTTATGCTTGATAGTGGGTTCATGCCTCTAGTTTCCAAGGAAAGTGACAATAATCTCTTCGGTTGTAGATGTGCTATTGCTACTAGGGAGAAAACAACGGTCTCTTGTTCATGGAACATGTGGACTGTTTACCTTGCACACTTTTCTGAAAGCAGTTGTTTGTTGCTTGTAACTTAATACTGGATGGGGTTTGGATGATAACCTGAAGGTGGACTTCTAGTCATAGATGCAGTTGGATGGCGGTCTATGTATCTTGTTGTATTGCTCAATCGAATCTCATAGGATCTTTTTGACTAGTAATTGCATTGTTATGCCTTGCTCAGTTCCTGTCAATTGCCCTGCTGTAATTTGTTTACCCTTCATGCCATGTTGTTTATCTAAGGAGAGCACCTCTAATGAACTATGGACCCCGGTCCAATCTTTACCATTGATACATCTTCCACTGTTACTTGTTTACTTGCTGCAAACCACCATTACCTTCCACATCATACGTTTAATCCTTTGTTACAGCAAACCGGTGAGCTTGACAACCTCACTGATTTGTTGGGGCAAAGTCTTGAGTTTGTGTTGTGCAGGTCTCCGCGTTGCTTGCAATACTTGTGTGACGTTTCTTTCCTCCTTCTGGTTCGATAACCTCGGTCTCTACTAAGGGAAGACTTACTGTTGTGCTCATCACACCTTGCTCTTGGGGTTTCCAACGAAGTGCTCCACGTTAACACCATCATCCTTCACAAAGAATGGATTTGGTTTGGTGGGGTTGTAAATCTAGATCTCCTCTCTCAAATCCCTCAAAAAGATGCAAGAATCATAGGAGGGGAAAGGGAGAGGACAAACTCTTCAAGGTCAACAATGGAGGAGAGAGAGAGAGAAAAAAAATAGACCAAAAGAACTTGTACCCATGAAGGGGAAGAGGATCCCGTTTTAAAGGGCTCCCAAATATGATTGTTTAATTCATTTACGACCCTAGCCGGTACTACCGGTGAGGGGGCGGTACTATCGTTGGCACCCGGCCAATGGTCAAAAACTGCACCGCAAAAGAGAGAAAACGAGCCTGACCGGTACTACCGCCGGTGCATCGGTACTTCCGGCTGGGACGGTACTACCGTCTTAACTTCTGACCAAAGTTCCGCCAAAAAGCACACTCTAAATAGATAGGTTACTGAACCAAAAACATGATAAACGAAAGTTGCCTCGGTACTTCTCCTGGTACTACTGGTGACAAACATGCCCTAGTGGTACTACCAGTGGCAAGTCGGAACTTCCACCCAAGGAAACTTCAGAAACCAAAACTATAATAACTTCCGCATCCGAACTCCAAACGAGATGAAACCGATTTAGTTCGAAATAGTGGGTATCACCAAGGGAGAAAATACCATGAATATATATGTGAGATATATCCTAAGGTGCAGAGCCAAAAAACCCGCAAGATCAAAAACCGCAATACGATATTCAAGGGAAATCCTTATTTGATGAACTAGAGCTTGTTATGATGATAACCACAAGCTCTAGATCCTCACATGGGCAAGATCCAAATAACAACCAAGAAAGATGATGCAAGAATGCAAAGGTTTGAGCTCTCTCTGAAAGATGTGATTGAGTCACTCACTCGAGAGCCCCTCTTGATAGTACGGTTATCTATCCTAAACCCGGTCTCCCAACAAACAACATGAGACCGTCAAAAGAGAAACCCTATCGAGATCATAACTTTGCCTTGTGCATTACACTTGAGCTTGATGTAGACCGTCTTGACCTTCTCAAGCTGGAACACCTTTCTTGATCACTCTTGCTCGCTCTTATTTGATGAAGACTTGCAAATTTCTCCCTCATACACCATAGAGACGACTCTAACTTTAACTTGTCTTCATCAATCCATCATCACCTAGGATGGCAAGATTCAAGCATGAGACCTTCTAGAGATGGAGCATCTTGAGCTTGCCCTTCTTCATTTCTTCTTGAGGTTCATTCAAATCTTTGCACTTGTCTTGATCAACCTTAAATCTTCTTCATCTTTCAACTTTGAGACCAACAAATGGCCCAAGTGATGCCGATGGAGAAACCTACAAGTGAAACTTAATTTCACATTAGTCCATAGAGATTATCATTAATTACCAAAACCACACATGGGGGCATACATGCCCTTTCACCTGGTGATGACGACAATTTTGTGTCGTTACCTCCTTGGAGGCGTTTATTTAGAGCTCTCTTCATGTATTTATTCTCGTGGTTATACATTTCTCATGGTCATTCTGACTCTACCATGATGGTTCTAAGGACATATCAGTGACGACACATTTCAGAACCTTTTACACCTATGTTTGTTGGTTGTTGGAGGATGAATAACTCAAGCTTAGGATAACCTTTTTTTCTTTCATCTTGTAAAATTCTTAGACTCGCTCTCTTTTTTAAATGAAAAGGGGGAAGGAAAAACCACGACTACATTTTTGAACGAAACCAGGTTTTACATCCTGATGCGTCGTTAACGTATCTATAATTTTTTATGCTCCATTGATGGCGCCCACCACTTTTCTTGGGACGCTTCGTTGGAAACCCCAAGAGGAAGGTGTGATGAGCACAACAGCAAGTTTTCCCTCAGTAGAGACCGAGGTTATCGAACCAAAAGGAGGAAGGAAACATCACACAGGTGTTGCAAACAACGTGGAGACCTGCACAACACAAACTCAAGACTTTATCCCAACGAATCAGTGAGGTTGTCAAGCTCACCGATTTGCTGTAACAAAGGATTAACCGTATGGTGTGGAAGGTAATGGTTTGCAGCAAGTAAACAGGTAACAGTGGAAGATGTATCAATGGTAAAGATTAAACCGGGGTCCATAGTTCACTAGAGGTGCCCTTCTTAGATAAACAACATGGCATGAAGGGTAAACAAATTACAGCAGGGCAATTGACAGGAACTGAGCAAGGCGTAACAATGCAATACTAGTCAGAAAGATCCTATGAGATTCGATTGGGCAATACAACAAGATACATAGACTTCCATCCAACTGCATCTATGACTAGAAGTCCACCTTCAGGTTATCATCCGAACCCCCTGCGGTATTAACTTGCAAGCAACAGACAACTGCTTTAAGCAAAGTGTGTAAGGTACACAATCCACTTGTTCCATGAACAAGAGACCGTTGTTTTCTCCCTAGTAGCAATAACACATCTACAACCGAAGAGATTTCTGTCACTTCCCTTGGAAACTAGAGGCATGAACCCACTATCGAGCATAAATACCCCCTCTTGGAGTCACTAGCAACTACTCGGCCAAGATAGCTACTAACAACGGAGAGCATGCAAGATCACAAACAACACAGACATGATAGAATAATAAAGACAAAACCATTAACCAAACTGACATAATAATCTCAATATTCATCGGATCCCTGCAAACACAACATGCATGATTACAAATAGATTAGATCTTGATCACGAACAGAGCTCACAAGATCTATACATGAAAGCACAAGGAGGAGATAAAACCATCTAGCTACTACATGGACCCATAGTCCAAGGTGGAACTACTCACGCATCATACCGGAGAGAAGGCCTCCGGGATGATCTCCCCTCCGGCAGGGTGCCAGGAAGAACTTTAGACCCCCCTCCCCCTGATCTAGGGACGACGGTGGCGGCAGCTACAGAAGGTTTCATGGAGTTTTGATTGAGTACTTAGGGTTTATGCATCGGGAGCTTCTTATAGGCGAAGAGGCGAGGCTGGGAGGCGGCAATGGGGGCCACACCCTGCCCAGGCGTGGGGCAGGGCCCTCCCGCGCCTAGGGGGTTTAGCCGTCCTGGGTTTCATCTCCGTCTCGTCTTCTGGATTCGTGTCCCTCACGGTAAATTATTGACTTTGGGTTTTGTCCCGTCCAATTCCGAGAATATTGATTTTCTGCCTTTCTGGAACCAAAAACAGAAGAAAACATGCAACTGGCACTGTGGCAACTTGTTAATAGGTTAGTTTCAGAAAAGATATAAAAACACCTCAAAGTGTAGACAAAGCAAAGCAAAGTAGATACTAAAGAAGCATGGAGCATCAAAAATTATAGATAAGTTTCTGACGTATCAAGCATCACCAAGATTAACTCCTGCTAGTCCTCGACTAGGTAAGTGATAAAAAGAATAATTTTTGAGGTGACATGCACCATCAAAACCAAGATCAAACCATTTTCAAGCATTGAAAGCAAGGATCAAAGAACTCTAAACATGTGCATGAAATATGGAGTTCTAACAATAAGACATAGTAACTATTCATGCACCATGATACGCTACAAACAAAGATCATGAATAACATGCATTGAAAAACATTTGTTTGTTTCACAAACAGAAAACATGGCATAGTGGCATTCAGCTTGTCCCTCATAGAGTAGCAAATAGATGCATAGGATGTTGGAGATATGCCCTAGAGGCAATAATAAATGTAGTTATTATTATATCTTTGTGTTTATGATAAATGTTTACATTCATGCTATAACAGTATTAACCGGAAACATTAATACTTGTGTGATTTGTAAACTAAAATAGAGTCCCAAGTAAAGCCTCTTTATAATACTAGCTTGTTGGTTAATAGATGATTATGGTTTCCTGATCATGAACATTGAGATGCTGTTAACAACAAGATCATATCATTAGGAGAATGGTATGATGGACATACTCCTATAGATAAGCGTAGCATAAAGATCAAGTCATTTTAATAGTTCAATTGCTATAAGCTTTCTGATACATAGTAACATAATTCCTTCGACCATGAGATCATGCTAATCACCATTACTGGAAGAATGCTTTGATGACACCAAACACCACACCGTAACTGTTTGGCTATAAAGGTGGCATTGAGTGTCCGGAAAGTATGGGTTGAGGCACATGGATCAAGAGTGGGATTTGTCCATCCATATGACGGATAGATATACTCTGGGCCCTCTCGGTGGAATGTCATCCAATTAGCTTTCAAGCATGTGACTGGCTCACAAGGGATCACATATAACGGGAACGGGAAAAGAGTACTTATCACTAACGAGGTTGAACTAGGTATGTAGAGATACCGACGATCAAAACCTCGGATAAGTAAACTATCGTGAGACAAAGGGAAATTGGTATCGTATGTAAGTGGTTCATTCGATCGCAAAGTAATCGTAGAAATACGTGGGAGCCATATGAATTTCCAGATTCCTCTATTGGTTATTGATCGGAGAAGTATCTCGGTCATGTCCGCATAATTCACGAACCATAGGGAGACACACTTAAGGATTCAATGTTGTTGAGTAGTTATGGAATGATGAGTAAGAGACCGAATGTTGTTCGGAGTCTCGGATAGGATCCGGGATATCACGAGGAGATCCGGAATGTCCAGAGAATAAGATTCATATAAGGAAAGTCCTGTTTCGGAGTTCGGGAATGGTTCCAGTGTTTTTACTAGGAATGTTCTAGAAGGGTCCGAAAGGTCCGACACTCCGGAGGGGAAGGGTACATGAATGTGTCATGACAATATGGAATTGTTGCATCATGTACTAGGTCACTTGGCTGGGCAAAATAAAGAGAGAAATCAAATCGAAGTTTGAAAGTCAAACGCCAATTTGAAAAGTCAAATCTCAAGTTTGCTTGGTGGAGAGAGAGTAGGAAACCTACTTGGGGAGGAAGTCCGCTCCCTCCACCCGCCGGCCAAGGAGGAGGAGTTGGAGGAGGACTCCCTCCTCCCAACCGGCCACCCTCCACCTATATAAGGAGGGGTAGAGCTGCCCCCTACCCACACACCTCAAACCCTAGCTCTGGCGCCTCCACCTCCAAGTGCAGCCGCCGCCTAGGGTTTCCCCTCCAACTCGGCGACTTGGGGCTTCCCCAATCCCTAGCCGCCGGCCACACCCTCCCCTTGGTTCCCTCTAAACCCTAGATCACCAAGGCCTCTCTCATACTCCACCATACTCGCTCTGGCTTAAGGCGAAGCCCTGCGAGATCTCCCCTCTACTTCCGACACCACACCGTCGTGCTGCCGGAATCGCGAGGAGAGTGCTACAACCTCTGCTGCCTGCTGGAACAAGGGAGAGGAAGGTCTTCATCGAGTACCGAACGTGTGACCGACTGCGGAAGCGCTGCCGGAACGCAGCGCCGGAAGGATCGTCTACGTGATCTTGAGATCGGCAAGAGTATGACTACATCACCCACGAGAATCTGCTCTCGTTAAAAGCTTTGGAATCTTGGAGGGTGAGTTCCTCTATAGACTCGTTGCTACAATCTAGTAGATAGATCTTGGCTTGTTTGTTTGCATGCGGTAGAATTTTTTTGTTTTCTATGCTACGAACCCCTACATAGGACACCTTCAAAGTTCACAGGGGTGACTAGAAACAAGTAGCACAAGAGCAAGTAATATCACAATATGCATCAATCATTAAGTTTTGGAACACTCACACAGAATGACAACTATGCTCTCTTAATGGTGCCTAAAGGTAGAAGGTGGAGACTCAAATAATGCTGGAAGAAAAGGATTTTATAAAGGAAGCAGGGATTTCAAGTTTCAAAAAGAGCTTCCAAAAATTATGGTACTTGTTAGCTTTCATCCCTCATTGCCCCTATCATAAGCATCTTAAGGTTAAAGTGAACAAATATGGAGTATATGTTTGACAGAGTATAAGTTGGCAATCTCAAGTCCCTTGAATATGAGGGCCACACCTCATGCTACTCAACTTCAGTCACCTGTAAGTTCTTGTCATTGTAAGTATTTGTATATCATAGAGAACCGCCAACGGGGTACCCCTTGCACATGGTATAGGAGCTATCCCATAATCAAAATGACAAGCAATCTCAGCGATCTTTTTATTTACCATATGCATAGCTTTTTATTGAGGATGCTTCATAGATACCTCACTATGGTGATGCTGCAAGTTTCCACCATGATTAGGCATGACTTAGGCTAGCGGCCCAAGCGTTTCTCTAACACAAAATACAAACTCCATGGACTTACAAGTTCCCTCTTTATTTCATACCGGTGACATCCATAGACAAAATAGCATGATATCAACTAAGTACAAAGTACAAGTGCAATGTTGAAAACGTTCCCCGTGACAGCACGGTTCTGCTAATTCCAACGTATAAGTGCAAGCATATACAACATATAAGACACAATGGTTCAAGTTTATTAGGGGCAAAGAATATAAAGTGTGCCATCAAGTTTGTGAGGGCTTTAATCACTAAGTTTTCACATAACAAAATAGTTTTTAATTGGAAGATAGCTGAAAACAAGAATATACTTGGAATGGTGTTACACACCATGCATAGTAATTTATAGTGGACACTTTGCAATAACTTGGTTTCTTGGGATTTGGAAGCATGAATAGAGCTTACTCATACAAGTGGAGGCTAGCAAAAGACTGGGAGCAACCAACTAAGATAGCACAATGGCCATAATCATGCAGAGCAACAAAACATTACTAATCAAAGCATAGAGTGGTACTACAAGTAAAGGACTAAATGATCATAGAGGCTATGGTGACTTGTTCATAGTCATAACATGGTGTGAGCATGTGCCAAGTCAACCCAAGCAAAGCATCAAAAGAGAATACCATAATACTATGCTTTTGCATGCTAAAACAACGCATAATTTTTTCAAGGCACACTAAGCAATCCCAATTGTTTGGAACAAGACATGCTACATCAATAATCATTAAGAATAAGGTCAAAACAACAACTATCATGTCATGCTAAAGTCTAAGTCACAGTCAATGCAAGCTCCTCTTGCACTTACAAGCAAGAACTTACTACTCCTTTCCAACACCAAGCAACTTATTTGCAAAACAAACACAGCGAGAACGGGGGTCCAAACTACTTTATTCAAGCAAACTAAACAACTAAGCGAACCAAATGAAAACTAAGACGCTCCAAGAACAACACAACTGTGCATGAAACAATAAAAACGAAGTGTCTAGACAGACCTGAGTTTTTTATTGATGAAGAAGGGGATGCCTTGGGCATCCCCAATCTTTGACGCTTGTAATTCTTGGATATTTCTTGGGGTTACACCGGGGTGGCATCCCCAGGCTTGAGATTTTTTCCATTCTTCTTCTCATTACATCATTCTCTCTTTACACCTGAAATTTTTTCTTCACATAAAACTTCACACAATCTTCATTAGCAACATTAGTGTATTCAAAAGATATTAGACCTCTAGCAAAGCTTTGGAACAACAAGACTTTTTATTAAAAACACAAGATACTGCAGTAAATCCTTCAAAAAGCTCAATTCACCTAAACAGAACTCAAAAAGGAATCAATAAGAAGCAAATGCAAATAATGGCAGAAATCTGTCAAAACAGACCAGCAGGTAGAAACCGATTTTTTCGAAGACCTTCTGTTGCTCAAATCAAGAAGTGTTGAACTAATGAAAGTTATCTAACATACTGGGGAATTTATTCGTAAATTTTTAGCTCAATCCTAGTTATTGAGACTCCTCACGATTTTTTATGATGGAGGACATAAATAGGTTTTGGGACAACAACTCCCCAAATCTTACTTCCCTCTCATTAGAGGTCATTCTTGGCACAAAAAGCAAACAAAAAGGATAAGGAAAGGTCATTACTGAAGTAATAACTTCCAAGACTCAAGGAAACTCTTGGGTTATCTCCCAACAAGTACTTTTCTTTAACGCCTTTAAGTTAGGCACAAGAAGCAAGAAGAATCAAGTATTTTCAAATGAAGAAGCATTCACATCAAACCTTGCTTTCAAAGGAGGAGCAAATAGCAACTTCTCTCTCCTCATAGGGAAGTGTTCAATTCCTTTCTTGAATGGAAAATGATATTTGATGGTGCCTTCTTTCATATCAATGATGGCACCAACTATTCTAAGAAAATGTCTTCCTAAAGTAATAGGACAAGAAGCATTGTATTCAATATCCAAAACATAGAAATCAACAGGTACATACGCATTGTTAACCATGATGAGAACATAATTAATACTACCCATGAGTTTCCTCTTAGCATTATCATTAAGTAGGACATCCAAATAACAATCTTCCAATGGTGGCAAATCAAGCATTTCATAAATCTTCCTATGCATAATAGAGTCACTAGAACCAAGATCACATGAAGCTTTGAGATTAAATTTATTCACTTGCATATTAATAATGGGCTCCCAACTATCTTCTACTTTCCTGGGAATAGAAGCTTTGTGTTTTAGCTTCTCTTCCTTAATCTTAACAAGAGCATCTGTAATGTGTTTGGTGAAAGCAACATGCATATCACTAGCATCGGAACTTCTAGCAAGCTTTTGTAGGAACATAATCACTTCAGAAATATTGCAACCATCAATATCAAAATCAAACTTAGCATCACTAGCAGTAGGCTCAATAGGCTTAGGCATAGTAGGAGGAGGAACAAGGACTACTTGTGGTTTAGTGGTGATGGTGCACACACTATTGTTTCTATCAATTTCAGCTTCCCTTTCCCACTTAGCATGAAGTTGAGCTAACAGCCTAACATTTTCATCAATAGTAACTTGTATGGCATGAACAATAGCAAAGGTATTTTCCATAGTTTCAGGCTTAGCAGCCATTTTATTAATCAAGGAAGACTGAGCTTCAGACAAAGAGGATATATTTTTCTCAACATTTAAAAGCTTTTCCTCTACAGGCTTATTGAAAGTGGTTTGTTTACTAATAAAGTCTTTGAGCATGGATGCAAGTTTAGAGGGGGCACTTCTAGCATTGTTCTAGGAGTTTCCATAGGAATTGCCATTATTAGGAGGATAAGGCCTATAATTTTTGTTGCTACCAAAATTATTCCTATATGCATTGTTGTTGAAATTGTTGTTTCTAATGAAGTTCACATCAACTTGATCTTCTTGAGCAACCAAAGAGGCTAAGGGAACACTATTAGGATCTAGAGGAGATTTCCATTAACAAGCATAGCCATGATAACATCAATCTTATCACTCAAAGAAGAGATTTCCTCAACAGAATTTACCTTCTTACCATGTGGAACTCTCTCAGTGTGCCATTCAGAGTAATTAACCATCATATTATCAAGGAGTCTAGTTGCAGCACCCAAAGTGGTGCTCATAAAGGTACCTCTAGCAGCTGAATCCTACATGTTTCTTGAGGAGAAGTTCAAACCTGCATAAAAAGTCTGGATAATCATCCAAGCAGTGAGTCCATGAGTGGGGCAATTCTTAACCAATGATTTCATTCTTTCCCAATCTTGAGCAACATGTTCATTATCAAGTTGTTTAAATTTCATAATGTCAATTCTCATAGATATAATCTTAGCAAGAGGATAGTATTTTCCAATAAAAGCATCTTTGCACTTAGTCTAAGAATCAATACTATTTTTAGGCAAAGATAGCAACCATTCTTTATCTTTTCCTCTCAAGGAGAAAGGAAAAAAGCTTGAGCTTAATAATATCTCCATCTACATCCTTATACTTTTGCATCTCACAAAGTTCAACAAAGTTATTGAGATGGGCAGCATCATCATCAGAACTAGCACCAGAAAATTGCTCTCTCATCACAAGATTCAACAAAGCAGGCTTAATTTCATAAAAGGTAGCATCAGGAGCAGGTGGAGCAATAGGAGTGCTTAGGAAATCATTGTTGTTGGTGCTAGTGAAGTCACACAACTTGGTGTTCTCAGCAGAGTTCATTTTGGCAAAGCTGGGGAAGCCAAAAACAGCAGCAGCTAGAGCAGGAACTAATTTTTTTTGTGTTTTTGAATAAAGCAAGCAAACTAAACTAGACTAATTTTTTTGGTTTTTTTGAAAAGAGGCAAACAAAACCAAACAAAAGAAATAAAGCAAACTAAAAACAAAGTAAAGAGAAAGGAAGTGAAGGACTCCCCTAGTGAATACATCCTTAGCCTCCCCGGCAACGGCGCCAGAAAAATCCTTGATGGCGCCCACCACTTGTCACGGGACGCATCGTTGGAAACCCAAGAGGAAGGTGTGATGAGCACAGCAGCAAGTTTTCCCTCAGTAGAAATTGTGGTTATCGAACCAGAAGGAGGAAGGAAACGTCACACAGGTGTTGCAAACAACGTGGATACCTACACAACACAAACTCAAGACTTTGTCCCAACTAATCATTGAGGTTGTCAAGCTCACCGGTTTGCTGTAACAAAGGATTAACCATATGGTGTGGAAGGTAATGGTTTGCAGCAAGTAAACAGGTAACAGTGGAAGATGTATCAATGGTAAAGATTGGACCAGGGTCCATAGTTCACTAGAGGTGCTCTCCTTAGATAAACAACATGGCATGAAGGGTAAACAAATTACAGCAGGGCAATTGACAGGAACTGAGCAAGGCATAACAATGCAATACTAGTCAGAAAGATCCTACGAGATTCGATTGGGCAATGCAACAAGATACATAGACCGCCATCCAACTTCATCTATGACTAGAAGTCCACCTTCAGGTTATCATCTGAACCCCCTCCAGTATTAAGTTGCAAGCAATAGACAACTGCTTTAAGCAAAGAGTGTAAGGTAAACAATCCACTTGTTCCATAAACAAGAGACGGTTGTTTTCTCCCTAGTAGCAACAACACATCTACAACCGAAGAGATTTCTGTCACTTCCCTTGGAAACTAGAGGCATGAACCCACTATCGAGCATAAATACCCCCTCTTGGAGTCCCTAGCAACTACTCGGCCAAGATAGCTACTAACAACGGAGAGCATGCAAGATCACAAACAACACAGACATGATAGAATCATAAAGACAAAACCATTAACCAAACTAACATAATACTCTCAATATCCATCAGATCCCTGCAAACACAACATGCATGATTACAAATAGATTGGATCTTGATCATGAACGGAGCTCACAAGATCTATACATGAAAGCGCAAGGAGGAGATACAACCATCTAGCTACTACATGGACCCATAGTCCAAGGTGGAACTACTCATGCATCATACCGGAGAGAAGGCCTCCGGGATGATCTCCCCTCTGATAGGGTGTCGGGAAGAACTTCAGATTCCCCCTGATCTAGGGACGACGGTGGCGGCGGCTACAGAAGGTTTTGTGGAATTTTGATCGGGTACTTAGGGTTTCTGCATCGGGGGCTTCTTATAGGCGAAGAGGCGAGGCTGGGAGGCGGCCAGGGGCCACACCCTGCCCAGGCGCGGGGCAGGGACCACCCGCGCCTAGGGGGTTTGGCCGCCCTGGGTTGCGTCTCTGTCTCGTCTTCTGGATCCGTGTCCCTCACGGTAAAATATTGACTTTGGATTTTGTCCCGTCCAATTCCGAGAATATTAATTTTCTGCCTTTCTGAAACCAAAAACAGAAGAAAACAAGCAATTGTCACTGTGGCAACTTGTTAATAGGTTAGTTCCAGAAAATATATAAAAATACCTCAAAGTGTAGACAAAGCAAAGCAAATTAGATACTAAACAAGCATGTAGCATCAAAAATTATAGATATGTTTCCGACGCATCATCCATGCTTGTTTAGTATCAACTTTGTTATGTTTTGTCTACACTTTGAGGTATTTTTATACATTTTTTGGGACTAACCTATTGACAAGATGCCGTAGTGCCAGTTGCTTGTTTTCTGTTGTTTTGGTTTTAGAAAAGCTAGTAAGGAAATATTCTCGGAATTGGACGAGACAAAAGCCAAAGTCAATATTTTACCAGAAGGTACACGGAGTCCAAAGGGCAGTCGAAGGGGGGCCACGGGGTGGCCACACCCTAGGGCCGTGCGGCCCAGGGGGCGCCGCCACCAGGTGTGGGTCCCTCGGGTGCCCACCGACCTTGCCCTTTTCCCTATAAAAGCATCCCGATACAGAAACCCTAAGTACTCGATCAAATATCCACGAAATAGTCCGTAGACTCCATCATCCCTAGATCGGGGGGATTCGAAGCTCTTCCCGGCACCCTGCCGAAGGGGAGAGATCATCCCGGAGGCCTTCTTCATCACCATGCCAGCCTCCGGGGTGATGCGTGAGTAGTTCACCCTTGGACTATGGGTCCATACAATAGATAGATGGTTGTTTCTCCTCCTTTGTGCTATCATGTTTAGATCTTGTGAGCTCCGTTCATGATCAAGATCATCTATTTTTAATCATACATGTTGTGTTTGCAGCGATCCGATGAATATTGAGATATTATGTCAGATTGATTATTGATTCTATCATGTCCGTGTTATTTGTGATCTTGCATGCTCTCCGTTGTTAGGAGCTATCTTGGCCAAGTAGATGCTTGCAACTCCAAGAGGGAGTATTTATGCTCGATAGTGGGTTCATGCCTCTAGTAATCTGGGGAAGTGACAGAAATCTCTAAGGTTGTAGATGTGCTGTTGCTACTAGGGAGAAAACAACAATCCTTTGTTCATGGAACAATTGTATTGTTTACTTTACACACATTGCTTAATGCAATTATCTGTTGCTTGCAACTTAATACTAGAGGGGGTTCGGATGATAACCTGAAGGTGGATTATTAGTCATAGATGCAGTTGGATTACAGTCTATGTATTATGTTGTAATGCCCAATCAAATCTCATAGGAGTTAAGATGTCTAGTATATGCATTGTTATGCTTTCTCAATCTGCCAATTGCCCCGCTGTAATTTGTTCACCCAACATGCTATCTATCTTAAGGAGAACACCTCTAGTGAACTGTGGACCCTGGTCCAATCTTTATCATTGATACATCATCTACTGTTATCATTTTCTTTCTACAAGCAACTACTATCTTCCACACTATTAATCCTTTGTTTTCAGCAAACCAGTGAGATTGACAACCTCACTGTAAGTCGGGGCAAAGTTTTGAGTTTGTGTTGTGCAGGTTTCAAGTTGTTAGCAACACATTGGAGTTGTTTCCTTACTCCTACTGGTTCGATAACCTTGGTTTCATAACTGAGGGAAAACTTACTGATGTGCTCATGTAGGGTTTCGTAGCATGGAAAACAAAATTTTCTACCGCATACAAACAAACAAGCCAAGATCTATCTACTAGATTGTAGCAACGAGTCGATGGAATAACTTACCCTCTAAGATTCCAAAGTGTTTAACGAGAGCGGATTCTCGTGGGTGATGTAGTCGTACTCTTCCCGATCTCAAGATCGCGTAGACGATCCTTTCGGCGCTGCGTTCCGGCAGCGCTCCCGCAGTCGGTCACACGTTCGGTACTCGACGAAGACCTTCCTCTCCCTTGTTCCAGCAGGCAGCGGAGGTTGTAGCACTCTCTCGCGATTCCGGCAGCACAACGGCGTGGTACCGGAAGTAGAGGGGAGATCTCGCAGGGCTTCGCCTTAAGCCGGAGCGAGTATGGTGGAGTATGAGAGAGCTCCTCGGCGATCTAGGGTTTAGACACACCAAGGAGGAAGTGCTAGAGCCGGCGGCTAGGGTTCCGGGGACCCCAAGTTGGCGGCTAGGGCAAAACCCTAGGGGGGCGGCGGCGGCTATGGTGGGCTGCAGCTTCTAGGGTTTGAGGTGAGGGACTTGTGTGCTCTAGGAGGGAGCCCTGCCCCTCCTTATATAGGTGGAGGGGCCGGCGGCCAAGGGGAGGGAGGGGAGTCCCTCCCCAACTCGGCTTGGGTGGTGCGCCGGCTTGGGGAGGAGGACCCCTCCCCAACTCGGTTTCACCCCCTCCTCCTCTTTTCCACTTTCCAAATTTAGCCGTTTGACTTTTCAATTTAGCTATTTGACTTTTCAAACTAGGATTCGATTAATCCTTTATTTGGAACAGCGATGACACTTAGTACATGATGCAATCATACCAACTTTGATACAACGCATTCATGTACCCTTCCCCTCCGGAGTGCCGGACATTCCGGAACCTTCTAGAACATTCCCGATGAAAACACCGGAATCATTCTCCAACTCCGAAACGGGACTTTCCTTATATGAATCTTATTCTCCGGACCATTCCGGATCACCTCGTGATATCCCGGATCCCATCCGAGACTCCGAACAACATTCGGTCTCTTTCTCATAATACCATAACTACTCAAACAACGTCGAATCCTTAAGTGTGTCTCCCTACGGTTCGTGAATTATGCGGACATGATCGAGACACTTTTCCGAACAATAACCAATAGAGGAATCTGGTAATTCATATGGATCCCACATATTTCTACGATTACTTTGCGATCGAATGAACCACTTACATACGATACCAATTTCCCTTTGTCTCACGATAGTTTACTTATCCGAGGTTATGATCGTCGGTATCTCTGCATACCTAGTTCAACCTCGTTACCGATAAGTACTCTTTTCTCGTTCCCGTGATATGTGATCCCTTGTGAGCCAGTCACATGCTTGCAAGCTAATTGGATGACATTCCACCGAGAGGGCCCAGAGTATATCTATCCGTCATATGGATGGACAAATCCCACTCTTGATCCATGTGTCTCAACCAATACTTTCCGAACACTCAATGCCACCTTTATAGCCACCCAGTTACGGTGTGGTGTTTGATGTCATCAAAGCATCCATCCGGTAAAGGTGATATGCATGATCTCATGGTCGAAGGAATTAGGTTACTATGTATCAGAAAGCATATAGCAATTGAACTATTGAAATGACTTGATCTTTATGCTACGCTTATCTATAGGAGTATGTCCACCATATCATTCTCCTAACGATATGATCTTGTTGTTGATAACATCTCAATGTTCATGATAGGGAAACCACAATCATTTATCAACCAACAAGCTAGTGATGTATAGAGGCTATACTAGGGACTTCAAATTAAGTTTACAAATCACACAAGTATCAATGTTTCCTTGTTAATACTATTATAGCATGAATGCAAACAATTATCATAAACACAAAGATATACTCCCTCCGTTTCGGTTTACAAGGCCTACGCGTATATCTAGGTTATCAATTTGACCTATATAATTTGAATTATATAATATAAAAATTATATCATTGAAAAATACAAAGTCTAAAGTTTCCGATGATATATTTTTTGTAATATATCATACTAAGTTGCTCAATTTGGCGACATAGAACTACGTGCAGGACTTGTAAACCGAAACAGAGGGAGTAATAATAACTACATTTATTATTGCCTCTAGGGCATATCTCCAACAGCTCATCATACCTTTCTCTTGGGGTTTCCCAACGAGGCTCTACAGTTAACTGAGCCGCATCACATCCAAGTACTCTCAAGAATAATAAAATTTACTAAAATATTGCGACCCAAATTAAATTAAAGCATCTCATGGGGGAGAACAATAAGCTAAGTAAATTCATAGGTAAAAGATTACTCCACCATCACAGAGTTGGGTTTCTACAACTCTACCAACTTTGCTTTCTACATCGATGATGGTCCATTGGATGGAGGGAGACTCAATGGCGTCATAATAGAGATGAAGGTGGTCATATTCGTCCAGGTAGGGGAACCCTTGGAGGCGACAACCGGTCAGAGCGATCCCGAGACAACGCACTATCTCCCAGCAGAATTGCCAAGGATTTCAAGCCAGAAGTTGGGCAGTAGCTGAGCGAACATGTCCATTATCCCCTTGTCAGTTTGTGTGGAGGTGATACCAGTGAAGAAGTCAACTTGCCAAAATAATCCAACCTACTTCGAGTTTGTCCCTGTCATATGTTGATCCAAATTCTACAAAGCAAAATCCAACTTTTGAAGAGCGGAGCAAGGACCGTCGTCGTATGGATCGTTGAAGACCTAGGTTTCCACCACTATATAAACCTCCTGTAAGACGTTGGCTAGGATAAGTTGCATCTATAAAAATCCCCGGCGTTGTGTAAACACTCCCTGATATAGTGAAGTTTTGTTGGCTGGCGCTCGTGGTTTTTCCTCTCTTTGTTGGAGAGGTTTTTCCATGTTAAATCTGTGTCCCCTTACTGTGATTTCTTTCTCGTTCTTTGTTATTTACTTGATGTGATTATAACAAGTGGTATCAGAGCCCCAGGTTCCAATCTAGGGTTTGCAACATGTCCTTATTGAATTTTTATCTACCGCAGCTAGACTACACCACAAGATTCTCCTTGTGGCAGGTGAAGATGCAGGCGATTCTTGCCCAAACTTCTGATTTTGATGAAGCGCTGGATGGATTCGGTGGAAAGGATGCTAAGGGTTGATCCGACAAAGAGAAGCGGAGGGACCGTAAGGCTTTGTCTTTGATTCAACTTTATCTGTCCAATAATATTTTGTAGGAAGTGTTGCTAGAGAAATTTGCTGCCGCCCTTTGGGAAAAACTGGAAACGATTTGTGTGTCAAAGGATCTAACCAATAAGATGCATGTGAAGATGAAGTTGTTCTCGCATAGGCTGCAAGAAGGGGGTCGGTAATGAATCACTTATTTGTTTTTAAATAGATTGTTTCAGACTTGCAGTCTATGTAAATAAAGTATGATGAGGAGGATTTAGCTCTTCTACTCTTATGCTCGTTGCCTAGTTCCTATACAAATTTTTGTGATACAATATTGTTGAGACGTGATGAACTAACACTTGCCAAAGTACATGACACCCTCAAACAAAGGGAAAAGATGAAAACTATGGTGCAGGCAGATGAGACATCATTCAAGACTGAGGCTCTATAGGTTCGTGGCAAGACTGAGCAGAGGAATAACAACTATGGCAACAGAGATAAGAGCAAGAGCGGCAGAGGTCGTTCAAAGTCCAAGGGAAAGGAAAAATTCTGCAGGTATTGTAAGAAATCTAATCACGTTATTGATGATTGTTGGAAGTTGCAGAATAAGGATAAAATGAATGGAACTTACCAACCGAAAGATAAGTCTGAAGGTATTGGTAAGGCTACTGTTGTTTCTGGTGATAGTTCTAATGGTGAATGTTTAGCTAGTTTTGCTTCTTGTGCTTGTCGTGATGATGAATGTATATTTGATACTGCATGTTTGTTTTATATTTGCTGTAATAAAGATTGGTTCAGTTCATACGAGTCTGTGCAGACTGGAGATTTTGTGCGTGTGGAAAATGACAACCCTTGCCATATTGTTGGTGCTGGATCTGTTAAGATCAGGACACATGGTGGCGTGACAACACATATTCAAAATGTAAACCTAAGGGTGTATTGAAAAAATAAGAGACATTCTTCCATATTTTCTGAGCCACAACACATTCAGAAAAATAGACGTGAGATGGTTTATTTTCCATTGCAAAAGACACAACCTTCATGTTTTATCTATGTGCCTCTTTTTCAAATTGCTCGTTGTGATTAGCTTATTATGAGACATAAGCCAAAGGGAAATTTGCTGGAGGAAGTTTTATAAACCAGATCGAGGGAATATAATTGGTAGAATAGTAAATTCATTTTCTACCATGTTGCTAGATGAGGGTGCTACAAAGAGATCTAGAAGAGTAAATTCCTTTACTATCATGTTGCCAAATAAGGGAGTCATCCTCATCAGATAGCTATGCAGCATCAAGAATCTGTTATAAAGAGTATCAGACATCATGGGAGAGAAGATTCTTCTGACAGTAAGCTTAATGTTGCTGCCATCCTAGGCATCAACAATATTGAAACATTGCCGGTGATAGATTGCAATGTTTTATGAACTTACTTTGTAAGCCCGCATCCATGACATCCTTCTTTTGTGAACTTTAGAATGAGGCTTTATTAATTCAAAGCCAGGCCCTTGAGCATTACTTCATCGCGACAAAGCAATGATAGTGGCATAAAATGGTAAAATGATGATGTCGTCGCATGGGAAGTCGACAACTTAACGGCATTGTAAGTTGTACTAATAAGCATAAGGAAGCTTCTAACCCTAAAATTCTTTATATTACCTTTCATGAAGAAATCAACAACGTAGGCAAGACGGTAACTATTTTCAAATTCGAAAATAAGCAAAAGGAAGCTTCTACTAGAGAGTAATCTTCCTCTTCCTCTTCCTCACATTAAATTACCATTTCCCTACGAATTCCCAAGCAGCCTCAAAGTCACCAACGGCATGTATCGTCATCAAGATATACAAGTTCGTTGTAGATAAAAAAGTCAATCACGGCGTGTCTTGACTGGCTGAGTGAGCGAGTGGCCGTCTCTTTCCTCTCAAAACATTTTTTTAAGGAAGATCTTATGAAGCAGCTGCATTTGACAGGAAGACCAAAGCAAAGGTGAATGCCTCGACGTCACCAACGAAGACTCTCCCGGTCTCTTCTTGAAAATTCCTCCCTCTTTCCCTTCACAAACCACACCACACGACAAGGGAGAAGAAGATATAGATTGAATTAGTTGGTCCAGCTGCTTGCGGAGCTTCCCAAGCAGCGGCCTAACTTTTCTTTGTCCACTCGGCAGCCTCCTCCTCCTCCTCCTTGTCTCGCCAGCAGCCTGCTGACAAACACAAAAGTACATACGGAGTACATAGGGAGTACTGGATATAAAACGCCACGTAGCGATTTTCCTAGGATTTCTACAGCTAAGCCAGCTGCCCGCCATTGGCCTGCTCGATTCTTGATTGGTTTCTTTCTCGGCCAAATCGCCATTGCCGCCCAATCTTAGCTAGGATCCACGCGCTATAGCTGCAGCTGCAGCTTTTTGCTCTATCCTAGAGGCGGACCAGCGACCAAGAAAGACTCCTCCCTTTCTCCCTCCCTCCCTGCAAGGAGAGTCAGCCCGGCCGCAATGGCCGGAGACGGCGGCGGCGACGCGGCCGCGGGGCGCGGCCGGCACCGGAAGCGCAGGCTGCTGCTAAGCAAGCTCTACACCTACGCCGCCTGCGCGCGCCGCCCCAGCGCGGTCGACGACGAGGGGTCCCGGATCGGCGGCCCGGGCTTCTCCCGCGTCGTCCACGCCAACGACCCCGCCGCCGCCGCCGCGGCGGCGGCGGCGGCGGGAGGAGGAGGGTACCGGTCGAACTACATCTCCACCACCAAGTACAGCGCGGTGACGTTCCTCCCCAAGTCCCTCTTCGAGCAGTTCCGGCGCGTCGCCAACATCTACTTCCTCGCCGTCGCGCTGCTCTCCTTCTCCCCAATCACGCCCTTCAGGTGGCCCACGGCGGTGTTGCCGCTCGTGCTGGTGCTCGTGGCCACCATGGTCAAGGAGGCCATCGAGGACTGGAGGAGGAAGCAGCTGGTAGCATTCTTGGATCTGCATTTTCTTCACCCATACTATTTTAATTGGTACTACTACGCTATCGATGACAGAAACACAATCAATTAAATCCAGTCAATTCAGATACTAGTAGTAACAGGACAAATTAGTATCCATTTCGGCAGATTGGGGGGCAGGGTTGGTGAAGCAATCACTTTTAGTAGTACTGGAATGTTTGATGTCGTCCCAATTTAATCAGCACATCAACTCACAAAAACTATCTACTATATGCTTAATTCAAGGGACCTTGTCAACAGTTTATATGCTAAATTGGTCCAATCTCACTGCCCTGATAGCTTTTCTTGTACCCTGACCAACTTACTGAAAAACATTAATTGACTGACTGGTTCTTCATCCAGGATATTGAGGTGAACAACAGGAAAACCAAGGTGTTCCAGGACGGTGCCTTCCATCAGACAAAATGGACCAAGCTCCAGGTCGGCGACGTGGTCAAGGTGGAGAAGGACGACTTCTTCCCGGCCGACCTCATCCTCCTCTCATCGAGCTACGAGGATGCCATTTGCTATGTAGAGACGACGAACCTTGACGGGGAGACCAACCTCAAGCTCAAGCAGGCCCTCAACGTCACCTCCCACTTACAGGACGACGGCAGTTTCACCAGTTTCGGGGCCGTGATAAGGTGCGAGGACCCGAACGCGAACCTCTACTCTTTTGTCGGGAATATTGAGGTCGAGGAGCGGCAATACTCGCTCTCGCCGCAGCAGCTGCTGCTCAGGGACTCCAGGCTGCGGAACACCGAGCACGTGTACGGCGTGGTTATTTTCACGGGGCATGACACCAAGGTCATGCAGAATGCTACCAGTGTTCCTTCTAAGAGGAGCAAGATCGAGAAGAAGATGGATGGGGCCATCTACCTGCTGTTGTCTTCGCTTGTCCTGATCTCAGTCATCGGCTCGGTTTTTTTTGGCATCGCGACCAAAGATGATCTGCGAGAGGATGGCACGATGACGAGGTGGTACATTAGGCCAGATGACACTACCGCTGTCTTCGATCCAAATAACGCGACAATATCCGCAGTGGTGCATCTCTTTACAGCCATGATCCTTTACGGGTACTTCATCCCCATCTCGTTGTACATCTCCATCGAGCTTGTCAAGCTACTGCAGGCTATGTTCATCAACAGTGACATCCATATGTATCATGAAGACAGTGATACGCCGGCTCATGCCAGGACATCCAACTTGAATGAGGAGCTTGGTCAAGTCCACACAATACTCACGGACAAAACGGGAACTTTGACTTGCAATTCCATGGAGTTCATCAAATGTTCTATCGCAGGCACAGCGTATGGGCGTGGAATCACCGAGGTCGAGAGAGCTATGGCGAAGAAGAGAGGCTCCCCCTTGGTCGCTGATATGGAAATCGAAATTGAAGGCTTTCAGTCGGAGGGGAAATCTGTAGTCAAAGGATTTAACTTCGCGGATGAGCGTGTCATGGATGGTAAATGGGTGAACCAGGACAACTCTGGTGTGATCGAGAAGTTCTTCCGGTTGTTGGCCATCTGCCATACATGTATACCGGAAGTCGACGAACAATCAGGGAAAATTTCATATGAAGCAGAGTCTCCTGATGAGGCTGCTTTTGTTGTTGCAGCACAGGAACTTGGTTTCACATTTTACCAAAGGACGCAGGCAGGTGTTTCTCTGCATGAGTTAGATCCCTTGACTGGAGAGCAAGTTGACAGGTAAAGGTTTGAACTTTAAATTTTCCTGTAAAAATTCAGGCATGAGCTGGTTGTAAAACTAACTTTAACCTTTTTATGGCAGATTCTATAAGGTCTTGCATGTCCTTGAGTTCAACAGTGCTCGGAGGCGGATGTCGGTAATAGTTAAGGACGAGGAGGGAAAGACATTTGTCTTTAGTAAAGGCGCTGACAGGTTAGCACTATTCTCTTTAGTAATCTGCTGGGATGAAATCTGATGACATGGATACATCTACTCTTCCTGTCTCTACTTGTATGATGGCTATATCTTGACTTGTGCTCAACTTGTGCAGTATAATGTTCGAGAGGCTAGCGAGATCTGAGAGTACTTACAGTGAAGCGACACAGCAGCACATAAATGAATACGCTGATGCTGGTCTGAGAACCCTAGTTCTCGCATACCGTCAGCTCGAGGAGGCGGAATATGCTGAGTTCGACAGGAAGTTCACTGCAGCTAAGAATTCTGTCAGTGCTGATCGAGACGAGCTGATTGAAGAGGCTGCAGATTCGCTGGAGAGGGATTTGATTCTTCTTGGTGCTACCGCTGTTGAGGATAAACTACAAAAGGGGGTGAGTATATCTTCTTCTGTGTTGGAATGTGTGATAGTGCAAGACATCTCCTTGGTTTGCCCATGCTAATTTCCTTCACTAGGTACCTGAATGCATCGACAAACTTGCCCAAGCTGGCATCAAGATATGGGTGCTGACGGGCGACAAGATGGAGACCGCCATCAACATCGGGTATATCATCTGTCCTAGAAGTTTTGATGCTAATAGTAGTATACTTTATGAACTACCCTATAATTTAATACCCGTTTCCACAGGTATGCCTGCAGTCTACTCAGACAAGGGATGCAACAAATAACAATCACACTGGATACACCAGATATCATTGCTTTGGAGAAAGGCGGTGACAGAGCGGCTGTTACAACGGTAGAAAAAGTGTTTCTTTTTTAGTTTATGCTATCTATACGTTCATTTCTGGTTCTATAGTGCATTGCGTAGGGTTACAAATAAACTACGCAACTGTACATTGATGAAAGACTGGTCTGCTTACACTATTAACACTGTTGATTACTTTAAATTTGGTGCAGGCATCAAAGGATAGTGTTCTACAGCAAATAAATGAAGGAAAGAAACTCATAAGTACATCTGCTAGTGAATCATTCGCTTTGATCGTTGATGGTAAATCTCTTACATATGCGCTTAAAGACGATACCAAGGGCATGTTCCTTGATCTTGCAACCGGGTGCAGTTCAGTCATTTGCTGTCGTTCTTCTCCAAAGCAGAAGGCTCTTGTAAGCATACCTCAGAATTGCATTCTTCCTAAAGGAAATAGGAGAGAATTCTAAACTACGAGTGTATCCCTGTTGTAGGTCACTAGGCTAGTCAAAGCTGGCACTCGAAAAGTTACATTGGCAATTGGTGATGGTGCGAATGACGTAGGCATGATTCAGGAGGCAGATATTGGGGTAGGAATCAGCGGTGCCGAAGGGATGCAGGTTTGATACTCCCATACAACATACTATCTGGAAAATTTACAATCTAGTGTTGTGACCAGCTCTCTCAATCTTAGGCTGTCATGGCGAGCGATGTTTCGATCGCGCAGTTCCGGTTCCTCGAGCGTCTGCTACTTGTCCATGGGCATTGGTGCTATAGCAGGATCTCATTGATGGTACCCGATACAATTATTTGACATGTGTATTATTACTCTGTTTATGAACCATGCAGTTTTGGCTGAATGTCTCCTTGTTTTAACGGATCAACAGGTATGCTTCTTCTTCTACAAAAACATCATGTTCGGTGTGACCCTGTTCCTCTACGAGTGCTACACATCATTCTCTGGCCAAACTTTCTACAACGATTGGGCAATGTCGCTCTATAATGTTCTCTTCACATTGTTACCTGTTATCGCTATGGGCGTGTTCGATCAAGATGTTTCCGCTCGGTTTTGTCTCAAGGTACGTAGACATATATGTACTTCCTTAATTAATTTCTGAAAGTTGATACTGAATGAGAAAAAAAAGTAAATTCATCACTGTTTCTGGAATGCAATGCAGTATCCAATGCTCTACCAGGAGGGTCCTCAGAACCTGCTCTTCCGATGGTCGAGGCTCCTAGGATGGATGATGCATGGTGTGGGCAGTGCCGTGATTATCTTCTTCCTCACGACCGCGTCGCTCAAGCACCAAGCGTTCCGCAGCGATGGTCAGGTCATAGACCTCTCGACCCTAGGCGCGACCGCCTACACGTGCGTCATCTGGGCCGTCAACATGCAGATGCTGATCACCGTGAACTACTTCACCCTCATCCAGCACATCTGCATCTGGACCAGCATCGCTCTATGGTACGCGCTACTAAGCGACAACCAAATCATTAGTGTTATGAACATGTGTTACTCGTAATAATTTACCAAACTGACTGGCACACTCACTGTGTTGGCTGCAGGTACGTGTTCCTCCTGGTGTACGGCTCGATCACTCCATCGTTCTCCACCACATCCTTCATGGTGTTCTCCGAGGCGCTGGGCGGCGCGCCAGCCCACTGGGTGGTGATCCTGCTGGTCTCTGTTGCGGCCCTCATCCCCTACTTCACCCTGTCGGTGGTGAAGACATGGTTCTTCCCGGACTACCACAACAAGATCCAGTGGCTTCAGCACAAGGCTAAGGCCGATGACCCGGAGGAGGAGCTGGGCATGGTCCTGCGCCAGTTCTCAGTGAGGTCCACTGGGGTGGGCGTTTCGGCACGCCGCGACGCCAACCTTGTCCGCAGCAACAGCAGGGTTATCCATGCAGACTCATATCACAAGGTGATCAGTTGGCATAGCACACCATAGCAGCTTTCCTGTAAATATCAGCAGGCACCGTAGAGTTAGGGCTCAATTGTACATGAGTACTAGTATGCAATTTTGTTTGTAGAGGGTAGCTGCAAAAGGAGGAATGTGTAAGCATAGTTAGGAGATCACTAAGTTTCTTCCCCTCATTATTATTTTGGGGTTCATTCTTCCCTTCTTTTTTAATTTCTTTTGTTCTTTAGTTAAGCAATATCTTGTTGGGAATAAAAGCATGCAATCTATTTTTGTCCGCGAATGAAATGGTGCCCCTCGGGTTGATATCGATCTGTCATTTTGTCCTCTGCAACATTTTATTTATTGAACCATCAACTGTTGAGAGGGACATTGATTTAGGCTGGTTATAGTGCTAAACTAGTAACTTAAACTAGTAACTTGCACGTGTAACTAGTTCATGTTACTACCTTCATAGTGGGTAGTACTGTATGGTGTCATGCAAGTTCTAATAAATTAGCTTGTAGACTTATATTGTCTTGGTATGTGTGATGTTATGGTAACTAGCTAAGTTATTACCTCCCTCTCTTTCTTCATTAATTATCATGACATGTCACCAATTTGCTTAATTGGCATTGCATGTACATGCATATTACTAGCTAAGTTACTCTCACTATGATCAGCTTTATAACTATAAAAAACATGAAATTAATGGTAGAATATACTCATGTTGCTCCCTCCACTCTGAAAAAATCGGTGTTTTCGGCAACGATATGGTCTTCAAAGGCAAATTCTAACACTTATTTCTACTATGTTCATAAATGTATTAAACTAATATGAATTTCAAGTAACGAATCTAAATAGTTAAAACTATACAGTTAACTTATTTTAAAAGGTGTAGGATATAATAGAACACCATGAATCACCTGTGATGGATATGAGTTTATAACTTGACTCACTGACCGGTCAATCTACAGCCTAACAATTGACAGATTGATCTGATGACTGGCCTGAAAGCGACTTCCTTCATGGAAACCATACTTCACGCATGAGGTCAAGGTCATTGGTCTCTGTTCTCCTTTCGTTTGTCCCTGCTTCTAGAAGAAGTCATGCATGGAGAATTGTAGACAGTTAGGTGAACAACTAGGACCCCGAGGGAGAAGAGGCAAAATCGTACATGTGGCAAAACTAGGATCGGAGGTGTCTCCAATGTATTTGATAAGTGCAAAACTATGCGTCCCAATGTGCCGAGGAGGCGAAGATTTTTACAATCGACGCGAGCAACATGAACGAGGCAACAAAGACTTGTTTAATCAAGCTCATGCGTGGATCCTTGCTCGCGAAGATTGATTTGCAAAATACACGATGGCTTAATATATAGATACATATTTATATCTGTTTTCATATAGGTTTAGTATAATGGCTTGTATTATTTGAAATAACTTCCAGATGACTTCATTTTATCAAAAACATTTACGAACCAAAATGAAGGACATTTGGGACAAACTTTAGACACGTGGACAGAGGCATCCTTGACACATGGATGATAATTTCTTATGTGAATCTTTGATATGTTTGTGCAAAATGGCATATACCAGTAGCGTTTGGCTAGTACCATTCCAGGATCAAAGAAGTTCGAAGTGAAATATTCAGTACATTAAGGACTATGAAAACCAAAACAATCAAATCTAATGCCTCAAAAGTTTAGTGTTTGCACAATCTGATGATGGAACAGGATGGAAAAAAAGGAACACGTGATGATTTATTTACCTAGAGGTAATTAATACCACCTCCTGACCTCCGTTCCTAAGAACAAGGCGCAACACATTTCAAAATGAATTTTGACCGAATAATTGAGCAACAATACCTTGGTTATATTGTACATAATTAGTATCATTGAATCCGTATAAAAGGAATTTAGTACCAGTAATCTTAATATATTAGGAGTAATTCTTGGTCAAAGAAAACACGGAAAATGAGGACGCCATATTCATTGAAATGGAGGGAGTAATATAGAGAACAAACTTAGTTGAACTAGTTCCATGAAGCCGATAAAGAAACAAACCAAATAGTTATAAAATGCTACAACCAAAATCATTTTCTAATACTGCGTTGAATCAATCTATGCAAGTATATCCTTTTTAATTTGTTAAGGATGTCCTAAACATGTTGATATAGCCATGAAATTAACAACACAAGAAACATGTCAAGTTGCGCCGGATGAAAACCGGTGATTACAAAGAATTGGAACACTCACATGCTTATTTATATTGGAGTGTCATAGTCTCACAAAGGTTTATATAGTTCTATGGATCTAGGCTTAAAACACCATCTACTAGTATCACCTACCGATCAACACATAAAACCATAGAACATGTAGACATGGATAACATTCCACATCACAAATATTTGAAAGTTGTGTCAAATACATATGATATGGTGTAGTAAGAATAAATTTGTTTCTATCAAGTATTTGTCCTAAATGTGAGTATTGCCTGAATAAACTACAATGTTGCAAGAATGGGAGGTGTGCGGCAAAGTCAGAGATTCCTGACAGGGAGACTCTCATTATGATCATTTTCTTTTTTATAAAAAATTTAAACTCTTCTAGAGTATTAAATAAACCAAATGTATATATGAAAAAAATACATCTAACAAAGTATACTCCCGCGATTCCTTTGTATAAAATTATTATTTAAAAAGTCATAAGTATATTATCTTTGACCAAGTTTATAGAAAACTACCAGCTTTACAACTAATTAAAAAATCATGAAAATATATTTCCTGATGAATCCAATGATAGCGATTCAGATGCAGATGTTGTTGATTCTTTATTGAAATTTGGTCAACGATAGTAAAGTTTCAATTTTCAAGAAAAGCCGATACAGTCGGGAAAAAAGGAACAGATGGAGTATGGTTGTACACGAGACAATAAATTTGAGCTAAGAAATAAAACAAAGCAAGCAACTTTCCATATTCAATCTTCACATTGACTACACCTAAAACCTACTAAAGGACCAAATGGGATGTTGACCACACATGCTATGTATCGAACACGGCAATTTTTATATACCAATGTGAATCGATGAGTTTTTCAGCATCCTATGGTAACCTGACAAGACATTTTGGGGATGGCTTCTTAATTATTTTAGAATGTGAATAAGGTTCTACACATCTAGGCATTTATTAAAAACACATAAAAATAGTGATTATACACTATTATTAGATAGCATATTACATATAAAATTGAGACGCATATTCTACCACCGGGAGCAATAGTGAGTTTGATATATGAAAAAAAGGTTATTTAAATTTAAGCCACAATTCTTATCATCACCTAGGAAGCTCAATTTGAATTGTAATTTTATCCAGCACACCAATTAAGATCATGCATAGAAAGCTATATCTTCCCATGAAAAGAGTGCTAGAGCAAAAAAAACATAGAGATGCAGTCACTTGTTATTCTAGGAAATGAACTTTACAACATAGTAAGGTCATCTTTTTAGAGCCGCTAGATACATGTATAAATTCTTTGATTGATGAAACAGCTAGCAACCTTTTTCATGAGGGCGGCAAAAAAAGTCCAAAAAAATTAACATGTTTGCATATTAGAAAAAACACCACCATCAATACGAGGAAGAGACTGAATGGCAACCTACACTCTAAATGTGAATTAACAAACTAGTAATCTTAGAAAATGAACTGATGCTAGAAGATAGCTAAAACACCTACCGTAGACACAGAAAAAACATACTCCCCTGTCCCAAATTAGTTGTGTCAACATTATCTAGATGCCATATATACACACTGAAATGCATCTATATACATGCGAAATATAGATAAAGTTGATACGACAGATTTGGAACCGAAGGAGTCCTATTTACTATTTACGTAATATTGCTAATTGGCAGTGGAATGGCTTTTTAAAAGATTCTCTTAAATTTTTTATTTAAGTACCTTGTTCACATTCTTCATGGCAAAGATATATCTGATTTTGGTCTCTATCCTCCAAACCAAGACCCCTTCAGTTCTTTCAGAAAGTAGTACTGCATAATATAAGAATGAACTTTTGGATCACTTCTCGTGAGGAGAAAATCAGCAGTTGAGCACGCTGATTTTTACAAACAAAGAACGGACACCTAGATATTACTTAAATTTTCACCCCACCTACCTTCCACGTGACCAACTGCCCTTGGAACAGAGCGAGGTCGAGCCTTCAAACTTGGCCACCAGGCTTCAAAATCGCTCGCACGTTACACCTCATCTTCCCAATCTGCGGCGTCTGAAACTGCAGGTCTTGCCCGATCCAAACGGGGGAAACCCTAATCATGGAAACCCTAATCATAACATTTATTTGTACTGCTCCTTCCGACCCATATTACTTGACTCAAATTTGTGTAGATTTCGATGAATTTAAACACTATTTAGTATATATAAGTTTATCCAAATTTTAATAAATCCAAGTCAACTAATATGGGTCGGAGGGAGTACTAGAATCTAACAGTTAGTATAATTTAGGTGATGTGGATCAGCCCGTGTCTCGTGAAACTTTATGTTTGGCGACGATAAACGGATTAAATTTGATTTTATGGCTACATATTTCTATGTTTTTTATTTGTACATGCTCAAAATTACTACCTCCAATCCATAATAAGTGTTTGATTTAGTAAAACACTTATTATGGATTAAATAGCTGAATTTAGATGAAATATCCAATATGCCTACAAAATTGGCCAAACTACATACAAAACGGCAGCATCCCCCTGCACTCCCGTGTCGTGGCCGGAAGGCGCCACCGGGAGAAGCCCACGCCGTCGCCGACGACGGTGGGGCAGTTTCTCGCGTCGACATTGGAGGTCCTAAGCAGTGGACTTTGGCAGTCATCAATAGTCGTCGATGTGCGTCAAGGCTTAGCATACGACGGCAGGGTCAGCGACGGACCTTCAACGTCCTCTAGCGAGACAGTCGACAGTAGTGGCAAACTTGCGATTTAGTCGGCTGCAAGATTGGGGAGGTGCAGCTTACGGTGAAAATGGAGCTTCGACTTTGGTCATGGTGGACAATGGTAGCGTCGGTCGACAGCGGTGGCAAGCTAGCGATCCAGTCGACTGCGATATTGGGGAGGTGCGGCTTCCGGTGAAAACCGTGTTTCGACTATGTTCATGATGGACGATGGCGGCATCTATGCGCTGCTACCTTGTTGAATGTGTCATCGTTGCGGTATGCCTCTCCTCTCTCGGGTTGCTCCCAGGTCGGACGATGGCGGTGCCGCGGTGTCGTTCTCCAAGACGACACCGTGTTGTTCCACCTCCTAACGCCTCCAGCAAGCACCTGCTCCAAGACGATACCCCGCGGGATCTAGGCAATGGACAAGTGCTGATAGACGCGCGCAGGATGGTGGCATTGTTTGGCGTTGTGGTGGCGACGGCGGCAAGCCTGCAAGGTTAGTGTGTTTGTCTCTCCTAAAGATGGGTCGGCGGCGGCTTCTAGAGCAAGCGCATGTTGTGCATGATGAGGGTATGCTAGACAGTTTTGTAATCCTAGCTCGCCGCTCTTTAGGTGCGGTATCCGAATTAGTTGGTGTGCGTCAGTGTGAGGCTAAGGCATATGGCCCTAATCATGGCCACCTTCCTAGTCAAGCTTGTAGGTGTAGCGATAGGAATTATTTTTTAGAAAAGAGTATATATAATATAAGTTATAACAGACGTACCAATTACACCCAGCCTCTGCAACAACGCATGTTCCAGCGGTCCCTCCAGATGCACATAGCTCAAAAAAAAGAATTATAAAAAATAAAAATCCCGCAATAGAGAACTAATCCTCAAAGCAACGATACTGACACCATCAGAACAACATCAGTAGTCCTCCACTCTAATAACAACGCTTCAAGAAGGAAACAGTGTCCAAGCGTCGTCGTTGCCCGATCAAAGATCATAGGTTTTCACCCTGGAGAAAGTCCTCGCTCACAAAACAATGTCTTTAACAAGGTCATTGCCATGCACAACCAGTTAAGGCCAGACCTTGGATTTTCATCCTGCAAGGTAAGACTGGGAACTTCCCATGTGTTGTCTTCCCGCACCAACAGTCGCTGCAACGAGTCCTAGATCACGCAGCCAGTTCTCTGTCGCCACAAGAACAAAAATCACCATCGCAACCTCATATTTCCGCTTTCCTGACATTCTCCCTCGCCTCCATCCTGCAGCACCACGTCCGCCACTTCTCCCAGATCCCGGCCAATGCCGCCCACGGCCCTCGCCTCCCCGGTCCAGCAGCCGCCGGCCCCGAATACGAAACCACCGCTCCATGCAGCCCTCCTCGCCACAGCAGGGTGACGCCATCACGCCACCTAGTCGGACGCTGCCGCGCCTTGCACACACGCATCGCCGCCGGTCGACGATCTTGACCCGCGCCTAGTCCTGATCGATGTATTCATTTTCTCATGCTTTGCTGAATAATATAATTTAAAAAACCTGTGGGTATCATTTTCTCCGATTTTGTTGAATTAAATTATTTAAAGAAACCTATGGGCATCATTTTCTTAGGCTTTGGTGAATAAAATAATTTAAGAACTCGTGGGCATCATTTACTCGGCCTTTTTTGAATAGTACAATTCATCATTGTCTCAGGCTTTGTTGAATAATAAAATTTTCAAAACCTGTGGGCATCTTTTGATGCAAATGCCGGGGTTTCAATATCGTTTTGGAGGAAAAAAATAACTATCACATCATCATGAAAATATTCAGCTTGAGAGGTTACAAAGAATTATTACTTGATCTATGTAGCCTTCTGAGACTGTATCTAGAAGATGAATGGACCATATAGACAGTCAGCAAAAAGTTGTCCTGAGCATGCATATAATACGATACATGTGGTCATATGATATTGGAGGAGACTCAATCAAACAGAGTTCAACAAGTCATCGGGCCTCTGTTTTTCTCCCTTTGGTTGTGACCTCGACACCGTTGTCAAGCCAACAAAATAGAAAAAGAAAGAAGAGTCTACAAGTTCAAACATTGTGGTCTTCAGTTAGGCAACCACAACAACAGCTAGCTTAATTTGTCAATCAAGAAAAGAGTACATCTACTCGTGTGATGTACACAAGAGCAATCATTAGTGCACAAGAATTACACACGGTCAGTACAATCTGGCCGAATTAGGCCGAATTAGTGATGGTGATGATGATGATCACAAGATCCTGGAATTCGAGGATGTGGCCTCGGCGTCCGCCCTGCTGCGGCTGATCCAGCTGTACTGGCTAAACGCAGAGCTCTCGTCCTGGTTGCCCTGCACCATCTGCTGGAATATCCTGACATCCGCGGTGTTCGCTACGTTGAAAAGCTCGCTCTGCCCTGGCTGAACACCGTTCGTTAGATCGATGTCCGCTAAGCTGTCGAGAACCCGCACCACCTGAAAAATGAGAGAGAAATAAATGGCAAGTTAATCCTCTGGCCAGATCATATCAGACCAGATGATGTTATTTTCCTTCCACATGACACGATCAGGGAAGTACAATTTCGCCTGTGTGGAGACAGGTAGACAACTGCTTATATATACCTGGCTCATTCTGGGCCTCTTTGATGATGAGTGTCGAATGCAGGCTGCTGCAGATTCGATCATACGGAACATTTCTACCTCGTTGAAGTTCTCCTTGAGCCTAGGATCGACCAATTCTTCCAAATTTCCCGTCTCAAGAGCTCGGCTAAGCAATGGTCTAGCCTGCAAAACAATGTCAGTTTGCAAATTTAAACAAGGGTTGACCAAGTAAATGAAGGAAGATGTAGGAGGAAACACATGTTCATTTTAATAGAGAACAAATAGGCACACAGATTCATGTTGTGGCGAAGAAATGTCAGTTTGCAAAGTTGGAAGTTGTAGATAATTTAGTTTGTCTAATTGCTGCCCATCTTTAACTGCTCAAGATACATGGTGTTATTGTATCAATGTGAACCACGGGTGAAAACCTTTCCCTTGCAGCTTTGCATTAACAAGATAATCACCGTTATGAGATGTTTGTTTGCGCTGTGCGTAAACATATACATATATTCTAAACCAGTAAATATTCTAATCAGAGCATCCTTAAAAAAATTCAATGTGCACATGAGTATGTCGGGATATAATATAATCAGCATGCGTCATGCTGATTGCATAGCCAACTAGCCATACATCACCATACAGCAGATCCTAGGTTGCAGCAACTATGACATGTCACAGGCATAGACACTCTACTCCATATCTGAAAAAATGAAGAGTGATGTTCCCAGAACATATAATTATATGCCTAGCGAGTTATCTCACAAAATGATTAGTGCAATACCAGATATGGGAATCTGGCCTATAATTAAAATTCAACTTGTAACCTCTAAAATAACTAATCCATCAAATCCGATGAAATAAGTTTGGATAGCATGACTGTTCTAGTGAACAGAGAATCTAGGAGGCCTTTAATAAGATACACACATGTCAACTAAGTATCAGCTACAAATAACGGATGAGCAGTAAGTGAAAATAAGTTTGGACGACTAGTTCAGTGTCACGACTCACCCACTCAACAAGGCTCTCATCACCCAATGGTCTTGATGCATCAACAGGCTTTCGACCAGTCATAAGCTCTAATAGAACAACACCAAAAGAGAATACATCAGATTTCTCAGTCAATTTTCCACTCGATGCGTACTCTGGAGCCATGTATCTGCAAAAAAGGAAGAAACATTTTTTAGCCATCAATTCAATAAGATCACAATAAATGTTTCTGAACTTGCCAGCACTTTTGCTCACCCAAATGTTCCCATAACACGAGTAGTCACGTGTGTGGCAGCATCCAAAGCCAATCTTGCAAGACCAAAATCAGCCACCTAGAATTCACAGATAGCATCTATTCAGCAAATTAGCTATATCATGAGATATCCCCTGCTCATTTAGGGCGTGCAATTACCAGTGCGTCAAAGTTATTGTCTAACAAAATGTTTGAGGATTTGATGTCTCGGTGGATTATCCTGGGATGGCCTGCAAAAAGGGCAAAGAAGGCAGATGGATTAATAGAAACGAAAATAAATGTCCCAAAAAACACCTAAATAAATGGGAAAAGTGGTGAAAAAAGTAAGAAAGAACATTACAATCTTCGTGTAGGTATGCTATTCCACGAGCAGCACCAGCAGCAATTTTCACCCTAGCTGACCAATCTAAAACCGGCCTTCCATGTCCTGTGGTCATATCATTCAAAACTACCTTAGTTTGTACAGCCACAATGTGGAAAGGTATTGTCAAAACTACCTCAGGCAGAAAAATGTTATAGCATTACCATGAAGATGATAATGTAGGGTATCGTTAGACACGAAATCATAGACAAGTAACCTCTGGCTATTGGCAATGCAATACCCCACCAGCGAAACCAAATGTCGATGGTGCACACGACTGATTATCTCCACCTCGGCCTGGAACTCACGCTCCCCTTGCCCGCTCCCATCTCTCAGCTGCTTCACAGCCACCTCTATCCCTTCGGGCAGGCGGCCCCTGTACACTGACCCGAACCCTCCTTCCCCCAGCAAGTTGTGTGGCGAGAAGCCATCGGTTATCTGGTACATCTCCTGGTAGGTGAAGAAGCGGGAGTTGCCCATGCTGATGTCGGACGCACACGCTTTGAGGACCCGGGGGCTCCCGGCACTGTGGTTAGAATTATAGATGGAAGGGTCGGCCGACGATGATACTGCATTTGCCGAGTCTCCTGAATGAAATGAGAAGATACTATTACTTGTATAATTAAATGCTAGATGTAACCAAGAATGTATGAATTATGAAGTGTGGATACTGCAAATGCGCCACCGGAGTAACCAAACTACCTAGCGGCCGCTGAGAGGAAGATGCATAAGAAGGCGGCGACGTGGGTGACATGAACCCGGCGTGGTAATCATTCCTCCCCCTTCGGCGCTTCTTGGTGTACCAGATGGCGCCGCCTATGAGGGTGATAACGAGGAACGCAAGCACCGTGCCGACAGCGATGACGACGCTGTCACCGAGCCCGTTGCTGGGCGTGGGGGAGGCTCCGGTTTGGGAGCCATGGGACGACTGGGTGGAGGACTTGTTCGGGCTCCTGCCGCCGGTGCCTGCGGCGTGCGGGTTGGCCGGGTCGGCGGCCGTGGCGGGTGATGGTAGTGGCTTGTGGCTGGCCGGCGGCGGTGAAGTGTGGGCAGGAGGTCCGGGACGAGGAAGGGACGGGGAGTGCGGTGCGGCTGTTGGTTGAGGAGCGGTCGGCGGCCTAGTTTTTGGAGGGGGAGCTGCCGGCGGCGTTGTTGGTGTTGATGCGGGCGGCGGCGAACTGTTTGTAGGCGGCGTGGAAGGTGCGGGCGGCGGGGAACTGTTTGTAGGCGGCGTGGAAGGCGCGGGCTTTAGAGGTGAATTTGCTGGAGGCGGCGCGGAGGGCGCGGGCTTTGGAGGGAGTGACCGCGGCGGCGAGGCGGGCGGTGGCGAGGCGGCGAGCTGTGGAGGTGGGGCAGGGGGCGGGGAGGAAAGGGGAGGGGTGGCGGCGGCGGCGGGCGCGGCGGTGTCGGCCGGAGTTGCGTTGGGTTTGGAGGAGGCAGGGGCGGGTGAAGAGGCGACGGCCGGAGATGAGGAAGGCGCTGGCGCGGATGCCGCCATGAGAGGAGGAGAGGAGTTCCTCGTGTCAATAGATATCTATCAATCTATCTATCCATGACGCCCCCCTCCCCGGAAGAAATTTGGAATTGATCGGAGACGAAAAAGGATTGGGAGGAAGACAGATCCAGCGGCAGCATCAGTGCTCCATCGAATAGAATCAAAGAATCCAAGATGAATCCTTTTCTTTTCTGATTGATTACATTCACTCCCTACTTAAGCTAAGCTGAACTAAGCTAAATAAAGCTACTTGGATAGTGGTTCCAATCTGAAAAAGAGGAGAAAGTGACTGTAGTCTGGAAGAATAAACCAAGCCCAAGCTCGCTTTCCCCTCCTGCTTCCTTGTTTCATACTGCTGCTGCTGTCAGTCTCTCTCTCCCTCTCTCCACAAACACCGGTCAGCTCGTGCAAGTTTGACCAGGGAATTCCCCATGTCAAAATCAAAAATTAGAGCAACCATCTATCAGCCATAAAATTGGTTCGAATTGCCTCTCGATTCATTCACTAGGTTTGCTGACAACCTTCTTGTTCGTGGCTATGCTGGTATCCACGAGGCCAACCCTATGCTCGCTTATTAATTTCGGCACAGGCCGGGGTTTCCACCTCATTTCCAAAAAAGAAAAATATATAGCAGAACTCAATTACTCTTTCCAGTATAAATTAATGGATTCAGATTATCATATATATGTCGTCATGTTTATGCTAGATACATCTGAATCTAGATAAATCGGAATCCATTGATTTAGATCAAAGGGTAACGAAATCCAAATCATGAATACACTAGCAAACGGGGTTTCGAAAGTCTGCTCTTCTCGAACGGCCGTGCACGCAATCGCCACAATTGGGAATCCTAGCAGCAAAAAAAACTTAGGTGAGAGAGAGACAAAAGGGTGAGGTCGGCGAAAGACTCACATTTGATTTGGGGATCGTGTTGCACTAAATGCTCACGTAGACCGGCTTATAAAAGTGTCAGAACCTAAGGTTACAAGGTAAGTCCTAGTCAGACATGTTACCAAGTCCTACGATAATAGAATATATATTGTTTGTCTTGCACTCCAAGATTCCGATTTCTTCCCATGGCGGTGCATATCAGCCTCCCTATATCCGACTAGGTTTCCTCATCTTGTACTAGCAATTAGACCTCCTGGTAGGCTATAGGCCTAACCACTGTATATGGCCTTTTCCAATCCGGTCTTATTGGATTAAAGACATAATATGGTTATACCCATATAGCATATCACCAACAGTATCCCAAGAGAACTTTAAGATCCATGCTGACTTGGTGAGTTACTTGAGCGCTTCGTCTAGAGTTATCTTGGCAAGTCGGCCACGACATCTTGAAGCTCTCCCAAGATAACTGCAATAATCATATACCTTATAATGTAAGACGAAACATTTTCATCAACTCTTTGGCGAGTCAATCAGCTAGGCGAAAGAATCGTGTCTTCCTTATATGGAATCTTATGTCAATGTCTGATCGTGTTAGGTGCGTCACTGTATATGACCCTAAAACCTAAACCCTAAACCCTGTTAGGTGCGTCAATGAAGTGACGTGACAGGTACTAGATCTTCATCGAAACTCACATAAAATGCAGTAATCATTCTAATTTTTCCACGCGTAGAATGTGAAGCGTTGGCAGGATTTCTAGAGAGGTGGGGAGTTACTGCAACTCGTAGCACGCGATCTCCTCCGTTTTTCACATGTTGCACGCATCTCAACACCAGGCTATAAATGACATGCTAATAAGAAAATTTAAAGTTGATTTTTTTCCTAAATAAATGACATGTTAGTAAGAAATTATAAAAAAATCATGCATGGTCATAATACGTCACCTTAAATGTATCGAGTCCTGACTTTCAGTCAGAAAACCTAAGGTCTAATCTTTCTTTTTTATGTCTAGCAATGGCCTTCTAAAGATATCATCTCAGACTTTCTTCAAGGCGAAAATCTAGATTTTTTATCGGATGATAACGATGTTTATGCACTATTTACCTTTTTGGAGGTGTCTCTTTTGAAGAACCTTTCTGTATTCGGAGTGTTGACTTTGACGGTGGTATGTGGGATGTTGTTGCGAGGAGTTGATCACCGTGGTGGTACCTTTTTTCTTTTCATTTTCTTTTGTAGGTTATGTGCATCCTAGATGTATTTTATAATATTGTTGGTAAAGAGGTTAGGTGTAACTGATATCTTGATATTAATACCAGCCTAAAACATAATTTGGTAAACACTTAATTTACCACATAATTTGTTGTTTAAACTTTTGAATGAGGAAGAGGTTTGGCAGGAATTATTGAAAAATAAGTATTTGCATTCCAAAACACTATCACAAGTGAAGTCAAGTCATCAGACTCTCCATTTTGGAAAGGTCTTATGAGGGGAAGAGTTTTTTTCTAAAGGGTCATTTGCAATTAAGAGTGGTTGTAGTGCGCGTTTTTTAGAGGATGTTTGGTTAGGCGAGACTCCTCTAGCTGTTCGGTACCCGTCGCTTCATGCCATTGTGCAAAGAAAAGAAGTTTCCGTCGCACACGTTCTGTCAAATGACCCTCTAAACATTGCATTCCGAAAAACTTTAACCCGTTCTAAACGGTCAAGTTGGCTACATTTAGTGAATTGATTAATGGATATACACCTTGAAGAGGGAAAAGATAAATTTAAATGGAATCTAACTTCATCGGGGGTATTCTCGATCAAATCCATGTATCTTGACTTGCTAAATGGGAACACAAGGTTCTTACGTAAGTATTTATGGAAAATGAAGGTGCCACTAAAAATTAAGATTTTTATATGGTTTTTAAATCACAAGGTTTTGCTAACAAAAGATAACTTAGCAAAAAGAAATTGGCAAGGAAGCCAGAAATGTTGTTTCTGTGATCAAAACGAGACGATGCAACACTTGTTCATTGATTGTACGTTTGCTAAAGTAGTTTGGCGTATAATCCATATGGCTTTTAATTTAGCTCCCCCAAAAAATATTAATAATATGTTTGAAAATTGGCTACATGGTGTTGATAAGTTAGAGAAAGTTCAAATACAAGTGGGTGTTTGTGCTCTGGGCTATTTAGAATATTAGGAATGACATGATTTTTAACAGAACATCAAACTCTTCTTTCATGCAGGTTATTTCTATAATTACCCACTGGATCCGTATGTGGTCTGTCCTCTAGCTAGAGGAGCGAAGATCGGACATGGCTATTGGGTGCAGCCATTTGAAAACGGTTGCAGGGGACTTATTCACCCAGTGCGGCTGGCGTTTTGACAACAGAATCACATGTTGATGCAACAACTTTTTTTGATCCTCGGTTTCTTTAGATGGCTAGTGCATGTTTCGAATTTATGTGAACCATGAGCTGGAAAATTTGTAATAATTTTTTTTAATAAATTTAATAAATCAATAAAGGCCATATGCATCAGTCGATGCAGAGGCCGGGGTGATATCCCCATTTTGAAAAGAAAAAACATAATTTACCAGCTTGAATAGCTAATATGGACACGTTGACACCTTGGAATAAATTATATGATTTCTTCAAGCTGCAACACCATAGAATTTTCAATATCAACACAGTCAGGAGGGAAAGAAGCTGAAGACTAAAGACACCAGCTACCCTGTAGGCATAGCGATAGACATAGACTATAAGAGAAGATCAAAAGGTACATCTAAGAAAGATGCTACATTTAACACTTTTTATAATTATATGGACTTATAAGCAGTGGATATAGAACTATTAGGACGAAATAGATATATTGTTGATATTACATTACTTGATACTACAAGAAATATCCGTTATGACGATGTGGTGAGATATTTTATTTTATTGTCTTCCGAGAAATTCTAATACATTCCATAAAAAGATCAAACCATTAACTTAACCGCCTTTAAGGTTTTAGGTTAAAAGACATGTCTATTCTAGGTCCCGTAAACTAGACGATTGACACATAAACTTTTTAAAAAGCACGAAGCTCGAGAATTTTGAATTACTACTACTAGATTTTGGAACAAGTTTTAAAGCACCCCATAAATAGTCAACGGTTAGCATGATGGAAGTTTCGGCATGCGTCGATGCCCTTCCACCATGGGAGTTGTCGGAATCCATCCCACTTTCGCCCGCTGCCAAAATTCCGACCGCTTTTCACACTCCCTGGTTGTAGAGCGGCAACCAGAAGGGCCATTAACCATTATCGTGAGCGGCATCCGAAACCAATAGCGAGAGCGAGGCTTCCTTAATAGCATCGAGCATGAAACATGCCAGTACCACAAGGCAACGCCGCAAGCGCCATTAGGCCACAACGGGTGATAGCGCTTGACGAGGTGGAAGAGATTGAAGTAGATTCCCCAGTAACGGCACCAGAAAGCTTGATGGCGCTTGGTGTTTGACGTGGAAGCGATTCGTTGGAAACCCCAAGAGCAAGGTGTGAAGCGGCAAGCAGCAAGTCTTCCCTCAGTTGAGACCGAGGTTATCGAACCAGAAGGAGGAAGGAAACGTCACACAGGTGTTGGAAGCAACATGGAGACCTGCACAACACAAACTCAAGACTTTTCCCCAACGAATCAATGAGGTTGTCAAGCTCACCGGTTTACTGTAACAAAGGATTGAACGTATGGTGTGGAAGGTAATGGTTTGCAGCAAGTAAACAAGTAACAGTGGAAGATGTATCAATGGTAAAGATTGGACCGGGGTCCATAGTTCACTAGAGGTGCTCTCCTTAGATAAACAACATGGCATGAAGGGTAAACAAATTACAGCGGGGCAATTGACAGGAACTAAGCAAGGCATAACAATGCAATTACTAGCCAGAAAGATCCTATGAAGTTGATTGAGCAATACAACAATATACATAGACTGTAATCCAACTGCATCTATGACTAGAAGTCCACCTTCAGGTTATCATCCGAACCCTCTCCAGTATTAAGTTGCAAACAACAGACAACTGCTTTAAGCAAAGTGTGTAAGGTAAACAGTCCACATGTTCCATGAACAAAAGACCGTTGTTTTCTCCCTAATAGCAACAACACATCTACAACCGAAGAGATTTCTGTCACTTCCCTTGGAAACTAGAGGCATGAACCCACTATCGAGCATAAATACTCCCTCTTGGAGTCACTAGCAACTACTTGGCCAAGATAACCACTAGCAACGTAGAGCATGCAAGATCATAAACAAGACAGACATGATAGAATCATAAAGATAGAACCATTAATCAAACCAACATAATAATCTCAATATCCATCAGATCCCCGCAAACACAACATGCATGATTACAAATAGATTAGATCTTGATCATGAACGGAGCTCACAAGATCTATACATGAAAGCACAAAGGAGGAGATACAACCATCTAGCTACTACATGGACCCATAGTCCAAGGTGGAACTACTCACAAATCATACCGGAGAGAAGGCCTCCAGGATGATCTCCCCTCCGGCAAGGTGCCGGGAAGAGCTTCAGATTCCCCCGATCTAGGGACGATGGTGGCGGCGGCTACAGACAGTTTCGTGGATTTCTGATCGGGTTCCGAGAGTTTCTGTATCGGGGGCTTCTTATAGGCGAAGGGGCGAGTCCGGGAGGCGAGCAGGGTCGCCAAACCCTAGCCAGGCGCAGGCCCACCTGCCCCCGCACCTGGGGTGGGTCTGGCCCCCCTGGCCGGCCCCTCCGGCTCTCCTCTGGAATTCTTGTTCCCCATGGAAAGTAATTGACTTTGACGTTTGTCTCATCCAATTCCGAGAATATTTTTTTACTAACTTTTCTGAAACCAAAAACAGCAGAAAACAGGCATCTGACACTGTTGCAATTTGTTAATAGGTTAGTACCAAAAAACGTGTAAAAAACACCTCAAAGTGTAGACAAGCAAAGAAAAGTAGATACAAAACAAGCATGGAGCATAAAAAATTATAGATACGTTTATAACGTATCAGCATCCCCAAGCTTAACTCCTGCTCGTCCTCGAGTAGGTAAGTGATAAACAGAATAATTTTTGAGGTGACATGCACCCTCACAATAAAGATCCAACCATTTGCAAGCATTGAAAGCTGGGATCAAAGAACTCTAAACATGTGCATGAAAGATGGAGTTCTAACAATAGGACATAGTAACTATGCATGCAACATGGAGAGTTACAAACAAAGATCATGAATAACATGCATTGAAAAACATTTGTTTGTTTCACATGCAGAAAACATAGCATAATGGCATTCAACTTGTCCCTCATAGAGTAGCAATATAATGCATAGGACACCTGCAAAGTTCACAAGGGTGACTAGAAACAAGTAGCACAAGAACAAGTAATATCATAATATGCATCAATTAATAAGCTTTGGAACACTGCACACAGAATGACAACTATGCTCTCTTAATGGTGCCTAAAGGTAGAAGGTGGAGACTCAATAATGGTGGAAGAAAGGCCCTTTTTTGTAAAGTAAGCAGGTATTACAATTTCAAAAGGAGCTTTCAAAAATTATGGTACTTATTAGCTTTCAGCCCTCATTGCCCCTATCATAAGCATCTTGAAGTGGTTAAGGTTAAAGTGGCAAAGCTGGAGTATATGCTTGACAAAGTATAAGTTGGCAATCTCAAGTCTCTTGACTATGAGGGCTACACCTCATGGATACTCAACTTAGGGTTCAGGTAAGTTCTTATCACTGTAAGTATTTGCATATCATTGAGAACCGCCAACGGGGTACCCCTTGCACATGGCACAAGAGCTTTCTCATAACCAAAATGACAAGACAAGCAGACAATGAGCATCTCAGCAATTCTTCTTATGTACCATGGGAATATGATGCTTTTTTCTCTCTTTCCTCTTTCCTCAATGTGTCTCTCTGTTTTTTACAAGAAGAATGCTTCATAGATGTCACTATGGTGATGCTGCAAGTTTCCACCATGATTAGGCATGGCTTAGGCTAGCGGCCCAGTCGTTTCTCTAACACAGAATACAAACTCCATGGACTTACAAGTTCCCACTTCATTTTACACCGGTAACATCCATAGACAAAAGAGCATGATATCAACGGAGTACAAAAAGTACAAGTGTAATGTTGAAAATGTTCCCCGTAACAGCACGGTTCTGCTAATCCCAACTTATAAGTGCAAGCATATACAACAAAGTTGCCTCAATGGTTCAAGTTTATTAGGGGCAAAGAATAAAATGTGCCATCAAGTTCGTGAGGGCTTTAATCACTAAGTTTTCACATAACAAAATAGTTTTTAATTGGAAGATAGTTGAAAACAAGAATATACTTGGAATGGTGTAACACACCATGCATAGGAGTTTATAGTGGACATTTTGGAAAAACTTGGTTTCTTGGGAGTTGGAAGCATGAGTAGAACTTACTCATACAAGTGGAGGCTAGCAAAAGACAGGGAGCAACCAACTAAGAGAGCAATAATGGCCATAATTATGCAATGCAACAAAGCAAACTAATCAAATCAAAGAGTGGTACTACAAGTAAAGGACTAAATTATCATAGAGGCTAATGGTGACTTGTCATAATCATAACATGGTGTAAGCATGTGCCAAGTCAACCCAAGCAAAACATCAAAGGAGAATACCACAATACTATGCTTTTGCATGCTAAAACAACACATAATTTCTTCAAGTCACACTAAGCAATCCCAATTGTTTGGAACAAGACATGCTACGGCAATAAATCACTAAGCATAATGCTAAAACAACACCTAGCATGTCATGCTAAAGTTTTAGTCACAGTCAATGCAAGCTCCTCTTGCACTTCAAGCAAGAACTTACTACTCCTTTCCAAACACCAAGCAAACTGATTTGAAAAATAACACAGCGAGAGCGGGGGTCCAAACTACTAAAGCAAACTAAACAAACTAATCAAAGCAAACAAAAACTAAGACGCTCCAAGAACAACACAACTGTGCATGAAACAATAAAAGTGAAGTGTCTAGACAGACCTGAGCTTTTTATTGATGAAGAAGGGGATGCCTTGGGCATCCCCAAGCTTTGACGCTTGTACTTCTTGGATATTTCTTGGGGTGACACCATGGTGGCATACCCAAGCTTGAGCTTTTGTCTATCCTTCATCTTATTGCATCATTCTCTCTCTACACCTAAAATTTTTCCTTCACACAATCTTCATTAGCAACATTAGCTTATTCAAAAGGTATTAGACCACTAGCAAAGCTTTGGAACAACAAGGATTTTCACTAAAAACAAAAGCTACTGAAGTAACTCCTTCAAAGAAACTCAATTTACCTAAAGAGAGCTCAAAAAGGAATCAATAAGAAGCAAATGCAAATAATGGCAGAAATCTGTCAAAACAGACCAATAGGTAGAAACGAATTTTTTCGAACATCTTCTGTTGCTCAAATCAAAAAGTGTTCAACTGACGAAAGTTAGCCAACATACTGGAGGATTTATTTGTAAATTTTTAGCTCAATCCGAGTTACAGAGCCTCCTCACGATTGTTTTTGGTAAAGGACAGAAATTTGTTTCGGGACAGCAACTCCCCAAATCTTAGTTCCCTCTCATTAGAGGTCATTCTTGGCACAAAAAGCAAACAAAAATGATAAGGAGAGATCATTGCAGTAGTAATAACTTCCAAGGCTCAAATAAACTCTTGGGTTATCTCCCAACAAGTATTTTTCTTTAACGCCTTTAAGTTAGGCACAAGAAGCAAGAAGAATCAAGTATTTTCAAATGAAGAAGCATTAACATCAAATCTTGCTTTCAAAGGATGAGAAAAAAGCAACTTGTCTCTCCTCATAGGGAAGTGTTCAATACCTGTCTTAAATGGAAAATGATATTTGATGATGCCTTCTTTCATATCAATGATGGCACCAACTGTTCTAAGAAAAGGTCTTCCCAAAGTAATAGGACAAGAAGCATTGTATTCAACATCCAAAACATAGAAATCAACAGGGACATAAGCATTGTTAACCATAATGAGAACATCATTAATACTCCCCATGAGTTTCTTCTTAGCATTATCATTGAGTGGGACGTCCAAATAACAATCTTCCAATGGTGGCAAATCAAGCATTGCATAAATCTTCCTAGGCATAATAGAGACACTAGAACTAACATCACATGAAGCTTTGAGATCAAAGTCATTCAATTGCACATTAATAATGGGTTCCCAACTATCTTCTACTTTCCTAGGAATAGAAGCTTTGTGTTTTAGCTTCTCTTCCTTAATCTTAACAAGAGCATCTGTAATGTGTTTAGTAAAAGCAACATCCATATCACTAGCATCAGGACTTCTAGCAAGCTTTTGTAGGAACATAATCAGAAATATTGGAACCATCAATATCAAAGTCAAACTTAGCATCACTAGTAGTAGGATCAATAGGCTTAGGCATAGTAGGAGGAGGAATAGGGGCTACTTGTGGTTTAGTTGTGATAGTGCACACACTATTGTTTCTATCAATTTCAGCTTCCCTTTCCCACCTAGCATGAAGCTGAGCTAACAGCCTAATATTTCCATCAATAGTAACTTGTATGGCATGATCAGTAGCAAAGGTGTTTTCTATAGTTTCCGGTTTAGCAGCCATTTTATTAACCAAGGAAGTTTGAGCTTCAGACAAAGAGGATATATTTTTCTCAACAGTTAAAAGCTTTTCCTCTATAGTCTTATTGAAAGTGGTTTGTTTACTAATAAAGTCCTTGAGCATTACTTCAAGTTCATAGGGGACACTTCTAGCATTATTGTAAGAGCTTCCATAGGAATTGCCATTATTAGGAGGATAAGGCCTATAATTGTTGTTGCCACCAAAATTATTCCTATAGGCATTATTGTTGAAATTGTTGTTTCTAATGAAGTTCACATCAACTTTATCTCAATTTAAACTACGGATGGCACAATAAAATGGAAAGAAAGTTTCCATGATGGATTTGGAAGAGTTCTAAAGTTAAGACATTGTGACGAATACTACAACAAAAGGCTAAGTATATGACTGCTATAGTAAGTAGCAGCGAAGGATGGAATTTGTGTTAAGTAGTTTGTTATCAAACTAAGGTGTGGTTCGCAACGGGCTAACACTAAAGATATATTGTACGACAATAGTATCGACATGATTTAACCCCAAGGAAATAAAGGTCTCACCAAAAGACCAAATTTATACAATGTCATCTTATTAGAGAATGAGTGATGCGTGGAGACGCAAAGACATGCAAATACACACGGACCTGAAAGCGTTAGATCCGTAGATTATGTTAACCACTTACAGTTGCGTATATGGAACACCAGAAAGCCATAGGTGTTCAAATACGCAAAGTTTTCAAACTAGATTATTGTCTCTAGTGCAAGTGGGAGACTGAAGAGAATATGCCCGAGAGGCAATAATAAAGTGGTTATTATCGTATTCCTTATTTATGATAAATGTTTATTTTGCATGCTATAATTGTATTAATACGGAAACGTTAATACATGTGTGTTTAATAAACAAAAAGGAAGTTCCTAGTGATGCCTCTCTTATAAACTAGCTCGTTGATTAACAAGATGATCAAAGTTTCCTGATCATGGACATTGGATGTTGTTAATAACGAGATCACAACATTAGTGTAATGATGTGATGAATATTCATCCGAAGTATAGCATTACTATCAAAGTCATTGAGTTTATATTGCTATAACAACTTATGAAGTGATCCTAATCCTTAGACCATGAGATCATGTCAATCACTAACACCGGAAGAGTTTCTTGTTGACATCAAACGTCACACCGTAACTGGGTGATTATAAAGATGGCTTCAAAACTACTAAAGTGTTATGTTGAGACTCATGGATCAAGAGTGGAATTTGTTCATCCCGATGACAGATAGATATACTCTGAGCCCTCTCGGTGATATCACATTGATTAGCTTGCAAGCAAGTGATTTGATCACTAGAATGTTATATCACGGGAACGAGAAAAGAGTGCATGTCGGTAACGAGATCAAACTAGGTATGGAGATACCGATGATCGAATCTCGGAGATGTAATATATCGTGAAACAAAGGGATTAAGATACTAGCGTAAAAGGTTCACACGATCACAGAAGTCATCATTGAATGTGTGGGAGTCAGTACGGATCTCCAGGTCCCGCTGCTGATTATTGATCGGAGAGGGGTCTCGATCATGTCTGCATTATTCGCGAACCATAGGGTGACACACTTAAGGGATACCGACACCACTCGGAGCAAATGATATGCCAGAAAAAGAAAAGGAAAGCGCAGGAATTTATTTCACTAGACACCGGAACCGTTTCGGTTGAAATTGCTGAAACTAGTTCTGCATGTGAAATTGAATACTAGCAAGGGGTTTTATGTGAATGTTTGTTAATTAAAGTAATTAACAAAATTCTGAATAAATAAATAAAATAGTTTTATTTAAATGAGAGCTTGCATTAAATTTGGTGGAAATTTAATGCATGTGAGTGGATTTTTGAGTGGAGGCTCTTTTATGGGAGTGGAGGCTTTTCATTTGAGTGGGAGCTCCACCCACATGAATGTGGAAGAGGTGGGGGAAGCCACCATGGCTGGCGCCATGCCCCTTTGGGTGCCCCCCTCTCCCTATAAAAGGCCCCCCTCTCATCCTCTGAAAGCATACCTCCTCGCGAAGGATCTCTCTCCCCCCTTTAGAATTTCCCCATGGTCTCGGATCAGCGAGATACGTGTTCCCGGTGGCTTTTTCTGAAAGGATTTGTTGCTTCCGCTGCTTCGCTGGAGCGAGGGCACGGAGGTTGTCGGGATACCCGTATGTGTGTGCGATCACGGATGCACCACTGCTTTGCGGTGCTGGACTTGATGGTGCTGGACCAGATGGACTTCATCATGATCTTGAGATTGGCAAGCGTTCGTCTACATCATCCACGAGTACAACCTCGTTAACGCTATTCGGTCTTCGAGGGTATGTATTCTATGGATGTATATCCACCTGTTGCTTGTATCTAGTAGATAGATCCTGGTACTTAGATGTTCCCATCATAGGAAATTTTTTGTTTTCTATGTTGCGAACCCTGCAGTGGTATCAGAGCCGGATCTATGTGTAGATGCTTTGCACGGGTAGTACACATATGAGTATGTGGGCGATGATGATCATTTTATTGCTTCTTAGTTGTAATTTGGATATTGGTGGCATAGTGTGATGAAGCGGCCCGGACAAACTTTACATGTCCTTTCACATGATACCTGTTCCACGCTTGACATTTAACTAGTTTTGCATAAGTGGATAGCGGGTGTCTGTCTCTCCTACTATAGTCAATATCTAATTTGCAATGAGTTGTCAACAATTTGGTTATCCTCGTTGTGGTTCATGTTCGTAGGTATGAACGGTTCTATCTTCGAAAGCCCTAAGCCACGTAAAACTTGCAATGGATAAATTAGAGGCGTCTAGTTTAGATTGTTGCTGGGCTAGTGTTATGATATGGTGATGTTGTAAGTAGAAGCATAAGATGATACTCTTACAACACACATAACGTGTAGGTTCCATAGACCTTGGCCTTACACATAGAGGTATGATAGAGATCATACCACGATACACATGATGGAGATCAACAATGGTAAGTAAATCGGTAATCATTAACTGCTCGGTTGTCTTGGGAGTAGCGACTAATCGGAATTCGGACGATTAACTGATTTAATCGGTCGGCTATTAATCGATGCAACCTACAAAAATTAGCACCTAAAACACATATGACTACTCTTGCACCTCAAGACCTACCCTATTAAAGGCAACCTCGAGCTCCCGGATGAGATCCTCAAGGCACTTGAGCTCTTGTATTTGAGGTCTAATCGACAACTACGAGGAACTGGTCAACAACGACAAGGAACTAGCTGGTGATGGCAGAAATCGAGCTCCTGGAGGCAGGGATCGAGCAGGACCTTTGAAAAACCTAATTCATTAGGGCGGGCTAGCGGATGGATGGGCGATATGTGTTGATAATTTTGCAACTTTTTTGACCAAATGTAGTAGTTAATCGGGAACATACCTAGTAATCAGAGTGTCAGAGCTATTAATCGGGCTAAACGATTAACACAAACGATTAGTGGTAATCGACACGGTCAGGTCCCTAGTAGCGATTAATCGGCCTATTAATCGCTGATTCGGCCTATTTTTCGAACAGTGAGATCAAGTGCGGGAACCATATCATTTCACTTATTAACATGTGATGTTTAATTACATCTTATATTGCTTGTTTGGCGTTTTATTAGCATAATAAGATGATCCCTCATTTAGATATCAAGATAAAAATGTGTTCTTACTTAAGTATGCACCGACAATGATTCGTCGCTTCAAGACATCACGTGATGATCGGGTGTACTTGAATCCATGAGCATATCTCGGGTGTAAGACAGTTACACACGTGAATACTAAGGTTCTTACTTGGCGAGCCTAGCATGTACAGACATGGCCTCGGAACACGGACCGAAAGGTTAAGCATGAGTCATATGTTTTGATATGATGACCATCTGATGCTCACCTTTGAAGCTACACCGACTCACGTGATAATCGGACTTGGTGTAGTGGATTTGGTTCATGTAATCACCAAAAAAACACGAGGGATGTCGTTTTTGAGTGGGAGTTTATTTTTAATTTGGATTAGTATAACTCAATTTATCATAAATTAAATCAAAGTGAATTTGCATAATTTGTTGTAGTCATTGGCATTCGTTCACCACTTTATGCTTAGTTGTAATTGAGATAATAGAACTATAGAATTCTGGATATTTACTTTACGAACTGGTATCGTATTGTGTTGAGTGTCAATCTAAAGTTTAAAGTCCTATTGCAAACTTTTAGCAAACTCTGTTTACTCCGTAAAATTTAATAATTGGTATTAAATCGAGAGTAACAATTCCAGTGTTAGTATCTTAAGTATCATGTTTGCCTCCATGATTCTTGATTGTTTTAATATCAAGTTTATCTAGGAGATGAAAGAATTGTTTAAGAAACCATCATGTGTGACAGATATAAGGACATCTGAAACAATGTTTTGGTTGCAATATGATAGAGTATAATGTATGTTCTCATATTGGATGAGAATTTACAAAGGTTGGAGATGATAGACATCCTAATCATCCAAAAGGGTTTTGGAAAGTAACATTATACTCAAGATTCGTCCTTATAAGCTACATTAGCTTGATCATGAAAGTCGTCATGATAAGGAAGAATAGAAGATGTATGTAAAGTGTTTACTACACTAAAAGATTACTAAAGAATGGATTTTGAAAGAATACCGATCATTTTGATGATGGTGGTCTACTTCAAAGTGCAAGTCCAAAGGTATTATTATTTGAATATGCACGCTTTGGACTATGTATCATGTATATGGCGCCATTGTTGATGTTGATAGATTATTTTAAAAAGGAAAAGTAAATGCTGAAAGAGAATCTATAAAATATATTTGGCAGAAAAGAAAAGATTGGAAATATCCAATTTAGGGTTTATAGATGATATACATGTTATGGTTGTATTCTTTGCTTGTTAAACAATGTGGTTCTTGGGTATTGGATACTGAATTGGTTGGTATGAAATTTCATACGGGACGACGCAATTCATAAACCACAATGGCCTAAGTAACTAGCAAGAGAATATGTGATGATGTTCATCGTAAACAAACAAACCGTTGTTTGTATTTCTCGTTGACATCAAAGCTTGACTTCAAGATTTGTTTTAATAATTGTTATTTAAATCAGGTATTATGAGAACAAAGGTTGTTCAAATAATTACCGTATTCCATATAAGATGGATGATTTACAAATCTAGTTGAGAAATCACATCCATAAAGCTAATGCTAAAATATCGCAAGACAAATGATTGAAAGATCACTTACGAAGTGACATCACCGTTTAAATTATATTGGAAAGAAAACATGAAGAATCTCCATATTCATGGATTTTGGAGTCTTTGATTTGATCAAGTGACGCTTGTGAGACTTTCCCCGGGATTAAAACTTCGTTCAAAGGCCAAAGAAGAACGAATGACTAAAATATTGGAATTTATACATATCGATGTATGTAGTCCATTATGTATAGTCGTAAGCGATGGATTTCAACTTCATATGCTTTCTCCGGAAATTTGAGTGAATATTCACTTAATGAGAAAGAAGTATGAAATATTTGAAAATGTTTCAAAGACTTTCAAGATGAAGTGAAAATCATTGTAACAAGAAAATAAATGGTTTATGATTTTATCATAAGGGATTTATTTGAGTTACAAGTGTAACAAGAAAAATAAATGAATTATGATTTATCATAAAGGGATTTACTTGAGTTACAAGTTTAGCAAAACACCTAGATTTACATCTCCCGAAACACCATAGGAGTATGGGGTGTTTGAGATTTGTAATGAAACTTTGTGTGACATGGTTGGATCAAAAGTGTTATTTATAAAACTACCATTATGTTTTAAAAAGATTAAAGCTTTAGAGACTACCGCTTTTACACTGAAAAGAGCTCCATCTTGATCCGTTGAAATGACACCATATGAGTTATGGTTTGGGGTTAAACCCAAGTTGCCATTTCTTAAATTTTTGGTATGCTAAACATAAGTAAGATGTTTACAACCAAAGTCGGATGAGCATGTCTTTGTAGGTTATTTCGAATAACAATTGGTTATTCCTTCATAACACCAAGGACAAAAGGGTTTGTAGCTTGAAACGTGAAGTTTCTTGAATAAAGAATTTTTCATAAATGTTAAGTGGGAGGACAATAGAACTTTGATAAGGTTGACGAACCTTAGCTATATGTGTTGAGTTGCACAGCGCCGGAAAATGTTCCGGAGGTAGCCATAATGCTCATGGCTCACGTGCCTCAAATGTTGTGATCACGGAGGTCTAAGTTCTTATTGAACCAAGTCGGTCGGATATACAATCAAATACTAAGATTTGAGAGTAAATCATTATTGTTTGACAATGATGAACCGACTACATGATATTTCCATACACGATAAATCAAGTTTTGAACTTGGAAGACCCTCCGAAAAGGTGTAAAAAACTATCGGTCGTATTTGGATCTATAAAGAAACAGACATGGATGTTTCACATCTATGAAATAGTCGACATGTCGTAAATTTATTTTACAACAATGTTCAAGGAGTTGACTATGACAAGATTTGATCTTTCATAGTGATATTTAGTCTGGACGGATTAAAGTGGCAACCACTACATATAATTTGGTATATGGTAGATGAATAAACAAAACAAAATTCTTCTAAAATAATGGTTACCTAGGACGTGTGCATGACACGATCCAAAGGGTTTTGTTAATTCAAAGGATGCTAAAAGGGCATGCAAACTTCAATGGTTGAAGTAAGCATCGTGGAGTTGGAATCTTCACCGTGAAGAAAAAGGAGTTTTCATCTGGAGACAATAAAGATGCTTGCATTTGCAAGAAATCAAGTGGGAGCACTGAGACATATTTCTAATACATTATGTGGAGGACATCTTGTTGATTATAAATGATGTAATTTTTATTGACAAAGGTTAAGAATTTCATTTCGATGAAAGACTTCGGCAAAACCCGAATATTTAGCATGAATGTCAATAGTGGATAGACTGTGACGCTAATATGGTTGTGCCAAACGTGCATATATGAGATATTGAAAGAGTTCAATATAGAAACGACAAGAAAATGTTCTTGTCGCATGGAAAGGAATTGAATCAAGATTCAAGTGTATTGACACTTGATAAGTGAAACAAGATTCAAGTGCTTTGACAATGATGAGTGAAATCACGAGAATGTTTTGATCAATCATACCATGATATGTACACATTCAGATATGTCCTATGATCTAAGTGTGATGAGCATATAACAGAATGAATCATAAAAGGATCATTGGACAATAGTAAGGATATTCTTATGATCTTTTGGAAGAACAAAGAATATATTTGTATAGAGGTGACAAACAATTACAAATAGTTCATTGTAAAGCGTTATATTGATAGTAGTTTTGTCACAAGATACTTACTATGGGTGGCACAATAAAATGGAAAGAAAGTTTCCATGATGGATTTGGAAGAGGTCCAAAGTTAAGACATTGTGACGAATACTACAACAAAAGGCTAAGTATATGACTGCTATAGTAAGTAGCAGCGAAGGAGGGAATTTGTGTCAAGTAGTTTGTTATCAAACTAAGGTGTGGTTCGCAACGGCTAACACTAAAGATATATTGTACGACAATAGTATCGACATGATTTAACCCCAAGGAACTAAAGGTCTCACCAAAATACCAAATTTATACAATGCCATCTCATTAGAGAATAAGTGATGCATGGAGACGCAAAGACATGCAAATACACACGGACCTGAAAGCGTCAGATCCGTAGATTATGTTAACCACTTACAGTTGCGTATATGGAACACCAGAAAGCCATAGGTGTTCAAATACGCAAAGTTTTCAAACTAGATTATTGTCTCTAGTGCAAGTGGGAGACTGAAGGGAATATGCCCGAGAGGCAATAATAAAGTGGTTATTATCACATTCCTTATTTATGAGAAATGTTTATTTTGCATGCTATAATTGTATTAATACGGAAACGTTAATACATGTGTGTTTAATAAACAAAAAGGAAGTTCCTAGTTATGCCTCTCTTATAAACTAGCTCGTTGATTAACAAGATGATCAAAGTTTCCTGATCATGGACATTGGATGTTGTTAATAACGAGGTCACAACATTAGTGTAACGATGTGATGAACATTCATCCGAAGTATAGCATTTCAATCAAAGTCATTGAGTTTATATTGCTACAACAACTTACGAAGTGATCCTAATCCTTAGACCATGAGATCATGTCAATCACTAACACCGGAAGAGTTTCTTGTTGACATCAAACATCACACCGTAACTGGGTGATTATAAAGATGGCTTCAAAACAACTAAAGTGTTATGTTGAGACTCATGGATCAAGAGTGTAATTTGTTCATCCCGATGACAGATAGATATACTCTGAGCCCTCTCGGTGATATCACATTGATTAGCTTGCAAGCAAGTGATTTGATCACTAGAATGTTATATCACGGGAACGAGAAAAGAGTGCATGTCGGTAACGAGATCAAACTAGGTATGGAGATACCGATGATCGAATCTCGGAGATGTAATATATCATGAAACAAAGGGATTAAGATACTAGCGTAAAAGGTTCACACGATCACAGAAGTCATCGTTGAATGTGTGGGAGTCAGTACGGATCTCCAGGTCCCGCTGCTGATTATTGATCGGAGAGGGGTCTCGATCATGTATGCATTATTCACGAACCGTAGGATGACACACTTAAGGGATACCGACACCATTCGGAGCAAATGATATGCCAGAAAAAGAAAAGGAAAGCGCAGGAATTTATTTCACTAGACACCGGAACTGTTTCGGTTGAAATTGCTGAAACTGGTTCTGCATGTGAAATTGAATACTAGCAAGGGGTTTTATGTGAATGTTTGTTAATTAAAGTAATTAACAAAATTCTGAATAAATAAATAAAAGAGTTTTATTTAAATGAGAGATTGCATTAAATTTGGTGGGAATTTAATGCATGTGAGTGGATTTTTGAGTGGAGGCTTTTTTATGGGAGTTGGAGCCGCTTCATTTTGAGTGGGAGCTCCACCCACATGAATGTGGAAGAGGTGGGGGCAGCCACCATGGCTGGCGCCATGCCCCTTGGGGTGCCCCCCTCTCCCTATAAAAGGCCCCCTCTCATCCTCTCAAAGCACACCTCCTCGCGAAGGATCTCTCTCCCTCCTTTAGAATTTCCCCATGGTGTCGGATCAGCGAGATACATGTTCCCGGTGGCTTTTTCTGGAAGGATTTGTTGCTTCCGCTACTTCGCTGGAGCGAGGTCCCGGAGGTTGTCGGGATACCCGTACGTGTGTGCGATCACGGATGCACCACTGCTTTGCGGTGCTGGACTTGATGGTGCTGGACCGGCTGGACCATATGGACTTCATCACGATCTTGATATCAGCAAGGTTCGTCTACATCATCCACGAGTACAACCTCGTTAACGCTATTCGGTCTTCGAGGGTATGTATTCTATGGATGTATATCCACCCGTTGCTTGTATCTAGTAGATAGATCTTGGTACTTAGATGTTCCCATCGTAGAAATTTTTTTGTTTTCTATGCTGTGAACCCTGCAGTATCAATGGTAAAGATTAGACCAGGGTCCATAGTTCACTAGAGGTGCTCTCCTTAGATAAACAACATGGCATGAAGGGTAAACAAATTACAGCGGGGCAATTGACAGGAACCGAGCAAGGCATAACAATGCAATTACTAGACAGAAAGATCCTATGAATTTGATTGGGCAATACAACAATATACATAGACCGTAATCCAACTGCATCTATGACTAGAAGTCCACCTTCAGGTTATCATCCGAACCCCCTCCAGTATTAAGTTGCAAGCAACAGACAACTGCTTTAAGCAAAGTGTGTAAGGTAAATAGTCCACATGTTCCATGAACAAGAGACCGTTGTTTTCTCCCTAATAGCAACAACACATCTACAACCGAAGAGATTTCTGTCACTTCCCTTGAAAACTAGAGGCATGAACCCACTATCAAGCATAAATACTCCCTTTTGGAGTCACTAGCAACTACTTGGCCAAGATAACCACTAGCAACGGAGAGCATGCAAGATCACAAACAACACAGACATGATAGAATCATAAAGATAGAACCATTAATCAAACCAACATAATAATCTCAATATCCATCGGATCCCCGCAAACACAACATGCATGATTACAAATAGATTAGATCTTGATCATGAACGGAGCTCACAAGATCTATACATGAAAGCACAAAGGATGAGATACAACCATCTAGCTACTACAGATTAGATCCGGGAGGCGACCAGGGTCGCCAAACCCTAGCCAGGCACGGGCCAACCTGCCCGAGCGCCTGGGGTGGGTCTGGCCCCCCTGGCCGGCCCCTCCGGCTCTCCTCTGGAGTTCTTGTTTCCCACGTAAAGTAATTAACTTTGACGTTTGTCCCATCCAATTCCGAGAATATTTATTTACTAACTTTTCTTAAACCAAAAACAGCAGAAAACAGGCATCTGACACTGTTGCAACTTGTTAATACGTTAGTACCAGAAAACATGTAAAAATCACCTCAAAGTGTAGACAAGCAAAGAAAAGTAGATACAAAACAAGCATGGAGCATCAAAAATTATAGATACGTTTACAACGTATCAGCGGGACACCAGAGGTGTCCGCCGTGAGGCAAGTGTGTATGAAGCACCACTTCCCGTAGGTCGGGTACATGCACGCAAGCACTTGAAAGGCAACAGTAACATAAGCCACACGAATGATGGGACACGGTGTCGCTAGTCGGCCGCACGAGGGCGGGGGATCTAACAACAGACAGGGTCTAAAGCTACTCATCCACGCCTCTTTACCGCTCCCTTCTCTCGCTCGACACCACAATGTCGCTACACATGCTCGAGTTCATCTCTGATGCTCACATAATTCCTCATAGTTGACCCCATCGACCTTCGTCACCCCTTAGATCTCGCTGACCTCCACCGATCCCACAACAAGGGCATAAGTTCGCTGACCTCACGACTAGAGTGAGCGGAAGGCGACACACAGGTGGGAGTAGGCAGCACGAATGCACTCGACGCTAGTGAGCGGATGATGGAAGGAAGGAGGTGCACACGAGGAAGAGGGGCGATGTGACGTTATAATTCTGGTAGGAGGACAGAGCGGGCGGGAAAAAACATGGCACTCATGGGAATTAGCATGCGGCAGGGTGGAAAAGAAGATGACAAGAAAAAGGGTGGAAAAGAAGATGAAAAGAAGAAAAAAGTTAGCCACGGTTTGGCCCTGTCAGATTTACACTTTATGGGGTATATTCTAGGGAAGTCCACACGATCTCTTAAAATAATTTTCAGTATACCTCATTAGGGATATTATGACTAAGCCTAGCAAGAGGCATCTCACGCCTTCTCCATTTTGACCGTTGGATCCCTCTTCCTCTTGTTTTCGACCGTTTGATCTCCCATAATGCCTTACTGGCTGGATATCCTATAGGAATCTACTCTGCATGAAAAATCAGTCAATTGTGTATGATTGGGCCACAAAATGTTCGCTAAAGCCCAATTGTGGCCAAACAAGTCCAGTTAGTAATCCGAGAAAAAAACAGAGCTCTAGATGTCTTGCCATTTGGGCGACACAGCCGCCAATGGTGCATCAATTGGAGGTCTAGTTTTTGGGGTATCGGTTAGACTTGCTTCTTAGACTACTCACAATATATGTATTATAGGTGGTATCATGCATTACATGCATGTAAAAAGTTGATGTGTCGCTGTAATTAATGATGAGAGAGATCATTGTGGTATCATAGCACAAAGAATTAGAAAAGTTAATATCAAATAAATATTGAACACAAATTCGCATTGAGATTCTACAAATCAATAACTACAATAAAACCATGATACTGTACATGTTATCATGCATTGTAGAGGTATTATCATCAGACCCTGTTGATAGACCCGAAGGACATGCATGATTACTTAGGGCCCCGTTTTCCAAGGGCCCCCAAACTTCTAGGCTTGGTATAGATTATTGTGTTATTTTTTATCTTTACCCTGAGTCCTAGAATTTGCTTTGCAATTGGGACCTAAATCTTTTCATTCAGTTGGACAAGATTGAGTCAGCCATGATCATTAGCTCTAGGGCCAGCCGATCACAATCGTATTCTGCGCGACTTGCGATGTCGCTTCCTCCTTGCTGCTGATTTGCTGATCAATCATCCCTACAACCTTTTCATCGTGCTAGACGTCACACATTGACGCAACAACTATTAGGAATAGCCAATAGGAAACAACTTATTAGTAATTTGTTGATTCAATTGATCAATTTTCTGCGGTGAGTGTACAGAAGCCGGACTGTAGCCTTGTGCGTGGTCTTGCACACGGAGGGGCCTGACTGATCTTGAATTTTTTGTTATTTTTAGCTAATCAAGGTATAGTTATACTGTATTATTGTTGGCATCATACAAATTACATTAGCAGTTGAATTATTTGGGATCAATTAAATTATTTTCTTTGTTTATGAAACTATAAAAATCATGAATTCTAGTAGAAAAACAAAGTGTCAATCTGGTGCTACGAAGTGCAAAAATAAAGACAAAAGGAGCAGGTCGGTTACAAAAGGGTGTTACAGATAGATTTATTGTGAAAGAGACTCAAACTAATTTGTAAAATCAAACTCCAACTATTAATGTTGATGATGGTCATGGTGATGATGCGGTAGAGGTTGATGCTCACACTTCAGAATTTGATGAAGGCGATGATATTGGTATTGGCAGTAAAGATCAATGATGGTAACGTTGGTGATAAAGGTAATGATGTTACTATCAGCAACAAAGGTAATGATGCTACTAGTGGCAATGCCACCAATAGTTCTGTTCATCTTGATATATTTGATCCAATAAATTGGGATGATCTTGACAGTAAAATGTTTGATACTCTCATGGCAAAGGGTCTTATCTATTGAGAATGGTCCTAAGGTAATTATCTAGAAGGTTTTCTACATTGTTGATACGTCGGAAATGTATCTATAATTTTTGATGCTCCATGCTTGTTTAGTATCTACTTTGCTTTGCTTTGTCTACACTTTGAGGTGTTTTTATATGTTTTCTGGAACTAACCTATTAACAAGTTGTCATAGTGTCAATTGTCTGTTTTCTTCTGTTTTTGGTTCCAGAAAGACATAAAATCAATATTCTCGAAATTGGACGGGACAAAAGCCAAAGTCAATATTTTACTGTGGGCAACACGAAGCCAGAATACGACACGGAGAAGGCTCACCAGGGGGCCACACCCCCTGGCCGCACGGGTGGGCCCACCCCGCGCCTGGGGGGGGGGTGCAGCCGCCCTGGTGCCCCCCTGGCTCGCCCCTTCGCCTATAAGAAGCCCTCGATGCAGAAACCCTAGGCACCCGATCAAAACTCCACGAAACCGTCTGTAGCCGCCGCCACTATCGTCCCTAGATCGGGGGGATCTGAAGCTCTTCCCGGCACCCTGCCAGAGGGGAGATCATCCCAGAGGCCTTCTTCTTCATCATGCCAGCCTCCGGTATGAAGCGTGAGTAGTTCCACCTTGGACTACGGGTCCATGTAGTAGCTAGATGGTTATATCTCCTCCTTTGTGCTTTCATGTATAGATCTTGTGAGCTCCGTTCATGATCAAGATCTAATCTATTTGTAATCATGCATGTTGTGTTTGCGGGGATCCGATGGATATTGAGATTACTATGTCAGATTGATCAATGGTTTTGTCTATTTGATTCTATCATGTCTGTGTTGTTTGTGATCTTGCATGCTTTTCGTTTTCAGTAGCTATCTTGGCCAAGTAGTTTCTAGTGACTCCAAGAGGGGGTATTTATGCTCGATAGTGGGTTCATGCCTCTAGTTTCCAAGAGAAGTGACAAAAATCTCTTCGGTTGTAGATGTGTTGTTGCCACTAGGGAGAAAACAACGGTCTCTTGTTCATGGAACAAGTGGATTGTTTACCTTACACACTTTGCTTAAAGCAGTTGTCTGTTGCTTGCAACTTAATACTGGAGGGGGTTTGGATGATAACCTGAAGGTGGACTTCTAGTCATAGATGCAGTTGGATGGTGGTCTATGTATATTGTTGTATTGCCCAATCGAATCTCATAGGATCTTTTTGTCTAGTATTAAATTGTTATGCTTTGCTCAGTTCCTGTCAATTGTCGTGCTGTAATTTGTTTACCCTTCATGCCATGTTTGTTTATCTAAGGAGAGCACCTCTAGTAAACTATGGACCCCGGTCCAATCTTTACCATTGATACATCTTCCATTGTTACTATTTACTTGCTGCAAACCATCATCACCTTCCACATCATACAGTTAATCCTTTGTTGCAGCAACCGGTGAGATTGACAACCTCACTATTCGTTGGGGCAAAGTCTTGAGTTTGTGTTGTGCAGGTTTCCATGTTGCTTGCAACACTTGTGTGACGTTTCCTTCCTCCTACTGGTTCGATAACCTCGGTTTTTTACTGAGGTAAGACTTGCTGTTGTGCTGCATCACACCTTGCTCTTGAGGTTTCCCGATGAAGCGTTCCATGTTGACACTGCGCCATCAATTGTTATATAGTAGAAATCTCCCAAATGGAGAAAAGTGTAATAAAGAATGCCTTGTTTATAGCAAACACCTTGACAGAGTATTTTTTGCTGCAAATTATTGATAAAGGGTCTTGTTAGAGGATTGTTATCTAATGATGGTTTCAATGAATGGATGCATCTTAGCAATAGACTTAAAGAGCATGAAACCAGTAGAGAACATGAAACTAACATGACTGCATGGTATGGCTCGAGCCTAAGGTTTCATAATAACCAAACAATTGATAAAATTGCTCAGTAAGAACTTAAGAAAGAAAGAAAGGGAGCATTGGAGAAAAGTTTTGTACATGATTATTTTTATTGTACACTTTCTTGGAGAACATAACATAGCATTTCATGGCACTAATTGAAAGTTGTACCAAGACAACAATAGAAACTTCCTGGGACTGGTTCAAATGTTGGCTATATTTGACCCAGTTATACAAGAACATGTCGATCGGATTACCATTGATAAAACCCGTGATCATTATCTTGGTCCTTCCATCCAGAATAAGTTGCTAACTTTGCTAGTACTGCAATCAGGTCTAAAATCATTTAGAAGGTAAAAAGGCAAAGTACTTCTCAATTATACTTGAATGTACCTAATGTAATCCACCAAGAACATGTGACATTGATAATAAGGTATGTTGATGCATCTTGTGGTTCTATTTGCATCAAGGAATCTTTCATAGTTTTCATGGATGTGAATGATACCGCTAGGCAAAGATTCTTTTATGTTTTAGGAAAGGTACTGAAGAGGCTTGAACTTGATATAAACAATGTGAGAGGGAAGGATATAATAATGGATTGAATATGAAGGAAAACATCAAGGGGCACTGGCGGAGCTTAGTGAGGTCAAAACCTGGCCATGGCCCGCCCAGTCTAGAAGACAAAAACTTTCTTATACCTATGCCGCCGTGTGTAAATCCCATTAACCTAGCCTGGTGATAAGTGTCTGTTGACAAGTAGTTTAGCTAAATCATTGGCAGAAAATAAACTTGGTGACTTTGAGTTTCTATAATCATCTGGTATATATTAAATATTATCTTCTTTAGTTTAGTAATCAATCAACTAAAATCAAAGGACATTCTTATTTATATTGCAATTGAGTCTATACAGGGGTTGATTTCCTTTTTCATTAAAGTATAGAGAATCTGGCTTTGCGAAAACATTGGAATCTGCTAAAGAAATTGCAATGGAGACAAATATTAATCTAGGGTTTCGCACCAAGCGTAAAATTACAAGAAAAAGTGTTTGAAGAGGGCCCAACAGATGCCCCTACCGAATCACATTCTGGAGATGAGTCATTTGGGATAAATTATTTTTTGCGTATTTTTGATTAAGCTATTGTTTCACTTACATCAAAATTTGAACAATACCGAGAGTATAATTTTTTTTGTTTACTTTAGATATGTTGCGATATCAGAATGCAGATAATTTAGTGGATGCTTGTGTTAAACTTGAGGCTGCACTTACAGATGAAAAAAGAATAAGATGAAAAACATAAGGATATTGGTGGAGAAGAATTGTATAGGGAGTTAATTTTTATCCGGAATTTACTTGAGAAATCTATGGGTCATGTAGATATTCTGAAGTTCTTGGAGAACTGCCCCTTTTATTTGTTTGCTAATATTGCATACAAAATTTTGTTAATCATTCTTGTTACCGTTGCATTTGTTGAAATGAGATTTTGTAAAGTCAAGTTGCTAAAATTCTACATGCGTTCTACTATAACACAAGAAAGGCTAAGTGGTTTGCGCCAATAGCACTTGAGAATGATATCTTGGAGAAAATTAATTACGAAGATATATTAAAGATTTTATTTCAAAAAACTCCAAACCGATGTTGCTTTTTTGGTATCACATGAGGTTTGTTTATTACTTTAGTGATATGTTTACTCTTTTTGAATGGATACTTGATATATTTTTCTTTACTAGTTAAGTAAATTACGGAATAGCACATTCTGAAGTGAGCACATTCTAAAGTGATACATTACGGAATAGCACATTCTAAAGTTAAGTAAACATATGATTTTGCTTTACTAATTATTAAGTTCGAACAAACAAAACTAGTGTCTCTTTTTGTAAGCCGCAACAAAATTAGTGTCTCTTTTTGTAAGCCGCAACGGCCCTAAATCCTGAACTCGGGTCTAAGTATCATACGGTAATATTATATACATGATACTATATGATCAGTCTTAGACGACACAGTATCTCCGAGCGCTTAGCTCACCAGACTTAGTAAGCTATCATTGGAAAACTAAACACAACACAAAAAGTATACCAATAATCGGTGCAATTCAAATGACAAAACACGGCAGCTATCAGGGACTTGGGTATCGGTAGGGTCCAGATTACAGGCAAAATGCCCGCGGGCTAAACAGAGAATCAAACTTGCGCACTCTGCAGTAGAGAAGACCGTAGTGGCGAGACGAAGCACGCGGGCGTCCATGGCGATCGCGTTCGAAGCGGAACCTGGTGAGACGGAGCTGCGCATACACAAACTCGCCCCTGGCCGAAAACGACTCCACGACGCAGAACTTCCCGTTGCCCATGCTGACGAGCGAGACGGCGGAGTCGCCCCTCCTCGGGTCCGGGTCCGCGTAGAACAGGGAATCCGCGCTCACCAGCTCCCACGTCGGCTGCGGGGGCGCCGGTGCGTCGCTTTCGTCGTCGTCACCGGAGCGCGCGTCGGCGAGTGGCGCCGCCGGGACGTCGCAGGTGCACAGGTACCCGCGCGAGTGGAGCCCGACCCAGGCGTCCAGGTCGGCGTCGTAGTGGCCCTGGCCCTGGAACGGCAGCAGCCACTCGCCTCGGCGCGTCCACCCGGCGTCCCCCTCGCCGTCGCCGCCCGTGTCCAGCGAGAAGGTGCCGGCGTAGGTGTTTCCTGCGCCGCCCCCCCTCGCGTGCGCGGACACGAAGACGGTGCGCCCGTCGGGGTGCATGGCGTACGAGGTGATCTCCACGGGTCCCTCCCGGTCACATCCCGGCAGCCGCAGCGGCGAAGACGAGACTCGCGTCCACGCCCACTGATCCTGCCCCGCCTCCATGTCCACGCAATGCACGCCCCCCTCGTGCACCGCGCACAGCTTCTTCCCGGCGGCCACCACAAACCGCACGGCCCCGAGCGCGTCCGGGTGCGTTGGCCCGACGGCCATCCCCGCGGTCCGGATGTCATACGCGACGGTCCGGTTCGCCTCCGCCGGCTGCCACAGCGCGACGACCTTGCTGCCGAGCGCGCCGACCAGCGCGCCCCTGGACGCCTCCAGGCGGAGCACCGGAGCGACGTCCAGCTCCTCGGCGCCGTACCTGTAGCGGGAGCTGTCGAACGCGCGCTAGTCGATCCGGTGGATGCTGTACCCCTTCTCCCAGTCGTCCAGCACCACGTAGAGACGCTTGCTGGCGCCGTCGTCGTGGCGATCCGGTCGCCGCCGTTTATAGTACATCGCGTCGTCGTGGCGATCCGGTCGCTGCCGTTTATAGTACATCGCGTCGAGATACGTACGTCGTCGTCCTGGACGGTTCCACGAGACCGATCGAGATGAATCGCTCTTCAGATTTTCTGTTGGCGAGAGCGAGAGCGAGAAGCTCGGGATGAATTTATAGTAGTGCTCCTGGTACCACTATGGATGTCCGAGGCGGTCGTGTAGAAAAAAGAAGTCCGAGGCGGGAACTGTTTTATTTTCCTGGGCCAGATGAGAGGCACAGAAGCCCATATAGGTAACGGGCTCGGCCCGGGAGTCGCCGCTGCTGCCCAGCCAGGGTGCGAGTGCGACCCGCATGTTCGCGTGGTCGGCGTCAGCTAGGATAGGATAAGGACGATGGACGGCTCGCCGCGACGCCCGCTCCGACGAGCTGTCGTTCCATGTGCTGCCGAGTTGCAGTCGCAGTCAGAATGCTTCACCTAAGAATATCTCTTCCACTAGAAATCATCGGTGAGTTGAGTTGAAAGATTGAGTCGCCACGGATTAATCGACGCTGCCACCGTCAGGCGTCTCTGTCTGAAATATGCGGCTTCATTCAAGCAACGGCGTGGTCGCATGGACTACAGCTAGCTAGTAGCTAGCTAGCTTTGCTGCAGCTAAGCAACGTACGGCAGCAGAGCATATCTTGCCGCGCAAATCTCTCCCGCTATCTGATTACCTCCTGACGATCGATGCGTTGTCAACCTGTACAGACAGACAGACAGACAGGCTACTGCTGTGGCTAGGGAATGTTTCCAAGCATTAGTCTTAGTGCTAACCACTCCTCTTCCAAGATACACACAAATACGATACATCCATCAACTGAAAGACAGGTGAGCACAGAGATTTTGGTTTTCTGACGCGTGATAATGTGTTCTGTTCCGGGCAGCACTCCGCCGCAGGAAGTTTCCTCCGTCGGATGCCAATCATGCCCTTGCCCGCCTCCCACAAATCCATTCTCTTTTAACCTAATTAATCTAGTACTAGTACCTCTCGCTGATTAACGAACGGACAATCATGTCAAGCCTAACATAATCCCTTCAATCCATCCATCAGGATTAGATAGCCCCCCCATGGAATATATCCGTCCTACAGGCTACAGGTGACCCAACTGGCCATGCTAGCGGCTAGCCAACTGGGCATGCTAGCCCAGCGACATGATGGCCACCGTCTCCATCACCCTACCTAATTGACGCGTATCCCCCACAATTAAACAAACACAAACCTAAGCTTAGCTACCTAATGCCTTTCCGCTCGCTTTCCAGGTCAATTCCGTTCTCTCTTCCCCCTTTCGAAACCTTTTGACAGTATTCATCTATCCGCAACTTGCCTTGGCCCCCTTTATGTGGCTGTGGGCTCCCAGGGGACACTAACTGGTAATATAATTTAATTACTGTACAAAATCTTTGGGATGGTTAAGTGGAAAACTAAGCATATGCATATGCACGCTAGTGGTAACTCTAATCTTTTTCTTTATTGGTTGATTCCTATGTTTGGACAGGAAATTGCTTGAAGACCTGTAAAGCGCAAACTCATGCCATGTGGTCTGGCCAGGCCACAAAGCCGTGCAAGTATGCAGCCACATCATTGCATTACTAGGGAGTGCTACTTTTGCATTTTTTTTCTCTTTCTCATATATCGCGTGAAATTCCTATGTTTGATTCATGCGCACCATTATCCGCATGTTTTGAATTCGGTAGGAACTCGCTTTTGTGCTATCTCAATTTTGTGTTTTTCCCTATCCTTGCCTTTTTCAACATCCCGCGGCCCAAAAAAATGCCCTTAAGATGCATGGATTTAAACCATAATAACAAGAAAATCCCAGAGCCCTGGTTTCGTGTATCCTGGATTTTTATAGGAGATGAAACCACTAAAAACTTCAATAGTATCATTTGGGTGTCACGTATTACCTTGTGCTTGGTTTTTTCAAGGTTCCTACCGCATAACCCATTTCACAGGAATATCAAAACAGTCCTAATATAGTCTTACATAGTTTAAGATAGCCATTCATAGAAAAACAAAAATAGTCCAAAATGGTAACTAAAGAATTACTACTAAAAGAACCATGTACTTTTTGGGTCTCTTTGATCCGTGTGGTTGTAGAAAAGCTAGAATACGAAATCATAATATCGCATTTTCATGTCCATTTGAAGGTTATGGGATTTTGGCCCGTTTGATTGTGTCATAGGGAAGAACTCCAAGAGGTTTTACCTAATGCAAAAAATATGTTTTAGAAAACCAAATTAGTTTGCCAAAACATCCTATATTATGAAACATAGGAAGTATAGTGCAACAAAATAGTTATAGTACAAAATATCATAGTATATGATTTAATCCTACAAACCAAACAACAAAAATATCCCCTCCGTCCTAGAAAGGATGTTTTAGATTTGTCAAAAGTTTAATGTATCTATAGACTAAACCTGTCTAGATTCATACAAATTTAGCTAAATTTACGATATCCTTTTCAAGACGAAGGGAGTAGAAAATTTGTAAGAACTCTATTCCTCTAAAACTCCAATAAATGCATTTGCATCAAAGATGCCCTGCTACTCTTTTTGCATAGGAGGCCCTGCTATTACCACATATCCCACTCATCTTCCCTGTCTCCCTATTTCGGCAACTACTAGTACTAATTATAAGTCTCTCTCCTCTCTCACTCCTCCCAGCACGAGAGCATCCAAATCCCAATTCGTGGCCTCCCCGTCGCTCCGATTTTCGCCGGCCGTTCAGCCCCAGATCCGAGTCCGTGGGCGCCTTGTCATTGTCGCCGTACCTCAGCTTTTCCCGCAGGGAATGGTGGACTCTAGGCGGTGGTAGTGGTAGGTAAGTAGGTACGAGCGCCACTGTGGGGGGGAAGAGACGGTGGCGATGGCCGGCGCAGAAAGGGAAAGGAGTAGGTTGCCCCCGGCGCTGCCTCTGGCCACGCTGATCGGGCGCGAGCTCCGCGCCGGAGGCTCCGAGCGCCCGGCCCTGCGCTACGGCCATGCCGGCTTCGCCAAGCGCGGGGAGGACTACTTCCTCGTCAAGCCCGACTGCCTCCGCGTCCCCGGCGACCCCTCCACGGCCTTCTCCGTCTTCGCCGTACTGCCCTCTTTCCTCCCCTTCTTCCATCTCTGGTTCGTCGTTGATCTGTCGAATTCGTGATCTGATGGGTTCTGACTTCGCTGGATCTGTGGCCCTTTTTCCAGGTGTTCGACGGCCACAATGGGGTGTCGGCGGCGGTGTTCAGCAAGGAGCACCTGCTCGAGCACGTGATGAGCGCGCTGCCGCCGGACATCGGCAGCCGCGACGACTGGCTGCAGGTGCTGCCTCGCGCGCTCGTCGCCGGCTTTGTCAAGGCGGACATCGACTTCCAGCGCAAGGGTGAGCCGGATCGCATGCAAATGGCGGTTACAGAGCACGCCTATTCACCTTGTGGCTAAATATCACCGGATTGTTGACTCAGGGGAGGTGTCGGGGACGACGGCTACGCTGGTGGTCGTCGACGGGTTCACGGTCACCGTGGCGTCGGTTGGGGATTCCAGGTGCATTCTCGACACACAGGGCGGCGAGCTGCAGCTGCTAACCGTGGACCACAGGCTGGAGGAGAATGTCGAGGAGAGGGAGCGTGTCACGGCGAGCGGCGGGGAGGTTGGCCGTCTGAATCTCTTTGGCGGGCAGGAGGTAGAAATTTGCTTTAGAATATATTGTTTCTTACGAGGAAAAATGCACTTTAGAGTGAAGAATTTTTTTGATCATCATTCTGATGATGATGCATTGTTGTGTGAATGTTTTGTCTTAGGTCGGCCCTCTCCGTTGCTGGCCAGGTGGGTTGTGCCTCTCAAGATCAATTGGGGACATGGATGTTGGGGAGTACATTGTGCCTATTCCACATGTCAAGCAAGTGAAGGTGGGTAGGATTACAAGATGCACGCAGTTTGCAGTTTATTTTATTCTTGTGTTCCTTTTGTGGAGTTGTGAAAGTTGTCTCGTTCTCTTTGGAATTCACAGCTCTCAAATGTCGGAGGAAGGCTGATAATGGCATCAGATGGCATATGGGATGCACTATCCAATGAAGCAGCGGCAGAGTCATGCAGAGGATTGCCTGCAGAACTGGCTGCAAAGCTTGTGGTTAAGGTAACTCTACATGTAGCTAATAGCCTGTAGTATCTAGATGCTACATGCCTGTCAGCATGATTCACTCAAACCAATCTTGATATCCATTTGTATTTATGCAGCAAGCTCTGAAAAAAAGTGGGCTGAAGGATGACACCACTTGTGTGGTGGTCGACATCATCCCATCCGATCATCGTTTGGCATCGCCGCAATTATCCCCAAAGAGAAACCAGAACAAGCTGAAGTCTCTTCTTTTCGGTAGAAGGTCACACAGTTCGATCGGAAAGTTTGGAGGCAAGTCTGCCTCTATTGGCTCCGTGGAGGAGTTATTCGAAGAAGGCTCCGCAGTGTTGGAAGAAAGGTACATTCTAGTTGCCACTGTGATGATCCAGCAGCCTTGTTGAGCTAGTTGCTTTGTCATAGTTCTGCATGCTTTCTTATATATTAAGCTATTTTACATCAGCGAATTTTGGTTGGACATTCTTCATGCTTGGTGCCTATTTGATCTTTGCTGCAGCATAGTAAGAGTAGAATAGCAGGAACTCTTCTTAGAGCATTTGGAGAGTCTGTTGTATGTCTGATGGCTTAAGTAACTCTTTATGTCCTGCTTCTCAGTTTGGTGCCACCATGTTCTTTTTCTCACCAAGCACCTCTTTCCATGTGTTCTATGATTTGAGTGTGACAAGAACCATCTAAACCTCTTTTCATCTTTCAACTGTGTATTATGCTTGCTTCTACCGAAGTATTTTATTGGTTCAGAATATCTCTTATAGAAACTCTAGAATCTGAATAGAGTAATCAGTGCAATGGAACGTAGTTTTCTAATTGTTGTAGCATGGTAATGGATCATACTTCTAAAGAATCCTTTTTGTTACGTTATTATGTAATTTCCTTCCTTGGATTTCTTTGAATAGCTAGTGTTAATAGGATATTTTCACTGATATGATTATTTGTTGAAGCCTCTCGCTGACATGCTGCATCACCTTTGCTCCAGTTTTCAGAGTTCTTTAGGTCAAATATTGAATCTAGAGTTATAAGACTGTAGGCCAATCAAATGTAACTACCGAATCAAGTGGGGGTCAAACTTGCTCTGTTCCACATTTCATTTATGACCTATACCTGATAAAATGTTTGGCTGAAATCCCATTGCATAAACCGCTATGGTCGGCACCAATTTGTGGGGGTCAAAGTTGCTCCGTTCCACATATTTGTTCATGCCCAGGTCAATGACCACCAAGACTTGCTCTTGCAGGTTGGGTAGGAATTTGTCCTTGAAAGCAACTTTGCCATCTTCTCGCTGCGCAATCTGCCAAGTAGACCAAGAACCATTCGAAGGTTTGATGGAGGAGAACGGAGGCAGCCACTGCTCATCTCCATACGCGCCCTGGGGAGGTCCTTATCTGTGCCTGGAGTGTCGAAAAAAGAAGGACGCGATGGAAGGCAAAAGAGCTAGCTGCTCGACAGCCTGTAGGTGAAAAGAGGCATGGCTCAAGTCGAGTATGCTTCTCGGTGTAAAAACTAAGGCGAGGAAGATAAGTTGTTGATGATTTAATTATTATTGTTTGCTGAACCTGACTAAGGAGTACTACATTCTCAGCCTGGTATGAATTGTATCCGGCTGCTAACCAGCTTGTTGCCTATGTGGAATCCTAATAGTGGAAAAGCTATTTATATTGTTGAGGGAACTATGATGTGGAGATTGTGCCATTCTGTATGGACAAATGATCTGCCTATTTCTTGTGTGTGTTCTTTGAGAAAGCTGAGTGAATGAGGATCGATCCATTTGTACTACTATAGTATTAACCTTGCAATGCATTTTTTTGCTGGAATCACCGGTTCTTGGCACGTTTGTCCTGCAAGTGCTGACAGTCTCAGCATGTCCAGTCCAAGTACATTGTCAGGGAGTACATTTTTCAGTTCACTGTCAACACTAAGAATTCAGAATTACCACTTGTAGATGTTATAATCCCTATGGTAGTAGTGATCATTCAGTGCTAGAACAAGATGAACAAATACTATGGGCAGTCATAGAACAGGTCTGGGAGAAGAGAAACCAGTAGCTACATGCTACGGTCAGTACTCAATGTGTCCTATAATCATTCTTTTTGGTCCAGAACAAATTGGGCTATTACATTCCAGTAGAAAAAAATGGAGAAGAAACGTCATTGTTCCGCTTCACCATATATACCAACTCATTTCCCCCCTTGCCTTTTGTTAATAATACCAACTCATTCAGTTAGTGCTGATGTTTGAACCCCGGACATTCTGGTATCGTGGTAGAGGCATATTGTATCCTCAAATGGTGGGGATGGAAACATGCATAGTATCAAGTACTCCCTCCGTTTCAAAATATAAGATGTTTTAGTTTTACGAAGCAAATGTATCTAGACTTCTTTTAGTATATAGGTTCACTCAGGTTTGTAATGAATCTACACACTAAAAAAAGTCTAGATTTATTTTCTTCACAAACCTAAAATATCTTATATTTTGAAACGGATGGAGTATTTATTAAGTAATAACTCTTTCAAATCTTCAATAACTTAGTTCCAATTTCCATTTTTAATGTTACAATCAAACCATAATTTATATCTAATATATGCATGTTTGGTGTACAATTACAAACCAATACTCCCTCCGTCCCAAAATACATGTCTCAAATTTGTCAACATTTGAATGAATCTAGACACTATTTAGTATATATATTCATCCAAAATTTGAAAGACCTAAGACATCTATTCTTGGACGGAGGGAGTAGTATATTTCAAGTACATGCATTTTTTTGTATAAAGAAGTATTTCATGAAGTATGGAATGGCGCACTACAAAAGGAATGTTCCACTCCAAAATAGAAACAGAACAACTTGCTGAATGGAACTAATAAGTATGAACCGATCTTATAAAACAAGTATAAGAACAAGTGGCATTATCTGCCAATATATTGTCTTCCTCCTCCCATCAAACATCTCAGATTTACACAAATAATAGGCATCTCACCCTGTCATATTTTTTTTCCGATAAAGGGCGCCTTTATTACTTTTAAAGCAACTTACACCCGGCCTCTGCATATCTAGATGCACACAGCCAACTGTTGGAATTATGCCCTAGAGGCAATAATAAAGATGTTATTATTATAATTCTTGTTCATGATAATGTTTATATTCCATGCTAGAATTGTATTAAGCGGAAACTTTAATACTTGTGTGGTTTGTGAACAACACCGTGTCCCTAGTACGCCTCTAAGGACTAGCTCATTGATTAATGATGGTTAAGGTTTCCTAACCATGGACATGAGTTGTCAATTAATAATGAGATCATATCATTGGGAGAATGATATGGTGGACAGACCCAAACTAAGCGAAGCAATTAGATCGTGTCATCGTGTTCGTCTTTGCGAAGCTTTTCTTATGTCAAATATTGTATTCCTTAGACCATGAGATAATACAACTCCCTGGTATCGGAAGAAAGCTTTGAGGTCATCAAACATCATCCTATGAGAGGGTGATCATAAAGGTGTCTCTCAGGTGATCGGAAAATATCTGTTGGGTTGTATGTATCGAGATGGGATTTGTCCCTCCCAAGTCGGAGAGATATACTTCGGGCTCACTCGGTAATCGATATCAACACCGCTTGCAAGCATGTGGTTAAGGAGTTAATCACAAAGTGATATCGGATTACGGAACGAGTAAAGTACTTGCTGTGAACAAGATTGAACTAGGTATGACGGTACCGACGATCAAATCTCGGGCAAGTAAAATATCGCGAGACGAAGGGAATATATATATGGGATTGATTGAATCCTGGCATCGTGGTTCATCCGATATGATCATCGATGAATGTGTGGGAGTCAATATGGGTTTCCAGACCCCGCTGTTCATTATTGATAGAAGATCATGTCTGCATATTCTCGAACCCGCAGGGTCACACACTTAACGTGTCTTGACGCTAGGATAGATTGGATAATTGGTTTATGAGTTTTTGTTCGGAGTCTTGGATGGGATCCGGGACATCACGAGAGGTTCCGGAATGGTCCGGAGAATAAGTTTCATATAAGGCAGTGCAGTTTTTGGAGTTCGGAATTGTTCCGGGTTAATCGGTATTGTACCGGAAGCTTCTAGAACCTTCCGGAAGGGGACCAACGTGGCCCCACCTTCCGGGAGGGGGCATGGGCCTATGAGGGAGTTCCCTGGACGCATTGGGCCAGGGGCACAAGGCCCCATAGGGCCCAGCCGGCCAAGAGAGGTTTAAACTCTAGATAGAGCTTCTAGAAGAGGGGGTTTCCTTGCCCCCCACTCCTCCTTTGGGGCCGCCGGCCTTGGCTTGGGGGAGGGGCTAGGGCTGCGCCCACCCCTCTATATATAGAGGGCTGGGGGCGCACCAACCCCCCACACCTTCCCCTCCAACCCTAGCCGCCCTGCTGCCCTTCCTCTCTCCCTCCCGACTGTTTGTAGGCGAAGCCCTGCTACAGAAATTCTCCACCATATACATCACGCCGTCGTGTTGTAGATCCAATCCGTCTCTCCACCATACTTGCTGGTCCGAGGAAGGAGGAGACGTCGAGGTGTTGCACGTGTGCATCTCACGGAGGCACCGCCACTTGTGGTGCTAGATCGGATCGGAGGCACCGCCACTTGCGAGTATGACTACATCACCCACGTTCCGACGAACGTTCCGCTGTGCGAATCTTCAAGGGTATGAAGATCTAATCCAATCTCTCTCGTTGTTTGCATCTCCTAGATTAGATCTTGGCTTTCCCTCTGTTCGCATCCGTAGAAAATTTTGATTTACTATGCCGCGAAACCCTTCACCAACACCAATCCACAAGGTCCAACATAAAATAAAAGATACAGGCGAATTACATATGAAAATAAGAAATTGTAATAGCGTCTAGGGTGCAGAGGGCAAGTCTATCCGAAGATTATGCTGACATCCATGTCCGGTAAATAAGTCCCGTGCCGTATCCTTCAGCCGCGTATACACCTTCATGAAGAGCTCGCGATATTCCGCACGATACAAAGTCGACCAAGCCCGAAGGGTATGAGTACACCTGTAAAGAACCTGCAGAAGAGAACAGTTTATATTATTAAAAACCTTATTATTTCTACGTATCCATAGCGACCATATAATGGCTATTGCTTCGACCTAAGAAGATTTTTGTACTTGTTATCAATACCATGTAACCAATTCCTAAAAATGTTGGCAATACTACATGGTGGATACAAGCCTGAAGCTGCTTGGGTGATTGACCATATAGACCGAGAAAAACTATATTGGAAAAATAGATGTTTGATTGTCTCATCATGGTCACAGAACACACATCCAGGATTTCCATGCCAAATCCGCTTTAAAAGGCTGTCTTTTGTAAGGATAATCCCACGGCGAAGATACCAAACACATATTTTGTTTTTAAGAGGTATCTTCATCTTCCAGATCATCCTACTATCTACCATTGGAATAGCCGGCTGAGCTAAAGCATTGTACAAAGAGCTAACAGAAAAGGACCCATTCTTAGTTAGATTCCATCGGAATTCATCTGGCTCGTCCGACAATTGTACATGTGCCAGACGATGTAGCAACATGATCCAAGAGTCAAGTCTAGCACCAATTAGATCTCTTCTGAATGTTATATTTGGTGGGAATGATTCGAACACTGTGGCAACCGTTTCCTCCTTATAACGGACAATGGAATATAATGCAGGATATTGTTCTCGAATGGTAGCATTATCTAGCAATTTATCCTCCCAGAACCTTATATGTGTCCCATTATTAATAGAGAAAGTCCCGAAGCGTAAAAAATGTTTTTTTGGCGCCATCAGACCAGCCCAAATGTGAGAGTCGCCAGGTTTCCAAACCATTTGGGACAATGCTTTTGAACCAATATACTTTCTTTTAATAATAGTTTGCCAAATCCCTTTCTCATTTAATAACTTGTAGAGCCATTTACTAAGGAGAGCTGTATTCTTAACATGTAGGTCATGAATACCGAGCCCACCCTATTCTTTGGGCCTACACAACACACTCCATTTAGCCAACCTATACTTCTTTTTCTCATTGTCTCCCTGCCAAAAGAATCTTGATCGGAAGTAATCCTACCTTTTTAAGACACCTTTTGGTAGTTGAAAAAAAGAAAACATATACAAAACCATATTACTAAAGACTGAGTTTATGAGCACCAATCTCCCTCCTATAGAGAGAAGTTTGCGTTTCCAACTATTCAAACGTATCTATAATCTTTTCTCGACAATTTTCCACTCAGCATTTATAAGCCTTCGGTAATGTACCGGAATGCCCAAATATCTGATCGAAAAAACGCCGTGACAATAGCCAAAGATTTCATTATAAAGACCAGCCTCCTCCTGGGCCTCACCGAAACAAAACAATTTACTTTTATGGAAGTTAATTTTTAATCCAGAAAGTTGCTCAAAAGCTAAAAGTATGAGTTTCAGATTCTTGGCTTTTTCAAGATCATGCTCCATAAAAAAGAATTGTATCGTCTGCATGTTGAAGTATAGATAACCCCCCATCGACAAGGTGGGGGATCACACCTTTAATTTGTCCATCAGACTTAGCACGCTAAATCAAGATGGATAACACATCAACTACTATATTGAAAAGCATAGGCGATAATGGGTCTCCTTGTCTTAGAGCATCTCCACTCGTTGGGCGAACCCAGGCTGAAATCCAGACCTTTTTTTTGTCCGGACGGAACTTGATTTCGGTCTAGGTACGCCCAGTTTCCCACTCGCGTACCCAGGCCGAGTACCCAGGCAAACAGAAAACGACGACATATTTGAATTTCTATCATTCCCGCCGGCGAGTGCTCGACCACAAGGTGTTTGACAGAATTAACGCCCACAAATTCGATGACAGATTATTACAGAACAGGAAAAATGACCCGGCTATCTCTCAGTCGTCGATGGGGATGGGCTCCTGCAGCGTGTCCGACGTGGCGTGGTCGTCCATCTCACCGGCGGACGCCGATGGATTAGAGGAAGTGGAAGCAGAACTCGACGTGGGGGCGTTTGGCGCAGAGGAAGGGGAAGGCGTGATCTCGCCCTGGAGGATGGCCTGACGTTGCACCATGTACCAGGCCTTGACCGACAAGCTCATCTTTGACGTGTCCTTGCCGCCCATCAGGAACTTGAGATCCGTGTTGTGTTTCTTGGCAGCGTAGTTGGCCTTATTCTCGGTGAGGTTGGCCTTGATGAGGGCCACCTTTTCCCCTTGGGTCTTGATCAGTTGCTTCCAACGCTCGTCGGTCTTCTCGGCCCTCTTCTCGGCCTGCGCCCTGGTGTCGGCGATGCATTTCTCGATCGAAGCCTAGAGACGCTCAGCGGGAGGTCTGACGGCTTTGAGCATCTTCGCCTTCTTCTGGCCGACCTCTGGTCTTCCTTCGCTGGCAGCATCGGGAGGGGCTTCCGGGTTGTAGACGCGGTCCTTGGTCTTGGAGAGGCTCAGGTGAGTGTTCCGCCACTTTTCGCAGTTCTCGATCTCCTTGAAGACATGATGGAACTTGAACTCCATCTTCATGTCCTCTCGAAAGAAAGCAAGTGCACGACAAAGCTGCAAAATGGATGTGTGTCAAGTGTGTCAAAATGGAAGCGAGTGCACGACAAAGCTAGTGTTCGCGAGTACCTTGTTGTCCATGTTTTCCCCGCTGGCTTGTGTGCATTCCACCTCTTCCACGCAGCTGTGCCACTTGCTGCACGCAGTCTGGATGATCGCCCAATGGTTGGTAATAGCCTTCTCCCCCCACTCCATGTAAATTTTGCGATACTTCGGGTCGCAAATGCTACACTCGTCGAACTAGCTTCACGCGTCTCCAATAGTTGTCAGAATTCTGGTTGGCACCGGTGATCGGATCCATGCTCACCATTTTCCAAGCTTCGGCGAGACAGGTATCCTCGGCCACGGTCCATGCGTCTCCTGGAAGCCGTCCGAAGAGATCGACGAGAATCCGACGGGGGAGCCGACGCTTGCCTGGCTTCCCCAGTGGGGTGGGTACAGCGCCGCCATCAACGCCGACCTTGTCGCCACTGCCTGTTTCGCCCTCACGGTCGCCTGCTCTTCCGCCACCGCCTTCTCTTGTTCTTGCCAGAGCTTCGCCCTCTCCTTTCTGCCCTTACGATCCTCGGACGCCATCTTCCTGGCCTGCTCCTTGGACGCCCACACGGCACCGTACATGCCCTCCAGCTTCTTCGGTGCCGCTCTGGGCTTCCTCGCCTTCTTCTCCACCAGACCCTCGCCGAGGATCGATCTGGGTTGGACGAAGCACTTGTGCGGCATGGTAGGCGGGAGCTCGGCGGAGTGGCGGGAGGGGAGAAAGAAAAAGGCGGGAGCTCGGTAAAGTGGCGGGATTTCAGCCTTCTCTCGCCGACAGAGCTGGCCCACACTCGTTTTCGCTGCGTCCGGCGTACCCAGGGCGTACCCGGGATCCTGGGTACGGCCTGGGAAGCCCGGACCAAAGTTCGCCCAAATCCGGATGAAAACATGTTCCTTGGTACGCGACTGGGCCGATTTTTGGCGTTCGGACCTAAATTCGGCGTCCGGATCGGCGTCCTGGGTAGGAAAGTGGAGATGCTATTAGCCCTTTCTTAGTCTGAAAGTAGTTGCCAACATCGTCGTTGACTTTGATGGCAACACTACCTCCGACTACAAATCTATCGATCAAGGAACGCCATTCCGCTGAAAAACCTTTCATTCTAAGAGCTTGCTGTAGAGAATACCATTTAACTTTGTCATAAGCCTTCTCAAAATCAATTTTAAGTATTACCCCATTCAATTTCTTTCTACTAGTTAAATACCCGTGATTCGCAACGGAGCTTAGATAGATATACTAAACCATCAGCTTACCCTTGTTCTCCTCTGTTTGGTTTGGTCCTTGTTGCTCGCATATGTGTGATTGCTCTGAAAAATTCGTACAATGAAAGAGACCGTCACTATAAAATTCTTCACTTTCTTTTCATAAACTGAACACTCGTTTTCCGACAACTTCGCTCACACTATCATGTCGCCTCCATGATGCCCTCTCACGAGAGCCACCGGCCGTTGGCTCAACGCCCTCCCTCGTTGCATAGCCACTCACTCCCTGCCCATAGGCCTGCTCCACGGACCGCACACCACTCCTTAATTGGACGCAATCCTCTCTCTCTGGCTGCTCTTTGTCTACCGATCACAACTTTATTTCTGTCTCTCTCAACTCTGTCTAAATAAACTCTCTTTCTCTACTTCATTACCCCATGGTTGGTTCAGTCACTCTCTCCATGGACCCAGTCATGGAAGAAAGAATCGCCACCTTGACCTATGTTTTCCCACGTCGACCACCTCCTCGAAAGTGACACGTCCGTGCTCAACATCGAGGCCGACCTTGAGAGCGACACGTTGGCCCATGTCGATCCCTACCTAACAAGTGGTCTATACATCAAGGACTCATTCGACCATGTTATCTCATGTCGAGTCCTACCTCAACAATGGTCTATGTACAATGAGGACTCATTTGATTGCCACTGGCAAAGCCGATGTGACAAGGACAAGGATCCTTGACATGGAATAATATTCGGAAAATCTAACCTACTCCAGCATCAACGTGAAAAGATATGCTATTGCAACAACAATAGGAAGGGAAGATAAAATCTTCGTGTACATGTTCCTCTTACAAGTGTAAATCAAAACTAATTCGACAGTAACAGTTTTGCTCGTCTGACAACCATAATAAAAGTCAAAACAAAAAATGTAAACTACTAGTGCAACAACATGCGTCTTGTCTAATATAGTTACTCATATAAAAGAAATCAATAAGTTTTTTTGCTCCTTCCATTTTTTAAAATCAATTTTCCAAATATGGTTGTACTATTTCATTTTTCCTAGCTACTACTCATTGTATTCTCCGCCACAACATTATTTGAATAATGATATGCATGTTGGCTCTCGACCAACACCTACCAGCCTAAGACTATATATGCCAGCATGTTCCACGTCTGACACGGCCACGACCATCTCCTTACCGCTTCTCCCCCGTGTTTATCAAAATCGTGGCCTTTCTCTACTTGTCCTGTCAGCTGGCACTTGGTCTGAGCTTGGAGTCGGTGTTGATGGCTTCCTCCTCGTTTATGGTACATTATAGTGGTTGACTGGTTAGCAAATATAGTATAAGACCTCCCTATCTTGTAAGATGCAAGCCCATCCTATGTGGTTAGGAACAAACTAACATACGGACTTATAAGATAATAGCAACCAACCTAGCTCCGCAATTTAAATATAATATTGCTAGCAGTCCACGGTTCTCTCCTCGTGTAAAATTCAATCAATGTGTTGCTATCAGAGGGACTAAAACAACCATATATTGCTAGCCATACGTAATTTTTTTTCTAAGTCACGCGAAAAGAGGGAGGAGGATTACAAAGGTGCAATTTGTATGTAATTTGTTAACCATTAGCATCGGCATTTCAAATAATTGCTAAACCTGCCTTATAAAGGGGCATCAACAGAAGTAGATTATGATTTTGTCAAGGGAGAATTTTGGTTTAATAAATATAAATATTTCTTTTTACAATTGTCATTCAACGAGGACCGATATTGCTCAGGTATGAAGGCCTAACATAGTCTACTATACTTTTCATAACATTGCCATGAAAGTGTGCCTACTTTTTGCGTAAAAGTGTGCCTCAATTTTAGTGTAATGTAACCAAGGATTCAGATTTATTTTTTTGCTTTTCTTGCCGTCTGAACAAAATGGCCGAAATTCGTTGTTTTTGAGAAACCCGCCTTATGAAGGGGCATCAGGTAGATCATGACATCAGGCATTCGTGGCTTTGGATTTAATAGTAAAGATAAATACTTACAGTAAAAATGATTAATTGTTCAACTTAAATGGTTACCATGAAAGCTGAAACCTTGATAAAGATGTTAATAGACACTCTCTCCGTTCCACAATATAATCCTTTTTAACAAACTGAAACAACTTGCTAGAAATGTTTATATTGTTGAACCAGAGGTAGTAAGTTTTTTTTTGGAGATAATAACTGATGGAATTTCAGCAATGGCGAAACCGATTATAAATGACTCCAGAAAAAACGGAAAATACAACATGGACCCAGAAGACCACACACCGTACTTTCAAATCGCGATCAAGCCCATCGTCCTCATCGTCACCACCCAAGTACCGGGACCGGATCTAGAAGCAGCACATCTTCGGCCACCATCGAATCACTGCCGCCACCTTCGCCACATTGGGCTTTGAACACCGCAGGAGTGCCCATCCAAGGAGTGAGATCTAAGAGACTTTTCCAGACCATCGGGTAGGCAGGAGACGGTGAAGACCAGGTAATACCTCCAATCCAAGATCCCCGAGTAGAAGGTCCCAACCATCGACGCCATGTCGAGTCGCCTCCTCCCCTCACCACCATGGTCGCCCAGAAGAAGCTTCAAGACGCGACAGTCGCATCTCAAACAAGACCATACAAAATCCTAACAAGGAAGGCATTTGTACCATCCCCTTCCACTCTCTCGCCACCACGGTCGGCCGAGGGGAAGACAACAGCAACAGCAGCCCTCCGACTCCCGAAGCTCCACGACAGAGTCGAAAAACGACCGCGCCCGGAGAGACCACCCTCCCCAGATCCGTAGATCTGAGAGGATACCAGGCCAGCAGCTCGCCAACGCCGCCACAAGTGGCCTTGCCGAGATGGGGGTCGAGCTCGAGCACCCTTATTCTGACGCGATGTTGCCTCCGCCATCCCGACAGCGTCTCCCAAAACCATAGCAGAGCTCAGGCCGTCACCACCGCCGTCGGGGGCAACCGTCGTCCACACTCCGGTGCAAGGTCTCTGGGCCGCAGAAGCCACGCTGGCGTGCCCCTCACCGAGCAGGCCGCCCGCCATGGCCACCCAGCCCGCGCCGTCGCCTCCATGAGCGGGGAAAGCCCCCCCCCCCCCCCCCCCCCGCCACCAGCACCCAGGCTTTGCCTGGCGACGCCATCCGCGGCGGCGACTTGAGATCGTCCCCGTCACCCGCGCGAGGGGCGACGCGGGACGAGGGCGGCGGCTAGGTTTTCTCGTGAGGTAGTAAGATTTTGCTTCGTGTATATGATCAGCAGCACAATAACATATGAGAGGGTAGCCATCAATAATAAGGCCCTGCATCACATCGGAATCATGAACAACAATGTGAATACAGAAATTATATTACACGGTTAATTAATTTAAATAAGGGCAGAAATGGGACGGTGTAACCACTGACATTAGATGGAAAGGAAAGCAAACCAGCAGCACTGAAGTAATGGCTCGATGCCAATTAAGCACACAAAGTAAAGCTCTCTATGCTAGAATCTTTGAATCTCCTCCCATGCATAGTCAGAAGATCTTGCTTACGTTGTGTCCTAAGATTGGAAGCGGGGAAATCAAGCAACATGGATAGAATTCCTTCAAACTGAAAGGCATCCACGCACCGTATGTCTGCAATAGATATGATTCAACCATTAAATACAATCATCTCGATACCATTCTCAATTCATCCTGATCCCATCGCATCTATATTGGTGTAGCCTCCTAGATCTCAATCTCCCATGATGATTGTTCCTGCGTTCTCACCAACAATGGAAGAGAAGACCCAGTTCTCAATGCTTAATTGCTTCTCATCCTCACATGGTCTATTCATCATGCTTGTCCCCGCCTCCATCAGCGTCCTTCCTGCCACTGACCATGACCGATGTTCTACAGTCCTAGGGGGCGAGGGTGCCTGAGTCCATGGCGGCAACATCGGTAGACGCCGTGCCTGAATCAGGATGGCCTCTCTCAAGGTGCACACGATACTTCCACAACCATGTACCTCCCCGTATCCATAATTCCATATCCACCGGTACCATGCTTGCGCCATCAAATGATTAGTCTCCTCCCGCTTTGCCTATGACTACTTCGGTCGTCGATTAATTTTATCTAAGAGCGGGATACACGGGACAAGGGGGTAGACATTGTTATGGAAGTAGTCTGGCTCTGCGCATGCAAAGTAAGTGACCTGATTTCAAGGAGAACATAACAATATTTCCTAGATAAGAGAGTAGTCTACAGTGGCATTTTTGTGTTAGTTGAGCAGCGATGGCATTTTATTTGTATTTTTTGCATATGTGACACCAGGCATTCACCACGCTTTTGAAATTAATAGTAAAGATGAAGCTCATGAACCGTTTCATGCAAGGTAGCCACACCGTCGAGGATGTGTCTACCTTGCATGAAGGCGGTTTGCAAAGGCCTAACAACACAACATGATCAGCCACAGAGGTCAACCTGATAGTGGCAACCTTGTGAAAATCTTGAAGCTAACATTAAGAAGACAAATCGATCTATATTGTTGGATCCATTCTGTTTCATTAACTTTAGGTAGTAAGATGATTTCACCAAAGTTCAACCGAAACAGATCTAGTTGATCCTCATGTAAAGCACTGAACATGTTCAAGAGATCTGATTTGATTACATCCCAAAAAGTTTGGTAAAACTCAACGGGTAAATCATCCGGACTAGGTGCCTTATTATGCTCCATTTGGAAAACAGCTAATTTGACTTCCTCCTCAGAATAGGGAGCAGTCAGATAGTTGTTTTCCTCCACAGAAACTTGGGGTACATCGTTAGTTTGGGATTCATCCACTGAGAAAGTTGTTGGAATTATGCCCTAGAGGCAATAATAAATATGTTATTATTATAATTCTTGTTCATGATAATGTTTATATTCCATGCTAGAATTGTATTAAGCGGAAACTTTAATACTTGTGTGGTTTGTGAACAACACCGTGTCCCTAGTACGCCTCTAAGGACTAGCTCATTGATTAATGATGGTTAAGGTTTCCTAACCATGGACATGAGTTGTCGATTAATAATGAGATCATATCATTGGGAGAATGATATGATGGACAGACCCAAACTAAGCGAAGCAATTAGATCGTGTCATCGTATTCATCTTTGCGAAGCTTTTCTTATGTCAAATATTGTATTCCTTAGACCATGAGATAATGCAACTCCCTGGTATCGGAAGAAAGCTTTGAGGTCATCAAACGTCATCCTATGAGAGGGTGATCATAAAGGTGTCTCTCAGGTGATCGAAAAGTATCTGTTGGGTTGTATGTATCGAGATGGGATTTGTCCCTCCCAAGTCGGAGAGATATACTTCGGGCCCACTCGGTAATCGATATCAACACCGCTTGCAAGCATGTGGTTAAGGAGTTAATCACAAAGTGATATCGGATTACGGAACGAGTAAAGTACTTGCTGTGAACGAGATTGAACTAGGTATGACGGTACCGACGGTCAAATCTCGGACAAGTAAAATATCGCGAGACGAAGGGAATACACATATGGGATTGATTGAATCCTGGCATCGTGGTTCATCCGATATGATCATCGATGAATGTGTGGGAGTCAATATGGGTTTCCAGACCCCGCTGTTGATTATTGATAGAAGATCATGTCTGCATATTCTCGAACCCGAAGGGTCACACACTTAACGTGTCTCGACGCTAGGATAGATTGGATGATTGGTTCATGAGTTTTTGTTCGGAGTCTCGGATGGGATCCGGGACATCACGAGAGGTTCCGGAATGGTCCGGAGAATAAGATTCATATAAGGCAGTGCAGTTTTTGGAGTTCGGAATTGTTCCGGGTTAATCGGTATTGTACCGGAAGCTTCTAGAACCTTCCGGAAGGGGACCAACGTGGCCCCACCTTCCGGGAGGGGGCATGGGCCTATGAGGGAGTGCCCTGGCCGCATTGGGCCAGGGGCACAAGGCCCCATAGGGCCCAGCCGGCCAAGAAGGGATAAACCCTAATTGGACCTTCTAGAAGGGGGGGTTTCCTTGCCCCCCACTCCTCCTCCTTTGGCCACCGGTTTTGGGCTTGGGGGAGGGGTTAGGGCTAGCGCCCACCACTCTATATATAGAGGGCTGGGGCGCACCACCCCCCCACACCTCCTCCTCAACCCTAGCCGCCCTGCTGCCCTCCTCTCTCTCCCTCCCGACTGCGTGTAGGCGAAGCCCTGCTGCAGAAACTCTCCACCAATTGCACCGCGCCGTTGCGTTGTAGATCCAACCCATCTCTCCACCATACTTTCTAGACCAAGGAAGGAGGAGACGTCGAGGTTCTGCACGTGTGCATCTCACGGAGGCACCGCCACTTGTGGTGCTAGATCGGATCGGATCGCGAGGAGGAGAAGCGAGTACGACTACATCACCCACGTTCCGACGAACGTTCCGCTGTGCGAATCTTCAAGGGTATGAAGATCTAATCCAATCTCTCTCGCTGTTTGCATCTCCTAGATTAGATCTTGGCTTCCCTCTGTTCGCATCCGTAGAAAATTTTGATTTACTATGCCGCGAAACCCTTCAGTGGTATCAGAGCTAGATCTATGCGTAAATGTGTTTCACGAGTAGAACGCAACATGGTTCTTGTGGGCGTTGATGTTTTCTGTTGCAAGCCTCTTGTTTGTGTTCTTCTTATGACGCGGGATAGTGAGATTGAAGCGGTCCAGGCCAACCTTACGCGACGTCGTTCACGAGACCGGCTCCGCACTTGACGTGTGGCTTGTTCCACACATGCGGCTGGTGGATGCTAGTTTCTCTCACTATAGTTGTCATGGGATTTACACCGGAGTTTGGCAACCATAATATCACCATTGTGGCTTTCCGTAGGTAAGAATCGTTCTTAGCATCTACTCCCATAAGCCACGTAAAACATGCAACAACAAAGTAGAGGAGTCTAACTTGTTTTTGCAGGGAGTGTTTTCTGTGATATGGTATGGCCCAAGATGTGATGTGTATATTGTATGCGATGATCATGTTTTGTAATGTTTCACGACTTGCATGTCGATGAGTACACAACCGGCAGGAGCCATATGGTTGTCTTTATAATTGTGTATGACCTGTGTGTCAACTTCTTATACGCCATGTAATAGTTTCACTTTATCGCTAAGTAGTTAGCAATACTTGTAGTTGCTATTAGTGGTGGAGGCAATCATGGTGGAGTGATGGAGATCATGCCGGCACGCACAAGATGGAGATCATTGCGCGAAGATTGGCTATACCTGTTGGAGATATGCCCAAGAGGCAATAATAAAGTGGTTATTATCATATCTTCACACTTATGATAAATGTTTACATACCATGCTATAATTGTATTAACCGGAAACATTAATACTTGTGTGATTTGTAAACTAAAATAAGAGTCCCTAGTAAAGCCTCTTGTTAAACTAGCTTGTTGGTTAATATATGATCATGGTTTCCTGATCATGAACATAGAGATGTTATTAACAACAGGATCATATCATTAGGAGAATGATGTGATGGACATACTCCTATAGATAAGTGTAGCATAAAGATCAAGTCATTTCAATAGTTCAATTGCTATATGCTTTCAGATACATAGTAACCTAATTCCTTCGACCATGAGATCATGCATATCACCTTTTCCGGATGGATGCTTTGATGACATCAAACACCACACCGTAACTGGGTGGCTATAAAGGTGGCATTGAGTGTTCAGAAAGTATTGGTTGAAACACATGGATCAAGAGTGGGATTTGTCCATCCATATGACGGATAGATATACTCTGGGCCCTCTCGGTGAAATGTCATCCAATTAGCTTGCAAGCATGTGACTAGCTCACAAGGGATCACATATCACGGGAACGAGAAAAGAGTACTTATCAGTAACGAGGTTGAACTAGGTATGCAGAGATACCGACGATCATAACCTCGGATAAGTAAACTATCGTGAGACAAAGGGAAATTGGTATCGTATGTAAGTGGTTCATTCGATCGCAAAGTAATCGTAGAAATATGTGGGAGCCATATGAATTTCCAGATTCCTCTATTGGTTATTGTTCGGAGAAGTGTCTCGATCATGTCCGCATAATTCACGAACCGTAGGGAGACACACTTAAGGATTCGACGTTGTTTGAGTAGTTATGGTATTATGAGAAAGAGACCGAATGTTGTTCGGAGTCTCGGATGGGATCCGGGATATCACGAGGTGATCCGGAATGGTCCGGAGAATAAGATTCATATAAGGAAAGTCTCGTTTCGGAGTTCGGAAATGATTTCGGTGTTTTCATCGGGAATGTTCTAGAAGGTTCCGGAATGTCCGGCACTCCGGGAAAGGGGAGGGGTACATGAATGTGTCATTACATATTGGAATGATTACATCATGTACTAAGTGTTCTTGCTGTTCCAAATAAAGGATTAAATTGAATCCTAAAACAGAAAAGTCAAATGGCCAGTTTGAAAGTCAAACGGCTAAAACGGGAAACTGTGGGAAACAAGCAAGAGGTGGTTGAAACCGACTTGGGGGAGGAGTCTCCTCTCCAAGCCGGCGCGCCACCCAAGGCCGACTTGGGGAGGGACTCCCTCCCCTTGGCCGCCCTCCCACCTATAAGAGGAGGGGCAGGGCCTCCTCCTCTAGACACACAAGTTCCTATCCTCTAATCTCCGGTTTAGAGCCGTTTTGGTTTAGAGCTTCTAATTGCCCTAGCCTTCGGTTTAGAGCTTTCTAATTGGTGTGTCTAAACCCTAGACCACTAATAGTTCTCTCTCATACTCCACCATACTCGCTCCGGCTTAAGGCGAAGCCCTGCGGGATCTTCCCTCTACTTCCGGTACCACGCCGTTGTGCTGCCGGAATCGCGAGGAGAGTGCTACAACCTCCGCTGCCTGCTGGAACAAGGGAGAGGAAGGTCTTCGTCGAGTACCGAACGTGTGACCGACTGCGGGAGCGCTGCCGGAACATGGCGCCGGAAGGATCGTCTACACGATCTTGAGATCGGAAAGAGTACGACTACATCACCCACGAGAATCTGCTCTCGTTAACCGCTTTGGAATCTTCGAGGGTAAGTTATTCCATCGACTCGTTGCTACAATCTAGTAGATAGATCTTGGCTTGTTTGTTTGTATGCGATAGAAATTTTTTGTTTTCCTTGCTACGAACCCCTACAGTGGTATCAGAGCCGTGTCTATATGTAGATCTGTTGCACGAGTAGAACACAATGGTCATTGTGGGCGTTGATGCTTTTATTGTCGATTGCTTCTTGTGTACTTTGCATCTTGCGGTATGTTGGGATGAAGCGGCCCGGGCTAACCTTACATGACATCGTTCATGAGACTTGCTCCACGCTTGACATGCAACTTGTATTGCATAAGTGGCTTTGTGGGTGCCTGTTTCTCCTAGCATAGTTAAGATCCAATTTACAACGGGTGATCAACAATGCTAGTATCAATGTTGTGGTTCTTGTTCGTAAGTTAGAACGACACTTATTAACAGCCCCAAACCACGTAAAACATGCAAAGAAAGTAGAGGCGTCTAACTTTGTTTTGCAGGGGTGTGCAGTGATGTGATATGGCCATGATTGTGATTATATATGATTTATGCAATGTTCCTTATTGTAAGTCGGCAACCGGCAGGAGCCATATGGTTGTCTTTAATTTCTGTTAAGACCCGCGTGTCTATTCAAAGTAGTTGTAATAGTTGAAGCCGGTGGACGACAACCATGGAGCAGCGTCATTGACCTTGATGCAATGCCGGTAATGATGGAGATCATGTTCGTGCTTGAAGATGGAGATCGGAAGCACAAAGAAGAAAGGCCATATCATATCACATATTATTGAATTGCATGTGATGTTAATCCTTTATGCATCTTGTATTGCTTAGTAGACGACGGTAGCATTATAAGATGATCCCTCATGCACATCAATTTCAAGTCATAAAGTGTTCACCCTTAGTTAGCACCGTTGCTAAAGCTTGTTGTTTCGAAGCACCACGTGACGATCGGGTGTGTTAGATTCTGCAAGTGTATACAACGTGAGCAAGCGAGATTTGCTCATGCGAAAACTAAGGTTTGATCTTGACGAGCCTAGCATGTACAGACATGGTCTCGGAACACGGATCACCGAAAGGTAAAGCATGAATCATATAGTAGATATGATGAACATGATGATTGTTCCCCATTGAAACTATATCAACTCTCGTGATGATCGGTGTTGATGTAGTGGATTTGGTTCGTGTGATCACTAAAACAATGTGAGGGATATTGTTTTGAGTGGGAGTTTACCTAGATTAGTTTAATTATTAATTAGAACTCAATTTATCATAAATTAAATCAAAGTGAATTTGCATAGTTGTTGTAGTCATTGGCATCCGTCTACCACCTTGCGCTTAGTTATAATTGAGATGATAGAACTATAGAATTCTGGTTATTTACTTTACGAACTGGTATCGTATTGTTTTTGAAGTGTTAATCTAAAGTTTAAAAGTCCTATTGCAAACTTTCAGTAAGTTCCGGTTACTCCATGAAGTTTAATAATTAGTATTAAATCAAGAGTAACAATTCCAAGTGTTAGTATATAAGTATCATGTTTGTCTCCATGATTCTTGATATTCAAAGGATTCTCTTAATATCAAGGTTATCTAGGATCTGAAAGAGTTGTTTCAGAAACCATGATGTGTGGAAGATATTGTGATATCTGAAACGAAGTTATGGTTACAACATGATAGAGTATAATATGGCAAAGTTCATGTTCTCATATTTTGATGAGAATTTGCAAAAAGGTTGGAGACACTTGTTGTCCTAATCCTCCAAAAGGTTTTGGATAGCAACATTATACTCATAATTCATCGTTATAAGCTAAAAGTAGCTTGATCATGGACGATTCCATGATAAGGGTGAATATTTGATGTAGGTAAAATGTTTACTACACCAAGAGATTACTAAAGAAAGGAATTTGAAAGAACACCAAACATTTGATGATGGTGATCTACTTCAAAGTGCAAGTCCAAAGACATTGGTATTTAACTATACACGCTTTAGACTATATGTCATATGTATGACTCCACTATTGATCTTGATAGATTCTTTCAAACAAGAAAAGGAAATATTGAAAGAGAATCTCATAAATATATGGCAGAAAAGAAAAGACTAGAATTGTTCAGTTTAAGTATATAAATGATATACATGTTATGGCTATATTCTTTGCTTATTAAACAATGTGGTTCTTAAGTATTTGATACTGAATTTGTTGGTGTGAATCGTCATACGAAACAACACAATTCATGAACTACAATGGCCTAAGTAACTAGCAAAAGAATATGTGATGATGTTCATCGAGAATAAATAAAAGGTTATTGTGTTGCTCGTTAAACGTCAAAGCTTGCCTTCAAGATTTGTTTTTTCAGGTATTATGAGAACAAATGGATTGTTCAAATAATTGCCGTAATCCATAAAAGATGGATGATTCACAAATCTCGTTGGAGACATCACATCCATAAAACTAGTGCTAAAGATGTCGAAAGACAAATTGATTGAAAGATCACTTAGGAAGTGACATCGCCGTTTAAATTATACTGGAAAGAAAACATGAAGAAACTCCATGTGGATGGAATTTTGGAGTCTTTTGATTTTTGATCAAATGACACTTGTGAAACTTTCCTAGAGATAATTGAAACTTCGTTCATAGGCCAAAAGGGAACGAAAGACTAGCTTATTGGAATTTGTACATATTGTTGTACGAAGTCCATTATGTGTAATCAAGAGCGATAGATTTTAACTTCATTTGCTTTTTCCGAAATTTTGAGTGAATATATGAATATTTACTTAATAAGGATGAAGTATGAAACATTTGAAAAGTTCAAAGACTTTCAAGATGAAGTGCAAAATCATTGTAACAAGAATATAAACAGTTTATGATAAAGATCATAAAGGAAGATATTTGAGTTACAGAGTTTAGCATAATACCTAAGATTTAAGGAATCGTTCCGTGGATTTGCATTTCCCAAAACACCATAAGGGTATGGAGCGTTCGAGATAAGTAATTAAACCTTGTTTGACATGGTAAGATCGAAGGTGTAATTCATAAAATTGCCATTATATTTTAAAGATTAAAAAACTTTAGAGATTACCGTTTTTCCACTGAAAAGAGCTTCATCATAATCCGTTGAAATGACAGCATATGTTATGGTTTGGGATAAAACCCAAGTTGTCCTTTCTTAAAACATTGGTATGCTTTGCATAAGAAAGATGTTTGCAACCAAAGTCGGATGAACCTGTCTTTGTATGTTATTTCGAATAACTGTTAAAGTATTCCTCCATAACACCAGAGACAAAAGTGTTTGTCGCTTAGAACGTCAAGTTTCTTTGAGAAGGAATTTTTCGTGAAAAGTTAAGTGGGAGGACAATAGAACTTTGATAAGGTTAAAAGAACCTTAGCTATATGTGCAAAGTTGCGCAACGCCGAAAAGTGTTCCGGAGTTAGCAAACAATGCTCATGGCTCGCGTACTTCAAAGGTTGTGGTCACGGAGATCTAAGTTCCTATTGAAACAAGTAGGTCGGATGAACAATCAAATACCAAGATTTGAGAGTTAAATCATTATTTGACAATAATGATCCGACTACGTGCAAAGAAGCGATGATGAGCCCTGACTCCGTCAAATGGCTTGAAGCCATAAAATCCATAATAGTTCCATACACGAGAAATCAAGTTTTGAACTTGAAGGACCCTCGAGAAAGGTGTAAGACCTTACAGTTGTGTCTGGATCTATAAAGAAATAGACATGGATGTTTTACATCTATAAAATAGTCGACATGTTGGGAAAGAGTTCACAAAATGTTCAAAGGTTGACTATGACAAGATTTGATCTTTTATAGTGATATTTAGTCTAGACGGATTAATGTAGCAATCACTATATATAATTTGTTATATGGTAGTTGAATAAACAAAACAAGTTCTTCTAATAGAATCGTTACCTAGGACATGTGCATAACACGGTCCATAGGGTTTTGTTAATTCAAAGGATGCTAAAAGCATATGCAAACTTAAATGGTTAAAGTGAGCATCGCGGAGTTGGAATCTTCACTGTGATGAAACTGTTAAAGGAGTTTAAAAGTTCATTAGAGACGATGAAGATGCTTGCATTTGCAAGAAATTAAGTGGGAGCGCTAAGACATGTTTCTAATACATTATGTGGAAGACATATTGTTGATTGGAAATAATGTATCTTTTATTAACACATATTAAGAATTTCATCCCGATGAAAGACTTAGGCAAAACCCAAATATTTGGCATCAATAGACGCTAATATGGCTGTGCCAGAAGTACATAGACAAGATATTGAATGAGTTCAATATAGAAACTACAAGAAGAGGTTCTTGTCGCACAGAAAGGATTGAATGAGTTCAATGTTGATGATATATTCAAGTGTATTGACATTTGGTAAAGTGAAACAAATAATCAAGTATAGATTGATACTTGATGTATGAAATCACAAAGAGTATTTATATCAATCATACTGTGATATGTACAAATCCAGATATGTCCTATGCTCTAAATGTTGTGAGCATATACCAGAATGATTCATAAGATGATCATTGGACAATAGTAAGGATATTCTTATGATCTTTTGGAAGAACTAAGAGTATATTATTTGTAGAAGTGACAAATAGATGGTTAGTTCATTGTAAAAGTACTACATTGATACTAGTTTTGTCATAAAATACAAATTAAGTTTATCTCAATCTAAACTAAGGGTGGCACAATATAATGGAAAGTAAGTTCCATAATGGATTTGGATGAGTTCCAAAGTTAAGACATTGTGACAGATACTACAACAAAAGGCTAAGTATATGACTGCTATTTTAGCAGCAAAAGAGGGCATTTGTGTCAAGTAGTTTGTTATCAAACTAGGTGTAGTTCACAGTGGGATAATACTATGAAGATATATTGTGCGACAATATTATCAACATGTTTTAGCCCCAAAGAGCTAAAGGTCACACCGAAAGACCAAATTTATACAAAGCCATCTCATTAGAGAATGAGTGATGCGTAGAGACGCAAAGACATGCAATTACACACGGACCTGGAAGTGTCAGATCCGGAGATCAGTTTACCACTAGCAATCGTGTACATACAACACCGGAAAGCCATAGGTGTTGAATACACAAAGGTTTGAAACTAGATTATTGACTCTAGTGCAAGTGGGAGACTATTGGAGATATGCCCAAGAGGCAATAATAAAGTGGTTATTATCATATCTTCACACTTATGATAAATTTTTACATACCATGCTATAATTGTATTAACCGGAAACATTAATACTTGTGTGATTTGTAAACTAAAATAAGAGTCCCTAGTAAAGCCTCTTGTTAAACTAGCTTGTTGGTTAATATATGATCATGGTTTCCTGATCATGAACATAGAGATGTTATTAACAACAGGATCATATCATTAGGAGAATGATGTGATGGACATACTCCTATAGATAAGCGTAGCATAAAGATCAAGTCATTTCAATAGTTCAATTGCTATATGCTTTCAGATACATAGTAACCTAATTCCTTCGACCATGAGATCATGCATATCACCTTTTCCAGATGGATGCTTTGATGACATCAAACACCACACCGTAACTGGGTGGCTATAAAGGTGGCATTGAGTGTTCAGAAAGTATTGGTTGAAACACATGGATCAAGAGTGGGATTTGTCCATCCATATGACGGATAGATATACTCTGGGCCCTCTCGGTGAAATGTCATCCAATTAGCTTGCAAGCATGTGACTAGCTCACAAGGGATCACATATCACGGGAACGAGAAAAGAGTACTTATCAGTAACGAGGTTGAACTAGGTATGCAGAGATACCGACGATCATAACCTCGGATAAGTAAACTATCGTGAGACAAAGGGAAATTGGTATCGTATGTAAGTGGTTCATTCGATCGCAAAGTAATCATAGAGATATGTGGGAGCCATATGAATTTCCAGATTCCTCTATTGGTTATTGTTCGGAGAAGTGTCTCGATCATGTCCGCATAATTCACGAACCGTAGGGAGACACACTTAAGGATTCGACGTTGTTTGAGTAGTTATGGTATTATGAGAAAGAGACCGAATGTTGTTCGGAGTCTCGGATGGGATCCGGGATATCACGAGGTGATCCGGAATGGTCCGGAGAATAAGATTCATATAAGGAAAGTCCCGTTTCGGAGTTCGGAAATGATTCCGGTGTTTTCATCGGGAATGTTCTAGAAGGTTCCGGAATGTCCGGCACTCCGGGAAAGGGGAGGGGTACATGAATGTGTCATTACATATTGGAATGATTGCATCATGTACTAAGTGTTCTTGCTGTTCCAAATAAAGGATTAAATTGAATCCTAAAACAGAAAAGTCAAATGGCCAGTTTGAAAGTCAAACGTCTAAAACAGGAAACTGTGGGAAACAAGCAAGAGGTGGTTGAAACCGACTTGGGGGAGGAGTCTCCTCTCCAAGCCGGCGCGCCACCCAAGGCCGACTTGGGGAGGGACTCCCTCCCCTTGGCCGCCCTCCCACCTATAAGAGGAGGGGCAGGGCCTCCTCCTCTAGACACACAAGTTCCTATCCTCTAATCTCCGGTTTAGAGCCGTTTTGGTTTAGAGCTTCTAATTGCCCTAGCCTTCGGTTTAGATCTTTCTAATTGGTGTGTCTAAACCCTAGACCACTAATAGTTCTCTCTCATACTCCACCATACTCGCTCCGGCTTAAGGCGAAGCCCTGCGGGATCTTCCCTCTACTTCCGGTACCACGCCGTTGTGCTGCCGGAATCGCGAGGAGAGTGCTACAACCTCCGCTGCCTGCTGGAACAAGGGAGAGGAAGGTCTTCGTCGAGTACCGAACGTGTGACCGACTGCGGGAGCGCTGCTGGAACATGGCGCCGGAAGGATCGTCTACACGATCTTGAGATCGGAAAGAGTACGACTACATCACCCACGAGAATCTGCTCTCGTTAACCGCTTTGGAATCTTCGAGGGTAAGTTATTCCATCGACTCATTGCTACAATCTAGTAGATAGATCTTGGCTTGTTTGTTTGTATGCGATAGAAATTTTTTGTTTTCCTTGCTACGAACCCCTACAATACCATGTCACGTAAAGTTATATGCATGTGATGTTTATCCTTTTATGTATCTTATTATGCTTAGATCGCGACGGTAGCATTATAAGATGATTCCTCACTTAAAGATCAAGATAAAACTGTGTTCTCCCCAAGTATGCACCGTTGCGAAAGTTCGTCGTGTCCAAGCATCACGTGATGATCGGGTGCTATAGACTCTACGTTCACATGCAACGGGTGCAAGCCAGTTTTGCACACGCAGAAATACTTGGGTCTAACTTGACGAGCCTAGCATGTACAGACATGGCCTCGGAACACATGAACCGAAAGGTTAAGCATGAGTCATATGAATGATATGATCGACACTTCGTTGTCCACCATTGAAACCACATCTCTTCTCGTGAAGATCGGATTAGGTGTGGTGAATTTGGATCATGTTCACTAAACAACTTGAGGGATGTTGTATTTAGTGGGAGTTCATCTAGTAATTTGATTAAAAGTTGAACTAGTTATCATGAACATAGTCTAATTTGTACTTGCAAATATTGTAGATCAAATGGCTAAGTCCAACTTCAACTTCAACGTTTTTGCTGAGAAGGAAAAGCTTAAAAACAATGGGTCTAACTTCACCAACTGGTTCCGCAATCTGAGAATCATTCTCTCTGGCGGTCAAAAGGACTATGTCCTTGAGAATGCATTAGGTGACGCCCCTGCTGCTACTGCGCCGGCTGATGAGAAAGCTGTCTATCAGTCGCGCAAAGATGATTATGGTGTGATTAAGAGCACCATGTTGTTTGCTATGGAATCGGACCTTCAAAATCGTTTTGAAGACTATCCCAGGCCCTTTGAGATTCTCGAGGAGCTGAAAACCATGTTTCAGACTCAGGCCCGTTCTGAGAGATATGAGATCTCTGAGAAGTTCTTTAACTGCAAGATGGAGGAAGGGAGTTCCGTTAGTGAGCACGCCATTAAGATGTCGGGCTACACTCAACGCCTTGAGCAACTGGACTGCAAGATTCCAGAGGAGCTCAAGATTGACAGGGTTCTGCAATCACTCCCTCCCAGCTACAAAAGTTTTGTAGTGACTCACAATCAGATTGGTTCCACTGATACGATCACCGAGCTCTTCGCAAAGATGAAGGATGCGGAGGTGGACATCAAAAAGGATAATCATGTGTTGATGGTCAACAAGCCCCCCACCTTCAAGAAAGGTAAGGGTGCAAAGAAGCCCTTCAAGAAAGGCGGCGGCAAGCGCGTTGCTCCTGCTGAGAAGAAGCTCAGGTCTGGTCCTAAGCCGGACACTGAGTGCTTCTATTGCAAGGACAAGGGTCACTGGAAGCGCAACTGTCCGAAGTACTTAGCGGACAAGAAGGCTGGCACCATCAAAGGTATATTTGATATACATGTTATTGATGTTTTCCTTACTAGCCCTCGTTGTAGTGCCTGGGTATTTGATACTGGTTCAGTTGCTAATATTTGTAACTCGAAACAGGAGCTACAGAATAGACGGAGGCTTGCGAGGGATGATGTGACGATGCGCGTTGGCAACGGATCAAGAGTTGATGTGATGGCCATCGGCACGCTCTCCTTAGTTTTACCTTCAGGGTTAGTTTTAAACCTTAATAAATGTTATTATGTGCCTGCGTTGAGCATGAACATTATTTCTGGATCGTGTTTATTGCAAGACGGTTATTCATTTAAATCGGAGAATAATGGTTGTTCTATTTATATGAGTAACATCTTTTATGGTCATGCACCTATTGTGAATGGTTTATTTCTTCTAAATCTCGAAAGGGATGAAACACACATCCATAACATTGAGGCTAAGAGATGCAAAGTAGATAGTGATAATACTACTTATTTGTGGCACTGTCGTCTAGGTCATATTGGTGTAAAACGCATGAAGAAACTCCATTCTGATGGACTTTGGAGTCTCTTGATTTTGAACCATTTGACACATGCGAACCATGACTCATGGGCAAGATGATCAAAATCCCGTTCTCCGGTATGATGGAGCGAGCAACGGACTTGTTGGAAATCATACATACCGATGTATGCGGACCGATGAGTGTTTCGACGCGCGGTGGATATCGCTATTTTCTCACTTTTATCGATGACTTGAGTAGATATGGGTATATCTATTTAATGAAACATAAATCTGAAACATTTGAAAAGTTCAAGGAATTTCAGAATGAAGTGGAGAACCATCGTAACAGAAAGATTAAGTTTCTACGATCCGATCGTGGAGGTGAATATTTGAGTTATGATTTTCTCACGCATCTTAAAGCAAGCGGAATCGTTTCGCAACTCACGCCACCCGGAACACCACAGCGCAATGGTGTGTCTGAACGCCGGAATCGAACCCTATTAGATATGGTCCGATCAATGATGTCTCTTACTGATTTGCCGTTATCATTTTGGGGTTATGCATTAGAAACCGCTGCATTCACTTTAAATAGGGCACCATCCAAATCCGTTGAGACGACACCGTATGAACTGTGGTTTGGTGCTAAACCTAAGTTGTCGTTTCTTAAAGTTTGGGGATGCGAAGCTTACGTCAAGAAGTTAATGCCGGACAAGCTCGAACCCAAAGCGGAGAAATGCGTCTTCATAGGATACCCTAAGGAAACTATTGGGTATACCTTCTATCACAGAACCGAAGGCAAAGTGTTTGTCGCAAAGAACGGTTCCTTTCTTGAGAAGGAGTTTCTCTCGAAAGAAGTGAGTGGGAGGAAAGTAGAGCTAGACGAGGTTATTGAACCTTCTCTTGAATTGGAGAGTAGCGCAGCACCTGAAATTGTTCCAGTGCCGCCTGCACCAACAATAGAGGAAGCTAATGACAAGGATCATGAAGCTTCGGACCATGCTACTACTGAATGTCGCAGGTCGACAAGGTCGCGTGCCCCTCCTGAGTGGTACGGCAACCCTGTCTTGACTGTCTTGTTGGTAGAAGACAGTGAACCTACGAACTATGAGGAAGCGATGATGAGCCCAGACTCTGAGAAATGGCTAGAAGCCATGAAATCCGAATTGGGATCCATGAGCGAAAACCAAGTATGGACTTTGGTGGACCCTCCTAGCGACCGAAAGGCCGTTGAGTGCAAATGGATTTTCAAGAAGAAAACGGACGCGGATGGTAATGTTACCGTCTATAAAGCACGACTTGTCGCGAAAGGTTTTCGACAAGTTCAAGGTGTTGACTACGATGAGACTTTCTCTCCCGTAGCGATGTTTAAGTCCATTCTGATTTTATTAGCAATTGCTGCGTTTCATGATTATGAAATATGGCAGATGGATGTCAAGACTGCTTTCCTCAATGGCAACATTGATGAAGAGTTGTATATGATGCAACCCGAAGGTTTTGTCGATCCTAAGGATGCTGATAAAGTATGCAAACTTCAGCGTTCCATTTATGGACTGAAGTAAGCATCTCGGAGTTGGAACCTTCGTTTTGATCAAGTGATCAAGAGCTTTGGATTTGTTCCAAATTGCTATGAAACTTGCATCTACAAGAAAGTGAGTGGGAGCTCGGTGACATTTCTGGTACTATATGTGGATGACATATTGATTATTGGAAATGACATTAACATGCTTAACGATGTGAAGAGTTATTTGAACAAGTGTTTTTCAATGAAAGACCTAGGTGAAGCTGCTTATATATTGGGCATCAAAATCTATAGAGATAGACAAAGACTCCTGATAGCTTTAAGCCAGAGTACATACCTAGACAAAGTTCTGAAAAGGTTCAGAATGGATAAGGCAAAGAAAGGTTCAGTGCCTATGTTGTCAGGTAAGATATTGAGCAAGGCTCAGTGTCCAACTACGGTAAATGATAGAGAAGCTATGAGCAAAGTGCCTTATGCCTCGGCCATAGGTTCTATCATGTATGCCATGCTGTGTACTAGACCGGATGTGTCCAATGCTCTTAGTTTAACGAGCAGGTATCAAAGTGATCCAGGAGTGGAACACTGGACAGCTGTGAAGAACATCCTAAAGTACCTAAATAGGACTAAAGAAATGTTCTTAGTCTATGGGGGTGATGAACAACTCGTCGTAAAGGGTTACGTCGACGCTAGTTTTGACACCGACAAGGATGATTCTAAATCTCAGACAGGATATGTGTATATTTTTAATGGAGGAGCTGTGAGCTGGAGAAGCTGCAAGCAAAGCGTGATCGCGGGATCTACAGTAGAAGCGGAATACATGGCTGCTGCAGAAGCGTCAAGTGAAGGAGTTTGGATCAGGAACTTCATCACTGAGCTTGGCGTGGTTCCAAGTGCATTGGACCCATTGGAGATATTGTGTGACAACACTAGCGCCATAGCACTCGCTAAGGAACCAAGATATCATCCAAAGACCAAGCATATCAACCGCAGGTTTCATATAATCCGAGATTATATAGCAGATGGAGATCTGAAGATTAGCAAAGTACATACAGATCTGAATGTCGCAGATCCATTGACTAAACCTCTTCCACGTGTAAAACATGATCAGCACCTTAGTGCCATGGGTGTGAGATTGTTGCCAAATGTAAACTAGATTATTGACTCTAGTGAAAGTGGGAGACTATTGGAATTATGCCCTAGAGGCAATAATAAATATGTTATTATTATAATTCTTGTTCATGATAATGTTTATATTCCATGCTAGAATTGTATTAAGCGGAAACTTTAATACTTGTGTGGTTTGTGAACAACACCGTGTCCCTAGTACGCCTCTATGGACTAGCTCATTGATTAATGATGGTTAAGGTTTCCTAACCATGGACATGAGTTGTCAATTAATAATGAGATCATATCATTGGGAGAATGATATGATGGACAGACCCAAACTAAGCGAAGCAATTAGATCGTGTCATCGTGTTCATCTTTGCGAAGCTTTTCTTATGTCAAATATTGTATTCCTTAGACCATGAGATAATGCAACTCCCTGGTATCGGAAGAAAGCTTGAGGTCATCAAACGTCATTCTATGAGAGGGTGATCATAAAGGTGTCTCTCAGTTGATCGGAAAGTATCTGTTGGGTTGTATGTATCGAGATGGGATTTGTCCCTCCCAAGTCGGAGAGATATACTTCGGGCCCACTCGGTAACCGATATCAACACCGCTTGCAAGCATGTGGTTAAGGAGTTAATCACAAAGTGATATCGGATTACGGAACGAGTAAAGTACTTGCTGTGAACGAGATTGAACTAGGTATGACGGTACCGACGATCAAATCTCGGGCAAGTAAAATATCGCGAGACGAAGGGAATACATATATGGGATTGATTGAATCCTGGCATCATGGTTCATCCGATTTGATCATCGATGAATGTGTGGGAGTCAATATGGGTTTCCAGACCCCGCTGTTGATTATTGATAGAAGATCATGTCTGCATGTTCTCGAACCCGAAGGGTCACACACTTAACGTGTCTCGACGCTAGGATAGATTGGATGATTGGTTCATGAGTTTTTGTTCGGAGTCTCGGATGGGATCCGGGACATCACGAGAGGTTCCGGAATGGTCCGGAGAATAAGATTCATATAAGGCAGTGAAGTTTTTGGACTTCGGAATTGTTCCGGGTTAATCGGTATTGTACTGGAAGCTTCTAGAACCTTCCGGAAGGGGACAAACGTGGCCCCACCTTCCGGGAGGGGGCATGGGACTATGAGGGAGTGCCCTGGCCGCATTGGGCAAGGGGCACAAGGCCCCATAGGGCCCAGCCAGCCAAGAAGGGATAAACCCTAATTGGACCTTCTAGAAGGGGGGGGGGTTCCTTGCCCCCCACTCCTCCTCCTTTGGCCGCCGGTTTTGGGCTTGGGGGAGGGGTTAGGGCTGGCGCCCGCCCCTCTATATATAGAGGGCTGGGGCACACCCCCCCCCACACCTCCTCCTCAACCCTAGCCGCCCTGCTGCCCTCCTCTCTCTCTCCCTCACGACTGCGTGTAGGCGAAGCCCTGCTGCAGAAACTCTCCACCAATTGCACCGCGCCGTCGCGTTGTAGATCCAACCCATCTCTCCACCATACTTGCTGGACCAAGGAAGGAGGAGACGTCGAGGTGCTGCACGTGTGCATCTCACGGAGGCACCGCCACTTGTGGTGCTAGATCGGATCGGATTGCGAGGAGGAGAAGCGAGTACGACTACATCACCCACGTTCCGACGAACGTTCCGCTATGCGAATCTTCAAGGGTATGAAGATCTAATCCAATCTCTCTCATTGTTTGCATCTCCTAGATTGGATCTTGGCTTCCCTCTTTTCGCATCTGTAGAAAATTTTGATTTACTATGCCGCGAAACCCTTCAAAAGTGCCTTCCTTCGGATCCTCAAACAAACCCCTATAATAATTTTTAATGTAAGACTTTAGCTACTCGTGTACTTCAATCATCTCGTCATTATGCCTTAAGGAATTAATACGTTTATTCTTGTGTCTGCCGTTGGCTACACTATGGAAGTATCTAGTATTCGAATCCCCATGCAAAATAAACTGTGATTTAGAACGTTGATACCACTTGAGTTCCTCTTCGCGCAGTAACCGGACAATCTCCGCATTAGATTGGCTTTTTAGCTCAATTTACTATGGATTAAGCAACCGGGTTTTTGCCAAAGCTTCGAGGTCATCAATAGTAGCTGAAAGTATAAATTTTCCTTTTTGAGAATACCAGCGGTGTGACCCGTCGAACCCCCGAGATGTTTCCGTGTCAAACGCAGTTTATTATTCCATCTCTGGATTGGGGTATCACTAGCAACCGATCTTTACCAAACTGTTGTCACCATATCGTGGAAACCATCACGAAGCAGCCATCCGAGCTCAAATTTGAAAGGACGGCCACATCATGGAGATGGTAAACCAGTGGTTAGCCAAATGGGAGCATGGTCTGATAAAGCCTCAATACGTTCTAGAACGTGTATCGAAACTAGAGGGAAGTGGTCTTCCCAATCTGAGTCCATCAGTACACAATCAAGTTTTTCGTATGTTGGTTCCGAAAAAGAATTAGCCCAAGTAAATTATCTACCAATCATGTTTACTTCCTTCAAGTCAAGACTGTCAATGACAACGTTAAAAAGGAAGGGCCAATGATCGTCGAAACGGCCTTTGTTCTTGTCATATGGGAACCGAAGCAAGTTAAAATCCCCCTATAATAATAGGGTACGGATTATATTTTGCTAAGTTCACTAATTCTCGAAGAAAATCAGCCTTGAAATCCTCTTGAGCCGCACCATACACAACAACCAGACTCCAAACAAAATTATCAGCTTTGTTATGGATGTGTAGTTTTATATGAAACTCGCCTTCCGCAACAGCTAATATATCCATGGTGTCTGCCGAGTAAAATTCCCCCAGACCATCCCCTGGGTGGATGAGAATGCCACATAAAATCTATACCGCCGGATATGCGATCTAGTATAGTTTGTGAAAAATTCCCTCTACCCGTTTCGGAGATAGCCACAAAATCCAGATTGTGTTCCCTAGAACAGAGTGCAATGTGTAAATGTTTAGCCAAGTCTCGAATACCTCTGCTATTCAAAAACATATCATTCATTGGGAAACAATAATAGATTTACGCGCAAGATCTCGTTTACGAGATTTGTTACATTTTTTTCTAAAAGTCGATTTACGACGAGAAGCAGTTAGCTCATAAATTGAGCTTAATCTATCTTCGTCCAAACCAACTTCAAGAACTTCACCTACTATATGATATAGGATCTGACCATCTGTTGAGATGTCTGTATCCTCATCATCAGAGTAGGTGGAAATATAAGAGGCCGATGCTTTTGGAACAACCATTAACCAGTCAAATTCCATCTGCTTCAAGACCTTAGCAGAAATAGAAACATCACTTACATTCTTACCTAAACTAATTCCAACAGAATTAAGCTTAGAATTAATGCGAGTTGATGAAAAAGGAATGAATGACTTGGATGAAGAGGGATTACCAGCCATGTCAAGATTCTTCTCTGCCTTCCTGCGCATGGCCTTCTTCAAAGAATCCACATCCGTAGCCGAAGCACCGTCGACGCTCACCGGGTGTCTTGCACTCCTGCGCAACATCGGTATCGCAGAGTCCTTGTGCAAAGAAGTCATCGTAGTGACCTGCAAATGCTGATTGTCCTCCAAGACAGCATCCGTCGCCGACTCCAGCTCGACCAGCGTCGACGTAATAGCCGGGAGCATAGGTGTATCCTCTGGCTAAAGAAGCCCACAGCCCTGGCCAGCCTGTGGCCCAAGACCAGAGGCATCCTGTCCCGGCGCCATACTCTCCTGAGGGGCCTGTCGTGGAGTGGGCTGAACCTCCTGCGACGCCCGTGCAGCATATGACGAAGAGGGCTGAGCCGCAGGCGACGAGGCCGGCTGAGTCGAAGTAGGCGAGGCTGAATGGCCCGCGACAGGCGAAGCAGTGAGCGTCACCACACCCAACAGCGTAGAAGCGTCAGAGATGCCCGAAGAAGAGGGCTGCATCGCATTCAGTGCAGGAGAGGGGGCCGGCGAAAGAGGCTCGACAGAATAGGACGCCACAGTGGCATTAGAAAACTATGGCGATCGAGGCTGTGTCAAATCAACGTCACCCAAGGCCAAAGATGCAGTAGTAGAGATCAACCCAGGACGCTGAAAGTAAGAGCGAGAGAACCGTGCAACAGCAACAATGGCTTTACCCCTGGGAGTCTGAGAACTAGGATTGAAAGGCTGTTGGCTCTGTGTTGACGTGGGAGCTTCTACTTCTTTATTCCTCGGCAACGGCGCCAGAAAACTTGTTGATGGCGCCTAGAAGCGCTTCGTCAGGAAACCCCAAGAGCAAGGTGTGATGCAGCACAACAGCAAGTCTTCCCTCAGTAAGAAACCGAGGTTATCGAACCAGTAGGAGGAAGGAAACGTCACACAGGTTTTGCAAACAACATGGAGACCTATACAACACAAACTCAAGACTTTGCCCCAACGAATCAGTGAGGTTGTCAAGCTCACCGGTTTGCTGTAACAAAGGATTAAATGTATGGTGTGGAAGGTAATGGTTTGCAACAAGTAAACAAGTAACAGTGGAGGATGTATCAATGGTAAAGATTGGACCGGGGTCCATAGTTCACTAGAGGTGTTATCCTTAGATAAACAAACATGGCACGCTGGGTAAACAAATTACAGCAGGGCAATTGATAGGACTGAGCAAGGCATAACAATGCAATACTAGACATAAAGATCCTATGAGATTCGATTGGGCAATACAACAAGATACATAGACCGTCATCCAACTACATCTATGACTAGAAGTCCAGCTTTGGGTTATCATCCGAACCCCCTCCAGTATTAAGTTGCAAGCAATAGACAACTGCTTAAAGCAAAGTGTGTAAGGTAAATAATCCACTTGTTCCATGAACAAGAGACTGTTGTTTTCTCCCTAGTGGCAACAACACATCTACAACCGTAGAGATTTCTGTCACTTCTCTTGATTAAGTAGAGGCATGAAACCACTATCGAGCATAAATACCCCCTCTTGGAGTCACTAGCAACTACTTGGCCAAGATAGCTACTAACAACGGAGAGCATGCAAGATCACAAACAACACAGACATGATATAATTAATAAGACAAAACCATTAATCAATCTGACATAGTAATCTCAATATCCATTGGATCCCCGCAAACACAACATGCATGATTACAAATAGAGTAGATCTTGATCATGAACAGAGCTCACAAGATCTAGACATGAAAGCACAAGGAGGAGATACAACCATCTAGCTACTACATGGACCCGTAGTCCAAGGTGGAACTACTCACGCTTCATACCGGAGGATGGCATGATGAAGAAGAAGGCCTCCGGGATGATCTCCCCTCCGGCAGGGTGCCGGGAAGAGCTTTAGATCCCCCCAATCTAGGGACAATGGTGGCGGCGGCTACAGACGGTTTCATGGAATATTGATCGGGTACGTAGGGTTTAGGCATAGGAGGGCTTTTATAGGCAAAGAGTAGAGACAGGAGGGCGGCCAGGGGGCCCACACACTGCCCAGGCGCGGGCCCACCCTAGGCCGCGCCTGGGGGGTGCAGCCGCCCTGTGGTGCCACTCCGTCTCTCCTCTGGACTCCGTGTTCTCCTCGGTGAAATATTGACTTTGTCGTTTGTCCCGTCCTATTCCGAGAATATTTCCTTACTAGATTTTCTGGAACCAAAAACAACACAAAACAGGCAATTGGCACTGTTGCAACTTATCAATAGGTTAGTACCAGAAAACATATGAAAATCACCTCAAAGTATGGACAAAGCAAAGTAAAGTAGATACTAAACAAGCATGGAACATCAAAAATTATAGATATGTTTCCAACATATCAAGCATCCCAAGCTTAACTCCTGCTCGTCCTCGAGTAGGTAAGTGATAAAAGAATAATTTTTTAGGTGACATGCACCATCAAAACCAAGATCAAACCATTTGCAAGCATTGAAAGCTGGGATCAAAGAACTCTAAACATGTGCATGAAAGATGGAGTTATAATAATAATACAAAGTAACTATGCATGCAACATGAAAGGCTACAAACAAAGATCATAAATAACATGCATTGAAAAACGTTTGTTTGTTCACATAGAGAAAACATGGCAAAGTGGCATTCAGCTTGTCCCTCATGGAGCAGCAAATAGATGCAGAGGACACCTTCAAAGTTCATAAGAGTGACTAGATACAAATAGCACAAGAACAAGCAATATCAACAATATGCATCAATCAATAAGTTTTAGGACACTGCACATAGAACTAAGAATGACAACTATGCTCTCTTAACTGGTGCCTAAAGGTAGAAGGTGGAGACTCAATATAATAGTGTAAGAAAGTACCTTCATAAAGGGAAGCGGGGATTTCAAGTTTCAAAAAGAGCTTCCAAAAATTATGGTACTTGTTAGCTTTCAACTCTCATTGCCCCTAGCATAAGCATCTTGAAGTGATTAAGGTTAAAGTGAACAAACTATGAAGTATATGCTTGACAAAGTATAAGTTGGCAATCTCATGTCCCTTGAATACGAGGTTCGCACCTCATGCTACTCAACTTTGGTCAGCTGTAAGTTCTTGTCATAGTAAGTATATGTGTATCATAGAGAACCGCCAACGGGGTACCCCTTGCACATGGTACAGGAGCTTTCTCATAAACAAAATGACAATGCAAGCAGACAATGAGCATCTCAGCGATCTTTTTATTTGCTATTTGCGTAAGTTTTTATTGAGGATGCTTCACAGATTGCTCATTATGGTGATGCTGCAAGTTTCCACCATGATTAGGCATGGCTTAGGCTAGCGGCCCAGGCGTTTCTCTAACACAAAATACATAACTCCATGGACTTACAAGATCCCTTTTTATTTCACACCGGTGACATCCATAGACAAAAGAGCATGATATCAACTATGTACAAAGTACAAGTGCAATGTTGAAAAGGTTACCCATGAAAACATGGTTCTGCTAATTCCGATATATAAGTGCAAGCATATACAATATAGATGACACAATGGTTCAAGTTTATTAGGGGCAAGGAATATAAAGAGTGACATCAAGTTTGTGAGAGCTTTAATCACTAACTTTTCACATAACAAAATATTTTTTAATTGGAAGATAGATGAAAACAAGAATATACTTGGAATTGTATAACACACCATGCATAGGAATTTATAGTGGACACTTTGAAATAACTTGGTTTCTTGGGAGTTTGAATCATGAGTAGAGCTTACTCATACAAGTGGAGGCTAGCAAAAGACTGAGAACAACCAACTAAGAGAGCAATAATGGCCATAATCATGCAGAGCGACAAAATATTACTAATCAAAGCATATAGTGGTACTACAAGTCAAGGACTAAATGATCATAGAGGCTATGGTGACTTGTTCATAGTCATGACATGGTGTGAGCATGTGCCAAGTCAACCCAAACAAAGCATCAAAGGAGAAAACCACAATACTATGCTTTTGTATGCTAAAACAACGCATGATTCTTTCAAGGCACACTAAGCAATCCCAATTGTTTGGAACAAGTCGTGCTACAGAAATAATCACTAAGCATAAGGTCAAAACAATACCTAGCATGACATGCTAAATTCTAAGTCACAGTCAATGCAAGATACTCTTGCACTTTCAAGCAAGAACTTTCTACTCCTTTCCAACACCAATCAACTTATTTGAAACAACACAATGAGAACGGGGTCCAAACTACTTTATTCAAGCACACTAAATAAACTAAGCAAAGCATACGAAAACTAAGACGCTCCAAGAATAACACAACAGTGCATGAAGCAATGAAAACAAAGTGTCTAGAAAGACCTGAGCTTTTTATTGATGAAGAAGGGGATGCCTTGGGCATCCCCAAGCTTTGACGCTTGTACCTCTTGGATATTTCTTGGGGTGACACAGGGGTGGCATCCCCAAGGTTGAGCTTTTTTCCATTCTTCATCTCATTACATCATTCTCTCTCTACACCTGAAATTTTTCCTTCATACAAAACTTCACACAATCTTCATTAGCAATATTAGTGTATTCAAAAGATAATAGACCATTGGGTTTAACTCTAGAACAGAAAAACTTTTCACTAAAAACACAAGTTACTGTAGGAACTCCTTCAAAAAGCTCAATTTCCCAAAAAGAACCCAAAAAGGAATCAATAAGAAGCAAATGCAAATAATGGCAGAAATCTGTCAAAACAGACCAGCAGGTAGAAACCGATTTTTTCGTACATATTATGTTGCTCAAATAAAAAAGTGTTGAACTAACGAAAGCTATCTAACATACTGGGGGATTTATTCGTAAACTTTCAGCTCAATCCTACTTATAGATACTCCTCACGGTTTTTTATGGTGGAGGACAGAAATCTGTTTCGGGACAACAACTCCCCAAATCTTACTTCCCTCTCATTAGAGGTCATTCTTGGCATAAAAATCAAACAAAAAGGATAAGGAGAGGTCATTAAAGAAGTAATAACTTCCAATACTCAATAAAACTCTTGGTTTATCTCCCAACAAATACTTTTCTTTAACGCCTTTACATTAGGCACAAGAAGCAAGAAATCAGGTATTTTTAAATGAAAAAGCATTAACATCAATACTTGCAAAGTCTTAAAATATTAAAGGTATCTCATCCAAATGAGTTTTGGAGGATCCCTTCTCATCTCTCTTTGGTTCACTACTTTCATCAAAAGGATTTTCAGGAACAACCAATAAAAATTCTTTTCAAAGGCTTCATGCATTCCAACAAGCTTAAAGGGTATGGGTATCTTAAATTCTTCTCTAGGTTTGGTTTTATCTGAAGTACCCACAACATCTACACATGAGCCTAGCATATTAAAACGCTCAAAGAACTTTTTGGCTTCCTTAGCAACATCATGGAACTCTTTTAGTAAAGTCTCAAGGATAAATTATCTCTTTTCAGCATTCTTTTCTTCTTTTAGTTTTAGGAACAAAATTTGTATCATGGAGTTAAGGATAACAAACCTAGCCTCCAACATATGAACTAAAGAAGCTGCAGCAATTTCATAATTAGGAGCAAGTTCTGCTATAGATTTATTCTCAATATCTTCATGCTTGCTAACATGATTAAAGAATTCTTCAATATTTTCTTTCCCAATTACAGAGCTACTACCTATCGAAAGGTCCTTCAGGGCGAACTTGGGGAACAACATGGTGAGCTAGAGCAAGGTGGCAACTAGAGTAGGAACTAATTTTTTTGTGTTTTTGATAATAGAAAGCAAACCAAACTAAACTAATTTTTTTGGAGTTTTTGATAAAAAGAGGCAAACAAAACCAAGCAAAATAAACTAAGCAAACTAAAAACAAAGTAAAGAGAAAGGTTGAGGAGGACTCCCCTTGTGAAGACGTCCTTAGCCTCCCCGGCAACGGCGCCAGAAAACTTGTTGGCGTTGTGTTGATGTGGGAGCTTCTACTTCTTTATTCCCCGGCAACAGCGCCAGAAAACTTGTTGATGGCGCCTGGAAGCGCTTCGTCGGGAAACCCCAAGAGCAAGGTTTGATGCAGCACAACAGCAAGTCTTCCCTCAGTAAGAAACCGAGGTTATCGAACCAGTAGGAGGAAGGAAACGTCCCAAAGGTGTTGCAAGCAACGTGGAAACCTGTACAACACAAACTCAAGACTTTGCCCCAACTAACAGTGAGGTTGTCAATCTCACCGGTTGCTGTAACAAAGGATTAACTGTATGGTGTGGAAGGTGATGATGGTTTGCAGCAAGTAAACAGTAACAGTGGAAGATGTATCAATGGTAAAGATTGGACCAGGGTTCATAGTTCACTAGAGGTGTTCTCCTTAGATAAACAAACATGGCATGCTGGGTAAACAAATTACAGCAGTGCAATTGACAGGACCGAGCAAGGCATAACAATGCAATACTAGACATAAAGATCCTATAAGATTAGATTGGGCAATACAACAAGATACATAGACCGCCATCCAACTACATCTATGACTAGAAGTACACCTTTGGGTTATCATCCGAACCTCCTCCAGTATTAAGTTGCAAGCAATAGACAACTGCTTGAAGAAAAGTGTTTAAGGTAAAGAATCCACTTGTTCCATAAATAAGAGACCGTTGTTTTCTCCCTAGTGGCAACAACATATCTACAACCGTAGAGATTTCTGTCACTTCCCTTGGTTAAGTAGAGGCATGAACCCACTATCGAGCATAAATACCCTCTCTTGGAGTCACTAGCAACTACTTGGCCAAGATAGCTACTAACAACGGAGAGCATGCAAGATCACAAACAACACAGACATGATAGAATCAATAAGACAAAACCATTAATCAATCTAACATAGTAATCTCAATATCCATCGCATCCCCGCAAACACAACATGTATGATTACAAATAAAGTAGATCTTGATCATGAACGGAGCTCACAAGATCTAGACCTGAAAGCATAAGGAGGAGATACAACCATCTAGCTACTACATGGACCCATAGTCCAAGGTGGAACTAATCACGCTTCATACTCTGGCATGGTGAAGAAGAAGGCCTCCAGGATGATCTCCCCTCCGGCAGGGTACCGGGAAGAGCTTGAGATCCCCCCTGATCTAGGGACGATGGTGGAGGCGGCTACAAACGGTTTCGTGGAATATTGACCAGGTACTTAGGGTTTAGGCATCGTGTGGCTTTTATAGGCGAAGAGGCGAGGCAGGAGGGCGGCCAGGGGGCCCACACCCTGCCCAGGCGTGGGCCCACCCTAGGCCGCGCCTGGGGGTGCAGCCGCCCTGTGGCGCCCCTTCTTCTCTCCTCTGGACTCCGTGTTCTCCTCGGTGAAATACTGACTTTGTCATTTGTTCCTTCCAATTCCGAGAATATTTTCTTACTAGCTTTTCTGGAACCAAAAACAGAAGAAAACAGGCAACTGGCACTGTGGCAACTTGTTAATAGGTTAGTACCAGAAAACATATGAAAAGCACCTCAAAGTGTGGACAAAGCAAAGCAAAGTAGATATTAAACAAGCATGGAACATCAAAAATTATAGATACGTTTCCGACGTATCAAAGGCGTGACCGCAAACACTGACATAGAAGAAACCTTATTGACCTGAGGACCTCCCACAGCTGTCTAGGTACCCGCATTATCAATTTCCATCTGATTCCCCTGAGCCCGAGCATTGGTGTCATTAGTAGAAGGGTCCTTCTCCTTCTGTCCAATACCATCGTCCTCATCTGAATCATCTCCCTTACGCCTCTAGAACAGCGGGATAAAAGTAGGGTCAGGGGAAAAGTCTGGGGTCTCTGGGCGAAAAGTAAAGTCATAACCTTTCAACTTCAGAGTAGTAGTAGTAGTACCAATGTAAGGACCTTTAGTATCCACACACTTCTGCAGTGCATTTGGGTTCATGATTGCCACACAAATACACACAATATTGCGACTATACAGCGTCGACAAATCCACATTCACTATCGTACCCAGAAGAGAACCAACCGCCCACAAGCCATGGAAGTGTCGGATGGTATGATGAACACCCTCCACATGAACCCACACCTGAGGAAGTACAAACTTCGACTGAATATCCTACATCTCCCAAACACTGGTAACAATCCGAGCATTGTGGGAAGGGACCGGCATCTGTATGCCATCAACACGCTATAAGTTGTCGAAAGAAGGGAAGCTTACAAGAAACGAATCATCACCATGTGGAAGGGTTTCCCATTTCCACTGAGTGCTGAGAGGGCAAATACGTGTCATCTGAGACTCAATGACAGCCGCAGGCACCACCGCGCCCACCATAGTCACCTTAGCCGTAGGTGTGCACTTTGGAGCCAAATTTGCCTTGAAAATTCTATCAGGCAACTGATTGAAAAGATTATCTTCCATACCATTCCCTGCCACGATCATCGTAGGCTTGGGCAATTTCAGTGTTGGACACTTGGCGGTGGGATGAGCAGAATTGTTACACACTAAACATTAATGTTGAACCAGACAATTTTTGGAAGCATGAGTATCAGCAGAGCATTTACAACACTTCACCATCTTCTTGGTCTTGCCCGGATCAGCCTGACCAGAAGAATCCACTACAGCAATCGCGGGTGTTGAGACAACAAAAAACAGCGGTGCCGGCATGCTCATGGCAGGGGGAACATACATCATGCCCGGTGTTTGGGGCACCGGCGGAGACTAAAACTGAGGCTAAAAAAGCTACTACGGAGGCACCGCAAGTGGCTGCGATTGTGGTACCTACACATTCTTCTTCTTGCGTTTATTTCGAGGCACCACCGGATCGGAAACAGCAGCGGGAGGTTGCACAAATTGCGGGAACATCTGCGCATATAATTCATCGGTGGCTGGAAGAATTGCCTCTTCAACCCCCGTTTAGACCTACGGGTCCTTCGGATGGCTGAGGCACGCCGGCCATGACAATGCGAGCGAAAGACGACGACCCCGACGACCTAGGGTTGCGGGCGGTTGAAGGGCAGACTAGGAGCGATGATGAAGGCGGCGGCGCAGAGACAGCGACAAACGGCTGGGTGGGCGATGACAAGCAAAGATGAGCTGAAGGATCGAGGGGTATCAGCCTCCGAAGACGCGTTGCACGTCTACAGTCCGACCCCAACCCCGCTAGGTCACCTGCATGCACCCGGGTACCGCCAGGCGCAGATCGATCTTGAAACGGTTCCTAGGATCCCGTGAAAGGGGCCCCACCCGTCTCCGCCACGCCCGCCACGATTGTAGCGAAAAAATTGGCGAGCAGTGGAGGCAGCGTGATCCGTCTTCTTGGCAGCGGTCCACGCAACGGACCCATGCGCGGCTGGTGTGACAGCCTCAATCCCGTCGGCGACGACGACGAGCACCGACGGTCACCCGCCGCAACGCCAGACGCCGGAGGCGAGAACGATCTTACCCTAGCCACCTCGGCAGGCCCAGCCGAGCGATTCCGAGGGAGAGATCCGGCCCCAGGCGACCGCCACCCCTTCCTGAGCTCCCAGTAGTGTGAGGACTGGGATGGGTAGCCTGCCTCATCCCAGAACTACTGCAACGAACTCCGGCGATCCTTCCGATGAGTCACCGTCGTCCATTCACCGTCCTCCAGAAAAACCTCCTCTGCCACTTGGATCGTGAAACGATCATCACTGAGATCCACCAGCCCACTGAAACGGCTGCCGGGGACAGCGCCAGCGTCCAACATGCGGCCAGCAGGCCGTGCCTCCAGGGCGACCTCCCGCGTTGGCGGATGATGGTGGTGGGGGTGTCTGGCGGGGGCTGATTGCACTTGTAAAGCAAAGTAGAAGGTATACTGGGAATCATGCTTAAAATGGAGGGATGAATTTCACTTCCCCGGCATCTGCACCAACTAGGGATGCACACAACCATTAAGCAAGAGTATCAGGATTTTTAAACTTGGTTAAGTACCAAGCCTGATCCTCAGCATAAATTGCATGAGTACCAGTAGAGCCTGGTCTTTAAGTATAAATAGGAACCTTAATTCGTTTCCGTGAGAATTTAAACTCAGGTGTTGGGTTTATACATCCACTCCTCCAACCAGTTGAGCTAGGCTCACTTCCCTAACCCCTATCATAATTGCCCGGCACATCATGCAATTCAGCAGTGACAAACTACTCTAACCATGCATGCATGTCATATATCTCCTCACCATTCGCAGTCAGTGGATCACAACAACGAGCCAAACACTAAGTATAAGAACAATGCCACGCCGCCACAACAATTCAGCTAACCACAATGCCATCAGACTGAAGCAAGCACTAGAATTCAGACTAACTCTACATCGATACAGAGTAGCTTTACATCAATTCAGCTACTAAAATTTCTCAACTAATCTCCCATATATCTGCCGTCGAAGACCACAACTCATGTATCTTTGTCATGTACTATTGGTTACGAAAATATATATGGTATTGATTGTCAAAAAAAATCTAGAAACAGCATATATTCGGCCTTATTCATCCAAAGTTCGCCCATATTCACCCAAAGTTCGTCCATATTCGCCTATATTCGCCCATATTCGCCCAAAGTTCGCCCATATAGACCATATTCGTCCAAAGTTCGTCCATGTAGACCATATTCGCCCAAAGTTCGTCCAAAATTCGGGCATATTCGCCCAAAGTTCGTTCGTATCGTCTATATTCGTCCAAATTTCGCCCAAAGTTGTCCATATAGACCAGATTCGCCCAAAGTTCGCCCAAAATTCGGGCATATTCGCCCAAAGTTGGTTCGTATCGACCATATTCGCCCAAATTTTGTCCATATAGACCAGATTCGCTCAAAGTTCGCCCAAAATTCGGGCATATTTGCTCAAAGTTCGTCAGTATCGCCCATATTCGCCCAAAGTTCGCCCATAGTTCGTCCGTATCGACCATATTCGCCCAAAGTTCGCCCATATTCGTCCAAAACTGCTTATATTCGCCCAAAGTTCGCCTAAAATTTGCCAAAATTTGTTAAATTTTAGCCAAACGCGGAAACTCGCCTGTATACACGAGTGAGAAATTGGGCGTACCCAGACCGAAATCAAGCTCTGTCCGGCTAAAAAGAGGTCCGGATTTCAGTTTGAGTTCGCCCAACGAGTGGAGATGCTCTAAGAAGTAAGAACAATGCCACGCCGCCACAACAATTCAGCTAACCACAATGCCATCAGACTGAAGCAAGCACTAGAATTCAGACTAACTCTACATCGATACAGAGTAGCTCTACATCAATTCAGCTACTAAAATTTCTCAACTAATCTCCCATATATCTGCCGTCGAAGACCACAACTCATGTATCTTTGTCATGTACTATTGCTTACGAAAATATATATGGTATTGATTGTCAAAGAAAAATATAGAAATAGTTATAGTACTTCCTTCGTACTAAAATAGATGTCTCAAGTTTGTTTGAATTTGAATGTATCTATATACTAAATAGTGCCTAGATACATTCAAGTTTAGACAAACTTAAGACATACTTTTTAGGACGGAGGGAGTGTTCAAAAAATAGCCAAGAAAACCGAGTCTTTAATAGCGCCGCAAACCAATGTTTTTCAAAACGTATAGAGATTAAAAAACAAGTTTTTTGAAATCCAAAACGTTCGTAGAATGTTTTCAAATATTTTAAGGATGAATAGTGAACTTGTTTCACCCAATATATTAGGTGTGCTTTGTAGGAATAATATAGTACCTCCGCCCTCCGGCCGGGCTCACTCTAAATAAACATTCGTCAACTAGAAACAATTATATGTAGTACAGTACTACTTCCTCCGATCCATATTACTTGTCGCTGAAATAGATATATCTAAACATATTTTAATGCTAGATGCATCCATTTTAAAGACAAGTAATATGGATCTACCTTATTTGAAATTGGCTATAAAAAATAGCCGAGAGAAACGAATCTTTTTATAGCGCCGCAAATAAGCCGTGCTTTACATATACTCCCTCCGTATCAAAATATATAAGATGATTAAACTTTTGTGAAAGAAATGAATCTAGACGTATTTTAGTGTGTAGGTTCGAAGTAAATCTACACACTAAAATACGTCTAAATACACTTTTTTTTAAAAGATAAAACATCTTATAGTTTGAAACGGAGGAAGTACCTGGCACGGATGCAAATAATAACCCAGACTACATCCAGAAGACGGCAGGTTCGAATGACAGAATATGCTTAGAAACTACACGAGAGATGGTGTCACGGTTCTTGATCTGCAGCTCTCCCTTGTGAGAGTACCTGAGGCCAAACGTGGAGATACGGAGCTCGAAACCACCACGGTCACCCAGGGCGGCTTCCTCCGCCCCAGACTCTTCTACTCCCTCGCGAACCACGCACTCCACGAGGCAGAACACGCCGTCGCCCATGTACGTGAGCGTGGCTCTCGGACCCGCCGCTGGCATCCGCCTCTCCGGGACCGTACCGAACAGCTTCTCCCTCCCCACGTTCCAATCCGGCGCCGCGTTCCTCTTGATGTTGGGGGACGCGACCTGGCAGGAGCAGACGTAGCCGTCGTCGCGGAGCCCGACCCACGCGCCCAGCTCGTCGTCGTAGTGGCCTTGGCCCTGGAAAGGCAGCGCCCATCCCCCCAGCGACCTCCACTGGCAGCGCTCGGTGTCGAAGGCGTAGGTGCCCCTGGCGCGATCGTGGTCGCGCCGCACCGTCACGAAGATGGTGCGCCCGTCGGGATGCACCGCGTACGAGGCGATCCTGACGCCTTTGTCGAACGGCGGCGGCGACGGCACGGTCTTCCACGACCAGTCGTCCATGCTCGGCCTCGAAGGCCGCTGCTTCGTCGGCTCGTCGTCGCCCGTGTCCGGAGCCGCCGCCTGCTGCCACGCCAGCGCCTCGAAGGGGTGCTGCTCCGACGCGACCGGGGCCACGGACGAGAGCCCGTAGAGGGTGTTGCCGGCGGCCACGGCGATGTCTAGGCCGTGGAGCAGCGGAGCCGGGAGCCGGGGCCCGATGCTGAGCAACGCGGTGTCGGCGTCGTACACGAGGGTAGGGGTCTGCCCGCAGCGCGGGTTGGTGGCGATGAAGATGCTGCTGCCGAGCGCGACGAACTTCATCTCGCATTGGGGCGCGGACGCGGCTAGCCGGAGGACGGCGGGGTCAGGGAACCCGACCATCGGTTCCCGAAGTAGGTCGGCGGCGGCGTCTTCCAGCGCCTCGACGTCGATCTTGTGGATGCTGAAGCCGTCGCGGCAGTCGTCCAGCGCCAGGTAGAGATGCTTCCTCTTCGGCGGTCCTATAAGCCGCGACCTCTTGCTGCCGGTCGTGCCGGCGCAGGTGAGTTCCCGCTCACGCTTAGACATCTCTTTCCGCAGTCGATCAATCTGAGCTGTGTATCTTCTAGGGTTGTAAGGTTTGATTTTCGATTGATTGCTGGGCTAGCTGTGGATCGATCGGTGGTTTGTAATGTAGAGAGCTAGTAGATTGCTAGCGCGCGACTCGGAATTTATAGACCAACCGGAACCAGATTGAGTTCAGAGGCCGGCTCAGTTTGCGGCAAATACCAAGTGTAGCAAAATTGGTAGTAGTATCAAAGTTCCGAAACATCCCGGCCGGGGCTGAGTTCGCTCGTTTTTTCCTTCAACCTTTTCGGTTTGCAATCACCGATCAATAATCTCAGCAGCTCTCTTGCCGACACTTATTTCACAAACACCAATCGTGGGATTGATATTTTTTTCGAACGAGTCTAGCGGGCGCCGGACGAGTTGAGCACGCCAGGTTTACCAGCTGAGCACCTTTCCACTTTTGGAAAGTTCTCATGTCCGCTTTTGACTGTTTTTTCTCGGTTCCTGCGAGGGGTGCGCTCGTTTGCTTTATCTGGCGACCCTCGCTACGACCCCAGCCCGTGATCCCCCGCGCCCCGCGCCAGCCTGTTCATCCTTCTGTCCTCTCTCTAACCCTACCGTTTCCAGATCTCGTCCCCTTGATCGTCTTCTTCCTCCAGCCCCAGCTGCCATTGCTTCCTCTTGCTGGCTCCATGAACTCACCAAAACATGGCAACCTCCCGATTCTCAATCATACGAACATGTTCCATGCGGAGAGCAGCTCGAAGAACGCACCTACATCTGGAATTGCTCTCTTAGATTCAACACAGATACGCATCCATTTTTTTCTCTCTGTTGTTCTCTTGTTGATTTCTTTTACTCGAGTTAACTTTATTCCAAACACAAGCAACTTGGCTATGCTCCTTAATAACTTCCCCAGCTCCTAGACAACCTATGTTGCCATGTCCTTCTAGGTTTTTTTTCTCTGTTCTTGCAATTTAGATGAAAGTTGCAATTTTTGTGATGTTTTTAGCAACTTATCTTTGTTTTGTAGCAACTTCTATCATATCCAAGGCAACTTCATTTTCGTAGATTGCAGTTCACATGGAAAAAGTTGCAACTTTTTATGTTTTACGTAGCAACTTTTCTGAGGGTGAAGGCAAATTTTTCCTGTTTCGTAGCAACTATTTTCTGATGGTGGATGCAAATTTTTCCTGTTTCGTAGCAACTTTTCTGAGGGGCTGGACAATTATTCTATGTTTCCTAGCAACTTTTATCACATCACAGACAACTTCTTTTTAACATGACATACTCCTTTTTTCATCAGAAATAGTTCAGCCAACTTTGGGTCTGAGGCAACATTTGTTCATGGCAACTACATAGAGTATCAACATGTTAAAAATATGCTCCTTTTTTTATGCAACCACCAGATGAGCAATAATTGTAAGTAGAAAAAATCCACGCATAAAAAGAATATGTTGGCAACTTAACACATCAATTTTTAAATTCAGAGAATCATTATGTGAACAGTAGGCAACTAATTGACATAAGTAGGCAACTTGGTAGCATCAGTAGGCAACTTTTTTACATAAGTAGGAAACTTAGTTTTACATAATTTTCATGCAACTTTGTATCATCAAACAGTAGATACTTGCACGGAAAATAACAAAAAACTATAACACAATTTGCAACATACTAATCAACACATGTAACACATGACTTGAACATTTTTTGCCTTCATTTCTTTGCATCTGGTTATCACTTCCTCGTATTTTTCCACATGAAGAAGATCTTGTCCAGTATCTACATGTCAAAAAATAGCAATAAAATGTGAAAATTTGTGAGGCTAAAAATAGAATTAGAAGTACTGTTTAGCCAACAATGCATAGTTTTTTGCCTATATATACATTGGAAGTTGTCTTTTTTCCTTATTTGTTTTTTGATTCATTTTTGTTGTGCAGGCAATGGGTATCCTTGACCTCAATGAGGAGCCGTTTGACCTCAATGAGCAGGCTGGTTTACTATCACCTAATTACTTCACACATCTTTTGATGGAAGAAGCTATTGACGAGACTCCAAAATTGCAAGTTGACACCGATGCCCCGCTGTTGATGTACATACAGTACCAACTGACAGTGAAACTTGTCCGTTTGTTTCCGGTACAAATACAACATCGCTTGCCGAAGACGATGCAAATGATAACGAGGCTTCATCTCAGCCAATGGACCCACATATTGGAATACGTTATGACACGCTGCAGGATGCTAAGGAACACTAAAACGCATATGCTGCTAGGACTAGATTTTCAATCAAGATCAATAGGAACAGAAGGTCAACGCACACCAATGAGCTTGATAAACAACAATTTATATGTAACAAATTCAGGAAACCTAGAAATGATGATGGCGGAGGTGACAAACTAGATGTAGTTGGGCCAGTACCATCCTCAGAATCATCGGATGAGGAGGACCGCCAGAACACAGAACTTGCATCTGTTGTTGCTGGGATTGCTAAGCAGAAAGGGCAAAAAAGAATCCAAAGAAGCGGAAAAGGAAGACAATAATACCAACTAATTGCAAAGCGGAGAAGGTGGTGAAGCTAAAGGATGGTAGGTGGAAAGTTATTGCTTTTACAGCAGAACATGATCATCCTCTTGTCCACAAGCCATCGATGAACAAGTATCTTAGGTCACACCAAGGTATACCAGCAGAGGAAAAAGATTTCGTGAAGAATTTGCACAACACAAACCTGACAGCCGGTATGTTACTAAATCTATTCCTGTGTTTTTTTAGCTACACCCATAGTTGCTGGAAGACCATATGAAGTTGGTAGTTGCAGTATACATAGTTGCTGGTGTAACAGATTAAGTTGCTAGTATTGTATGATTATTTGTGAGCGCTAACTATCTTATGGTTTGAAGGAAACAAAAGTTGTTTGGTAGTGATAACTAGTTGTATGTTAGTGCATTACTAGTTGCCTCCTTAAAGTTGCTGCATTTCAAAAAAGTAACCAGGAAAATTTGCCAGAATAGCATGTATTAGTTGCTAGCTAGTAATATAAACCTTGGCAGAAATCAGTATGTTAGTTGCTAGTAGCTACTGTAAAAATAAAGTTTTCCTCACTCGTTTGCTTTCTATAATTACTTTTTTGCAGGGAGGATGATGGATATAATGTCAGAGTTTTATGGCTCAGAGTTGCTAGCCCCGTACACTGCCAAAACTAACACCAACTACTGTGCAACTTTGACTGCAGAAGAAACAAAATATGGCGACATGACCGAAGTGACCAACCATTTTCAAGAGAAAAAAAGAGAAGGATTGCGATTTTTACTTCAGATTAGAATGTGATGAGGAGGATAGGGTGAAAAACATCTTCTGGATTGATGGGACTGCTAAGAGAGCATATGCTGAGCCTTACCATGACCGGGTATCCTTTGACAACACGTACTTAACGAATAAGTACAATATGCCCTTTGCACCGGTCATCGGGATCAACAAGCATGGGCAATCTACCATGTTGGACTGCGGGTTTTTGAGGCAAGAGTTGGCAATCAGTTTTGATTGGTTGTTTGAGAGTTTCCTTATCGCGATGAATGGTCGATCACCGGACAACATCATCATTGACCAAGACGTTGCTATGAAGATGTCAATTGACAGGATGTTCCTAGCAACTATCCACCGTTTTTTCCGCTGGCACATCATGTAGAAAGCACAGACTAAGTGTGGTACTGTTCTGGGCAGAAACCGTGGTCTACCAGAAGATTTCAACGCATGCATAGACTTCACCTTTTCCTAGAGGAAAAAGTTTTAAAACTTTAACTAGCAACTTCTTCTTGAATGTATGAAACAAACATGTTGTCTTTAGCAACTACTTATGTCAGATAAGCAAACAAACAGGTTTGGTTCAGCAAACTACTTATGACATGAAAACAGTACTTATAGGCACCATGGTAATAAAAACTTGTGTCGTAGCACCTACTAAATGCTAGGCAACCAATTTTTATTGCCATGCAGGCAACAAAATAATGTCAGGTTTAGCAACTAATAAAATGTCAGACACAACTTGTCAGATTGAGCAACTAATAGTGTGAGACAAGCAACTTCTATTATCATGTAGCCAACAAACTTATCGGGTTGAGCAACTAAAAAGTGTGAGACAAGCAACTTATATTATCACAGGCTAAATCATGATACTTATCACATACTACGAAACAACAATTTCTACTAACAACTAGTACTGTCATGTATGAAACAAACGATGTTTGTATTGGCAACTAATTAGAGAACAAAAGCAACTAATCAACTACTAAATCAACTAGTAGTGTGAGCAACTAATAGTGTGAGACAGGAAACTTGTATCATCATGTAGCCAATAAACTTGCCAGGTTGAGCAACTAATAGTGTGAGACAAGCAACTTCTATTATCACAGACTATGAAACAACAACTTCTACTAGCAACAAGTACTGTCATGTTGATGACTCCTTGTTGACGTGGAGCACTTTGTCGGGAAACCCCAAGAGCAAGGTGTAAAGCAGCATAGCAGCAAGTCTTCCCTCAGTAAGAAACTAAGGTTATCAAACCAGTAGGAGGAAGGAAACGTCTCAAAGGTGTTGCAAGCAACGTGGAAACCTGCACAACACAAACTCAAGACTTTGCCCCAATGAACAGTGAGGTTGTCAATCTCACCAGTTTTTATAACAAAGGTTTAACTGTATGGTGTGGAGGGTGATGATGGTTTGCAGCAAGTAAACAGTAACAGTGGAAGATGTATCAATGGTAAAGATTGGACCAGGGTCCATAGTTCACTAGAGGTGTTCTCCTTAGATAAAAAACATGGCATGCTGGGTAAACAAATTACAGCAGGGCAATTGACAGGACTGAGCAAGGCATAACAATACAATACTAGACACAAAGATCCTATACGATTCGATTGGTCAATTTAACAATATACATAGACCGCCAACCAACTATATCTATGACTAGAAGTCCACCTTTGGGTTATCATCCGAACCCCCTCTAGTATTAAGTTGCAAACAACAGACAACTGCTTTAAGCAAAGTGTGTAAGGTAAACAATCCACTTGTTCCATGAACAAGAGACCGTTGTTTTATCCCTAGTAGCAACAACACATCTACAACCGAAGAGATTTCTGTCACTTCCCTTGGAAACTAGAGGCATAAACCCACTATCGAGCATAAATACCGCCTCTTGGAGTCACTAGCAACTACTTGGCCAAGATAGCTACTAACAACAGAGAGCATGCAAGATAATCAAATAGACAAACCATTAATCAATCTGACATAGTAATCTCAATATCCATCGGATCCTCGCAAACACAACATGCATGATTACAAATAGATTAGATCTTGATCATGAACGGAGCTCACAAGATCTATACATGAAAGCACAAGAAGGAGATACAACCATCTAGCTACTACATGGACCCGTCGTCCAAGGTGGAACTACTCACGCTTCATACCGGAGGCTGGCATGATGAAGAAGTCCTCCGGGATGATCTCCCATCCGACAGGGTGCCGGGAAGAGCTTCAGACCCCTCGATCTAGGGACGATGGTGGCGGCTACAGACGATTTCTAGAAATATTGATCGGGTGTTTAGGGTTTTGGCATGAGGGGGACTTTATAGGCGAAGAGGTGAGGCAGGGGGCCGCTAGGGCGGGTGCACCCCCCCAGGCGCGGGGTGGGTCCAACCGCGCGGCCAGGGGGTGTGGCCTCCTGGTGAGCCTTTTCCGTTTCGTCTTCTGGCTTCGTGTTGCTCACGGTAAAATATTGACTTTGGATTTTGTCCCGTCCAATTCCGAGAATATTGATTTTCTGCCTTTCTGGAACCAAAAACAGAAGAAAACAGGCAACTGGCACTGTGACAAATTATTAATAGGTTAGTAACAAAAAATATATAAAAACACCTCAAAGTGTGGACAAAGTAAAGCAAAGTAGATAGTAAATAAGCATGGAGCATAAAAAATTATATATACGGTTTTCGACGTATCACATGTATGAAACAAACTCTGCCGACAACTTATTTGTAAACAAAAACAACTAATCAACAGAAAAGCAAACTAATCAACTACTAAACCATATCCTATTTCTCTGGTAACAGTGCGCATCAAAATCCCCCTAGATCCCCTTCCTTAATGCGACAATTCACCCCTAGAAAAGCATGAATGCTCTTCATATAACCCCTACAGAGCAATCCGCCGTGAATCGAAACCATAGAGAACCCCGCAAAAATCACAGGCGACCCCCTGGCGCCAACTCACCCCGAGATAACCACACAAATACACACAGAGGAGACAAAATTCATGGGGATTTATTGAATCAGAAGGTAAAACGTATCGCCTAATCTGCCATGGTGCTTGAAATATGCCAAAAATATGCTCACCTAAATCCTACAGGGATCTCCACGAAAAATTGGGCGTCAATCGCTAGATTCCGCCGAGAATCCCCGAGAAAATCAACGCCTCCACCGCCTCCAATCGCTGATGAAGACCTCTGCAGGCCGCGCCATTTCCCCCTCGCCGGAACGGCTCCACCACCACCTCCAATCGCCAGAACACCGGAACGGAATCGCCCCCGCACTGCGGTTTGGAGCGATGAAGCGAGAGAGAGCAGAGCGAGCGCAAGAGGGAGTTAATGCGTGCCGTGATGCGGGGGAGTGGGGGTAGAAAACAGACAAAAAAATAACCTGGGCCCGTTAACCCACGTTACCACGTTGGACGTGCGTGTGCGACGTGTGACGAGCGACGTAGCGCGCCGTACTCGTCAACCTGGCGCCCGCGTGACGTCAAGTAAATAGGTTTTTTTCCCAAATTAGAACTACTCCCTCCGTCCCAATTTAGATTGCATATAATATTTTATCAAAGTCAAACTATACAATGTTTAGCCGCAAAAAAAACTATACAATGTTTGACCAACTAGCTTGATACAACTATAAACTTTTACGATGACAAATTAATATTATTAGAATTGTCTTGAAATATATTTTTCATAATATATATTTTATATTATACATATTCATATTATTTTATATATTCTTGATCAAATTTTGTAAAATTTGACTTGCACGCAAAATTATGCACAACATAATATGAGATGAAGGGAGTACTCAGTAGCTTAAATTCCAATCAAATCATCGGCCATTGGAAGTTGCATAGAGTATCGTAATGGCACATGTGCAAAATATTTTCACAAGAGGATGGGAACAATACTAAATATTTTTACCTAATTGGAAATGGTAAACATACATGAAAGAAGATTTATCAGCTTGAGCAAGATAAAAAACAATTATAGGCCAACATAATTTAAAGAATTATACTATTTTAGAACATTATAAAAGAACTCTTCGGGGCACTAAAGCCGAGCAATGTGATTATACATGAAACAATTACACACGGTATTAAACAATTATCAGAAGAAGGGAATAATATTTTAGTACTTGAATTCACTGAAAAAGTAAGTGCATCACTCTAGCCCTATCAGTTAATATATTCCCTTTTACCTGCAAAAAAGGACCGGAGCCAGATGAGTTTCCGGCAGAGTTCTATAAAAAACTGTGAAATTTTAAAATATGATGTGATGGAAATGTTTGATAGCGTTTATAAGGGAAAGCTACCACTTTTTCATCTTAATTTTTGGTCTATTATCATGTTGTCCAAAAAAAAGAAAATGTTATTTAAATTCAACAGTATCGTCCTACTTATTTTCTAGTTAGCTTTAAAATTTTCACTAAAGTGAGGACCATTCACATAACTAAAATTGCTGAGAATGTTGTTAGACCGACTCAAACATCGAGGCGTTAGTCCTTCTCCTATTTATCCAGCTTGTGAGACGATCTATGCCAAATCTCAACGCGGTTGCGATCACCGCACTTGTCGACCGATAGAGGCCGATGACGCACACTTTCCACCTTCGTACCATCTAGATGACCCATACTCTTCAGGATGTTTTCATGATCCTTGCACTTTATGTCGATGGTATGCCTCTGTGTACGAGCACAGATTCTGACGAGTGGCTCGAGAAGATGCAAACCCTTATTAGTATAGCTCCTGAGGAGGGTGAAATCAAGAGTAAAGATAGAGTCCCAGCCGGCGCTACTTACAAGTAGATTGTAGAGAACTTCACGCATTGCCCTATCCAAGTCAATGATGAGTAGTACACGACATATACTCGCGTGTACCTGTGGTGTATTCTCTCTAGGACTTTGTTTTGCTAACAACGGTGACACTACTGCTCAAGGAGTTTAGTGTCTTAGACAAAAAAAATATATAGGGTTCAGCTGCACTTGCCTACTTGAACCAGCAGGTAATCAATTGTTCACTTTTATTTTATTTGTACATGTCCACTCCAAGCATGTCTTAACTTAACCTTGTTTGACTTTATGTCTAGTTGGACGATGCTTATCGTAGGTCCTCAGACAAAGCTAGAATTGGTGGTGTTATGCTTCTACTCTCGGTATGGAGCTGAGACCGGTTACCAGTTGGACGACCGAAGGAGGTGGAGTACTATTCTTGGAACGACTATGGGCATAACCCTCTACAGTTCCACACTTGGGCTTACAAGTGGAACGTGGTATCGGATATGGCCAGCGATGTTGGCACCGTGATGACCAACGAGTTGGAATCTCTTACCCCCGTGCAAGTAAATATTTATCTTCACATCACTCACTCGCATGTTATTTCTGAAAACTCCAAATCCATGTTCTTGTGATGTGTTGTAGGTGGAATGGGAGCCTTATGGGAGCGGGGACAATTTTGGTGTAGTACCTGGGTTCTAGAACCCAAAATGCTTGGAGAAAAGCAACTTTGGCTCATGCACTGCCCATTGGTATGCAATTGGGCGGTTGAGCATCATCTACCACACCATGTGATGAGGCAATTTGGGTTGTTTCAGATTCACCCGCCTGAGTGGAAGGACATGGAGCATGAGCTTCATAGGTTAGACATCACGAAATGTTTGCACATAGCGTCATGATGTACTATTTGATGGTACTAATAATGTGCTTTATTAACATGCAGGTTGGACAGGAAACAACAGAGAAATGTGAAGAATCATGAGCAATTTCATAAGAAGCATGTCACCGAGTTCTTGCTTTGTGTGGAGAAAGCGAAGGGAAGTGGATGGGGCCGACAAAAGGCTCATTCCGAAGATGCTTTCAACAACTACATTCATTGATTTCTTGATAATACTAATGTGGATATTTGCCTGATGGCTTACAAGAACGAAATATTGGAAGAGCCCACCATGTTCGACGAACTTTCCTAGAGCCATTACAACAAGTTAGTCAGGGTGGGGACCCAAACCCTTTTTGTTTATGTGCTCAACTTTATGGTAAAGTGTCCCCTTATTCGTTTTCCTATTAGCACTAATACCCCTATTTTCCTTGTCTAACACATCGATTTCCTTTCTTTCATAGCGCACAAAGATTAAGAAACAAGACGATGCAAGCGAGGAGGTTCTCGATAATACCCTAACGAGGGAAATGGCAAAATTAAAATCCAAGATTTTGTTAAGGCACGCACAAAGATCAACCAAGCTACAACATGGCCTAGCTCATTATTCTTTGCTAAGTTTGACATGTACTACACTGGCTTACAATGCTCGGCCGCAAGTTATGCTGGTTAGTGAACCTACTAGTTTGCCATGACCCCAAGTATACAACACCGTCGCACTCTAGGTTCAAGACGCCTACTGACCCCGTGGATGATCTGGAGGATGAGATTACCTCGACGGCTCATATGGAGTATGAGGAGGTATGAGACCCCCATACATTTATTTTTTTGATTACATTTTTTCATTATTTGGCCGTATTACATTAAACATACATTTCTTACATGTTTAAGCCTATGGGGTATAATGAGATATTGGAGGAGTACTGGTGACGAGGGGTAACCTCGACAATGTCCATTGTCATGCACTTGGGTTTCAGGAAAAGGGGTGCACTGGTGATATCGTTGACTTATCAGAAAAACAAGGGAGGCGAGATTTACCCATGTTAGACCCTCATAGAGGAAACCCTACTTCCTGCTTGACTGCTTTTATTGATAGAGAGTACAAAGTCGTCGGATTGCTATATGTGATCTAGATTATAGCGGTTTGGTGTGAATAGAAGGTTAAGGTGTCTAGATCTATTGTGTCTATTGTGTGATGTCCTCCTCGTTGGACCCTCCTAGCATTTATATATTGGTAGGCTAGGTCTTGGGTACCAATCCGAGTAGGTTACATGTTGGTGTTTGTGTAGAGTCTAATCTTGGACTTCCCTTGTCTTGTGCGCTTGGAGTCGATGTCCTAATAGACTTCCTATTAGCCGAACCGTCTTGGGATTCATGGACTTTGGTAGGTCTTCAAGTGAGTCTTCCATTGGGTCGCACCATATATTCCAAAGATCAACCAAACTACAACATGGCCTAGCTCATTATTCTTTGCTAAGTTTGACATGTACTACACTAGCTTACAATGCTCGGCCGCAAGTTATGCCGGTTAGTGAACCTACTAGTTTGCCATGACCCCAAGTATACAACGCCGTCGCACTCTAGGTTCAAGATGCCTACTGACCCCATGGATGATCTGGAGGATGAGATTACCTCGACGGCTCATATGGAGGATGCGGAGGTATGAGACCCCCGTACATTTATTTTTTTTGAATACATTTTTTCATTCTTTGGCCGCATTATATTAACCATACATTTCTTACATGTTTAAGCCTATGGGGGATAATGAGATATTGGAGGAGTACTGGTGACGAGGGGTAACCTCGGCAATGTCCATTGTCATGCACTTGGGTTTTAGGAAAAGGGGTGCGCTAGTGATATCGTTGACTTATCAGAAAAACAAGGGAGGCGAGATTTACCCATGTTAGACCCTCGTATAGGAAACCCTACTTCCTGCTTGACTGCTTTTATTGATAGAGAGTACAAAGTCATCGGATTGCTATATGTGATATAGATTATAGCGGTTTGGTGTGAATAGAAGGTTAAGGTGTCTAGATCTATTGTGTCTATTGTGTGATGTCCTCCTCGTTGGACCCTCCTAGCATTAATATATTGGTAGGCTAGGTCTTGGGTACCAATCCGAGTAGGTTACATGTTGGTGTTTGTGTAGAGTCTAATCTTGGACTTTCCTTGTCTTGTGCGCTTGGAGTCGATGTACTAATAGACTTCCTATTAGCCGAACCGTCTTGGGATTCATGGACTTTGGTAGGTCGTCAAGTGAGTCTTCCATTGGGTCGCACCATATATTCCAAAGATCAACCAAACTACAACATGGCCTAGCTCATTATTCTTTGCTAAGTTTGACATGTACTACACTAGCTTACAATGCTCGGACGCAAGTTATCCCGGTTAGTGAACCTACTAGTTTGCCATGACCCCAAGTATACAACGCTGTCGCACTCTAGGTTCAAGACGCCTACTGACCTCGTGGATGATCTGGAGGATGAGATTACCTCGACGCCTCATATGGAGGATGAGGAGGTATGAGACCCCCGTACATTTATTTTTTTGAATACATTTTTTCATTCTTTGGCCGCATTACATTAACCATACATTTCTTACATGTTTAAGCCTATGGGGGATAATGAGATATTGGAGGAGTACTGGTGACGAGGGGTAACCTCGACAATTTCAATTGTCATGCACTTGGGTTTCAGGAAAAGGGGTGCGCTGGTGATATCGTTGACTTATCAGAAAAACAAGGGAGGCAAGATTTACCCATGTTAGACGCTCGTAGAGGAAACCCTACTTCCTGCTTGACTGCTTTTATTGATAGAGAGTACAAAATCGTCGGATTGCTATATGTGATCTAGATTATAGCGGTTTGTTGTGAATAGAAGGTTAAGGTTTCTAGATCTATTGTGTCTATTGTGTGAGGTCCTCCTCGTTGGACCCTCCTAGCCTTTATATATTGGTAGGCTAGGTCTTGGGTACCAATACGAGTAGGTTACATGTTTGTGTTTGTGTAGAGTCTAATCTTGGACTTCCCTTGTCTTGTGCGCTTGGAGTTGATGTCCTAATAGACTTCCTATTAGCCGAACCGTCTTGGGAATCATGGACTTTGGTTGGTCGTCAAGTGAGTCTTCCATTGGGTCGCACCATATATTCCAATAGTGGGCACCCAAAGGGTCGTACCCATGTCACTAGCCCCTGAGGCTATGTTCGACTACTAGTAGCTGAGCATAGGCTCAGAGATCATCTTCATCGAAGGACGTACTCGTATCGGGTCTTGTTGTCCTTGATTACAAGTAATAACCATTGTATCCATTGGAGAATTATTTTTATCAGGTGAGCGGCTAGCGCTCCTGATAGGAGTAGTCCCGAGTGTCTGGTCGAGTCGTAGATTTGAGCAGAGACTCAAGTCTTGTATCATTCGATGGCAGTCAACAATCTCACAAGAGGATACCGCTGACCCGGAAGTATGTCGGGTGCGCGAGTCGTCTTGTCGGGTGTGATCCCGATAGGAGTAGCCCTCGAGTGTCTAGTCTTTGCTATTGTCCTTTTTGAGGGGCAATGAAATATCTTGCGATATATAAGGCCTAACAAGGACTTAGCAAATGAGTAGTCTAAAACACGTGTCATCATCAAACATCAAAACCACTAAGGGAGAGAAATGTGACAACACCCGGATTTTTAATCCCAGATGCCTGTTATGCCATACATCGCAATCCCAAGATTTGTTGCCTGCCAAAACCCACCGGCGAGCAGCGACGGGCAACACGGAGAGCCGGGAGGCTCCCAGGACTGCTGGTGGGCCCTGGTCCCTCGGGCAACGGCCCGCAAAACTCCGGCACACGTCCTGGCTGGTTCGAGGGCGTGCCACCTGACCTATACCTGATCAGGAAGGTGAAAGATTGCTTCGATTGGTTTCCTGCATGGCAAACAAACATACGTAAAATTCAAGCCGTGACCGGCCTTCAGGTTTCCCTGTGAATCGGCTCTTGGAGCCGATTATCCCATGGTTCTGCATTAGATCTATGATAACATGGGGTTTTGCTTCATCAATACAAGTCAAATCGATCTACGACAGTTTAACGTTTTCACCACATAATTGGAACATCCTACACGTAGTTGAGCCTGGTAGATACAAAAGATGATAGAAAACTAACCCTAGAGAAGGCCTAAAAACCAACGTAAAGTCAATTCCCGGAACAACTCCTCTCGGATTGGCAAACCATATCTTACATATTACTGGATCGTTCAACCCGTTTGTAAGGCCTGATTATATGGATATCAAACTAAACCTTGGAAAACAAGGCAAAACTATAACGGATCAAATCGACTAAATAAAGATCAAGCAAGATGCCACCCTTACACCCGGGAAAAGGTGCAAAAGCGGCGAGATAAGCAAAGGCAGCATAGCTAAACAATCATGGCAAAAATTACCGATGCTAGCCTAAACAAATCTATGATAAAAGTATTACTCGCCATCAACAAGGCTTCAGTACGAGTAACACCAAGTAACGCATAAGTAGATACTGCCTAGATCGCAAGATGCGATCTAGGCAGCATGACACTTACCCGAAAGAAACCCTAGAAACAAGGGGTGGCGATGCGCCGAGATTGTGTTTGTTGTGAACGTGATCGTCCTCCTTTTCTCAATAACCTTAGGTACATATTTATAGTCCGGAGACTTTCTATCTTTGGAATAACTCTACAACTCTATCTCTTACCTAAACCGAAACGTAACCTACTACAATATACAGATACACGGGCAATTTAGCCCAAATCCACGTACAAGGCCGCTTCAACAACACGTTGCATATATGTATCTTCCAAACCCATCTTGATCACGGCCCATCTCCTCCTTTGGCCAAAATATGGCGATAACACATGCCCCCCTGGTTTTGGCAATAATAATTCCAAAACCACTCTGCTGATGTTTTTTCTCCTCTTTTTTTTTCTGTATCGGGTTACGCGTTGCCAGAATGCGTTGCAGAACAGAATCGTCACGCCACCCCCTCATCATGATGCCCTGTCTTCTCCACTTCTCCGAAGTGCATGATTTGACAATTTCGGCAGCACATTCTGGGAAACCGCCATAGCATTGAACCATCTTCCACTATTCCTTATTTAAATTCATCTAAGCAGTTTGCAGCCCCCATCTTCCTCCCTTAGCCAGAAAACCCTCTTCCTCCGCCGAAAAAACCCTCTTTCTCCGCCATGGCCTCCTCTTCTTCATCTGGCCTGTCCTCCCAAGCCTCCAACACACTGAGCGACCGGGAGCCGACGCCAGAGCACCCGCCGACGGCGGCGTACAACGCTCTCGCCCCACAATGGTGGGACGAGAGGGATTGGGATTTCGCCACCTGGTCCGAGGACGACGAGTCCTTGACCGATGGCGAGGAGGGCCTGCAGTTCCTTGCCGATGGGGAACTGGAGGCGGACAGCACCGACGACGCCATGTCCTGGGACGGCGTCGAATCCTCCGACGAGGAGGAGGAGTCGGAGGAGGACACCTCCTCCGATGAGTATCCACCGGTGAAGCGCTTCCGGGCCGGGTCCAGCGAGGACACCGAAGACGACGACGAGGACGAGGAGGCCCCCGCTGGCATCTTCAGCAGCAGCAGCGAAGACGACGCCGGCAGCAGCGCTGATGACAGCGAACAAGACGACGACGAAGACAGCGGCGACGACCTCAGCCTCTAGATTAGGAATTAGCAGTAGTAGATTTCCTTTTGTAAGCAATCAGATCCACTGTAAATAATCGTCTTTTGAATGAATGAAGATTGCTTTTCCAACTCGAAGATTGCTTTTTTCGACCCAATTTTGCCGATAGTCAAAATAGGTCGATGCTCCAGAAGCCGATAGCAACGTATCGGCTTTCACCATACTACGCTCATTAGCCAACCAAGTCAAATCTCAAAAGAGCCGATGACAACACATCGGCTTTCCCAAAAACGTTGACAAGGTCAAAACTTGGTCGCATACTTAGACAAATCTGAGCGGCCACTTTCCAGTTTCAAACGGTAAACTGCGACCTTTCTCAAAAAAGGGCGACCCAGATCTCCAACTGCCCACCGACCAGATCGAGCTCACAGCGACAAGAACCCTCGATCCCCAACTGCATAGATCCATCTCCGCCGGCAAACCAGATGGCGGAATCGTCTAACACCAACCCAGAGGTCTCCGGTCTGAAGGTACGTCCACTCCTCGCAGTCTGAACGCGATGCTAGAATTAATGGCGAACACCTGAATTAACGCCCTATTCCGCCATTAAATTTTTTAGGTTTCAGACATCCTGCTGCCGCATCCTTCTCTCCCAAATTCTCTCTGTCTTGGCCCTCGCACAGAATCTAGTCCTGCCCATCTGATCTCTTGCGAAGCAAACAGAATCCCCTTCATAAGCCAAGACCTAGATTTAAACTCTTGGGCCGACTGCTTGCGAGCCTGGCCTAATCCCCCTGAACATTGGGTCTCTTGGTTCAGCAGGGTAGCTAGAGCTTACCAATCACAATGGGAAACCACGGGAATAGCCGATGCCTTGCATCTATCATTGTCTCCCCTTGAGAAACATGAGAACCTTCTAAAGACCATCGGCTACTTCTGGTCTGACGCTCTGAACTGCTTCATGTTCGGTCATGGCCCCATGTCACCAACCCTATTAGACGTGGTGATGATTACTGGTCTGGACGTTACATCACCCAGCCCTTCTGCTTTTAAACTGACCAAAGTCCCCTACAAACTGTCTTCTAAAACAGACTGCACGAACTGGGGTGCCTACCTCCAACGCCATATGAAAACAAAGGGCCCTGTCACAGAGAAAGAACACACAGCCTTTCTCAACTTCTGGCTGGAACATTTCATATTCTGTGGCCCTTCCCTGGCTCCAACCAAGAATTATCTCTCCTTAGCCCACGAACTGGCCAAAGGCACTCACCTTGGCATCGGCAAACTGTTCCTTGGAGAGGTCTATCGATATCTCCAATTGATGTCTGTCAAGCTGTTCTCTGGCATAGCAGTCAAAACAGGTGGTCCTTGGTGGTTCATTCAGCTATGGGCTCAGCTGTATTTTCAAAACCACGTCCCAAACTTCCCCCTTTTGGTGAGTTGCACCTTTCCAGATGTCAAAGGAAGGCAGATCCGATGCACCAGCTATGGCCAAGCTTTGTATAGACTGCCAGGTAGTAAACTGACCCCTCAGGAAGCATCCAAATGGTTCAGCATTTTCTTTCAAGGCCTGGACAATCCTATCTTTTTTTCCCTACATGGAAGAATCGGAACACTTCGAAAATCCAATCTCCTTCAGGCTAGACAATTTTGCCGATGACACCAGCACTCGGCAGCTCTTTTCACGACCCCATGTTATCATATTACTTGAAGGATTCGGCTCGGGGGGCACCTAAACGGATAAGGTACAAGGCCATGAAGTACGTGCTTATCGGGGACGACATGTTCTACAGGACCCTGGAAGGGTTGTTGCTCAAATGTCTAGGGCCAACCGAGGCCAATCGTCTCCTGCACGAGGTACACGAAGGCGCCTGTGGAACTCACCAATCGGCTCACAAGATGAAATGGTTGATCAGGCGATCAGGGTTTTATTGGCCCACCATGCTTGAGGACTGTTTTAAGTACTACAAAGGGTGTCAAGCGTGTCAGAAATTTGGAAAGATTCAGATGGTGCCCGCGTCAGCAATGAACCCCATCATCAAACCTTGGCCGTTCCGAGGTTGGGGCATGGATATGATTGGCAAGATCAATCCTCCATCAAGCAAAGGCCACATGTGGATTTTGGCCATTACGGATTATTTCACTAAATGGGTTGAAGCCGTCCCTATGAAATCAGTAAGCTCAAAGGATGTTATCGATTTTGTGAAAGAACATGTTATTCATAGATTCGGGATCCCCCAAACGATCACGACCGATGGAGGTTCGGTCTTCACTTCTTACGAGTTTAGAGAATGACCATCTGAATGACCTCCACTGAAGAATATACGGCCCTGATGAGTGACAGTGTTGAGGATTTAACTGAGCTTAGGCTGTGGTCGCTTGAGAAAATCAAAGAGAACAAGGCCAAGGTAGCTCGTGCATATAATAAGAAGGTGAGACCGAAGGAGTTCCACGTTGGCGATCTGGTATGGGAAGCTGTATTGCCATTGGGAACTAAGGATGCAGCATATGGTAAATGGTCTCCAAATTGGCACGGGCCATACAGGGTCGATCAAGTTTTAAGGGGAAACGCGTACATGCTTGAGGAACTGGATGGCGTAAAATTCCCAGTGGCTGTCAACGGGCAACACCTCAAGAAATATTTCCCAAGCATGTGGGATGATGGACACTGAAATATGGGGGCCGATACATGAAATCGGCCAATAAAAAAAAATACAGCCGATGCACAGCCATCGACTCTAGAGGTTCAAACTGTTACAAGCAGATGCCAGTTTACATAAACGAGCTACTGAAGAAATGCCTCGAAGGCGTGGAGGGCGTCAGCACGGACACGATCCACCTCGGCGATCTCGGCTTCGTCATCTTCGTCCTTGCCCGTCACTAGCTGCTTGTTCAGGGCACGTATTTCTGCCAGATCGGTCTTCAGTTGAGCTTTGAGGCTTTCTGCTTCGTCTTGGGAGCGGGCGATGGATTCTTCCTTATCACGGATGAGCTGTTTAGTCGCCCGGACCTTCTCTTCAAGATCTTCCAACTCCCTTTTCAAGGATGCGAGCTCGGCGGTACTGACAGAGGTGTCAGTTTTGGCATCCAGAGACGCCTTTTTCTCGTTGAGCTGCTGACATCTGTCTGCGATATTGGAATTCAATGGAAGTTGGGTGCGGCGCAGACTGATCCTCTCACGAGCTAACTTCACCCTTGACCCAAAGAAAGACAGAGTTACAACTGGCCAAAGCTTCACCTGCAATGCTACTGGGAGTTGGTCTTTTATTTCAGTAAGAACGCTCTTCACCTCCTCAGAACCCTCGATCAACTCTTCGATCGGGGAGGACATCAGGGTTTTAAGACGATGGAATTGAGGTGGAACAGCCCTGGCTCGTGGTTCATCATCGGCAACAGAGGGAGCTGGTTCGATGGATTCAGGGTCGAACGTCAGCAAGCCTGAAATATCACAACTCTGGCAGCCCGAAAAAAGCGTCAGTACGCGTCCAACGTGTAAGGATGAGCCGAAAAAAGCTAACATACCTCTCCTAAGATCGAGGGGATAGCAGATGAGGAGACGATCGGTTTGTGTGTGGTTGCTGGGGGCTTGGCCGAAGTGGTAGCCGTTTCATCTGCACCTTCGGGGATTGCTGGATCCGGCTTGGCTAAAGGCGTCGGCACTGCCCCAGCTTTCCCACTAGAAATGTCAGTCGCCTGCATAGAAGGTGCTTGCCGATATAAATGATGATGAATCGGCAGATAAAAAGAAGTAAGTGGTAAGAGCATGAAGGGTGATGATTTTCGAAACCTCCTGGATCGACGAAGAAGCTTGCAGTCCTTTGCGAGCTCTCTTGGGACCCACAGCTGGCCCCGCCTCGACTGGTGCTCGGGGGGCAGTAGGTTCAGGAACCGACCTTTTCCTGGAAGCCGATGGTGGTGAATCTGGCTGGCTCGGTGTGATGGTCCTCTCAGAATTTGTGGGGCCTAGTTCTCCTCGATTGGTCTGAGTGTCCTCGCTAGAGGTGTCTTCGACGGAAGCCTGTAAAAAAGGAGAACCAGTAAGCACGAGCATGTCTGCAAGGATGGAAGAATGAGGAGGATCGACCAAGACATGGATCAGCCTACATGCGAGCTTTCTGGAGAAGGGCTCCGGTGCCTCAAGGTCTTCCTGGCAGCTACCTTCCTCACCATCGTTCTTGTCTTAGTTGGAACTCGAGGGGCAGCTGACTTAGGAGTTGCTTGGTTCTTGAAAGCCGATTGTGGTGTGATCGGCTGGTTCTGCATCATGACCTTTTTGAAAGGTGGCGAGTTTTTGCAGAAAAGAACCACAGGAGCTGGCGGAAAGAACTCGAAGGGGGAGCCATCACTGTGCGTAGGTTCAGGGCCATCTTGTTGCTGCAAAGAGAGAGAGTGGGTTAGTAGAAGAATCATTTGTGAGATGCATCAAGAAAATTTACAAGTAGTGGTACCTGTTCCACGGGGATGTCATAGTCAGCGTCGAGCTGCTTCAGCAACGGTCCCAGAGCTCTTCTGAAGGCATGAGTCTTCCACATCGACCACCAGTCTTCAAAGCCATCAGTTGATGAGGCGAAGGTGAGGTCATTTGGGATAGGGATGGTCAGAGCATCAAAGAAGGAATAACACCTTTGGCTGGTGAGAGGATCAGGCAGGTCGGCTCTGCTCTCTGTCAGGTGGTGGAGAAATAAATGGGGAGGTACTTGTCCAAGGCCAAATTGCCGAGCCATTACGACCGGCTGGTAGAATTCATACCCAGGCTTGATTATTCTGTTGGATGTACTCATGCCAACTGGAAGGAAACAGGGACGGATCACAGTGGAAAAGAGCTGCCGAGTGCTGGTGTCATCGGCAAAATTGTCTAGCCTGAAGGAGATTGGATTTTCGAAGTGTTCCGATTCTTCCATGTAGGGAAAAAAGATAGGATTGTCCAGGCCTTGAAAGAAAATGCTGAACCATTTGGATGCTTCCTGAGGGGTCAGTTTACTACCTGGCAGTCTATACAAAGCTTGGCCATAGCTGGTGCATCGGATCTGCCTTCCTTTGACATCTGGAAAGGTGCAACTCGCCAAAAGGGGGAAGTTTGGGACGTGGTTTTGAAAATACAGCTGAGCCCATAGCTGAATGAACCACCAAGGACCACCTGTTTTGACTGCTATGCCAGAGAACAGCTTGACAGACATCAATTGGAGATATCGATAGACCTCTCCAAGGAACAGTTTGCCGATGCCAAGGTGAGTGCCTTTGGCCAGTTCGTGGGCTAAAGAGAGATAATTCTTGGTTGGAGCCAGGGAAGGGCCACAGAATATGAAATGTTCCAGCCAGAAGTTGAGAAAGGCTGTGTGTTCTTTCTCTGTGACAGGGCCCTTTGTTTTCATATGGCGTTGGAGGTAGGCACCCCAGTTCGTGCAGTCTGTTTTAGAAGACAGTTTGTAGGGGACTTTGGTCAGTTTAAAAGCAGAAGGGCTGGGTGATGTAACGTCCAGACCAGTAATCATCACCACGTCTAACAGGGTTGGTGACATGGGGCCATGACCGAACATGAAGCAGTTCAGAGCGTCAGACCAGAAGTAGCCGATGGTCTTTAGAAGGTTCTCATGTTTCTCAAGGGGAGACAATGATAGATGCAAGGCATCGGCTATTCCCGTGGTTTCCCATTGTGATTGGTAAGCTCTAGCTACCCTGCTGAACCAAGAGACCCAATGTTCAGGGGGATTAGGCCAGGCTCGCAAGCAGTCGGCCCAAGAGTTTAAATCTAGGTCTTGGCTTACGAAGGGGATTCTGTTTGCTTCGCAAGAGATCAGATGGGCAGGACTAGATTCTGTGCGAGGGCCAAGACAGAGAGAATTTGGGAGAGAAGGATGCGGCAGCAGGATGTCTGAAACCTAAAAAATTTAATGGCGGAATAGGGCGTTAATTCAGGTGTTCGCCATTAATTCTAGCATCGCGTTCAGACTGCGAGGAGTGGACGTACCTTCAGACCGGAGACCTCTGGGTTGGTGTTAGACGATTCCGCCATCTGGTTTGCCGGCGGAGATAGATCTATGCAGTTGGGGATCGAGGGTTCTTGTCGCTGTGAGCTCGATCTGGTCGGTGGGCAGTTGGAGATCTGGGTCGCCCTTTTTTGAGAAAGGTCGCAGTTTACCGTTTGAAACTGGAAAGTGGCCGCTCAGATTTGTCTAAGTATGCGACCAAGTTTTGACCTTGTCAACGTTTTTGGGAAAGCCGATGTGTTGTCATCGGCTCTTTTGAGATTTGACTTGGTTGGCTAATGAGCGTAGTATGGTGAAAGCCGATACGTTGCTATCGGCTTCTGGAGCATCGACCTATTTTGACTATCGGCAAAATTGGGTCGAAAAAAGCAATCTTCGAGTTGGAAAAGCAATCTTCATTCATTCAAAAGACGATTATTTACAGTGGATCTGATTGCTTACAAAAGGAAATCTACTACTACTAATTCCTAATCTAGAGGCTGAGGTCGTCGCCGCTGTCTTCGCCGTCGTCTTGTTCGCTGTCATCAGCGCTGCTGCCGGCGTCGTCTTCGCTGCTGCTGCTGAAGATGCCAGCGGGGGCCTCCTCGTCCTCGTCGTCGTCTTCGGTGTCCTCGCTGGACCCGGCCCGGAAGCGCTTCACCGGTGGATACTCATCGGAGGAGGTGTCCTCCTCCGACTCCTCCTCCTCGTCGGAGGATTCGACGCCGTCCCAGTACATGGCATCGTCGGTGCTGTCCGCCTCCAGTTCCCCATCGGCAAGGAACTGCAGGCCCTCCTCGCCATCGTTCAAGGACTCGTCGTCCTCGGACCAGGTGGCGAAATCCCAATCCCTCGCGTCCCACCATTGTGGGGCGAGAGCGTTGTACGCCGCCGTCGGCGGGTGCTCTGGCGTCGGCTCCCGGTCGCTCAGTGTGTTGGAGGCTTGGGAGGACAGGCCAGATGAAGAAGAGGAGGCCATGGCGGAGAAAGAGGGTTTTTTCGGCGGAGGAAGAGGGTTTTCTGGCTAAGGGAGGAAGATGGGGGCTGCAAACTGCTTAGATGAATTTAAATAAGGAATAGTGGAAGATGGTTCAATGCTATGGCGGTTTCCCAGAATGTGCTGCCGAAATTGTCAAATCATGCACTGCGGAGAAGTGGAGAAGACAGGGCATCATGATGAGGGGGTGGCGTGACGATTCTGTTCTGCAACGCATTTTGGCAACGCGTAACCCGATACAGAAAAAAAAAGAGGAGAAAAAACATCAGCAGAGTGGTTTTGGAATTATTATTGCCAAAACCAGGGGGCATGTGTTATCGCCATATTTTGGCCAAAGGAGGAGATGGGCCGTGATCAAGATGGGCTTGGAAGATACATATATGCAACGTGTTGTTGAAGCGGCCTTGTACGTGGATTTGGGCTAAATTGCCCGTGTATCTGTATATTGTAGTAGGTTACGTTTCAGTTTAGGTAAGAGATAGAGTTGTAGAGTTATTCCAAAGATAGAAAGTCTCCGGACTATAAATATGTACCTAAGGTTATTGAGAAAAGGAGGACGATCACGTTCAAAACCACGTCCCAAACTTCCCCCTTTTGGCGAGTTGCACCTTTCCAGATGTCAAAGGAAGGCAGATCCGATGCACCAGCTATGGCCAAGCTTTGTATAGACTGCCAGGTAGTAAACTGACCCCTCAGGAAGCATCCAAATGGTTCAGCATTTTCTTTCAAGGCCTGGACAATCCTATCTTTTTTCCCTACATGGAAGAATCGGAACACTTCGAAAATCCAATCTCCTTCAGGCTAGACAATTTTGCCGATGACACCAGCACTCGGCAGCTCTTTTCCACTGTGATCCGTCCCTGTTTCCTTCCAGTTGGCATGAGTACATCCAACAGAATAATCAAGCCTGGGTATGAATTCTACCAGCCGGTCGTAATGGCTCGGCAATTTGGCCTTGGACAAGTACCTCCCCATTTCTTTCTTCACCACCTGACAGAGAGCAGAGCCGACCTGCCTGATCCTCTCACCAGCCAAAGGTGTTATTCCTTCTTTGATGCTCTGACCATCCCTATCCCAAATGACCTCACCTTCGCCTCATCAACTGATGGCTTTGAAGACTGGTGGTCGATGTGGAAGACTCATGCCTTCAGAAGAGCTCTGGGACCATTGCTGAAGCAGCTCGACGCTGACTATGACATCCCCGTGGAACAGGTACCACTACTTGTAAATTTTCTTGATGCAACTCACAAATGATTCTTCTACTAACCCACTCTCTCTCTTTGCAGCAACAAGATGGCCCTGAACCTACGCACAGTGATGGCTCCCCCTTCGAGTTCTTTCCGCCAGCTCCTGTGGTTCTTTTCTGCAAAAACTCGCCACCTTTCAAAAAGGTCATGATGCAGAACCAGCCGATCACACCACAATCGGCTTTCAAGAACCAAGCAACTCCTAGTCAGCTGCCCCTCGAGTTCCAACTAAGACAAGAACGATGGTGAGGAAGGTAGCTGCCAGGAAGACCTTGAGGCGCCGGAGCCCTTCTCCAGAAAGCTCGCATGTAGGCTGATCCACGTCTTGGTCGATCCTCCTCATTCTTCCATCCTTGCAGACATGCTCGTGCTTACTGGTTCTCCTTTTTTACAGGCTTCCGTCGAAGACACCTCTAGCGAGGACACTCAGACCAATCGAGGAGAACTAGGCCCCACAAATTCTGAGAGGACCATCACACCGAGCCAGCCAGATTCACCACCATCGGCTTCCAGGAAAAGGTCGGTTCCTGAACCTACTGCCCCCCGAGCATCAATCAAGGCGAGGCCAGCTGTGGGTCCCAAGAGAGCTCGCAAAGGACTGCAAGCTTCTTCGTCGAGCCAGGAGGTTTCGAAAATCATCACCCTTCATGCTCTTACCACTTACTTCTTTTTATCTGCCGATTCATCATCATTTATATCGGCAAGCACCTTCTATGCAGGCGACTGACATTTCTAGTGGGAAAGCTGGGGCAGTGCCGACGCCTTTAGCCAAGCCGGATCCAACAATCCCTGAAGGTGCAGATGAAACGGCTACCACTTCGGCCAAGCCCCCAGCAACCACACACAAACCGATCGTCTCCTCATCTGCTATCCCCTCGATCTTAGGAGAGGTATGTTAGCTTGTTTCGGCTCATCCTTACACGTTGGACGCGTACTGACGCTTTTTTCGGGCTGCCAGAGTTGTGATATTTCAGGCTTGCTGACGTTCGACTCTGAATCCATCGAACCAGCTCCCTCTGTTGCCGATGATGAACCACGAGCCAGGGCTGTTCCACCTCAATTCCATCGTCTTAAAACCCTGCTGTCCTCCCCGATCTAAGAGTTGATCGAGGGTTCTGAGGAGGTGAAGAGCGTTCTTACTGAAATAAAAGACCAACTCCCAGTAGCATTGCAGGTGAAGCTTTGGCCAGTTGTAACTCTGTCTTTCTTCGGGTCAAGGGTGAAGTTAGCTCGTGAGAGGATCAGTCTGCGCCGCGCCCAACTTCCACTGAAGGCCAATATCGCAGACAGATGTCAGCAGCTCAACGAGAAAAAGGCGTCTCTGGATGCCAAAACTGACACCTCTGTCAGTACCGCCGAGCTCGCATCCTTGAAAAGGGAGTTGGAAGATCTTGAAGAGAAGGTCCGGGCGACTAAACAGCTCATCCGTGATAAGGAAGAATCCATCGCCCGCTCCCAAGACGAAGCAGAAAGCCTCAAAGCTCAACTGAAGACCGATCTGGCAGAAATACGTGCCCTGAACAAGCAGCTAGTGACGGGCAAGGACGAAGATGACGAAGCCGAGATCGCCGAGGTGGATCGTGTCCGTGCTGACGCCCTCCACGCCTTCGAGGCATTTCTTCAGTAGCTCGTTTATGTAAACTGGCATCTGCTTGTAACAGTTTGAACCTCTAGAGTCGATGGCTGTGCATCGGCTGTATTTTTTTTTATTGGCCGATTTCATGTATCGGCCCCCATATTTCAGTGTCCATCATCCCACATGCTTGGGAAATATTTCTTGAGGTGTTGCCCGTTGGCAGCCACTGGGAATTTTACGCCATCCAGTTCCTCAAGCATGTACGCGTTTCCCCTTAAAACTTGATCGACCCTGTATGGCCCGTGCCAATTTGGAGACCATTTACCATATGATGCATCCTTAGTTCCCAATGGCAATACAGCTTCCCATACCAGATCGCCAACGTGGAAATCCTTCGGTCTCACCTTCTTATTATATGCACGAGCTACCTTGGCCTTGTTCTCTTTGATTTTCTCAAGCGACCACAGCCTAAGCTCAGTTAAATCCTCAACACTGTCACTCATCAGGGCCGTATATTCTTCAGTCGTTAGATCGTTTTGAAAGGTGACGCGCCTCGATCCAGCCGTAATTTCCCAGGGCAATACGGCTTCTTGTCCATAGACTAGATGGTATGGCGAGGTTTTTATCGCTCCATGACATGACATGCGATAAGCCCATAAAGCCTCTGACAAAACCTCGTGCCAACGCCTAGGGTGCTCATCGATCTTCCTCTTGATCAGCTTGATAAGGCTCTGGTTGGACGCTTCAGCTTGCCCATTTGCTTGAGCATAGTACGGAGATGATCGGATCAGCTTAATTCCCGTGTCCTCACAGAACTCTCTAAACTCGTAAGAAGTGAAGACCGAACCTCCATCGGTCGTGATCGTTTGGGGGATCCCGAATCTATGAATAACATGTTCTTTCACAAAATCGATAACATCCTTTGAGCTTACTGATTTCATAGGGACGGCTTCAACCCATTTAGTGAAATAATCCGTAATGGCCAAAATCCACATGTGGCCTTTGCTTGATGGAGGATTGATCTTGCCAATCATATCCATGCCCCAACCTCGGAACGGCCAAGGTTTGATGATGGGGTTCATTGCTGACGCGGGCACCATCTGAATCTTTCCAAATTTCTGACACGCTTGACACCCTTTGTAGTACTTAAAACAGTCCTCAAGCATGGTGGGCCAATAAAACCCTGATCGCCTGATCAACCATTTCATCTTGTGAGCCGATTGGTGAGTTCCACAGGCGCCTTCGTGTACCTCGTGCAGGAGCCGATTGGCCTCGGTTGGCCCTAGACATTTGAGCAACAACCCTTCCAGGGTCCTGTAGAACATGTCGTCCCCGATAAGCACGTACTTCATGGCCTTGTACCTTATCCGTTTAGGTGTCCCCCGAGCCGAATCCTTCAAGTAATTGAAGATATCGGCTCTCCAGTCGTCTGCTTCCAGGAACTGTACCTGAACATCGGCTCCCTCTGCTATGTCCTTGTAGCCTGAAGCCATTTGTGCAAGATCATTCGCCTCGGTATTCTGCGATCGCGGGATCCCGGTGAAGTTTATGTACCGGAACTGTGCCATGAGCTCACGGCATTGCAACCATAATGGGAAGAGCGACTCGCTCTCACACTTGTATTCGTCCGTGAGCTGGGAAATCACCAATTTGGAGTCTCCAAAAATTTCCACTGCCTCTGCCCCAGCTTCTATGAGCAACTCCATTCCCTTGCGTATCGCCTCATACTCGGCGACATTGTTGGTGCACGGGGTAGCAAGCCTGATGGAGAAGGAATATGTTGCCCCCGGGGGCGACACGAGTAGAATGCCAATGCCGCAACCATCATCGCAAACCGATCCATCGAAAAACATAGCCCACGCTCGTATAGACAGCGCTGCTATATCAGTGTTGATCCTTTCAGCAATAAGGTCGGCTAATGCCTGACCCTTAACTGCTTTCGCAGGTTGGTACCGGATGTCAAATTCCGATAATGCAAACATCCATTTGCCGAGTCGGCCTTTCAACATAGGAGCCGACAGCATGTGCTTTATGACATCTGATTTGCATATAATGATAATCTCTGCCGAGAGCAAGATGTGGCGCAGCTTGGTGCAGGTGAAGAACAGGCAGAGGCACAACTTATCGATCTCAGGGTACCTTGTCTCTGCGTCGAGCATCCTTCTGCTGATGTAAAACACAACTCGCTCCAGACCATCATAAACCTACACCACCACCGAGGCGATGGACGTGTCAGCTACTGATAAGTAAATGTAGAACGGCCTATCCGGCTGGGGCGGAACCAATACTGGTGGCTTCGTTAGATATTCTTTGATTTCGTCGAAGGCTCGTTGTTGCTCTGTCCCCCAGCGGAATTCTTCATCAGATTTAATTTTCACCAGTCCCATGAACGGCTCTATTCTTCCTGACAGATTGGATATGAATCTTCTGACGAAGTTGATTTTGCCGATGAGAGACTGCAGTTCTTTCTTCGTGGTAGGTGGCTTCATTGTTCGCACTGCCTCCTGACTTTTCAGGCCGATCTCAATTCCTCGTTCATGGACCAAGAAACCCAAGAACTGACCGGCCGTCACACCGAAGGCACACTTCTTTGGATTCATCCGTAGCCCGAATTTTCTTGTTCGGTCTAGGACGTGTCGCAGATCGTCCAAGTGTCCTTGTACTGAAGCTGACTTGACCACCACGTCATCGATATAAATTTCCACCAGCTTGCCGATCATATCATGGAAGATGTAATTCATGGCTCTTTGGTATGTGGCGCCAGCGTTCTTCAGTCCAAACGTCATGACTACATATTCAAACAACCCCACCGAACCTGGGACTCTGAATGCAGTTTTGTGTATATCTTCCGGAGCCATAAAAATTTGGTTGTAACCGGCATTGCCATCCATGAAGCTCAAGATTTTATGACCAGCAGCTGCGTTGATTAACGTCTCTGCTACCGGCATCGGATATTCATCCTTCGGAGTAGCTCTATTGAGATCCCGAAAATCTATGGCAACACGCCAGCGGCCATCCTTTTTCTCTACAGGTACGATACTAGAAATCCACTCAGCATACCTGCATGGCCTGATTAAATTGGCTGTCAACATTTTCTCGATCTCCTTCTTGACTTCTTTCAGAATTTCGGCCTTCATCTGTCGTGCTCGCTGCTGGAATGGCCGAAATCCTTTTTTAAGCGGGAGTCGATGCTCAATAATGCTCCTGTCTAGCCCGGGCATCTCTGTATAATCCCAGGCAAAGCAATCTGGATATTCTTTCAACAAAGCTATCATCGGACCCCGCAGATTCGGATCTAACTTCTTGCTGATAAATGTTGGTCTTGGCTTATCCCCAGGACCAATGTCAATCTCCTCTAGCTCATCAGCGGATGCAAACCCATACCCTAGCTTTCCGTCACCTGTTAAATCGATGCTGACCACGGGGCAAACAGTTGGTGAGGATAACAAAGATAGTTTGGGCCGATTGCCGGAATCGGCCCCCTTTTTCATTGCATTAGTCAAGGAAGGTTTACAACTTATCTGTTCTCCACAATGGCAGGGAACCTCCCTGCTACGACTGCATGACCTGTTTGTCGTAAGATTGCTGCTTTTTATTTTTTGTGGCCGATCGCAGGGATCGGCCTTACCACGTACTATCGTGGACTTTGCTACTCTGTCAGGCCAGTGGATAAGACCAGCCTCACCCCGTTTTTTGTAGCTTCAATGCGCTCACAGCCGTCTAGACTGACTCCAGAGATCGGCTCTTGGTCTCCTGCCTCCCAGATGTTCGTACCAGCTATGGAGATCTCAATCGAGTCATCTGCATGAATGACCTCCACTTCATCTTCATCCCACTGTATCAGGCACTGGTGCATCGTGGATGGAATGCAGCAGTTGGCGTGAATCCAATCCCTCCCCAGCAAGACAGCGTAGGTGCTTTTGCTGTCAACGATGAAGAATGACGTAGGGATGGTTTTTCTGCCCACGGTCAAGTCCACATTCAGAACGCCTTGCGTCTCTGAAGTTTGGCCGTTGAAGTCGCTTAACGTTACGTTGGTTTTGATCAGATCTGCAGTGGAGCGTCCCAAATGCCGTAGCATGGAGTATGACATTATATTCACTGCTGCTCCGGTGTCAACCAGCATCTTGCGGACAGGCTGCCCATTGATATAACCTCGCAGGTACAGGGCTTTCAGATGTTTGTAGCCCTTCTCTTGTGGCTTTTCAAAGATAACCGGTCGTGGGCCGCAATCAAACTGTGCCACTGGTAGTTCTTTGGCTCTTGGAGCGCAGAACTCTGACGGAAGTGTAAACACCATGTTTGTGCCAGCCGATGTCTTCGCATCGGCTTTTACTGGTTTGGGGCGCCATTCTTTTCTTTTCGGACGAGCCTCCGTCTCCAAGGTTTGCTGCACTTTCACGGCCAGATCGGGCCGTGCCTTCCTTAAAGCGTGGAGGTACTGCGCTTCGGCTTCCTCCAAGTTACGCAGCCGCTGAACTCGACGCTTTTGGGTGTGCCTGAGTCCATCGGGGCACCACCTTGGCCGGTGATACCTGTCTTCTTCTTTCCCATCCATTGGCTCCTCGAAGTCTTTCGCTCGAGGAGGGAGAGGCCCTAGGCGCTTGAACACTGAGACCGGACCTGTGTCATCCTTCTGCTGTCCACATTCTGGGCAGTTGTCGATTGTAGGCAATCGGCTCATTCCTGCGTCCCAGCAATACTTGAAGAACGGACAATCCCAATGTTTGTCCACTCCTTCTCTTTCCTTTGGCTTTTTACTAGCGAGGTGCTCATATCCTTCATCATCTCTATCGTGCCGGCGACGTCGGTCATACTGATGCTCATACTTGTTAAGGAGATGTGTGGAGTGTGGCTTCTGATATCGCACGCTTCTTACTTGCTCCTCGGTCAAATACCGCCTGTCATCATAACGGGGCCGGTCACGTGGACCGGCCTCCTCTCTTTCTCTGCCCCGAGAGCGGCCGTCTTCCTCCTTATATGCGCCACGGTGGTACACAGGTCCTGCCATATTAACATCGAACGAGAAATCCAACTGACGCCTCGTGGACTGGCTGTGTTCTACCATGTTGACGCCGGGAAATGGGTTTGTGTCTACTTTCATGGCGAACTGCCCAAGGATCAGACGGCCCTGTTCTATCGCCGTTTGGATCTGGCGACGTAGCTCTTTGCAGTCATTTGTGGTGTGGGTGAACGAGTGATGCCACTTGCAATAAGGTCTTCCGTTCATCTCTTGAGCCGTAGGGATTTTGTGGCCTTCGGGTAACTTCAGCTGCTTTTCTTTAAGCAGTAAATCGAATATCTGCTCAGCTTTGCTCACGTCGAAGTCGAACCCTTTTGCAGGCCCTTGCTGTTTTACCCATTTGCAGGACACAGGATCTGCCCCCCGAGCCCATTCAGCCACGGCCACCTCCTGGTCTTGTGTAGGATCCTCTTCTTCTGCATCGACCAGGCTTATCGGACGTTTGAACTTGTCTTGGTACAACTCAGGGTGGCGCTGTTCATACATTGTCAGCTTCTGGGCCATGTGCGCCAATGAATTATACTCTACTTGGAAAGCCAGATCCTTGATAGGTGCTGAGAGACCCAACACTGCTAGTTCGACCGCTTCTTTCTCAGTTAAACGAGCCGAATAACATCGGTTCTTGACAGTCCTGAAACGTTGAATGTACTCAGCTACCGTTTCTCCCCGCTTTTGCCGCACCTGCGCCAGATCTGCAATGCCAGCCTCGGTAGCTTCTGAATGATACTGGATGTGGAACTGCTCTTCCAGTTGCTTCCAGGTCTGGATAGAATCCGGTGGCAACGAGGTGTACCACCCAAAAGCTGGTCCTGTCAGAGATTGCGCAAAGAACCTTACGCGTAACTGATCCGATGCCGAAATCATGCCTAACTGTGCCAGGTATCGGCTCACATGCTCGATCGAGCTCGACCCTTCTGATCCGCTAAACCTTGAGAACTCAGGGATCCGATACTTGGGTGGCAGCGGAATCAGATCAAACTCGTTGGGGTACGGCTTGGAGTAGCCGATTGTCCTTCTCTTCGGCACGAAGCCGAATTGGTCTCTCAGTATGGTACGGATTTGCTCCACCGTTTGAGCTGCAGGGGCTAAATTCTCAGAACTCGCTCCGGTGGCATACTTGGCTAACCATGCCTGTTTATCAGCGTCCATCCCAGACATCCCTGCTCCGGAAATACCTGCTCCCGAAGCCCCTGCTCCAGAAACTCCTGTTCCAGAAATCCCTGCGGTTGCCACCTGGTTCGTGCGCGTCAGGTTATTGCAGTCCGGTACGTAAGTGCACACATATCCATGTGGGATCTCTTTAGGTGGTTCAAACAAGAATTGGTAATCGCCAGGGTCACCTCCAACCTTGTAGACAACGTAAGCCGGTGCCCCTGGTGGCTCCGGAGCTGCAAGCGTGAATGGCAGCTGCGGCCTAGTCTGGAGTGGTGTTTCTCCCTGGTGAGTCCCTAGAGTAGGCCCCGACGGAGAGTACTGATGTTTCATGATCTCCTGAACTACGCGAACCGCGACACGCTCGAAAGCGTTCACTAGGCTCTCCGAATGGCGATGAAGAGAATGAGCCACCATGTAATTGACTTCCTGTCGCAGAGCTCTGGTGCGTTCCTCTGAAGGAACAGACAGATCCACCTCATCAAGAGCGCCTTCAGGTGAAAATCCTTTCCACCTGATACCATGTTTACGAGTCCTCTCAAAAGAGCTGATGAGATCGGCTTCGAAGAGAGCTTTGATATCATCATACTTCGCCTTGTGCTCCTCAGGTAGATCATCGTACGTGACTGGTCTGTTCTCCATCGCAGCGTCGGATGTTGATGTAGACGTTGTTGAATGTCCCACCGGGCGTGCCAGAATGTGTTGCCTGCCAAAACCCACCGGCGAGCAGCGACGGGCAACACGGAGAGCCGGGAGGCTCCCAGGACTGCTGGTGGGCCCTGGTCCCTCGGGCAACGGCCCGCAAAACTCCGGCACACGTCCTGGCTGGTTCGAGGGCGTGCCACCTGACCTATACCTGATCAGGAAGGTGAAAGATTGCTTCGATTGGTTTCCTGCATGGCAAACAAACATACGTAAAATTCAAGCCGTGACCGGCCTTCAGGTTTCCCTGTGAATCGGCTCTTGGAGCCGATTATCCCATGGTTCTGCATTAGATCTATGATAACATGGGGTTTTGCTTCATCAATACAAGTCAAATCGATCTACGACAGTTTAACGTTTTCACCACATAATTGGAACATCCTACACGTAGTTGAGCCTGGTAGATACAAAAGATGATAGAAAACTAACCCTAGAGAAGGCCTAAAAACCAACGTAAAGTCAATTCCCGGAACAACTCCTCTCGGATTGGCAAACCATATCTTACATATTACTGGATCGTTCAACCCGTTTGTAAGGCCTGATTATATGGATATCAAACTAAACCTTGGAAAACAAGGCAAAACTATAACGGATCAAATCGACTAAATAAAGATCAAGCAAGATGCCACCCTTACACCCGGGAAAAGGTGCAAAAGCGGCGAGATAAGCAAAGGCAGCATAGCTAAACAATCATGGCAAAAAGTACCGATGCTAGCCTAAACAAATCTATGATAAAAGTATTACTCGCCATCAACAAGGCTTCAGTACGAGTAACACCAAGTAACGCATAAGTAGATACTGCCTAGATCGCAAGATGCGATCTAGGCAGCATGACACTTACCCGAAAGAAACCCTAGAAACAAGGGGTGGCGATGCGCCGAGATTGTGTTTGTTGTGAACGTGATCGTCCTCCTTTTCTCAATAACCTTAGGTACATATTTATAGTCCGGAGACTTTCTATCTTTGGAATAACTCTACAACTCTATCTCTTACCTAAACCGAAACGTAACCTACTACAATATACAGATACACGGGCAATTTAGCCCAAATCCACGTACAAGGCCGCTTCAACAACACGTTGCATATATGTATCTTCCAAGCCCATCTTGATCACGGCCCATCTCCTCCTTTGGCCAAAATATGGCGATAACAAGATTACCATTTTTGCGAGACATAACAGAATTGGATACCATAGTACATCATCCATTACAAACGATACATAGGTTCTTACACAAATAGGGACCTCATGATCCAGTTCTTACTACAACATCAAGCAGCGGAATACGTAATAATAACGGTAGCGTAGGCGAAGCTCCATCTTCGGGGTCACAGGCAATGCTGACGATGGGAGATGATCCTAGTTGTCGTAACCTTCCTGGGGTCCACCTTCCAGGTACTCCTCTTCATAGTCTGGCCATGGGAATAGCCAGGGACAAAGCCATGAGTACTCTTTAAGTACTCGTAAACTAATACTAACAGGTAAAGGGGTTTTTGGATAATAGGACACTAGGCTCTAGGGTTGTTTTGCAAAAGCCAGATTTATCTCTACTAAGTCTAGAAGCAAATGAATGCTAGTCACAATTTTATAACTCCTAAGTGGGAACTTGTATTTCATATCACAACCCTGTTCAAGTCAATGTCTCACTTCATTTCACAAGTCATTTTGTAAAAGTCTGACGGGGGAACAGTATGGCCACTCCAACTGTCCATAACCGCGGACGTGGCTATTCGAATAGTTTGACACTCTGCAGAGATTGTACACTTTCACCACAACATTCGATACATCCGTCAGGAACAAATCCTGAATTCACCATACTCAGTATGCGGATAATCAATCCTAACCTTTCAATTACACGCCCTAGTATAAGCACCTCTCCTGTGAGTTTGGCCTCCCAACCATGACCAACTGTCATCTTGGGTACTTCACAGGTGGACAATCTTCACAAGGTAGCCTCAGCTCAGACCTTGGACGTGAGGGAACTAATACTAAGGTATATAAGTTTCCAGTCAAGCCCTACCCAATCTTCGGGTATTGTGGTTGTACGATAAAATTGGAATGGTATCGCATCCAGACAACCATTAGTTTTATAAAGGGATAAGGCTCATGCCTCATCATTTTCATCACCAAAATCATCAGGTGTTTGGAAACACATGCCCAAAACATTTCAATAGAATGATCCATCATTCCAAGGTTTTCATAACCATTTTTCCACCAAGTATTCCCATCTAAAGTTGATCAAGTTTTATGCTTAGCACTAGCATCTACAGGTGGGGGTAAGAAATAATGAGGGGTGGTAAACTAGTGGAGTTCTAACTAAGTTTAATCTCATGCCTTAAGATGACATCAAGATTATCTAGCTTAGGCCAAATTTTATGCTCTTTATGCAACCTTCAAATATCCTTCTAGTATCTACCATTTATTTCAGTAAACTCTAAGTAAGAGTTTTGATAAAGAAATAAAGTAATAGACTTGTAAATAAAACTAGGATGGTTTATCAAGTGGTATAAACTTGCTAAGTTAATAGCTTGCATAGGCCAATTGATGTAGTAAGGCTTGCTAAAGTAGGGTATCTTGCAAGTTTTAGCTTGCATTGGTCCACTTAGTTAGTAAAGCTTGCAAGTATTGTCTTGCATCAGTGTCAATATAAGCTTGCTAAAGTGAAAGTGTTATCTTGCCTTGTGCAGAGCAGTGGTTGAAGTTCTCCTCGGCTTCTTCTTCGTAGAATCCTCCTTCCTCCTCGTATCCTTGGTCGGTACTATCGTCTATGAATAAATACGAGGTACACAATCACCAAACAATACTTAACTACTTGAAATCATCACACACAAGGGTCCTATAGATGATCTAACATCATCACTAACATTACAAGATTAAAGCTTGGTTTAATTCCTTCTATTTTTAGAAAAGTAATTTCTACTCATTGAAAAACTACTTAAGATTTAATATTCTACAACCAAATATGGGATCATGTTGACACATATCATCACCACATATTGTAGTCCATGGGAATGTGATTTAAAGTGGTGTCACAATTTAATAAGGTTTTACCCTTTTATTTTAATTATTTAAAGTGGCTAGAAATGCCTATGTAGCATTCTTTTATTACTTGAACATTATCTCTACAAGTAAACCTATATATTTTTATATATTCTGAAAGGTATGGCTAAATGTGATTTTTGAGAGTTGGAATCAACTCAAAAGCTATTATGGTTTGAATTTGAAAAATGTTTGAATGCAGAAAAGCTTCTGCCTTGTTATTTTTACCATGGGTGATCTATAGATCCAAATGACTTGAATCCAACGGGCTTGGATTCAGCATTCTCAGACCTTTCTAACAAAATTGGTTTCATTCAATTTGATGTACTGAATCGATCTGGGTTGATTTTTGAAGTTGGGTACAGAAGTGAGTTTGAAATAAAATGGAAAAGGTTTAATTCAAATAACTGGGCTGCGCGGGAAAAGTTAACGGGCCGGCCTGCTAAGCGCAGTACTCCCGCGGGCTGCTTAAGTGGGTGTACCCACTCGTTAGTGAGACAGGGAGGGGCGAAGCAGTACAAGGCGACGTGGATCGTTCGATCTAGTTCTAATCCAACGGCTGAGAGTCATCGTCGACGTTGAGCAACGCCGGCGAGAAAGAAACCTAGCGCGGCCAGTGAGGGGTGCTGGGGGCTCACCGGGGTGCAGGCGAGGGTCGGCGAGGCGGGCGAGCGACGAAGTCGACGACGGCGAACTCAGGGGTGGTCGCGGCAGCTCCTGGGGTGGACGAAATCGATGGCGCCCTTCTTCTCCAGAGGCGGCGGGCTCCGGTGAAATTCCGGCGAGGTGGTGCTCGCCTTGCTCCGGGAACGGTGTGGCACGATCCGTGAGGAGAGGGGAGTGAGATGGTGTGAAGAAATCGACTGGGGGTGGCCTCTATTTATAGTCGAGCGAGGGGACCGACGGGGCGCATGGTGAGCTCGTCGGGGGCGATGTTACAGGCGGCTACTGGCATGGGCTAAGGTAGGGGGCGGTGCAGTGTTCCCTGGCGATGCTCAACGACATGGTTTTGAGGCGTGGGGCGATGCGGCTTGGTCTGGAACATGCGACGCTCTGCGCGGCAGAGGCGGCGTCTTCAACGGCGAGCGGTGGCTGTGCGTCACGGGGCGGCGAACAAGGATGTCTGGCGGTCTCCTGGGTCGGTGGCGATCGTGTATGCGCGCGGTGAGGGTGGCGCGCAGTCTGTGGGCTTCGGTCGAGGGTGGCGCTCTGGCGCACACTCGGCATGGTCGCCGACGGTCTGGGCGCGGTCCGTGCGTGTGGTCCAGGGGTTGGCAAGGTTCGAGCGGTGGACGGTGGCTGTCTCCCAGACATGCTGGCTAGGCTTGCTTCTCTTCCTAGCTTGCTGTCGACATGAGGGTGGCATGGGTGTGCTCGGCTGTTCACCATTGATGGCAATGCCAAGCTTACAGTGGGGCTAGTGCTTGGTTTAACTTGCTAGATGATCTACTGAGATGGTTGTGAGCTAGAGAGGGAACAAGTTAGGCTTCAATCACTGCTCACTATAGTGTTTAGGATTTTGATGATTTGTGTCTACAACCTGTTTGATGAAATGGCCGCATGAAATCAAGTTTTGAATTTTGAAAATATTTTTGGTGGGTTTGCTAGATTGGTGCTAGTGAGTCTGCAGATGCTTGGGTTTTGAAAGTTGAGCTTGTTTGAGTGGTTTTTGAAAAAGTGGGATCTTCCCATATGATAAAGATTCAATTTTGAATTGTCATTTAAACTATGCATTTGAAAGTTTCTGGATGATCACCAAGTGGGCCTTGATACTTTGTTATGAGTACATTCAAGGGGTGCAAAGATCCAGAAAAGTTTCTGTTAGGTTCTGAAAGTTTGAGACAGCCAAAGTAGGCATGGGAGTTAAATTGGTCAAAATGACCATTTATTTTATTGGTTTTGATGTATTTGTCTTTAGGAAAAGTTTGGGAAATGTTTAGATGATGTTTATTTCACCTAAGAAACATTTTACAAGCAAGTAAACACACAAACAAGGTGGTTCAAAAGAATTTCAAATTAAATGCATACACATATGCATGCCTTCATAATTTTAATTAGAAAAGTTTTTGTTAACCCTAAATTTGATGATTTGAGTTTGATGATTCTAGTTTAATATTTTTGGGATGTTACAAAATGCCCTTTCAACAATCATCATATCACATTTTGTGCCCATCAACATATGCCCTATTCAATCCATAAACAAAAAAAATAAAAAAATCCCCCATGTACCACCTCCAACATAAAAATATCATTGCTTTCCTCTAAAAAATGAACACATCAACCAAAGTCCAGAACTTCACCACTCCTAAAAACCTAGTGCATAAATACAGTTACTTTGATCTAAGTACCTACTAGCACATTGCGAACAAGCATCCAGGCCAAATTAACCTCAAATTCATCAAAAGTAGTGCCAGAATCGAACTAACTGTAGATAGGAACAATATCTCCTTACAGGAGCCGCACATGCGCCATATACAACGCGGAAGAGGGTCAATTGTAGCACTGCCACGATCCCCTTCATCACCCTCGTCAACCTCATTGTATGCCCCGGTCGATTAGATTGTTTTGCCGCTGATCACCTTCATCCACCGTCCCCGTCGTCGTTCACCTCGAGAGCTCGCTGATGAGTGCAATTATGACACATATTTAAGCATAAAAAATATTCATATTTCCAGTCATATCATGCTCTATCTAGATGCAATATTGCCAATTATGCATGATTATTGTTCCCATCTATTTTCAAGTGAGCATTGCACAACTATTAGTTTTTATTGGCATTTTATTACTTTTCCTCGTCTTTGACAAGTGTGTAGGTTCTATGGATAATAATGGATAAAGCAAGGCAAGAGGAGCCAAGAGGATGCAATATGGTGGAGCTGTAGGCACTAGACTTAGCTATATGAGGGGCGAAAATAGTGGATTTTCCCATCAACTTTAAATGAAAATTCAAGGCCATGCTATTGTGGCTCTTGTCCATACAAATCCAACAAACTGAAGAACACCCAAATCGGAGTTCGTATAAAGAAATGACGACCAAAATACGAAAAGGATCTACAAGCTTAACGACCACCGGTATGGGCCAATATGGTCGTACTGCCCGCCCGTACCATGGGTCGGGAATCACGAAAACATCCATAACTTTCACGTTTTTCACAGAATTCTCCCCCCGTTGTTCCTATACCTTTCTTAGGTCATAAGGAATGTATTGGGGATTATTGGAGATCCTCCCAGGCCTATATAAATAGGCGAGTATTCAAGGGAGAATACACCCCTCGCCATACACCTCCATGGTGAATCCCTGCCGAAGTCGCCGCCTCCATAGCCGCCACCGTGCCGCCTCCACCCAGATCTCCACCATCACCACCACATGCAAGGAGGAGAAACTTGGATCTTGAATGATTCAACACCGATCAACATTATCATCATCATCAAAGTCTCCAGCACCTATCTCCTTTGTCTACTTGGTTGTATTCCAAACCTAGTGGGGATCTGCACTTATATTCAATTGTACCTTCATATTTCTTACATACATTGTCATGATGTTTATTCCCTTCATATTTGAGTAGTTCCTTTATTCTTGGGTAGACATGGAGAAACCCTAGCACTATTATGATATGAAATAAAGATGATCTATAATTTTAGTTCATTACATGTATTAGTATTTTATCTAGATGTTATGTGAAGTGCACCATGTAATTTTTGCCTCTGAGAGTAGAGAGGGAACTACCGTTGGTCATGTGGTAGTAAGTACGGTGCTAAGCGACATAACATGTCGGCTTGCTTTTCATGTGGGTAATTGGGATCACAAGGGATTCACTAAGATCATATCAATATCCATGGGGAAACCCTTAATTGTGAGGGATCAAGATGACTTGCTTACAATCATTGAAGTGGTTATTAGGGATGAAATAACATATAACCTTCTGTGATCATCTGATTATGGAGATCTTACCATAAATGCAAATGAAGGATGATATAGATTCGTCCTAATCATAAATATTACCAATGCTAATGGTGGATCCTAAACTTCCCAAGAACACCTTAGACATATTTTCACTACCACAACAATACTTGTTGCCCATGTTTGTTTTTTTATTTTTACTCTCAAACACCAACACCTATTATACATTATTACTTGGAATTAGAGATAACTTACAATTAATCTCTATCGAATAGTAACAAGGGGCATAAATACCTCTACCGGTAGCTCTCTGTGGTTCGATACTCTTACTTCGAAACTAGCTTCATACTGATACGTCGTAAACGTATCTATAATTTTTTATAATTCATGCTTGTTAACTTTCTTATGTTTTGTCTACACTTGAGGTATTTTTATACATTTTTCGGAACAAACCTATTGACAAGATGCCGCAGTGCTAGTTGCCTATTTTCTGCTGTTTTTGGTTTCAGAAAAGCTAGTAAGGAAATATACTCGGAATTGGACAGAACAAAAGCCAAAGTTAATATTTTACCAGACACGACATGGAGACCAAAGGGCAGAGGAAGGGGAGCCACGAGGCGGCCGCACCATAGGGTGGTGCGATCCCACCCTAGGCCACGCCAGCCCATGGTGTGGGCCCCTCGGGTGCCTACCGACCTTGCCCCTTCGCTTATAAAAGCACTCGATGCAGAAACCCTAAGCACCCGATCAGATCTTTACTAAGTAGTTCGTATCCTCCGCCACCATCGTCCCTAGATTGGGGGGATCCGAAGCTCTTCCCGGCACCCTGCCGGAGGGGAGAGATCATCCCGGAGGCCTTCTTCATCACCATGCCAGCCTCTGGTATGATGCGTGAGTAGTTCACCCTTGGACTATGGGTCCATACAATATCTAGATGGTTGTTTCTCCTCCTTTGTGTAATCATGTTTAGATCTTGTGAGCTCCGTTCATGATCAAGATCATCTATTTTTCATCATACATGTTGTATTTGTGGCGATCCGATGGATATTCAGATACTATATCAGATTGATTATTGATTCTATCATGTCTATGTTATTTGTGATCTTGCATGCTCTCCGTTGCTAGTAGATATCTTGGCCAAGTGGATGCTAGTAACTCCAAGAGGGAGTATTTATGCTCGATAGTGGGTTCATGCCTCTAGTAATCTGGGAAGTGACAGAAATCTCTAAGGTTGTAGATGTGTTGTTGCTACTAGGGAGAAAACAATAATCCTTTGTCCATGGGGCAATTGTATTATTTACTTTACACACTTTTCTTAATGCAATTATCCGTTGCTTGCAACTTAATATTGGAAGGGGTTTGGATGATAACCTGCAGTTGGATTATTAGTCATAGATGTAGTTGGATTACGGTCTATGTATTATGTTGTAATGCCCAATCAAATCTCATAGGAGTCAAGATGTCTAGTATATGCATTGTTATGCCTTCTCACTCTGTCAATTGCCCCGCTGTAATTTGTTCACCCAACATGCTATCTATCTTAAGGAGAACACCTCTAGTGAACTATGGACCCCGGTCCATTCCTTACCATTGCTATACCATCTACTGTTTACAGTTTTCTACAAGCAAACTACTATCTTCCACACTATACGTTTAATTCTTTGTTTTCAACAAACCAGTGAGATTGAAAACCTCACTGTATTAGTTGCTAGCAACACCTTGGAGTTGTTTCCTTACTCCTACTGGTTCGATAACCTTGATTTCATAACTGAGGGAAACTTGCTATTGTGCTCATCATACCTTCCTCTTGGGGTTCCCAACGAGCTATACGTATCTGAGCCATGATGGTGCGTGAAAGATGTTGGAGATATGCCCTAGAGGCAATAATAAATGTGGTTATTATTATATCTTTGTGTTTATGATAAATGTTTACATTCATGCTATAATAGTATTAACAAGGAAACATTGATACTTGTGTGATTTGTAAACTTAATTTGAAGTCCCTAGTATAGCCTCTATACATCACTAGCTTGTTGGTTGATAAATGATTGTGGTTTCCCTATCATGAACATTGAGATGTTATCAACAACAAGATCATATCGTTAGGAGAATGATATGATGGACATACTCCTATAGATAAGCGTAGCATAAAGATTAAGTCATTTCAATAGTTCAATTGCTATATGCTTTCTGATACATAGTAACCTAATTCCTTCGACCATGAGATCATGCATATCACCTTTACCGGATGGATGCTTTGATGACATCAAACACCACACCGTAACTGGGTGGCTATAAAGGTGGCATTGAGTGTTCGGAAAGTATTGGTTGAGACACATGGATCAAGAGTGGGATTTGTCCATCCATATGACAGATAGATATACTCTGGGCCCTCTCGGTGGAATGTCATCCAATTAGCTTGCAAGCATGTGACTGGCTCACAAGGGATCACATATCACGGGAACAAGAAAAGAGTACTTATCGGTAACGAGGTTGAACTAGGTATGCAGAGATACCGACGATCATAACCTCGGATAAGTAAACTATCGTGAGACAAAGGGAAATTGGTATCGTATGTAAGTGGTTCATTCGATCGCAAAGTAATCGTAGAAATATGTGGGAGCCATATGAATTTCCAGATTCCTCTATTGGTTATTGTTCGGAGAAGTGTCTCGATCATGTCCGCATAATTCACGAACCGTAGGGAGACACACTTAAGGATTCGACGTTGTTTGAGTAGTTATGGTAGTATGAGAAAGAGACCGAATGTTGTTCGGAGTCTCGGATGGGATCCGGGATATCACGAGGTGATCCGGAATGGTCCGGAGAATAAGATTCATATAAGGAAAGTCCCGTTTCGGAGTTCGGGAATGATTCCGGTGTTTTCATCGGGAATGTTCTAGAAGGTTCCGGAATGTCCGGCACTCCGGAGGGGAAGGGGTACATGAATGTGTCATTGCAAGTTGGAATGATTGCATCATGTACTAAGTGTCCTCGCTGTTCCAAATAAAGGATTAAATTGAATCCTAGTTTGAAAAAGTCAAATAGCTAAATTGAAAAGTCAAATAGCTAAAATTGGAAAGTGGAAAAGAGGAGGAAGGGGGGAATCCAAGTTGGGGAGGAGTTCCCTCCTCCAACCGGCGGCAACCCTCCAAGCCGAGTTGGGGAGGGACTCCTCTCCCTCCCCTTGGCCGCCGGCCCTCCTCCACCTATATAAGGAGGGGCAGGGACCCCTCCTAGAGCACACAAGTCCCTCACCTCAAACCCTAGAAGCTGCAGCCCACCATAGTCGCCACCGCCCCCCTAGGGTTTTGCCCTAGCCGCCGACTTGGGGGTCCCCGGAACCCTAGCCGCCGGCTCTAGCCCCTCCTCCTTGGTGTGTCTAAACCCTAGAACACCGAGGAGCTCTCTCATACTCCACCATACTCGCTCCGGCTTAAGGCGAAGCCCTGCGAGATCTCCCCTCTACTTCCGGTACCACGCCGTTGTGCTGCCGGAATCATGAGGAGAGTGCTACAACCTTCGCTGCCTACTGGAACAAGGGAGAGGAAGGTCTTCGTCGAGTACCGAACGTGTGACCGACTGTGGGAGCGCTGCCGGAACGCAGCGCCGGAAGGATCGTCTACGCGATCTTGAGATCGGGAAGAGTACGACTACATCACCCACGAGAATCCGCTCTCGTTAAACACTTTGGAATCTTCGAGGGTAAGTTATTCCATCGACTCGTTGCTACAATCTAGTAGATAGATCTTGGCTTGTTTTTTGTATGCGATAGAAAATTTTTGTTTTCCATGCTACGAAACCCTACAGTGGTATCAGAGCCGTGTCTATATGTAGATCTGTTACACGAGTAGAACACAATGGTCATTGTGGGCGTTGATGCTTTTATTGTCGATTTCTTCTTGTGTACTTTGCATCTTGCGGTATGTTGGGATGAAGCGGCCCGGGCTAACCTTACATGACATCGTTCATGAGACTTGCTCCACGCTTGACATGCAACTTGTATTGCATAAGTGGCTTTGCGGGTGCCTGTTTCTCCTAGCATAGTTAAGATCCAATTTACAACGGGTGATCAACAATGCTAGTATCAATGTTGTGGTTCTTGTTCGTAAGTTAGAACGACACTTTTTGAAAGCCCCAAACCACGTAAAATATGCAAAGAAAGTAGAGGCGTCTAACTTTGTTTTGCAGGGGTGTGCAATGATGTGATATGGCCATGATTGTGATTATATTTGATGTATGCAATGTTCCTTACTGTAAGTTGGCAACCGGCAGGAGCCATATGGTTGTCTTTAATTTATGTTAAGACCCGCATGTCTATTCAAAGTAGTTGTAATAGTTGAAGCCGGTGGACGACAACCATGGAGAAGCGTCATTGACCTTGATGCAATACCGGTGATGATGGAGATCATGTTCGTGCTTGAAGATGGAGATCGGAAGCACAAAGAAGAAAGGCCATATCATATCACATATTATGAATTGCATGTGATGTTAATCCTTTATGCATCTTGTATTGCTTAGTAGACGACGGTAGCATTATAAGATGATCCCTCATGCACATGAATTTCAAGTCATAAAGTGTTCACCCTTAGTTAGCACCGTTGCTAAAGCTTGTTGTTTCGAAGCACCACGTGATGATCGGGTGTGTTAGATTCTGCAAGTGTATACAATGTGAGCAAGCCATATTTGCTCATGTGGAAACTAAGGTTTGATCTTGACGAGCCTAGCATGTACAGACATGGTCTCGGAACACGGATCACCGAAAGGTAAAGCATGAATCATATAGTAGATATGATGAACCTGACGATTGTTCGCCATTGAAACTATATCAACTCTCGTGATGATCGGTGTTGATGTAGTGGATTTGGTTCGTGTAATCACTAAAACAATGTGAGGGATGTTGTTTTGAGTGGGAGTTCACCTAGATTAACTTTATTATTAATTTGAACTCAATTTGTCATAAACTTAGTCTAAACTATTGCAAATATGTTGTAGATCAATGGCAGCCCCTACCATCAATTTTAATGCGTTCCTAGAGAAAGAAAAGTTGAAAAACAATGGAAGCAACTTCGCGGATTGGTTCCGCAATTTGAGGATTGTCCTCACAGCTGGTAATTTGACCTATGTGCTGGATGCACCGCTGGGTGACCCACCTGCAGCTGATGCTTCCGATGAAGTAAAGAATGTTTACCTCGCTCGGAAGAATCAGTACTCCATAGTTCAGTGTGCTATCTTGTATGGTTTGGAATCGGAGCTTCAGAAAAGGTTTGAGAATTCAGACCCATATGATATTGTCGAGGATCTCAAATTGATTTTTGAGACTCATGCGGCAATTGAAAGTTATGAGGCTTCTGAAAAGTTCTTTAACTGCAAGATGGAAGAGGGCAGCTCCGTCAGTGAGCATGTGCTTAAGATGTCTGGGCACGCAAACAAACTTCAAAGCTTGGGTATAGTGATTCCTAATGCTTTGGGGATTTACCGTGTCCTCCAATCACTACCACCAAGTTACAAGAACTTTGTGATGAACTACAACATGCAGAACATGAACAAGTAGTTGCCAGAACTGTTTGCTATGTTAAAGTCTGCAGAAGTGGAGATCAAGAAAGAGCACCAAGTGTTGTTGGTCAATAAGACCACCAAATTCAAGAAAGGCAAGTCTAAGCAGAAGGGACACTTCAAGAAGGGTGGTAAGAAAGTTACCACACCGGCGAAGAAGACCAAGGCTGGACCTAAGCCTGAAACTGAGTGCTTTTACTGCAAGGGAGAAGGTCACTGGAAGCGGAATTGCCCAAAGTACTTGGCGGATTTGAAGAACGGCAACATCAAGAAGAAAGGTATATCTGATATACATGTTATTGATGTGTATCTCACTAGTACTCGTAGTAGTGCCTGGGTATTTGATACTGGTTCGGTTGCTCATATTTGTAACTCGAAATAGGTGCTGCAGAATAAACGGAAGCTAGCGAAGAACGAGGTGACGATGCGCGTGGGAAACGGATCAAAGGTTGATGTGATCGCGGTTGGCACGCTACCCCTTCATCTACCATCGGGATTAGTTTTATACTTAAATAATTGTTATTTGGTGCCTGCGTTGAGCATGAACATTATATCGGGATCTTGTTTATTGCGAGACGGTTACTTGTTTAAGTCCGAGAATAATGGTTGTTCGATTTATATGAGTAATATGTTTTATGCACATGCACCTTTGATAGATGGTCTATTCTTATTGAATCTCGATAGTGGAAATACACATATCAACAACATTGAGGCTAAATGTTTGAAATCAAGCAATAATTTGACCTATATGTGGCACTGTCGTCTTGGTCACATTGGAGTGAAACGTATGAAGAAACTCCATTCCGATGGACTTCTTGAATCACTTGATTTTGAATCACTTGAAAGATGCGAAGCATGTCTGATGGGTAAAATGACTAAGACTCCATTTTCTGGTATGATGGAGCGAGCTACAGACTTATTGGAAATCATACATACCGATGTATGTGGTCCAATGAGTGTAGCATCGCGCGGTGGTTATCGTTATGTTCTTACCTTCACGGATGACTTGAGTAGATATGGGTATATCTATTTCATGAAACATAAGTCTGAAACTTTCGAGAAGTTTAAGGAGTTTCAAAGTGAGGTAGAGAATCAACGTAACAAGAAGATTAAATTTCTGCGTTCTGATCGTGGAGGTGAATATCTAAGTTACGAGTTTGGCGAGCATTTGAAGAAATGCGGAATACTTTCACAGTTGACACCGTCGGGAACACCACAGCGTAATGGTGTGTCCGAACGTCGTAATCGAACTCTCTTAGATATGGTTCGTTCTATGATGTCACTTACAGATTTACCGCTATCATTTTGGGGTTATGCATTAGAAACAGCCGCATTCACTTTAAATAGGGCACCATCTAAATCCGTTGAAACGACACCGTATGAATTATGGTTTGGGAAGAAACCTAGATTGTCGTTCCTTAAAGTTTGGGGATGCGAAGCCTATGTAAAGAAGTTACAGCCGGACAAGCTAGAACCCAAAGCGGAAAAATGCGTCTTCATAGGATACCCAAAGGAAACTATTGGGTATACCTTCTATCATAGATCCGAAGGCAAAATCTTCGTTGCCAAGAATGGATCCTTTCTAGAGAAGGAATTTCTCTCGAAAGAAGTGACTGGAAGGAAAGTAGAACTCGACGAGGTTGTCGAACCTTCTCTCAAAATTGCGAGTAGCGCAGTACCGGAAGAAGTTCCTGTGGTGCCTGCACCAATAAGAGAGGAAGCTAATGACGGTGATCATGAAACTTCGGTTGAAGTTGCTACAGAGCCTCGGAGGTCAACGAGAACTCGTACCACTCCAGATTGGTATGATCCCGTTATGAGTGTCATGTTGGTGGATAACACCGATGACCCCGAGACATATGAGGAAGCGATGATGAGCCCAGATTCCAATAAATGGCAAAGAAGCCATGAAATCCGAGTTTGGATCCATGTACGAAAACCAAGTATGGACTTTGGTGGACTTACCGGATGGCCGGAAGGCTGTCGAGAACAAATGGATCTTCAAGAAGAAAACAGATGCTGATGGTAATGTTACTGTCTATAAAGCTCGACTTGTCGCAAAAGGGTTTCGACAAATTCAAGGAGTTGACTACGATGAGACTTTCTCACCAGTAGCGAAGCTAAAGTCTGTGAGAATTATGTTAGCAATTGCTGCATATTATGATTATGAGATATGGCAGATGGATGTCAAAACAGCATTTCTCAATGGAGACATTGATGAAGAGTTGTATATGATGCAACCCAAAGGTTTTGTCGATCCTAAAGATGCTAACAAGGTATGCAAACTTCAACGTTCCATCTATGGATTGAAGCAAGCATCCCGAAGTTGGAATCAACGTTTTGATAAGGTGATCAAAAGTTTTGGTTTTATACAAACTTATGGAGAAGCTTGTATTTACAAGAAAGTGAGTGGGAGCTCTGTAGCATTCTTAATACTATATGTGGATGACATATTGTTGATTGGGAATGATGTAGACCTTCTTAATAGTGTCAAGGAATATTTGAATAATAGTTTTTCAATGAAGGATCTTGGCGAAGCAGCTTACATATTAGGCATAAAGATTTATAGAGATAGATCGAAACGCCAAATATCATTGTCACAGAGTACATATTTGGACAAAGTTCTAAAGAGATTTGGAATGGAAGATAGCAAGAAAGGGTTCTTGCCCATGTTGCCCAATACGACCTTGAGTAAAACTCAAAGTCCGACATCGGCAGAAGATAGAGAAAGGATGAGTAAGACTCCCTATGCCTCAGCCATAGGATCTCTAATGTATGCCATGCTATGTACTAGACCCGACATTGCATATGCTGTTAGTTTAACTAGAAGATATCAAAGTGATCCAGGAGTGGATCATTGGACAGCGGTCAAAAACATCCTTAAGTACTTGAGAAGAACTAAGGATATGGTTCTTTCTTATGGAGGTGATGAACAGCTCGTTGTTAATGGTTACACCGATGCTAGTTGGAACACCGATCCGGATGATTCTAAATCACAATCTGGATACATATTTATTTTGAATGGTGCAACAGTTAGCTGGAGGAGTGCAAAGCAAAGCGTTGTGGCGAGATCTTCAACTGAATCGGAATACATGGCTGCTTCAGAGGCTTCACAAGAAGCGATATGGATGAAAGAGTTCATTACAGAGCTGGGTGTGGTTCCTAGTGCGCTGGACCCAATGTCTATCTACTGTGATAATATGGGCGCCATAGCCAATGCGCAAGAACCAAGGTCACACAAGAAGCTGAAGCATATCAAGCTACGTTTTTCACGCTATTCGAGAACATATTCAAGATGGGGATATAAAGATTTGCAAAGTACACACAGATCTGAATGTGGCGGATCCGTTGACTAAACCTCTCCCGAGGGCAAAACATGACCAGCACCAAACTGCCATGGGTGTTCGGTATATTACCATGTAATCTAGATTAGATGACTCTAGTGCAAGTGGGAGACTGTTGGAGATATGCCCTAGAGGCAATAATAAATGTGGTTATTATTATATCTTTGTGTTTATGATAAATGTTTACATTCATGCTATAATAGTATTAACAAGGAAACATTGATACTTGTGTGATTTGTAAACTTAATTTGAAGTCCCTAGTATAGCCTCTATACATCACTAGCTTGTTGGTTGATAAATGATTGTGGTTTCCCTATCATGAACATTGAGATGTTATCAACAACAAGATCATATCGTTAGGAGAATGATATGATGGACATACTCCTATAGATAAGCGTAGCATAAAGATCAAGTCATTTCAATAGTTCAATTGCTATATGCTTTCTGATACATAGTAACCTAATTCCTTCGACCATGAGATCATGCATATCACCTTTACCGGATGGATGCTTTGATGACATCAAACACCACACCGTAACTGGGTGGCTATAAAGGTGGCATTGAGTGTTCGGAAAGTATTGGTTGAGACACATGGATCAAGAGTGGGATTTGTCCATCCATATGACGGATAGATATACTCTGGGCCCTCTCGGTGGAATGTCATCCAATTAGCTTGCAAGCATGTGACTGGCTCACAAGGGATCACATATCACGGGAACGAGAAAAGAGTACTTATCGGTAACGAGGTTGAACTAGGTATGCAGAGATACCGACGATCATAACCTCGGATAAGTAAACTATCGTGAGACAAAGGGAAATTGGTATCGTATGTAAGTGGTTCATTCGATCGCAAAGTAATCGTAGAAATATGTGGGAGCCATATGAGTTTACAGATTCCTCTATTGGTTATTGTTCGGAGAAGTGTCTCGATCATGTCCGCATAATTCACGAACCGTAGGGAGACACACTTAAGGATTCGATGTTGTTTGAGTAGTTATGGTAGTATGAGAAAGAGACCGAATGTTGTTCGGAGTCTCGGATGGGATCCAGGATATCACGAGGTGATCCGGAATGGTTCGTAGAATAAGATTCATATAAGGAAAGTCCCGTTTTGGAGTTCGGGAATGATTCCGGTGTTTTCATCGGGAATGTTCTAGAAGGTTCCGGAATGTCCGGAGGGGAAGGGGTACATGAATGTGTCATTGCAAGTTGGAATTATTGCATCATGTACTAAGTGTCCTCGCTGTTCCAAATAAAGGATTAAATTGAATCCTAGTTTGAAAAAGTCAAATAGCTAAATTGAAAAGTCAAATAGCTAAAATTGGAAAGTGGAAAAGAGGAGGAAGGGGGGAATCCGAGTTGGGGAGGAGTTCCCTCCTCCAACCGGCGGAAACCCTCCAAGCCGAGTTGGGGAGGGACTCCTCTCCCTCCCCTTGGCCGCCGGCCCCCCTCCACCTATATAAGGAGGGGCAGGGACCCCTCCTAGAGCACACAAGTCCCTCACCTCAAACCCTAGAAGTTGCAACCCACCATAGTCGCCGCCGCCCCCCTAGGGTTTTGCCCTAGCCGCCGACTTGGGGGTCCCCGGAACCCTAGCCGCCGGCTCTAGCCCCTCCTCCTTGGTGTGTCTAAACCCTAGAACACCGAGGAGCTCTCTCATACTCCACCATACTCGCTTCGGCTTAAGGCGAAGCCCTGCGAGATCTCCCCTCTACTTCCGGTACCACGCCGTTGTGCTGCCGGAATCACGAGGAGAGTGCTACAACCTCCGCTGCCTACTGGAACAAGGAGAGGAAGGTCTTCGTCGAGTACCGAACGTGTGACCGACTGCGGGAGCGCTGCCGGAACGCAGCGCCGGAAGGATCGTCTACGCGATCTTGAGATCGGGAAGAGTACGACTACATCACCCACGAGAATCCGCTCTTGTTAAACACTTTGGAATCTTCGAGGGTAAGTTATTCCATCGACTCGTTGCTACAATCTAGTAGATAGATCTTGGCTTGTTTGTTTGTATGCGATAGAAAATTTTTGTTTTCCATGCGACGAAACCCTACGAAAGATTCATTGGGAGACCCCAAGAGGAAGGTATGATGAGCACAGCAGCAAGTTTTCCCTCAGTAAGAAACCAAGGTTATCGAACTAGTAGGAGGAAGGAAACGACTCAAAGGAGTTGCTAGCAACTTGGAAACCTGCACAACACAAACTCAAGACTTTGCCCCAACGAACAATGAGGTTGTCAATCTCACCAGTTTACTCAAAACAAAGGATTAACTGTATGGTGTGGGAGGTAATAGTGGTTTGCAGAAAGTAAACAGTAGCAGTGGAAGATATATCAATGGTAAATATTGGACCGAGGTCCATAGTTCACTAGAGGTGTTCTCCTTAAGATAAACAAACATGGCATGTCGGGTAAACAAATTACAGTAGGGCAATAGATAGGACTGAGCAAGGCATAACAATGCAATACTAGACATTCATGATCCTATGAGATTCGATTGAGCAATACAACATCTCTGACTAGTAATCCACCTTCAGGTTATCATCCGAACCCCCTCCAGTATTAAGTTGCAAGCAACGGATAACTGCTTTAAGCAAAGTGTGTAAGGTAAACAATCCACTTGTTCCATGAACAAGAGACCATTGTTTTGTCCCTAGTGGCAACAACACATCTACAACCTTAGAGATTTATGTTACTTCCCTTAGATGAAATAGAGGCATGAACCCACTATCGAGAATAAATACCCCCTCTTGGAGTCACTAACATCTACTTGGCCAAGTTAGCTACTAGAAACGGAGAGCATGCAAGATCTCAAACAACACAGACATGATAGAATCATTAAGACAAAACCATTAATCAATCTGACATAGTAATCTCAATATCCATCGGATCCACGCAAACACAACATGCATGATTACAAATAGATGATCTTGATCATGAACGGAGCTCACAAGATCTAAACATGGTAGCACAAAGGAGGAGATACAACCATCTAGCTAGTACATGGACCCGTAGTCCAAGGTGGAACTACTCACATTTCATACCGGAGGCTGGCATGATGAAGAAGAAGGCCTCCGAGATGATATCCACTTCGGCAGGGTGCCGGGAAGAGCTTCAGATCCCCCGATCTAGGGACGATGGTGGCGGCGGCTATGGACTATTTCGTGGAATATTGATCGGGTGCTTAGGGTTTCTGTATCGGGGGGTCTTTATAGGCAAAGAGGCGAGGCAGGGGGCCGCCAGGGCGGCCGCACCCCCTAGGCGCGGGCTGGGCGCAACCACGTGGCCAGGGGTGTGTCCCCCTGGTGGCTCCCCTCCGTCTCGTACTCTGGCTTCGTGTTCCCCATGGTAAAATATTGACTTTGGCTTTTGTCCCGTCAAATTCCGAGAATATTGTTTTTCTGCCTTTCTAGAACCAAAAACAGAAGAAAGCAGGCAACTGGCACTGTGGCATCTTGTTAATAGGTTAGTACCAGAAAACATATAAGAACACCTCAAAGTGTAGACAAAGCAAAGCAAAGTAGATACTAAATAAGCATGGAACATCAAAAATTATAGATATGTTTCCGACGTATCAAGCCATCAAGCACTTTTCTGGCACCGTTGCTAGGGACTAGAGGGCCTTTAGTCTTTCCTACTTATCAAGCGCACTTTTCTGGCACCGTTGTCGGGGAGTAAGGACAGCTTCAATCTCTTCCTCCTCGTCAATCACTTTTCGTGATGAAAAAGATTCTCGCAAGGGGAGTCTCTCACAACCAATCTCTTTACTTTGTTTTTTTTGCTTAGTTTATTTTGCTTTGTTTTGCTTGTTTATTTTTATCAAAAACACACAAAAAATTAGTTCCTACTTCAAGTTGTTTTTATGTCTAGCTCTGCTCCAATCACTATTTCATTATGGATAACCCACTTGATTTCCTATTTTGTAAAACTACTATCACTACTAAGGTAGTAGATGAACCACTGCCTGCTAGAACCTCCATTAAATATTTTATAAGGTATAGAGAATCTTATAAGGGTAAAGTCATGAGAGCCGTGTTAAAAAGGTTGGATCTAATTGCTAAAATTTTGCTTAAACGCCATGATATAAATTGTTTCTCCGAACAGGATACTAAACATCTTAAATTCCAATGTGGCTTTAGTAAAGAAGTTTTAATTGTGAACTATCATTGGAATTACTATATTCATCTTGGATTTGAAGAAGTAGAACAATTTGTTTTGTTTATGGGAGCTTCTGAAATAGAATCCTTCATGTCTAAAAATTATGAAATTTGTGTGGCTTGTAAAGACCTTAAAGATATGGTCTCTTCTATCCTTGATTATTGCATAGAAAATTTCAGCAATAATTGTTATATAATTTATTATAAAGAGAGACTCAGTCATGCACAAGAATGTGTCCATAATTTGCAGGAGCCTATGGAAGAAGAAATTGCTGAACCTGAAAGCCCATTAGATGAACAAGAGGAGGAGAGTGATGAAAAAAGGAGGAAGAATGAATTAGCTACCCATGCCTACCTTCTAATGAGAGTAACTCTTTATCCCTTACATTATTTGATTGTCCCCCATGCTTACCAAAGGAGGATGAATGTTATGTTCCTGTGGATTCTTTTGAAATATCCACTATGGGTAAAACTTGTGATAATAATTATGATCCTGTTATCTATGATAATCCATGATATTTTGAAAAATCTTATGATAATCCTTTATTTGTTCCTAACTTCGAAATGCATGGTACTAAAGAGTTTTTCTTAGAAAATGTCTATGATAAAGCTCTAGATGATGGTCCTATATTGGTTGATAATATTAATTGTACTACTATTGAAAATGAGATTGGAGGGGTCTTGACTTTATCTTGGAACCCCATACCTCTTGAGAATGATCAGTCATCTTGTTATAAAATTGTTAAAAGTTTGTTTGAAGGTTTTAATCCCACTATTTTTGAGCTTGATAAAAATTATGTGTTTGTAGATCATGAAAAGCATACTTTATGTGATAGTTATATTGTTGAGTTTATTCATGAGGCTACTGAAAATTATTATGAGAGGGGAAAATATGGTTGTAGAAGTTTTCATGGTACTAAAACACCTCTCTTTATATTGAAAGTTTCGAAGTTGCTCTTGTTTTATCTACCCATTCTTGTTACTATGTGCTTCTTTGATTTATTTTCTTACAAGATTCCTATGCATAGGAAGTGGGTTAGACTTAAATGTGTTTTATATTTTCTTCTTCATGCTCTCTTTTACTTCAAATTCATATTTCTTATGTGGGCATCATCGAAATTATCATGCCTATCTTAATGGCTATAAAGAAAGAACTCTTGAGAGATAACCCAAATTATTTTCATTTCAGTAAGTTTTTCTTTTGTTGAGTCTTGGAAGTTATTGCCTCTGTAATAACCTCTCCTTATCCTTTTTGTGTGGTTTTTGTGCCAAGAATAACCTCTAATGAGAGAGAAGTAAGATTTGGGGAAGTTGTTGTCCCGAAATAGATTTTTGTGCTTCACTGTAAAAATTCGTCAAGAATCCCAGTACATCGGATTGAGCTGTAATTTTCTGTTATTATGCCCCAGGTTATTATCTAACTTTCGTTAGTTCAACACTTTTTGATTTGAGCAACAGAAGGTCTTCGAAAAAATTGGTATTTACCTTCTGGTCTGTTTTGACAGATTTCTGCCATTATTTGCATTTGCCTCTTAATCGGTTTCTTTTGAGTTCTATTTGATCACTTGAGCTTTTAAAATGAATTGCTACAGTATATTGTGCTTTAATGGAAGTTTTACTTGTGTTGAAACTAAACCCAAAGACTTATTATTTTGAATACACTAATGTTGCTAATGAAGATTGCGTGAAGTTATGTATGAAGGAAATTTTCAAGTATAGGGAAAGAATCATATGATGAGATGAAGAATGGAAAAAATCTTAAGCTTGGGGATGCCACCCGTATCACCCCAAGAAATATTCAAGAAGTACAAGCGTCAAAGCTTGGGGATGCCCAAGGCATCCCCTTCTTCATCAATAAAAATCTCAGGTTTTCTTTCTAGACACTTTTTTTATTGCTTCATGCACTTTTGTGTTGTTCTTGGAGCGTCTTAGCTTTAGTTTTTATTTTTCTTTTGTTTGGTTTGCTGAAATAAATTAGTTGGACCCCCGCATTCCCATTTTGTTTCAAATAAGTCGATTGATGTTGGAACAGAGTAGAAAGTTTCATGCTTATAGTGATACAAAAGGAAGCTTGTTTTGATTGTGGCCTAGACTTTATCATGTCATGTTGAGTGTTTCTTTGACCATATGCTTAGTGATTATTGTTGTAGCATGACTTGTTTCAAACAATTGAGATTGCTTAACGTGTCTTGAAAGAATCATGCGTTGTTTTAGCATACAAAAGCATAATATTGTTGTATTATCCTTTGATGCTTTATTTGGGTTGACTTGGCACATGCTTACACCATGTTATGACTATGAAACGGTCACCCTAGCCTCTATGATCATTTAGTTTTTGACTTGTGATATCACTTTATGCTTTAATTAATAATGTTTTGTCACTTTTCATGATTATGGCCATTATTGCTCTCTTAGTTGGTCACTCTCAGTCTTTTGCTAGCCTCCACCTGTACTGAGTATGAGCTCTACTCGTGAATCCAACTCCCAAGAAACCAAGTTATTCTAAAGAGTCCACTATAAATTCCCATGCATGGTGTGTTACACCATTCCAAGTATATTCATGTGTTTATATATCTTCCAAATTAAACTTGTTATGTGAAAATTAGTGATTAAAGCTCTCACACTTGATGGCACGCTTTATTTATTGCACTTAATAAACTTGAACCATTGTGCCCATCTATGTTTCCTATATGCTTGCAAATTATAAGTTGTGAATTAGCAGAACCATGTTTTCATGGAGAACGCTTTCAATATTGCACTTATTTTATTCAGTTGATATCATGTTCTTTTGTTTATGGATCCCGTCGGTGTGAAATAAAAGGGGAGCTTGTAAGCTCATGGAGTTTGTATATGTGTTAGAGAAACGCCTGGGCGGATAGCCTAATCCAAGCCTAATCATGGTGTAAACTTACAGCGTAACCATAATGAGCATTCTGTGAAGCATCCTCAATAAAAACCTATGCAAATAGCAAATAAAAAGATCGCTGAGATGCTCATTGTCTGTTGCCTTGTCATTTTGATATGGGATAGCTCCTGTGTCATGGGGCAAGGCGTACCCCGTTGGCGGTTCTCTATGATACACATATACTTACAATGACAAGAACTTGCTTGTGACCAAAGTTGAGTAGCATGAGGTTCGGTACTCGTATGCAAGGGGCATGCGATTTTCAACTTATAACTTGTCAAGCATATACTCATATTTGTGTCACTTTAACCTTAATCATTTCAAGATGCCAATGATAGGGGCAATGAGAGCTGAAAGCAAGTACCATAATTTTTGGAAGCTCTTTATGAAACTTGAAATCCCTGCTTCCCTCTGTGAAGGGCCTTTCTTTTTTACTTTTTGTTGAGTCCCCATCTTCTATCTTTATGCACCAATTAAGAGAGCATAGTTATCATTCTTAGTTTAATGTGCATTGTCCCAAAACTTATTGATTTATTCATAATGTTGGTATTGCTTGTTCTTAAATTATTTGTATCTAGTCACCCTTATGAACTTTGAAGGTGTCCTATGCATTTATGTTTTGCTATTCTATGAGGGACAAGCTGAATACCACTCTTGCTATGATTTCTATATGTGAAACAAACAAATGTCTTCCAATGCATTGTTATTCATGGTCTTTTGTTTGTACCTTTTCATGTTGCAACATAGTTGCTATGTATTATTTTTAGAACTACATCTTTTATGATCATGTTTAGAGTACTATGATCCCAGCTATCAATGCTTTACAATATCTTGATCAAGATTGTGATGGTGCATGTCACCTAAAAAATTATTCTTTTTATCACTTACCTACTCGAGGACGAGTAAGAGTTAAGCTTGGGGATGCTTGATACGTCATAAACGTATCTATAATTTTTGGTGCTCCATGCTTGTTTTGTATCAACTTTCTTATGTTTTTCTATACTTTGAGGTATTTTTATACATTTTCTGGAACTAACCTATTGACAAGATGCTGCAGTGCCAGTTGTCTGTTTTCTGCTGTTTTTGTTTTCAGAAAAGCTAGTAAGGAAATATTCTCGAAATTGGAAAGAACAAAAGCCAAAGTTAATATTTTACTAGATACGACACGGAGACCAAAGGGCAGACGAAGGGGAGCCACGAGGCGGCCGCACCATAAGGTGGCGCGGGCCCACCCTAGGCCGCGCCAGCCCATGGTGTGGGCCTCTCGGGCGCCCACTGACCTTGCCCCTTCGCCTATAAAAGCACCCCGATGCAGAAACCCTAAGCACCCGATCAGATCTCCATGAAACAGTCTGTAGCCATCATTGTCCCTAGATCGGGGGGATCCTAAGCTCTTCCCGGCACCCTGTTGGAGGGGAGAGATTATCCTGGAGGCCTTCTTCATCACCATGCCAGCCTCCGGTATGATGCGTGAGTAGTTCACCCTTGAACTATGGGTCCATACAGTAGCTAGATGGTTGTTTCTCCCCCTTTGTGCTATCATGTTTAGATCTTGTGAGCTCCGTTCATGATCAAGATCATCTATTTGTAATCATACATGTTGTGTTTGCGGGGATCCGATAGATATTGAGATACTATGTCAGATTGATTATTGATTCTATCATGTCTATGTTATTTGTGATCTTGCATGCTCTCCGTTGCTAGCTAGATGGCGGGGATACGAGGGAGTATTTATGCTCGATAGTGGGTTCATGCATCTAGTAATCTGGGTAAGTGACAGAAATCTCTAAGGTTGTAGATGTGTTGTTGCTACTAGGGAGAAAACAACAATCCTTTTTCCATGGAGCAATTGTATTGTTTACTTTACACACTTTGCTTAATGCAATTATCCGTTGCTTGCAACTTAATATGGAAGGGGTTCGGATGATAACCTGAAGGTGGATTATTAGTCATAGATACAGTTGGATTACGGTGCATGTATCATGTTGTAATGCCCAATCAAATCTCATAGGAGTCAAGATGTCTAGTATATGCATTGTTATGCTTTTTCAATCTGTTAATTGTCCCGCTGTAATTTGTTCACCCAACATGCTATCTATCTTAAGGAGAATACCTCTAGTGAACTGTGGACCCCGGTCCATTACTTACCATTGCTATACCATCTACTATTTCCCGTTTACTGTTTAATTTCTACAAGCAAACTACTATCTTCCACACTATATGTTTAATTCTTTGTTTTCAGCAAACCGATGAGATTGAAAACCTCACTGTAAGTTGGGGCAAAGTATTGTGGTTTGTGTTGTGCAGGTTCTAAGTTGCTAGCAACACCTTGGAGTTGTTTCCTTACTCCTACTGGTTCGATAACCTTGGTTTCATAACTGAGAGAAACTTCTTGTTGTGCTCATCATACCTTCCTCTTGGGGTTCCCAACGAGCTCTACTTATCTGAGCCATCACCTACAAACTGTGCTCTTGCAGTCCACTCACGTTGGAACAAGGGAGAAACAGGGGAAACGAGGGAAAAGCTAGATCAGTTTGTCTAGGTTAGAAGTGTAACGAGGGGGTTCTTATAATGTTGCCATGGGACTCGAGGAGACATGCCATCGCGCGTACATCGTGGGCCATCCTAGAGCCTCTCCACGGGGCCACCATCTTCGTCACATCATCAACATACATAGCCATGATCGTATGTGGACGTCTAAGATGAATTCGAAGACTATAACGAGGTAGTTTCTATGATCTAGCCATAGTGTTTTTAGGACTATAGGTGCATTTTACTTGCATTAAGCAATTTAATTTTTTTGAGTGGATGCTAACCAATTTAATAGTAAAGAAGATAGTTGTACTTGCAAAGTGGGCTCTAGCTTAAGAGAATCTCCAGCCACGTCCACTAAAAGGTGCCCCAAATGGCTATTGGGAACATCGGATAAAAGGCCGCGCCCAGCAGCGTGTCTTGAGGGTCTGCCCAACTCGACCCAATAGAGTGTCCGGCATTCTGAGGACGCCTGCAATGCATAGGGGACGTCCTAGGTACGCTGGACAAAAATGGCAAGTGCAACCACATCCAGCTAGCCCACATTTCATGGAATGGCACCAACGGTGCATTATGCATAGTAAAATGCTCTTAAATGTAGTACTCCCTCCGATCTATATTCATTGTTGCTGGATTGGATGTATCTAGCACTAAAATATGTCTAGATACATTTACCTTAACGATAATTAATATGGATTTGAGGAAGTAAAATGTTTCATATACATTGTAAACCCTTCAAATACATATTCTAAATTTCCACATAGTAGTAAGGTGATGCAAATATGTAGTAAATAGTAAAATATTAATATGGTTGATATATATGTAGTAAACCCTTCAAATACATATTAAAATCTTTCACATAGTAGTAAAACAATGTACATGTGTAGTAAATGATATTCAATATGCACTAAACCCTTCAAATACATATAAAATCTTTCATGTAGTAGTAAAATGATAGTAAATGATGTTAAATATGTAATAAAATGATCAAAATATATAGTAAAATACTCCAAATGTATAATAAAATACTCTCAATATGTGGTAAAATGGTTGAAATTTTACCGACTTATTTAAAAATATGGTTAAATTAAAAAAACATTTTGGAACAGACGTGCTTCAAAGTCAGCACGACAGGATAGCGCCCCAAGCAACCAATTAGGTGCTTTCGCTAGACTTCTTTAGAAAACGCGATTGTAGATACTCTAAGATCCACATCGTAGAAAACTTGGTCCGCTGTAGCGCATAAAGTAGGGCCAAGTTTTTTTTGACAATCAATAACATATTATATTAATAGAAGTAAATAGTACATGGTACATGAGCTGACTCCAACGATTACAAAATAAAGTCTAAAAGAAACTAGTAAATTTTCGAGATCTTCATACTTTTTCTTCTTTCATGGCACAATCTTGCACTTTTCTAAAGGCAATCGAATTAAACTGAATTAGAAATCAAATCAAAGACCAGTAAATACCAATATTGGTTCTCCCATAATTTTAGTTTTATCGTAATGCCAAGGCTGCGTGCACGCGTACAACTATTAAAGCAATCAACTAACATCGGCAAGAGTATAAACACCAATATTTCAGGAAATAATAACCGAACATCCTGATTGACATTGCTGATGAGCCGATAGTAGGAATAATCATTATCGAGGATGTATCCACCGAGACAGATATTGCAAGGACAAACCTCGCTGCCATGATAAAAAAATACAAAATATATCTGGTGAAACAAGATCTGAAGACCCATACATAGAGAACTTTTTAAATAAAGAACACAATAAATCGAACAGCAAACCGCCTCATTAAAAACCTTCCAGTCCCCTTAGTTACTCTGGTAAGAAAAAGAGTGCTTAAAAAACTTGCTGCTCCGAGATTATATGGTGTTCTTATAATCTAGGGTGACCAGATCCCGAACATAGTCAGGAACAGAATTAAGAGTGAGTCTGACAGGCCAGACTTGCCAATCTGAGCTAAAACATGCGCCACCCCATTGCAGACTCTACCCACCTTCGAAACCGTGATGTCCCGGAAAATTTCAGCAGCTCTCTAGCCTCCAAAATCGCCGCCCAACAAGTAGACAACTCCTCAACATCGCTTGTGACTGCCTGGACAACACGAAGACAGTCCGATTCTAAAATGGCAGGCCAGCGCCAGAGCGAAACTAAATGGCGCAGACCTTCCAGGCAGACAATGACCTCATCTTCCTCCGCGCTGCCACAGTAAGGAAGGAACTTCCATTCAACGAGTATAGGACTACCTTGATGGTCACGAAAGATAATTCCCACGCCTGCATTTTTGGAGGTAGGGTCCCAGCCAGCATCCATGTTTGCTTTAATCGCTTCTTCCGTCGGAGGCGACCAGGAAGCCACACTGTTCGCAGCCCCAAGCGTGTCACCTGTAAAGGAAAGGTGATAATTCACCAAATATGGGATTGAGGCTAAAACCGAGGCTTTCCCATCTCCATGAACAACATTTTTACGATGGTGCCAGGCACGCCAAAGCATAAATATGATCTTGGGCCTTTGATCCTTCGTTGCATTTTCCAGGAAGTGTAAACATCCATTCATTTTGACTACCTCGGAACGCTGTCTCAGGGGAGAGCGCCCAATGCTGTCATAGTTTCTCACGGAAGACTCGAGCCATAGTGCATGTGATAAGAGCATGGTGAGCATCTTCAACCCCGCAGCCATAGATAGTACAGGTTGAATCCATTGATGAAATGCGCCTACTTAAGTTCAGTAGGTCTTCCAGGGAATCCGATGCGGCCCGCCAAGCAAAAATTCTCGGCTTTGGAGGGAGGTTTGATTTCCATACAAGTTCCCAAAGTTTCCTATCGCCCAAAGCAGCCGAACTAGATTGACCACCACTGAGATCCTGCAGTTTTGGTTGTAATCCGATACGATACATAGAGCGAACGCTGAACAAACCATTGTGCTCACCGGACCATGCAATAAAATCATCAGTAGGACGAGGCGCTGGTTTAATACTAAGAATGACCGCTGCGTCATGGGGATAACAACATTCACGCACTGCCTGCTCATTCCACGATCTGTCGTCCTGGTTAATGAGCTCGGAAACCCATTTGCGCCATGATGTGCCTTTCTTGCCATCCACCTAGAGAGCAGCAGTTCTTGGGATACCTAGAGAACCTTAATCTTCCAACACCACCATTGACATCAGGAAAGAGATCTCGTTGTCGAACGAATGACCGAAGATCACTTATTATAGATAATGCCATCTCCATGGGGCGAAGATGGCTAGCAAAACCCTAAACCTAATTTAACAAAATCGATACTATTACTAAAAACTCCACTCATAGATGGGATTCCCCACCCCTCCCGATGTCGGCAAGACCGGCCGAAGAAGGGCAGGCTGATCTACAAAGGAGGTGGAGACGAGAGGCAGCGACTTTTTCTTCTAACGCGGCGGGGCCGTAAGCGTGTTGTGAGGTCAGATTTGTATGTTAAAGTAGGGCCAAGTTTATGGGTTGGTTGAATTGATTTGTGCCTGTTCCAAAAATGCTATAAGCACCCCACGCCATATTAAGCTGGCCCACTTAGTCTTGTTTCTCCTTTTTTTTTCTCTTATTTTTCCTTTCTTGTTTTTCTCTTTTCTTTTACCTTTGATTTTTTATGTTTTCTTAAAGGTTCAGATTTTTGTAATTTGTTCATTTTTTAAAAAATCACTTTTTAAAAAAAGTGTTCATGCTTTTTAAAAAATTGGTCATTAATTTCAATTTTTGGTTCATTAACTTTGAAAAATGTTGGTGATTTTTCAAAAAAGTTCATGAATTTAGGAATTTGGTTCATGATTTTCAAAAAAAATATTCATTCTCTTTTTATATTTTCTTCATAATTTTCGAAAAATCTTCATGAATATTTGAAAATAAAATAACTATCAGAACCAGCGACAAAGCGAACGTTCAAAAAAAAAAACCAGCGAACGAACGCGATTTCTGGGCCGGCCCATCTCGTGTTTGCCTTCAGGCGGCGGAAGGGAGCAGAGGAAGCAAACGACGGTCGGAGCGCCGCCGGCCACAGCACCAAGCCGACCACGGGCGGCACAGCCACACAAAGCCGACCACGTCCGGCAGAAAACTGGAGGTCGGCGCCTCTCCGCTGCCATGCAGCCACACGGGCCGGAATCGTGACTCCAGGACACGGGTGCGTGGAGCACGAGCACGCCAGCGATTCCGGCGACCACCTTACGGCATCTCCGGCGACCAGGTGGCCCATTTTTCTCTCCCGTCCCGATTTTACTCTCAATTTGGCTCACCCCTAACCCTATTTCCCTTTTGAGGCGTTCCCCATTGTGATTCTGCTCCGACTCAGATTCCAGGTACTTAACCGAGTTGGTCTCGTAATTCGACTAGAGGAGGTATTCCAGGGCATCTCACTTCATCAGCCTATTAGATCTGGATTCCTGTACGTGCCTCAGATTATCGTTTGGTTTACATCCTCCACTTAGGGCCGGCAGATCGATTGTGGAGACATGTCTAAGCGTCAGCAATGCCTACTCAACCGCGACCGCACCATGAAAAGATCGCGGCTGGTGTCTGGTGCTGGATGATTGGGACGAGGGCTTCAGCATCCACAAAATCGACCTTGACACTTTGCAAGACACCACCACCGACCTGCAGGTTGGGTTCCCTGAGCCTGCTGTCCTCCGGTTGGGGGCAGCAGAACTTAGTCTTACCGCCTTCGGCAGCAACATCTTCATCGCCACCAACCCGCGTTGTGGACAGACTCCTGCTCTCGTATACAACACCGAAACAGGGGGACTCACCATGGGCCCTCGCCTTCCGGCTCCACTGCTCGGTTGCTTTGACATCTCTGTGGCTGCTGGTGACATGCTTTATGGATTGTCGTCTTACCATTTGAATGTCAAGCGGCAGCACTCCTTTGAGGTGTTGTCGCCCGCACCCACTGGCGACAAGCAGCCATGGTCTACAAGGTCAAGCATGAACTGGTCCTGGAAAAGTGTGGCCTCACCACCTCCACTCAACGAGGATGAAATTATCACCTCATATGTGCTGCACCCGGACGGACAGACCATCGTCATGTCTGTGCACGACAGAGATGATCCCTGTCTTGCCAAGGGTACCTACTTCTTTGATACCAAGCATTGCGAGTGGAGGTGGCATGGGGAATGGGTGCTGCCGTTCCAAGGCCAAGGCTTCTTTGACAGCGGTCTTGACGCATGGGTTGGCCTTCACGAGGATGGCTACATCTGCACCTGCCAGGTCGCCTCCCGCAGCAGCACAAGTACCACACAGCCTGAATGGAAAATGTCCAAGGACAAGTTGTTCTGCAGCGAATCTGAGAGGCACCTGGGGGCAACCCTTACTTACATGGGTGATACCCGATTTGGCCTCGTCGACTGCGTGGTACATGAGGAGTTGGAGCCGGAGTGCGCCTTTGGTGATCGCGATGGTTGCGTGCTCCGTCTCATCATGTTTGGCCTAAATTACAGTCAAAAGGGAGAGCTGCAAACCAAGATCTACGGCACCACCAGCTATCTAGTGTCCAAGCATCTCGTGTCGTTTGCTCCTGTAGCGTTCTGGATGTAGGAAACTAGCTGTTACAGTCAGTTGTATGCATAGTATGTTCGAGCACCCTTTATGTAAATATGATTTGTGGTACTACAATGAGAAACAATAAGAATAAAAAAGACCTTGCAGTATATCATGCTGAATATAGATGACGGGATTCCAACGTATTCTCAGAACACTAGAACCTTTTTCTTATGATGCTATTTCCTAGATCTAGATGATAGGATTCTAATGTATTCTCTAGATGGGCAATGAAATTATTTCTACCACTGCAGAAAATAAATAATGTGTGTACATACCAACTTTATAAATCAGAGATTGCATATGTCTGTGCAACTTGATAATGTTTTTCTTTAGTTCACAAATGGTTGAATAATTAAAATGGAAAGCATGTTCATAGCTTTCTCAAAGACATGCAAATAACAAAATAACACTATACAATGTTGTATCAAACTGCCTGGAATTCAGATTGGCAACTAAGAGCCAGACGTGTACTTCATGTTTCAGGATTAGCAGGGATGTAGCTGAATCTTCTTTGATTATCATTTGATGATTTTACATGAAGGAGCACATCTTTGAAAGCCGTGATCTCCTTACAAAAGCTTTACTTTATAGATAAATGGGTTTATATGTTTGGTATTGGAGTACTTGATCTTGTCTGTCCATTTCTCTTGTGAACAAATTTGATGTTGATGGCTTGTGGCTTGATGGGCGGTCGACAAGCTAATTTTCTGGAACCTGCATATGGTCCTACTTTTTCCAAAGCCAACCTTGATGATATCCTTCACGAGAATGACTTAAATTCCTTGGGTTTACTTTTTATCCTTTGCTGTAAAATTACTGTTAGAGAAGTTATTTGGTTGAACTTTCCATACATTTCGAAATTAAGCGTACTTTCCAACATTCTTTTCTCTCTCTAAAGGGCAATAAAACCCTTGATGTTTATAATGCAAGTATTATGCAGTAGTAGTACCACACAGTACTACAGTAAGATACTGCAGAATATGGCTTACCTTTCAACTGAATTTAGAAAAAAACAGTCCAGTTCTTCATTGTCTTGGTGATGCACAACCATAAAACCTGAAATACTGACTAACGAGCATTGTTATAGCAGATATCATTTCGAAGTTTCCATAAAGAACAGATAACTGCAGCATGAAAGACGCTGTTGCCTTTGGGAGAATTGTCACTCAACTAAACTTTAGCAACATACTGATAAAATCAGGCCTGGCCAAAAGACCAGTAATATGCTTAACTGCTCTTCGAGTTTCTTTAGCTACTTTTGTAGCCAAAGAACACATGTTGCACACATTCAGCCTCTGGACAGAATATGTAGGATAGTTAACATACTATCATCTCATGGCCTAGTGCAATTCCCTGGTTTAGCCTGAATCAACAAACTAATAAGCCTTTAGCCACTCATTTTACTAACAGGCTAGGGGACAAGTGACACTTCTAGTCGGTTCAATATGCAGGAACAGTGACCGACTTATTTTTATTGAATATATATGAAAGGAAGTATTTTTCAAGAGCCAGATGCTAATTAGACAGTTCAGGTGGATGTAATGCGAGGAAAGTATTAAACTATGTGTAGTGGCAAACTTTTGAGGAACCAAGGATTAGAATGGCAAATATCTAATTACAATCTTTGCATAGCCATTTTTCAGAGTGGCATCTTTGCAGCGGTAAAATTTCGAATTTCTTATATTATGTTACATTATCTTTATGTTGGGCTTATCTGTTAATTGGGATGGCTATTTATAGGTGAATTGCACACTGTTATGCATTAGAGAAGCATGATAAAAAGAACCTTCTCTGGCTAGAAAACAATGATAAAGAAGTATCCCTCTCTTATGTTATCTTTTTATAGTGTATATTTTCTCATCTTCCTTTCTCTTGCTATATCTTATCTACTCCCTCCGTCTCGAAATAGATGTCTTAAGTTTGTCTAATCCAAATTTAGACAAACTTAAGACATGTATTTCGAGACGGAGGGAGTAATACAAAGTCTGGAGGATCTGTTTTATCTTCGCATCATTAGGACTGAATAGCTTCAGTTCTTGGGCAGATTTGAAGAACCATCAACTTTCTCCATATGCTTGTACATTATTGTGCTAGGTAATTCTGGAAACCACCTTGATAAGAAGAGAGCTTCCCCAAATTTTCTGCATTACTCAGCAGGCAATTTGACAGCTAGTGCCTTCTTGTACTGTTGAGAGTGTCAGAACTTCCGCGGGGGGGGTGGGGGGGGGGGGGGGGGCAGGTTCCTCCGCGGAACCAACAATTCCTTCAATTATCAGGAACAACGTGTGACTAGCTACATCCATTTGCTGACAAAAATGTTAGTATGTATGTTAATTGCAATTCAACTCAAGTGTATATCATCTTCTGTTCCATGCTGTCACCGTAGCGTACCAACTCTGTTTTAATTCCACCGTGAAGATACAAACCTTTGTTTATTTGTAAATTAAGACCAACTTAACAATAACATGTTCCTCTATGGTACATTTCTGAATTCCATGTTTCTGCCAAATAACTTGGGTTCGTAAAGATAAAAATGAAGAAAGCAACATATCACGAAAGTTTGGTTCGCTCCAGCTTATCGAAGCAACCAATGATGAAGGATTACCTGATTTTTTAATGAAACCATGTTTACCATGAAGCTCCATTTTTTTTTGCAGGCTCTGCTCTTTTCCCAGATTGATGTGCTGCTAGGTTATTTGGATGATTGAAGGCAACAAAATAGATTTGATTCGGCGTGTTTGGAGAAACAGTGTCAGGTTCCAATCTAGATATTTTTTTCTACGAGGTATGCAGGTAATCATTCCTAAGTTATGCAATTCATCTACAGTCGTCTATGAATCAAGTAGTTCTTGTGTGTTCACAGTAATTACTTACTGTGGAATGGAGGGAAAGAGTACATATTCTTTCTCCATTACCTCCGGAACACATCCTGTACATTTTTCTTTTTTCATTTTTTTCGAGAAAACGCAAAAGACTTGCGTTTCATTTCATTGCAAAGGTAGGGTTCGGTTTACATCCTACTGAGAGGTACATATTTCATTACAGGTACATAACTTAGTGCACATCCCAAGTGGATGGCAGAACCGCACGAAGGCCAAGTGCCCCAGCCCTTGCCCAAAGTCTGGCTTCATCTTTGATTTTGGCAATCAGGATTTGTGCCGATGGGCGCGCTCTGTCGAAGATGCAGTCATTTCTGTGTTTCCAAATCATCCACGGGATGAGGAGTGCGGCGGAGGCGAGGCCCTTGCGCATTGGCTTGGGCGTGTTCCTCTTGGCAATCTGCCACCAGTCCATGATCGAGGCTTCCTGATCTGGGGGGTGAGCCGTCATTCGCAGCCAGGCCAGTATTTCGTACCACGCCTGTTTGGTGATGGGGCACTCCAAGAGCAGGTGTCTGATGGTCTCTTGGCTCTGGTCGCAAAGGGGGCACCGGGGATGGTGTTGGAGGCCGTGGCGCTCTAGTCGCTCGGCAGTCCAGCATCTATCCTGGTTAGCCAGCCAGTGGAAAATTTTTACTCGCGGCGGCGCCCAGCTTTTCCAGATGATCTTCCAGGAGAAACAAGAGGTTGATCCTTGGAAGGATGCGAGGTAGCAAGAGCGCGCGGAGTATGCTCCGTCAGATGTCCACTTCCACTGTAGCTGATCCTGGGCATCCGTGAGATTCACATCTTGGAGTGTTAGCCAGAGCTGCAGGTATTGGCCAATCTTACTTACCGTGCCATGAGTTTTGTTTCCGTATTTCAAGGACATGACTGAGATATGGGATTTTTACACATATCAGATGGTCAATTGGAGAGTGAGGCCACATCTTGATGAAATGACCAGAGTGCCATCAAACTTATCTGATTTCCATTGAGTAATCAAAATCTTATTGCTTCATTTTGTCCAACGGAGCTGGATAGAGAACTCCATACTACCATAGCGGATTTACTTGAGGAGGGTGCCATTTTTGGATCAGCTCTGTGGACATTGTTTTCTAAGGTGATGGTTCTTGCAAATATTTGGCAATGCAAATCGACCTCCGGATATCCTTACTTGAGTTTGCTAAATCAATGCAGGTTGAAAGTGGCTTAGATATTGCCCCATATGTAGTGCCAAGATCAACCGCAGCTTCCATATGCCATTTAGAAAATGAAGTGCCAACTATACCATCTCACTATTTAGCTAAAGCTGCTACAGTTTACTTGCTCACATTTACCCCTGCAAGCTATCTATGTTAGATACTCCCCTAAGACCTTTATATATACAACTGCATACTACACTTAATAGTACTGTGCATAATATATTCTTTGGCTTTGGATGGAGACTGCAGAGAGAAGACAAGTAGAGAAAGTCACTACCACTCCCATATTGCTGCTGCACAGTATCTCATTTTAGTCTCTTTTCAATTGGTACATGCGAAGGGAAGAAGAAAACCACTAGGTCATGTTCTTGAGCAGTAGCGCACTAGAAGAATCGAAATGAGTGGCCAAAAATCACTTGATCTGCAAATCAAAAGTTGACCGACTTGGTGAGCAGTTTGGTATGTCTAATTTGTCCAAATCAAAGGCTTCTTATTTTCTGTATATTGCAACCGATCTATTCTGTTTTTTTCTCATCTTGACTGATTTGTTTTTGTTAAACTGTACCAGCAGTGCAAACAACCTAGCTCATCATTACTAGGAATAAATATTTTTCATTCATGCCTGTTTGTACGAAAGAAACTATGGGGTTTATAATACATATTACTTCCTGATAAACTAATTGGTTAAATAGCAGTAGTATATATCCATGTGCGTTTTCCCTTCCATGCTCTCCCTGAAAATTGTCAGTTGTTTTTAGCAACCAATACTATTTGACTGGGATAAAACATGGGCCTTCAGTTGAGGTGTTTATAATATTTGTCCCAAATTGATCTTATTTTTATTTATTGTTCTTTCATGAGTTTTCAGTTGATAAATATTCACTGAAATTATTGTTGCTAATTCTTGTTCTATATCTATATTATATCTCATTTATAAATATTAACTAAAATATTTGTTGCTAATTCCCCTTTATTTGCCTGTAATTCATGGTGCTTGAATGAGTATTCATGAAAAGCGAGCAGTGAAGCTGTTTCTTAGCAACCTAATCATTTATTTCTAACAACCTAACATACGACTGGACTGTTTCTTAGTTAATTCTGAGTTCTGAATTTACCCTGTAGGGCTGTATGTATATCGGTCATTCAAGATGGTAGTAACTACAAGTGAGTTCATGAACCAACTTTCATTTTTTTTCAAGGAAACAGATTCTCATCTCTTAGTAATATTGCCCCTGGGATGAGATATACATACTCCTTGGAATTTAGATTTTTGTTTGTATTGAACATAATACAACGCACTCATATGTCAAGTACTCCTTGTAATATCCTTATAATTTAGAGTATCGTGTTGTACATCTATAATAAGATCACAAGGTTATATTGAAACTGAATCTTTCAAGTTAGTGATTTCCTTTTTGTAGTGTCAGTAGTCAGTAATATAGGAAAATGCATCTTTAAACTGAAACTAAATTATAATGTCATGGTTCCTTTTAGTCCGTTCAAATGTATCTTTATTCTCAGTTCCTACTCACTAATTTTCACGTCTGGTACAATATCTATCACAAGGAGAAGCGGCGGGGCCGTGCTCGAGAAGGCAGGCGCATCTAGAGCGACGAGGGAGATTCCGCCTTCAGGGGTGAGCTCGATCCCCGTGATTTCCAGTGGCGTCCATCCCCATGGGAGCCCTTTGTCAGTGACCTGGGTGTCAGGTGGGTTGACCCCCGGCGGGTCCCTTTGACAGCAAGTGGAGTGGCGGAATGGTTTCTATTTTGAACGCCAAATTTAGAATGTCTTTGATGTAGTAGTAATAGGGTCTATTTTGCAAAATAGAATTGATGGAGGGAGTAACACACTCTCCCATCTACCTGATTATATATTTCTTTCTATTTGTAATATTTGTTTCCTTCGCATGAAAATATTTTTATTTTTGAATTCTTTTAGCTTTGAGAATAGTGAATTACTCAATAAAATTTCCTCTCTATGATGTTCATTATTTTGAGCCTCAGCTTATCCTAAGACTTACAACAACACAATACATCTCACAGAGAAAACAAGGGCGTGGCGTGCCGCTGCGCCAATCCCAGCTAAGAACTAATTACCGGTGCAGCCTCATTCGCTATGGCAGTTTGGCAACTCTTGAACTTAGGGTTTGATTGTTGTGAAGATTTCTTGACAAACTATGCAATAGTTTTTAAAGAGTTTCAACTGTCCATTGTACGACTCTACCTTAGGAGAAAATTAATCCTTAAATTCTAAGGGTAGTTTTTTTTAAACAGGGGAGTCCCAGAAGGGGATGGAAGCCTTCCATTAAAACAAGACGGTGGAGCTACACATATTCATGCAGGACCCTAAGAAAAAAGAAAAGATGATCATGTCCAAACTCTTTACAAAGAGAACCCTACAAGATTGCAGAAAAAAGCAATCAGGTCCTCCTTCCAGCTCGCCTCTGCAACTGATTGGCCTCGCGATGGAGGTTGAAGGTGCGCCAAACTTCATCGGCAATCTTGATGGCCTCGATTTGGCCAGGATAATCGGCTGGCCGCCTGCCTCCGATTTGGAACTGCAGAGAAATTTGGCTCCACTTCTCCAAGAAAGCCCATCGTCGTTGCTACTCGAAGAACCCTCCCTTACAGTCGCAATCGCTGCGCCCAGGAAGAGAGAAGACGCCGAAGAACAACAACGACGAGCTCCCATGATTCGTCGATGCTGCGCCAAGAAACCGAGCTCCCTCCTCAGAGCTCTTGTCCGAGATGAGAAGACGCCATAGACGATGCAGCAGCAACAAACCCAACTGTAAGGCCTCCCAGGGAAGAACAAGGCCCCAGTACCGCTGGAGTACTCCCCCTCGCCACCAAGGCCGGCCAGGAGCCACTCCAACCCACCAGGAACTATAGAACGGCGGCCTTCCCCCTCGCCACCACGACCGGCCGAGAAGAACCGCTGCCCACCCCCGAGACTAGGTTGGAGTGCCAATCAAGACTAACCATCGGATTTGACAAAATGGATGGCTTATATTATCATTTAGGGGTACTCTAAGTCCTCAAAATATAAAGATATCATGGGATCTTAATTAGTCTAACATCGAATGTGTGAGAAGTAAATGATATTTCCAAATTGACAAGTAATTCTCATTGCGTAACGCAGTTCGGTCGTGTGGACAAAAAAGATGACATGCATATACATTGCAAGTTGGCCAGCGTCTCCCCATATGTGCATGAAGTACCACGAAGGTACATCACATGATACAAAAATTGATCGACATATCAAAAATTAATTCAAAGCATTGATTATATCAAATAATTTATATATCCTCATAGTCAATAATTGCTAAAAAGAACTGGTTGACCAAGAATCTAAAAGGACCCAGGAAGAAAGAGCCAAGACGCACCAAAATTGGCTGCTATTCTTGGCGCGGTTATATTCTTTGATCTTACGTTGAATGCTTCATCCGAGTTGATGAAATAAATAGATTTTTTCTCTATCTCTCCACCTGCGGTGAGAGATTTACTGAAGCGTTTACTGATAAAAAGCGCCTGGCCGTCTAGTCCACCAGGTATAGGCACCCACATGCTTGTGCTTACATCCGCCTCGAAAACTTCCACCTCGCGAGTGAAACATGTAATGAGGTGAAAATCTCGTAGTATGCGCCTGACCATAAACAACTTCCCACACGATTTGACCAAGTACTTCCTCCGTTTAGAAATATAAGATGTTTTAGGTTTATGAAGGAGATGTATCTAGAAATGTTTTAGTGTATAGGTTCAAATGAATCTAGACACTAAAATGTATCTAGATACATCTCCTTCACAAACCTAAAACATCTTATATTTCCAAACGAAGGGAGTACCAAATAGTGGTAATGAGATGTTCATTGTATTCACCGTGGAATGCAATGTCCACGCCATCTAAGACGTACATGCCCTCTGGTACCTCTTCTACCTTGCCCTCATTCTCATCCTCGTCACTAGATGTGGTCTCGTCGTCATCACCGATCTGGCCATCACCACCAATGTGGTCTTCTTCTACACCATATTCATTGAGGGCCTCATCACTATCCACCTCGTCATCATCCTCAGCGCCATCGTTCTCGGCCTCGATATTATTATTGTCTTGATCCTGATCATCGGAGACATCAACATCATCACCACCTACCTGGTGCTTGATAATAACATGCTCAATACCGGTAACCGTGGGTGTTCCCTGGCTATCGACGGAAATACACAAGGAGATGAGTTCCTCGTCCATTGTGATCCCATAGAGTTTGTCTCCAAAAAAATGCAATGTGATGATAGGGGCCAACGAAACTGCTTCCCGTGGGTCGGGCGACCACACACCCTTTCCTGGTTGGACTAAGATGATGGGATAGCTGCCGTTGTTGGTCCCGACGGCGACGAGACCGGTAGGTGGCGACTGCATGAGCACCTTGTGAGCCTGGAATGGGTCGGGAATACTGCGGAGGATGGCGTCCAGCTCTGGGAGCATCACGACTGTGTCGGAGAAGATGTTCTGCAGAGCGTATGTGTGCTTCTTTTTCTCGGTATTGATGGCCTCGATGGCTAGCCAGCTATCGGTAGAGCCGATGCAGCGGATGTTGTCAGGGAACGGGACGACACGGAACGGGGAGTAGTCTTCATAGTATGTCGAGATCTTTTTTGGGAGTGGCGAGAGTGCGATCCATGGTCGCCGGCGTGGAGAGGGGACCGAGTGCCAGGAACCGCATATCGCCCGGAAACGGGCGCAGTCAGCCGGATCCGTGAGGCCGGCGACGACGATACGTATGAGCTCCTCCGGGAGTTCGGACCAAGGCGAAATCGACGCCATAGTGCTGTATTCTGCCTTACTAAGCTGTACGTACGTATACTGCTGGATCTTGTAACTTGTACTCCCTCCTTTTAGAAATATAAGATGTTTTAGATTTATGAATGAGATGTATCTAGACATATTTTAGTGTCTAGACTTATTTGAACCTATATACTAAAATGTGTCTAGATACATCTCCTTTACAAATCTAAAACATCTTATATTTCTAAACGGAAGTCCGAAGCGGAAAGAGGAAAATTATTTGCAAGACATGCGCCCGCGTCGTGCTCCAGCCTCCAGCAGGGCACCGTGAGGTCGTCATCAAATCACCTGACACAAAGGCCGGAAGGTAATACGGGAGAGTTAATACAAGCGTCCATTTTCCAAAAAAAAAAGTAATACGGGAGAGGAGGAGAGCAAAATAATAAGAGCAGATCATGCAAGACACGGAGAAAACAAATTAACAAGGTATAGAACGGAAATAGTATAAACTTTATGTCACATACACATACACATACATATTTTTTCTCTCCACCAAATTATAAAGCTAATTAAGTGCACATGTATTAGTTAATCATGGTATGATGTATAGCACGTACATCCTGGACAACCCCATATACGACAATAAGCTACATGTGAAGTTACCAGACTTGTTGCGAACATAAAATTTAATATCATATTCACCATCTGAACTGGCTAAAACATCCATGGCTCCGTTCTGACACCCAATAGAATGCCGCCAGATCTCATTTGTTGGATTGAGGGACAATGTAGGATATTCGTCTCTGGGAGGAAACAGAAAGCCGATGAGTCAGAGTTTAAATTCCACGATGCTTGAAATGCGTCATTTATGAAAGCTTAATATTTCAAAAGTTTTAAACTGTTTTGGCAAAAAAAGGTTAAGACCAGAAGGTGGAAGGTAAAATGAGACAGGAGAAGAGTAACTAACAAGAGGAAGCAGGGGCGGACCCAAGTAGAAGCTATTGGAGGCCTTGGCCCCCACTCAAATTTTGAATCCTCAATAAAATTTGGTCATTTTTAGTAGAGAAAATATTCAGAATATGTGAACTTATACAAGAAATGCCCCTCATAAAATCATTTGCCCCCTCTCAAACTATTTTCTAGGTCCGCCCTTGAGAGGAAGATCATGCAAGACACCAATAAAACAAATTAGCAAAGGTGTAGAAGGGCTATATGTGCTCTGGCGGCATTTCCCCTTCGTATGCTGGTGGCCTCGCGGCTCTAGGTGCTCCTCCGCTCCAGTCGGGGGTTGAGGACGATGAGCCGGGAACTGCTGCGTGCCGCGCACCCGTGGACAGAGACGATAAGGCGCTGGTGGGGGCGCGACGGAGGTGGTGGGGGAGGCGACAGAGGTAGCAGGAGGTGATGGAGGTGGTGGCCAAGATGGGGTGGCGCTGGCAGACGGGACCTTTTTAAACATTTTTTTAGGTACGATAAATAGAAAATGGAAAAAAGGAAAAAATAGAATTGAAAAAGAGTGAAGATGGAGATGACAAGTGGGGTCCACAGAGATTTACAGAAACTCCCATTTTAAAATCCTTCTCACTTTTCCCACCCCCGGCCCTAATTGTGGTGCCACATCAGTCTAGCGGTGGGCTTCACTTATCAGAAATCCAGCTAACAAGGCTAAATCGCAGTATTGGTGCACATTGCAACCCACAACCGCAATGTACATGGAGTTTTGCCAATCTGCTAGAAGTAGGTGGATTTTTGAACTTCTCGCGCAATTGTCTGTTGTCGTGGTTTTCGTGCAATTAACGCGGTTAGCATGTGAGCAAAGAGAAAGCGTCCCAATATGTTGTTTTGAAATGATTCAAAAGAAAAAACAAACTGTTTGAAGAATACAAATTCAGACTCCAATATCTGACGCCACAAAGTAAAAGAATAACAGGAGGAGGAGAAGACCAGGGCTAGCCCGAACGGCAACACCGTGGCTCGGAATCCTCTGCGGCATGGCGCACTCCTCGCCGTTGAAGAAGACCTTGGTTGGGAACCCGTCGCGGCGAACCACGTCGACGTCGGCCGGTGACGTCTTTTTGGTGAAGGAGAGCACGGACTGCTGCTTTCCGGGCACTGGGTAGTCGACGCCGCTCATGTTGCTCTCCCTGTTGAGGAAGTTGAAGCCTTCCCTGCCCCTCATGAAGATGGTGCCGTTCCCGGTGGCGGAGGCGTTGAAGGAGTAGGCCTGCTCGAAGCCGCCGTAGACCTTGTCGTCCAGGACCACGGATGCGAACCAGTCCCGCATGTCCGTGTCCTCCCAGTTGAACAGCGTCACCCGCGCGCTCCACCCGCCGGCGGCGTCCGTGGCGAGGTGCCAGTTCACGCTCACGCCGCACATGTCGCCGCAGGGCAACGGGTCCGGTGGCGCGCCCAGGTTCTTGTCGTGCGCCCACTTCACCGCCTCCTTGTCCCGCCTCTCGAACGGCATCAGCAGCGCGTACGGCGGTAGCAGCAGGGCCGGCGCCGTTGCGCTGCAGGTCGCCGGCGCCGGTGCCGGGCATCCGCACGCGCAGGTGTTGCAGGGGACCACCGACTCGTCGTTGAACGAGGAGAAGGACACGCAGCACTGCGGCGGCTTGGAAGGTTTGGCGGTATCGTCCACGCTGATGTTGCACGACACCTGCCACGACACGACGGCGAGCGTGGTGGAGGCGAGCCCGCTCGGGTCCGGAAACTCCGAGGGGCTCACCGGCACGGGCTGCCCGCACGCGTACTCGGGGTTCAGCCGGGACGCGCCCGAGACGCGGAAGTTGGCCGGAGGCTGTAGCCTGCTGGTCCGGTTCACGTCCGGCGGCATCTTGTACACCTCCATCTGGAACGCCGACACGGACTGCTCCCCGTCCGCCATAGTCTTGGGAAGCAGCGTCCCGTTCCTGCAGCAGTGCTCGATCTGCCCGATGGACGCGTCCTGGCGGCGTGACGGCGGCAGGTCGAGCACCAGGGGGCGGCGGTCGCAGTTGAGCACCTTGGAGAAGTCCATGTCCTTGTAGTACTGCCCCTGCGGGCCGTAGAGGCAGTCGCTCGCGTGCACCTCCCTCGGGTAGGCGCCTCGCATGGTGTTGACGAACTCGCCGCGCTGCCACTCCCATGAAAGCTCCCACTCGTCGAGGCGGCCCATGGGCGCGTCATTCTCGAGCGTGACCAGCGCCAGGTACGTGGCCTCGTGCGCCTGGAGCACGTCGTAGGTGATCACCAGGTCGCCGGCGATGCGCGGGAGGTAGGATGCGGCGGGGGCCACGGACGGCGGCTCAGCCTCGGCCTGGTCGGGCGCCTTCAGCACGCAGCACGCAGAGAGGGTCGTCCCCGCGGTGGCGGGCGGCGAGCAGTTGTACGCTTGGCCGGCGAGGGAGAGCGCGGACGGGAGCGGCACGAGCGGATCTGGCCCGGCGAAGAGCGTGCCGACGACCCACACCGTCGCCTGGATCCTCGAAAGGTCGCCGGCGGTGGCGATCGGCGTGAGAAGGTCCGTCTGCGGGTACCCGGAGAATGACGTCGTCGGCGCGGCCACCGCCGAGGTGTTGTACGGCAGGTCGGCGCCGGAGGTTAGCACGGCGCCATCCACACCGACGAGAATCTCGCCATGGACGAAGGTGAGCAGAAGCTCCCACGAGCGAAGCGTGCGGGTGCCGGAGTTGAGGACGGTGGCGTTGGCGCGGAAGGAGTAGGGCTGGGCGTTGGCCGCCGTGGCTGGGTCAAGGAAAGGCCTGATCTTGTCGCGGCCCTCCAAGGTGTATGTGAGGAGTACGCCGTTGCAGCCCGCGTCCTCGGGCGGTGGCGTCACCGGCAACGGCGGCTGTGCCGCTGCCACGACGACGAGAAGAAGGAAGACGGCGAGGCGAAATATGGGATTCCGATTTGTGGTGGTGGCGTGCATGGCCTCCATGTCGACCTCAACTGGCAGTGGGATTCTGCTGGACTGCTCAATCCCTGGCGGGAAACAGGTCCAATTAAGCTCCAGAGTTCATGGTGTTGGCCAGCCCCAAATGCCGAGTGGAGTCCGGCGTGACAACGACAATGATCCGGCAAGTTCGCGCACGTATGGTATGATCAGCCTAGCACTTTGAGCTAGCTAGCTGAGCAAACTCTCAACTCACACGAGTACGTACGGGAAAAACAATGTTGATGGCTACAGGGCCCTCTCGGTCCTGTTGTTTGTATTGAATCTCACGGTTTTCTTACAAGGCTACTATATGGGTGTATATATACCCGGCAAGACGCAACGTCAATACGAATAGGTGTTGGACTACTAGTCCTACTCGGAACACACACGCACATGACACCGTTCCGTGTCCTATCGGGATTACTATTCCTAACAATCACCCCCCTAAGCACGATGTGCCCATCTTCACAGCTTGGACGCCGATCCTTCCTCGCATCTCCGCAAACTTCACTCGTCCCAAAGATTTAGTTAGGATATCCGCAAGCTGATCTTTGGTGCAAACATAGTTGACTTCAATCTTGCTCTCCTCTACACACTGCCGTATGTAGTGATACTTCGTATCAATGTGCTTACTCCTGTCATGATGCACCGGATTCTTGCACAATGAAATTGCAGACTTGTTGTCAATATTGAGCACCACTTGTTCCGCCTCCCGATTGGTGAGATCACCAAGTAGACTTCTTAGCCACACACCTTGACACGCTGCAGTTGCAGCCGCAATATACTCAGCTTCACAGGATGACTGTGCCACCACCTTTTGCTTTTGTGATAGCCAACTTACTATGCTTCTTCCCAAGAAATATGCCACGCCCGAGGTACTCTTACGGTCGTCAATATCTCCTGCCATGTCACTATCACTGTAGCCAAGTAGCTTCACCTCCTCCTTCTCTTTCGAGTAGACAATACCAAAGTTTGTAGTACCTTTGATATACCTGAGTATATGTTTCACGGCTGTCCAATGCTCCATTGTGGGTGCTTCCATGAAGCGACTCACATAGCCAACGGAATAAGCCAAGTCGGGTCTTGTGTTAATGAGATACCTCAAACTTCCGACAACGCTCCTATACTCCGTTGCATCAACCGCAGGTGCTTCACTCCTTTTGCTCAGTTTAAGACGAGGTTCCATCGGAACATGAGTTGGATTGCATTCTTCCATGCCACACTTCTCGAGTATCTTCTTTGCATATGCCTCTTGGCATAGCGTGATCTCACCCAGCTTTTGATGTACCTCGATCCCAAGGTAGTAGCTCAACAAGCCTAGATCACTCATCTTGAATAACTCCTTCATCTGTAGCTTGAACTTTGCAATCTCCTTATCATCCGCTCCTGTTATCAATAGATCATCAACATAGATGCCAACTAGTAGATGATCCCTTCCTTTACCTCGCTTATACATCGCATGCTCCAGTGGGCTCTTCTCGAATCCGAGAGAGATCAATGTACGATCAAGCTTGATGTTCCACGCCCGAGGGGCTTGCCGTAGCCCGTACAACGCCTTGTGTAGCTTCAAAACCTTGTGTTCTTCTCCCTCTTTGATGTATCCCGGTGGTTGCTTCACATAAACTTCTTCTTCTAACTCCCCATTCAAAAACGCGGATTTCACATCCATGTGATGCAATTTCCAAGATTCTTGAGCTGCGAGAGCGATAAGTAATCTCACCGATTCCATCCTTGCAACGGGAGCAAACACTTCTTCGAAATCCACACCTTGCTCTTGCACGTATCCCTTGGCCACTAGCCGAGCTTTGTGTTTCACCAACTTCCCTTCGGCATCCTTCTTGATCTTGTACACCCACTTGAGTCCTATGGCCTTGTGATTGTTGGGTAGATCGACAAGCTCCCATGTATCGTTGTCGCGGATCGACCCCAACTCCTCATCCATAGCCCGACGCCAACACTCCTCCGTATTAGCATCCTCGAATTTCGTCGGCTCCTCGGTGAGTAAACACCGACCTTGTCCTCTCCCTCGCGCACGCGCTGTACGAAGGGTCTCCGGCGGATACAACTCCAGTACACTTCGGAATTTTTCTGGAGTAGGTGGCCGTCTCCTTTCTTCCCGTGCACTTGGAGGAGACGTGGAAGCTAACGTAGTACTTGTTTCAGCGTCTACTGAATTTCCTGCAGTTTCTGTCGGTGTACTGCATGTTGGTGATGTGACATCGTCGCCCGCGTCCACTTCTGGACTGCCGCTAGTCCCTCCTGGACGGGAGTGTGCAGCTGATGGACCACTTGCGCCAGGGCTCTCGTCCGCGCGTGGACTGGATGACGACGCCGAGCCTCCAGGTGCAGCGCGTGAGCTGCTGCTCGTGCCGGGACTCCCACGCGGAGATACCTCTCCAGGCGTAGCGCTGCTGCTACTCACTTCCAGACCTCCATCTTCTGAACCAGCGCCTAAATCCGTAATGCCACGGGACGCTGTTTCTTGATCATCTGCATGCGAATCACTGTAGACTACAGTAAATATTTCATCAGAAATTGATTGTACCGGTTCCGCAGAGCCCCAATTCCATGATTTCTCCTCCTCGAAGACGACGTCACGTGTCACCACCAACTTTTTGTTCACTGGATTGTACGCGCGATACGCCTTTGAACCGTATTCATAGCCGATCATGACCATTGGAGTACTTCGATCTGCCAACTTGCTAGTATGCCCGGTCACCGTCTTCACATGCGCCACGCACCCGAAAGTGCGAAGATGATCAACCGAGGGCTTGCGCCCGTACCATGCTTCGTACGGCGTCATACCAACTACACTCTTAGTTGGTGCCCTGTTCAGCAAATAGACAGCTGTACTAACTGCCTCACCCCAAAACCTGCCTGGCATGCCTTTGCTCTTCATCATGCTGCGTGCCATGGCCACCACGGTTTGGTTCCTTCTTTCCACAACACCGTTTTGCTGCGGTGAATATGGTGCGGTGAGATACCGCCGGATCCCATGAGCTTCGCAAAACTCCTTGAATTCATTGGATTTGAACTCCCCACCCCGATCGGTACGGAGGGCCTTCAACTTTGCCTCGGACTCCACCTCGGCTGCCATCTTCACAATCCTGAACGCTTGCAAAGCTTGATCCTTACTCTTCAGCAGCACAACCCACATGTATCTACTGAAGTCGTCGACGATGAGCAAAAAGTACTTGTTCCCGGCGGGGGTCGCCGGCGTGATTGGTCCGCATAAGTCTCCATGCACCAACTCAAGAACCTTACTTGCTCGATATTGTCCCTCCCTTGGAAACGGGGCTCGCCTTTGCTTCCCAATGAGACAACCGTCGCACACCTGCTCAATATGATCAACACACGGTAAGCCACGTACCATCTCCTTCTGTCCAAGTTGTCGTAGAGCTTGGAAATTTAGATGTCCGTAGCGAGCATGCCACTTCCACGCCGAGTCTTCCATGCTTGTCATCAAACATACTGGATCCGCCCGATTGAGATTGAGGATGTAGAGTCTATTCTTCGACCTCTCCACCTTCATGATGAGTTGCCTTTGGCGGTCATATCCCCACAGGAACTCGTCCTCCAACACGATCTTGCATCCACGCTCCGCGAGCTGACCAAGACTGATAATGTTGGTCTTAAGCTTGGGAATATAGTACACGTCAGTGAGTACCTTGTGACCTCCATCCTTCAACTCAAACAGGACAGTGCCTCGTCCTGCAATCTCCACCTTCGACCCATCGCCGAATCGAACGGAGCCTCCAACCGTGAGGTTCAACTCAGAAAACTGAGCCTTGTCGCCGGTCATGTGGTTGCTAGCGCCTGTGTCGAGGTACCAAACATCATGAGCCGTCTGCATCCTCCGCGGGAAGACCTTCTCTTCCACGAGCGTGACGATCTCCGTAGCGGACTCCTGAGGAGTTGATTCCTTGGTGGTCATTAACTCGCAAGCTTCGAGCATGAGCATCATCGGTCCATCATCTCCTTCCTTCGCCATGAGAGCCTTCTCCTTTGAACGGTTGGGACACTCCGATTTGAAGTGCCCGAGCTGATTGCACTTATGGCGGCGAAGATTCTTCTTATCGAATTTCTTCTTTGGCTTCTTCGGCTTGCTGTCCGACTTCTTCGCCGGGACCGAACCATCGCCACTGCCAGATGCCTTATCGCTCCTCTCCTTGGCGACCATTGCCTGCCACTGGGCACGTGTAATCATGAGGTGCTCATCTTGATTCGCGTCGCCGTAGGTGATCTTCATCCGCTCGTCATGCGCCTTGAACCGTACAACCAGGTCATCCATCGTGAGGGTGGTGAGATCAACGCATTGTTCGATTGCCGACACCACAGATATGTACCGCGGCGGCGCCGCGCGAAGGAAACGCATTACGACTGAGATATCTTCCAGCTTCTCACCTTGCGCGCGAATCCCGTTGACAATTGTGGCTACCCTCGAGGCAAAAGCGTCCAGCGTCTCATCTCCTTCCATCTCAAGGTTTTCGTACTTCTTCTGCAAGGTTTGTAGGGTCGCCCTGCGGACGCGCTCGTGCCCAAGATTCAACGTCTTGAGTGTCTCCCACGCCTCCTTTGCAGAAACCTTCGAGATCAGGTGCTGCATCACGTCCGCCGGCACCACGGAGCCGATGGCCGTGAGTGCCTGTCGGTCCTTGCGGTACTTCGGCGCGCCCTTCTTGAACTCGTCGCCGCCGGGATCGACAGCCTCCCAGATGTCGTTGCCCTCCATGGCCCACTCCATCCGTTTCGCCCATGTCGTGTAGTTGCCGCGATCATACCGCGGGTACTGCGACGACACCGATGCACCCGCAGTCGCACCGGAGTACTCGCCTTGATCCTTGCCCGTCATGACCTCCCATTACTAGGAGATCCTCCGCGAGGCTCTGATACCAATTGTTGGCCCAGCCCCAAATGCCGAGTGCAGTCCGGCGTGACAACGACAATGATCCGGCAAGTTCGCGCACGTATGGTATGATCAGCCTAGCACTTTGAGCTAGCTAGCTGAGCAAACTCTCAACTCACACGAGTACGTACGGGAAAAACAATGTTGATGGCTACAGGGCCCTCTCGGTCCTGTAGTTTGTATTGAATCTCACGGTTTTCTTACAAGGCTACTATATGGGTGTATATATACCCGGCAAGACGCAACGTCAATACGAATAGGTGTTGGACTACTAGTCCTACTCGGAACACACACGCACACGACACCGTTCCGTGTACTATCGGGATTACTATTCCTAACACATGGCAGGTGGGAAAGAACGAGTCCTAAAAATCTACCTGTACCCAGGTAACAATCTCGGATAAATCCAAGCAAGCACAGTTACACAGAGGAAGGAAACTCTGACGGTTCTACAACCAAAATCAAGTTGAAGCTGATGTGGTCAAGTGAAAATTGGTGCATGGATATATGCAAGAACCTGCTGATTGTCGGAAGCAGGCCGTGACTTTTTAAAATTTTCATTCAGTGACGAAGTAGCAGGGCGGCGACACTTGGAACAGTTCGGTTGTTCTGATGTTTTTATGTTGGGATGTGGCCGGCTGCTCAACGCGGTATGACTGCTCCTATCTTTGCTTGGCTACCTGGTTGGATTTTCCATTTGGATTTGGTGATGATTGGAGATAGACGCGCCAAGCGACGGTACGTGGTGCCAATAATTTTTCAAGACTAGACGATGGAGGGAGGGCACAAAGAGAAGGGATTTTTCCAGCGTAGGAGGGACCCCGACACCATCATAGCTATGGGTTAGTTCAAGATTCGTGCAAAAGTTTATTAGTCAAATGATTCAATCTTTTTCCATTTAGTCCCTATGGAAAGTTGATTTAATCTCTGCAACCCACCACTACCAGGCTTCTAGCATCGCCGTGTACGTGCGCCCCCACTCCACTTGCTCCCACATCTCCCCCACACCCATCTCTCTCTCTCTCTCTCTCTCTCTCTCTCTCTCTCTCTCTCTCTCCAACCGCCGACGCCTCCAGATCGATGCAGCTCCTTCCCACCTCGCCGACGGCCAACTCCACCTCCTCCTCCCCTCCACCTCCTCGTCCAACCCCGCCTCCTCCTCCTCCGCAAGCCTCCACCTCCTCCCCGACACGATCCCCAGCCCCGATGCGATCCCCGCCTCCTCCTTTTTCTTTGTTTTTTTTCTTCATGCTTGGATCCAGTTCGTGGTTGAATTTTTTGGACGGATCTCTCTTTTAACTGGTTGATTCTTGCTAGGAGTGGACGGATCCGAGGGCCCTCCTTTTTCTTTATTTTTTCTTCATGCTTGGATCTTGACAGGTGTATGAAACATGTATGATTTTTTTCTTTTTCTTTATGTTTCTTGTATGGTACCGTTATAAATCCTCTAAGTTTCTTTCATATTTATTTCATGTTTGTTGCAACTTTCCTTTTCTAGATCCGGAAATGTTGGATGTTCCTTTTCTTGATATTTCTTTAGAATTTCTATGAGTTGGGATATGATTCTGAGAGGGATTTAGTCATATATTCATGAATCTCCAATGAATTAACCCTAGAGAAACCTGATCTAGGCATCATCTTTTTTGGGGATTTTTTCATTCAGTTCGTGATGTATCTTGCTGATTCGTTTTTTTTCTATTAATACCGATCTAAAAATTTGTATTTTCACGTGAATGAAACTTTGTTGTAACTTTGATACGTGTATGCATCTTTATTAATCCTCGTCAGAAGGCCAGATCTGATCCTCTTTTTCGTGTGTCATGACAGCTACTGCCTAGGCGTGTTCATCAGAAGATTTATTTGTTCTATGGATTTGATGTCAACCTTGAATAAAACATGTATGATTTGATGTAAACCTTGATGGCTCATAGAATACACATGGAGTAAATTAAGGAAACATGTGCATAATCTTGTATGTGTCATGAATCTTGTATGAGAATGTTAAGAATCTGTAATGAAGCTTGTACCTGTCAAGAATATGTAATGAATCTTGTTTGTACAAATTACGTATGTTTCTTGGATTCTTTGAAAAAACATGTGCAAAACTTGTGTGAATTTTTTAATATCATGTGAAACATCGTGTATGAAAATTATTGTTGAAACATATTCTTGAAAGAAAATAGTACAACAGATTCTTTGAAGAAACATATTCTTGAAAGAAAATATATGAATGAGATTAGATATTATGAGTAATCTCGTGAATCTTGTGTGTATCTTGTATGAAACATTCTTGGTATTAATCTTATTCAATGCAGATTATAGAAATTCAATTATTGAAAAACTCTTGTATGTTGGGATTTTAGTATGTATCCTATATAAATATTATTGCCTATGAATCTTGAATAAATATGTGTTGGAAGGTTTCAAATATTTGGCAAATATCCAGGGTTTAGGGCCACCAGAAATAATCAAAGAATATTCAACATGCATATTGGCATGTTTCATATTCAGAATAAAAAATATACATAAAAAATTGTTGATTATTCCTAAAATTTTGCGAGAAAAAATGAGGTAAAAAAGAAACAGACATTATGCATGTATTATGTGAAAAAATTATATGAATATCTCTTGGCAGAAACAAGTTTGTAAAAACATGTGAATCTTGTATGAAACTTCTGAGTCAAGGATGAAACAAAGTAAGAGTGTCTAAATATTGTTAAGTAAAAAGCACAAAAATAAAAATTATCAAATTCGATTGTTGAAAAAACAAATTATGCATGTTTCATTTTCAGAATTAAAAATATACATAAAAAATTTGTTGAATATTCTTGAAATTTTACGAGAAAAAAAGAGGTGAAAAAGAAATAGTAACGTGTAGAAGACTATCGAATTGTGAGGAGACAAACAAGCGACAAAACATGGAGAACATCCAAAAATGCTAGGGGTTGGATAGAAAAACTACAACAGACCTAAGAGATGAAGTGGGAGGATTAATTTATAAAAAACATAGCATGAATCTCTAACAAATGGAGAGTAGAGATGGTGTCGGGAGCCCCTCCTACGGGGGGATTGCATTTCTCGGGCAGAAACTGTTGGGCAGCGCACGCGCTAATGAGCACCATTTGGCTTTAAGCGGATGCATGATGGTCTCCATCTGTTACGTATTGTTGCCATAGTTTTAAAAACCGAACCGGTGAATGAACCGGTAAGATGACTGGTTCGTTGGTCGAACCATCGGTTCATCCAGTTCAATGGCGACAAAAAACCAGTATTTTTAGTTTAAATTTAATCAAATTTTGGAGTAAAATGACTACAAAAGGTACATATAGAGTATATTTCAATATGTAATCAGAAAGAATGGTGAGCCCAAGTGGTTATAGGGTTCGCAACATAGAAAACAAAAACATTTCTACGATGGGAACAACTATGTACAAAGATCTATCTACTAGATACAAGCAACGGGCGGATATATATCCGTAGAGAACATACCCTTGAAGACCGACAAAGCTTAACGAGGTTGAACTCGTGGTTGATGTATATGATCTCTTGCCGACCTCAAAATCGAGAGGAAGTTCTAGCACCGCAAATCAGCGGCGCATCCGTGCTCGCACACACGTTCGAGATATCGAGCAACCTCCGCCTCCTCGCTCCAGTGATGCAGCGGAAGCACAATTCTTTCTTGCCGAATAGCCACCGGAAACATGTATCTCGCTAGTCCAAGACCATGGGGGATAAATACTAGAGGGGAGAGAGAGATCACGAGGAGGTGCGAGTGAGAGAGAGGGAGGGGATCCTTTTATAGCAGGAGGAGGGCACCCCAAGGGGTGGCCGGTGGATGGGGCTGTCCCCTTGCCCTCCCTCCATTGATGTGGGTGGAGGCTCCACTCACAAAAATGCCTTTCAGTTTCCTCCACTAAAAAACCCACTCAAATTTCCATTAAATTTCCACCAAATTTAATGCAAACTCTCATTAAATAAAACTCCTTTTATTTATTCAGAATTTTGTCAATTACTTTAATGACAAACATTCACATATAACCCCTTGCTAGTATTTCATTTCACATGCAAAAATACTTTCTGCAATTTCACCCGAAAACCCGTTTCAGTATCTAGTAAAATAAATTCCTGCGCTTGTTATTCTTTCCGGCATGAAACTTTTGCTCCAAATGGTGTCGGTGTCTCTTAAGTGTGTCACCCTACAGTTCACGAATAATGCAGACATGATCGAGACCCCTCTCAGATCAATAATCATAAGCGGGACCTGGAGATCCATACTGACTTCCACACATTCAACGATGACTTTCTTGTGATCGTGAGAACCTTTTACGCCAGTATCTTAATCCTTTTGTTTCACGATATATTACATATCCGAGATTCGATCATCGGTATCTCCATACCTAGTTTGATCTTGTTACTGACATGTACTATTTTCTCATTCCCATGATATAACATTCTAGTGATCAAATCACTTGCTTGCAAGCTAATCAATGTGATATCACCGAGAGGGCTCAGAGCATATCTATCCGTCATCGGGATGAACAAATTCCACTCTCGATCCATGGGCCTCAATATAGCACTTTAGTAGTACTGAACCCATCTTTATAATCACCCTGTTATGGTGTAACGTTTTATGTTATCAAGATACTCTTCCGGTGTTAGTGATTGACATGATCTCATGGTCTAAGGATTAGGATCACTTCGTATGATGTTATAGCAATATAAACTCAATGACTTTGATCGTAATTCTATACTTTGGATGAATGTTCATCACACCATTACACTAATGTTGTGACCTCGTTATTAACGACATCCAATGTCCATGATCAGGAAACCTTGATCATCTTGTTAATCAACGAGCTAGTTTATGAGAGAGGCATAACTAGGAACTTTCTGTTTGTTTATTAAACATACATGTATTAACGTTTCCGTATTAATACAATTATAGCATGCAAAATAAACATCTATCATATACTTGGAATACACATAATAACCACTTTATTATTGCCTCTCAGGGCATATTCCCTTCAGTCTCCCACTTGCACTAGAGACAATAATCTAGTTACATAGTGATAAATCTAATACCCATGGAGTTCTGGTGTTGATCATGTTTTGCTCTAGGGAGAGTTTTAGTCAATGGATCTGCTACATTGAGATCCGTGTGCACTTTACAAATCTTTATATCTCCATCCTTGACATGCTCGCGGATGGAGTGAAACCGCCGCTTAATATGCTTGGAATTCTTGTGAGACCTTGGTTCTTTGGCATTGGCTATGGCACCATTGTTGTCACAATAGATCACCATTGGGTCCAACGCGCTCGCAACCACACCTAGTTAGGATATGAACTCCTTCATCCAAACCGCTTCCGGAGCCGCTTCCGAAGCAGCAACATATTCGGCCTCCGTTGTTGATCCCGCCACCACAGGTTGTTTGGAACTCCTCCAACTAACCGCTCCACCATTCATGAGAAATATGTATCCGGATTGAGACTTAGAGTCATCCGGATCGGTGTCAAAGCTAGCGTCGACATAACACTTAGCGACGGGCTCTTCTTCACCTCCGTACACAAGAAACATATCCTTAGTTCTTCGCAAGTACTTAAGGATATTCTTGACCGCTATCCATTGTTTCAATCCTGAATCAGATTGGTACCTACTAGTCAAACTAATAGCATGTGCCACATCCGGTCTTGTACATACATGGCGTACATTATAGAGCCTATGGCTGAAGCATAGGGGACTTTGTCCATTATCTCTCTTTCTTCCGCCGCAACCGTACTTTGAGTCTTACTCAATGTCTTGCCTTGCAACATAGGTAAGAACCCCTTCTTACTTCCGTCCATTTTAAACTTCTGTAAAATATTATCAAGGTATGTACTTTGCGATAGCCCTATTAGGCGCCTTGATCTATCTCTATAGATCTTTATGCCTAATATGTATGACGTTTCACCTAGGTCCTTCATTGAAAATTTGTTGTTTAGATAACTTTTAACACTGTTTAAAAGATCTATATCATTTCCGATTAATAATATGTCATCCACATATAATATCAGAAATACCACATTGCTCCCACTCACTTTCTTGTAAATACAAGCCTCTCCATAAGTTTGGACAAATCCAAACTCTTTGATCATCTCATCAAAGCGGAGATTCCAACTCCAGGATTCTTTCTTCAGTCCATAGATGGATCGTTGAAGCTTGCAAACCTTGTCAGCATCCTTAGGATCGAAAAAACCCTTTGGTTGTATCATATACAACTCTTCTTCAATATTGCCATTGAGGAACGCGGTTTTGACATCCACCTGCCATATCTCATAGTCGAAATATGCAGCAATTGCTAACATAATACTAACCGACTTTAGCAACGCTACATGAGAGAATGTCTCATCGTAGTCAACTCCTTGAATTTGTCAAAAACCCTTTGCGATAAGTCGAGCTTTATAGACGGTTACATTACCATCAACATCAGTTCTCCACGGCCTTTCGGTCGTGAGGTAAGTCCACCAAGGTCCAAACCTGGTTTTCGTACATGGATTCCATCTCAGATTTCATGGCTTCTAACCATTTGTTGGAATCCGGTCTCATCATCGTTCTTCATACGTCGCAGGGTCATCAATTTCGTCGACCATGAAATTCATAATAGGATTTCCATACAACTCGGGAGCTGCACGCGTCCTGCTAGACCTACGAGGTTCGGTAGTATTATCTTTCAGAGCTTCATGATTGTTATCATTAGTTCCCTCTTCATTTGGTAAAGCCAACTCCGGAATGACTTCCGGCGCTGCGCTACTCGCCATACTATGAAGAGAAGGTTCTACAACCTCTTCGAGTTCTACCTTCCGACTACTCACACCTTTCGCGAGAAACTCTTTCTCTAGAAAGGATCCATTCTTGGCAACAAAAACCTTTCCTTCGGATCTGTGATAGAAGGAATACCCAATAGTTTCCTTAGGGTATCCTATGAAGACGCATTTTTCCGCTTTGGGTTCGAGTTTATCCGGCTGAAGTTTCTTCACATAAACATCGCATCCCCAAACTTTAAGAAATGATAGCTTAGGTTTGTTTCCAAACCACAATTCATACGGTGTCTTTTCAACGGATTTAGATGGTGCCCGATTTAAAATGAATGCAGCGGTTTCTAGTACATAACCCCAAAATGACAGTGGAAAGTCCGTCAGAGACATCATAGATCGAACCATATCTAATAAAGTACGATTACGATGTTCTGACACACCATTTCGCTGTGGTGTTCCGGCAAGTGTGAAATCTGAAACTATTCCACACTCTTTCATATGAGTGCTAAACTCGTAACTTAGATACTCACCTCCACGGTCGGACCGTAGAAATTTGATCTTTATATTACGATGATTTTCCACTTCATTCTGAAACTCCTTGAATTTCTCAAAGGTTTCAGACCTGTGTTTCATCAAGTATATATAACCGTATCTACTCAAATCATACGTGAAAGTAACAAAATAACGATATCCACCTCGCGCCGACACACTCATTGGACCACACACATCAGAATGTATGATTTCCAATAAATCTATCGCCCATTCCATTGAACCGGAAAACGACGTTCTAGTCATCTTGCCCATAAGGCATGGCTCACATGTATAAAATGATTCGAAATCAAGTGATTCCAAAAGTCCATCCGAATGGAGCTTCTTTGTGCGTTTAACGCCAATATGACCTAGACGGCAGTGCCACATATATGCGGATATATCATCATTAAGTTTAATCCTTTTAGCATCAACATTATGAATATGTGTAACACTATTATCGAGATCCAACAGAAATAAACCATTCATCATCGGTGCTTGACCATAAAAGATATCATTCATATAAATTGGACAACCATTGTTCACAGATTTAAACGAATAACCACTACGCATCAAACATGATCCGGATACAATGTTGATGCTCAGTGCTGGCACCAGATAACAATTATTCAAGTTTATAACTAATCCTTATGGTAAGTGGAGAGGTAGCGTTCCGACGGCGATCACATCAACGCTTGATCCATTGCCGACACGCATCTTGACCTCACCCCTTGCTGGCGGTCGCTTATTCCGCAACCCCTTATTCGATTTACAAATATTAGCAACTAAACCGGTATCAAATACCCAGGTGCTACTGCGAGTACTAGTCAAGTACACATCAATAACATGTATATCATATATACCTTTATTTGCCTTGCCGGCCTTCTTGTCTGCCAAATACTTGGGGCAGTTTTGCTTCTAGTGCCATTCCCCTTGCAATAATAGCACTCGGTATCAGGCTTAGGGCCAACTCGGGGTTTCTTTTCAGGCACGGCAACTGGCTTACCGCCCTTCCTTCCCTTCTGTTTACCCTTATTGTCTTTCTTGAAACTAGTGGTCTTATTGATCATCAACACTTGATGTTCTTTCTTGATCTCCACTTCTGCAGTTTTAAGCATTGAAAGAAGCTCAGGGAGAGACTTATTCATGCCTTGCATATTATAGTTCATCATGAAGCTCTTATAGCTAGGTGGCGGAGACTAGAGAACACGATGGATGCCCAAGTCAATGGGAATCATTATTCTCAAGGACACAAGCTTATCGGTGTAACCCGAAATCTTGAGTACATGCTCACTTACGGAGCTGTTCTCTTCCATCATGCAGATAGAGAACTTTTCTGAAGCATTGTAACTCTCTATAGCAACATGGGTGTCAAAAATCATTTTCAACTCACCCATTGTATCAAAAGCATTGCCGTTTTCGAAACGCTTTCGAAGTTCTGTCTCTAGCCCATATAATATGCCGCAATGAACTAAGTCGTGTGTGGCATCCCGCAAAACCACTACTAGAAAATCGCGTTGATTTGTGCATTGCATCGTCATCATCATGTGTTGTTTGTCTAAAACTATTTTCGCAAAGCCCGTTTTGTTTTATAAAACGCCCCATCTTTAATCAAATATCAAACCCCGGGTCTCCGGATAATTTTTGTTTGTCTGCTGTCGGTTTGCAAACGGTGTTTGTAAAACAAATAAAAATATTTATTATTTTAGCGGGGGCAGTCGAACGGGCCGTTTCGACCCGAACGACCACCCCCAGGAATTTACAAACGGTCCACCCCTAATTCCTAAACCTACCAGGTAACCTACCCATCCCTCCCCTCCACCTCACCCCACCCAATCCCGGGCTGCCACCTCACCCTCTCCCTATTCCCCAACCAACCAGACTATGCCACCTAGACTAAACCACCTCCACCCCCTCTCTCTCCTCTCAACCCAGCCCCACACACGCATGCGCTCACCCACCCAACCACTCCTGCCGCTGCCCACGTGGCCCCGGCCCACCTGCCACTCCCACTCAACCGCCTGCCTGCCAGCCCCCACCGACACCTTCCCCTTCCCCTCGCGCACGCCGCCCAGACCAGACCCTCCCCAACCGCCTGGACCCGACGCCGCCCTTCTCCCCTATAGCTCCGGTCCAGCGCCACCACCCGCCGGCCGAGCTCGACCCCACGACCCAACCTCCCACCGAACCCGTTCTCCCTCCCCTCCGGCTACCTCCGCCACGCTCCCGCGCCTGGCGTCGACCCGAGGCCCCTTGCCACCGGCCCTCCCCAACCCGCGCATCCCCCGTCGCCTCCCTCCTCTTTCCGCGTCGCCGGCCGTCCGCCGCCCCGCGCCAGCAGAGCTCCACCGCGCGCTTCCGGTCCCTCCCCCCTCTGGCCCTCCGCGTCTGCACCCCCGCCCAGCGCCGCTCGCCTCGCGCTGCGACCAGAGCCCTGCTCCGGCGCCCCCACGCTGCTGCTCGGACCCGACGTCGCCGCCGCCCCGGTGGCCTCGCCTCGCGCCGGCCGCCACCGCTGCTCGCCCCGACCCCCGACCACCGGCCTCCTCGACCCGGACCGCCGCTGCCGGCCACGCCTCAACCTCGTCTTCTGGCCGCCCTCTTCCTGCTCGGGCTCGGCACCCGCGGCATTCCCTGGCTCTCCCTTCATCGCCGACGGTTGCAGGAGCCCGGTCGCTGCCATTAACCGAGTCCTCCTCCTCGATGCAGGAGCCGCCCGGCTGCCCTCTGTTCTTACCTGGTCCTGGTGCCGCGTCCTCTGCCTCTGTATAAACAACGGGTCGCCACAGTGAGAAGACATGGTGACACAGTGGGAATACTTGCTGACCAAGGCCGGAACAAGGATTCTATCCCGCACGAGATTAAGATGCCAAGGCCGTCTCATCGACAAGATCTCCACCGGTTCGGTGCCGTGCCGTGGATGCCGACAAGATCTCCTCACAGACAAGACCAACCCGAAGGCCGACTAACCCACGCCAAGTTCACCAAGCACCATCCCCGGAGTCCGGTTGTCGAGCCGAACCCGTGGAACCCCGAACCTCCCCAAGATCTACGCTTTGAAACGCCAAGATCTCCGATCGGATCCGAGGACGCCAAGTACTTCATCCCGAACGCCATAACCGTCGTCATGACCCGAAGACCACGGCGACGACAAGATCGGCACCGACCAGAACGAACCCGACGTGCCCCGACGCCAACCAAGTTCTACTCCCCGAACGACAAGTCCGACCGACCTGCGGAACGACAAGATCTACCGCAACCGAGTCCGGCACCGACAAGTGAAGTCAGAAACACCAAGCCCTTCCTCCCGGAACGCCAAGTTCTACCCCAGTAATCGGAGAACGATTCCGTCGAACCCCCCCCCCCCCCGAACCAAGGCCCGTCGAACCCTGGACCCTGAGACCGACCCCGAACCCCGGAGCCCCAAGATCTGCCGAACCCTAATGTGTGAACCCCTTCCCGGAACCCTATTTTATAATATAATAAACTTGTTGCATATTAACCATTCATCTCGCATGCATATCATTGGTTTGGGGGCCTTATGCCGATTCACCTAATAATTAAATATGGGGCCCATATGCGGGCAACTCTAGTCTCATATTGGCCTCATTTAAACTTGTGTAGCGAACCGGTGATATATTGTGCCCTGTTAAAACAACATTTAAATTGCGGGGTAGCTAAACAACATGAACCACCTAATTAATTGTCGGGACCCCGGTTCCGCTTAATCCTGCCTAATTGCATCGCATCTTTGCCATGCCATACCTCATACATGCATCATGCCGATCTTATGCCGTAGTATTAAATAGTGCATCCGGTGTTTCTTCTAGTGTTTTGCTTCTTCGCGGATAAGGCCGTTGAGTTGATGTGAGCTTCGCCCCGATCTTCGGAAGAACCCTTCGGCAATGTTTTCAGGCGAGAATCTCCCCCTTTCTACCTATCTTAAGTTTATAGTATTTATTCCCTCCTGTTGATCTATTGCTATCTGTGGTGCGATGCTCTAGTTTCCGCACCTATGATATTCCATGCAGCCCTATATTGCCATGGCCACCTCCTATTACCTGTTGTTTGGTAGCTAATCGGACTTGCGCGTCGTAGTCGCTTGCTCAAGTGCTGTTGCGTGTCGTCAAATGCCACAGTTGTTGATGTATTGCCACATGTTGATGTTGGAGATGATCATAGTTTTACTTATCGTTCACTTTAATTCCTGTTTAACAACTAAAATTGAAGTAAGCAGAGGCATCGGTGGGTGATAGATAATATTTGGTTTCTGAACGCCCACTTGTGTCCCGTAGGACCCCGAGTACTTGATACCTGTTCCTTGATTTATCGCGCTATCCACATCCGGGAGGTATATGGGGCCCCCCTTAGCCAGAGCTTGATTCAGTCTTATTTCTTGGGGCCACAAACTAGTTTGAGGTTTTATTTACGATCCTGTACTTATGCCATGTTTTACTGCTTTATTTACGATTGTGCGATGGATAGCACACTGTACTGTTTAGGTAAGCGGAATATTTTCGCGGTATCGACAATCCCCGTTTGGGGTTCCCAGTCGTTTACAGCCATTGACGCAAACCTTGAGTCCGTCTCGGAGCTAGCTTACTTCGTTGCGGTTCTACTCAATGGGGTGGCCCCCTGAAATATTTCTGAATCCTGCGATTGCTCTGTCGTGAAGACCTCGTTGGGTTTTGATTTGGTTTTTCCGAGGTTGATCGTGTGTGTGTTGCTATTTGTGCACCCCGGCCGGGTTAAAACTTTCTGAAAGCCGTGTCCGCGGTTATGGACGACTTGGAGCACAGTATCTCGACCATAGACAAGCATAACTAAAGTTTATTGCTATAAATTTGACTATATAATGACTAGTAATCAGCTTCACTATAATGGAATGGCTAATTAATACTGCCCACAATTGCTTGTTTGGAGTGTCGCTTGCGACCATTGTATCTGACTAGTAAGTATTACAACTACAACGGAATGGCTAAATAAAAGTACCAACAACTGCTGGGTTTTCGGGTTATCTCATGCTATTTGTATCTGATTAGTAAGCGATGCAACTATAACGGAATGGTTAACTAAAAGTGCCCACTGCTTATTTTATCAGGATGATTATCCAAATCTGACTAGTAATTGCTGTAACGATAACTGAATAAATAAAACTGCCAACTATGTGCGTTCCTCGGTTGACTTCCTCGTTTGGTCTCGAGGGGGAAACACCAGGATGGGTTTGCTTGGTGTTAGCTTCAGGTTGGATCCGAATAGGTCTTTCTTACCCCTCTCTGATATCCGCCAGTTGTATCGAGTCTCTATAGGTTGTTTAGTGCATGCTGCCGCTGCCGCTCAGTCCACCATACCTATGTAGGCGAGGACCGCCGAATTCTAGTCTCGCCGTGTACTGGCCTCAGTACTGACGCTCCTCTTTTTCCTTTGCCCTTTGTCGGCACCCCTTTTGTTTAAGCAGGTTTTGAGATCGACGTCGTTAGCAGGGTTACCCTTCCGTCTTGGCCTGGGCAGGGTTATGGACGCCATTGGTTATTCTTCAGGGCTCTTAGCCCCATTTGCATCTTGTCCGTAGCTGGACGCTCTATCGTTTTCAAGGTGATTTGGATCTTTGTATATTATATCTGTATTCTTGACTCATTGAGTCGCTGTTATATATATATCTGTGCTGTGGGTCCCATCGAGGACTGTTGTGTAATGTTATTACTTCGTTTTCCACCCGCACGAAAGTGCCTGGTGGGCACCTTTGAATCGTTTCTATGCGGGTTTTGGCGGGAATCGCTGAAACTTGCATAGGTCCGATTCTGAGGGTGTTACAGAGTGGTATCAGAGCTCAGCAGTTACGATACCCCACAAGTCCAGCCTGTAGGATAACCTAGCTAACGGCCGAAGTAGAGTGTCAAAACTATTTTTTCAAAATCGGTTGGATAGTTCTGATTAGGTCTGATTTTACTCCTTACCCCTCTGTTGTTCTCCTCTTATCTCGACGTGTTTTGAATCCGCTCTCGTCTTTTTCTTCGAGTCCAGGATTTCTCGTGGTTGGGTTCCGTCGTACCTTCAGGGTTTCGCTTCCTTCTTTGATAACGGTGTTCTACCGTCCGGTGTTCAAGCTGCCTGATGAATCCGTCTACTGTGGTACCATTCTTCGTTCTTTGTTGTGCCTTCCGGTGTTTTCCGACGCGACGAAGTCTTCTACATCAGATCTGATGAGAATGTCCATCCCTCCTTTGTTCCGACCCTCGTTTGTCGAGATCTTCAGTCTGATTCCGGGAATGGTTGCACTCTTTTCTACTGATTGTGCAAAGTAATAGTTTGGGTGCGTGATGGATTGGCCCCCATGCCGACTACCCTTTCTATTCGCTTTTGTACATTGAAGTGGATGAGAATGCATCGGTTCCCTCTTTCCATCGAAGCTAGAGGTGGCTTTATTTGTTGATACCTCTACTTTCGACCTTTTGTTTCCGGAGTGTTCTCTCGACGATCACGGACAACAACCCTTGTTAGTGGTGTCGCGAGGATCTACACGAAGCGAGAAGATGCAGATCGCCGACCATCCTTCCGGTACGATGAGGCGGATCTCGAGGGCGAGATCCATTGTTAGTGGTGTCGAATTGTGGCATCCCGCAAAACCACTACTAGAAAATCGCGTTGATTTGTGCATTGCATCGTCATCATCATGTGTTGTTTGTCTAAAACTATTTTCGCAAAGCCTGTTTTGTTTTATAAAACGCCCCATCTTTAATCAAATATCAAACCCCAGGTCTCCGGATGATTTTTGTTTGTCTGCTGTCGGTTTGCAAACGGTGTTTGTAAAACAAATAAAAATATTTATTATTTTAGCGGGGGCAGTCGAACGGGCCGTTTCGACCCGAACGACCACCCCCAGGAATTTACAAACGGTCCACCCCTAATTCCTAAACCTACCAGGTAACCTACCCATCCCTCCCCTCCACCTCACCCCACCCAATCCCGGGCTGCCACCTCACCCTCTCCCTATTCCCCAACCAACCAGACTATGCCACCTAGACTAAACCACCTCCACCCCCTCTCTCTCCTCTCAACCCAGCCCCACACACGCATGCGCTCACCCACCCAACCACTCCTGCCGCTGCCCACGTGGCCCCGGCCCACCTGCCACTCCCACTCAACCGCCTGCCTGCCAGCCCCCACCGACACCTTCCCCTTCCCCTCGCGCACGCCGCCCAGACCAGACCCTCCCCAACCGCCTGGACCCGACGCCGCCCTTCTCCCCTATAGCTCCGGTCCAGCGCCACCACCCGCCGGCCGAGCTCGACCCCACGACCCAACCTCCCACCGAACCCGTTCTCCCTCCCCTCCGGCTACCTCCGCCACGCTCCCGCGCCTGGCGTCGACCCGAGGCCCCTCGCCGCCGGCCCTCCCCAACCCGCGCATCCCCCGTCGCCTCCCTCCTCTTTCCGCGTCGCCGGCCATCCGCCGCCCCGCGCCAGCAGAGCTCCATCGCGTGCTTCCGGTCCCTCCCCCCCTCTGGCCCTCCGCGTCTGCACCCCCGCCCAGCGCCGCTCGCCTCGCGCTGCGACCGGAGCCCTGCTCCGGCGCCCCCACGCTGCTGCTCGGACCCGACGTCGCCGCCGCCCCGGTGGCCTCGCCTCGCGCCGGCCGCCACCGCTGCTCGCCCCGACCCCCGACCACCGGCCTCCTCGACCCGGACCGCCGCTGCCGGCCGCGCCTCAACCTCGTCTTCTGGCCGCCCTCTTCCTGCTCGGGCTCGGCACCCGCGGCGTTCCCTGGCTCTCCCTTCATCGCCGACGGTTGCAGGAGCCCGGTCGCTGCCAGTAACCGAGTCCTCCTCCTCGATGCAGGAGCCGCCCGGCTGCCCTCTGTTCTTACCTGGTCCTGGTTCCGCGTCCTCTGCCTCCGTATAAACAACGGGTCGCCACAGTGAGAAGACATGGTGACACAGTGGGAATACTTGCTGACCAAGGCCGGAACAAGGATTCTATCCCGCACGAGATTAAGATGCCAAGGCCGTCTCATCGACAAGATCTCCACCGGTTCGGTGCCGTGCCGTGGATGCCGACAAGATCTCCTCACAGACAAGACCAACCCGAAGGCCGACTAACCCACGCCAAGTTCACCAAGCACCGTCCCCGGAGTCCGGTTGTCGAGCTGAACTCGTGGAACCCCGAACCTCCCCAAGATCTACGCTTTGAAACGCCAAGATCTCCGATCGGATCCAAGGACGCCAAGTACTTCATCCCGAACGCCATAACCGTCGTCATGACCCGAAGACCACGGCGACGACAAGATCGGCACCGACCAGAACGAACCCGACGCGCCCCGACGCCAACCAAGTTCTACTCCCCGAACGACAAGTCCGACTGACCTGCGGAACGACAAGATCTACCGCAACCGAGTCCGGCACCGACAAGTGAAGTCAGAAACACCAAGCCCTTCCTCCCGGAACGCCAAGTTCTACCCCAGTAATCCGAGAACGATTCCGTCGAACCCCCCCCCCCCCCCCCCCCGAACCAAGGCCCGTCGAACCCTGGACCCTGAGACCGACCCCGAACCCCGGAGCCCCAAGATCTGCCGAACCCTAATGTGTGAACCCCTTCCCGGAACCCTATTTTATAATATAATAAACTTGTTGCATATTAACCATTCATCTCGCATGCATATCATTGGTTTGGGGGCCTTATGCCGATTCACCTAATAATTAAATATGGGGCCCATATGCGGGCAACTCTAGTCTCATATTGGCCTCATTTAAACTTGTGTAGCGAACCGGTGATATATTCTGCCCTGTTAAAACAACATTTAAATTGCGGGGTAGCTAAACAACATGAACCACCTAATTAATTGTCGGGACCCCAGTTCCGCTTAATCCTGCCTAATTGCATCGCATCTTTGCCCTGCCATACCTCATACATGCATCATGCCGATCTTATGCCGTAGTATTAAATAGTGCATCCGGTGTTTCTTCTAGTGTTTTGCTTCTTCGCGGATAAGGCCGTTGAGTTGATGTGAGCTTCGCCCCGATCTTCGGAAGAACCCTTCGGCAATGTTTTCAGGCGAGCATCTCCCCCTTTCTACCTATCTTAAGTTTATAGTATTTATTCCCTCCTGTTGATCTATTGCTATCTGTGGTGCGATGCTCTAGTTTCCGCACCTATGATATTCCATGCAGCCCTATATTGCCATGGCCACCTCCTATTACCTGTTGTTTGGTAGCTAATCGGACTTGCGCGTCGTAGTCGCTTTCTCAAGTGCTGTTGCGTGTCGTCAAATGCCACAGTTGTTGATGTATTGCCGCATGTTGATGTTGGAGATGATCATAGTTTTACTTATCGTTCACTTTAATTCCTGTTTAACAACTAAAATTGAAGTAAGCAGAGGCATCGGTGGGTGATAGATAATATTTGGTTTCCGAACGCCCACTTGTGTCCCGTAGGACCCCGAGTACTTGATACCTGTTCCTTGATTTATCGCGCTATCCACATCCGGGAGGTATATGGGGCCCCCCTTAGCCAGAGCTTGATTCAGTCTTATTTCTTGGGGCCACAAACTAGTTTGAGGTTTTATTTACGATCCTGTACTTATGCCATGTTTTACTGCTTTATTTACGATTGTGCGATGAATAGCACACTGTACTGTTTAGGTAAGCGGAATGTTTTCGCGGTATCGACAATCCCCGTTTGGGGTTCCCAGTCGTTTACAGCCATTGACGCAAACCTTGAGTCCGTCTCGGAGCTAGCTTACTTCGTTGCGGTTCTACTCAATGGGGTGGCCCCCTGAAATATTTCTGAATCCTGCGATTGCTCTATCGTGAAGACCTCGTTGGGTTTTGATTTGGTTTTTCCGAGGTTGATCGTGTGTGTGTTGCTATTTGTGCACCCCGGCCGGGTTAAAACTTTCTGAAAGCCGTGTCCGCGGTTATGGACGACTTGGAGCACAGTATCTCGACCATAGACAAGCATAACTAAAGTTTATTGCTATAAATTTGACTATATAATGACTAGTAATCAGCTTCACTATAATGGAATGGCTAATTAATACTGCCCACAATTGCTTGTTTGGAGTGTCGCTTGCGACCATTGTATCTGACTAGTAAGTATTACAACTACAACGGAATGGCTAAATAAAAGTACCAACAACTGCTGGGTTTTCGGGTTATCTCATGCTATTTGTATCTGATTAGTAAGCGATGCAACTATAACGGAATGGTTAACTAAAAGTGCCCACTGCTTATTTTATCAGGATGATTATCCAAATCTGACTAGTAATTGCTGTAACGATAACTGAATAAATAAAACTGCCAACTGTGTGCGTTCCTCGGTTGACTTCCTCGTTTGGTCTCGAGGGGGAAACACCAGGATGGGTTTGCTTGGTGTTAGCTTCAGGTTGGATCCGAATAGGTCTTTCTTACCCCTCTCTGATATCCGCCAGTTGTATCGAGTCTCTATAGGTTGTTTAGTGCATGCTGCCGCTGCCGCTCAGTCCACCATACCTATGTAGGCGAGGACCGCCGAATTCTAGTCTCGCCGTGTACTGGCCTCAGTACTGACGCTCCTCTTTTTCCTTTGCCCTTTGTCGGCACCCCTTTTGTTTAAGCAGGTTTTGAGATCGACGTCGTTAGCAGGGTTACCCTTCCGGCTTGGCCTGGGCAGGGTTATGGACGCCATTGGTTATTCTTCAGGGCTCTTAGCCCCATTTGCATCTTGTCCGTAGCTGGACGCTCTATCGTTTTCAAGGTGATTTGGATCTTTGTATATTATATCTGTATTCTTGACTCATTGAGTCGCTGTTATATATATATCTGTGCTGTGGGTCCCATCGAGGACTGTTGTGTAATGTTATTACTTCGTTTTCCACCCGCACGAAAGTGCCTGGTGGGCACCTTTGAATCGTTTCTATGCGGGTTTTGGCGGGAATCGCTGAAACTTGCATAGGTCCGATTCTGAGGGTGTTACAGAGTGGTCCTCCTAAGAGTCTGATAGACATTCTTTTCCTCGTCAGGGGCATCATCAAACGGTAGGGGGCCTAGCGGCGCTTCTAGCACATATTGCTTTTGTGCAGCAGTGAGGAGAATCCTCAAATTCATGGCCCAGTCGGTAAAGTTGCTACCGTTCGTTGCAAGTTTCTCTTTCTCCATGAACACATTGAAATTAAAAGCAGGTGGTGCCATCTACAACATAATTTGTAAAGTTTAGACTAAGTTTATGATAGATTGAGTTCAGCTAATCCAAATTAAGAATGAACTCCCACTCAAAAACGACATCCCTCGTGCATTTTTGGTGACTACATGAACCAAATCCACTACACCAAGTCCGATCATCACGTGAGTCGGTGTAGTTTCAAAGGCGAGCATCAAATGGGCATCATATCTTCCATATGACTCATGCTTAACCTTTCGGTCCGTGTTCCGAGGCCATGTCTATACATGCTAGGCTCGCCAATTAAGAACCTTAGTATTCACGTGTGTAACTGTCTTACACCCAAAATATGATCATGGATCCAAGAACACCCGATCATCACGTGATGTCTTGGAGCGTCGAAACATAATCGGTGCATACTAAAGGGAGAACACATTTTTATCTTGATATCTAAATGAGGGATCATCTTAATATGCTAATAAAACGCCAAACAAGCAATATAAGATGCAACAAACATCACATGAATGATATGGTTCTTGCACTTGATCTCCATCATGTGCATCATGGTATGATCCTCATCATACCTGTATGTGTAAGGCCAAGGTCTATGGAATTTACACGTTATGTGTGTTGTAAGAGTATCGACTTATACTTTCACTTACAACATCACCATATCATGACACTAACCCAACAACAATCTAAACTAGACGCCTCTAATTTATCCATTGCAAGTTTTACGTGGCTTAGGGATTTCGAATATAGAACCGTTCTTACCTACGAAAATGAACCACAATGAGGATAACCAAATTGTTGACAACTTGTTGCAAATTAGATATTGACTATAGTAGGAGAGACAGACACCCGCTAGCCACTTATGCAAAACTAGTTGCATGTCAAGCGTGGAACAGGTCTCATGTGCGATGACATGTAAAGTTTGTCCGGGCTGCTTCATCCCACTATGTCACCAATATCAAAAGTACAACTAAGAAGAAATAACATGATTATCATCGCCCATATACTCATATGTGTACTACCCGTGCAAAGCATCTACGCATAGATTCGGCTCTGATACCACTGTAGGTTTTGCAGCATAGAAAACAAAAAATTTCCTATGATGGGAACAACTATGCACCAAGATCTATCTACTAGATATAAGCAATGGGCGGATATACATCCGTAGAGAACATACCCTTGAAGACTGACAAAGATTAACGAGGTTGAACTCGTGGTTGATGTACACGATCTCTTGCCGATCTCAAGATTGAGAGGAAGTCCTAGTGCCGCAAATCAGCGGCGCATCCGTCCTTGCACACACGTCCGAGACACCGAGCAACCTCCGCCTCCTTGCTCCAGCGATGCAGCGCAAGCACAACTCTTTCTTGCCGAATATCCATCGGGAACATGTATCTCGCTAGTCCGAGACCATGGGGAATAAATACTAGAGGGGGAGAGAGATCCTTCACGAGGAGGTGTGAGTGAGAGAGAGGGAGGGGGGGTTCTTTTATAGGAGGAGGGGGAACCCCAAGGGGGTGGCCGGCGCATGGGGGCTGCCCCTTGCCCTCCCTCCATTCATGTGGGTGGAGTCTCCACTCACAAAATGCCCCTTCAATTTTCTCCACTCAAAAACCCACACAAATTCCCATTAAATTTCTACCAAATTTAATGCAAACTCTCATTAAATAAAATTCCTTTTATTTATTCAGAATTTTGTCAATTACTTTAATGACAAACATTAACATATAACCCCTTACTAGTATTTCATTTCACATGTAAAAACACTTTCTGCAATTTCACCTAAAAACCAGTTTCGGTATCTAGTGAAATAAATTCCTGCGCTTGTTATTCTTTTCAGCATGAAACTATTTGCTCCAAATGGTGTCGGTTTCTCTTAAGTGTATCACCCTACAGTTCACGAATAATGCGGACATGATCGAGACCCCTCTCAGATCAATAATCATAAGCGGGACCTAGAGATCCGTACTGACTCCCACACATTCAATGACGACTTTCTTATGATCATGAGAACCTTTTACGCTAGTATCTTATTCCTTTTGTTTCGCGATATATTACATGTCCGAGATTCGATCATCGGTATCTCCATACCTAGTTTGATCTCGTTACTGACATGTACTATTTTCTTGTTCCCGTGATATAACATTCTAGAAATCAAATCACTTGCTTGCAAGCTAATCAATGTGATATCACCGAGAGGGCCCAGAGCATATCTATCCGTCATCAGGATGACCAAATTCCACTCTCGATCCATAGGCCTCAACATAACATTTTAGTAGTACTAAACCCATCTTTATAATCACCCTGTTATGGTGTGACGTTTGATGTTATCAAGATACTCTTCCAGTGTTAGTGATTGACATGATCTCATGGTCTAAGGATTAGGATCACTTCGTATGATGTTATAGCAATATAAACTCAATGACTTTGATCGTAATTCTATTCTTCGGATGAATGTTTATCACACCATTATACTAATGTTGTGACCTCGTTATTAACAACATCCAATGTCCATGATCAGGAAACCTTTATCGTCTTATTAACCAACGAGCTAGTTTATGAGAGAGGCATAACTATGAACTTTTTGTTTGTTTATTAAACACACATGTATTAAGTTTCTGTATTAATACAATTATAGAATGCAAAATAAAAATCTATCATATACTTGGAATATACATAATAACCACTTTATTATTGCCTCTCAGGGCATATTCCCTTCGGTGTATCTGGCCTTATTCTACATAGCAGAAGGTTGTGAGTTTTGTCCTTACTGCAAAATATTTTTTCACTGATTTTTTGTTGGTTGGACCATGCCTCTTAATAAACCGGTGAGGCTATCTGTTCAGGGTTTTTTCGATCAGACCACTGAACAGGTCTAGTTTTTTAAACTATGATTCATGCGCTTTCCTCCTCTGTGACGACTATTTCCGAAACTATTCCATCAGCGATCAGGTAAAGTCCGTTCATTCTCCTTTTTTCCATGATTTATTTTCATGTTTCTATTGTTTCTTGGGAAAAGATACGCAAAGGCGCCGCACTCAAATGCTCTCTGTGTGGCTCGCGCTCGTCCACATGATGTAATCGCCCCTTATCCCATTGGTCCGCTCCCTTCCACTCCTCCAACTAAACCAGTGCTCCCAGGTTTTAATGAGACGGCTTGCATGCGTAATATATATATTTCAAAAAAAAACGCTTCCAATCAATTCTATCCACCATCGCTAGATCCCCGACCCTTTTCTCACCGGCGCACTATCGTTGGCGACCTGCACCACCAAGACCCCTCTCAGGCCTTCGCACCATTGCCACCCCCTTCTCGTCATGACTACTCCTTCCCCTGCTCCTGCTCCAACGCACTCTTTGATGGGGCCACCACTCGTTATCCATGTGCTCCTGTGCCGCTATCTTTTTGTTGTGGGATCGCTGCGGGGCGCTGCTCACCTGCCGCGTGCTCCTGCACCTCGAAGTCATGGTCCAGCCCGCGTTGGGACTCGTCGTTGATGATGGTGCTTGACGTGGAGCACTTCGTTGGAAACCCCAAGAGCAAGGTGTGATGAGAACATCAGCAAGTCTTCCCTCAGTAGAGACCGAGGTTATCGAACCAGAAGGAGGAAGGAAACGTCACACAGGTGTTGCAAGCAACGTGGAGACCTACACAACACAAACTCAAGACTTTGCCCCCAATGAATTAGTGAGGTTGTCAAGCTCACCAGTTTGCTGTAACAAAGGATTAAACATATGGTGTGGAAGGTAATGGTGGTTTGCAGCAAGTAAATAAGTAACGGTGGAAGATGTATCAATGGTAAAGATTGGACCGGGGTCCATAGTTCACTAGAGGTGCTCTTCTTAGATAAACAACATGGCATGAAGGGTAAACAAATTACGGCAGGCCAATTGACAGGAACTGAGCAAGGCATAACAATGCAATTACTAGTCAGAAAGATCCTATGAAATTCGATTGAGCAATACAACAAGATACATAGACCGCCATCCAATTGCATCTATGACTAGAAGTCCACCTTCAGGTTATCATCCGAACCCCTCTAGTATTAAGTTGCAAGCAACGGACAACTGCTTTAAGCAAAGTGTGTAAGGTAAACAGTCCACATGTTCCATGAACAAGAAACCGTTGTTTTCTCCCTAGTAGCAACATCACATATACAATCGAAGAGATTATTTTCACTTCCCTTGGAAACTAGAGGAATGAAACCACTATCGAGCATAAATACCCCCCTTGGAGTCACTAGCAACTACTTGGCCAAGATAGCTACTAACAACGGAGAGCATGCAAGATCACAAACAACAAAGACATGATAGAATCATAAAGACAAAAACATTAATCAAACCAACATAATAATCTCAATATCCATCGGATCCCCACAAACACAACATGCATGATTACAAATAGATTAGATCTTGATCATGAACGAAGCTCACAAGATCTATACATGAAAGGACAAAGGAGATACAACCATCTAGCTACTACATGGACCCATAGTCCAAGGTGGAAGTACTCACGCATCATACCAGAGAGAAGGCCTCCGGGATGATCTCCCCTCCGGCAGGGTGTCGGGAAGAACTTCAGATCCCCCTATCTAGGGACGACAGTGGCGGCGACTACAGAAGGTTTCGTGGAGATTTGATCGGGTACTTAGGATTTCTGCATCAGGGCTTCTTATAGGCGAAGGGGGAGGCCGAGGCGATGGCCAGGGGCCCCACACCCTGCCTAGGCGCGGGGCAGGGCCCACCCGCGCTTAGGGGGGTGCGGGCGCCCTGGCAAGCCTCTCTGGCTCCCCTCTAGACTTCTTGTTCCCCATGGAAAGTTATTGACTTTGACATTTGTCCCGTACAATTCCGAGAATATTTCTTTACTAACTTTTCTGGAACCAAAAACAGCAGAAAACAGGCAACTGGCACTGTGGCAACTTGTTAATAGGTTAGTACCAGAAAACATGTAAAAAGCACTTCAAAGTGTAGACAAATCAAAGCAAAGTAGATACTAAACAAGCATGGAGCATCAAAAATTATAGATACGTTTCCGACGTATCAAGCATCCCCAAGCTTAACTTCTGCTTGTCCTCGAGTAGGTAAGTGATAAAAAGAATAATTTTTGAGGTGACATGCACCTTCACAATGAAGATCTAACCATTTGCAAGCATTGAAAGCTGGGATCAAAGAACTCTAAACATGTGCATGAAAGATGGAGTTATAACAATAGGACATAGTAACTATGCATGCAACATGACAAGCTACAAACAAAGACCATGAATAACATGCATTGAAAAACGTTTGTTTGTTTCACATACAGAAAACATGGCATAGTGGCAATCAGCTTGTCCCTCATAGAGTAGCGAATAGATGCATAGGACACCTTCAAAGTTCACAAGGGTGACTAGAAACAAATATCACAAGAACAAGTAATATCACAATATGCATCAATCAATAAGCTTTGGAACACTGCACACAGAATGACAACTATGCTCTCTTAATGGTGGCTAAAGGTAGAAGGTGGAGACTCAATAGTGGTGGAAGAAAGATATTTTATAAAGGAAGCAAGGATTTCAAGTTTCAAAAAGAGCTTCCAAAAATTATGGTACTTGTTAGCTTTCAGCCCTCATTGCCCCTATCATAAGCATCTTGAAGTGATTAAGGTTAAAGTGAACAAAGATGGAGTATATGCTTGACGAAGTATAAGTTGGCAATATCAAGTCCCTTGAATACGAGGGCCACACCTCATGCTAATAAACTTTAGTCACCTGTAAGTTCTTGTCATTGTAAGCATTTGCATATCATTGAGAACCGCCAATGGGGTACCCCTTGCACATGGTACATGAGCTTTCCCATAACCAAAATGACAAGGCAAGCAGACAATGAGCATCTCAGCAATCTTCTTATTTACCATGGGAATATGGTGCTTTTTTTTCTCTTTTTCCTCTTTTCCCAATGTGTCTCTTTTTTTATAAGAAGAATGCTTCATAGATGTCACTATGGTGAAGCTGCAAGTTTCCACCATGATTAGGCATGGCTTAGTGAAAGGACTATATCTTCCCATGTTGTTTTTTGGTGTTAAATGACAATCCCAACCTTGTTTTTAACTGTGCTCTTGAGTTTCAGGGGAAACATCGTTGTTGTATCATTGTATTGTGATGGATGCTCTCTTGTGATCTCTTGAAGACGGTGGCCTTTTTAGTCTTCTCCTAGTTTCTATCAGGAGCGCCGCCGGCCTGGACGTCTCCAAGAGGACGCTCCGGCCCCCTCTTCTCCAACCGCTCCTCTCCAGATCTGCTCCGTGGGATCCTTCCCCACCTCGATCTCCCGCCATGGACTCCGGTATTTGCCCTTAACTCTCTCCATTAATGGAGATCTTGCTCTCACCATGGCTTGAGTTAGGGCACACCTTGTCTAGGCTAGTTCTTTGGCTAGAACTTGTTGGGAGATCTTGGTAGGCCTAGGGTATCATGCTAGAGTAGATTGGTCCAATACATCCTTGGAAAAATTTGTGCATTGGTGGTCTTTAGATCTACATCTAGGGAACCCCTGTTGAAACTGTCAGTTCGTGGTCTCACCGGAACTTCCGGTGAGCCCCGACCGGAACTTCCGACGTTTCAGCGGAAGTTCCGACGTTTCAGCGGAAGTTCCGGCTACACTGCATTTTCTTTTCCTGTTTGTATTTTTCCAATCTAACTCTTTTGTTTCCTCTTCCGAACTTGTGCACTTATCCCAACTTCCCTCCCTACTCTTGTTCTTTATTCTCAGGGGAAGGAGAGACTCGCCAAGGCAAGCATGCACGGAGACCATCCGCTGACATTCCTCCTGAGATTGACGAGGAAGATGCTGAAGTTGTGCGTCCAACCTCACAGACTTCTCGTCAGAAGGCTGCTGCTGCTCGCCGTGCTGCTGCTGCTGCAGGGAAGAGGACTGCTCTTTCTCAGAAGGCCACTGCTGCAGGGCCAGATATGACCAAAGCCAAGATTTCCAAGTGGTCTCAGAAGGCTTATGCTGCATTCAGGGCTACAGATCCCTACCTCGTGCCTCGTGATCGTCTATGCTTGGACCCTCATTTTCACACCTGCCGTCAGGAACAGATTTATGAAGAAATCTATGCATCAAAGAAGAAGTTCGTGGTTGCTCCTCAGAAGTACATCAATGTGCCTCACATGGAAGAGAAGCAAGTCTACTTTGGGGAGGCTCTTGATATCTACAAGAAGTTTGGGCTGATTCCCCTCATGGAGCACCGTCAGAACTTTGATGTGACTGCTGTTGCTCAGTTCTACTCCACTCTGTTTCTTCACATGCAGTCCTCAACTAAAGGTGAGATGAAGTGGATGACCAGGGATGTGTACCTTACCGCTACTTGGGCTGAGTTTGCTGAGCTTCTGGGCTACCCCATTCAGCCTGGACGCGGGGCGAATGGATGGCATGTTCATGGTCCTACTGCTGCTGATCCAGAGGTTCTGGAGCCTCTTTACATTGAAGGATGGGGAAGTGTTGGGTTTGTGAATCATCTGCTGCCAGCTTATGACATTATGCGCCGGGTGTACTTGAACACCATCTCTCCAAAAGCTGGCAACTTTGATCAGTTTCATGGATATCAGGTTGACCTCATGCATCAGACCCATCTTCGCCGAGACACTGCCAGGTCAATGGATGTTATGCACTTCATTCACTCAGAGTTGTGGGGGGCTCTCATCGAAAAGCGCTCCTGCATCTATGCTCCCTACATTCAAACTCTCATCAATCACAAGTGGTTCGAAAAGACTGGCACTCACTTTCCTCAAGACAACATCACCATTCATGAAGAGAAAAGGCTCCGTGTGAGTAAGCACCAGAAGCCTCGTACTCAGGAAGAAAAGGAAGCTGCTCTCAAGAAGACTCAAGATGTTGCTAGTGGTCCCTCCTCTGCTCCGGGTGGCTCTAGTGCTGGTGGTCCTTCTCTTCAAAGGCAGCCATCTTGGGCAAAGAAGCTGCTTGGGAAAGTGAAGAAGACTTTCTGCTTTCTGCAGGACTGTAGCATCCCATTTGTCTAACAACTGTAATGCTACTTGGTCTAGTAATAAAATGGTTACTTCCTACTTATAATTGTTGCATCATCATGTTATCATGCTCATGTCATCATGCCATCTTGCATTGAGCATCATACAAACCCTTTTGTTTTGGTTCTTGTCTCATATGCATTATTATTTGTATTTGCCTCTTGATATTGTATTTGGTTCTTGATGTATTGTTAAATGCCCAAGTTGAGTTGGGGGGCATATCTTTTATTGACTCCACCACCTTTTCTTTCGCCACTTTATAATTCCACCATCCAATTTATATGAGCCTTGCATTTTAATTAAGTTCACTTCTAGCTCATGTGGGTTGGGTGGATCCCACTCATAATCTTTTGCTTAGGCCTTACCTCTCCTTTTTAATCCTTTTCCATCCTTGCCTGATCATGTGATCATGTGGGTGTGCATAAGCCCTAAACCCCCCTACCCCTCTCTTTAACCTCCCACCACACCTTGTGCTTGACCATGTGATGCCATTGTCATGTGTTAAACATGGGCATCTCCCTTTACCCTCTCATCTCTCCTCTCAAACAACCCTAAACCGAACCCTCTAATCCAAACCCTAGACCATGCCCTATCTCTCTCTCTCTCGGCCCCCTCTCTCTACCATGCCGGCCCCACCTGGCCACCCTCTCCCTGGCCCCACACCCCAGCCCTCTCTCTTTCTCTCTTCCCACAAACCCTAAAACCAACCCTAGCCGAGCCCTCCCAACCTAGCTACAACCACACCCGATCCACCTCCCTCCTCTCTTGCTCTCTCTGCCGGCGTGCCCCACCCGAGCGTCCTCCCCCTCTGGCCCATGCCGAGCACGTGAGGGTGGAAAGGGAAAAAGGTGGCCGAAGCCACCTTCCCCTCCCCCACGCCAACCACTCGCCCCCGTCCTTATCTACCTCCCTCCCAGCCCTCTAGCCTCTCCCAGATCTCCCCAGAGGCCCTGCCTCGCCTCCCCTCTTCTCTCTTTTCCTCTACCGCCACCAGCTACTGACGCCGGCCACCACCGTCGGCTACCTCTAGTCGACATCGATCCGGGAGGCGGGCGAGTTGTTGAGGCTGTCGAGGAAGACGACGAGGTGCCCCTGCTTCGCCCTGGACACCCCGACGCGGAGGAGAAGCCCCAGAACCCCTGCCCCGCCGACGTACCAACGCAAACCCTAGCCGCCGGTGCGCCAGCCTCGCCGACGATCGCGACCCCCTCGAGCCGTTCCACCTATGCCGACGCCCTCGCGGTGAGCCCCCGAACCCCCTGGACATGCTCCAGCTCTGCTTTGTTTCTTGTCGGCGCCGTACGTTTCATCGAGCAGCCTGCGCGCGCCGCCGCTCGCTGGCGCCTGCACGCTCGCGCGCCCGCGCAACGCCTATCTAGTCCGCATCCGCCCTCCAGACAACCAACCACACCCACCGCAGCGGTAGCCGCCTCTGTGCGCGCGCCCGAGGTCGCGGGATCGATCCCCCGCAGCGCTCTGTCCGCTGTCGCGCGCGTGCCTGGCGACAGAGGATTCAGAGAAGAGGAACAAGGCCCTGATGCCCTTTTTCCACAAACCCCCCCTCTTTTGTTTCCCTCAACCCGCGGTCCAGCCCAGGCCCACTGTCGGTGTCTCTGGTTTTTTTTGCAATAGGCTCCTCGGGTTTGATTGTCTCAACCCGCAGTCCCCCTGGGCCACGTGTTCGGCCCGCGTCAGCTCGCTGGCAGGTGGGCCTGCAATGCAGCTGGTCCCATCTGTCTGTCCCTGGGGCTAGCACAGGCCACGGTGTCAAACGTCGCCGCGCGCGTGTGACCCAGTCAGCAGAGCGGCCCACTCGTCAGCGTTTAGGGCTAGCTCTGGCTGGGTATAAAAAGTCTGCCTGTTTATCTGTTTAATAAAAATGATTCTAGAAATGTTTAAATCCAAAATTCAAATCTGTTTTTAAAATCTTTTAAATTATAAATCCAAATAATGCATATAATATATGTTTTTGAATCAGAAAAATGTGAGGAATTCAATTATGCCATCCACATTTTCAATTGAGCATGTTATTTTCTAAGTTGGATAAAATTACATAAAATGCCCCTAAACTTAAATAATTAATAATTTTTGATTTATAACTCCGAATTTGACAAATGATATGTCTAAAATGATCAGCTCGACGAGACCTTTCTGTTTATGCTATCCATGGCTTCAATTGCAGCATGCATCATATAAATATATAGTATACAGCAACTAATATGACAATAAAATGTGGCCAAACCTTAATAAAATGACTTATTCTTGTATACCACACCTCACCCATGCCATGCTACATTATTGCCATGCAACTTGTGCATCATTCATCATGGCATGATTGTTTGCTTGACGCATTTCATTTCTATGCTTGTGCACTTTATTTATGTTGGCCCTTGTTTGTTTGGTTCTTCTTCGAATAGACGCTGAGCAGGGGATATATCAAGAGAACCAGGAGCACTACCCAGATCCGTCTCTCGCTTCAACTGAGTTGCCAGGCAAGCACTAACACATGCTTGCAGACATACAGTACCTATTGCCTCTATCTTATTCTTGCATCATTGAGTCGCGATTGCATTAAACTGAATCCCAAGTATTGCATAGCTTTTACTTTTAAACCCCACCAAGCTTGTTCCTCCATCCCATGAGCCATTACTACAGGAGTTGTGTGAGCCATGCGAGTCGTAGAACAGCATGTGTAGGGTATGTGAGAGTCTGATGGATAACGAGGTACCTAAACAACTTAACCTGAGTAGTAATGGGATAACTAATGAAAGTGGCACCGGTGGGCAATATCTGCTATTTGGTTTTTCCTGCTCACTTGTGTCCCGTAGGACCCCGAGTACTTGAAACCTGTTCCTTGAATATTCGCGCTATCCACATCCGGGAGGCTTATGGGACCCCCCCTGAGCCAGAGCTTGATTCATTCTTATTTCTTGGGGCCACAAACTAGTTTGAGGTTTTATTTACGATCCTGTACTTATGCCATGCTTTACTGCTTTATTTACGATTGTGCGAGGAGCACACTGTACTGTTTAGGTAAGCGGAATGTTTTCGCGGTATCGACAATCCCAGTTTTGGGTTCCCAGTCGTTTACAGCCATTGTCGCACACCTTGAGTCCGTCTCGGAGTCAGCTAGCTTCGTTACGGGTCTACTCAATGGGGTGGCCCCCTGAAATATTTCTGAATCCTGTGATTGCTTTGTCGTGAAGGCCTCGTTGGGTTTTGATTTGGTTTTTCCGAGGTTGATCGAGTGTGTGTTGCTATTTGTGCACCCCTACAGGGTAAAACTTTCTGAAAGCCGTGTCCGCGGTTATGGACGACTTGGAACACAGTTTCTCGATCATAGACAAGCATAACTAAAGTACCGCTTTTAACTTGACTAAATACCTGACTAGTAAATAGTGCAACACTCATGGAATGGTTAATAAAACTGCCAACGGATGGGGGGGGGGGTTGTTCGTCCGCTTCCTCATCGGTAAGCGAGGAGGAGGATGGATCTGGTGATATTACTGTTATAACTGTTGTCATTAATTCACGGACATCCGTCTATCATTGGTTAGGCGGATGGTTAGCGAGTATCTATAGAACTGTTAGGGTTTATCTTTTGCTGCAATTGCGTCACCCCAGGTTGTGTCCCCTTTAGAGGCATAAAGACTTGCTGAGTACCCTTAGGGTCTCACACGATAAATTATTGGTTCAGATGAACAGGTACACTCGCAGGACGGATACTGGGTGGAGGAGGCCGATGATGTGGGCAACGATCGTTCGGTGTAGAGATTCCGGGAACGGGGATCCGTGAGATCTGTGGGCGGGATGTGCTTATTTATGTGGCATCTTATGCCGATTTGCTTCTTATCCGTACTCGGAACTTGTTTGCCGCTTCCGTCTGATACTCTGTTGTGTGATGTATGAGGAAATATCCTAAACTATTAGATCTATTAGAACATTTGAATCTTGCCGTATGGCGTTGCTATATTTCCTTTCTTTTTAGATGGAATGGCTCTGATGTACTATTGTATGGTGGCTTGCATACATACTCACTTGTGTATGTAGTTGATCCCTTCGCCTGCCGATTACGCCGCCCGTACTTGTCCCGATGACTGGAAATGGTTGGGACGGCCGAAAGGTCTACCCGTGAGTGGCTTTTGGGGCCCCACCGTACTATTTCAACCATTTCCGCTCATCCAGGCTTGTATCTAGGAGCGTAATTCACCGAGGTAGTTACAATTGGTATCAGAGCCATCCCGACCTTCAGGGTCTCAGCCAAATGGTCGTTGTCAGTCTAGCAAATATTTTTGGTAGTTATGTATACTAGGGAAAAACAAAACGTGAGAGTAGGACTGCTTCCATTTTTCTTCTTAACCTCCCACCCACCCTTTTCTGGTAAGGAAGTGTAACATTTTCAATCCTCTTCTAAAAATTCAAAATAGGATTCACGTGTTCTGGGTTTCCGTAGTACCATAGGTTGTGTGTGTGTGTGTGTAATTCTTTGTCTATCTGTTGCATCCAAGTTGTTGTCTAATCAGCCTTTTGGTTATCAACTGTTGGTACATTCCATACCGACAGGCTTTTGCAAACCGACGCGATCTGTCTTACTCTTTGTTATCCGACGTTATCTTGTTTGGGTTGTTCGTTTCCGTAGTTACCAATCTTAGGTTCAACGTGAGAAGAAGGAGTTAGGATATGTGTTCCACTTATTCATGTGCGGAGTAATGATTTGAGTGCGGGATGGAGTCGCGACCATACTACTACTCTTATCATTCGCTTTTGTATATTGAATTGGTAGAGTCACTAATCTTGATTCGTTAAGTAATTTTGCGCATCTATTGGTATTTTAATGCCGAAATTTGTGGAAAATTTTTCTTTGATATATTTGTTTACCACACTCCTTTTCAGTCGTGTGCGATATGCTTAATATCTTCTAGGTGCTTTGAACTTTGTTGATATCTTAATATCATCTTAGTAAATTGTATCCTTTAATCTTGGTTAATTCCATCTTGGTACTATTTTGGATTATTATTATTCTCCATTATAGTACTGACTTGTGTTTTATATCAATATCAGGATGGCTCCACCACGCCGTTCAGATAAGGACATACCACCGGAATTGGGGGCCGCGTTGTCAAACATAGCCAATGCCTTGGCAGCAATGCAGCAGAACCAGCAGCGTTTGGAAGAAAGTGTCAGGAGAAATGAGTTTGCTCCACTACCTCCACCTCCCAAGCGGGGTGACATCAAAAGCTTCCTGAAGTTCAACCCTCGCCAATTTGATGTTTCTGATCGACCACTTGATGCTGACGATTGGTTACGTGAGATGTCAAGGCTACTGGAGACTGCTGATGTTCCTGAGCAAGAATGGGTGAAATGTGCTACTCACCTTCTGAAGGGAGATGCAGCTCTCTCGTGGGAGAATTATCTGAAGGCAAGCTGCACTGGTTTTCAGCCCACTTGGGAACAGTTCTCTGGAGCTTTCAAAGAGCAATTCCTGTCAGAGATTGTCATGGAAAGGATGAAGGAAGCGTTTCTCAACCTCAAGCAGGGAAATGATAATGTCAACACCTACATCAGGAACTTCATGAACCTTTCTCGTTATGGTGGCGATGAGGTCTCCGATGACAAGAAGAAGCAAAAGAGGTTCAGGCAAGGGCTCAATGCATCGATCAAATATGCAATCACACATGCAAGGCCAGCGTCTTTTCTGGAACTTCAGCATACAGCTCTGCAGGAGGAAGCAAGTAGGCAAGTGTTTGAGGAGTCCAAGAAACACAACCGTGATGCACCAAGCTCTTCAGCTATGTCAGCTCCTTCTAAGCGGCGTGTCTGGGTTCCTAACACCCCACCGTCGCTCCCGGCTTCACCAAGACCTGCAAGCTTCGCGGCAAGGCCACTAAACTCCATCACTGCTGCTCCCAGGGGCTACAACAACCATTACCCTGGAGCGCCTGGCGGAGTCCCTGGCTACGTTGCTCCACGTCCACCTGCTGCTTGTTACACGTGTGGAGACCCTGGACATCTAAACTGGAACTGTCCGTTGAAAAACAAAGCTCTTCCTCCACCCCCTCCAAGATCTGCGGCAAGCTCTCCTATGGTTCGTGCACCACCACCTCGGGCTCTCAACATCAACACCAAGCCCGGGTCTATTGTTGCTCGTGCCAACTGTGTCAACGCCGCTCAAGCTGAGCATGCACCTGGAGTTGTGATGGGTATGCTATCCGTTAACTCAGTCCTTGCACGAGTTTTGTTTGATTCTGGTGCATCGCATTCATTTGTTTCTCACAAGTTTGCAAATGAGAATGAGTTAGCTATGGATCCTCTCCTTAAGCGGTTAATGGTTCTTTCTCCTGGAGCAACAATGGCAGCTTCTAAAATCAGCCATGGCAATCAAATTGAGATTGGTGGCTCTTCGTTCTCGGCATCCTTAATTGTCCTGGGCAGTTCTGACATTGATGTCATCTTGGGCATGGATTGGTTGACGGCAAATGCAGCTGTGATTGATTGTGCTGAACGCTCGGTTTCTCTGAAGATTCCTGAAGGCCATATAGTCTTTTCTCCCAGTTTGACTCTTGCTATCCAGCTTTTCTCTCTGGCGGCTCTGAATGATGATGCTATGGAAGCTATTCAGAGTGTCCCAGTGGTTTGTGAGTTTCCGGATGTCTTTCCTGAAGAGTTACCGGGTATGCCTCCGGATCGTGAGGTTGAGTTTGTAATTGAGCTTGAACCTGGAACGGCTCCTATCTCCAAGCGGCCTTATAAAATGGGTCCTGCTGAGTTGGCTGAACTCAAACGACAGCTTGATGAACAAGAGAAGTTGGGTTTCATTCAACATAGTACTTCTTCTTGGGGTAGCCCAACAATCTTTGTGAAGAAGCGTGACAGGACTGATAGACTTTGTGTTGACTATCGGGCTCTCAATGCTAAAACCATCAAGAACAAATATCCCCTTCCGCGGATTAATGATCTCTTTGATCAGCTAGCTGGAGCTGTGGTATTCTCTAAGATTGACTTGAGAAGTGGTTATCACCAAATCAATATTCGCAAGGAAGATGTGCCTAAAACAGCTTTCACCACCCGCTATGGCCTGTATGAGTACACGGTCATGTCTTTCAGTCTCACCAACGCACCGGCTACCTTCTCGAGGCTTATGAACTCGGTTTTCATGGAGTACCTTGATAAGTTCGTTGTGGTCTATCTGGATGACATCTTGGTCTATTCTAAGTCCAAGGAAGAGCATGAAGAACACCTTCGTTGTGTCCTAAACAAGCTTCGCGAGAACCGCTTGTATGCAAAGTTCTCATTTTGGCTGCCTCAAGTAACCTATCTTGGTCACGTCATCTCTGCCAAGGGCATTGCAGTAAACCCGGAAACGGTAAAGACAATTGTTGAATGGCTTCCTCCTGTTAATGTAAAAGAAGTGTGGAGTTTCCTCGGTTTGGCTAGTTATTGCCGTCGCTTTGTTCAGAACTTTTCGAAGATAGCGAAGCCTCTTACCGATCTCCTCAAGAAAGGCAAGAAATACCTTTGGACTCCTGCATGTCAAGCAAGCTTTGAGACACTCAAAGAGAAGCTCACTTCCACACCAGTCTTGGTTCCTCCGGATACATCTAAGCCTTTCCAGATATTCTGTGACGCCTCCTTGCAAGGATTGGGTGCGGTCCTTATGCAAGAAAGACAAGTTGTTGCTTATGCCTCTCGACAGTTGAAGACGCATGAGATCAACTATCCCACACATGACCTCGAGCTAGCAGCAGTTGTCTTTGCTTTGAAACTTTGGAGGCACTACTTGCTTGGCAACCGTTGTGAGATCTTTTCTGATCACAAGAGTTTGAAGTATATATTCACTCAACCTGATCTCAACCTTCGGCAGAGGAGATGGATTGAAGCAATCAATGATTTTGATTTGACCATCAACTACACTCCGGGCAAAGCTAATGTCATGGCAGATGCTCTCAGCCGCAAAGCTTATGTCAATAACCTCATGATGGAAGAACAACAGCCTCTCTTGTGTGAGGAATTCCGTCAGCTCAACCTGGAAATTGTGGAACAAGGGCATCTCTCGAACCTTCTGGCTACTCCTCTCTTGGAAGAAAAGATTCGCTCTCGTCAGCGTGGTGATCCGCACACCAGAAAGATCACCTCCCAGCTTCAGCTTCAGAAGTATGAGTCTTTCCACGTCGATGATCAAGGCACGCTTTTCTTTGAACACCGGATGTTTGTTCCGAACTACCCGGGTTTGAGAGAGCAAGTTCTCAAGGAGGCGCATGATTCTGTCCTGTCTATCCACCCTGGCAGCACAAAGATGTACATGGACTTGAAAACACAATATTGGTGGCCTGGGTTGAAACGATATTGTTCCAAGTATGTCTCGGAGTGTGATGTTTGCCGCAGAGTGAAAGCTGTCCATCAGAAACCTTTCGGTCTTCTACAGCCATTGAAACTCCCGGAATGGAAATGGGAGAAAGTAGAGATGGATTTCATCACTGGTTTTCCAAGGTCGCAGAAGGGCAACAATGCAATCTTTGTTGTCATCGACAAGCTTTCTAAAGTGGCTCATTTCTTCCCCGTAAAGGAAACAATTTCTGGAATTCAGTTGGCTGAGCTCTATATCAACAGAATTATCTCTCTGTATGGGGTTCCGCTTGAGATCAGTTCAGACCGTGGGAGCATCTTCACTTCCAAGTTCTGGGAAAGTTTCCAAACTGCTTTGGGAACAAAATTGAACTTCAGCACAGCTTACCACCCTCAGTCGCAAGGACAAGTTGAAAGGATCAATCAGATTCTGGAGGATATGCTTCGTGCTTGCGTCATCTCTTTTGGCATGAAGCGGGAAGAATGTCTTCCTCATGCCGAATTCTCTTACAACAACAGCTTCCAGAAAAGTCTGAAGATGGCACCATTTGAGGCTCTCTATGGTCGCAAATGCAGAACTCCGATTGGTTGGTCAGGTGCAGGAGAAAGAATTTGGTTTGGCCCTGACATTGTAACTCAAGCGGAGGAGAAGGTGCATATCATTCTTCAAAACCTGAAGATTGCTCAAAGTCGCCAGAAGAGCAATTATGACAGGAAGCACACGGACATGGTGTATGCACCTGGTGATCTCGTTTACCTTCGTGTCACCCCCATGAAAGGCACACACCGTTTTGGTATCAAAGGAAAGCTGGCTCCTAGATACATCGGTCCCTTCAAAATTCGTGGTAGAAGAGGAGAAGTTTCTTATGCCCTGGAGCTCCCGGAAAAACTCAAGGTTCATGATGTTTTCCACATCTCTCAACTCAAGAAGTGCTTCAAAGATCCCGGCAGGACCGTGGACCATGAGCTAATCAATATCCAAGAAGATCTGTCTTATCAAGAACACCCCACCAAAATCCTGGAAGTCGCAGAAAGAAGGACTCGCAACAAGTCCATCAAGTTCTGCAAGGTGCAGTGGTCGCACCATTCTGTTGATGAAGCCACTTGGGAGCGTGAAGATGAACTCCGTGCCAACTATCCTACCCTCTTTGAGTCTTCTTCTTCCTAGAATCTCGGGGCGAGATTCCTGTTTAGTGGGGGAGAGTTGTAGCATCCCATTTGTCTAACAACTGTAATGCTACTTGGTCTAGTAATAAAATGGTTACTTCCTACTTATAATTGTTGCATCATCATGTTATCATGCTCATGTCATCATGCCATCTTGCATTGAGCATCATACAAACCCTTTTGTTTTGGTTCTTGTCTCATATGCATTATTATTTGTATTTGCCTCTTGATATTGTATTTGGTTCTTGATGTATTGTTAAATGCCCAAGTTGAGTTGGGGGGCATATCTTTTATTGACTCCACCACCTTTTATTTCGCCACTTTATAATTCCACCATCCAATTTATATGAGCCTTGCATTTTAATTAAGTTCACTTCTAGCTCATGTGGGTTGGGTGGATCCCACTCATAATCTTTTGCTTAGGCCTTACCTCTCCTTTTTAATCCTTTTCCATCCTTGCCTGATCATGTGATCATGTGGGTGTGCATAAGCCCTAAACCCCCCTACCCCTCTCTTTAACCTCCCACCACACCTTGTGCTTGACCATGTGATGCCATTGTCATGTGTTAAACATGGGCATCTCCCTTTACCCTCTCATCTCTCCTCTCAAACAACCCTAAACCGAACCCTCTAATCCAAACCCTAGACCATGCCCTATCTCTCTCTCTCGGCCCCCTCTCTCTACCATGCCGGCCCCACCTGGCCACCCTCTCCCTGGCCCCACACCCCAGCCCTCTCTCTTTCTCTCTTCCCACAAACCCTAAAACCAACCCTAGCCGAGCCCTCCCAACCTAGCTACAACCACACCCGATCCACCTCCCTCCTCTCTTGCTCTCTCTGCCGGCGTGCCCCACCCGAGCGTCCTTCCCCTCTGGCCCATGCCGAGCACGTGAGGGTGGAAAGGGAAAAAGGTGGCCGAAGCCACCTTCCCCTCCCCCACGCCAACCACTAGCCCCCGTCCTTATCTACCTCCCTCCCAGCCCTCTAGCCTCTCCCAGATCTCCCCAGAGGCCCTGCCTCGCCTCCCCTCTTCTCTCTTTTCCTCTACCACCACCAGCTACTGACGCCGGCCACCACCGTCGGCTACCTCTAGTCGACATCGATCCGGGAGGCGGGCGAGTTGTTGAGGCTGTCGAGGAAGACGACGAGGTGCCCCTGCTTCGCCCTGGACACCCCGACGCGGAGGAGAAGCCCCAGAACCCCTGCCCCGCCGACGTACCAACGCAAACCCTAGCCGCCGGTGCGCCAGCCTCGCCGACGATCGCGACCCCCTCGAGCCGTTCCACCTACGCCGACGCCCTCGCGGTGAGCCCCCGAACCCCCTGGACATGCTCCGGCTCTGCTTCGTTTCTTTTCGGCGCCGTACGTTTCATCGAGCAGCCTGCGCGCGCCGCCGCTCGCTGGCGCCTGCACGCTCGCACGCCCGCGCAACGCCTATCTAGTCCGCGTCCGTCCTCCAGACAACCAACCACACCCACCGCAGCGGTAGCCGCCTCTGTGCGCGCGCCCGAGGTCGCGGGATCGATCCCCCGCAGCGCTCTGTCCGCTGTCGCGCGCGTGCCTGGCGACAGAGGATTCAGAGAAGAGGAACAGGGCCCTGATGCCCTTTTTCCACAAACCCCCCCCTCTTTTGTTTCCCTCAACCCGCGGTCCAGCCCAGGCCCACTGTCGGTGTCTCTGGTTTTTTTTGCAATAGGCTCCTCGGGTTTGATTGTCTCAACCCGCAGTCCCCCTGGGCCACGTGTTCGGCCCGCGTCAGCTCGCTGGCAGGTGGGCCTGCAATGCAGCTGGTCCCATCTGTCTGTCCCTGGGGCTAGCACAGGCCACGGTGTCAAACGTCGCCGCGCGCGTGTGACCCAGTCAGCAGAGCGGCCCACTCGTCAGCGTTTAGGGCTAGCTCTGGCTGGGTATAAAAAGTCTGCCTGTTTATCTGTTTAATAAAAATGATTCTAGAAATGTTTAAATCCAAAATTCAAATCTGTTTTTAAAATCTTTTAAATTATAAATCCAAATAATGCATATAATATATGTTTTTGAATCAGAAAAATGTGAGGAATTCAATTATGCCATCCACATTTTCAATTGAGCATGTTATTTTCTAAGTTGGATAAAATTACATAAAATGCCCCTAAACTTAAATAATTAATAACTTTTGATTTATAACTCCGAATTTGACAAATGATATGTCTAAAATGATCAGCTCGACGAGACCTTTCTATTTATGCTATCCATGGCTTCAATTGCAGCATGCATCATATAAATATATAGTATACAGCAACTAATATGACAATAAAATGTGGCCAAACCTTAATAAAATGACTTATTCTTGTATACCACACCTCACCCATGCCATGCTACATTATTGCCATGCAACTTGTGCATCATTCATCATGGCATGATTGTTTGCTTGACGCATTTCATTTCTATGATTGTGCACTTTATTTATGTTGGCCCTTGTTTGTTTGGTTCTTCTTCGAATAGACGCTGAGTAGGGGATATATCAAGAGAACCAGGAGCACTACCCAGATCCGTCTCTCGCTTCAACTGAGTTGCCAGGCAAGCACTACCACATGCTTGCAGACATACATTACCTATTGCCTCTATCTTATTCTTGCATCATTGAGTCGCGATTGCATTAAACTGAATCCCAAGTATTGCATAGCTTTTACTTTTAAACCCCACCAAGCTTGTTCCTCCATCCCATGAGCCATTACTACAGGAGTTGTTTGAGCCATGCGAGTCGTAGAACAGCATGTGTAGGGTATGTGAGAGTATGATGGATAACGAGGTACCTAAACAACTTAACCTGAGTAGTAATGGGATAACTGATGAAAGTGGCACAGGTGGGCAATATCTGCTATTTGGTTTTTCCTGCTCACTTGTGTCCTGTAGGACCCCGAGTACTTGAAACCTGTTCCTTGAATATTCGCGCTATCCACATCCGGGAGGCTTATGGGACCCCCCTGAGCCAGAGCTTTATTCATTCTTATTTCTTGGGGCCACAAACTAGTTTGAGGTTTTATTTACGATCCTGTACTTATGCCATGCTTTACTGCTTTATTTCCGATTGTGTGAGGAGCACACTGTACTGTTTAGGTAAGCGGAATGTTTTCATGGTATCGGCAATCCCAGTTTTGGGTTCCCAGTCATTTACAGCCATTGTCGCACACCTTGAGTCCGTCTCGGAGTCAGCTAGCTTCGTTGCGGGTCTACTCAATGGGGTGGCCCCCTGAAATATTTCTGAATCCTGTGATTGCTTTGTCGTGAAGGCCTCGTTGGGTTTTGATTTGGTTTTTCCGAGGTTGATCGAGTGTGTGTTGCTATTTGTGCACCCCTGCAGGGTAAAACTTTCTGAAAGCCGTGTCCGCGGTTATGGACGACTTGGAACACAGTTTCTCGATCATAGACAAGCATAACTAAAGTACCGCTTTTAACTTGACTAAATACCTGACTAGTAAATAGTGCAACACTCATGGAATGGTTAATAAAACTGCCAACGGATGGGGGGGGGTTGTTCGTCCGCTTCCTCGTCGGTAAGCGAGGAGGAGGATGGATCTGGTGATATTACTGTTATAACTGTTGTCATTAATTCACGGACATCCGTCTATCATTGGTTAGGCGGATGGTTAGCGAGTATCTATAGAACTGTTAGGGTTTATCTTTTGCTGCAATTGCGTCACCCCAGGTTGTGTCCCCTTTAGAGGCATAAAGACTTGCTGAGTACCCTTAGGGTCTCACACGATAAATTATTGGTTCAGATGAACAGGTACACTCGCAGGACGGATACTGGGTGGAGGAGGCCGATGATGTGGGCAACGATCGTTCGGTGTAGAGATTCCGGGAACGGGGATCCGTGAGATCTGTGGGCGGGATGTGCTTATTTATGTGGCATCTTATGCCGATTTTCTTCTTATCCGTACTCGGAACTTGTTTGCTGCTTCCGTCTGATACTCTGTTGTGTGATGTATGAGGAAATATCCTAAACTATTAGATCTATTAGAACATTTGAATCTTGCCGTATGGCGTTGCTATATTTCCTTTCTTTTTAGATAGAATGGCTCTGATGTACTATTGTATGGTGGCTTGCATACATACTCACTTGTGTATGTAGTTGATCCCTTCGCCTGCCGATTACGCCGGCCGTACTTGTCCCGATGACTGGAAATGGTTGGGACGGCCGAAAGGTCTACCCGTGAGTGGCTTTTGGGGCCCCACCGTACTATTTCAACCATTTCCGCTCATCCAGGCTTGTATCTAGGAGCGTAATTCACCGAGGTAGTTACAAGGACCGCGAGTATCAGGCTTATGTTGATCAGCGTCACAATGTTCAGCGCCAGAAGGCCATGATGATAGCCCTCAATATTCCTTGCTCACCGGTCTCTAGCTCTGTCACTGCTCCCAAGGAGGATTGGGTTCGCACCAACTGCAACTTGTCTGAAGATGAGTCTGAGGAGGAAGTCACTGGTCCGCATGAGTCTTCTCCTCCTTCCCCTTCTCATGGTTGGAACGAGTAGTTTGATCTTTTCTTCCTTTTTGGTGTCTCGATGCCAAAGGGGGAGAAAGATGTCTATTAGGTTGTCTACGGGATTTGCATGGGTTGAGTCGCGAGCCTGTTCTTGCCTTTGATCTTTTCTTACTCGCGAACTCTCTAGTTTATTGGTGTGCTTATGGTTTTATGTCCATGAACTTATGTGTGCTTGTGGACCATGTGGTATGTTATGTTTGAGACTATGTGGTATCTCTATGTGATATCTTTGTGGTATCTTATTGTCATTCCTTGGGCTGTTGTTTTGGTGGTGGAGCCTCATTGATCTTGTTACTATTATTACTTCGGTTGTCTCCACCACTGTTTAGTTGTTTCTGGTATGATCTCTATCCCTTTTTTGTTCTTGTGCTATCTTTACAATTGTTAGGGGGAGCCTCCGTGTATGTGTGCTAGTTCAATCCTTAGGGGTCTTCTCTCTACCTTGCACACATACAGGGGGATCTTGTCCCGTCCTTTGCAAATTGCTTTGTTTCTATGCAAATCTATGGGATTGTCATCTAACACCAAAAAGGGGGAGATTGAAAGGACTATATCTTCCCATGTTGTTTTTTGGTGTTAAATGACAATCCCAACCTTGTTTTTAACTGTGCTCTTGAGTTTCAGGGGAAACGTCGTTGTTGTCTCATTGTATTGTGATGGATGCTCTCTTGTGATCTCTTGAAGACGGTGGCCTTTTTAGTCTTCTCCTAGTTTCTTTCTGGTTGATGTTTTTAGGTCACCGTACTATTAAGAGGGGGTCCATGTTGGAGGGCTGTGGGAAATCACTTGTTTTTGCACAAACCTATATGCACCGCCACAGCCATCCCATTATTCCGTGAGAGAGAGCTTTTTCCTGTTCAGTTGGGGCCTTTTGTGTCTCACCGGAACTTCCGGTCATAGACCGGAAGTTCCGCTCAAACCTTTTTTTGCGGACTGTTCTGCAGTTTGTTCCGGCTCTAGTTCCACCCAAGTTCCGGTGGCAATTCAGTAACCTTCTGTGTTGAAGTGTGCTATTTGCCGGAACTTGGCCGGAACTTGACCGGAACTTGGCCAGAACTTGACCGGAACTTGCTCGGAACTTTTCCTGGCAAAAAACTCTTGAGCGGAACTTCCGCCTGAAGGCCGGAACTTCCGGTCAGACTCGTTTCGCGACCCAGAAGTTCCGCCCCTGTTCCGCCCCAAGTTCCGGTGAAGGCTCAGAATGTTTCTGTTTTGAAACATGCTATTTGCCGGAACTTGATCGGAACTTGCTCGGAAGTTCACCGGAACTTCCGGTCTGCTTTGACCGGAACTTCCGGTTGCGCTTCTGGAGCGGGCGTCAACGGTCTGATGACCGTTGGAGCCAGACTCAGGCGGAACTTCCGGCCTCTCACCGGAACTTCCGGTGAGGTCGCGGGGGCTGTAACGGTTCAGTGCGAGGGGGGGGGGGCTATTTAAGGCACCCCTCTTCTTCCTCCCCCTCTCTCTCGAATTTTTTCTCTCTCCTCCATTAATACCTGAGCTTCACCTCACTAGATCTCCCTCTCTAGCCACTCAAACGACCTGATCTTTTGAGAGGTGAGGGAGGAGACCTAGATCTACACTTCCACCAAAGAAGAATTGATTTCCCCTACCCATCCTTTGTGGATCTTGTTACTCTTGGGTTTCTTGGAACCCTAGACGGTGTAGGGCATCCCCGGAGCTGAGGCATGTGTTGTAAAGCTTCGAGGTGTCGTTGAGGGCCTCCAATTGAGTTGTGGAGCTTCCTCCTCAACCTTGGTGTAAAGGTTTCGGTTGGCGCCTTCAAGGTCACCGGTTAGTGGATTGTGAGGCCTCCTTTGTGGGGGAGCTCACCGGAGAAGAAGGTGAGGCCTTTGTGGCGCTCGGGTGACCTTGTGTGGCCCCGACACCTCTCCAACGTAGACGTAGCTCCTTGGGAGTGAACTACGGGAATTACATCTCCGTGTCCCCTCGCCGGTTACTTCGTTCCCTTCCTTTATTCCTTGCTATTTACTGTTTTTGTGGTTTGTGTTCGCTTTCTTGCATTTAGGTTGCTCACTTAGTTGCATCTCTAGATAACTTTCTTTCTCGTTGAGCCTAAAAGTGTGAAACAAATTAAAATTGGTAGACGCCTATTCACCCCCCCTCTAGTCGATTCAAGTCGGTACTTTCAATTGGTATCAGAGCCCAGGCTCTTATTTCGGGCTTTACCGCCTAAGAGACTATGGCCGACGAAGGGGGTAGTGAAACTGAAAAATCCAAGAACTTGGCCACTATGGATGACCTCAAGCAATTGGAGTCATCCATGATGTCCAAGTTCGAGGAAATGATGACTCTCTTGCAGTCCCTCAAGCCAAACCCCATGGTTGCTATTGACACACCCCAATCCAACGAGGTTCCTCCCACCGTTACGGTGTCCGCCCCCGGGGTAACTCCCGCGGCTGCCACCACTCATTTGGGACTTGGTTTTGTTGCTCAAACCTCTACCAAGGTTCCAAGTGAAAACATCGAGGAGCCCGAGAACCCAACTTCAAAAGGGGAGAATGGAGGAAAGGACTACTCGGCGGTACCCCCACCGCTGAAGTACACTCTGGATCCACCCATTCCCATGCCACACATTATCCCTCAAGGAGCACCACCTATGCTAGATACGTCTAATTTCGCCAATTGGCAATATCTAATGCGCTCACATATTTCCAGCTCATCCATTGAGTTAATGAGGATTGTGGAGGATGGATTCTCTCCATTTGACCCAAAGAAGTTGACACGAGGTGAAGTGGTGGACAAGCAACTCAATGCTACAGCTTTGGGAATGATTCAAAAGGCCTTGACTCCAAAGGATTTTGCTCACATTCGCCAATTTGACACTGCCAAGGAAGCTTGGGATCAACTCACCGAGCTCTTCGTTGGGAATGCTAGCATCCAAAGCTCCAAGTTTGACGAGATCAACAACGAGTGCGATGGTTTCGCAATGCAAGATGATGAGACCCCTGAAGACATGTATAGGCGCCTTAAGGTCCTTTGTTCCACTATGAGGGACCTTGGGGCTCACTATGTTGATGACAAGTTTATGAAGAGAAAGTTCATTCAAGCTCTTCTCCCATTCGAAGAACAAAAGCTCAACTCTATCAAGGGAAGAACCAACTTTCACTTAATGACCTCCCAAGAAGTCTTGAGTGAAGTAATTGCCATGACTATTGCTAAGAAGAATGCGGAGTCCGCTCGAGCTAGAGCCATTGGATCAACAAAAGTGAACCTTGCTTTGAAGGCCAAGGCTATTGAAGTTGATGATGATGATACATCAAGTGAGTGGTCTCAAGAAGATCTCAAATGTGCCTTCAACGAACATCTTGCTCTCGCTTCAAGGGCCTTTTGGAACAAGTCCGGATTCAAGTCAAGATCAAGGGACAACTCAAGATTCAACTCACCCAACAAGTCTCCCAAAGCAAGATCATGCTACAATTGCAATGACAAGAGTCACTTTGTGGCCAAGTGTCCCTTTGAGAACCGTGAAGACAATGGTGGTCGTCTCATTCGCAAGGTCAAGACAAGATCTCCTCATCCCATAAACAAGAACTACACCGTCAAGAACGCCACCAACAAGGAACGAGCAATTGTGGTCCATGAAGAATATCTTTCGGGCACGGATGAAGATGATGATGATGAAGGTCATGGTGGAGAGATTGTGGGGGTTGCTGCTATTGCCACTACCTCAACTCCACGTCTATCCCTCTTCGACTCGCCAAATGAAAATGTCATCTCCTCCAACCAAAAGTGCTTCATGGCCAAGGCCACCGAGGTATCATCGAAACCCACTCCTCAACCCATCTCTAGTGAGCCTTCCTCTCTTGATCTTGTTGGTCTAGAGGTGAAGAAAGAGATGATTGACATGTGTGAATTTGTTGCTACCTTAGATGAAGAAACTAAAAACTGCTTTGAGTCCTTACTTGCACAACTTGAAAATGCTAGAGATGCCTTAGATGAAAAGGAAGAACTTCTTGACTTGCTAAGTAAAAATGAAAGAGATGCCGCCGATGAAATTGCCTCTCTCACTCAAAGTCTTTAGGATGAACAAAATATGAGAATTAATCTTGAAGAAAATGTGTCTAAGCTTGTAGATGATCATAACAACACTTTGACCTCTACAATTAAAGAACGTGACCATGCTCTTGCTTTGATTAAGGTTCTCAAGAAAGAAAATGCTGAGTTTGTGGGTGGTCATGATAAGACTCAAGAGGATCTTGAGAAACTCAAAGAGGAACACAAAGCCTTGGAGAGTAAATTCTCAAGTCTTTTTGAGGCTCATGAATAGCTTCAAACTCAATTAACTTGTGATCTTTCTAAGTCTTCCGCAGTGCAAATTATAGACTTGTCTAGTTCTCCTAACCCTTGTTGCAAGCATGAGCATCTCATAGAGGAGGTAAAGGTTTTGAAGGATCAACTTGCCAAGATTAAGAAGAAGAAGAACAAGAACAAGAAGAAGAAAAAGAACAAGGGCATGGCCCAAGGAGTTCCAAATGGCCTAACCCTCTTGCAAAGTGACAACTTTGCCGGAAAGAACAATCCCTCTTATATTCTTTGCAAATCTTATGATGGTCATGTTTATGCTAGATATGTGGGGACATCTTACACGCATGATTATCATTGGGCCATTTGGGTGCCAAAGGTTCTTGTCACTAACAAAAAGGGACCCATTGCAAAATGGGTACCTAAAACCAAGGCTTGATTTTCTTGTAGGACTATGCTTCCGGCGGATCAAAATGGGTGCTTGATAGTGGTGCCACGAGTCATATGACCGGAAGAAAGTCTATCATGACCGAGTTGAGACCTAATATTGCCAACACCATGGTCTCCTACGGTGACAAAACAAGCTCTCAGGTTTTGGGTTTTGGCAAAGTGGTGGTAACCCCGGATGTATCCTTGGTTGACGTCATGCTTGTCAAAACTCTTGGTTACAACTTACTCTCAGTTCGTGCTCTTGCTCTTATGGGTCTTTCTTCTTTCTTTAATTCTCATTCCGTGGTCCTCATGTGGAGAAAGTCTCTCAAGGTGGCTTTTGTAGGATATGTAGAACATGACTTGTACGTGGTGGACTTTTCAGGGACCACTACTCCTCATGCTCTATGTCTCTATGCTAAAGCCGACAAGGGCTGGTTGTGGCATCGCCGCCTAGCCCATGTTAACATGAGAACTTTGCAAAGACTTCACTCCGAGGGCCACATCCTTGGTATTAACGATGTTTCCTTTGCCAAAGATCGTGTTTGCAGGGCTTGTATTGAAGGGAAGATGCATGAAACTCCTCACAAAGCGCTCAATCAAATCACTACCGAGAGATGTTTGGAGCTCTTGCATATGGATCTCTTTGGTCCCTCCCTCTCATGATAGTCTTGGAGGCAAGTATTGCTTGGTTATTGTGGATGATTTCTCAAGATACACTTGGGTGTTCTTTTTCAAGTACAAAAGTGAGACTCAACAAACCGTCATTGACTTTGCAAATGAGGTTCAACGGAAGCACAATGCAACTATTCTCTCTATTCGAAGTGACAATGGCACCGAGTTCAAAAACTATACCTTGGATGAGTTTATCAGTGATGAAGGAATCAAGCATCAATACTCCACTCCCTACACCCCTCAACAAAACGGTGTTGCTGAAAGGAAGAATCGCACTTTGATGGATGCGGCTCGGTCTATGCTAGCTGAGTTCAAGTCTCCATACAAATTTTGGGCCGAGGCCATCTCCACCGCTTGCCATGCAACCAACCGGCTTTATCTCCGCAAGAATAAGAACAAGACCCCCTATGAACTTCTCACCGGGAAAAATCCTAATGTTAGCTACTTTCGGGTGTTTGGGTGCAAGTGCTACATACTCAAGAAAGGAGTTCAGTTGTCAAAGTTTGAATCCAAGGCTCAAGAAGGAATTTTTGTTGGTTACTCAAATCAGTCCCATGCTTATAGAGTCTACAACAAAGCCAATGGAAGAGTTGAAGAGACGAGCAACGTGAAGTTTGATGAAAATCATGAGTCTCTTGTTAGGCAAGACGGTGTTTGTGATCCAAGTGATGAAATTCCTCCCAAGGCCATAGGAAGAATGGGTGTGGGTTTCCACCTCCCCATTGAGGATCCCCTTATGGACGAAGGAGAAGGACCAAGCTCTACTCAAGTGGAGCCCTCACTCTCACAAGATCATCTTGCACCTCAAGGACCTACTTTCTTGGCACAAGCTCCCTCAAGCTCTTCCGAATCTTCCCATGCTCATGACTCTCCAAGCTCTAAGGAACAAGCTCTTCATCAACAACATCAACCTCCCCACGATGGGGCTCCTCCTCAAGGCACCTCTCACGGACAAGCTCTTCACCAACCTCATCAACCTCCCCAAGATGGGGCTCCTCCTCAAGATCACGTTTCCCAAGGTCAAGCTCGACGAGATCAAGATCAAGTCAATGATCCTCAAGTATCCTCTCCAAGTGATGACTCCCCCGAAGTGGAAATTGATGAAGATGACCCTCGTGTTCGTGCTTATAGTCAAGGGGGCGGCTCAATTGGTGGAAATGACCAAGTGGTAGCTCAAGAATCTCGAATTGATGCACAAGCCCGTCGTCAAGCCTATCGTCTCGCCAAGATTGTTCGAGATGGCCATATCCTTGATAATGTCTATGGAGATTTCAATAAAGTTTCCACTACTAGGAGGCAACTAGCTTCCTTTTGCTCTCACCATGCGTTTATCTCTCTTGTGGAACCACAGAAAGTCTTCGAAGCTCTTGAAGATGATGATTGGCTTGATGCTATGAACGAGGAACTTCACAATTTCAAGAGGAACAATGTTTGGACATTGGTTGAACGGCCTAAAGACTGTCAAAACGTCATTGGAACCAAGTGGGTCTTCAAGAACAAGTGCGATGCGAATGGAATTGTCGTGCACAACAAGGCAAGGTTAGTTGCCTAAGGATACTCACAAGTTGAGGGCATCGACTACGGTGAGACTTATGCCCCCGTTGCTCGCCTTGAATCCATTCGTATGCTTCTTGCCTTTGCTACCCATCATAACTTTAAATTGTATCAAATGGATGTTAAGAGTGCTTTTCTTAATGGTCCTTTGAAAGAGTTGGTATACGTCAAGCAGCCTCCGGGCTTTGAGGATCCACTTTTTCCGAACCATGTCTACAAGCTCAATAAGGCACTATATGGCCTCAAGCAAACCCCACGTGCGTGGTATGATTGCCTTAGGGAGCTCTTGTTAGACCGTGGCTTCGAAGTGGGTCTCATTGATCCCACTCTTTTTACTAAGAAAGTTGGAGGCCACTTGTTCGTATGCCAAATCTATGTTGATGACATTATCTTTGGGTCTATTAACAAAAATTTTAATGAGGATTTTGCCAAGCTCATGACCGACCGCTTCGAGATGTCCATGATGGGGGAGTTGAAGTTTTTCCTTGGATTTGAAGTCAAACAATTGAGGAAAGGGACCTTCATCAATCAAGCCAAGTACATCCAAGACATGCTCAAGAAGTTCAAGTTTGATCAAGTTAAAGGTGCCAAGACTCCCATGCCAACTAAGGTTAATCTTGATCTCGATCCCAAGGGTAAGGAGGTGGATCAAAAACTCTATCGTTCGATGATTGGTTCTTTGCTCTATCTTTGTGCATCTCGGCCGAATATTATGTTGAGTGTGGGTATGTGTGCAAGATTTCAAGCCGCACCAAAGGAAAGTCACATGGTGGCTGTCAAGAGGATCTTTCGATATTTAGTTCATACCCCAAACTTTGGGTTGTGGTACCCCAAGGGAGCCAGCTTTGATCTGATTGGCTACACGGACTCGGACTGGGCTGGTGACAAAGTGGGAAGAAAGTCAACCTCCGGAGCTTGTCAGTTTCTCGGAAGATCTTTGGTGTGTTGGTCCTCGAAGAAGCAAAACTGTGTGTCTATGTCTACTGCCGAAGCTGAGTATATCTCTGCCGCAAGCTGTTGTGCTCAATTGCTATGGATGAAGCAAACCTTGAAGGATCTTGGACTATCTTTTGACAAGGTGCCTCTTCTTTGCGACAATGAGGGTGCAATTGCTATTGCTCACAATCCCGTGCAACACAACCGGACCAAGCACATTGAGATTCGTCATCATTTCATTCGGGACCATGTTGCTAGAGGAGACATTTCTTTGGAGTATGTTCCCACCAAGGCAAATCTTGCGGATCTTTTCACGAAGCCTCTTGATGAAGCAAGATTCCGAGAGTTAAGGCATGAGCTAAATATCATTGATTCGAGCAATGTTGCTTGAGCCCTTGCACACCTACCCGTGTCTCAATGTGTATCTTGTTTGGATGTAGGCATGGATTTAGGGGGAGTGTAGTTCCTCTTATGAACAAACACTATCCCTATTATGCACACATTAAAGTTTTCATACTCTATTGTCTCTAAAGGAGACCATTTGAGCTTCATGATGAGTGTTGGTAATGAACCCAAGATATATCTTCGCGGTGTCAAGCCATTTACTCTTATATAAGGTGGCTTCGGCCACCGACTCGTTTTTTTAATTTTATTTTCTTTTATTTTGGTTCGCTATTATTTCGTGTTTATTTGTGTTTTCTTGTTTTGGTGTTTTTGGTTCTTCACAGTTTGAGCTATCTATCCTAAGCCTTTCCTTACCTCAAGCCCTCTCTATTCCCTGCACAAGTTCTTCCTTGTTATCCTATCCTGAGATGTTCCTACCGGTGTCAGCGGAACTTCCGGTCAGTCTGACCCGGAAGTTCCGGTCCACTGGAACTTCCGGTCCCTGACCGGAACTTCCGGTGGTGCTCCCTGTCCTATATAAGGTGGGCCCTGGGAGAAAACGGGATCTTCTTCCTTTTTTCCCCCAAGACCCATCTTCTATCAGGAGCGCCGCCGGCCTGGACGTCTCCAAGAGGACGCTTCGGCCCCCTCTTCTCCAATCGCTCCTCTCCAGATCTGCTCCGTGGGATCCTTCCCCACCTCGATCTCCCGCCATGGACTCCGGTATTTGCCCTTAACTCTCTCCATTAATGGAGATCTTGCTCTCACCATGGCTTGAGTTAGGGCACACCTTGTCTAGGCTAGTTCTTTGGCTAGAACTTGTTGGGAGATCTTGGTAGGCCTAGGGTATCATGCTAGAGTAGATTGGTCCAATACATCCTTGGAAAAATTTGTGCATTGGTGGTCTTTAGATCTACATCTAGGGAACCCCTGTTGAAACTGTCAGTTCGTGGTCTCACCGGAACTTCCGGTGAGCCCCGACCGGAACTTCCGGTCTAAACCGGAAGTTCCGACGTTTCAGCGGAAGTTCCGGCTACACTGCATTTTCTTTTCCTGTTTGTATTTTTCCAATCTAACTCTTTTGTTTCCTCTTCCGAACTTGTGCACTTATCCCAACTTCCCTCCCTACTCTTGTTCTTTATTCTCAGGGGAAGGAGAGACTCGCCAAGGCAAGCGTGCACGGAGACCATCCGTTGACATTCCTCCTGAGATTGACGAGGAAGATGCTGAAGTTGTGCGTCCAACCTCACAGACTTCTCGTCAGAAGGCTGCTGCTGCTCGCCGTGCTGCTGCTGCTGCTGCAGGGAAGAGGCCTGCTCTTTCTCAGAAGGCCACTGCTGCAGGGCCAGATATGACCAAAGCCAAGATTTCCAAGTGGTCTCAGAAGGCTTATGCTGCATTCAGGGCTACAGATCCCTACCTCGTGCCTCGTGATCGTCTATGCTTGGACCCTCATTTTCACACCTGCCGTCAGGAACAGATTTATGAAGAAATCTATGCATCAAAGAAGAAGTTCGTGGTTGCTCCTCAGAAGTACATCAATGTGCCTCACATGGAAGAGAAGCAAGTCTACTTTGGGGAGGCTCTTGATATCTGCAAGAAGTTTGGGCTGATTCCCCTCATGGAGCACCGTCAGAACTTTGATGTGACTGCTATTGCTCAGTTCTACTCCACTCTGTTTCTTCACATGCAGTCCTCAACTGAAGGTGAGATGAAGTGGATGACCAGGGATGTGTACCTTACCGCTACTTGGGCTGAGTTTGCTGAGCTTCTGGGCTACCCCATTCAGCCTAGACGCGGGGCGAATGGATGGCGTGTTCATGGTCCTACTGCTGCTGATCCAGAGGTTCTGGAGCCTCCTGACATTGAAGGATGGGGAAGTGTTGGGTTTGTGAATCATCTGCTGCCAGCTTATGACATTATGCGCCGGGTGTACTTGAACACCATCTCTCCAAAAGCTGGCAACTTTGATCAGTTTCATGGATATCAGGTTGACCTCATGCATCAGACCCATCTTCGCCGAGACACTGCCAGGTCAATGGATGTTATGCACTTCATTCACTCAGAGTTGTGAGGGGCTCTCATCGAAAAGCGCTCCTGCATCTATGCTCCCTACATTCAAACTCTCATCAATCACAAGTGGTTCGAAAAGACTGGCACTCACTTTCCTCAAGACAACATCACCATTCATGAAGAGAAAAGGCTCCGTGTGAGTAAGCACCAGAAGCCTCGTACTCAGGAAGAAAAGGAAGATGCTCTCAAGAAGACTCAATATGTTGCTAGTGGTCCCTCCTCTGCTCCGGGTGGCTCTAGTGCTGGTGGTCCTTCTCTTCAAAGGCAGCCATCTTGGGCAAAGAAGCTGCTTGGGAAAGTGAAGAAGACTTTCTGCTTTCTGCAGGACCGCGAGTATCAGGCTTATGTTGATCAACGTCACAATGTTCAGCGCCAGAAGGCCATCATGACAACCCTCAATATTCCTTCCTCACCGGTCTCTAGCTCTGTCACTGCTCCCAAGGAGGATTGGGTTCGCACCAACTGCAACTGGTCTGAAGATGAGTCTGAGGAGGAAGTCACTGGTCCGCATGAGTCTTCTCCTCCTTCCCCTTCTCATGGTTGGAACGAGTAGTTTGATCTTTTCTTCCTTTTTGGTGTCTCGATGCCAAAGGGGGAGAAAGATGTCTATTAGGTTGTCTACGGGATTTGCATGGGTTGAGTCGCGAGCCTGTTCTTGCCTTTGATCTTTTCTTACTCGCGAACTCTCTAGTTTATTGGTGTGCTTATGGTTTTATGTCCATGAACTTATGTGTGCTTGTGGACCATGTGGTATGTTATGTTTGAGACTATGTGGTAACTCTATGTGATATATTTGTGGTATCTTATTGTCATTCCTTGGGCTGTTGTTTTGGTGGTGGAGCCTCATTGATCTTGTTACTATTATTACTTCGGTTGTCTCCACCACTGTTTAGTTGTTTCTGGTATGATCTCTATCCCTTTTTTGTTCTTGTGCTATCTTTACAATTGTTAGGGGGAGCCTCCGTGTATGTGTGCTAGTTCAATCCTTAGGGGTCTTCTCTCTACCTTGCACACATACAGGGGGAGCCTGTCCCGTCCTTTGCAAATTGCTTTGTTTCTATGCAAATCTGTGGGATTGTCATCTAACACCAAAAAGGGGGAGATTGAAAGTACTATATCTTCCCATGTTGTTTTTTGGTGTTAAATGACAATCCCAACCTTGTTTTTAACTGTGCTCTTGAGTTTCAGGGGAAACGTCGTTGTTGTCTCATTGTATTGTGATGGATGCTCTCTTGTGATCTCTTGAAGATGGTGGCCTTTTTAGTCTTCTCCTAGTTTCTTTCTGGTTGATGTTTTTAGGTCACCGTACTATTAAGAGGGGGTCCATGTTGGAGGGCTGTGGGAAATCACTTGTTTTTGCACAAACCTATATGCACCGTCACAGCCATCCCATTATTCCGTGAGAGAGAGCTTTTTCCTGTTCTGTTGGGGCCTTTTGTGTCTCACCGGAACTTCCGGTCATAGACCGGAAGTTCCGCTCAAACCTTTTTTTGCGGACTGTTCTGCAGTTTGTTCCGGCTCTAGTTCCACCCAAGTTCCGGTGGCAATTCAGTAACCTTCTGTGTTGAAGTGTGCTATTTGCCGGAACTTGGCCGGAACTTGACCGGAACTTGCTCGGAACTTTTCCTGGCAAAAAACTCTTGAGCGGAACTTCCGCCTGAAGGCCAGAACTTCCGGTCAGACTCGTTTCGCGACCCAGAAGTTCCGCCCCTGTTCCGCCCCAAGTTCCAGTGAAGGCTCAGAATGTTTCTGTTTTGAAACATGCTATTTGCCGGAACTTGATCGGAACTTGCTCGGAAGTTCACCGGAACTTCCGGTCTGCTTTTACCGGAACTTCCGGTTGCTCTTCTGGAGCGGGCGTCAACGGTCTGATGACCGTTGGAGCCAGGCTCAGGCGGAACTTCCGGTGAGGTCGCGGGGGCTGTAACGGTTCAGTGCGAGGGGTGGCCTATTTAAGGCACCCCTCTTCTTCCTCCCCCTCTCTCTCGAATTTTTTCTCTCTCCTCCATTAATACCTGAGCTTCACCTCACTAGATCTCCCTCTCTAGCCACTCAAACGACCTGATCTTTTGAGAGGTGAGGGAGGAGACCTAGATCTACACTTCCACTAAAGAAGAATTGATTTCCCCCACCCATCCTTTGTGGATCTTGTTACTCTTGGGTTTCTTGGAACCCTAGACGGTGTAGGGCATCCCCGGAGCTGAGGCATGTGTTGTAAATCTTCGAGGTGTCGTTGAGGGCCTCCAATTGAGTTGTGGAGCTTCCCCCTCAACCTTGGTGTAAAGGTTTCGGTTGGCGCCTTCAAGGTCACCGGTTAGTGGATTGTGAGGCCTCCTTTGTGGGGGAGCTCACCGGAGAAGAAGGTGAGGCCTTTGTGGCACTCGGGTGACCTTGTGTGGCCCCGACACCTCTCCAACGTAGACGTAGCTCCTTGGGAGTGAACTACGGGAATTACATCTCCGTGTCCCCTCGCTAGTTACTTCTTTCCCTTCCTTTATTCCTTGCTATTTACTGTTTTTGTGGTTTGTGTTTGCTTTCTTGCATTTAGGTTGCTCACTTAGTTGCATCTCTAGATAACTTTCTTTCTCGTTGAGCCTAAAAGTGTGAAACAAATTAAAATTGGTAGACACCTATTCACCCCCCCTCTAGTCGATTCAAGTCGGTACTTTCACTTAGGCTAGCGGCCCAGGCGTTTCTCTAACACAGGATACCAACTCCATGGACTTACAAGTTCCCTCTTTATTTCACACCGGTGACATCCATAGACAAAAGAGCATGATATAAACTGAGTACAAAGTACAAGTGCAATGTTGAAAACGCTCCCCATGACAGCATGGTTCTGCTAATTCCAACGTATAAGTGCAAGCATATAAAACATAGAAGACACAATGGTTCAAGTTTATTAGGGGCAAAGAATATAAAGTGTGCCATCAAGTTTGTGAGGGCTTTAATCACTAAGTTTTCACATAACAAAATAGTTTTTAATTGGAAGATAGCTGAAAACAAGAATATGCTTGGAATGGTGTAACACACCATGCATAGGAGTTTATAGTGGACACTTTGGAATAACTTGGTTTCTTGGGAGTTGGAAGCATGAGTAGAGCTTACTCACACAAGTGGAGGCTAGCAAAAGACTGGGAGCAACCAAATAAGATAGAAATAATGACCATAATCATGCAGTGCAACAAAGCATTACTAATCAAAGCAAAGAGTGGTACTACAAGTCAAGGACTAAATGATCATAGAGGCTATGGTGACTTTTCATAGTCATAACATGGTGTGATCATGTGCCAAGTCAACCCAAGCAAAACATCAAAGGAGAATACCACAATACTATGCTTTTGCATGCTAAAACAACACATAATTTCAAGGCACACTAAGCAATCCCAATTGTTTGGAACAAGACATGCTACAGCAATAATCACTAAGCATAAGGTCAAAACAACCCGTAGCATGTCATGCTAAAGTATAAGTAACAGTCAATGCAAGCTCCTCTTGCACTTACAAGCAAGAACTTACTACTCCTTCCCTACACCAAGCAACTTATTTGCAAACAACACAGCGAGAACGGGGGTCCAAACTACTTTAACAAACTAAGCAGAGCAAATGAAAACTAATACGCTCCAAGAACAACACAACTATGCATGAAACAATAAAAACGAAGTGTCTAAACATACCTGAGCTTTTTATTGATGAAGAAGGGGATGCCTTGGGCATCCCCAAGCTTTGACGCTGGTACCTCTTGGATATTTCTTGGGGGTGACACCATGGTGGCATCCCCAAGCTTGAGCTTTTGTCCATTCTTCATCTCATTGCATCATTCTCTCTTTACATTTGAAAATTTTCCTTCATACAAAACTTTACACAATCTTCATTAGCAACATTAGTGTATTCAAAAGATATTAGACCTATGGCAAAGCTTTGGAACAACAAGGATTTTCACTAAAAACACAAGCTACTATAGTAACTCCTTCAAAAATCTCAATTCACCTAAAGAGAACTCAAAAAGGAATCAATAAGAAGCAAATGCAAATAATGGCAGAAATCTGTCAAAACAGACCAGCAGGTAGAAACTGATTTTTTAGAACATCTTCTGTTGCTCAAATCAAAAAGTGTTGAACTAACAAAAGTTAGCTAACATACTAGGGGATTTATTCGTAAATTTTTAGTGCAATCCAAGTTACAGAGACTCCTCACGAATGTTTTTGGTGGAGAACAGAAATCTGTTTCGGGACAACAACTCCCCGAATCTTACTTCCCTCTCATTAGAGGTCATTCTTGGCACAAAAAGCAAACAAAAAAGATAAGGACAGGTCATTACAGAAGTAATAACTTTCAAGACTCAAGGAAACTCTTGGGTTATCTCCCAACAAGTACTTTTCTTTAACGCTTTTAAGTTAGGCACAAGAAGCAAGAAGAATCAAGTATTTTCAAATGAAAAATACCCCTCTTGTTCTTTCCTTTCTTCTTCTCTTTAGGGAAGATATGATTGCTTACTGGATGATCAAAGTGCATAATGCCTTTTCCCACATCTATTACCGCTCCAAGGTGTTTCAGTAGGGATCTTCCAAGTGTAATCTGTCCTTTGCCTACACATCCAATAACAAGATAATTAGTAGACACCATTTTCCCTAAGATTTTTGTAAACACACCTTCAGCTATTCCAATGGGAAATAAGGTGGCATTATTAGTAAGAGAGATTTCCTCTCCTCCTTCAGAAAGCCCCCAAAGACTCAAAGAATCATAAATATCTTTAGGCATAAGACAAAATTCAGACATGATATCACAGCGAGCATCAAAAAGTGTAGTATTTATAGAGACTTTGATTGTGGGAAACCACTTTGAAGGCTCAGAATTTATGGGGACATAATCATGGTAAGCCCTAAGCGTGTGATAGCAACTATTCATAGCAGCAATACTAGTCTCAAGAGTGTTCAACCTAGCAAAAATATTTGTGAAAGAGGAATCAGACTTGCCAGGTGTACCATAGATTATAATCAGTTTTTTTATAGCATCAAAAGCTTCATCCTCAGTACATAGCAAAATATCTTTCCCAGCCACAACATCCAAAGCATATCTATAACGAAGAGCAATACCGCGGTAGAAACTATCAATAACCAGGCCAAGACTCATCTTAGGCTCGGTTTCCCTCTGTAAATCGGAGATTCTAGACCAAGCTTCTTTAAAACTTTCTTCACTCTTTTGCTTAAAAGTGGAGATCTCTTTCATAGGTGAAATAAAGATTGGCCCAAAACCAGACATGGTAGCAACTAGGTAGGAACTATTTTTTTTGTGTTTTTGAATAAAGAAAGCAAACCAAACTAGACTAATTTTTTTGGGTTTTTTGGAAAGAGGCATACAAAACCAAGAAAAAGAAATAAATCAAACTAAAAACAAAGTAAAGAGAAAGGAAGTGAAGGACTCCCCTTGTGAAGACGTCTTTAGCCTCCCCGGTAACGGCGCCAGAAAACTTGTTGATGGTGCTTGACGTGGAGCACTTCGTTGGAAACCCCAAGAGCAAGGTGTGATGAGCACAACAGCAAGTCTTCCCTCAGTAGAGATCGAGGTTATCGAACCAGAAGGAGGAAGGAAACATCACACAGGTGTTGCAAGCAACGCGGAGACCTGCATACCACAAACTCAAGACTTTGCCCCAACGAATCAGTGAAGTTGTCAAGATCACTGGTTTGCTGTAACAAAGGATTAAACGTATGGTGTGGAAGGTAATGGTGGTTTGTAGCAAGTAAACAAGTAACGGTGGAAGATGTATCAATGGTAAAGATTGGACCGGGGTCCATAGTTCACTAGAGGTTCTCTCCTTAGATAAACAACATGGCATGAAGGGTAAACAAATTACAGCAAGGAAATTGACAGGAACTGAGCAAGGCATAACAATGCAATTACTAGTCAGAAAGATCCTACGAGATTCGATTGGGCAATACAACAAGATACATAGACCGCCATCCAACTGCATATATGACTAGAAGTCCATCTTCAGGTTATCATCTGAACCCCCTCCAGTATTAAGTTGCAAGCAACAGACAACTGCTTTAAACACAGTGTATAAGGTAAACAGTCCCCATGTTCCATGAACAAGAGACCGTTGTTTTCTCCCTAGTAGCAACAACACATCTACGACCGAAGAGATTATTGTCACTTCCCTTGGAAAGTAGAGGCATGAACCCACTATCGAGCATAAATACCCCCTCTTGGAGTCACTAGAAACTACTTGGCCAAGATAGCTACTAACAACGGAGAGCATGCAAGATCACAAACAACACAGACAAGATAGAATCATAAAGACAAAACCATTAATAAAACCAACATATTAATCTCAATATCCATCGGATCCCCGCAAACAGAACATGCATGATTACAAATAGATTAGATCTTGATCATGAATGGAGCTCACAAGATCTATACATGAAAGCACAAAGGAGGAGATACAACCATCTAGATACTACATGGACCCATAGTCCAAGGTGGAAATACTCACACATCATACCAGAGAGAAGGCCTCCGGGATGATCTCCCCTCTAGCAGGGTGCCGAGAAGAACTTCAGATCCCCCCGATCTAGGGACGACGGAGGCGGCGGCTATAGAAGGTTTCGTGGAGATTTGATCGGTTACTTAGGGTTTCTGCATCGGGGACTTCTTATAGGCGAAGGGGGAGGCCGAGGCATTGGCCAGGGGCCCTACACCCTGCCTAGGCACGGGGCAGGGTCCACCCGCGCCTAGGGGGGTGCGGGCGCCCTAGAACGCCTCTCCGGCTCCCCTCTGGACTTCTTGTTCCCCACGGAAAGTTATTGACTTTGACGTTTGTCCCGTCCAATTCCAAAAATATTTCTTTACTAACTTTTCTAAACCAAAAACAATAGAAAATAGTCAACTGGCACTGTGGCAACTTGTTAATAGGTTAATACCAGAAAACATGTAAAAACACCTCAAAGTGTAGACAAAGCAAAGCAAAGTAGATACTAAACAAGCATGGAGCATCAAAAAATATAGATATGTTTCCGACGTATCAGTTGACTACTTCGCCCTCGCCGCCGATACGGGCACGGGCGGCAGCTTCACGATGATGTTCTTCCCCACACACTTGCGCATCACCCTGATGTTCTACGCCAAGGACACATTGCACCTGGTGGCGGACCATGAACTAGCGAGGAGGAGGCGGCGTTGAACGTTGACATGAAGGTCGTGTAGCTGACTACTTCATTTTGTGCTTGTATGTGTTGGGGTCACGACGCTGGGGACTTGCTTCCCGTGACCGACGAGTATTGGGGTCGTGGGTACTGGGCGAGATAATTAATCGAGTAACATTGACGATTTAATCTAGCAATTGTTGTTTTTGGATAATCTGGCAATTACAACAATAGTTACATTTAAGGTGCATATGATAACTTGATAATTATGTTTAATTAATCTAATAACTGTGACTAATTAAGTTGGTAGCTGTAATTGGATAGCCCGATGACTTTCTATTGGAAAATCTGGTAGCGAAAATTTGATACCTAGAATAATCAGGTGACTATCACAAAATAAACTGTTAGTTGTGACTATTTAATCTGGCACTGGTCGCTGGAATAACACTCCGAAATACTAGTTTGGTTAGCACATTAGGTTAATTTTGTAGTCACTATAGGTTAATTTGGTTGCTGAAAACATACGTTAAGTAAGCAATATTGAATAATGTCAACAAGATAAACACATTGGAATAGTAGGTAACTATGGTGCATAGTTTAAAGTGTAAAAGTTATTTTTAATCCGGCAACTAAGTGTAGATAATCATCCTTTAATCGGGCAAGTATGTACAAACAATCTGGCGATTACGGAAAAAAAAGTTGTCAGAATATACCGATATGTTATTTTGTTTTGAAGATTTGGTCGCAATTAACTCAATAGTAAAAATAGATCAGCAATTGACTTATAACGGTTTAAAAGATAAATCTTTTGATTTTTTGAATTTAAAAAAATCACTAAAACTACAGGAGAGAGTACTTTTATGCATGCAGCCTAGTAGGGAAAGCGACGTGCTCCTTTATCCAGCCTAGTGCTAAACTGCTAAATGGATAGCGACAACCTGCTAAGCACTAGAAAAGAAATCAAAAGTAGTTGACGCCTTGAATTACGCGCGTTCATGGGAGTCGCCGCATACTTTGATTAAAATGTGGCGCTAAATGTGGCGCTGCCGTGTAGCAAACTCCTTAATTCTTTTCTACTAGTTTCTATTCGTTATTTTTCTCTTTTTTCATGTTTCCTTTTCGTTTCTAAATTATTCTTATGCTTCATTTTTAGTTTTGTTCCATTTTCTACTTTTGTGTTTTAGTTCTTTTCTATTTCATTTTATGTTTATCTTCTTGCTAGATTTCTTTAATTTTCTATATTCTTATGGTTCTCTCCTTTTTATTTCATCTTCTTTCTTACTATCGGTTTATTATGGTTAAAGTAGTAGTATGTTTCCTTTTTAATTAGTTTTTCTTATGTTTCAGTTTTTAGTCAAGTTTATATTTCATGATTTTTAAAGTTTTGTTTCATTTTTCATATATTTCTATTCCTCCTATAGTGGGGTTGTGTTACACTGGTACTATTTTTTGTTCTAGTATAGTTGTGATTTGTTCCACAAGCGCTTAAATTTTTGTTCTCGGGTGGCTAAAAAATTGTGTTGTACAAATGTAGTTTGTTCCTTGGGTACTAAAGATTTTGTTCAACGTGTGGTCTTAAATTTTGTTCCACTTTGTTCCTTGAGTTCTAAAATTTTGTTTCTTGTGTTCAATTTTTTTAATCATTGAGTCCTAAAATTTTGTTCCACTTGGTACAAAATATTCTTCCATTTTTGGCGATTGTTTTTGTTACTGATCTCTAAAGATTTGTTCCACTTGGTCCAATTTTTTGTTCCCCATGTATCACGATCGTTCTATAGTTACTAAAATTTTCTTCCAATATGGCCCAAAACTCCTCCCCTGAGGTGGCGCTAAAATTTAGTTCTCATTGGCCTAGTTTTTTTTGTTCCACTTGTAGACATGATTTGATTGCGAGTTGCTAAATTCCCGTTCCACTTGTAGTTCGTTCCTCAAATGCTAAAATATTGTTCCTACGAGACCAAATTTGTGTTCACCTAGGTGTCGCGATTTCTCCTGATGTGTTTAGACTTTGTTCTGCTTTGGTCCATTTTTCCATCATTTCTACTTGTGATCTTGTTTGACCACTTTGGACTTATGATTCAATTGTTGTTCCATTTTATAGATACATAGCCATGATTTGTTGAGCTGGTAATAATTTTTTGTATGATTTAGTTCAAAATTATGGCCCACCTATACTTATGATTTTGCTCCAGAGGGGCTCACTGCACAGCTAAATACACAGTACAAACACACTACAAATCCGGTTTACAAACTCAATGGACAATAATAGGAACACAACACAAATGCACTCATAATTCAGTTTACAAATGCGCTCCCGTCAAACATGTGTTGCTGCCAATAATCGAAGCAGAGCTCTTGCCAGCCGTCCACATGACCGCTGCGTCGAAGATGTGCTCCGTGAAGCCCATCGGCATCTTGACTAGCAATGATAACACCGTTAGCGGCACCGCAGCAGTGCCTCGTGCAAGACGCCTTGATGATTTACTGATGCTTCTTCCACACTTCTAGTTGGATATGCATGAGTTATATGTTTGAAAAGGATCCTCACTATTTGCTGATGCTTCTTCCAGACTTCTGATCTAGTGGTTTGTTGTAAAACTATTTAATGACTATATTTGTGTTCTATGCAAGTCATTGCATCAAGCATAAACAAAGACTTTTGCTTGTGATTTCTTGATTATGCGGTGTGTTTCTACAAAATCGTTTCACCAAGACATATCCACGAAGACACATGTCAGACTAGGTGGACCAAACAATTTCGGATTGTCAAGTTTGTGTACCACCATACCACAAATTGCAGTTTGTGTATGAAATTTCACATCCAAGACTAGTAGTGTATCCCTGGTGTTATTAACTCTTTCTCATATACTCCCTCTATTAGGGATTATAAGGCCTATTGACCACTTTGATAGGATTAAAGAAAATCAACAACTCACCCTCTTGATTACTACATGCACCAATAGTTGTACATGCATGAGAGAACAGAAAGTAAAAGAAGACCATACATTAAAGGAGAGATGATAATAAATGAGAAAAGACTTGTAATTTCTAACATTTTTAAAATCCTCTTAGGCCTTATAAACCCTAACGGAGGGAATAATATTTATACTAGTCCATGGTATTAACACACAATTTTATTCAGCATGGCCACTGACTTTTCTAATGAATGGCTCTTATTGTGTCGTGATGGACCATACATTATTCAACCAAATAAGTTCTTCAAAGTGTTGCATATTATCCGTCGGCAATAAATGTGTGGGGAATTTGTAGAAAATTTCTGCGTGTGTGTTCAATAAGTCCCTGGACACAACAAATCGTCTAGAAAAATCATACCGATGAGTATATCAAGTACGTGGTAGACGCTTACGCCGGCCAAACCGATCGTGAGTTTTGCTTCGGTGTCCTCCCTCTCCTTCCAAACTTAAGAAACCGAAAGCATAAGAACAACCAAAATTAGCCGATATCTTTTCGGATTTGCTAGTTCTCATGCGCCTGAGAACTTCTTAGGTCGCAGTCATCTCTTTCGCCATTGGATTTATCTTGGGATTCGTGCAACGTGAGACTTATACATGAGTTGCAACTAGGTTGTAATTGGGATTTTAATAAGTTGCAATTAAGTTGCAACTGAGAATTAGTACAAATTGTATAAGTTGCAACTAGGTTTGAACTGAGAATTCAGATAAATAGTAGGATGATGTCAGCGATTTAGACATAAGAAATTCTCAGGCGCATGACATCTAGACACTCCCATATCTTTTTTATGTCCTCCGAACCGAGAAGAGGTATTGGTTAGTCATGTTCGTCCTTCTGTTTCCATTTTCTTACGTTTGGAAGAAGGGAAATTAAGGGTTTCATGGCATCGCGTGCATGGCAAAGACAGGGTATGCTGCCACATGGGACATGTGATGAGCAATCTAGACAGGGTATGCTCCCTCCTAAAAAAGTTACTACAACTGACACGTCGGACGCCTGCACGTGATTAATGTACTCCTACCTCGACGTCCCAACAGCCGGCGGAACGGACCATCGTCTAGCTATTTTTGTCGTGCGACTCTCCGTACACCTCGCCTGTTTCCCAGCTCCGGCGTCCACGGTCCACCAACTTCTTCGCCTCCCTGCCGTGGCGAGCTCTCGCCGCCCATATTATAAGAAGTCACCTCCATCTCCCCGCTTTCCAATCCAGCTAGAGAGACCGCGGCTCCCGGCCACCCGCCCCGTCGTCACGATGAGTAAAGGTGCAATAATCGGCGCGTCGAGCATCCTGGTGGTGGCGGTGGTGGCCGCCGTCTGCGTGGTCTCATTCAAGAACAACTCCGGGGGAGGGGATGAGGGCGGCGATCACCTGACCACGTCCGTCAAGTCCGTGAAGGCCTTCTGCCAGCCCATGGACTACAAGGAGACGTGCGAGGCGGAGCTGAGCAAGGTGGGCGGCAACGCCACCTCCACGACGGACCTGGCCAAGGCCATCTTCGAGGTGACCTCGGAGAAGATCAGGAAGGCCGTGAGCGAGTCGGCGACCCTGGAGGAGCTGAAGAACGACCCGCGCACGTCGGGCGCCCTGGAGAACTGCAAGGAGCTGCTGGAGTACGCCATCGAGGACCTGAAGACCACCTTCGACAAGCTGGGCGGGTTCGAGATGACCGACTTCAACAAGGCCGTGGACGACCTCAAGACCTGGCTCAGCGCCGCGCTCACCTACCAGGAGACCTGCCTCGACGGCTTCATGAACACCACCACCGACGCCGCCGCCAAGATGCGCGGCGCGCTCAACGCCTCGCAGGAGCTGACGGAGGACATCCTCACCGTGGTCGACCAGCTCTCGGGGACGCTGGGGAGCTTCAACATCGGGAGGAGGCTGCTGGTGGAGGAGGACGGGTCGCCGGCGTGGATGACGGACGGGAAGAGGAGGCTGATGGAGGCCGGGCCCGAGTCGGTGGAGTTCAAGCCCAATGTGACGGTAGCCGCCGACGGCAGCGGCGACTTCAAGAGCATCAAGGAGGCGCTCGCCAAGGTGCCGCAAAAGAGCGCCTCCATGTACGTCATGTACGTCAAGGAAGGAACCTACAAGGAGTACGTGACGGTGCCCCGCACCGTGACCAACATGGTGATGATCGGCGACGGCATGACCAAGACAATCATCACCGGCAACAAGAACTTCAAGATGAACCTCACCACCAAGGACACCGCCACAATGGGTACGTACGTACGCCTTTTTCACTTATATGATCGATATCGATCCAGGATACGAATCTATCAGTACTTGACAACGAAGATTGCAATATGGTGCATGCATGGCAGAGGCGATCGGGAACTGGTTCTTCATGAAGGGCATCAGGGTGGAGAACACGGCGGGGGCGGAGAACCACCAGGCCGTGGCGCTCCGCGTCCAGAGCGACCAGGCCGTCTTCTACCAGTGCTACTTCGACGGGTACCAGGACACGCTCTACACCCACGCTCAGCGCCAGTTCTTCCGCGAATGCACCGTCACCGGCACCATCGACTTCATCTTCGGCAACTCCCAGGTCGTCATCCAGAACTGCCTCATCCTGCCGCGCAAGCCCATGGACAACCAGGCCAACATCATCACCGCCCAAGGGCGGCGCGAGAAGCGGTCCGCCGGAGGCACCGTCATGCACAACAACACCATCGAGCCCCACCCCGACTTCGTCTCCTCCACGGGGAAGATCTCCACCTACCTCGCCAGGCCATGGAAGGAGTACTCCAGGACCATCTACATCCAGAACAACATCGGCGCCTTCATCAGCCCCAAGGGCTGGCTCGAGTGGAACGGCGACTTCGGACTCGACACCCTCTTCTACGCCGAGGTCGAGAACAAAGGCCCCGGAGCCGACATGAGCCAGCGCGCCAAGTGGGGCGGCATCAAGACCGTCACCTACGCCCAGGCGCAGAAGGAGTTCACCGTCGAGACATTCATCCAGGGCGAGCAGTTCATCCCAAAGTACGGCGTGCCATACATCCCAGGACTCCTACCAAAGTAATAGGAGCCACGGCCGGACCAACTAACTTTAATTTCTCCATCCATCCATACACCATCATGCATGATTCCTTCTTTCTTCCCCTATGCGTCCGATCCATTTGCTGCGCTTATGCATGACTGCATGCAATGTTAATTAGTTGAGTTGACAACACATGTACTACTATATATGATGGTGCTATACGTACCATGATAATTAACTAATACATGTATACTTAATTAGGTTCAATTATTTGGTGGAGACAAAAATGTGTATGTGTATGTAACCGATCGATGTTTATATTCCCCTTCTACACCTTTTGTTAATTTGTTTTCTCGCTCGGTGTCTTGCATCATCTTACTCTTGTTAGTTACTATATCCTTCCTCTCCCGCGGTGGCGTAGCCAGGATTTTCACATTGGGTATTCGAAATCAAAAAAATTACAACACACCAATATAATACGTAGGTTCACAATAGCAAGAACCAAACTATAAAGTTTTCATAGTAGTCATCGTCTCCAATAAATAAATTACATTGTAAGATCACTAAATAAATACTATTTAACTCTACGATCTCCCTTTTAAAAGCGAGCAATGATATCATCATCCTTTACTTGCAAGAAGAATCGACGCTCAAGGAAAGTAACCAAACAATCATTCAAGAATTGCTCTCCCATTTTGTTTCTCAATTTATTCTTCACATAATTCATGGAAGAAAATACTCTCTCGACACTAGCAGTCGCCACCGGAAGAATTAGGACCAACTTGAGAAGCTTGTAAACCATGGCATGAGAGAGATTCTTTTTTTGACTCAACAAGTATAACAGAAAGGTCGGCAATATTTTTTACCTTTCTAAATCTTTCGTCCCTACGCATATCGGCCACAAACATATCCAACTGATAAGGAAGCTTTGATAACTCTAGTTTTGAGAAATCCTTAGGATAGAAGTGAGCAAGTTTGACCAATTTCTCTTGATCATAAGCAGCAAAAGAAGCAACCGGATTGAATGATGACATGCAAACAAGTAATTGAGTGTTTACCTCATCAAACCTGTTTTCGAGCTCTTGATATTGCCTATCAATAAGACCCAAAAATATATCAACACGGAACCTGTGGATATTGCTGACATTCTTGAAAAACTTTTTACATCTATGAACTGGCTTATAGCGTGCATCCATGTCAGGGACTTTGACCTTATGCTTCAAACAAAAAGCCTGAACTTTTTCAAGAAAATGTTTCCATCCACTATCTTCTCGCAGATTCAATAATTCTTGCTTAGTGAGATCAAGCATATCAATAGCATTCACAATGTCTTGGTCCCTCCTTTGCAATGCTTGAGTCAAGAGATCCGTGCCAACAAGTGCGACATAAATACTGTCAACATAGTTTGAGCTCCAATAGCTTCCGCACTATGATACTCTTTTCCAATCCTTTTAAGAACTTTCTGGATTGAAGGGTACAAAGAAAGCACATGTGACACGGTTTTGGAATGGGACCCCCAACGGGTTTCACATGGCCTTCCCAAACCCATCTCTTGATTTAGCCATGTGCATGTTTCAATTTCTTCCAATTCCAATGCTTCAATGAGATAATCACCTTGAGCTTCTCAAAACATTTGGATCTTTTTGCAAGACATACCAAGAACATTCAACAAATATGCAAGTTGTTAAAAAAAACCAAAAGCAATCACCATTCTCTTTAGCAACTGCGACAAGCGTTAATTGGAGTTGATGGGCAAAGAAATGCACATAATAAGAACTAGGAGACTCATCCATAATAAGTTTTTTCAACCCATTAGCTTTACCTTTCATGTTACTAGCTCCATCGTATCCCTGTCCACGTACCATTGAGAAGCTCAAAGAATGATCCATCAATAGTTTTTCAATTGCCTTTTTAAGTGTCAAAGATGTAGTGTCCTCAACATGGACAATTCCAAGAAATCTCTCAACCACCTTTCCGGTTTTATCTACATACCGCAAGGAGAAAGCCAATTCTTCTTGTTGATACACATCACTAGATTCATCGGCAAGTATTGCAAAATATTCTTCACCAAGATCTTTCAGAAGAAGACTAGTTGTTTCTTTGGCACAACAATTAATGAGTTCTAATTGTATTTCAGGGCATGTCATTCTGTAATTATTTGGAGCATTTTTCAAAAAAACTTTGTCAACATCTTCAAACTTTTCCGCTAGATGATTCAAAAGATCGAGAAAATTACCGTTGTTAAATGACTCTTCACTTTCATCATGACCACGAAAATCCAACCCTTGCTTTAAAAGAAATCTCAAGCAATAAATTGAATAACTCAACCGAGAGAGATATTGGGCCTTACTTTGTTTGGAACTTGAAGAAATAGACTCTCTGATTGATGCACTAGGTTGAATGAACAAATCATATTTTTCTTGAGCTTCAAAAAATGAGCACTAGTGAGATCACCACAATGTTTCTCGAATCTATTTTTCATCATGTTCCAATTTTTAAACCCCCCTTTCACAAAAGAATCACCTCCCTTATGCTTAGTTTCATCCTTGAACAAGTAGCAAACAAAGCAAAACACTGCATCTAGGTGAACACTATACTCAAGCCATTTGTATTTGTCAAACCAATGAGATGTAAAACGTCTATTACCTCCAATATCTCTTATTGGAAAATCATGTTGCCTTGGTTGACATGGACCCAATGCAATATATCTTCTTCTTATAACATCTTGATCATTGGCATCATAGGAGCCCTCTTTCCTGGATCATGCTCAAGTTCATATATTACTTCATCATCCGATACTTTATCTTCTGCCATGGGAGAGCCAATCTCCGGTCCTCTACCAGCACCATCATCATTATGTTGTTCTCTGCCATCATTATTCTGTGTTTGCACTAGTGCCAACTGCAATTCATTGTAAGGAGGATTGCTCAAATTGTCATCTTGATTTTGGCTTTCAACCTCAATAGATATCAGCGTCGACGTCGAGCTATCTTTGGTTTCTTTGCAGCTTTATCCCACATACGTTTCAAATCAGTACACTTCTCTTGCTTTTGCCTGTTCTTCATTTTTCAAACCTATACTAATTCAATTTTTTAGAATCTCATTTGGAGAAAAACAAAACTGAAATTATAAGTGAAGTGAATCTTATTCTTACCGTGAGACGTGAGTGATCTAATCAGTCTGATCTGGTCACGTCTTATTCTGAACTCTATTTTTAGATAGCATTGGCAACAACGATCTTATGATTCAGAATCTGAATTTAGAACCTGAGATGAACTGTTGTCTACTGCTCTTCTTGTGTTGTCCAGCGGGCTGCAGCGTCAGGCGTGAGGTGAGCAGCCGGAGCCGGGAAACAAGACAGACCGAAGAGCCGGGAATTGCTTACCTTCGCTGTAGCGACAGGGGCGGATTTACGGCGAGAGGTAGGAAGCTTGCTTGAATACGGGCGGCGCCGCGGCGGCCGGCGGGCCGGCGGCAGATGAGATCGATAGATGAATCGTTCGACTGATCGAGTCGAGCGCAGGAAGAGGAGCGGTTCGCCTCCGTGACTACGTCCCGACTGATCTGAATCCCTAGTGTGGGTCGATGACTCTATGGGAGCCCAAATAAAGCCCAAATTAGGAATTTGGCCCAGGTTAGAAAACCAGACTCGGTAGGGATCGGGAATCGCGATTTTAACGACTTAAACACGTACAAAAGGACCCTAACATGTATACCTATGCATATGGGAGCTTATATACTAAAAACAATTGCAAAAAATATTGGGTATTCATTGCATACCCATGAATAGTGCTAGCTCCGCCCATGCTCTCCCGTCTTATCTTCCAACTTCCGGTCTTGGTTGTTTTTTCGATAAAGCAGTTTAAAACTTTCCATAAATGCCACATTTTCCATGATCATCTCTGATTATAGCACTTGTTGCACCCCTTCCATTCTGAAAAGCAGCATCCACATTCATCTTATACTGATGATGGGAGGGTTTAGTCTATGTTACCTCCTTCGGAACGACCCCGCAAGAGGCTGCACCATAGTTCATTGTTAGGGCTTGAATTGAAAAGGCCGATGTTTGTGCTGGATCCACTGATTCTCCCTTTACTGCCTCGCGCCGCTACCACCAAATATACCATGCCCCCACAACAATGGTTTCTTGCAGACCCAGTTTATGCTCACAACGGGGGTGAACTTTGTATGGTTAGTAAGGATCTCCTCCAAAATAATTGAACCCGACCTATCCACCATGATCATCTGGTTTATGTAATCCTCTAGGCCTAGAGCTCTCCACACTTCTTTTGCTCGTTTGCAAGTGAAGATGAGATGTCGAATATCTTCCGCACCTTGTTTACAGATAGAACAGTGTGCTTCAACTTTAATATGACGATTTGCAAGGACACACATACCACAAATAAAACCATGCAAAGATCTCCAAAATGAATATTTTGATCTTGGCCGGAACTTGGAGTTTCCAAAGCTTTCCCAGACAATATTTACTCGTGAAGGACCTTGACCATCATCTCTCGATATCTTCCCACTATATTGATGTTCCCATTCGGAATAGTAGGCTGACCGCACCGAGAAGATGAATTTATTTGTTTTATGCCACGCCACAAAATCATCCTCCAGGTTTTGACTTATAGGAATCTGCAAAATTGATCTCACAATAAAAGGGTTAAAAGTAGATTTAATGATATCCTCATCCCATTGTCCAGTGTTTGGATCCATCAACTCGTCCACCGTTCTAAGAATAACATTTCCTTTATCAGTATCAACCTTCCTCAACATAGTACCTGGTACTCAATGGTCGTTCTAGATGTTAAATTTTTTCCATTACCCACTCTCCAGATGTGTCCTCTCTTGAAGGTTTGGATTCCACTAACAATGCTCTGCCATGTATACGACGATCCCTTCTTTGGACCCGCATTAAGCAACTTCCCATCCGGATAATATTTTGCACGCAAAATTGTTGCACAAAGTGATTCAGGATTATTCAGAAGTCTCCAAGTCTGCTTTGCAAGCATTGCCAAATTAAAAGCATGTATATCTCTAAATCCCATTCCACCTTGAGCCTTAGGTATACACATTTTCCACCACGCACACCAGTGCATCATTTTTTGCTCGTATGTATCTCCCCACCAAAAGGCAGCCATAGCATCATTCAATTGCTTACAGATGTTTTTTGGGATTTTAGAAACCGCCATTGCAAACACTGGAATCGATTGTATTACAGCTTTTAGCAGGATCTCTTTAGCCCCCATTGACATTATTTTCTCTTTCCAGCCCTTTATGATAGCAATAACACGTTCAATCAGGTATATGAAGCTGTCACTCCTATCAGCTCCCACCATCGTCGGTAAGCCAAGATATTTATCCGAGACCGCCTCTGTCATAATATCCAATTGAGTACAAATGTCCGCCTTCAATTGAACATCCACATTAGAACTAAAATAAATGTTGCACTTTGTCTGACTAACCATTTGGCCTGAGTTTGCACAGTATTGGTCAAGAACTTCACTCAACGAGGCTGCATTAACTACGTTTGACTTCATAAGGATCAAGGAATCATCAGCGAATAACAAGTGTGAAACTGATGGCGCATTTCTGCACACCTTAACTCCTTCAATGCCACGAACCTCCTCCATATGAGCTAATAAACTCGACAAACCTTCTGCACAAATCAAAAAAAGATAAGGGGAAAGGGGATCCCCTTGTCTTACGCCTCTAGTTGGTACAAACCCTTCCGTCTCCTGATCATTATATCTGATTCTGTAAGACACCGATTTAACATAAGCCATCAATAAATCCACAAAGTTTGCTTGAAACCCTAGCCGGATCAGCATTCTCTCTGGGAAATTCCATTCCACATGGTCATAAGCTTTATTCATATCTAGTTTCACCGCACAATATCCAGATTTTCCTTTCTTGTTCTTGATGGTTTGCAAGCACTCATAAGCAACAAGGATATTATCAGTGATCATTCTACCAGGCACAAATGCACTTTGCATAGGAGAGATAACTTCATTAAGAACACGTTTAAAGCGTAAGGCAATCATTTTAGATATTACCTTGTATAGAACATTGCAGAGACTAATTGGTCTATACTGGGTGATGAGTTCAGGGCTCTCCACCTTAGGAATAAGATCTATAACCGTCTCGTTCCAACCATCCGGGATAACTTTATTATTTATATCCTCCAATACCTCCTGTGCCAAAGAGTCACCAATAATGTCCCAGCATTTCTTGAAGAAAATCGCATGTAACCCGTCAGGACCCGGTGCTTTCATATCTCCAATAGAAAACAAAGCCCTTCTAACATCCTCTACTGTGTAAGGAATTTGTAATGCATCATTCATTTCAGAGGTAACCTGTGGAGTAACTTTATCTAGCATGCCTGGATCCGTATCATAGACCTGTGTGGAGAAAAGACCAGAAAAGTAGTCAGAAATTATGGGATTTAAGTAGGCCGTGCCCTCAACCCAAATTCCATTATCATTTTTTAGCTTCTTGATCTTATTCTGCTGCCTCCTTGTCTTTGCAAAATTATAAAAATACGAACTATTTTTGTCTCCAAGCTGCAGCCAGTTCAGCCGACTGTGTTGAGCCCAGTAAATCTCTTCTTGTTCAATAAAAGCTTCTCAATCTCTGTCGCCAGCTCCCTCTGCCGTTTCACATTTGCTTCAGTTAATTCAGCTCGTGCCACTCTCTCAAGTTCTTTCTGGGCATTTTGAATCGTTTTTTTTTTGTTTTTCTTAGAACCACTCTATCCCATCTGTGAAGTTCTTTGTGAACACGGGATAGTTTTCCCGCCGGTCCTGCCACATTTGAATTGCGCGTCCATGCCTCTTCCACAATTTCTTTGAATCTTGTCTCTTTCAACCAGCGTGCATCAAAACTCAGAACTTCCGGCCTATATGTGTCCTGGGTTGGTTCTTCCTCAAATCGTAACAGCAAAGGTCTATGATCTGACCTACTGTATGACACATTTTCAAGCACAGCATCCAGGAATTTGTTTCTCCAAGATTCATTACATAGTGCTCTGTCTAGCCTTTCTTTTATCATCCCCCTATGCCATGTAAATTTATCTTCTGTATATCCTACGTCTTCCTGGTTACAATCCTCCGGAGCATCCTTGAAAGCCTGCATAAACCGTTGCGGTCTAGGATTACCACCCTCCTTCTCAAAAGGGTAAAGGATTTCATTTAGATCACCAATCACTAGCCATGGCATATCACATTCAGCATACAAGTCTCGTAATCTCTGCCATGTCAAATCTTTATCTTGCCATCGCGGTTCCCCATACATACCTGTAAATCGCCAGATGTTCTCGAGCCCTCTCCCAATTGTCACATCAATGTAGTTTTTACATTTAAACCTTAGATCAATTTCAATCTCCTTCTTCCAGAATAAACAAAGTACACCACTTCGTCCTTCACTGCGCACAACATTCTTGTAGTCCATACATAAGCGTCTGCGAAGGCATTCCACAGGCCACTCTTCCAAGTGATTTTCCAATAAGAAAATAACATCAGCTCCTCTTCGCTTCTGATCATTCAGAAGCGCTCGAACTGCCGGTTCCCCAACGAGGCCCCGACAGTTTTTACTTAGGATTTTCATTTCTCCCGGTGGTCCTCCTCGAAGGAGGCCGCCGATCCATCATTTGTTGTATTCCCAACATTTTCATCACCGGTAATGCGTAGTTTCTTCCTATTCATATTCTTTTGAGGGGTTTGATCTTGCGAAGTTGGTGGTATCTTCTCCTTTTCAATTTGATCAATCATACTTGCAACGGTGGTCTTCACCATTGCACCAGGGTTAACCTCCACAGTTTGACTATCCGGATCAATAATCTGATTTGAATTTGCTGCTAGCCTCTTCCCTCTCAGAGGGTTCTGAATATCACCACCAATATCCATGTCCGACGGCAATTCTTGGTTTGGATGTATCATTTGTCCCAATGACACAATGATATTCTTCGATTGGTTCATATTTGCATTCCATCTCCAACTCCCCTCAGAGCTAAAATCTCCTGGGTCCTCCTTTCTTCGACCACTACCACGCCCAAACATGCCTCTCCCTCTACCACTCTGCCTCTTGCCGCATTGCCACGACCCCTAGACCCACGTCCTCCTCCACGATTCCTCCATTCATCAGCAACAATGAAGTCTCCCCAAGCAAAGTTAGCGGGATCGTGTTCTCAGGTGCCACACTCTTGAAACCAGTGCTCAATCAGGCCACAATGATTGAAGAAGACTGGCATCTTTTCATATTTGATCTGATACCAGTCCTTTTGTCCTGCTCGCGTGATCGAGACAAATCTCTCAAGCTTTTTATCAACATCAAGATCCACACGAATTCTGACAAAGGCACCTACATAGCCTGCAGGTAATTGTAATTGGACTTCTGAAATTTTCCCCATCTTTCTACACATTCCCTTGATCACCGCTTCATTGAGGTAATTGTTAGGCAATTTAAGAACCCTAGCCCACACTGATATCTTGTCCAGATTTATCGATCTAGGGTTTGTAAACCCATCATATTCCCTGAGAACACCGCATGATTATTGCGAAACAGCCACTGCCAGCCGAACATTGCCATATTCCAATCTGCAAGACAGCCGAATTGAACCGTGAAGAGATTGACCTCAATCATCCTCCAACGCACCTCTTTTGCTGGGTTCCACGCCGATTTCATATCTCCATAGAGGGCAGAAGGGCTAAAGCCCTTGTCAGTATGAACCCTAGCTATAGCAAGCCACTTGGCCTTGATCTCCTGGCGATTAGCAACTTCTTCCCACACAAAGTCATCACCATCGTCTTCATGTAGATCTAATCTGCTGAGAAGCTCCTCTACACCTTCCTCCTCCTTGCCCCGCCTTCCACTGTTACTCCCGCCCGGCTCCATGCAAAGATCTCCACGCGAGATCAGGCGTGAAACTCACGGCGGCAGTGGCACCGCCGAAGGACCAGCGAAACCCTAACTTCTCGTTAGGGGGAAAAACTATGATCTTACTCTTGTTAGTTACTATATCCTTCCTCTCCGTCTTATCTTCCAACTTCCGGTCTTGGTTGTTTTTCGATAAAGCAGTTTAAAACTTTCCATAAATGCTGCATTTTCAAGCATCGTGGAATTTTAAACTTTTTTTTTGAGGGAAACAGCCGGACTCCTCCGACTGTGAAGCTTTATTAATTATCAAAAAGGATTATATCTTTGCCAAGTGGCCAATAAGAAAAGGAAAATGATAGTACTCCCCCGGGGGATCGCACGCGACACGTCCCCCGGGTCGATCGCGTGACGCGTGTCCGGTGCATGCAAAACAGCTGCCTCCTGTGGGTCCCACCACGTCACCTCTTTCCTTATTATCTCCTCTTTCTCCACTCGTTTTCAATTGCCTGTTACCACCGAGCACGCCATGGCTCTTTCCACTCACGGAGGGCTTCCATTCACTCCTTTCCTAGACAAACCTCCATGAAGCTCTGAGAATCCATGGCGCGCTGCCTTGCTCCTCTCTTGCGCGCTGTCCCTGCTGCCACTTTGAGCGCTCCCCAATCTGCCACGCGCTTTCTACAAGGCGATGGTAGTGTCCTATGCTACACGCACTAGAGGCGGTACGACGGCAGGTGCTTCAGGCGGTGGCATCCTCCTGCTACGCATCGCGGCGGTGGATGCTACACACGCCAGAGGCGGCTGCTACGGGCGGTGGAGTCCTCCGCTACCAGCTGCGGCGACTTATGCTACAGGCGACGACGGCTTATGCCTGCGGTGAGCGGCGCTGATACGCGGTCCTGCTACACACGGCGATCGGACCTGCTACATATGACTTGTGGTGTTGCTACACGCGGCGAGCGGTGCTGCTATAATGCATATTTTTTTGCTACAATTTTTGCTCCGACAATGTCTTCGGCGAAGTTAGGCTTTTACTACATTAGCATAATCATCTTGCTACATCTATTTTCTGATTTTACTACGCGTTATCCGGCGAGGTCTCCGGCAAGATGCTCCGGCGAAAGTCTTCGGCGAGTCTTCGGTGAAATCGGTTTTGCTACATTAGTATTTTTTTTGCTACATCGTTGCCGGCGAGGTCTCCGGCGAACTCTCCGACGAGGTCTAGTCTGTTTTTCTATTTCTATATCAAACCGTTTTCTGCTACATGTAGCAAAATCGGGACTATTTATAGCAAAAACAGGTATGTTTGTAGCAAAAGTGGGATTTAGGGGATTTTTAAAGGACACGTATCAGCAGGAGGGTCCAGGAGATTTTAGGAAAATATCCTCCCCGGAAAACGCGTAGTACGGCCCATAAGAAAATCAGGCGGATCCTCGAGACATACACAATACCGACTAAGGTCCCTCCGTATTACAAGCAAAAATACGAGCCACCTTGTTGCTCTCCCTAGGACAGTGTGAAAAAAATGACATGGGTAAAGTTTCTACCTAAGAAAGAACACTACTCGTAGATTGCCGCTGCCTCTCCACAGTAGAGTTCCCTCCGTTTTTTTTGCATCGTGACAACAACTTTCATGCAATCACTATTAACTTCAATCCTGTTGCATCCTAATTGTCCTGCAAGTAAAAGACCGTCGCGAAGGGCTCTAGCTTCCGCAGTCGCCGCATCGCCAACATTTGTTATTCCACAGCAGCTACCTGCGATGAATACACCTTTGTCATCTCTGATTATAGGAAAAAAAATTTACCTCATTATTTTTTTCTTCAAGCAAATTTGATCGATCATTCACACTATAGGAAGCGCTTGGTACGCCGAGGGCTAAAACCGTCGGCATAGCCAGGAAAACCCTCGGCGTACGCTACGCCGACGGCTGTCCTCGGCGTACCGTCCTCGGTAGACCTTTCCCTCGGCGGAGCAGCCATGGCCGTCGGTGTAGCAAATCATCGTCGGCATAGAGCAAAGCCGACGGCCAGATGGCGCCCGTTGGCGTAGCGACCGTCGGCGAATGTCGACACCGCGGTCACACGGTCGGCTACCGGCGCAGCTGCTACGCCGACGGCCTCACCCTCGGCGTATCCTGGCTCCTACGCCGACGACTATACCCTTGGCGTACGTTCGCCACGTGGAGATAGCGGAGCAGCCTGGCTCGAAGCTACGCCGACGGCCTCACCCTCGGCGTCTCCCCCTAGCAGAAGCGGGGCTCGGCCCTACGCCGGTGGCCTCACCCTCGGCGTCTCCCCCTAGCAGCAGCGGGGCTCGGCCGTACGCCGACGGCCTTGCCCTTGGCGTAGCACCCTCTACACCGAGGGCAAGGGCCCAGCATTTTTTTTGTTTACCTCATATCAATGCATCTATATTTCATAGCAATGTTACCTCATAACAATGCATCTATATTTCACAGTAGTAATCATTCAAACATGGTCATATCATACATTATTCAAACATGGTCATATCATACATCATTCATACATGCATCAACATCATCACACATGCCTACATCTATGGAGGAGACGGGGTGGGACCGAAATCTCCCTAGGTGAAAAGAGGCGACCTCGAGCGAGGGTGACGTCCAGTAGAAGCAGCGGAAGAGCCACCTGGCGAGGGAGTAGGAGAAACGCCCTCGGGAGAACCACCAGCAGAATGGCCAGGAGAAGGACCATTTTCATGAAGCGGTGTGATCTGACACCCATCCGGCGAGGCGTGGCCAAAGTGCCGGTTCCCAGAAGCTCCCGTTCCCAACATGTTGCCTACATATTAGCTACTTGTGAGGCAAAATAAAGTGATAACCAGTGAGTTAGCAAAGAACTTACCGGTGTCGATGAGTAGTATGTGACGAGGTTTCGTCTCGTCAATGCCCATTGTTATGGACTTGGGTTTTAGAGAAGATGGGGATGCTGGAGATCGTGGAACGGTTAACAGACAAGCAACCAGGGGATACGAGATTTACCCAGGTTCAAGCCCCCGGAGGGAAAACCCTACTCCTGTTTGTCTGCTCTTGATTACGGCGGAACCGAAAGTTACAAGGGTGCGCAGAGGCAATCTTGATTACGGCGGAACCGGAAGTTACAAGGGTACCCAGGTTGCGGTGGTATGAGAGATCGTCCTCCTCATCGTTCCCTCCTAACCATTATATAGATAGGCAGGTCCCGGACACATATCGAGTCGGTTACAGGTTTTAGGGTTTGCCCCTTTGAATATTCTATCTTTTCTAGTCTTGCTCTCCAAGGATTCGAAGGCTGTCATGGGCCCTGGCCACCCAAAAGTCTTCATGGGCTAGCGCATATTCTCGTGGGCCTTTCTTGGGCTGGACCAGGTATGCTAAGGTCATGTACCCGTAGGGTATAACCATGTCAGTAGCCCCCGAGTGTTCAGTCGAATCGTAGATTCGGATGAGGACTCTTCAATCTTTCGGGTGCAGCTATCTCTGTTTGCTAGAGAATGATTTGAGTGTGTAGGGATTGTTGATGCGTGTGCCTGACTCTCCCGATGGATCAGGGTCAGTTAACTGTCTTAGGACAAAACAACACGATCTTCTTCAGATTTGAGTCCCTCAACTCGAACCCGGAACATATGCTGGCGTAATTCGACTTAGGCCGTTGAGGAATTACAGGAGTGGAATTCCAGTAGATTTTAAATGATGTACCCAACACGTCCGTCGGGATTTTTCATCGCTCCTGCTGGCACGGATTCTTACTAGCAGAGCGCAGTCGTGTGCGTTGCCATACCACTAGATGATATCTGTAGGTCTTATCTTTGTGTCGCAGACACATCATCCGAATGTTTATCACCACGGAGGTGTTTCGGGTGGCCAAGGAGGATGTTACTCACTTAGCGTTAATTGGGACAGAGTTGCCGAAAAGTTTTTGCATGTTGATCCGAAAGATTGCAGTCGAAGAATTCATAGGGTGCACGACCAGCGCTCCCTATGGGAGTAGCCCCCGAGTGTATGTTCGAGTCATAGACTCGAGCGGAGACTTTAGTTCAACTGCTGCTTGCTTCAGGTCGGTAGGACACAATTTTTTTTCGGATGCTTGAATCAGTCCTCCCTATGGGAGTAGCCCCCCGAGTCCGTAGTGGAGTCGTAGACTCGACGTAGGACTCTAAGAAATAGTTCAGCGGTGTAGTACCTTAATCATTCTTTGGGTGCGCGGCCAGCGCTCCTGATAGGAGTAGCCCCCGAGTAGTTACTTGAATCGTAGATTCGAGTGAATACTTTAGCTGTGTAGTCGAAGATTTGTAACTGTTGCTAGTATAGCCTTGATGACGTCAGTGCTGACGATCGATGACCTCAAGCGTCTGCGGCGCCAGAGGTGACGTGACTGGACGAACATGGGTCCCACTTTCTGACTTTGAATTGACTGGTCACGCGCGGCGTGGAGATAATTACGGCGTCGCCTTGGTTTCCGTGCATAGTGGACGGCGTGCGAGCGACGGTTCGCTGCTGTGCTGACATGTGGATGGTTGGATTTTGATGCTGGCTCTAGGGCTTCCCGATGAACGGTCCCTGTTCATCGTCTTTGTCCTTATAATCTGTGGGGGAAAAGTTTGTTTGTTTTCACTGCAGCCATTCGCCTTTCACTGCTTCCACCTTCTTGAGCTTTTTCTTCGCCGCGCGCTGGAAGTTCTTCGATCCTTCCCATCTTATTTTCTGCGCTCACACCACCATCGTCACCGCACTGCAATGGGGAAGTCAAAGAAGGCCTCCACCGCAGTTGGCACCAGCGCTGCTGCCGGCGGCAAAAAAGGTACTACCGCCACTCGCGTCACCGACGGTGGCTGGCGGCGGTCGGAGACGCGCGAGGGCGACCTGCGCAAACTTCGTGAGCGGGGTCTGATCCCGCAGGACAAGGAGGCTATCAAGATTCCTGGCGACGAGGTAATTCCCCGTCCACCCGCTAGGTTTCGGGTCATGTTTGTCGGTTTTGTCCTTCAGGGCCTCTCTCTCCCAGTCCATGATTTTCTCCGTGGATTGCTTTTCTTCTATGGCATCCAACTCCATCATCTGTCGCTAAATTCCCTTCTCCACATCGCTTGTTTCATCACCTTCTGCGAGTGTTGGCTCGGTATCGAACCGCACTTTGGCCTTTTCTGGAAGCTCTATTTCGTGAAGAGGCAATCTGGCTCTGATGGCGTTTATCCCATCGGCGGCTGCATCATTTCCCTTAATTCCAAGTTTCTCTTCTTCTCTTGTTTCTATGTCTGAGTCTGTCCAGTACTAGCGGAGACGATGGTTTTACATCCACGACTCCCCAGTGGACGGGCAAAATTTTGGCCTTGCTCCTTTCTACTCCACCCAGAAAATCCAACCGAAGAGGTCCTGGAAGAACCACATCTTGGATGGTGAGGTGGCGGAGATAGAGGAGCTCTATCGTCGGGTGGAGGACCTCCTGGTGATTCCGGATAAGGAGGTGAACGGTGTGGATATTATCTGCACCTTCCTCAAACGTCGGGTGCAGATGGCAATCCGGAAGTTCTTCAGATGACCTTGCAGATGCCCTGAATGCCTTCATTTTTTTTGAGTGCGCGACCAGCGCTCCCTATGGGAGTAGCCCCCAAGTCCTTAGTCGAATCGTTGATTCGAGTGAGGAATCGAAGCGTGCCACTTGAAGATCTTTTGTGTGCGCGACCAGCGCTCCAGTTTGGAGTAGCCCCCGAGTGTCTGGCGGAGTCGTAGACTCAGGCAGAGACTCGAGTCTTGTATCTTGTAGACGCAGTCGACAATCTCGCGGGCGTACCGCTGACCCAGAAGTATCGGGTGCGCGACCAGTGCTCCTGATAGGAGTAGCCCCCTAGTGTCTAGTCGAGTCGCAGACTCGAGTGGAGACTCATGCGAGGAGGAACCACTGACCCGGAAGTGCATCGAGTTAGCGTCTCACGCATAAGGAGCCAAAGAGCCGACGTAGTGGAGTCATGCGACGTCTAGCTGGAAGGACTCGATGTTGCGGATGAAGTCGACACCGTTGCTTCTGTCGGGTACATAGTCAGCATCGCGCTTGTGTAGCATCAAGCAATGCAACCATCCGAGGAGGGTTTCGACTCGGGCCTTGAGTTTATGGCGTAGCCAGTTGCTTTGTCGAATCCTATTGGAGGACCCGATAGAATAGCTCGACGTAGTCGACATCCTTGTAAGCTGCAGAAAACATAAAAAGTTGTGAAGTACTTGTATCTTGTAAAGAATATTTGTCTGCCGGCTTATATAGTAAAATTCTGGTGCCAATCGAGTAGACACTTTTGCACTGTATGCTAGGCCTTTTCGTTAGCCTAATTACCCTTAGTCTCAGTACCTTGACGAGGCACTCGGAGTTCAAGGATTCGACGATCAGGCAGAATCAACTACTCGGGCTGTCGCGTTCGAGGTGCTCGAGTGCGTGGAGCCGATGGCACATTAGGTTACTCGAAGAGGGCGTAGCCCCCGAGTGTTTCGAGTGCGAGTTAAAAAGGAAATCAGCTCTAAGTAGAGGGAAACTTACCTTTGTTTGTTGTTGCCGTCGAGGTGGATGGACTCGATGCGTCTGGCTGTTCGCAGGATCCAATGCAATCGGCGGGTCAACGCAGCCGAAGATTGTAGCGGATTATGGCAGTCGAAAACCGCAGCATGTCGCCGGAGTCGAGGGAGCCCCCGAGTCATGGTCGCTGAAGCCAATGAGGCCAGTTGTCGCAATCGAAGATCGCGTAGGGTCACACGACGGGATCGAAAGATCCCCGGGGTCACTGGTCGCGCCGTGGAGTCGAAAGAGCACCCAGATGTAACCGATGTGGCGGTCGTGTGGTTGAGCTAGTATCTTGATTAATAATAAATCTCTTTCCTTGCTAAATAGTTGTTCTTCAGGTCTCTTTGTGGCTTCACGTGAACCGACAATTAATTCCTTTGGTTTGGTATGCTCTTATCTTTGGAACTTGGCAATCGGGATCAGCTAGTTGTACTGCGTGGTGACACCGATCCGGTGGACGGAAGTAGTACTTCCAGACTATCCGGCCGCCAGTACACGATGATTGTAATAGAATCAGTATGATGCCTTGCCTTAGCTTCCAAATTTGCTTCTTTTCTCCAGGTAGGTATGCGGGACTGAGTTGATTGCGCACTGACGTAGACCAGCCAATCAGATGAGATCTACTCGCAGCTGTCGACTTTACCAGTTGCACGATGAAGAAGATCAAGGTGGATTTAACTCCCAGAAGCTGGCGAATCATAAATCGCGGATGATGAAACCGTCACGATCGCACAATCAGCGCCCCTGATTCCCACAGATGGCGTCAATTGACGAGGTTTCGTCTCGTCAATGCCCATTGTTATGGACTTGGATTTGGAGAAGATGGGGATACTGGAGATTACGGAACTGTTAATAGACAAGCAATCAGGGGACACGAGATTTACCCAGGTTCAGGCCCCCGGAGGGAAAACCCTACTTCTGCTTGTCTGCTCTTGATTACGGCGGAACCGAAAGTTACAAGGGTGCGCAGCTGCAATCTGGCGTGGAGGTGTTTATGCGGTGGTATGAGCGGTTAATCTGTAGATCTGTTGTGGTCTAGTCTATCGGGGGTGCCCTCCTCGTTGGCCCCTCCTAGCCTTTATATATGGGGAGGCTAGGTCTCAGGTAGCGATTAGAGTAGGTTACAAGTTGTATTCAAACTCTAGTCTTGAGGTTTCCTTGTCTTGTACGCTTGAGAGTCCGTGTCCACATGGCCTTCATATTAGCCGAACCGTCTTAGGCGTCATGGACCCTGGCAGGTCGTTGAGTGGGCCTTCCGTCGGGTTGGACCAGGTATACTAACATCGGGTACCCGTAGGGCATATCCATGTCAGTATATCCTAGAGAAACTGTCCCTCGAAGGCATGCATGGTGCCTGCCCCGACATGGGAGGAAGGGGCTCTAAATTCGTATTCTGTCCAGTATGAATATTCACCAACATCGCCTGCAAGATAGTTTAGATGTCAGGCCGTAATACAACAAACTAGGGGAAATGGGACTTGTATCTTTTGCAAAAACAAAGGTTCAAACTTACATTTACGCATTGCATGTAGGTCGCATTCGCCTCCTGATACTGTCAAAAGGCCACCTGATATTCATCATGAGCGACATCATAGGCCGCATCGAACTCAGGCTACAATTTCAAATACATGGAATCTCGTCAGCAGTTAGCCATGTAGGAACAAAAGTCATAAAGATGATGAAAACGAGTAAAACTTACATCAGAGTTGCTGGAGGTGGATCGACGAGGCTGGCCACGAGGCGGGATAGGAGGGCCGTCGGCAGGGTGGGTAGCCTTGAGACGGCTGAAGCTCGTGTTTAGGGTAGTCTTGACCTTCTTATTAAGAATCTTGAGACGTCTATGCTGCAATCCGTGCCCCGACAGGACCAACGACTCCTCGTCAATCTCCGCATGAATGGGGTCATCCACATGGGGGTGACGAGCCTTCAGCATCGTGATGTAGTTCCCCAAGTCGTTCTGGGCAGTGCCGAAGTACACGAGCAACGAGGGCCGAGGCTCCGAGTAATCGGGCTTCTTTTGCCGCATCATCTCATAGACGGCGACGTCATGAATCACCTCCCCAGGTTGTGCTTGATAGGGGTAGCCCGGCGTAGATCTCCCTTGTTTTGTGTTTGTTAAGGTCATATGATGATGTAAAACCATGTTGGTTCACAAGGTGCAGCACTATCCTACCCGGTTTCACCGGAACCGGGAGTTTCCCCCCTATATAAGTCCAGAACCTTCCCTTTTAGGTTACACCGCATGTCCGAGAAGGGGGACACATCCACCCGGGGACTAGGTTTTGCATGTTTCAACACAACACCACACCTCCATGCATGTGCTAGGGCCACATGCAAGTTCTTGAGGTATTCCTATGCCCCGAAGCGCGGTTTGACGCGGAACCCTGATCTGTGGGCCTCGGATTGTCTACCCCCCTAGACGTTCCTCTGACATGGGTAGCCCGACGTAGCTCTCCCTTGTTTTGTGTTTGTTAAGGTCATATGATGATGTAAAACCATGTTGGTTCGCATGGTGCGGCACTATCCTACCCGGTTTCACCGGAACCGGGAGTCCCCCCCTATGTAAGTCCAGAACATTCCCTTTTAGGTTACAACGCATGTCCGATAAGGGGGACACATCCACCCGGGGACTAGGTTTTGCATGTTTCAACACAACACCATAGCTCCATGCATGTGCTAGGGCCATATGCAAGTTCTTGAGGTATTCCTATGCCACGGAGCGCGGTTTGCCGCGGAACCCTGATCTATGGGCCTCGGATCGTCTACCCCCTTGACGTTCCTCTGACAGGGGTAGCCCGGCGTAGCTCTCCCTTGTTTTGTGTTTGTTAAGGTCATATTATGATATAAAACCATGTTGGTTCACAAAGTGCAGCACTATCCTACCCGATTTCACCGGAATCGGGAGTTTCCCCCTATATAAGTCAAGATATTCCGATGGACCTTTATATTTATTTTGGTTTCTTTAAGATATATGTACATGCAAAGCAAAGGTTGGGAATACTTTTCCATAATTAAAATAGGCTCCGGTTGACCCACGATGAAAGTTTCCAATTAAAGATCTGAGATTTTACTAAGTGTTAACGCATGTCCGAGAAGGGGATCACACTTGGTGGGAAATGGTGTAAAAAATGGGTTAGCGTAGGAAAAGGATTGAATCTTTGAACAACTTCACAAAACAATGTGACATATAAATTTCACACACATGTGATAATAACACTTACAAACATGCAAATTTCTCAAGTTGTGAGAAGATTCAACAATTCATGTGGGCGTGGAGACTATTATTCGGAGGCTATGAATTCATCAAATTGATAAAATATAACCTAAATAATTGATACTAATAAATAAATATAAATATAAAATAAGTTCATAATTTGGTAGAAAAAATAAAAAAATGTACTGCAGTACGCCGAGGGTGACCGTCGGCGTAGACTGGTCGTACACCGAGGGTGACCGTCAGTGTAGGCTATGCAGACGGCGGCTCTCGGCATATGGCTGATGCCCTTAGGGCTCCGTCCCGGCCTGGCCACGCGGCCACCCCGTACGCCGAGGGCTAGGATACGCCGACGGTGCCCCTCGGCGTACCGGTGTCTACGCCGACGGCTATGCTACGCCGAGAGCTCGGAAGCTGGGCTGGCATTGGCCCGTTGCCACTAGGAAATAATTGCTACGCCGACGGCCGGCTGCCGTCGGCATAGCGCCAAATTGCCGTCGGCACAGGCTGTGCCGACGATGGCCGTCGGCGTACCCCCCTCGGCGTACATCCTCGTCGGCACAGCTTCGTGGCCGTCGGCACAGCGTCTTCCAGCGGGCCCCGCGTGTCAGTCAACGGTCGTCTTGGCTAACGGTTCAGCCTGGAGCTACGCCGACGGCCAAGCCGTCGCCACAGGAATGGAGCTACGCCGACGGCCAGGCCATCGGCATAGCCTAAAATATTTTTTTTTTATTTTTTTATTTTTTTTAATCTTTGAATTATTTGACTCCTTAATCTCCCGCTTTAATCATTTTAACACTATTTATAGTTAATAATTGATTAAATTGAAATCTTAGTCAAAGTTCCCGTTCGGTCACCCATCCTAGCACTACTCCAGCTCTAGCACGCTTAACTTCCTCGTTCCTTCAGAATCTCTTCCCGCAAAGCAATTTACTCATTGTTGTCAATATTAGGATATCATTCCTATTAACTCTTATATCATCATGTCATATGGTTGTATTTTTGAAATTGCAAGCAATTATTTAAGTAAACAACAATGAATAAGTAAAAATATTATTGAATTCAAATAAAAATATAATGATTTTTTTTGTATTTTTTATTTAATATAGAATAATTAATATCATAAAATCTGTAAATCGGAATTCGGCAAATAATATGTCTAAATTGATTAGAAAAATGAGAGGAATCCAAATATGATATCAATATCAACTTATCACAAACTATGTCGTGATTCTTATCATAATTTCATTTGCCCGTTTAAAACGGCACGCATAAAGATTCTTAGCTCGGGACTGAGACTCGCTAAAATTGAAGTGGATCTACGATGAAACAACATATTTTGAACCTAAAAATGATATTTGTAAAAAATCATGAGCATCCGATCATGTACCTGTAGTTCATATCTGACCCACTTCCTACCGATTCGGCAGGAATTTGTCTTTTTCACCAGGGATAGAAGAAAATGTTTAAGATCCCCGTGTTATTAAATTATCCATGTAAGGTGGTCTAGTATTTTTGAAAAATGTGACGGTAGTATTTTGAATTAGCCATTTGGTAGTTGCTTCACAAAACCGTCCGTTTTTTGCACTCGGTAAATGGAAAACGACTTTTTGGTGCGACGAAAAGAAAAACTTCCTCCTAAAACATTGTTCGCCATCCCATGATGCATACTTATGCATAATATGGACACATTATCACAAACTATGCCTTCATTCTAGCCATAACATTGGTCATTTGACCCAAAAGTCAAGAAACCTCGAACGAGATAGGTTATTTTGTGAAGGTTTTTTGAGACATAATCAATATACCAAGTTTGATATTTTTCCTTCTAACTATGTCACATAATATGACACCACGCGAAGGTTTCGCATTGTTTGGATCGTTTTTGAATTTATAATTCCCGTTTTAAACCATTGTTATACTTTGTCGAAGGGTGAGCATGAAGATTCTTAGCTCGGGGCTGAGACTCGCTAAACTTAAAGTGGATCTATGATGAAACAATATATTTTGAACCTAAAAATTATTTTTGTAAAAAATCATGAGCATCCGATCATGTAGCTGTAGTTCATATCTGACCCACTTCCTACCGATTCGGTAGGAATTTGTCTTTTTCACCAGGGATAGAAGGAAATGTTTGAAACCCCCCTGTTATGACATTATCCATGTAAGGTGGTCTAGTATTTTTGAAAAATGTGACGGTAGCATTTTGAATTAGCCATTTGGTGGTTGCTTCACAAAACCGTCCGTTTTTTTGCACTCGGAAAATGGAAAACGGTTTTTTGGTGCGATGAAAAGGAAAACTTCCTCCTGAAACATTGTTCGCCATCCGATGATTCATAACTATGCATAATATGGACACATTATCACAAATTATGCCTTCATTCTAGCCATAACATTGGTCATTTGACCCGAAAGCCAAGAAACCTCGAACAAGATAGGTCATTTTGTGAAGGTTTTTTGAGACATAATCATTATACCAAGTTTGATATTTTTCCTTCTAACTATGTCACATAATGTGACACCACGCGAAGGTTTCACATTGTTTGGATCGTTTTTGAATTTATAATGCCCGTTTTAAACCATCGTTATACTTTGTCGAAAGGCGGGCATGAAGATTCTTAGCTCGGGGCTGAGACTCGCTAAAATTGAAGTGGATCTATGATGAAACAACATATTTTGAACCTAAAAATGATTTTTGTAAAAAATCATGAGCATCCGATCATGTACCTGTAGTTCATATCTGACCCACTTCCTACCGATTCGGCAGGAATTTGTCTTTTTCATCAGGGATAGACGGAAATGTTTGAGATCCCCCTGTTATTAAATTATCCATGTAAGGTGGTCTAGTATTTTTGAAAAATGTGACGGTAGCATTTTGAATTAGCCATTTGGTGGTTGCTTCACAAAACCGTCCGTTTTTTGCACTCGGAAAGTGGAAAACGGCTTTTTGGTGCGACGAAAAGGAAAACTTCCTCCTGAAACATTGTTCGCCATCACATGATGCATAGTTATGCACAATATCGACACATTATCACAAACTATGCCTTCATTCTAGCCATAACATTGGTCATTTGACCCGAAAGCCAAGAAACCTCGAACGAGATAGGTCATTTTGTGAAGGTTTTTTTGAGACATAATCAATATACCAAGTTTGATATTTTTTCTTCTAACTATGTCACATAATGTGACACCACGCGAAGGTTTCACATTGTTTGGATCGTCTTTGAATTTATAATGCCCGTTTTAAACCATCGTTATACTTTGTCGAAGGGCGGGCATGAAGATTCTTAGCTCGGGGCTAAGACTCGCTAAACTTGAAGTGGATCTATGATGAAACAACATATTTTGAACCTAAAAATGATTTTGTAAAAAATCATGAGCATCCGATCATGTACCTGTAGTTCATATCTGACCCACTTCCTACCGATTCGGCAGGAATTTGTTTTTTTCACCAGGGATAGACGGAAATGTTTGAGATCCCCCTGTTATGAAATTATTCATGTAAGGTGGTCTAGTATTTTTGAAAAATGTGACGGTAGCATTTTGAATTAGCCATTTGGTGGTTGCTTCACAAAACCGTCCGTTTTTTGCACTCGGAAAATGGAAAACGGCTTTTTGGTGCGACGAAAAGGAAAACTTCCTCCTGAAACATTGTTTTCCATCACATGATGCATAGTTATGCACAATATCAACACATTATCACAAACTATGCCTTCATTCTAGCCATAACATTGGTCATTTGACCCGAAAGCCAAGAAACCTCGAACGAGATAGGTCATTTTGTGAAGGTTTTTTTGAGACATAATCAATATACCAAGTTTGATATTTTTCCTTCTAACTATGTCACATAATGTGACACCACGCGAAGGTTTCACATTGTTTGGATCGTTTTTGAATTTATAATGCCCGTTTTAAGCCATCGTTATACTTTGTCGAAGGGCGGGCATGAAGATTCTTAGCTCGGGCTGAGAATCGCTAAACATGAAGTGGATCTATGATGAAACAACATATTTTGAATCTAAAAATGATTTTTGTAAAAAATCATGAGCATCCGATCATGTACCTGTAGTTCATATCTGACCCACTTCCTACCGATTCGGCAGGAATTTGTCCTTTTCACCAGGGATAGACAGAAATGTTTAAGATCCCCGTGTTATGAAATTATCCATGTAAGGTGGTCTAGTATTTTTGAAAAATGTGATGGTAGCATTTTGAATTAGCCATTTGGTGGTTGCTTCACAAAACCGTCCGTTTTTTGCACTCGGAAAATGGAAAACGGCTTTTTGGTGTGACGAAAAGGAAAACTTCCTCCTGAAACATTGTTCGTCATCACATGATGCACAGTTATACACAATATCGACACATTATCACAAACTATGTCTTTATTCTAGCCATAACATTGGTTATTTGACCCGAAAGCCAAGAAACCTCGAACGAGATAGATCATTTTGTGAAGGTTTTTTTGAGACATAATCAATATACCAAGTTTGATATTTTTCTTTCTAACTATGTCACATAATATGACACCACGCGAAGGTTTCGCATTGTTTGAATCGTTTTTGAATTTATAATGCCCGTTTTAAACTATATATAATGTTTTATATTTTACTTAATTTTTGTTTATAAATGTGTAATATTTGAGTGAAATTTGATATATTATTTGTTTTTTTCTGAATTAGAATGATTTAGTTATGATTTTTCAAAAAATAATGAAAAAGGAAAAAAATCTGGAGGTCTATGCCGGCACAGACCAAACAAAAAATTTCGAAGAGCTGTGCCGACGGCCAGCTTGGCTGCCTAACGCCGTTTCCGTCATCGTGTCTGAACTGGGTCTACGCCGAGGGCTATATCTACACCGAGGGCCACCGTCGGCACAGACCTCGCTACTACGCCGACGGCCACACTACGCCGACGGCTAACCTCGGCACCGTTATCTACGGCGACGGCCGTATCTACGCTGACGGCCGGACTGGTCGGCTGGCCAGGGAAGGCAGCTACGCCGACGGCCCCGGCCGGCCGTCGGCGTCTTAGTTCTTTCGTGTAGTGTGCTACGCCGACGGTCCTGACCTTTGACCGTCGGCGCACGGCGCCATTCATGTAGTGTCACTTCCACGAGTGAGCCATGACACGGGAGGTCAAAATCTAAGATGAAGAATTTGACTTGGCGCAACCTTTTATGTTTCTTCCTCGCGCGATTCGTTCCTTGTTTGCTACTACTACGTCCAAACTGACCTCATGCTGGCTGGAAGTGGAAGCGTGTATGTCAACAACACTAGCGAGAAGCAGGAAATATACCTGCCCCACGAAGACGGAACAACCCTGAAATTCACCGGACAAAAAAAGAAGGATGTACATGAATCGCGAGGTACTAGGAGATAAACACACCTTGGCCTCACGGACGACTTCCCGGTGCCCATCTTGCGGCGGAACGTGGTTTCCTGTTTAAAGGTTTTAGAAATCGGAGCACGTACACGGAACGGAGTGTCTTCTATATATGCTTTCCGCTTCGGACCCAATTAACCTGAAGCGTATCGATCTGTGGTTGCGTCCTACACAAGACTATACAAGTTATAAGATCCAGTAGTACTCACGTCGATCCAGTAGTAAACCAGAATCGAGACCACGATGGCGTCGATTACGTCTTGGTCCGAACTCCCGGAAGAGCTCCTAAGTATCATCATCGCCGGCCTCGCGGATCCGGCTGACTGCGCCCGCTTCCGGGCGGTGTGCGGTTCATGGCACTCGGTCCCCTCTCCGCGCCGGCGACCATGGATAGCACCGTCGCCACTCCCGAAAAGGATGTCGGCATACTACAAAGACTACTCCCCGTTCCGTGTCATCCCGTTCCCCGACAACGTCCGGTGCATCGGCTCTACCGACAGCTGGCTAGCCATCTGTGTCATCATCAATGCCGAGAAAAAGAGGCACACCTACGCTCTGCACAACATCTTCTCCGAGACATTCGTGATGCTCCCAGAGCTGGACGCCGTCCTCCGCGGTATTCCCAACCCGTTCCAGGTTCGCAAGGTGCTCATGCAGTCGCCACCTACCGGTCTCGTCGCCATCGGGACCAACAACGGCAACTATCCCATCATCTTAGTCCGACCAGGGAAGGGTGTGTGGTCGCCCGACTCACGGGAAGCAGTTTCGTTGGCCCCTATCATCGACATTGCGTTTTTTGGAGACAAACTCTATGGGATCACAATGGACGAGGAACTCATCTCCTTGTGTATTTCCGTCGATAGCCAGGGAACACCCACGGTTACCGGTATTGAGCATGTTATTATCAAGCACCAGATAGGTGGTGATGATGTTGATGTCTCCAATGATGATCAGGGCAATAATAATATCGAGGCCGAGAATAATGGCGCTGAGGATGATGATGATGAGGTGGATAGTGATGAGGCCCTCGGTGAAGATGGTGAAGAAGAACACCCGATTGGTGACGATGGACAGATCGGTGATAACGACGAGACCACATCTAGTGACGAGGATGAGAATGAGGGCAAGGTAGAAGAGGTACCAGAGGGCATGTACGTCTTAGATGGCGTGGACATTGCATTCGAAGGTGAATACAATGAACATCTCATTACCACTATTTGGAACTTGGTCGAATCGTGTGGGAAGTTGTTTATGGTCAGGCGCAGACTGCAAGATTTGCACCTCATTGTATATTTCACTAGAGAGGTGGAAGTTTTCGAGGCGGACGCAAGCACACGCATGTGGGTGCCTGTATCGGGTGGACTAGACGGCCAGGCTCTTTTTATCAGCAAACGCTTCAGCAAATCTCTTGCAGCAGGTGGAGAGATAGAGAAAGATGTTATTTATTTTATCGACTCGGGTGAAGCGTTCAACATGAGATCAAAGATTATAACCGCTCCAAGTATAACAGCCAATTTCGGTGCGTCCTGGCTCTTTCTTCCTGGGTCCTTTTAGATTCTTGGTCGACTAGTTCTTTTTAGCAACTAGCATGGTGGCCCTCGCAAATGCGAGGGCATCATCTTTAGTGGGTTGTAAATGTTCTACAAATAATAACATCATTTCACGGATATCACATTATCACCTGTTATTAAGAAAAAAATGTTCTACAACTATCGCAAGTATTATAGCAAATAAAGTATTATGTATGCGAGTAACAACTTTGGCCATAGAATGATTATTATGTCATCTATCAAACCATCCATGTGTGTTTTTGTAAGTTATGTTAGAAAAGTAAATAGAATTATAGTTTTTGCAAGATTGTAGACCAGGCGTTGACTTCATTAATAAATTAATTTACTGAAAGGACAATTATCTATTCTCCCTAATAGCTGGGCCAGAGTAAATTCTTAGAAATACCTTGTTTAGATGTCTTTCTCTCATTTACATACTCCATGTCAAAATGTGCCACATTTTAGTAACATGAATGTTGTTTTCACCATGAAACTTTGACTATTATTTGTTATACTAATATGTTGTTAAAAATTATTTTCTTTTGAGCATATTGGTTTAATATCGGTATCCAAAGTTATAGATGTATGAATCTATCACATTATTTCACATTATGTGATATGAAAGAAAATTGATCTATACCTATGACAAATATCATGGTAAGGAAAATACCATGTACACATCTATCATCTTTTACCATCTTAGTGAAAAGTACTTTTGTGTCAAGCAACATATGACTATGCGGCTTGCAACATAGTTAAGACTCTCATTATACGATTGAATTTCCTTAGAATAAAGATTTTATGCTTTTCAGATACACTTGACTTAAAATATTTGGTATGTGGCTAACAAAGATAAAACATATCCATGAAGGACAATAGTAAAGTGTAAAAATATCAAGAACAGTCAATCATATCTCGTCATATCCTTGAAAATATAGGACCACATTCTATTTCTTGCATACATACACGAATTGAGACCACGTTTCAAGGTCTTACCATGGCGAAAGTAAGGCATGCATCCATGATATATTTTTTTCAATAAAACGGCTTTTGAACCTTATCTTGTTTTTAATTTTTGTACTTAAATTAGAAATGTGTAGTCTTCAAAACCAACTCGTGAATGGATGGTTAGTAGCATGTTGTAGCCGTAATTCCATTTGTGATGAAGTCCAAGGTTTACATCATGTGTCTCATTAAGCTAGAATATCCTACCAGTGAAGGGACATTATCACCGCTCGCTAGAATCCGTGATTCTGTGGTGATTTAGCCACTCGTTGTTCCATTAAGAAAGCATATATTTCAGTGTAAAGGACATTTCCATCGATAGTGCAACTAATGTGATGACTTCATTAACTTTGAGGTCGAGCGACTCCAAACTTCTATAGGCATTCTACAAGTGTGTGGATCCGATGGTAGTCAAATAAATTTGTCATTTTTGTGTATAATACCGTCGATTTTTATATTATATTTTTATTTAAGTATCTCTATATGCCATCATGTTCTTCAATAAATTGTTTCCGCAAACTCTGTCTGATGTATTTTAGTTATGCAACATGACTACCTGACCTAGACAACATAGTTCAAGGATCTTAATTAGTCCTCAATTTTATTGCACGATTGGAATGACATGTGCTGTTATTTTGATATTTGAACATCACAGAAAGTCACATATCAAAGACTTATTTCATTCAAACAATATCCACATTAACAATTGCTAAGAATTAAGTTTGTACGCTTTTTACGTCCTCTTAATAGAAAATTATTGCCGTGATATGAGCATATTGAAGATAAAACATATGAATCACTTCACCAGACAAATGTAACTTTTAAGGATATCGAGAACAATATTCCTATCCTCTTGAAAATCTTGGGTTGTATATATTTTCTTGCATAAAATTCTAGGTTTGACGTCATGTGTCCCATTAAGACGATTTTTTTTAATTGCTCGCGAGAGCCCATGCTAATTTGACCGCTCATGTATTATTAGGAAGACTATATTTTAGTGTGAGCGCGACTCCAACGGTAGCTAAGCCGGCATGGTAGATGATTTTTTTTTTTGGAAATGGACGCTTTATTACTCATAGCATGGTATATGAATATGGTATCATTGTGTACTGTGAAAAATATCAATGGCCAGCTTGGTCCATCCAAGGAGAACAGTTTAGCAATTTGCACGATTTAGCAGCAGCCGTGTGACTAATTAAGGCATCTATGACGATCCTACAAAAAGAGATTGAGGCATTGTACGTGAGTTTTGGATTCCTTTTACCGTTCACAGCCACCACGAGTTTCTAGCTAGTTTTTTTTTTTGCGACTACATGGTTACAGCCGCGAGCCTACATGGTGATTATGGCGGATGCAACTTTAGATGTGAAGTACCGTTTTGAAACCATATTGCTTAATTATGGGAGTCCATATGACACATGACATGTGCACTACCAACATAATATTGTGTCAAACAGGTTACGTAACTAATAAACTTACGTTAAATCATAACCGTAAATTTCAAATCTAACCATCATGGTAATTTAGGTGATGTGGATCAACATAGCGCCTCGAAAAACACCCTTATATTGCTTTTAGTATATAATAGATTATTGACTAGGAGGATAGTATGATATAAGCAATGCTTGGAATTATTTGTTGATATGTCAGATCAATTTTTGTATCACCTAACGTACCTTGGTGGTACTTGATGCACATATGGCCAACGCTGGCCAACTTGCATTGTACATGCATGTCATCATTTTTGTCCACACGTCTGAACTGCGTTGAACGCAATGTGAATTATTAGTCAATTTGAAAATATCATTTACTTCTCACACATTTTTTAGATGAAAGGTTCGAAATGAGCCCGGTTTTTGAATTAATGAAGCCAACAACCGGCTAGGAGTTACAATAAACATTCACATACTGGGGTTAGACATCTATATAGGATTAAGTTAATTCACGGTTTTTTTTGAAAGTAAAGCGGAGGGGGGGGGGGGGGGGGGGGGGAGGGGAGGGAGGAGGGGGGAGGGATTCACTGTAATCCTAGGGAGTTGCATATAGATTACCCGAGTTCTTTTGTAAATAATAAGAACCCAAATTCGTGTCACCGAGGACTTGAACCTGAGTTGTTTTTCTTTAATTTGTTCCAAAGAGGACTACGCCATGTGAGGACGGTGACCTAGGGCGCGATGTTTTGGCTCTAGGGTGCATATGTTCTCTTTCTTTAAAAAATTTAAACACATTTTGAAATTTCAAAAGATCCAAAACAATTACATGCGCGTCTCCGTATTCTAGGTGGACACAAAGTCATTTCATGAAAAAACGACTTTTTTGTGGTACTACCATAGAACCCGTGCGTTGCTATGACGCCTTAAATAAAATGAACAACATCACATCTTTCAATTCGTACCTGAATTTAATTTGAATGGTGGGAGTCCTTTATTGATCCGACTTTTGTACCATACAATAGTGAAAATCAGAAAACAACGATTTAAAATGTGCATTTTTTAAATGTACCCGACGATTCAACTCGTTTGTCAGCCAATTAAAATAAAAGAACCAACGCGGCATTTTCTTGACAATGCGTACAATACCTTCCTGGAAGAAGAAAATCGGGATGTCAACAAAGACGACACACACTCCTTGATTGGAATAGGAGGAGAAGCTATACAAACGGCTATGCCAAGACGATATGGTCACTATGATCGCTTGTATCCTAACTCGGTTTCTTTTTAACGGTATAATTTTTATGACAAAAAACTCACATTATCCATCAAACTGATTTTTTTACAAGAAAACTGTTGGAGGGGTCTATTGTGGTACTATCCATTAAACCTTTCTGATTTGTTGTTCCATATTCTAAATCATAATTCTACTAAATACTTATATGTCCTAATTGTTTTTTGCTTGTGTTTATTTTCATCAGCAAGTTCTTGTGTAATTAGGCACCATGTTTTCCCGGGCTGTGAGCAAACAAAAATGAGTGAGAGTAATTATTATGTACTCCCTCCGTTTCAAAATATAATATGTTTTATCTTATGTGAAACAAATAAATCTAGACATCTATTAGATTTGGAGTGAACTTATATACTAAAAAGGAGGCTAAAACATCTTATATTATGGAACGGGTGGAGTACATACCGTCAGTATAGCCAGTAGGAGGCCAAATCTTCGGCTATAGTAATTACTCCGTATTTACCAGAGCAGAGGCGTTTCTTGAATAGAAGATACAGCCACCATTAACACGTACCTAATCTTTTCTAGGTTTTTTTGAACAGGATAATGCCCGAAGGCCCTACAAGATTTTATTCAACGCGGTGGTTACAAACATACACAAAGACCCCTAAGAGATAGGGGAAGTGAAGATAAAGATACATCTTTTACATAAAAGACCCTAGAGCAAAAATCTAAATATCAATCAAGGCCCTGGTCTTCTCTACCGCAACCGAAAGACCTGCCGCCATGGGTGCCATCGCCGCCACCGGGGAACGAGCCACTTGGGGCGTCGCCAGCCATGGATCCCGCTTCATGGTCGAGGAAGATCCTCCCAAATGGATTGAGGCCAGGAGGACGAAGAACCACATTACCGTGGTGCTAGAGGGTCGCCTTTCGACCATTTGAGGCGGAGGCAAGACGGGCCATGCCATCGCATATGTTTCTCTGCTAAAGAACTCCACAAATAGAAGCTTTCGAGCCGTGCCCGCCAACCGCCGTCCAACCGCCGATTTCCCCTTCTCCCTCGCCACCAAGGCCAACCAAGAAGAGGTAGGCAGCTTTGAGACCTAAGATGTAGACCTGGGGGGGGGGGGGTTAAAGGCCTTTTATTTCTGGAGGATTTGACCAGAACCTCCTCAACGCCTTCGGCTCCCACCATTGGAGCTTCGCATCAAAGAAGAATACCATCAAAGGAATCCAGATCTTGGCCAAAAGACCTAGAAACCACCTCCCAGCAAGACGCCAAACTAAGGCATAACGCCAACTCGAAAAACTACAGCATCTAAAGCTATCTATAGCTACTATGTCGCCCCCCCCCCCCCCCCCCCCCCGTTGCCACCTCCGGCTGGCTAGTCTGGCGAGAGGAGCTTGGGGGGCGACCCGGTCTCTCACAAGAGACTTTCAAGGGGAGAAGCGGTGGGAAGGGGAGAGGGAAAGAGTTCAGTGGTATGACCTTTTCTAGGTTAGGGGTGCCATCTAATAAAACCTGCTCTTGTATATGCATGCATGATGTGCAGGGTATTCAGCTGCTTTCCCTAGCTCGGGTACATGCCACCATGTCGAACTTGATCCATATTGCGCCTGAGCTGCTGACGGATCTCGGTTGCCAGTGATCTCTGCATGCAGGAAATCAATAGTGTGTGGTGCATGGTGGAGCAAGGAGCATGCATCACATACATGCAAAATGCTTATGTGTCACTGACGTGGATATTCCCTATGGGTACCCGATGTTAGCATACCTGGTCCAGCCCGACGGAAGGCCCAACTTGGTGATCTGTCAGGGTCCATGACACCTATGACGTTTCGGCTACTATGAAGCCCATATGGACACGGACTCCCAAGCGCACAAGACAAGGAAACTTCATGACTAGATTTTGAATACAACTTGTAACCTACTCGTATCGGTACCTGAGACCTAGCCCTATATATAAAGGCTAGGAGGATCCAACGAGTAGGGCACGCTAAGACACACGATACAATAGACTAGACCACAACAGATCTACAGATCTAGAGAGAACTCACCTCATACACACCTCATGCCAGATTGCATCTACGCACCCATGTAACCTTCGGTTCCGCCGTAATCAAGAGCAGACAAGCATGAGTAGGGTTTTCCTTCCGGGGGCCTGAACCTGAGTAAACCTCCTGTCCCCGTGTTGCTTGCCTGTTAACCGTTCCACGACTTCCAGCATCCCCATTTTCTCCAAACCCAAGTTCATAACAATGGGAATTTGCGAGATCGAACCTCATCAATGTTGGAGGAATAAACGACATGTGTTCCAGAGGGGCCAAATGCCACAATATATAGTACATGTACATGTGTAATATGCAGGAAGCCCCAAACTAGTAGGGAAAATACAATATACAAATATCTCTCTAACCCCCCCCCCTCAAACTCATGGGGATCCACAACATTGAGTTTGGAGAGAGAAAAAATATGCTATGCTCTAGTCTAGGCCTTCGTAAAGAAATCTGCCAACTGGAGCTCTGAAGGCACATACTGGAGCGAAATAACCTGATCATGCACACTTGCATGGACAAAAGAAGCATCAACACTGATATGCTTGGTAAGCTCATGCTTTACCGGGTCACGTGCAATACTGATAGCACCTGTACTTGATATGTCGGAAATGTATCTATAATTTTTGATCCTCCATGCTTGTTTTGTATCTACTTTGCTTTGTTTTGTCTACACTTTGAGGTGTTTTTATATCTTTTATGGAACTAACCTATTAACAAGATGCCACAGTGCCAGTTGCCTGTTTTCTTCTGTTTTTGGTTCCAGAAAGCCAGAAAATCAATATTCTCGGAATTGGACGAGACAAAAGGCAAAGTCATTATTTTCCCGGAGCAACACGGAACCACGAATTAGAGCCAGAGGGGGGCCACAGGGTGGCTACACCCCCTAGGCGCGGGCAAGCCCTGGAGGTGCCCATAGGGGGTGTGGGCCCCTGGACCCCCACCGACCTTGATTCTTGCGCCTATAAGAAGCCTCCGACCCAAAAACCCGAGGGCATCCAGAAGAAATCCACGAAAACCTCCGTAGCACCGCCGCCACCGAAAGGGAGATTCAGGGGACAGAAAGTCTCTGTTCCGGCACCCTGCCAGGACGGGGAAGTGCCCCTGGAGCTATATCCATCGATCTCCATCACCATCTTCATCACCGTTGCTGATTCTCATGATGAGGAGGGAGTAGTTCTTCCTCAGTGATAAGGGCTCTACCGGTAGCTATGTGTGTTGGGGATATGCTATATGGGTATCCTAATAGCATTTCTCTTATCCGACTAACCCGGGTGGCCCATAGTCGGTAGCATGGCCTATGGCCTGCTGGGCGACCTAGTTAGGTGGATCCAGAAGGGAGGCCCATGCCGGATAAAGGAAGGCTACGGTGGAGTCACCAGCATACCCGGAGCCTTGGAGTGCAAGATACACAAGACTAGTGATAGGCGGTGTAGGACTCTGTAACATGCCCGGCTAGGACTTTTTCCCTGTAACCCTAGGACCCGACGACTATATAAGTCGGGCCTACAGGAGCCTTTAGGGCACAAGAATAGATAACTTCAGACAACCTCGCACAGCGAACCTATCCCTATAACTCGGCGTATTGCCCTTATAGTGATTTATAGCAGGAGTAGGATTCCGCCACCGTTGTGGGATCTGAACCTGGGTAAGTTGTGTTACCTCGTACCCGTCAACCTTCCGCCTTACCCCACGTCTCTAAACACGCACTATGAGGACCCCTCCGTGGCGTACTCATCGGCAATACCACGACAGTTGGCGCCCACTGTGGGGCAAGAGGCGCTTCAGGATCTTTAGCGGGAGAGGACCAAGATCTTCGCGGGAATCGGCGAAACCGTAGCCATCGGCCGTGTTCTCTTCTCCGGCAATGTTCCGATCGTCCCCCCTGACGAATTCTGGATCCTGGCGAAGATGAACCCTACGCGGTGTTCGATCGTTCCTATCAGAGACATTCACCTCTTCATCGGCGAAACCGACTCGAGCACTAGTTCCCTGGGAGTCGGAGGAGCATCAAGACCCGCACGGACCGCCTACGGGCAGGATACGTTCGCGGAAGGATCGATGTCGGATCTCTCTTCGGAGTTTTCCGACAAAGATCGGAAAACACCAAGGCCCGCACGGACCGCCCACAGCAGGATATGTTCGCGGAAGGATCAATGTCGGATCTCTCCTCGGAGTTTGCCGGCAAAGATCGGAAAAATTCAAGGCCCACCCAAACCGCCCCCGTGCAGGATATAAAGGTGGAAGATCACTGCAAATCCGCCGGCTTTGTCCGTGCGTCTGGACAACAGATATCCAAGTTCGTCGGCGTAGTTACCATCTTCGATCTAGCGCGATGCGTTCAGAGAGAGGGGAAAACCCCCGCGACTACCTGGCCAGGTGGCTCCGATTACGAGCCGATCTAGCCAATTACCCCAACGATGATGCTATCTTTCACTTTATGGAAGGACTGGACCATGGCATGCTTCTCCGACATTCTCTAAGACGGCAGCAGGCGTCAGGACGCCTTACCTTCGAAGGCATGGTGAACACCGTCAACAACTACGCGGAGGCCGAAGTGGCAGCTCAGACAGCGCTTGCGCTCATTGACGGAGCCCCTCCGATTCAGCCACCGCCACCACCGCCTTCGGCCGCCATCGTCGTAGCAGCACCACCACATCCAGTCATCATCGAGGCCGCTGTACCTCCACCGCCCATCATCGAGGAAGTCCTAGCACCCTCCAACTCGGTCATTGATGCGCTTTATGCTGATTTCAGTGCAGATTCAGAGGAGATAGACTTCAGTCCAGAAGAGCTAGACTCTGCTATGCAGGAGATGGAGGAGGAGTACTCGCGCGACGAGCAATCTAACAAAACCGTCATGTCTCGAGGGGTGTTCGTCACCATTGGGACGGCGATGGATGAAGATCAACCCGGGCAAGCTCCGCCTACGACGCTGGAAAAGGGGAAGGGGCCACTTATTGCTGCTGACGATGATCGCGTAAAGGTCATGCCTCCTCCGCCTAACCCAGTGCAGCAGCCGCAGGAACTCGGCATTGGCCCGAGCAACAACAACACCGCAAACTTGCCGCCTCCAGCATCCACGTCAGCAGCAGCCCATGTTACTCCAGCTGATAGAGTGATGTACGGCAATATCCTCGTCGAGCCACTAACCGTTGCTCATATCCGGAACGTGACTCAGCTTGACGAGAAGCGCCAGCAGCTGCTGGAGGAGGCACAAGCCATCGCGGAGCAAGGCGCTAAACTAGATCGAGATCTGGTCAATGCGCAGAAGTCCATAGAGAAAGATAGAGCAATGGAGGACGAGTACAAGACTCTGCTACAGCAGCAGAAGGCTAAGAAAGCTCCGGCTCGCGTCATCAACGATCCTGGTGTACGGCGCAACCTAGGATGGGCTCCCTCGAAGCCGGCACAGGCCAAGCCATACATTGACAGTGAAGGCAAGCAGGTGATGCCCACCCCACTCCTTAACCTCGCCATCGCCAAGACCCTTCTGGAGCAGGATAGATCGCCTGAGGCAGTAGAACAGGTCTATGACCTAGTGGCCAAGGCGGTAAAGCAGCAGGAAAAGGCCACCTCTAAGAGGCTTGAGTCTGACCCAGCGCTCTGCCGATCTAGCCAGTACAAACTGCCAAGGGACAGATCTCCTCAGGATGTCAGGTCACGGACGGGTTCATCAGAACTAAGATGGGGGGATGCACGCAACAGGAAGGATGCTATCCCCATATCCTCCGACCACGAAGAAAAAGCCCGACCTCGCCGCCCATCGCCACCGCCCGATCCCCCCGACGCCAGGAAGACTACAAGGCTCACCATCGTACGAACATGCCCCCACCAAAGCAGTGCCGCATCGTCATCCGCGACAACGCGGTACAGACCCATCATGATGAAGAGCACCACCAAGGACACAAAAGCAGGTCACACCACCACGACCCTCCATGTCCGACAAGCAACCGTGAGAGGCGTGAGGCGTCGCAGGAGGGTAACAGCAAGAAGGCTAACCCACCGCCACCTCCGCCTCTGTTGTCTCCAAGCAGTCACCATGGCGGAAGAGGCCCGTGTCGTTCACGCAGGCCATCCCCTGTTGACAACAAGAAGAAGAACCCGAAGCTGTACAATGCACGTTCGCGGATCGATAAGATCCACGAGGCCCGGGAAGGACCATACCTGGGACCACGTTGCTTTGGACCTGCAATACGGTCCGCAACTTACCCCAAAGGTTTCCGGATTGACAAGACCATCAAGCCCTATGAAGGCACCGCCAAGCCAGCCACATGGTTGCAGGACTACGGCAACGCGGTGGAGATTGCCGGAGGCAACCCCAACATCGCCGTCAAGTACCTCGCACTAATGTTGGCGGGCATGGCCTGTCAATGGATCGACGACTTGCCGGAGAGATCTATCTACAACTGGCTGGATATGCAAGAAGCATTCGTCAAGAACTTTGAGGGTACATACAAGCGTCCCTGCACTGTGGGCGATCTACAGTGGTGCGTGCAAGAAAAAGACGAGACATCTCGCGCCTACCTCTCCCGCTGGCTGTATATGAAGAATTCCTGCACAGGAGTGCACGCTCAGACCGCCATGGACGCCTTCATCGATGGGTTGGAAAGGGGCACGTTGCTCCGGCATAAGCTGGAACGCTTGCAGGACAACCATCAGCTTGACTTGAATCGGATGATTCCGTTAGCTAGTGAGTTCGCAGCTGCCGACGACGATGCTTGTGGATCTTTGCCGACAACGGCCGTTCCAACCCAAGCTTGGAGGAACAGCAGTACAAAGCGGAAAACCGCTCCAGAAGAAAAGTAATATACCGACATGGTCGCTATGACTTTTTCAGGACGAGGAGAAGGCGGACAACGTGGCTGAGGAAGGGGAGCGGGCCGCGGGCAGCAACGAGGAAGTGAAACCACCTGGGCGCCGCTCCGCGTTCCCCAAACCTACGAGGAGTACCGCGATATGCCGTGCCTCATACACCTCGACGCCAACGGCAAGGCCATCCATACCAATCGACACTGCAAGTTCGTCAACGACCTCAAGGAAGACCCAGAGTCCGGCTACAAGCAAAGTCGAAAGAACAGACTGCAAGACAAGGGCAAGGGGAAGAAGAAGGAGGAGGAGTCCAAGGATTCAAGTGACATGGACGAGGACGTTGACCCCAAACACGCCGCCAAGAGCGACGACAAGGGCAAGAACCCCTTCGCAAAGAAGGCCCCAGTCTACCACACTTTCCTTGGCACCCCCACCGTCCGACAACAGAAGACCTCTCTAAGGATCCTGATGGCCACTCTTCCCCCAGTTTCCCAATACTTGCGCTGGTCGGAGATTCCTATAACTTGGGACAGGACGGACCACCCAGACCTTGTGCCCACGGAGAACCAGTACGCCATGGTCATCAACCCATTGATTGACGGCGTGGAGTTCACCAAGTGCATGGTGGATAGTGGAAGCAGCATCAACATCATGTACCTGGATATACTGCAGAAGATGAACTTGACGGAGGCAAACCTAAGGCGGACCAACACCGTTTTCCATGGCGTAGTTCCTGGTCGGGAGGCTCGGTCCCTTGGGTGCATTACACTTCAGGTAGCCTTTGGCAATGTTAATAATTACCGCCAAGAGCGCATGACTTTTGAGGTGGTCCCCTTCAAGAGCGTGTACCACGTTATATTCGGTCGCGACATATTCCACATGTTCATGGCCAAGCCATGCTTCGTCTACAACAAACTCAAGATACCCGGACCAAACGGTGTCATCACCGTATCAGGAAGCTTTACCAAGGCAAGGGACTGCAAGATCAATGAAGCAGCGGTTGTAGAAGCTGTCCTCTACAGCGAAGAATTCAAAGAGATCCAGGACAAGGTCAATGGCTCAGAGATGCTCGCGTCGAAGAAGCAGATCTCCGACTCCGCTCCTGCGTTCAAGTCCGCCATCGAAACCAAGTCGGTGGAACTTGTGGTATGCGATGCCTCCAAGACCGTCGCCATTGGGACGAACCTGGATCCCAAATAGGAAAGCGCGCTCGTCGAGTTCCTCCGTGAGAAAAAGGGACATCTTTGCCTGGCAACCTGCCGACATGAAAGGTGTACCTAGGGAACTCGCCGAGCACAGCCTAAACATAGATCCAAAATCTAAACCAGTGAAACAAACTCTACGACGCTTCGGAGATGAGAAGAGACGCGCCATTGGCAAAGAGATAGCTAGGTTACTTAAGGCTGGGTTTATCCAAGAAGTCGTTCACACCCGATGGGTGGCCAATCCTGTACTTGTCCCCAAAAATGGAACCAATGAATTAAGAATGTGCGTTGATTACACTGGCTTAAACAAAGCATGTCCCAAAGATCCGTTTGCTTTGCCTCGCATTGACCAACTCATTGACTCGACGGCTGGCTCGGAACTTTTGTGTTTTCTTGATGCATACTCAGGATACCACCAGATCAAGATGAGGAAGTCGGACCAACTGGCCACTTCGTTCACTACCCCATACGGCACGTTTTTCTATGTCACGATGCCCTTTGGGCTGAAAAACGCAGGTGCTACCTACCAGCGGACAATGCAACGTTGCCTTCACGACCAAATTGGTCGGAACGTTCACGCCTATGTGGACGATATCATGGTGATGTCTAAAAAATCCAACGACTTAATCTCCGACTTGAAAGAAACCTTTGATAATCTCCGGAAATACAACATGATGCTCAACCCTAAGAGGTGCGTCTTTGGGGTTCCAGCCGGCAAATTGTTGGGCTTCATCGTTTCCCAGAGTGGAATCGAGGTCAACCCGGAGAAAATCAAGGCCATCTTAAATATAAACCGTCCGACATGCCTAAAGGACATTCAACGACTAACAGGTTATGTTGCAGCAGTTAGTCGGTTTGTCAGCCGACTTGGAGAGAAGGCTTTGCCGCTGTACAAGTTGCTGAAGAAGGCGGACAAATTGACGTGGACAGACGAAGAAGATGCAGCATTGAAGCAGCTCAAGGAGATTCTTTCCTCAGCACCCATCCTTGCAGCACCCGAGCCAGGTGAGCCCCTGTTAATTTACATGGCGGCAACCAACCGGGTTATCAGCATCGTCGTCGTGGTAGAGCGGAAGGAATCAGACCATCAGCACGGAGTTCAACGACCAGTTTACTACGTAAGAGAGGTCTTGACAGAGTCCAAGCAGCATTACCCGCACTACCAAAAGATAGCTTATGGAGTATTCCTCGCTTCTCAGAAGCTAAGGCATTACTTTCAGGAGCACCCAATCACAGTGGTGAGCAAGACTCCATTGTCCGACATTATTAATAACAGCGATGCTACAGGAAGGGTCGCGAAGTGGCGCATTGAACTTGTCGCCTTCGAGATCACCTACAAGAGACGCGACGCTATCAAGTCACAAGCCTTGGCGGATTTTATTGCAGATTGGACGGAGATGCCAGATGCTACTCCGTTGCCAGAACCAGAGTACTGGGTGATGCACTTTGACGGATCAAAGTTGCTCAATGGCTCGGGGACTGGTGTACTGCTACAGTCACCAAAAGGAGACAAGCTACACAACGTTCTGCAGATCCACTTCGAGGCTACAAACAACATGGCGGAGTATGAAGCACTCATTCACGGACTACGTGTAGCCAAAGATATTGGCATCAAGCGCATAGTTTGCTGTGGAGATTCCGACTTGGTTGCCTAGTAGGTGGCTGGCACCTGGAATGCGCGGAACCCTATGATGGCGCATATCGAGACGAAGTGGATGAGATAGCCAAGAGTTTCTTGGGCTACAAAGTCAAGTATGTGCCTAGGGAGCAAAACGAGACGGCTGATCTACTATCTAAGCTTGGATCAGGGCACAAGCGAATTCCGCCAGGAGTTTTCTTAGAGCATCTAAGCACACCATCCGTGAAGGGCGCCGACAACGACAACCCGGATAGATCTGACTCTTTCGTCAACATGGTGACAAAGATCCCTCCGTCTTGGACAAAACCGTTCATGGAGTATCTCGAACACGGTACTTTGCCCGACGACGAAGTCGAAAGACGGCAAATAGTACGACGAGCAAAGGGTTATACCATAATCAATGGGAAACTCTATAAAAGGAGCACTACTGGTGTATACTTAAAGTGTGTTTCCCAGCTAGAAGGTATGGAAATCCTACGCGAGATCAATCTCGGAGATTGCGGGCATCACGCCGCTCCCGATCATTGGTCGCGAAAGCCTTCCGGCAAGGATTCTACTGGCTGACCACGAAGGAGGACGTCGACAAGCTGGTTGAAACATGCACGGGATGCCAGTATTATGCCCGACAACCACATGTTCCTGCTGAAGAATTGCGAACAATACCAATAACTTGGCCGTTTGCATTCTGGGGTCTAGACATGGTGGGGCCGTTACAGATGGCACCGTGTGGATTTACGCATCTGCTTGTAGCAGTTGACAAATTCACCAAATGGATAGAAGCTAAAACCATTAGAAAGCTTGATGGAGCAACTGCCCTAAGGTTTGTCCGGGATCTAGTGGTGAGATTTGGTCTCCCACATAGCGTCATCATCGACAACGGAAGCAACTTTTCACTCGGAGAAGTGGAGGCCTATTGTTGGGACAAAGGCATCCGACTTGACCTTGCATCTGTGGCACACCCACAATCCAATGGTCAGGTTGAGCGAGCCAATGGATTAATTCTGCAGGGAATCAAGCCACGTCTTGAGGCACCGCTACTTAGAGCAGCTGGAGCCTGGGCGGAAGAATTTCCATCTGTGTTGTGGAGTTTACGACCTACACCCAGCAGAAGCCATCTTACCTTCCGACATCCTCCACGATGCACCAAGAGTTGCCGCCTACGACGAAGATGACGCTGAAGAATCCAGACGCCTAGATGTGGACCTTCTCGAGGAGGAGCGCGTTTTGGCATGCCAAAGATCCGCCATCTACCAGTAGAAGCTACATAGCTACCATAGTCGCCGCGTTCGGCATTGCTCGTTTAAAGAGGAGGATTTGGTGCTCCGACTTAAGCAGAAGAAGTCGCACGAATTATCCCCGCCATGGGAAGGACCGTTCATCATAAGCAAGGCGCTGCTCAATGGGTCCTACTACCTTGTTGACAATCATGAACTCAAGGATAGACCCAACGAGGATCATAAGCGTAAGCGACGTGACCCGGATGATGACTACCCGGAGCTTGATCAGCCATGGAACATAGCACAGCTACGTCCTTTCTACACTTAGCATTTTTTATCTAATTGTGTACCTCTTATATGATCAATGAATTAAAGCTCTTTGGTTCACTCATATTGCTGAGTCTTTTACCTCCTTTAGTGTTCATTTTTGGATCATATAAAACCTTTATGCACAAGTCTTGCGTTTGCACTTGCGAAAATTCTGCCTACGGGCGTTAGCTTAAGTTTTCTGGTCTACACGTTCTTTGTCGTTTTTATGTGGATTCCGGAGTAGTGACTTTTGGCACTTGTTGTCGGCGATTTTGTGTTCGGGTTATTGATGGTGCCATTGGGAATCATCACCTAAGCGCATGGTTTCGACAACGAGTCTTCCGACTCACGAAAAGTCAAGCATAAGAACCAGAGTAATGGATAAGCCAGCACTTGCTTAAAAATATATACATGCTGGGAATTAGTTCTTAAGTAGCAGGACATAACAATCATTGTTTTCCGCCTTAAGTTACATCACCAAGTTTTCAGTGCACACACCAAAGGTGAAACAAAGATTACAAAGTGTTTTTCATTCTTTGGGTGCAGGAGACTTGGAGGCAGCATCGTCACCAGCCGGAGAATCACCCTCAACGTCGGCGCTGTGATGAGACTCGGAGGAATCTTGGTTGACGCTGTCGATGGTGTTCCTGGGCACGAAGACGTCAACGTCCACCAACTCGGCAACTCTGGTGTCATAACCCGCGAGTGATGACAGGATGGCTTCATGATCAATCTTCTTGCCGTCATCATCCACGTCGGGGATGCCAGAGGTCACCGTATCGATGGCGGCATCGTCGTAGTGTGCCTTCACCATTGACAGCGCCATCCTTGCGCCAGCCCGTGCACATGAAGCTTTCCAGCTCGTGACACGCTCGGGGGCTCGGCGCAGAATCTCCGAGTACTTCGTCACGGAGTCCAAGGCCTTGATATATATCTGGAGGGGCTTGGCAATCTCCTTGGCTTGGGCGATGGCAGTGTTGATGAAGTTGCCGGCAAGAACCATGCATTCCTTGTCCGAAGGAGGCGAGCGGGTTAAACCCATAGGAGCTGCAAATTCCGACAAGGAGCGCATGAGTTCAATAAACTATAAGTATCCAGACTACATAAATACAAGACAGAGGAAACTTACTGAAGATGTTGGCCTTGGCCTGCCAAAGGGTGTCCGCTAGGGATTCCTTCTCTTGTTGAGGAGCTTAAACGCCTCGCTATGGCGATGGTTTTGCTCATCAGCAGCTTGCTTCTGATCCTTTAAGATCGCAAGCTCCTCCTTCAAGCGATTGATTTCCGCAGTGGCGGAATCCTGCAGGGCTTTCATGGAATCCTCGTACATCTTCAACACCTCTTCCCTCTCCTTCTTAAGGATTTTTTTCTCGCTGTCCAACTGCTGGATGTGCTTGGACTGCTCGACAATATCCTTGGCCTTGGCGACATGTTCTGCAAGTCGGAGAAAACAAAGTACACAATGAGTACTCGGAGATTATGGGCACAAACATAAGACGGAAATGCGCAAAAAGAAAACAGACTCTTGTTTTTGATGATCTGTTCCTTCAAGATGGCAGTTTTACCCTTTTCGGCTTCAAGATCTGCGCGCATCTTCTGATACTTTTCGTTGGCCATGCCCCTCCGAGCATTCTCGTTCTGTGAAAACAAGTATAAAGTTAAACCGTTGTTTGGTCTACTTAGAGCATCTAGTCGGAGATTTTCCACCTAGACGCTCGGGAGCTACAGCGAGAGTTTTTAACTTAGCAATATGCCTAGCTTTTCTTTAAGCATCTAGTCGGAGCTAATTCAGTTCTCGATTAGAAGCTTGGGGGCTACAGTATAAAGTTTTTAACTCGGAATCTGCTTAGCTTTTCTTTAAGCATCTAGTCGGAACTAATTCAGTTACAACTAGAGGCTTGGGGGCTACAGCATTGAAAATTATGAACACTGTGTATTCTACTCTTAAAAGCATCTAGTCGGAATAGTTTGTTCCACCTAAATGCTTAGGGGCTACAGTGTGAGTTTTTTCTAACTTAGTCACTCTTAGAGCATATAGATGCAAAACCTATGGTTTTCCGTCTACATCCTCGGGGGCTACGGTGGGATATTCATATGAAATGCAAAAGGCAAAGTAAAAACTTACAAGTGAAATAATCTTGAGGTTTGTAGCACTCTCGGCTAGCAGCTTGCCGAAGGAAATGCTATTTCCTTGCAAGATATCCGCTTGTCGGAGTAGCTCCTCAAGGCCGCACGTCGGAGATGACGGTACTCCTCCAGGAACCAGAGTTGTGTTACTCGGCGTGAGCACCGGGTAAACTATCTTCAGAAACTCAAAAGGTTTCTAGGGAGTAGGGGCACCGCCTTCGGCAGAGGTACCAGCTCCCACCACCGCCTTGCCGCTATCGATGGCATCCTTAGCCGGAGCTTCAGCCATTGGTAAAGCAGCGCTCTCCTGCGTTGCCTGCTCACCGACAATAGCGAGTTCGGTAGAGGCGCCAGAATCCACTTCCATGGCGGAAGGGACAAGTGCCTCCTGGGCTTGAGAGCTTGTCGGAGCAGAGGAGGGCTTGACGGCAGGAGTAGCAGGGGCGATGGCGGGGGAGGAGTCGCGATGTAGCATGTCCTTGATATTTCTAGAAGCCCCCAAAGTTTTGGAGGACTTCTTGAGGCTAGTCGTGGCTTTCTTCCTGAAACATGCAAAGTGAATAAGTACAGGAACAAGACAGATAAATAGAAAATGTCGGAGAATGAGAGGCTTACACTAGGGGGGGGCTTTGTCAAGAATCCCGGTGGCTTTTCTCTTTTCCGCCTCCAGGGCGGCGGTAGTCGTCTTGGAGGCTCCACCCTCCGTCTTCTTCTTCTTGCCTCCGTCGGCAGCATCAGAGGTGGAGCTCTTCTGCTTTAGCGCCAACGGGACATCGTCGTCGGACACGACCGTGACTTCCTTCATCTTTGGATCATAGATTTGGGTAGCCAGGTTGCCCTCATCTAGATCGCTAAGCGGTTAAGTGAAGTCACCGTGTTAGATAAGATGGTATTAGCAAGACGGAAAAACTAGAGCAATGTTGTACACGGAAAATAAATACCTACCTTTGGGCACTTGCCGTCTACGAACATGTCGTAGGTGATGGTGAAGCTACGCTTCTTATCCTTCACCTTGACGATGTCCTTCAGGCGGAGCTTGACGGAGTCGCTCGAGAAGTTATCCACGGAGATCCGGAGGGTATCCCTTCGATCACTGGTGTACTCGTGCATGAACTTCGCGCGGTGCTGCAGAGGTTGGATTCGCCTGATGAACCAGCACATGGCTAGGTCCAAGCCAGTCAAACCCGTCTCTACGAACCATTCGATCCGCCTATTGCGCGAGAAGCATCGAGGTCGGAGGGAATGGAGGCATGGGATCTCCATGTAGAAACTTCAGCGGCGGCTCCATCCACGAAGTCCGGGTACGTCACTTCTCGGCCCGCCAAAGGAATGTCGGGGCCGTAGAAGTACGTCCGCTGCCAGTTCTTGCAGGACTCGTGGCCGACGATGTCGGGGAACCGCCGGCTAGGACGAATCTTGAAGGTTATGGTGCCGCAGTTCCTAAGCTCCTCCCTACTATGTCCGGCTTCACGTTTGACGGTGAAGAAGTACACGAACAAGTCTAACCTAGGCCTTATCCCTAGGTAACCCTCACAAAGTGCCGCGAAGTTGCTAAGCACTATGATGCTGTTGGGGGAGAGGTTGTGGGTTTGGACCATGTAATGGTTCAAGACGGAGAGAAAGAAGTGGGAGATGGGCAAGGAAACACCGCGTACCAGCTGAGCCTTGAGGTACACCTTTTCTCCGACTTGGGGAGAAGGTTTCACCTCGCCGGCCGGCGCCGCCCGCTAGGCGAGCCCCTCAGTCGCGGGGAGGTAGCCTTCGGCGACCATCTCTTGGATGTCGCGGTCGGTGATGTCTGAGCTGCGCCAGTCGCCCTTGTGTGAGTCTGGCTCTTCTTCTAGTGGTTCCAGCGCCGCCAGATTGTGGTCGCCACCGGTGGTCTTGATCACCGCCGATGCGGGGATGACCAAGCCCTCTGGAGGCACGACAACAGAGCTCGCCGGCTTCGCAGTGGCTTCGCTCGACGCCGCCATCGATGGGGAGGAGCTGCTGCTGGCCATGGGGTGTTGGAAGGGTGCGACTGACGCAGATGGAAGCTAGGGTTTTCGAGGTTTCTCGCGAGAGCTCGAGGAGGCGTGCGGCTAGAGGAAGAAGACGATGACGCGAGAGAATGAGGTAAAAAGTGGCAAGTGTCCCACGGTTACTATTTATCATGCTCTGCATCAAGATTCGTGCAGCTAATCGGACGGTTGACGCGTAGACGACGTGTTCGTGAACGTGCGCGGTGATTTCGCCACGTCTCCAACCGTCGCCACCAACGGTTCGTATCGCTCGTGCGGGAAAACCGGATATGATTGCGTTCTCTGCATGTGTGAGTTACGAGGCGTCGTTGACCTAAGCCTACGTCGTCATAACTGACATGGGTAGATGAGCCGTCGCATCGAAGATTCCGGCATGGACGGATTAAATCCGACTATGGAAGAGTATGATGGAAGATTCAGCATTTCTCCGGCTTACAGATCAAAGACGGAGAAAACCTTGCAGGGTTCTTTGGGAGGACTACAAGATGTTGCTTGACGATTTGCCGACATCCATCTAGACGGAGCATTCCACGTGAAGAGGCAAGACGGCGCAAGATCTCGGAGTTCTCCGGGGGCTACTGTTGGGGATATGCTATATGGGTATCCTAATAGCATGTCTCTTATCCGACTAACCCGGGTGGCCCATAGTCGGTAGCATGGCCTACGGCCTGCTGGGCGGCCCAGTTAGGTGGATCCAGAAGGGAGGCCCATGGCGGATAAAGGAAGGCTACGGTGGAGTCACCAGCGTACCCGGAGCCTTGGAGTGCAAGATACACAAGACTAGTGATAGGCGGTGTAGGACTCTGTAACCTGTCCGGCTAGGACTTTTTCCCTGTAACCCTAGGACCTGGCGACTATATAAGTCAGGACTATGGGAGCCTTTAGGGCACAAGCATAGATAACTTCAGACAACCTCGCACAGCGAACCTATCCTTATAACTCGGCGTATTGCCCTTATAGTGATTTATAGCAGGAGTAGGATTCCGCCACCGTTGTGGGATCTGAACCTGGGTAAGCTGTGTTACCTCGTACCCGTCAACCGTCCACCTTACCCCAAGTCTCTAAACACGCACCGTGAGGACCCCTCCATGGCGTACTCGTCGGCAATACCACGACAATGTGTTCATCTCTCTCTCTCTATGCATGATCTTGTTGTGGTCATTAGCTTTGTAGTCAAGTAGATCTACTTTGCTACTCAAGTGATTCATTAGATCTCTGCTCTCCCCATGTGTGTGAAAGTGACAGCGTGCACGCCATGGTGGCACTTTGGTTTGAGTCTACATAAATACTCTTTGTGTTTTAATAGATCTATGCTTTTCCCCACGTGTGTGAAAGTGATAGCGTGCATACCGTGTGTGGCACTTTGGCTAGATTTTATATTTGTTATGAGTTATATTAGGAGTTGGATGTCTCTATGAAATTGTGGTGTTTGTTGGAACCATCTAGCTCTCAAGGTGACAGTGTGGGGTTATCTAGATTGGGGAAGGTCCTACCATGGATTAGAGTGTCCAACCAGAGAGTAGTTAAGAGTAGTATCATGAAGAGAGGATATTTATATGAGAGAGTGTTCACTAGTGAAAGTATGATCCTTGGGCCTTGTTTCTAAACATTGAAACACCGTTTGCATCAAGATCTGTTACATGTTTGCTTGCTTCCAGTCTTTACCTAACCGTCAAGCCCTTTTCTGCAATCACACACGTTCTCCCACGTCAACAACAAGTCAAAAACTATTTTCTGGCACCGTTACCACTTGTATTTCACTATCTCTTCACCAAACTAGTGCACCTATACACCTGACAAGTGTATTGGGTGTGTTGGGGACACAAGAGACTTCTTGTATCTTGATTGCAGGGTTGCTTGAGAGGGAATACCTTTGACCACTTCCTCCCTAAGTTCGATAAACCTTGGGTGATCCACTTAAGGGAAACTTGTTGCTGTTCTACAAACCTCTGCACTTGGAGGCCCAACAACTGTCTACAAGAATATAAGTCCGTAGACATCAAGCTCTTTTCTGGCGCCGTTGCCGGGGAGGTAAGGTAAAAGGTACTCACATCCTCCGATGTGAGTGCTCAAAGTTATTTCCTTTAGATTCTACAATCTTGTCTTTCTGTTTCTTGTTTTCACTAGTTAGGCTTAATAGAAAACAACAACAAAATTAGAGAGCTTTATAGTATCTATCTTGAGTTAGGACATGAAGTGTTTGAAGAGAAAATTAAAAAACCTGTGGAACTTTATTTGCATGCTAATATGTTATTAGTATGAATTCTTTGGACACCATTATTGCTAATGCTATGGAAACTTCTAAGCTTGGGGAAGCTAGTATAACACCCCAAATCGGGTCTATGCAGATCTTAGCATTTCCAGCTAAAACCCGCATAGAAGCGATTCAAAGAAGCCCACCAAACACTTTCGTGTGGGTGGGATTTGAATACAAGTAGTTACATCACAATAGTTTACAATAGAGTCCACAAGAACTTATATATACAACAACGACTCAACGAGTCAAGAATACAAAAGGTACAATACGAAGTTACAAATCAAGAAGAAAGCAAGATAGTATCCAAGTACGGACAAGATCCAAATGGGACTGAGAGTCCTGAAGAATAATCAAGCGGTGTCCAAACCTTCCCAGGCCAAGCTGGAAGGGTAACCTTGCTAACGTCGTGAATTATATACCTGTCAAGCCAAAAGGGTGCCGACAAAGGGCAAAGGAAAAAACAGAAAGAGAGCGGTCAGTACTGAGGCCAGTACACGGCGAGACTAGAATTCGGCTGTCCTCGCCTACATAGGTATGGTGGGCTCAGTGGCAGCAAAACTTGCACTATCTAACTTATAGAGACATGCTACAACTTCGGCTATTAGAGCGAGATAAGAGAGCACTATACGGTAACTATAATATAACACCAAACATAACCCATCCGAAGATTTCCCCCTCGAAGACCAGTCAAGGAAGTCCTCTTGCAGAACACACAAGGTGGCAATTTTAATTAAGCAGGTGTTTAGTTGGTAAGGCTACTTACTAATCATATTATTAAAGAGCGAAACATTAGTGGAGTTGTCTATGATCATGACACTGTACTCCTAAGGCATCCATAACTGTGGACACACGGCTTCTCGAAAAGATTTACCCTGCAGGGGTGCACTACTGTACCCAAACGCATGCTCAACCCATCAGGCAACATATTACGCGTGCCTTCCGAATCTCACAACAAGAACTGTCCCATAACTACGCGCATATCTAGAGGCATCACCTACTGTTTTGATCCAACCAAGGGGTACAACGATTCTCGAGGGAGGCACAGCGTTTGAGTCTATGGCCGGGCGATGATCGGAAGATAACTTGTAGAGCTCCATCCCACCTCTGACACGATATCCCAATTTTATGCAATGCAAGCCATGGCAGTCCACCAAAACATCAAGTCCGAAGACATATCAACTCACCCATGTCCGAGGACATATTATGCGTATGCACCAAATGGAAAACCAATTTTGTAACCCTTTGGATATATGAATAGTGCCGGTAGTTGAGGGGGGATCCCAGAGGCCCCCATGTTTGGTTAGCGCGATCAACTTAGAACTGGTATCGTAGAACGAACGGGTCCTAGGTCGGCTCAAGCAGTTCCCAAAGGTGGTCCCTGTCGGGGCCTTATCATTAGGTGAAACCATAACAAACAACATCGGATTAATTATCTTATCACCAACCATATCCGAGTATCATGTTCCACCTGTATGAGAGCGGTACTAAGCATGCCTACGACTCGCAAGGAAAAAGTTAGCTAATCAAACAAGGCAATAGGATAACCAAGGCAATATAGTGGAGCAGGTAAATAAAGGAATGGTACTATAGCATAGACAATAAGGATAGCAATAGATCAAAGGAAGGAAGTAAAGACTATAAATGCAAAATAGGTAGAAGGGGGAGAATGCTCGCCTGTGAGACAAAGTCGATAACCGAAGGCTTGTCGTATCTCGCATCGACTCATCATCCTATCTGGTAAAGAAGCAAAGCACTAGAAAGAACACCCGGTGCAATATTTAATACTAGTGCGGAAGATCCGGCATGTTTATGATATGTTGCATGGTATGGTAATATGCGGCCTAACTTAGCAATATTAAGTGAAATCGGGATCCCGACATTTATTATTAGGTTCAAGTTATTTGACTACCCCGCATATTAAATGTTGACTTAACAAGATAAATCATGGCATCAGTTCGCTACACAAATTTAAATGGAGTCCGGAATAAGACATACATATCCCACATTTAATCTCCATATTTAACTTAGGTGAATCGACAAAGTATCCCAAATAAATAAACATGTATGCGAGTATGGATGAATTAATATGCAGTAAGTTTATATTACATTTAGAAAATAGGGGTAGGTAGAGGTCGTACGTTGGGGTTCGGAACCGAGGGGCTCGCGATTCGGTCTTTGTATTCGAGAGGGAGAGGAACGCTAGGTTCGATCTTTGAGTCCGAATTCGGGGTCTTGAGGTCCGAGACGGAGATCTTGGCGCTCCGTGACAGAGAATTCGGTCCGGGGACGATCTTCAGGGTCTCGACGAACTTGGTTCGGGGTCAGAGGACTAGGTGTTCCGTGTAGAAGATCTTGTTGACAGGAAGTTAACACAACGCAGGGTATCAGACATCCACAAGATAAAACATAACCATTGGGGTGATTCTTGGAGTCTCGTTTGGTCATTTTCCCGAACACCTAGCGGGGCAACGAACAACACACCCCAGCAGAAGGACGCCACGACCCCTTAGCGTGCAGCAGCGCATGCGGAGGCTCCACGGTGGCCAGAGGCGTGGGAGGGCCGACGAGCTCGACGTGGAGGGCCTGGCATCAAAACTGCGGCCAAGGGGAGGCACACTCGAGGTTGGAGTACGGGGTCAGACTCGCATGGAAGGTGAGGAAGCTCGGCCAGGGAAGGAGAACGCCGGGGTGACCGACGGAGGGGATAACAGCGCAGGGGCGGTGCCAGCGAGGAGCTCTAGAGGCAGGACGGCCTGGGAAAGGCGTCGATGAGTTGACGGCAGGGCCTGCACCAGCAGCGGAGGTGAGCAGGTGGACGGCGAGGACGAGGCCGGGGGCCAGCGAGGGGGCGCCCGAGAGGAGGAGATGCCCTGGCGGCAGGGATTGAAGGAGAGGGGGGCAGGCGGCAGCGACCATGCAAATATGGAGCGTCGCTCACGAGGGAGCAGAACGCGGGGTTGAGGGCGACGCCCGATGCGCGCGCGAGAGAGAGAGAGAGAAAGAAAGAGAGAGAGAGAGAGAGAGAGAGAGAGAGAGAGAGAGAGAGAGGATTTTGCCGAGCGAGCGAGCGGGCGGGGTCAGGTAGTGGGGCCAGGGAGAGAGAGACATTGCTAGAGGCGGTGTACCGCGTGCGTGGGTGTTGGGTCTAGGTGTTGGGTGCGTGCGCGAGTGCTGGTGTGGCCGGCGGCAGGTGGGGTGTGTGTGGGGGGGGGCTAGTATTAGGATTTGGTTAGAATTAGGGTTCGACATGCGGGTTGTAGGTGGCTAGCTGGGCCTTTTGGCCCGGCCGGCTTCCTCCCCAAAACTCTTTTATTTTTATTTGTTTTAGTTTTAAAATACTTTTGTAAATAGTTTTTAGACAATTAAAAGATCTGGAAAAGACCAGGGTTCTGATTTGAAACTAAAAGAGGGGACTAATTAGAAAACAAAATAGGCGTTTGATGAAAATATTTTAGGGAGAAAGTATGCATGATGCAAAAATAGAAAATAACACGCAATTTTATTTTGGAATATTTTCCGGGGCATTACAACTCGACACCACTAACAATGATCGCGTCCCAAGATCCTAGCAAAGACACCGGGGGGGGGAAGAGGTTGATGATTGGATATTCTTGAGTAGGGTTGATGGTCGCGACACCACTAACAAAATTTCTTGCTCCACCTTGGAATCATCGACACCACCAACAAGGGTTGTTGTTCACCTTTTTCGGAAGAACACTCCGGAGAGACAAAGGCGGAAGTAAAGGTATCAAGAGATGAGGCCACCTTTAATTTCCGTGGAAGGAGTAAAATTGCATGGTTCCACCAATCAGTGTATAAGGGCGAATGATAATAGTAGTGGTATGGTAGCTACTCCATCCCGCAAAGCATTACCCTATACAAGAATAGGATAATTATGCAACTAAATCTCAGAATTTTAGATTGGAGGTCTTAACAATCGGTATTAACAAAGACTCAAGAAGATGACGTCGTCATAGAAATTGCAGGGCACCGGAAAACATTTGAATAGGGACCAAGTAGAATGATATCCAGATGTAGATCAACCGTTTCAAAAGAAGGAAAAGTGGAACCCTAAAGGTACGACGGAAGATCCAACCACGAGATTCCTAGACTTGAAGAAGGTAAGAGACCAGATAAAACACGCAAAGAGAAGAGGGAAAAGATTAGAGCTAAGGAGTAAAATCAGAGCTACTCAGATCTATCCAATGCATTTGTAGAAAAATAGTTTTGACACTAGACATCGACCGTTAGCTAGGTTATCCTACAGGATGGACTAGTGGGGTATCATAAACCTGGCTCTGATACCACTTGTAACGCCCCCGAATTGGGTCTATGCAGATCTTAGCATTTCCCGCCAAAACCCGCATAGAAGCGATTCAAAGACGCCCACCAAACACTTTTGTGTGGGTGGGATTTGAATACAAGTAGTTACATCATAGTAGTTTACAACAGAGTTCACGAGAACTTATATATACAACAATGACTCAACGAGTCAAGAATACAAAATGTACAATACGAAGTTACAAATCAAGAAGAAAGCAAGATAGTATCCGAGTACAGACAAGATCCAAATGGGACTGAGAGTCCTGAAGAATAACCAAGCGGTGTCCAAACCTTCCCAGGCCAAGCTGGAAGGGTAACCTTGCTAACTTCGTCAATCACATACCTGTCAAGCCAAAAGGGTGCCGACAAAGGGAAAAGGAAAAACAGAAAGAGAGCGGTCAGTACTGAGGCCAGTACACGACGAGACTAGAATTCGGCGGTCCTCGCCTACATAGGTATGGTGGGCTCAGCGGCAACAAAGCTTGCACTATCTAACTTAGAGAAACACGCTACAACTTCGGCTATTAGAGTGAGATAAGAGAGCACTATACGGTAACTATAATATAACACCAAACATAACTCATCCAAAGATTTCCCCCTCGAAGACACACTACAACTTCGGCTATCAGAGCGAGATAAGAGAGCACTTCGGCCTGGAGCTGTAAGGCGCTGGAACGAGGGAAGAATAGACGTCGTGTGTTCGGGTCACGAAGATAGCGAAGAACACGAAGGAGGTGACTATAATGAACCGAAGTAGGAGCAGATACAAACTGACTCAGAATATGAACGGGATAAGAGATATCTAGGCGAGTGATAGCAAGATAAACAAGAATCCCAACAAGATGACGATAGCGTGTCGGATAGAGAGAGGATCACCATCAGAAGCACGGATTTGGACATTGAGCTCCATATGAGTCTCAATAGTGCGCTCGTCACCAAGAGCAACACGAGCAAGGAGATCTTGGATATACTTTTCCTAGGATATATAAAATCCATCGGAAGTGGAGGAAATCTCAATCCCAAGAAAGTAGCGAAGGGGACCAAGATCAGTCATAAGAAACTACTCACGAAGACGGGCCTTAACAATGGCAATATATTCAGAATCATCACCGGTGATGAGCATGTCGTCAACATAGAGGAGTAGAAGAGTGCGTCCATGAGGAGAAGTGTGAACAAACATGGAAGGATCATGAGCACTAGGGGATAAACCAGCAGAAGTCACCACAGAGGCGAGCCGCTCAAACCAGGCACAAGGAGCCTGTTTCGGGCCATAAAGAGAACGCCGAAGACGACAAACCATGCCATCAGGGACAGAGTACCCTAGAGGAGGCTGCATGTAAAACTCCTCACACAAATCACCATTGAGAAATACATTCTGAACATAAAGCTGAGACACAGACCAGTGGCGGACAAAGGCCACGGCAAGAAGAGTACGCACGGTGGTCATATGAGCCACCGGAGCAAAAATCTCATCATAATCACGGCCCTGCTCTTGCTGGAAGCCACAAGCCACAAGACATGCCTTATAGCGCTCAAGAGATCCATCAGAGCAAGTCTTAATCTTCTAGATCCACTTGCATGTGATGGGGCAAACACCAGGAGGAGGAGAGACAAGATCCCAGGTGCCAGTACGCTCAAGCGCAGCAACCTCCTCGGCCATGGCAAGCTGCCACTCGGGATGGTGCGCATCATGCCGATAAGAGGTCGGCTCAATAGCAACAGAAAGGCCATCGTGACTAGGAGAATAGTGATCAGGTGGACGACGATGGCGAGCAGGAAGAGGAGGAGTCTCCTTAGTAGAGGAAGAAGGCATATCAGAAGAAGAAACATCGGAGGAAGCATCCAGAACATGAGAGCGACGAGTATAGTAGAAGGGAAAGGGAGACAACGAGGAGGTGGGTGGAGGGGAACTAGGTGGCGAGGAGGGTGGCTATGGGGAAGAAGAAGCATCAGCAAGAATGGGGCGTGGAGGAGGATCAATATGAATAGAGGGTCGTGTTTCAGGAAACAAGAGAAAAGATATGTCCTCCACCAAGAAAGATGAGGATGAGGAGCATGGGTAGAAAGGACGCGACTCATCAAAAGTGACATCACGAGAAATAAGCATCCGACGGCCAATAGGATCTCAACACCGATAGCCCTTATGCTCATCACTATATCCAAGAAAAACACACTCAACAGACTGAGCGATCAGTTTGGTGCGGTCGCGAGGGGCAAGAAGAACATAGCAAACACAACCAAACAATCGAAGCACCGAGTAATCAGGCGAATGACCAGAGAGACGCTCGAGAGGAATAATGATGTCTATACACTTCTATTCTTGTAGACAGTTGTTGGGCCTCCAAGTGTAGAGGTTTGTAGAACAACAGCAAGTTTCCCTTAAGTGGATTACCCAAGGTTTATCAAACTCAGGGAGGAAGTGGTCAAAGGTATTCCCTCTCAAGCAATCCCGCAATCAAGATACAAGAAGTCTCTTGTTTCCCCAACACACCCAATACACTTGTCAGGTGTATAGGTGCACTAGTTTGGCGAAGAGATAGTAAAATACAAGTGGTAATGGTGCCAGAAAATAGCTTGACGGTGAGGTAAAGACTAGAACCAAGCAAACATGCAGCAGATCTAGATGCAAACGGTGTTTCAATGTTTAGAAACAGGGCCTAGGGATCATACTTTCACTAGTGAACACTCTCTCATATAAATATATTATCTTCATGATACTACTCTTAACTACTCTCCGGTTGGACACTCTAATCCATGGTAGGGCTATAACAGCACACCTCAAAGTCCGCATTTCCCAATCTAGATAACCCCACACTGTCACCTTGAGCGTTAGATGGTTCCAACAAACACCACAATTTCATAAAGACATCCAACTCCAAATATACTCATGATAAATATTTATGAACTCTAGCCTAAGTGCCATCACGGCGTGCATGCTGTCACTTTCACACACGTGGGGAAAAGCATAGATCTATTAAATCACGACGAGTATGGACCGACCGACCGAGAACTACCGACCGACCGAGGACTACCGACCGACCGAGGACTACCGACTGACCAAGAACTACGGACCGACCGAGGACTACAGACCGACCGAGGACTACCAACAGATCGAGAACTACCGACCGATCGAGGACTACTGACCGACCGAGAACTACCGACCGACCGAGGACAACCGACCGACCGAGGACTACCGACCGACCGAGGACTACAGACTGACCGAAAACTACCGACCGACCGAGGACAACCGACCGACCGAGGACTACCGACCAACCGAGGACTACTGACCGACCGAGAACTACCGACCGACCGAGGACAACCGACCGACCGAGGACGACCGACCGACCGAGGACTACTAGTCCTCGGACTACCGACTGACCGAGGACTACCGACCGACCGAGGACTACCGACTGACCAAGAACTATGGACCGACTGAGGACTACCGACCGACCGAGAACTAAAGACCGACCGAGGACTACAGACCGACCGAGGACTACCAATAGATCAAGAACTACTGACCGACCGAGGACTACTGACCGACCGAGGACAATTGTGGCATCCCGCAAAACCACTACTAGAAAATCGCGTTGTTTTTGTGCATTGCATCATCGTGACCGCATGCTCATGTCATCATGCCACATTGCATTTGAGCATCGTCATCATCTTGCATTTGCTCGCATAAAACTATTTCGGAAAAACCCAGTTTTGTTTTCTAAACGCCCCGACTTTGTTCAAACACAAAACCCCGGGTGCTGCCGGATACTTTGTTTGTCTAAAAACTATTTGCAAAAGTTCATTGCAAATTAAATAAAAGTTTGAATTATTTTTAGTGGGGCAGTCGAACGGGCCGAAATGACCCGAACGACCACCCCAGGAAAATAAAACGGCCCACCCTATTAATCCTACAGCTACCAACTAACCTACCCAGCCCTCCCCTCCACCTCATCCCAACCAACCCCCTCCTGACACCTCACCCTCTCTCCCCCTTTACCCAATCCTAAACTGCCACCTCAGCAGCCCTCTCTCCTCTCACCCCCACTCCCCACCACACAACACACACAGCACACACGCACGCAACACGCCTGCCGACCCCACCTCTGGATCCCCACCCCACGTGGCCCACCTCTGACCCCACGCGGTCCCGCTCTCCCCTAGCTCACCTCTCCCCCCAATACCACCTTCCCCCGTTCGAGCCTCCCTCCCTCGTCTTCCTCCTCCCCCGTTCTTCCCCAGCTCGCCGTCGCCGGCGAGTCCTCCGCCGCTCGCCTGACACCCTCCTCTCTGCGCACCGCCCCGCCTCTCCTCCTTCTTCTCCCGCCCCGGCGCGGTCGCCGCCGAGCTCGCCTCCGCTCGCGCGAGCCGCCCCGCCCTCAAGCTCCTCCGGCCGCCCTAGGCGCGCCTCCCCGCACCGCCTCCCTCTGCGAGCCGCGCCTCCCCCGATGCGAGCCCGCGTTCGCCGCCCTCCCCGCGACCGCACCTCGCCGGCCGTCCCCGTCGGCCCCTAGGCTCCTCGCCATCGCCCCTGGCCGCGGCCAGGCCGTCTCCCCCGTCCGCGTTCCCCCGTCCTCCTCCGGCCTCGCGCGCCACCGCGAGCACCCGCGCCCTCCCGAGCCCGTCCGCCTCCGTCCGCCAGCAGCCGCGCTCGCCGGCGCCGCCGCGGCCAAGCACATCCCCGAGCGCCCGCGACGCCCGCCCCAGACCGCCTCCCTCGACCGCCGTCGACCCCACTCCAGTCGCCTCTGCCTCGCTCGCGTCCGGCCGTCCCCGCAAGCCGCGCCACCGTGCGGGTCCGCCTCGCCGGCGCCCTCCTCGTCCGCCCCCCCTCGCCTTCCCTGTCCACGCGCAGCAGCCGGCCCCGCCTGGACCCACCTGCCCGCGGGACCCACCCCGTCGTCGCCGATGTCATTCGCCGCCACCCGTGCAGGTTCCCGGTGTAGTACCAAGTTGGTGCTAAGTTGTTGGGTGTGGAAACAACAAGATCGACACCGGCAATCAAACCCCAAAACCCCAAGTTCACCCCTCGCCAAGATCTTCATCGATACCCGGTGATCTCCTACATGGACCTGAGAACGAACCCGAAGGCCACCGACGGCGAACCCTGAGGCCCTCGACGCGACGATGCCTGCTTCCAAGATCTCCGGCATGGATCGAAAAGTTCCCCGAAGACCGATCCCGATGTACCGGAGACCGGACCCTCGACACGCCAAGATCTACCCTCGGACGCCAAGACCTGAACCGGGAGAACGCAAAGATCGCCACGAGACCGACAAGCACTTCACCCCGAAGCCAAGACCGACCCGACTTGAGGACCCGACAAGATCTGCGCAACGACAAGAACGACACCGACCAGGGCGAGTCCAATGCGCCCCCGACGCCGCACCAAGCCCTTCATTCCGGATGCGACAAGATCCGCCCCGTAGTCCGAGAACGATCCGTCGAACCCTGAACCCCGAGGCCGAACCCCGAACCCCGGAACCCCAAGTTCGCCGAACCCTAATGTGTGAACCTTTTCCCGAGCCCTATTTTATAAATGCTATATATAAACTTGTCGCATATTAATTGTCTTGCATGCATACATTCATGTGGTCTGGGGGCCTTATGCCGATTCACCTAAATTAAATATGGGGCCCATATGCGGGCAAATCCAGTCTCATATCGGCCTCATTTAAACTTGTGTAGCGAACCGGTGCTATCTTTTGCCATGTTCAAACAACATTTAAAATGCGGGATAGCTAAACAACATGAACCACCTAATTAATTGTCGGGACCCCGGGTTCCGCTTAATCCTGCCTAATTGCATCGCATCTTGCCACGCCATACATCATGCATGCATCATGCCCGATCTTTTGCCGTAGTATTAAATAGTGCATCCGGTGTTTCTTCTAGTGTTTTGCTTCTTCGCGGATAAGGCCGTTGAGTTGATGTGAGCTTCGCCCCGATCTTCGGTTGAACCTTCGACAATGTTTTCAGGCGAGCATCTCCCCCTTTCTACCTATCTTACTTTTATAGTATTTATTTCCCTCCTGTTGATCTATTGCTATCTGTGTTGCGATGCTCTAGTGTCCGTACCCGTGATATCCCCTGCAGCCTTATATTGCCTTGGACACATCCTATTACCTGTTGTTTGGTAGATAGTTGGACTTGCGCGTCATAGTCGCTTGCTCAAGTGCTGTTGCGTGTTGTCAAGTGCCACAGTTGTTGATGAATTGCCGCACGTTGATGTCGGAGATGATCATAGTTTTACTTATCGTTCACTTTAATTCCTGTTTAACAACTAAAATTGAATTAAGCAGAGGCATCGGTGGGTGATAGATAATATTTGGTTTCCGAATGCCCACTTGTGTCCCGTAGGACCCCGAGTACTTGATACCTGTTCCTTGAATTATCGCGCTATCTACATCCGGGAGGTATATGGGACCCCCCTTAGCCAGAGCTTGATTCAGTCTTATTTCTTGGGGCCACAAACTAGTTTGAGGTTTTATTTACGATCCTGTACTTATGCCATGCTACTGCTTTATTTAAATTGTGCGACAGATAGCACCTGTACTGTTTAGGATCGGGACACGATTCCGCGGTGTCGACAAGCCCAGTTTTGGGTTCCCAGTCGTTCACAGCCGTCTACCCAAACCTTGAGTCCGTCTCGGAGCTTGCTTACTTCATTGCGGGTCTACTCCAAGGGGTGGCCCCCTGAAATATTTCTGAATCCTGTGATTGCTTTGTCGTGAAAGCCTCGTTGGGTTTTGATTTGGTTTTTCCGAGGTTGATCGAGTGTGTGTTGCTATTGGTGCACCCCGGCCGGGTAAAACTTTCTGAAAGCCGTGTCCGCGGTTATGGACGACTTGGAGCACAGTATCTCGACCATAGCCAAGCATAACTAAAGTTTATTGCTATAAATTTGACTTTATAATGACTAGTAATCAGCTTCACTATAATGGAATGGCTAATTAATACTGCCCACAATTACTTGTTTGGAGTGTCGCTTGCGACCATGGTACCTGACTAGTAAGTATGACAACTACAACGGAATGGCTAAATAAAAGTGCCAACAACTACTGGGTTTTGGGTTATCTCATGCTAAATGAATCTGACTAGTAAGTGTTGCCACTATCACGGAATGGTTAACTAAAAGTGCCCACTGCTTATTTTATCAGGATGATTATCCAAATCTGACTAGTAATTGCTGCAACGATAACTGAATAAATAAAACTGCCAACTGTGTGAGTTCCTCGGTTGACTTCCTCGTTTGGTCTCGAGGGGGAAACGCCAGGATGGGTTTGTTTGATGGTAGCATCAGGTGGGTTCCGAATAGATCTTTCTTACCCCTCTCTGATAACCGCTAGTTGTACTGAGTCTCTATAGGTTGTTTAGCGCATGCTGCCGCTGCCGCTTCAGTCCACCATACCTATGTAGGCGAGGACCGCCGAATTCTAGCCTCGCCGTGTACTGGCCTCAGTACTGACGCTCCTTATTTTTCCTTTGCCCTTTGTCGGCACCCCCTTTTGTTTAAGCAGGTTTGAGATCGACGTCGTTAGCAGGGTTACCCTTCCGGCTTGGCCTGGGCAGGGTTATGGACGTCATTGGTTATTCTTCAGGGCTCTTAGCCCCATTTGCATCTTGTCCGTAGTCGGAAGCTCTATCATTTTCAAGGTGATTTGGATCTTTGTATATTATATCTGTATTCTTGACTCATTGAGTCGCTGTTGTATATATCTGTTCTGTGGGTCCCATCGAGGACTGTTGTGTAATGCTATTACTTCGTTTTCCACCCGCACGAAAGTGCCTGGTGGGCACCTTTGAATCGTTTCTATGCGGGTTTGGCGGGTTTCGCTAAAACTTGCATAGGTCCGATTCTGAGGGTGTTACAACAATCGACCGACCGAGGACTACCGACCGACCGAGGACTACAGACTGACCGAAAACTACCGACCGACCGAGGACAACCGACCGACCGAGGACTACCGACCAACCGAGGACTACTGACCGACCGAGAACTACCGACCGACCGAGGACAACCGACCGACCGAGGACTACCGACCAACCGAGGACTACTGACCGACCGAGAACTACCGACCGACCGAGGACAACCGACCGACCGAGGACTACCGACCGACCGAGGACTACTAGTCCTCGGACTAACGACCGACCGATGACTACTGACCGACCGAGGACTACCGACCGACCGAGGACTACCGACCGACCGAGCACTACCGACCGACCGAGCACTACCGACCGACCGAGAACTACCGACCGACCAAGAACTACCGAACGACCGAGGACTACCGACCGACCGAGGACTACGGACCGACCGAGGACTACTGACCGACCGAGGAGTACCGACCGACCAAGGACTACCGACCGACCGAGGACTACCGACCGACCGAGGAGGTGCTTGATGAATGTGAATCTGGAGACGGCATCGTATGGAGAGGCAAATGCAGCGCTGCCTAGAACGGACACGAGGGTCAGCGAGGGCTCGTTCCGGCCGGGACACTATGGCAAAGGCGGCGCTGCCCGGAACGGACACGAGGGTCGGTGAGGGCTGGTTTTGGCCGCCGCGGGGGATGAGGAGCACGCGCACGCTCCCGCTTATGTCGAGGCAGTACACCTTGCCGCCTCCGTCGTCCAAGACCAGGTCGATGAGGTACTCAGTGTAGTAGTCGAGTACGTCGTCGATGTCTCCGTCCACTCCATGACGTCCCCGGTGCTTCTGGTATCGATGTACGCAATCTTATTGCAGTCCCACATGGCCACAACGGTGCCGTCATCCGGGTCAGGCGCAAACACGATCTTGCGCAGGCACTCGTAGCCTTTCCAGGGCAGAGGGACGAGCTCGACCTCTTTGCCGGTGCGGGGACATAGGACCAGGCACTACTAGGAAAATGGCCTTTAGTGGCGCACCATGAAACATCATCTGTGGCGCACTAGCTGTGCGCCACGTGCCTTGCGCTACAGAAGTTTAAACTTCTGTGGCGCACTGCCTAGTGCGCCACAGAAGTTTAGAGACAGGCGTGGCGCACATGCCAGTGCGCCACAGAAGTTTGGGCAGGTGCGCCACGCGTATGAAACGATAACCGTGGCGCACTAGGTGCTGTACGCCACGGATGTAAATTTCAAAATTCAAAAAAAAAAGCAGAAGATCTGGATCTCGTCGTCAGTGCGGCCGCGCGTTCGGTGCAGGTCGCCATCGCCGTCAGTGCGGTCGCGCGTCGGTGTCGTCGTCGGAACTGCAAGGAGGAGGAAGAGGAGAATGGGAGGAAGAGGAGGAGAAGAAGAAGATGAGGCAGAGGAGGAGGAGAAGAGGAGGAGGAGGAGAAGAGGAGGAAGAGGAGGAGAAGAAGAAGAGGAGGCAGAGGAGGAAGAGGAGGAGAAGAACAGGAGGCAGAGGAGGAAGAGGAGGAGAAGGAGGCCGCCGTTGCACCGCCGTCGCGAGGAGGAGGAGAAGGAGGCCGCCGTTGCACCGCCGTCGCCCGTTGTCACTGCGAGGAGGAGGAGAAGGAGGTCGACGTCGTGCCATCACTGCAAGAAGAGGAGAAGGGGAAGGAGGAGAAGGGAGAAGGAAGAAGGAAGAAGGAAGAAGGAAGAAGGAGAAGGGAAAGGGAAAGGGAGAGGAAGAGGGAAAAGGGGAAGGGAAAAGTGGAAAGGGAAAGGGAGAGGAAGAGGGAAAAGGGGAAAGGGAGGAGGAGGGCGGGGTGGGGATTCAAATTTGAATCCCGCTCAAGCTTATCCGTGGCGCACTAGGTGTAGGTGCGCTACGGATAAGTCGCCCTGTATTTTTTTTTTCTGCAGGAAAAAACGGTTTTTTGACCGTAACTTTTTACTCTTTTCGAATTTTGAAAATCTAAAAAACGCTAAACGACCATAGGTCATTGCGAGCAGATGCGAAATCTCGTTCTCGTCATTTTGGTATATTATACGATTTTTTTCGATATCGTATGCAAAAGTTACGACCTTTTTACCATGGCATAACTTTTTTTTGCAAATAAAGTCGAAACTCATTTTTATTAATTTTACTAGAATCTATACCACATTACCTACCTAAATATGAAAGGATTTAATTTTTTGAAGTGTTTATCATTTTCTTTTATTTTTTGCAAACCCTAAAAAGGCGATCCACGGGGTGGGGGGGGGGGTGGAGTTGGTGCATGCCACTACATATGTGGCGCACATGCCATAGTGCGCCACAGAGAGTACAAACTTCTGTGGCGCACTATGCCATGTGCGCCACAGATGCTTGCGGATGGTTCACATCAGAGAGGGGCGTGCGCTTAGGCGTAGCGCACCCCCCCCCCCCCATGTGCGCCATAGATGACACTAACAACCGTGGCGCACATGACTATAGTGCGCTACAGATGTTTGGCGTGCGGCCAACAGGGCCTTGGCCCACAAACATCTGTGGCGCACTATAGTCATGTGCGCCACGGTTGTTCTAGTTACTAGTAGGGCACTGCCCACAGGTGAGCCACGCCTGTTTTAGCCGTGGGGCACTTCAACCATGTGAGCCACGGATGTGCTAATTACCTATAGCTGTTTTCCTAGTAGTGAGGATCCTGGCTGTTCAGAAGTTGTATGTGATTCTGTTGCCGGCCAACCGGTATTCCTTATTACCGTGGTCGATGGATATGGCGAAGCGGCCGTTGCCTGAGCCGACCAAGCGCGTGCTTATGTGACTGTGCGATTCCGTGGAGAACATGCCCGTTTTGTGTTTGATGACCGAAGAGTCCATAGAGCGACGGTCATCGTGTCAGCCGTCCATCATGGAGGGCGTGGCCATGCCGAGGGGAAAGGAACGCCCTAATGGGAGTGAAAAGACAAAGCCGTCGTTGCCTGAGGCGGCGACACATGTGCGGCGCACGCCTGTGGAGAGGGGGTCATGGCGGCGGCGCAATGAGCTTGGATAGGCGGAGACAGGGTTGTCGGCGAGGGAGAGGATGCAAGGGTACGCTGGAGAGAGGGCGGAGCGTCACGCCGTACAAACGCCACGAAGGCAATCGAGACGAGAAGCTCGCTGTTGAGGTGCATGAATAATAGCCGCGGGTCGCCGGGATCTTCATGGTGTTTCCGTGCGTGCGCTCTAGAGGAAAATCGGCCACATGACGTACGTACACGTACGTGGATATGTTCTATACCAGGCCACGCGGGCAGTTTTGTTCGTATCGAACCATGACGCAAGATGTTCGAAGCTAGGCCGGCCCTTGTGTCCGATACGAAGTGGAGAATTCCGGGCTTCTGCGTATAAAACATGCTCGCCTGGCTCCGCCGGTACGTAGTCTGACGGCCTAAGCTTGTCACCTGCATATCTCCAGAGTACACGCAAACGGCCGGGACGCTATGGCGACTGCAGCGGCCGGCTACTCATGGGCAGACCTCAACAGCGAGCTCCTCGTGTCCATCGCCACCGCGTCCGACAAAGGCTTGTCTCTAGGAGACTACGCGTGCCTCCGCGGTGTCTGCACGGCGTGGCGCTCCGCACTCGCGCCGCCGGACCCTTGTCTCCTCTCCATCGCCGACGGCCGCGCCTCCGCCTTTTCCCTCCCGATGCAGCGCTCATTCCACCTCTGCGCGGCGGCTGCGTACCCGATGCTGCTCGATGAAGAAACCCGCGACATAGGCATCACAAGCCATGCTCATGTCGTCGGCTCAGGCAACGGTCGCTTCGCCGTCGCCATTGACCACATAATGCCGGACCGTGCAACAATAAGAAAAGGCCTTATCCTTTCCAACAAAAAAATACGGAGGATTCTCAACCGCGCCGGCTGCTGGACAGAGAGGCTTTTCCTCCTTGATCCGAACACTGGCGAGGAGGTCCAGCTCAACCCCCCGGGCAGGCACGGGTACGACCGCGTCAACAAGATCGTATTCACGCCCGACCCCGACGAGGGCACCGTCGTGGCCATGTACGGCACAAACAAGGTTGCCTACGTCGACACCAGCAGTAGCAACAGCAGGGACGCCATGAAGTGGACGGCCATCGACGTCGTCTCCAGGTTCACCTCGCACCTCGTCGACCTGGTCTTCGACGACACCGGAGGCGGCAAGCTGTACTGCCTCGAGTCACGCGGTGGCGTGCTCGTGCTCCAGATACCCCGCGGCGGCGGCCGTAACGAGCAGGCAGAGCCAGGGCCGGTGGCCGTGGAGCCGTCGCTGACACTCCAATCGTTCCGAAGCACCGCCGTCAACACCCGTCCCTACAACATCGCCTCCACCAAGAACCTCTTCTTCTGCCATGGCAGTCTGTACCAGGTGTGGCAGAACACGAGCGCCACCGTTAGATCAGGCGACGGGTCCACCATGTTCGCCGACGAGATCTTTCTCCTGAGGTACAACCCAGCTGGGTGTTTGCCGTACTGCTGGGACATGGCCAACGATCTCGGAGGTTTCTCCGTGTTCCTTGGTAAGCACAACAGTCCGGCGGTGGTCCGGGCTAGTGCCGTCCCCGGTGTGCAAGCTGATTGTGTATACTGGATCGACTGGCGAGGTGTTCCTATGGTGTGCGACGTGGCCGCCGGCACCTCGAAGCCGTGCCTTCTTCCCTATGGAGCGTGCAAGGGTAACTGCTGGTATTTTGCGGCCGATAACATGACGAGAATCGAGCCATCGACTGCAATTGGTGCTATATATGCAACTGAATATTGTAGTGGAACAACTTTGAGTGTGCTACAAGCTTCATCTTGATCTTGCCCTAAATTTGAACAAGATCTTGCTCTAAAGCTGACGACTCTAAATTTGTATCTGATCCGAAAGTTTAAGAGTACATGTGAGGATGTGATGCATAGTTGCATAGTACTAGCTAGTGTCTGGCACCGTGGGTTGCTGAAAATTGCAGGAAATGTTTTGCATTTCTTTGACGTACTATTAGGAAATAGGAGTATATAATATAATGTATTGGAAGAATTTCACCGAAGGTCTATCTGGTTCGTTTACTGTCTAGATTTATGCAGATCTAATGGATGGAAATAATAGATTTTTTCGAACATATTTGTAGTACCTCTAGAAATATAAGAGTATTTGTAAAGTTTTAATATAGAAAGGTACTTCTAATGAGTAAATGACAAAAAACAACCACATTTAAGTACGCGGGGACACGAAACTACCACGTTACGGTTTTTTGACACATAAATACCATTTTACGGGACGGGCTGTGACGCGGGGCACTGATTCCTCGTGGTTAACCCTCTAACCAAGTTTCTGGCAAGTGGGGCCCACTGTCAGTGCACACGTGGCGGGGTGGCGGACGGACCGACCAGACGGCCGTTAACGACCGCGTTAGGGCACGGTTTTAACCGTTGCGCCGCCGCATCTGAGCTTATTCCCCTCGCTCTGTTCTTGGTCTGCTCGCGTCCGCCATTGTCGCGCTGTTGCCTCCCCGACGCCGGTGAAGAAGCAGGGTGCGCCGTCCTTTCCGCCATGGTGTCGTGGTCCGATGGAGACGAATCGCCTCTTGATGTGAGCTCTGACGGCGAGAGTGTAAGTTCTTGCCACTGGATTTGGGGATTTTTGGGCTCATATTGTTGATTTCTAGGGTTTGTGATGAAATTGTTATTTAGGTCAAGCCTAGTCTAATTTGCTATTCCATTTGCACTTGTTAGAGCATGAATGTCATATATGATTCGGATTGGTACGGTTTAGCCGACGATGGGGCTGAGCCCATTCTCTGTAAATGTGGATTTGTGGCGGCTAAATTTGTTGGATTTGAGGGCTACAACACTGGTAGAAGGTTTCTAAGCTGTGAAGGGAAGGTGTGTGATCAAATGTTTGTGCCATTTTCTCTCATATTCATAGTTAGTTCTTCTTTTAACTGAAGTGTCACTGAATTTTAGGAGGAATTGAAGTGTGACTTTCTGCAATGGGTTGATCCAGTTCCTACTGACGCTATGATGAAAGCAGTAGGCAAGCTATGGGATATGTATGGAGAAGTTAAGCAAGCCAAGACCACTGATGCCCTGAATTTCATGGAGCAGAAGTTTGATTATCAAGATAAAATAAACAAGCTCCACACTGATCTGAGGAATTCACAAGATGAGCTAGCTAAACAAGTGGAAGAAAAGCAGGTGACTTTAGCCCACAAGGCTATAGCTGAACAAGGATTGATGGATGCTAGGGCTGCATTAGAGGGGAAAAGTATCACTGATGAAACAACCTGTAAGATGCACAAATGCTTGCTGAAAAAAGCAGAGAATGATAGGGACAAGTACAAAGAAGATAAGAGGAAGTTGGAGTCCATCATTTCTGACTTGTTGAAGCAGAAAGAAGCTTACAAGAGCAGGTTCAAGAAGATAAAAGATCTTTGTGATGTGTAATTTTATCTTCATTAAGTAATGTTCAATTAGGATGTGTTGTTGAACTGTGATGGGTGCTCTCAGAGCTGAATTCTTAAGTGTTTGTGAGTTGTAATAAGTACAATTATTGTCTGACTGATGCTTTGTTTGTTGAACTATGAGATGAGCTTTGGTTTAAATTCTTAAGTATCTGTGAGCTGCCAGAATTTATATGTGAATAACTATTGTCTGAATGATGTGTTTTGGTCTGAAATATATGTGTTTTGGCCTGGATCAGCTGCCAGAATTATGGTGAAATTACACACATCATGTAAGAAAATAAATGACAACAAAAGCATTTGAATGAACTGGTGGAACAATAGTGACATAGGTAGCTAAATAATGGTTCAACATGACTGACATACTGGTTCAACAAGACTGACATAGGTAGATACATACTGGTTCACCAATTTGCCACAGCAAAATAACAGGTTTACATCAGAAACTTTGCTCCAAGCAAATAACAGAAACTGAAGGACCACTACTTTGCTTCAACCATCTAAAGGACCACTACTTGAGTCCCTACCAGCAGATGCATTTGCCCCAGCTGTGAAGTAGGACATGAATCCTCTCCCTTGCCTTGGAGCTGGACCAGTAGGAGGTTGTGCATCAGTAGTTGATCTTGGAGGAACAAAAGAGAATCTTGGTGGCCTGGGAGTTTGTTCTGGCATAGAAGATGAGGATGGTGCCCTGGAAGTTGAGCCTTCTCCATCAACTCTAGGGCCTGCCCCAGCAGGAATGGTCCTGTTTGACTGCAAATAACAGAGTTATTAACCAAAATATAAATACAGTGCAGAAATCCTTTGTGCAATAATTTAGTTACCTTGTGCTGGCTTTTCCTAAGTGCAAGATCAAGTCTGAGTGGTTGTGCACAGCTTGTGTACTTGTGTCCTTGTAATTTGCAGTTGCTACATGTGATAGTGGCCATCCTAGATGATTCTTTGGGTTTAGGGACCTCAAATTTCCCTTTTCTCCTCTTTTCCTGCCTCCTTCCCTTTTGGTGATCTTTAAAAGCAGGTGGCATTATGTCTTCAGTATCTGTTCTTGTCCAGCCATGCTGCTGTGGCATTGGATAGAACACAGGCCTATAGGATTTGAGGTAGTAGGGTTTCTTGTAGAAATCTGAGACATAATCTTCTGGATATTTTCCTGCTTTATAGATGGCTGAGATTGCATGATTGCATGGCAACCCAGTTAAATCCCACTTTCTGCAAGAACAAGTTCTACTATCTAGATTTAACTCATATGTGTGATCACCACTTGCTACCTGCCATAGTCCTTCATCTGCTCTTTGTGGGATGCAATGTCTAGCATATTTTTTCATCATTTGAAGCTTCTCAGCATAATGTGGTGTGATTTCCCACCTAGCTTTTCTACCACCATCTCTCTTGTCATCAAACCTGACCATTTGCTTGTCATAGATCCCTACCAGCATTGTCACTATTGGTTTGTTTCTTTCATCCAAGATATATCTATTGAACACTTCACTAAGATTATTGTTCACCAAATTTGTCTTGCAGTTTGAGTCAAAAGCCCACCTTGCCCATGTGTGCACTGGAATTTTTGAAAGCCACTGCCAAGCTTGCTCACACTGTTTTTTCATTTCATCCATTGCCTTGTCAAATCCATGCTTGGTGTAAGAATATGCTGCCCTATCCATGCACTTCTTCAGGTCTTCTCCTCTGAATCCTGCAGTCTGGAAGTTGGCATAAATGTGTCTAAGACAGAATCTATGGGGTGAGTTTGGGAAGACAGTGGTCACAGCTTTTATTAGCCCTTTCTGCCTGTCAGACATGATGGTGTACTGTCCAAACTGGCCTTCCTCTCCACCAAGTGCTTCCTTCAACTGCTCTAGAAACCACTGCCAATTCTCAGTATCTTCTTTTGCTACAATGGCCCAAGCTATTGGATAAATGTTGTTATTGCCATCTCTGCCTGTAGCTGCAAGGATTTGAGCTCCAGTGGTCAGCTTTATGAAACAACCATACAACCCTATGAAGGGCCTACATCCCTCAAGAAATCCAAGCCTAGCAGCATTGACACAAAATAAAAGCCCATGGAATCTTGGCTTGTCACTAATGAAAACCTGCTGCCCTCTTTTGATAGCTTCCTTCTCTTCCTCTGTTGGGCCAGACTCAGTGGTGACAATGCATCTAGATCCTAGATTTTTGTCAATAACAGTCTGCAGATAATCCCTTATTCTATAATACCGCTTCTTGTGATCTCCCATAACAATCTCTCTTGCCTTTGTCTTTGCCCTGTATGCCATCCTTTTTGGCACATCTACACCAAAGTCCTTTCTAGCTTTGTCAACTAAAGATCTAATACCTGTGTTTGGGTCTGATCTGAATTTGTCAACATAAGCACTGCTCAGCCACTTACTGTTAACTCTGGTGCTTGATGGTTCAGTAGGACAGCAGTGCTCCAAGTGCATCTTATTTATGCAGAAGGTAGTTTCATGCTTTATCTTTGAAGCAGAAATGAAGAACTGGCAATTGTACTTCTCCTTTTTCTCTGGCCTGCACCACACAATGATCCTATCTGGGCAATTTCTGTGGTAATGGAAATTCCTAACCTGCACAATATGTAGTCTACACAGTGCCTGCCTGAACTGATACACATCCTTAAATCAAAGTTTTAACCTGAATTGTTGCTCTGGATTTTCCCTTGTCTCATCATACCATACCCTCTCTGTCTGCTTCTTTGCTCTGCTCTTCCTCCCATTTGGCAACACAAATGGCAAAGGCTCAAACCCATCATCATCCTATTCTCCAAGGAAACCAAACTCCTCTTCATCATTAGAAGGAGCCCAATCTGTCATAACTGCCACTTCTGCATGAGAGTGTGATCTGGTTGTTGGGCCCTGCCTCTTAACTGTCTTCTTCACTGGCTCTCTGGAATATAAGAGTCAAAATATCTTCTGGCTCTGACTCATCCTCATACAAATCCTCATCTACCCTTCTCTTCCTCTTACCAATTATTTTCTGTATTTCATCAACCTCCTTCCTCCTCAACTTCTCTGTCTGAACTGAATCATACTTGGAAGGATGCATCCAACTGTCATCTTCATCTGCATCTCCTTCTTCCTCTGCATCTTCTTCTTGCTCTGCATCTGCTTCTTCCTCTGTATCTTCTCCCTCCTCTGCTGATTTCTGCATATTTTCATCAATCTGTGTGCACAGAGGCTCAAAATTGCCACTATTCTGAGTCTGCAACATGTTGTTGTCACAATGCTCTTCCTCATCCAGATCAACTGCAATGTGGCTAGGATATGACCTAGCATACAACTTTTGTTTTCCCTTCTTGCTCTTCACAGGGGACAACACAATGGCTTGCTTAGCCTTGTCCTTCATCACTGTCAACACAAGCTTTCTTGACCTTTCATACTTTCTCAGCATTTCTTCCACCTTAATGTTGTTGTCCACTAATTCTAGGCCATTCAACCCCTCTCCTTCATTTTTCATATAATAAATTGAATCACACAGCCCATACCCTTCCTTCTCCATCAGTCCCAACAAGTTTAGAAACCTAATATCAGACCGACGCATGGTTGTTGACACAAATTTGGCCCCATCAAATTGAATAAACAGTTCCCACATCTCTGAATGTTCCCTAATATGAAATAAAATAGCATATTGCCCTGATGTTCTGAACATTCCACAAATTTTAGTACAGAGAATAGGGGAAGGGACTTTTTCCTTACCCGTAGTCGGAGCGGTAGTGGCTGAGCGGGTCGTTGCTACAATGGCTCGCCGGCTCCAGCTGCGACGACGCCTCCTCCGGTGCACCATACTGCTCTAGCTACAGCGACATCTCCATCGACTCGCGGTCGTCATCGCTGTCCAAATCGACGGCGCCCATGTTGAAGCCTGGCCCGAACAGCACCTGCTTCACGTACCTGCCGCCACCGCCTCCAATCGGCCCGGCGCCGTGCCCTTCCGGCGAGCCGCCGCCTCCTCCTGTCGCCATGGCACTCGCGGGAGCTAACTGGCGAGAGTAAGCGATCCGGACAGCTCAGATGCGGCTCAGACCGTGCCCTAACGCGGTCGTTAACGGCCGTCTAGTCAGTCCGTCCGCCACCCCGCCACGTGTGCACTGACAGTGGGCCCCACTTGCCAGAAACTTGGTTAGAGGGTTAGCCACGAGAAATCAGTGCCCCGCGTCACAGCGCGTCCTGTAAAATGGTATTTATGTGTCAAAAAACCGTAACATGATAGTTTCGTGTCCCCGCGTCCTTAAATGTGGTAGTTTTTTGTCATTTTCTCACTTCTAATGGATCCATAACTGTTGCTGGTATCCATATGGAGTCCCTCCCACTCCTTCCCGCGCGGCAGCAGCCGGGCCACATGGGGCGGACACCAGTTCTTAGATCGGGAAGAGGTTTTCTTGTTAAAACATCTTATATTTTGAAATGCAGGAAGTAGTTCTTACCCCACGAAGAAGTTTTCTTGTTGGATATCGCTCGCATATAAACAAGAATGCATGATTCAACGACTAAGATTTATGTACACAGGAAATTGGTTCAAACGAGAGTTATATATCTTCATGGTTCGACACGAATACGTACGTACGTAGCCGAGTATAGAACAGATCGACAGGAAAACTCGCGGTGTAGCCGAGTATAGAACAGATCGACGTACGTACGTCCTGTGGCCGATTCCTCTAGAGCGCACGCAAACTGCCGGGACGCCATGGAGATTGCGACGACCCGCGGCTATTCATGGGCCAATCTCAACAGCGAGCTTCTCGTCTCAGATCGCCACCGCCGCCGACGGCTTGTCTCTAAGAGACTACCACTAGTGAAAAAAGGGTCATCCGTTCGCGCCCCCTCAGAGCATTAGTACCGGTTGCGTCACCAACCGGGGCTAATGTTGGCACGCGTCCCGGTTCGAGCGGGCACGGGGCCCGGAGGCATGCGTCCCGGTTGGTAACGGGGCATACGTTTCGGTTGGAGCCAGCAACCGGGATTAAAGGTTTGGCCACAGCGACGTGGCGAGGCACACACCTTTAGTCCCGGTTGGTGGCTCCAACCGGAATGTATGCTCCCACCCTCTATAAATGCAACGCCCCAGCCTCTCTGCCTCCACTCTGTTTTTTCTCTTGGTGGAAGGTGTGAGGAGTGTGCTAGTTTTTTCTCTCCTATGCATGCATTCAAGGTGTTTGATGAAATGTTTGAGTGAATAATCCCGTTCAATTTCTCATAGAACAAAAATATAGAAGGTGTCCGAGACGCACTTGAGCTTTCTCCTCTTTATTTCCCTCGATCGAGGTTAGCAATCTTATCTTTTCTCTGTCATTGATACAATGCATGTGTCGATGTGAATTGGTCATTTCACTATTTATGATGTCCTGTTTTTTGATAAACTTACTTATATGATGCAGATGAACGGCCGGGAATGGATGTACGGTGACCGGCGCGTAGCCGGGTATATGAAAGGCGTGGATAAATTTATCGATGTGGCTATGGCAAACAAAGAGAATGGTTTTATACGTTGTCCATGTGTTCAATGTCGGAACAACAAGGAGTACTCTTCCTCGAAAATCATTCGCGACCACCTGATTATGAAAGGTTTCATGCCCAACTATAATTGCTGGACCAAGCACGGGGAAAGAGGGGTTATGATGGAATATGGTGAAGAAGAAGATGATGATAACAACTATCATCATATGTTTCCTGAATATAGTGATACTGCAATGGAAGACAATGGAGAGGAAAGAGGTGAAAAACGAGCATCAGATGAGCCGGCTGATGAACTTGGTAGGGTCATTTCTGATGCAAAGCGAGACTGTGAAACAGAAAATGAGAAGTTGAAGTTAAAGGGCATGTTAGAAGATCACAAGAAATTGTTGTACCCAAATTATAAAGATGGCAGCACAAAGCTCGGTACCACACTGGAATTGTTGCGATGGAAGGCAGAGTGTGGTCTAACTGACTCCTCATTTGAAAAGATGCTGAAAATAATGAAGCCGAAGTTTCCAAAACACAACAAACTTCCCGAGAGTACCTACGAAGCAAAGAAGACTCTCTATCCTCTAGGATTAGATGTGCAAAAGATACATGCATGCATTAATGACTGCATCCTCTACCGCGGTAAGGAGTATGAGAATTTAGATAAATGCCCGGTATTGCAATGTTGCGGTATAAGATCAGACGAGATGAACCTGGTGATGTTGAGGGAGAGCCCCTCCGGAAGAGGGTTCCTGCTAAGGTTATGTGGTATGCTCCTATAATACCAAGGTTGAAACGCATGTTCAGAAACAAAGAGCATGCCAGGTTGTTGCGATGGCACAAAAAAGACCGTAAGAAAGACGGGAAGTTGAGACACCCTGCTGATGGGTCACAGTGGAGAAAAATCGAGAAAGACTTTCCAGACTTTGCAGGTGACGCAAGGAACTTATGGTTTGGTCTAAGTACGGATGGCATGAATCCTTTTGGGGAGCAGAGCTGCAGTCACAGCACCTGGCCCGTGACTCTATGTATCTACAACCTGCCTCCTTGGTTGTTCATGAAGCGTAAGTTCATTATGATGCCAGTGCTCATCCAAGGCCCGAAGCAACCGGGCAACAACATTAATGTGTACCTTAGGCCATTAGTTGAAGAACTCTTACAGTTGTGGGACAAACCAGGTGTACGTGCGTGGGATGAGAATAAACAGGAGCCATTTGATCTACGAGGGTTGTTATTCGTAACCATCAATGATTGGCCTGCTCTTAGTAACCTTTCAGAACAGACAAACAAGGGATAGAAGGCATGCACACACTGTTTAGATAAGACTGAAGGTACATATTTGCATAAATGCAAGAAGGTTGTGTACCTGGCGAATCGACGATTTCTTCCGACCAATCATCCCGTAAGAAAGAAATGCAAGCATTTCAAAGGTGAGGCAGATCACCGGAAGAAACCTGAACTCCCTGCTGGTGATGATGTATTTGGTATGGTCAAGGACATAGAAGTAATCTTTGGAAAGGGTCACGGCGGTCAATCAGTTCCGAACGACATCGCTACAGGACACGCACCAATGTGGAAGAAGAAATCTATATTTTGGGAGTTGCCATATTGGAAAGTCCTGCATGTCCGCTCTTCAATCGACGTGATGCACGTGACGAAGAATCTTTGCGTGAACCTGCTAGGATTCCTAGGCGTGTATGGGAAGACAAAAGATACACCAGAAGCACCGGAGGACCAACAAATTATGAAAGACCCAAAGAACATGCATACACATAACAAGACAGATAAAGGGCGTCACTTAAGTCGTGCCAGCTATGCTCTTACCAAAGCAGAGAAGGAAATCTTTTTTGAAGTCCTTTACAGTATCAAGGTGCCGTCGGGCTTCTCATCTAATATAAAGGGGATAATAAATATGGCAGAGAAAAAGTTCCAAAACCTGAAGTCTCATGACTGTCATGTGATTATGACGCAGTTGCTTCCGATTGCATTGAGGGGGCTTCTACCGGAAAATGTTCGAGTACCCATTGTGAAGCTGTGTGCATTCCTCAATGCAATATCTCAGAAGGTAATCAATCCAGATATTCTGCCAAGGTTACAGAAGTATGTGGTACAATGTCTTATTAGTTTTGAATTGGTGTTCCCACCATCCTTCTTCAATATTATGACGCATCTCCTGGTTCACCTAGTGAAAGAGATTGCCATTCTCGGTCCGGTATTTCTGCACAATATGTTCCCCTTTGAGAGGTTCATGGGAGTCTTAAAGAAATATGTTAATAACCGTGTTAGACCAGAAGGAAGCATCTCCAAGGGATATGGAACAGAGGAGGTCATTGAGTTTTGTGTTGACTTTATTCCTGATCTTAAGCCGATTGGTGTTTCTGACTCGCGGCATGAGGGAAGACTAAGTGGAAAAGGCACGCTGGGAAAGAAAGCAATGATATGTAGGGACGGGGATTCTTTCACTAAAGCACACTACACAGTTCTACATAATTCCACCTTGGCAACTCCGTATATCGAGGAACACAAGAATATTGTACGCTCCAAAAACCCGGGGAAGCCTGAATCATGGATTACAGATGAACACATGAAGTCTTTCGGTGGTTGGATGCGGACACATCTCTTGAATGACACCACTGTTGGAGATCAGCTATACTTGTTGGCCACTTCACCATCTTCTACTGTATTGAATTTCCAAGGGTACGAAATAAATGGGAATACATTCTACACGATCGCCCAAGATAAAAAGAGCACCAACCAAAATAGTGGTGTCTGCTTTGATGCAATAGACGAGAATGGACAAAAGGACACATATTATGGTTACATAGAGGAGATATGGGAACTAGACTATGGAGTCTCTTTTAAGGTCCCTTTGTTTCGCTGCAAATGGGTCAACCTGAATGGGGAAGGGGTAAAGATAGACCAGTTATACGGAATGACAACAGTGGATCTCAACAATCTTGGTTATAGAGATGAACCATTCGTCCTAGCCAATGATGTGTCTCAGGTTTTCTATGTGAAAGACATGTCCTCCAGACCGAAAAAAAGAAAAAATATGCAAACGAATACATCATATGATGAGCCAAAGCATCACATAGTTCTTTCAGGGAAAAGAAACATCGTGGGAATCGAGGACAAGACAGACATGTCAGAAGATTATAATAAGTTTGATGAAATTCCGCCCTTCACAGTGAAAACTGACCCAAGCATTCCGTTAAGTAAGGAAGATGCTCCATGGTTACGTCCGAAGCGATCATAAGGAAGGACATATGCCAAGAAGTTCATGCTCATATTATGTAACTCTAGTTCATGTCTTTCGCGGTTTGTGGCTTGACCGAAGGATATCTTTCGCGGTTTGTGGCCTTTAGTCCCGGTTTTGTAGTCTCAGTTTTTAATATTAATAAATGTCTTGAGTGTTAGTCCCGTTTTGTGGCTGGACCGGGACTATGAAGAAGTTGTCCCGATTCGAACTTACCATTAAGATCCGATCTCCAAACGCGCGCAGTCACATATTAGGGAGTGCCTCTATGACCAGTTTCTTGGAGATGTCGGAGGACTGGGATCCGGTGGCATCTCCCTGAAACTGGTCGTAGTGGTGTCCCTGCTCTCGAAAACCATCTTGCAGCTTGTAACTTCTCTAACTAGATCAATACGCCTCGGATCTAACTAATTTCACATATTAGGGAGTGCCTCTATGACTAGTTTCTCGGAGATGCCGGAGGACTGGGCTCCATTGGCATCTCCCTGAAACTGGCCGTAGTGGTGTCCCTGCTCTCGAAAACCATCTTGCAGCTTGTAACTTCTCTAACTAGATCAATACGCCTCGGAGCTAACTAATTTCACATATTAGGGAGTGCCTCTATGACCAGTTTCTCGGAGATGCCGGAGGACTGGGATCCGTCGGCATCTCCCTGAAACTGGCCGTAGTGGTGTTCCTGCTCTCGAAAACCATCTTGGAGATGCCTCAAACTGGCTGGAGGACTGGACTCGCAAGGATGCCTATTTATAGTACAAGCAGCTCGGCATAGTGTCGACACTTACGAAATAATGTTGACACTCACCCCTATCATTAGTGATAACTCGTGTTTTGTCCCGGTTGGTGTCTCCAACCGGGACTACAGGTTGATCTTTAGTCCCGGTTGGTGACACCATCCGGGACAAGGTACACGCACGCACGACATAATGTTGACACTCACCCCTATCACAGGTTGATCTATCGCCCGTGATTTTTTGAAAAAATTATTTTTAGACTCGCAATATGTGGTTTCTTCAGAGATCCAATGCAAATTCTAACGATGCTCGTCCCCTATCTTTATGCACACCGGTTCGACCATAGTTAGAAATTAAGATAATTCAAAACGGGCATAATAAATTCAAAAAAAATCCGAACAATGAAAATCCTTCGCGTGGTGTCATATTATGTTACATAGTTGAAAGGAAAAATACCAGACTTGGTATATTGATCATGTTTTGAAAAAACCTTCACAAAATGACCTATCATGTTCGAGGTTTCATGGCTTTCGGTCCAAATGACCGATGTTATGTGCTGAATCACGGCATAGTTTGTGATGTTGTGCCCATATTATGCATGTGTGTGGATATTGGTATGGAGAACAATGTTGCATGAGGAAGTTTTCCTTTTTATCGCACGGAAAAGCCCTTTTCCATTTTCCGAGCGCAAAAAACGGATCGTTTTGTGAAGTAACCACCAAAATGCCGTTTCAGAATGCTACCATCCCATTTTCCTAAAATACTAGACCACCTTACATGGACTATCTCCCAACCGGGACATCTCAAACCTTTTCGTCCATCCCGGGTAAAAAGGACAAATGTCTGCCGAATCGGTAGGAAGTGTCCAGTTTGTACTACAGGTACATGATCTATCGCCCGTGATTTTTCGAAAAAATCATTTTTAGACTCGCAATATGTGGTTTCTTCAGAGATCCAATGCAAGTTCTAATGATGCTCGTCCCCTATCTTCATGCACACCGGTTCGACCATAGTTAGAAATTCAGATAATTCAAAACGGGCATAATAAATTCAAAAAAATCCGAACAATGAAAATCCTTCGCATGGTGTCATATTATGTTACATAGTTGAAAGGAAAAATACCAGACTTGGTATATTGATCATGTTTCGAAAAAACCTTCACAAAATGACCTATCATGTTCGAGGTTTCATGGCTTTCGGTCCAAATGACCGATGTTATATGCTGAATCACGGCATAGTTTGTGATGTTGTGCCCATATTATGCATGTGTGTGGACATTGGTATGGAGAACAATGTTGTAGGAGGAAGTTTTCCTTTTTGTCACACAGAAAAGCCCTTTTCCATTTTCCGAACGCAAAATACGGGTCGTTTTGTGAAGTAACCACCAAAATGCCGTTTCAGAATGCTACCGTCCCATTTTCCTAAAATACTAGACCACCTTACATGGACCATCTCCCAACCGGGACATCTCAAACCTTTTCGTCCATCCCGGGTAAAAAGGACAAATGTCTGCCGAATCGGTAGGAAGTGGGTCCGGTTTGTACTACAGGTACATGATCTATCGCCCGTGATTTTTTGAAAAAATCATTTTTAGACTCGCAATATGTGGTTTCTTCAGAGATCCAATGCAAGTTCTAACGATGCTCGTCCCCTATCTTCATGCACACCGGTTCGACCATAGTTAAAAATTCAGATAATTCAAAACGGGCATAATAAATTCAAAAAAAATCCGAACAATGAAAATCCTTCGCGTGGTGTCATATTATGTTACATAGTTGAAAGGAAAAATACCAGACTTGGTATATTGATCATGTTTCGAAAAAACCTTCACAAAATGACCTATCATGTTCGAGGTTTCATGACTTTCGGTCCAAATGACCGATGTTATGTGCTGAATCACGGCATAGTTTGTGATGTTGTGCCCATATTATGCATGTGTGTGGACATTGGTATGGAGAAAAATGTTGCAGGAGGAAGTTTTCCTTTTTGTCGCACGGAAAAGCCCTTTTCCATTTTGCGAGCGCAAAAAACGGGTCGTTTTGTGAAGTAACCACCAAAATGCCGTTTCAGAATGCTACCGTCCCATTTTCCTAAAATACTAGACCACCTTACATGGACGGCCCACCTCCTCTGAACTTCAACGAGGCTGGCCGTCGGCTGTGGTGGCGCGGCCGAACTCTCCAGAGCGTCATGGCCTACGACACGGCCGCCGACTCTAGCCCCCGCCTGCGCTACCCTCAAGTCCAGCCCACTCATACTCAGCCTTCAAGGTTCAACTACGGCGACCCCGACGACGATAACGACGACGACCACGGCGAGTACGACGACTATAGTGGCGAGTATTACAGGTGTAGGCAGGAGCATGACTGAATTATTCCAACATTGCAAAACAAGTTCGGCCGATTGTGGCTTAATCTGGCCATGTATCTTAATTTTCAGTTCTTCTATGTAACTTTGTGTTAGTTGCGTTATGTACTTTAATTCCAGTTCTATCCTAATCAAATTTTCTTTCCGCCCATTATTTTCCGTCCTTTTTTTCCGCCCATTAAAAACAGAAAATGGTTTTGAATTACTTATTCAAATCCAAACACTTTTTATGTTACAGTTTTTCTAAATTCCAAATTGATATTAAAAAATATAAGTTAATTCATTTTTAATTGTAAATGGTTCATATTTTAAATGGTTACATTAATTATTTTTTAAAACAGAAAATGGTTTTGAATTATTTATTCAAATCCAAACACTTTTTATGTTTAAAGTTTTTCTAAATTCCAAATTAATATTCAAAAATATAAGTTAATTCATTTTTAATTTTAAATGGTTACATTAATTATTTTTTAAAAATAGAAAATGGTTTTGGATTATTTATTCAAATCCAAATACTTTTTATGTTTAAAGTTTTTCTAAATTCCAAATTAATATTTAAAACATATAAGTTATTTCATTATTAATTTTAAATGGTTCATAGTTGGTTACATTAATTATTTTTAAAAATAGAAAATGGTTTCAAATTAGTTATTCAAATTCAAACACTTTTTATGTTTAAAGTTTTTCTAAATTCTAAAGTAATTATCATTTAAAAAACATTACAAATTTAAACCCCAAAATAAAAAAAATAAGGCGGGAACAGAGAGAAAATACCTAAAAAAAATTGAAAACAGGGGAATATGTCCCGGTTGGAGCCACCAACCGGGACTAAAGACCCCCTGCGCGCGCGCCCCTTTATCTGCTGAAAAATTGGAGTATACGTCCCGGTTGGTGGCTCCAACCGAGACGTATGACCCTTTAGTCCCGGTTGGAGCCACCAACCGGGACTAAAGGTCCTTTGGTTATAACTGCGCGCGCCTCCTCTTCTTCTTCCCCATCTCACTTCTCTGCTTCTTCCTCTGCATTCATCGATGCCGCCGCCTCCACCTTCGTCTCCGTCGGCTCTTTGGCCGTCGCGCGCTCCTCCCCGTGCGAATCGCCAGCACCTCCGTCGGCTCTTCGTCATCCCACCAGCCGTGCGCGCCAGCACCTCCAACCGCCGCCGCGCGTCATCGCCGCCAGCGGGTATGCCCCCTCTCCGATACGCGGGCTACGGGGTTTGGGGCGGCTACGGGGCAACGTTGTCGTCGCCGTCGGCGCGCGGGCTACGGGGCGGATACGGGGGCCGGGGTGGCGAGCTGGCGAACCGCGGGCGGCGCTGGCGAGCCGCGGGCGGCGCTGGTGAGTAGGTGCGGGTGGCGCTGTCGACCTGAAGCTGAGCTCGCTGGCGCGGGACACGGCGGGCATGGTCGGCGCCGGCGCGAGGATTGGGTGCGGGCGCCACGGGGCGGCGGTGGTGGTGGTGTTCGACGCGAGGATTGGATGCGGGCGCCACGGGGCATGGTCGGTGCCGGCGCGAGTCGCTGCCAGCTGTTGTTGTTTTCGCTCCCGAAAGTCGCTCGCTTGAAATCTCAAGAAAATGTACAGACCGATTGATTGGAATCATTTTTATTTTAGAGTGTTTATTATAGTTAGTTAATCAAGCGAAATTATTGAGAATCTGGGCGCTCCACCCGACCTCTGCCCTCATCGCCGGACTGTGTGGGCGGCAACACCCGCCCCACTTCTAGGAGAGTTGACTCGTCCCTACCATTGAATTTGTGTTTGGATAAGGATGATCTCTATCTCCGCGGATGACAATGTGCGAAGCGATAAAAAACCCGCTTATGCACTTTATTCAACGCAGTTATCCCTGTCATTTTTTTCGCGTCAGGGCGACCACGCACTAGTGCAAAACGCCCAGGGGCGGCGATGTCGCGCTGACGTCATGTTGACGTCACCCGCGCACGGTCTGACCCGGCAAACCCAGCCCGGGTCCCACCTGCCCGCGTGGACGCTGAGGTGGCTCTAGGGCCACTCTGTCAGCCACTGCGGCTAGGTGATGCCTGTGTATAAAAAGTAATTCCCATTTGGTTAATATTTTCAGAAAATGAATAAATCTGATAAAATCAATAACTTATTAATTATAAGTCAGAAAAATATGAATAATATATCAAATTGTTTAGAAAATTGAGACCTACCTATCTAAGCTATCATCATACATTGTCAACCAATTTAAAAGCCCTATCTTAGATAAGGAATCATTAATACCACTTAGGTGCATGTGGGTTCGACAATGTGCCTTCGCCAGGGCATTCCGAACCCTCTTAAATCGATTCTAGTATGGTATTTTGTTAGTATCTAGTGTTACCTATCTGCTGGATAGTTTCCCTTTTGTAACACTCTTAACCCTGTCATATGCATCCGAGGTTTCTCCGAACTAGGTTTTACACCCCTCGGAACTCCGGAATATTGATTTTAGTTGATTTTAGCTAGAGTTACCTATCTACTACACAGTTTCCTTTTTGTAGCTAGGTTTAGGGTTTAGGGTTTCTCTTCATTTTTATTATTGTGTATGTATATATTAGGGTTTCTCTTAATTAGGGTTTATATCTCTCAACACCGTACCTAACTTTCTCCCTTAGACGCTTTGACTTATTCGTTTTTCCACCTACGCAGAAAATATGGACCCACATGTCAGAGACGAAGAAAAGGAAGAGTTGATCCAAGGTGTGATCCGTGGGGAAGAAAATTTAGACGTATCAATGTTTCTGAACAACTCCGGTGAGGGTGATCCTCTTTTTACCGGAATAGACGACTTGTTTGAGGTTGAAGGTGTTGCCTTCCGCGAGGGAGAAGGCGATGCCTTGTGTGATCGAGAAGACGACCGCTCCGCCGAGGTGCATGTAATATAATTAATTCATTAATTAATCATCTGCTATCTATATAGAAATAGTAACGACGATCTTTCTTCTTTTAGCCCTCCGGATCGAAGGAATCTACTGAAAAGAGCAGACGAGACCCAACCAAAAAGTTGCAAGACCATGAGAGGTTCAGGATCGAAGATGTCGGTGAAGACGACAACCGACGTCTCCCGAAGTTGTCCCAAACAAATTTGTGGCACAATGCGGAGTAATCGTTAGGGACTTAATCCCGATCACCATTAGAAATTGGAATAGGCCTGCAAATGCGGATGAAGAGGGAACATGTTTATTTGTCCCTAACCACGCCAAAGATTTACTGTGGAAGAGGCTCATGGTTAATTTCAAACTACCGAAGATAGAGCTGGATCCAAATGCGGAGGATCCAGTTGAGGATGCCTTACAACATGGGAGAGCCATGGAGGCTAAGGTCAGGGAGTGGGCTTTGAAGAAGATGGCCTAGTGTTTCACCAATTGGAAGACAAGATTGCACCTTGACTATGTCGTGAAAGAGAAGACTCCCGATTTCAAGAATATTCAGTTTGAGAAGATAAAACCATTATGGGCTGAGTTTGTGGAATACAAGACATCAAAAAAATCTAAGAAAATGTCTGCAACGAATAAGCTGAATGCTGCTAACAAGAAGTATCACCATACTATGGGGCAAGGTGGCTACATGGCTGGCATTCCTAAGTGGGAGAAACTTGAGAATGAACTGCGTGCTAAAAAGATCACCCCAGAGACAGACGGTTGGGTAGAACGTGCAAGGAATTGGTTTTACGGGCATGGGGGCACGTTGGACTCCGAAGGGAGGTGTATATATAACATACGACATAAAGAAGACCCCTTGCCAATCGAGAGGATAAGAAAAGAAGTAAAGGCTGTTAAAGATGGGGACTTCATTCCCGATAGAGAGAATGATGAGCTCACACTCGCCCTTGGAAATAAGGAACATGATGGACGAACACGAGACACAAGAGGCTCCCAACCATGGAGGACTGGGTTTCCCGAAGAGAGGAAGAAATATCCTGATAGAAGCCGTCAGAGGAGAAAGGACATGGCGGAAGTTGAAGCAGATAGTCAGAAAGAGCGAATGCGTTTAATTGAAGAACGATTAAAGCAACAACAATATGAAATTAACGCACTTAAAGAGCAAAGTACTACCGGCCCATCTCAGTAGCACACTGCATTCGATGCTACCAGCCTATCGAATAATCGAAAAAGCAGTGTGGCTTCCACCGAGATCCCGGGTGATGACAATGGCGATGACAATGGTGCACCGACGATGGCTCCTATTGGCTACCTAGTGGATGATATCACAGAGATGACACACTGCGAGCTACATGTCAAAGTTGTGAACATATCAATGAAGGTGGCGGTCGGCTATGCCTTACCAATTGGACCCACACCAACTTACCACTGTCGTCCGGTTCCAGAGGGCTACGTTGTTGTCGGGGTGGATGAAATCATGCCCACCTTTGAAGTTTTGGATCTTGACTACCCTGCAGGTGAAGGGGATGTGACTGTACTGGGAGACGCAAAAAACGTCACCATTCTATGGCCAAAGGAATGTATCGTGCTTCGAAATCACATGCCAAGGCCATCTTCGCCGCCGCCTCACCCGTCTACAGCGAGGTCGTCGCCGCCGCGGCAGCCATCTTCGTCGCCTCACCCGGCTCCGTCACCTCACCAATCTCCGGCGCAGCCATCGCCGCGGGATCCATCGCCGGCGCCTCAGGATAAAAAGCGTAAGCGTACCGCTACTCTGCGTCATGGTAAGCGATCGCCTAAACGTAAACAAGAGCCTCTTCCAAAAGTACCAAAGGTTCCTCCCAAGAGAGCTTATGACTGTACTGAAGAGGAGACTGCGGCGATCGTTGATGCGGAAACGACAGCGTTTTTCGCTAAGCTGAGGCGGCCGAAAGAGCCAGAGTTCCCCAGCACAAAAGAAGAAAAAGCCAAAGTGTTGAAAATGCAAAAGTCTCTTAATCAACCCGAGCCAAAGCTGTCATCACACTATGAGCGTTCTATTCTCAAGTCACATGCGGCACAAAAAGCCTCGAAGAGCAGTACTGATGCAAGTGAGAAATCTGTTGCCCAGCTCGGAGAACAAACAAAACAGTCTTGCGCCCCTCTCAAGGTGATTTCCCAAACCAATGTGGGGTTGAGCAATTATGGGGCCGAAGAGCAGTATGATCCAGAGCTAGTTGCACAATACGGAGAAGCTGCCGCTGCTCAAGGTATGAGTATTGCCCAGTACTTATCCCAGTTAGAGTACTTCCCCGTGAGTGAAGTAGCATACAAATACCAGTACGGCAAACCTCTCGTCAAACCTGAGGAGGTAAATAATCTTTCAACAAAAATGCGAAGATTGCATAACTGGTACTTGCATGCCACAAAGGCCGGGGCTAACTGGATAGTGCTGAAGGTTACAAAAAAGCATTATGGGAAAGATATGGATGACATGATATCCATTGAATTTGATGAACTATTTCAATTATTCAATCAAGACGCCTTGGACAAATCGATCATCAGTGGCTATTGTCTGTAAGTACTAATTCTGTAATTAATTTAGTCTCCAGCTATCTCACCTTGTTTATTGCATGTATATAATCATACTGTAATATGCAGAATGAAGATTCTCGAATGCAGCAGAGGACAAATCTATGACATTGGCTTCATTGACCCATATTGGGTTCATCAAGCTAATCTCAAAACAAACCCCCAGGATACGGAGGATAATATAGTATACGCGTTAAGGTTTCAAGAAATCAAAAGGGAAATACTATTTCCTTACAACTTCGAGTGAGTGTTATTGTCTTGTATACACTTTCTATTTCGCTTACTCGATGTTAAGTATATAATTGATTAGTTATCCGTTCGCAGCTACCACTATATTCTGTTAATCATTCAACTTGACAAAGGGCGTGTACTAGTCATGGACTCGAAACATAAACCCCTTGAGACGTGGAAGGACATGCAGATACTTCTCCAGCGGTAATTCTAATCATTACAACACTATATCGTAAATTTTATGATATCAAGTACTTAATAACTTATTTTATTCGTTTTCTTCGCCAGACAGCGCTTGGAAAAGGTTCACCAAAAAGGCTAGTGGGTTTTGGAAAGAAGAGCTTACATTTGAAGCACTAGATGTAAGCACCACTAGCTATATCCGCGCATCTCTTTGATTCTAGTTTTGATACAGTTATTATCATGCTTGATTATTATTTTGATTGAACTATGTTCTCGTAAAGTGCCTGACGCAGGGACCAGGTAACAATCTATGTGGATACTATGTTTGCGAGTTCATCCGACAGACGTGCGATGAGAAGGGCAGAAATTTAGAGCAACTCCACGTACATAAACAATTTCCATAGTTTTTAATTACAATCAAATTGTGTTTAGTTTCATTCATATAGGCTGACTCCTTTTTTAAATCAGATCGAACGTCTACGGGATGGTCTTCTTCCAAAGGATCGCGTACGAGCAATTCAGGAGGAATTGGCGAGATTCTTGGATGCAGAAGTCCTAGACCCAAAAGGGGAATACTATTCGGCTGTATATAGACAATAGGGATTGTACAAAGAGCAACTTTTGTATGTAGTGCATGAACTCGATCCATGTATCGAATGTAATATTGTCATGATGATCTTGTATAATATAATGGTTCCTTCATTGATGAGTGCAAAACACTAAATAAACAATAAATCAACCTAAATGAATTCTCTGTCGCGGCACAAAAAGTGGCAAAAATGCTGCCGCGGCAACAAAATGTGCCAAAATGAATTCTCTGCCGCGGCAGAAGGTTACTTGTCCCGGTTCGTGTTACGAACCGGGACTAATGCTCCACCCCCCTCGCGCTCTGACGCTGCCACGTGTTCCCCCATTTGTCCCGGTTGGTGGGGCAACCGGGACTAAAGGTTGGGGCTTTAGTCCCGATTGCCCCGTCCCGGTTGGGCAACCGGGACTAAAGCCCTTTATCAACCGGGACGCATGGCACGTTTTCTACCAGTGTACGATTGTCTTCGTGATGTTTGTACAGCGTGGGCTCCGCCCTCTCGCCGTCGTACCCTTGCGTACTCTCCTTCGCCGACAACCCCGTCTCTGCCTATCCGATCTCGTTAGACACCTACACCGACCACCTCCTCTCCACGGGCGTGCGCAACTTCCCCTGTGTCGCCGCCTCAGGCAAGGGCGGCGGCTTCGTCTTTTTGCTCCCGTTTGGGCGTTCCTTCCCTCTCGGCATGGCCATGCCCTCCACGATGGACGACCACCATGACGACTGCCGCTCTGTGGACTCTTCAATCATCGAACTCAAAACAAACACGCTCTCCATGGAATCGCACAGTCACATATGCACGCGCTTCATCGGCTCAGGCAATGGCCGCTTCGCCGTCTCCATTGACCACGGTAAGGAACACCAGTGGCGCGATGACAGAATCACCTACAGCTTCCGGACAGCCAGGATCCTGCTCCTCTGTCCCCGCATCGGCAAAGAGGTCAAGCTCGTCCCTCTGCCCATGAAGGGCTACGAGTGCGTGCTCAAGATCGTCTTTGCCCCCGACCCGGATGACGGCACCGTCGTGGCCATGTGGGACGGCAAGAATATTGTGTACATCGATACCAGCAACGGGGATGACATGAAGTGGACGGTCATCGACGACGTACTCGACTACACCGAGTACATCGTCGACCTGGTCTTTGACGATGGAGGAGGTAAGGTGTACTGCCTTGACATAAGCGGGAGCGTGCGCCTGCTCCTCATCCCCTGCGGCGGCCGGAACAAGCAGGATGAGCCGGCGGCTGCAGCCCTCGTGTCCGTCCCGGGCAGCGCCGCCTTTTCCCCTCCCTATGACATTCTCTCCGGATTCATGTTCAGCAAGCACCTCTTCTTTTGCCATGGCATCCTATACCAGATGTGGCAGTACACCAGTGCTACGTTCATCTTGTCCAACGGGTTCCCCCTGTCCATGGACCAGATCTTCGTCCTGAGATACGACCCGAGGCGTTGCCCATGCTGGAACACGGTGAAGGAACTCGGAGTCTGCTCGGTGTTCCTCGGCAAGAACGGCAGCCTGACGGTGGTGCGACCTGGTGGCGGCGCCGTCATCCCCGGGGTGACACCCGATTGTGTGTACTGGATTGACCGGTAAAGAGGTCCTATGGTGTGCGCCGTGGTCACTGGAACCTCCAAACCGTGTGTTGATCTTCCATATGGTGCGATCAGGGGCAGCACCTGCTGGTACTTCGATGATGCATGACAACATGAGGAGCATCGGTGGCAACTAGGGAATTGAAACCCTATTCAGCACCCAGGGTGCAGAATAGTTATTTTGCACTCAACATATTTTTACGTTGTTAGATTTTAAAAATTATGTTTTATATACAAATAATTATATTCATATATTCACCACAACCAAAAAATTTGACACAAAAATAAAGTTTACGAGTATTTATAGTGTAAAAAACACCAAAAATATGTCTTTTACGTAAAATTATGTCATTTCTAAATTTTATTATGTTCTTCTCAACTTATGAAGTAATACAAAATTTACGTGACGTAAAAATAATATACGGTTCTAAAGATAGAGGGTGGGTGTAGAATAGTTATTCTACACCCTGGGTGTCAAATAGCGCCACCATATATATATATATATATATATATATATATATATATATATATATATATATATAATATATATATATATATAGTCTATCCACCGTTGATTCTATCTTCTTTTGATATAGGGAGCACATGTATCCAGACCCGGGATTTTCTAAGAACTAACGCTGTTAGTGTTCATTTGGCATGCATGCATGAAGCTCTAGCAAAACAAACCTTATCTAATTTCGTTTGCATGAGGCAAACCCTAACGAGCAACATGCAGTAAACACTAAACCAAATATACTACACGGTAAACCGTAATATACTACATGCATGAAGCCCTAACAAAACAAAGCTTATCTAATTTCGTTTTGGTTAGGCAAACCTTAATATACAACATGAGGTAAATCCTAACCCTAATATACTACATGCATGAAGCCCTAGCAAAACAAAGCTTGTCTAATTTCGTTTGCATGAGGCATACCCTAACGAGCAACATGCAAAACAAAGCTTATATAATTTCGTTTAGGTGAGGCAAACCCTAACGGACAACATGCTGAGAAACCCTAACTTATTTAATCCTTGTTCTCAATCCCTTCTCATTTTAGATGCTAAAATTTTTGTAGCCAAAACAGTGTGTTAATTTGGAACCCATGCCAAACCCTAGATTCTTCCATGCATGCACAAACTAACACCGTTAGCTCATCCATGTTCCATCCCACTTTCATCTAGAGGTTGCATGCATTTGATCCCTAAATCCAACGGTGCTCTGCCTATGCGCAGCTACGCCCGTGAGTAGCAAATCCGCGTCGATATATATATATATATGGGAAATAGCCAGCTAAACGCAGGCATAGCTGCGCATAGCCTATCCACCGTTGATTCTCTCCCCTTTTGATATAGGGAGCACATGTATCCAGACCCAGGATGTTGGCTCAATAGTAACGCTGTTAGTGTTCCTTTGATGCATGCATGAAGCCCTAGCAAAACAAAGCTTATCAAATTTCATTTAGGTGAGGAAAACCCTAATATACAACATGCGGTAAACCCTAACCCTAATATACTACATGGTAAACCCTAATATACTACATGCATGAAGCCCTAGCAAAACAAAGCTTATCAAATTTCATTTAGGTGAGGCAAACCCTAATATACAACATGCGGTAAACCCTAACCCTAATATACTACATGCATGAAGCCCTAGCAAAACAAAGCTTATCAAATTTTAGGCAAACCCTAATATACAACATGCGGTAAACCCTAACCCTAATATACTACATGGTAAACCCTAATATACTACATGCATGAAGCACTAGCAAAACAAAGCTTATCAAATTTCATTTAGGTGAGGCAAACCCTAATATACTTTTGTTCTCAATCCCTTCTCATTTTAGATGCTAAAACTTTTGTAGCCAAAACAGTGTGCTAAATTGGAACCCATGCCAAACCCTAGATTCTTGCATGCATGCACAAAACTAATACCGTTATCTCAGCCATGTTCCACCCCACTTCCATCTAGAGGTTGCATGCATTTGATCCCTAAATCTAACGGTGCTCTGCCTATGCGCAGCTACGCCTGTGAGTAGCAAATCCGCGTCGATATATATATATATATATATATATATATATATATATATATATATATATATATATATATATATATATATATCCTGGAGTTAATTTTGAGTTTGGAAATTGAAAGAACTTCCACACTGCGTGGCATGCAATAGTATATACTCCCTCCGTTCCTTAAAATAAGGCCTATAAATTTAGTCAAAAGTCAAACATCGCAAAGTTTGACTAAATTTTTAGAAAAAACTATGAACCTCTATAGGGTCAAATCAATCTTATTAAATACATTATGAAATATATTTTTGCTATCTATTATCATAGTTATTGATAGTTTTCTTTATAAACTTGGTCAAAATTTGCATTGTTTGACTTTTGATTAAATTTATAGGCATTATTCTAAGGAATGGAGGGAGTAGGTTGGCCTCTTTCATGTGAGTAATCCTTTTTTACGATGATGGTAATTTGGTCTCTCGATTTCTAAAAAATCAGACTCCTCTAGTGAGCAGAGACTAGGTTACGGTTCATTTTTGATCCCAGTGCATATATGTGCTCCCTTTACCAAAAACATATATATTGAATTGTTAAAAAAATTCCAAAAAATATTCTCTACTATGACTCCACATTCTATGTGCTTTTGAAACCGATATTTATTCCGAGTTGTGCCAAAAAGACAAAGGGTGTCTCATGAAGAAGCTTATTTTATAACCCAATTTAGTCTTTTCTACACATATGTCACAAAAAAAGTCTATTATTCGTGAAATGACTTTGTGTCCACCTAGAATACGAAGATGCACGTGCAGGTAATTGTTTTGTATCTTTTGACATTTCAAAACACGTTTAAAATATTTTAAAGAAAGAGAACATATGCACCCGAGAGCCAAAACATCGCGCCCTAGATCACCGTCTTCACATGGCGTAGACCTCTTTGCAACAAATTAAAGAAACACAACTAAGGCTCAAGTCCTCGGTGACACGAATTTGGGTTCTTATTATTTATATATAAAAACTCGGACAATCTATGTAACTCCCTAGGATAACAGTGAATTTGGGTTCCCCACCGCTTACCTTTTAAAAAAACGTGAATTAACTTAATTCCGAGTGAGTTGACGCTTCAATTTCACAAGAAATCTATATGAAACTCCCTAGGATAACATGAATCACGACATAATCCAACCATCTATGATATTTATCTCAATTTTAAGTTGTAACCCATGAGTAACACATAAAATCTCATGTCTAGTCCATATGCAACTCACCACCACGAAATTCAAGAGGCATAACCTTAATCTCCCTCTTGCACGATCAGCGCCAGATGTTGTCCGCTGGCAGGATGGACGTTCCACGGTCCAGAGAGACATGGCATGTGTCGCTTTTTGATGTCAACGCCGTGGGCGCGGTGCAATGATGTCAGGTGGTTTCTCAAGGAAGCGCTGTGGCATCTCTAGGTAGTTGTCTCGGGTGTTTCTTTAAGGTGTGGCTTGTAAGTTTTGAGGGTTCTCTCATTACTTTGTATTGGTTTGACCATGTGGCTTTATTTATAAAGCGGAACGAAAGTTGTTTTGAGGAGGAAGGGGTTATCCTTGTCCTTTGAAAGACATAGCTAGAGCACAATGCTAAAGTTTTTGATAACTGGCTCTTCTCGCTGCAAGATATCTGCACCCGCATCGCAGGTGAACCTACCTTTAGAAAAGGGCTGGCGCAGCATCTAAGCTCTAGAGGTAGCTAGTTTCACAATAAGGTGTTGCTTGCATCGCACAGGTATAGGTCTGTCCAACTGTAATTTCGTGCCACACCCCACTTTTTTAGCCAGAATTATCAGAACCTTCCACCTCATGTAACTTCTCTTTTCTAACTATCTCAACATGCAATTTGCGTGTCCGCAAATAAAGTCACGGAAAAATATAAAGCTTCATGTATTATCCAGTTTTAAAATTGCCAACTACTTTAAACTTCTACCAAGACCTAAGAATTGAGAAGAAAGATGTATACTGCCACTGTATTCTAAGATAATTTTCGACCTTTTTTCAAACATACATATGTATATAAATTGTAATGGATAATACATATACAAATGTATCTAGGTATGTGATGTTAAAATATTATGGTTAATTAGACCTGTCGTGATTAGTATGTTCAAATTATAGCTTTTTCAAAACTTTTATTTTGCGCACCTATTCGTACCACTACTAAATGCATGAGTTGGTTTTCAAAAGTTTTGTCTTGGTCGATCACTTCTTTTTCTAGATTTCGTCGACTGCATGACACATAGATTTTGGATGGCATTAACACACGCATTTCCGGAAAAGGGAAAAGGAAGGACAAAATATACCTCCACACCTTTAATGGTCAACTCACTTCCCCATAAATTGCGTCCTGGCCATTTGCGTGAACTCTGGATATATATATATATATATATATATATATATATATCACTGTTAAAAAAATAGGCCGAATCAGCGATTAATAGGCCGATTAATCGTTACTAGGGACCTGACCGTGTCGATTACCACTAATCCTTTGTGTTAATCATTTAGCACGATTAATAGGTCTGACCCTCCGATTACTAGGTATGTTTCCGATTAACCACTACACTTGGTCAAAAAAGTTGCAAAATTATCAACACATATCGCCCATCAATCCGCTAGCACGCCCCAGTGAAGTAGGTTTTGTGAAGCTCCCATTCGATCCATTCCTTCAGGAGCTTGATTTCAGCCATCACCAACTAGTTCCTTATTGTTGTTGACCAGTTCCTCGTAGTTGTCGACTAGACCTCAGATACAAGAGCTCGAGCGCCTTGAGGATCTCATCTGGGAGCTTAAGGCTGAGGATTCATACGTGTTTTAGGTGCTAATTTTTGTAGGTTGCACCGATTAATATTCGACCGATTAAATCAGTTAATCGTCCGAATTCCGATTAATCGCTACTCCCAAGCCGACCGAGCAGCTAACGAACGATTACCGATTCTCTTAACATTGATATATATATATATATATATATATATATATATATATATATATATATATATATATATATATATATATATATATATGGACGAGACTATATCCAGGTCGATCTGGATTTAGCTTATAGCCAGGTCGCTCCGATCAGGACTTTTTTTCCATTTTTGGACGCCGGAGGTCAGACAGCCCACTAATATTTCTATTTTTTGAATAAAAAAAGCAAATGAGTTTTGTCTTTATTCTAAAAATGGATAGACTACTCGGCCTTACTGCATGCACTTTATTCCATGTATATAATTACGAAATCCAAAAATTTGAAATGTTTTCTAGATCAAACGTTTTGTCCGATTTAAGATCTGTTTTTACTGTTGGGCTTGTCGCGATGAGATCTTCACAACTAGATCCCATGTCGATATGTTTCGACTATTTTTTTAGAGGATGTAAGTTTGTGAAAGTTACATCCGATCAAAGTTACATCCTTGCATCCTCTATTTAAAATTGTTTCTACCATCCTTGCATCCTGCCATCCTATCAGTTTCCCAGATTTGGAAGGGACCATCGCTACAGAAATTACATCCCAAAATGAACAACTACCATCCCTGCATCACAAGTGAACAAATGGTATCTCAAAAACTAACAATTTTAAACTACCATCCCTGCATCACAAAATCTACCATCCTTGCATCCACAAAAACTGCCATCCACAAAAACTGCCATCCGTGCACCCACAAAAACTGCCATCCCCGCATCACAACTTAGTTCCCCAGATTTGGATGTCTGTGCTACACGTACCCCGAAAATGCTACACGCGAGATAGGCTGCGGGATGGGAGGTTCGCTGGGGTCGTCCGATCGCGATCGCGCGGCGTCAAGCTCCACAGATTTGGATGCATGTGCCACACGTACCCCAGAAATGCTGTAACATCCCAAAAATACTAAACTTGGGTCATCAAATTCTAATCATCAAAATTAGGGTTAACAAAAAACTTTTCTAATTAAAAATATGAAAGCATGCATGTGTGTATGCATTCCAATTTGGATTCTTTTGAATTGCCTTGCTTGTGTGATTCTTTGCTTGTAGAAGGATTCTTAGGTGAAATAAACATCATCTAAACAATCCCCACACTTTTTCCAAAGACAAATAAATCAAAACAAACAAAATAAGTGAATGGTCACTTTGGCCAAATTAACTCTCATGCCTACTTTGGATGTCTCTAACTTTCAAAACTTAATAGAAACTTGTTTGGATCCTTGCACCCCTTGATAGTACTCATAACAGAGTACCAAGGCCCACCTTGTGATCATCCAAAAACATTTGAATGCATAGTTTAAAGGACAGTTCAAACTTAAATCTATATCATATGTGAAGATCCCACTTTTGCAGAAACCACTCAAACAAGCTCAACTTTCAAAACCCAAGCATCCACAGACTCACCAGCACATGCTAGCACACCCACCAAAAATCTTTTCAAAATTCAAAACTTGAATTTATGCGGCCATTTCATCAAACACCTTGCCGATTCAAATTAAACAAAATCAAAACACTATAGCATGCAGTGTTTTGAGCCTAACTTGTCCCCTCTCTAGACACCACTAGCCTTAGTAGATCATCTAACAACCTTAACTAATCTCTAGCACCACTGTAAGCTAGCCTTTGTCATCAATGGTGAACAACCGAGTGCACCATTGTCACCCCAATGTGGACAGCAAGCTACAAGGAGCACTAGCCTCGCCAACCTTGTCTAGGAGATAGCTAGCACCCCACCGCCACTCCCTGTCCTAGCCGCGAGTGATGCCAGCCCCTGGACCACACGCATAGACCATGCCAAGCCGCTCTGCAGCCATGCCGGGAGCGCGCCCCGTGCGCCACGCTCGACAGACGCCCACAGACTGCGCGCCGCATGCATACGCGATCACCACTGTCCCAGCAACCCCGCAGACACGCCCGTTCGCCGCCACGCGGACCAGGCGCGCTGTGCGCCATTAAATCTTCCGTCGGACCAGCGCAGAGCACCGCACCGTTCCGACCAATCCGCACCGCCCCACGCCTCGCCACCACGCCGTTGAGCTTCGCCATGGAGCACAGCACCGCCCCCTACCGTCACCCACGCCGATAGCCTTCTGTGCCGTAGACCACGACGAGCTCAGCTTGCGCCCGTCGGTCCCCTCTCACCACTATAAATAGAGGCTTCCCCCACTCAAACTCTTCACACCATTCCACTCCCCTCTCCTCACTGGTCGTTCCACCCTGTTCCCGGAGCAAGGCGAGCAGCGCATCGCCGGAATTTCACCGGAGCCCGCCACTACTAGAAAAGAAGGGAGCCAGCGATTGGAGCCGCCCCAGGAGAAGCTGCCGGTACCAGGAGGTTCGCAGTCGTCGACTTCGTCGTTCGCCCGCATCGCCGACCCTCGCCTGAGCCCCGGTGAGCCTCCCACGACCCCCACCTACCGCGTTAGGGTTCTGTCTTGCCAGCGCTGCCCGACGCGGACGATGAACCAGAGTCGTTGGATTAGAACTAGATCCAACGCACCACGTTTCCCCGTACCGCTTCGCACCCCCTGTCTCACTGACGCGTGGGGACAGCCACTTAACCAGCCGACGTAAGCGTTGCGCTTAGCAGGCCGGCCCGTTAACCTTTCCCGCGCAGCCCACTCGTTTGAATTTGGATTTTTCCATTATCATTCAAACACAGCTCTGTACCTAGTTTCAAAAATTAACCCAGCTCGATTCAGTGAACCAAATTGAATGAAACCAATTTTGTTAGCAAGGTCTGGAAATGCTTAATCCAAGCCTGTTGGATTCAAGTCATTTGGATCCGTAGATCACCCTTGGTAAAAATAACAAGGCAGAAGCTTTTCTGCATTCAAACATTTTTAAAATTTAAACCTTAATAGCTTTTGAGTTGATTCCAACTCTCAAAAATCTCATTTAATCATACCTTTCAGAATATATAAAAATATATGGGTTTACTTACATAACTAATGTTCAAGTAATAAAAGAATGCCACATAGGCATTTCTAGTCACTTAAATAAAAAGGTTAAACCTTATTAAATTGTGACACCACTTTAAATCACATTCCCATAGACTAAAATATGTGGTGATGACATGTGTCAACATGATCCCATGTTTGGTTTGGAGAATATTAAATCTTAAGTAGTTTTTCAATGAGTAGAAATTACTTTTCTAAAACTAAAATCATTAAGTCAAGTGCTTTAGTCTTGTAATGTTAGTGATGATGCTAGATCATCTATAGAACCCCTTTGTGTGATGATTGCACGTAGTTAAGTATTGCTTGGTGATTGTGTACCTCGTATTTATTCATAGACGCTAGTATCGACCAAGGATATGCGGAGGAAGGAGGATACTACGAGGAAGAAGCCGAGGAGAACTTCAACCACTACTCTGCACAAGGCAAGCTAACACTTGCAAGATACTCTACTGATGCAAACAAATACTTACTTATTACCATGCCAACTATATGCCTTAAGCATATGTGATCCTACCCACTTGATACCCAATCCTAGTTTTACTTGCAAGCTTTCTACTTTATTTCTTTATCAAAGCTTTTACTTAGAGTTTAATGAAGTAACTTGTAGATTCTAGGAAGATACTTGAAGGTTTCATAAAGAGCATAAAATTTGGCCTAAGCTAGAAAACCTTGATATCATCCTAAGGCATGAGGTGGTACTTAGTTGAAACTCCACTTGTTTGTCACCCCTCATTAGTACTCACCCCCATTTGTAGATGCTAGTGCTAAGCATAAAACTTGATCAACTTTAGATGGGAATACTTGGTGAAAATGGTTATGAAAACCTTAGAATGATGGATCATTCTATTGAGATGTTTTGACATGTGTTTCCGAACACTAGAGGATTTTGGTGATGAAAATGTTAAGGCATGAGCCTTAGCCCTTTCTAAAACTGATGGTTGTCTTGATGCGATACCATTCCAATTTTACCGTACAACCACAATACCCGAAGATTGGGTAGGGCTTGACTGGAAACTTATATACCTTAGTATTGGTTCCCTCACGGCCAAGGTCTGAGCTGAGGCTACCTTGTGAAGATTGTCCACCTGTGCAGTACCCAAGATGACAGTTGGTCATGGTTGGGAGGCCAAACTCACAGGAGAGGTGCTTATACTAGGGCGTGTAACTGAAAGGTTAGGATTGATTATCCGCATGCTGAGTATGGTGAATTCATGATTTGTTCCTGACGGATGTATCGAATGTTGTGGTGAAAGTGTACAATCTCTGCAGAGTGTCAAACTATTCGAATAGCCGCGTCCGCGGTTATGGACAGTTGGAGTGGCCATACTGTTCCCCCGTCAGATGTTTTCAAAATGACTTGGGAAATGAATCAGAGAATTTGACTTGACCACAACGGAGTTGTGGCATGAGATACAAGTCCCACTTAGGTGTTATAAAATTTGACTAGTTTTCTCTTGCTTCTGAACTTAGTAGAGGTAAATCTGGCTTTTTGCAAAACAACCCTAGAGCTTAGTGTCCTATTACAAAAACCCCCTTCACTTGTTAGTATTAGTTTGTTAGTACTTAAAGAGTACTCATGGCTTTGTACCTGGCTATTTCCGTGGCCAGACTATGAAGAGGAGTACCGGGATGATGGACCCCGGGAAGGTTACGACAACTAGGATCATCTCCCATTGTCAGCATTGCCTGTGACCCCGAAGATGGAGCTTCTCCTACGCTACCTTTATTATTACGTATTTCCGCTGCTTGGTTTATATTAAGAACTGGATATGAGATCCTTATTTGTGTAAGACCTTACGTATGGTTTGTAATGGATGATGTACTTTGGTATCCAATTCTGTTATGTCTCGCAAAAATGGTAATCCTGGGATTGCGATGTATGGCATAACAGGCATCTGGGATTAAAAATCTGGGTGTTGACAAGTTGGTATCAGAGCCAAGTTGACCATAGGAGACCCTAGTTAGACTGGACTTTTGAATCAAAAACTTAATTTCAAAACCAAAGGAAGCAAATATTTACAAAAACTTATTCCCATTCTTATCACCTTTATTCTTTCATGAAAATTCATGTCCCTCAAAAACTCTTGCAAAATACATAAAATTTGACACACTTGATCACTCTACTAACTTACTCATCCTGTATTCTTATAGATGGACGTGAAGTACAACAAGTTTTATCAGTTAGGGAATGGAGGAGACCTTATCTTTGAGAGGGATTTGGACCAGCTTTCGGAACTTCTGGAGCGTCTGCACCCCGAGTTCTTCGGAGCTCAGCTCAATGATCAAGGAGGATAAGATCTGCAGTGGCTAATTGTTGCAAGTCTCCGAGGAAAGATTGAACCTCCCACTGCTGAGGGAATTCAATTCACCTTAAGAGAGAACAACTGGCTCGATGGAGTTACCAGGGCCATGCAGGAAGCTCTTGCCCGTCTGTGTGGGCAGAGTATCAACCAGATCAAGGGAACCCGCTTTGAGTTTTGCCCAGAGGCGTGATGCAAATGGACAGCCACTGGAAGCCCCATACCACCCCGAGCCGAAGACTCAGTTGGACCACCTCAGCTTCATGATGTATGATCGTCACCAGGAATTGGATAATTGCCATGACTAATGCAACCACAAGTCCGCCATCATCAAGACCAAGGATCAGACCATCGCCATGCTAGCGAAGGATCGCAAGTCTCGCCGCCGTCAGCTTGACAAGAAGGAGCGCATCATTTCCCGTCTTCGCCACCGTATCTCGGCTTTGGAGGAGACCATCCACGAGAGAGACATGCAGTTAGAGGAAAGGGAGAATGCCGGATAGGACCTTCATGGAGACACTTACTCCTATCTTAGCGATGATGATGATTTTCTGGAGGATCAGGCTATGGACTTCTTCACCGATGAGGATGATTTCGCCTTCATCAATGACGACGATGATGATGAGGATGACGACTACACCGACTCCAAGGAGTAGTAGCACTTGAGCACTAGCGTAGTGAGTAGTATTCGATCCCACTGTATCGTAGTTTCCAGAATGGTTCTTAAAACCATCTGTTTTTCTTGTTTTGTGGTGTGTGTTTGTATCGTGCGAATGATTGAATGAAAAGCAAGTTTCTAGAAAATCTGAGTCAAACTTTAAAAACTTTTCAAAGTCCCAGGACCTTAGAAATTTCCCTCTTTTCTCATGATCTATCTCAATCTTCAGATGCCACGCGGAGGAAGTGGTTCATCCCCGGACCCGATGTTGCAGATCCTGCAAATGTTGGTTTCTGACGGCGAAGCTGAAAGAGCCGAACGTCAAGCCAACCTAGCCACTCTTCAGCAGATAGCTCAGCTATCCCACAACAATCAAGGCCAAGGAAATCAGGACAACCATGGATCTAAGCTCAAGAATTTCCAGAATACCAACCCACCTGTTTTCACTAAGTCAGAAGAGCCTCTAGATGCCGACGATTGGCTGCAAACCATGGAAAATAACCTAGAAGTCGCCGGAGTGGAGCCAACGATAAATTTCTGTTCGCCACCCATTATCTAGCCGGAGATGCCAGAGCATGGTGGAACAGTGTTCGTGCAATGACCGGAGGACAGATGATGACCTGGGAGGAATTCAAGGTCAAGTTCAGCATAACCCATGTGCCACCGGGTTTGATCAAGAGAATGAGAGATGAGTTCAGAGAACTGAAGCAAGGAAGGATGACCGTAGTAGAATACCTTGACAAAATTTTGTCATTAGCTAGGTATGCCCCAGATGAGATCGACACGGAAGCCAAGAAGAAAGAGAGATTCCTGAATGGTCTGCACGATGAGATGCAGACTGTGTTAGTCAATATCCCCTTTGCTGATATTGAAGCCCTTGTCGACTCTGGCATCCAGATGGAAGGAAAGATCAACCAACCCAATGAAAACCGCAAGCGTCGCATGATGCATCAGCCAGGAACCCATCAGACCCCAAGGTATCGCCCTAACCCATCCCCAGGATTTGCCCCGAGAACCAACAGACCCCCGATGAACCATCCGACTTATCCCAACCATGGAAACCCTAGGCCCGGAGGAAATCACAACAACCCCGGCAGCGCTAGCAATTTCAACCGTGCCCCACCCAAGTTCAAACAACAATGCTACCGCTACCGCCAACACCAACACTGCCCCAAGGACTGGAAGCAATGTGGTGCCTGTTGCAGCAAAGGACAAGTCGCAGGTAACTTGTTATGACTGTGGAAATAAGGGTCACTACTCCAACGAGTTCCCCAACAAGAAGAATGCCGCAGCCCCCAATACCAATGCCCCAGCTCAGCATCAGCGCCGTGTTCAGCCCAGAAGAAGATTTTCCCCAGGGAATTCGCTCAACCGCAACGGCCGTCTTTTTCTCATGCATGTTGAAGAAGCTCAGGAAGCGCCAGACGTCGTGCTGGGTATGTTTTCTATTAATTTAGTACTTGCTCGAGTGTTGTTTGATTCTGGTGCATCTCACTCATTTGTCACCGAAGAATTTGCATGCACTAGTAAAATGCAACCAACCTAATTGAAGCATGTTATGATCGTTCAAATCCCCGGTTCAACCACCAAAGCTAGACAAATTTGCAAAGCCGTCCCTATCCGAATCCATGACATAGATTTTTATGCTAATCTGATAGTACTCGGAACTAAAGGTTTGGAAGTAGTACTAGGAATGGATTGGATGTCCAAACATAAAGGATTGATTGACTGTGCCAAGAAAGACATAACCATGATCAGTACAGCCGGAATATCAGTCGAGCATATATCTTAAACCTTACCTCGTCAATTCAAGTGCAACAAGAGTATAGCCCAACCTACCATTGACCAAGTCCGGATAGTCTGTGAATACCCCGATGTATTTCCAGATGTTTTGCCCGGTATGCCCCCAGATCGGGATATCGAGTTTATCATTGAACTAATCCCCGAAACAGGACCCATAGCCCAGAGACCATATAGTATGAACCCGTCGAAACTAGAAGAACTGAAGAAGCAACTGGATGCCATGTTGGAAATTGGATTGATTCAACCAAGTGCGTCACCATGGAGATCACCTGTTTTGTTTGTGGACAAGAAAGATGGAGGTAACCGTTTGTGTACGGATTATCTGAAGTTAAATGATGTCACCATCAAGAACAAATACCCGTTGCCCAAGATAGAAGATTTGTTTGATCAGTTGACCGGTGCCAAAGTGTTTTCTAAGATTGATCTTAGAACTGGTTATCATCAACTCAAAATTCGTGCAGAGGATATTCCAAAGACTGCCTTTACCACTAGATATGGATTATACGAGTATATTGTCATGTCTTTTGGATTAACCAATGCCCCCGCTTATTTCATGAATCTCATGAATAAGATTTTTATGGACTTCCTGGATAAGTTTGTCGTTGTTTTCATCGAGGACATTCTGATTTATTCCAAATCAGAAGAAGAACATGAGCTACACCTAAGGACCATTCTTGGAACCCTTAGTGAGCATCAGTTGTATGCCAAGTTTAGCAAATGTGAATTCTGGTTACAGGAGGTAGGATTCCTCGGCCACATTGTATCAGCCGGAGGAATTGCCGTTGACCCTGCAAAAGTGAAAGATGTCGAAGATTGGCAAGACCCAACCACTCAAACCCAAGTTCGTGCATATCTCGGATTGGCGGGATACTACCGCAAGTTCGTAGAAGGATTCTCGAGTATCGCCAGACCCATGACCCAATTGCTGAAGAAGGACAAGAAGTTTGAATGGATCGACAAATGTGAAGCGAGTTCTCAAGAACTCAAAAGGAGATTGATTTCAGCCCCAATCTTAATCATGCCGGATATCACGAAGCCCTTCGACGTGTATTGCGATGCATCCAAGATCGGTCTCGGATGTGTGCTAATGCAAGAAGGCAAAGTTATATCTTATCTATGTCGACAACTGAAACAACATGAGCAAAATTACCCAACCATGACCTCGAACTCGCAGCCGTAGTTCTAGCCCTGAAGACATGGAGACATTACCTCATGGGAAACCGTTGTGAGATTTATTCGGATCACAAGAGCCTGAAGTATATATTCACTCAGATGGAGCTGAATATGAGACAGAGAAGATGGATTGATCTAATCAAGGATTACGACCTGGACATTCACTATCACCTTGGTAAAGCCAATGTGGTAGCCGATGCCCTTAGCAGATTGCCGTGCCGCTTGAACTCCGTGATTTTGAAGGAGCAACCAAGCTTGCACAAAGAGATGGAAGATTTTCGAATAGAATTAGTGAGTGAAGGATTTTTGGCTAGCATAGAACTTCAGCCCACTTTGATCAGCCAGATGAAAGAGGCGAAGAAAGGAAATGCTAGTATCGACGGAATCAAGCGTCATATCGGTACAGGCAAAGTACCAGGATTCACCGAAGATGAAGAAGGAGTTCTGTGGTACAAAGGACGCCTTTGTGTACCATCAGATTCTGAGTGGAAAGAATTTATTCTGAAGGAAGCTCATGATAATCTTTATTCTATCCACCCCGGAGGAACTAAGATGTATCAAGATTTGAAAGAACAATTTTGGTGGCATAAGATGAAGAGAGAAATCGGAAGCTATATTGCCAAGTGTGATATATGTAAGCGAGTCAAGGCAGGACATCAAAGACCCGCTGGATTGTTGCAACCATTGCAGATTCCGGAATGGAAATGGGATTCCGTTGGAATGGACTTTATCACCGGATTGCCTACTTCTAGTAGGGGAAATGACTCTATCTGGGTCATAGTGGACAGATTGTCCAAAGTCACCCATTTCTTACCCGTCAAGACCACATATCAGAGTTCGAAGCTAGCGGAGTTATACATAGCTAGAATCGTTAGTTTGCACGGAGTCCCCAAGAATATCGTATCGGATCGAGGAACTCAGTTTACCTCGAGATTCTGGAAGAAAGTCCAAGAAGGTTTAGGAACCCGCCTAGATTTCAGCACCGCTTATCACCCTCAGACCGATGGACAAACGGAGCGAGTAAATCAAATACTCGAAGATATGCTGAGAGCCTGTGTGTTAGAATATGGATCTAAGTGGGAAGACTGTCTGCCGTTCGCAGAATTTTCATACAACAACAGTTATCAAGCTAGTTTGCAAATGTCCCCATTTAAATTCATGTACGAAAGGAAGTGTCGCACCCCTTTGAACTGGTCGGAAGTAGGAGAGAGTCAGATTTTTGGACCTAACATCCTATGAGAAGCAGAAGAGAAGGTTCACAAGATTCGTGAACACCTAAAGACAGCCCAGTCCAGACAGAAGAGTTACGCCGACAAGAGACATCGAGACCTCGCCTTCAACATCAGAGATTTTGTGTATCTGAAAGTGTCGCCATTGAAGGGAATGCAGCGTTTCCAACTAAAAGGAAAGTTAGCCCCCAGATATATCGGACCCTTCAAGATTCTGAACCGTCGAGGAGAAGTGTCGTATCAATTGGAACTGCCCGAAGAGATGTCAGCCGTGCACAATGTGTTCCATATATCATTACTTCGCAAGTGCCTCGAAGTTCCAGAGAAGACCAAAGTGTTCAAAAATATCGATCACCGGACCATAGAGATCAACAATGATCTGACCTATCCTGAAGTACCCATCCGTATTTTGGAAGAAGCCTTCAGAACTACCCGAACCCGAAGCATCAAGTTTCTCAAGATTCAGTGGAGCAACCACACCAAAGAAGAAGCTACCTGGGAGCACGAAGATCACATCAGGACGGAGTTTCCCGATCTCTTCAAATCCTAGGTAATCTTTTTCGTCCTTTTTCAAATCTCGGGACGAGATTTTGTTTAAGGGGGGAAGGTTTGTAACATCCCAAAAATACTAAACTTGGATCATCAAACTCTAATCATCAAAATTAGGGTTAACAAAAAACTTTTCTAATTAAAAATATGAAAGCATGCATGTGTGTATGCATTCCAATTTGGATTCTTTTGAATTGCCTTGCTTGTGTGATTCTTTGCTTGTAGAAGGATTCTTAGGTGAAATAAACATCATCTAAACAATCCCCACACTTTTCCCAAAGACAAATAAATCAAAACAAACAAAATAAGTGAATGGTCACTTTGGCCAAATTAACTCCATTGCCTACTTTGGCTGTTTCTAACTTTCAAAACTTAACAAAAACTTGTTTGGATCCTTGCACCCCTTGATAGTACTCATAACAGAGTACCAACGCCCACCTTGTGATCATCCAAAAACATTTGAATGCATAGTTTAAAGGACAGTTCAAAATTGAATCTATATCATATGTGAAGATCCCACTTTTGCAAAAACCACTCAAACAAGCTCAACTTTCAAAACCCAAGCATCCACAGACTCACCAGCACATGCCTAGCACACCCACCAAAAATCTTTTCAAAATTCAAAACTTGAATTCATGCGGCCATTTCATCAAACACCTTGCTGATTCAAATCAAACAAAATCAAAACACTATAGTGTGCAGTGTTTTGAGCCTAACTTGTTTCCTCTCTGGACACCACTAGCCTTAGTAGATCATCTAACAACCTTAACTAATCTCTAGCACCACTGTAAGCTAGCCTTTGTCATCAATGGTGAACAACCCGAGTGCACCATTGTCACCCCAGTGTGGACAGCAAGCTACAAGGAGCACTAGCCTTGCCAACCTTGTCTGGGAGCAAGATAGCACCCCACCGCCACTCCCTATCCCAGCCGCGAGTGATGTCAGC